>CM048745.1:747815505-749065505 GCA_026315105.1 Locusta migratoria | reverse complement strand
TTTCATTCGTCGTGTGCGTCGATTCCTGGACCGACGGTTCCCAGAAACGTGTATTGGCAGACGTGGTTCTATACCATAGCCTGCTCGTTCCCCAGATATGTCCCCTCTGGACTTTTTTGTTTGGGTAGAGATGCAAAACCTTGTTTACGCAACTCCCGTTGCATCAGAAGAGGATCTAGATGCCCGGATAATTGCAGCAGCAGGAACAATTCAGGATACTCTTGGGGCTTTTGCTCGTGGCAGGCAGAACATGATTCGACGGAGAATATTTGTGTTTTTACACAACCATTGTACCATATTTAATGTGGGTGCTATCATTTCGTAATATAACAACATACATTAACCATCCGTTAGAAGGTTGGGCATAGGTGAAAGCCTGTTCCGACGAACAACACTCTCTGCTTCGTTATGAAACAAATCAACTTAGAGGAAATTTAACCGTGGACGACCAGTGAAACCTGTTCTCAGAATATTCCGGTACAACTGCTTAGTTATGTCATAACGGAAAACCTATAACAGATCTGTGAAAACACTGAATATGTATTATATGAATGCATAGTTTCGCGTCGAGTTTTACTTATAAAATTCTCTCGGGCTTCCAGCCGTGTCGAGAGGTTTCACGAGATTTCGGCCGAGATCTCTTGGTGACTGTCGAATCATTGCTGCCGTCATCCTTAGGCTGGTTGCAAACACACACCGATTTTGGACGGCCGGTAAAATATCGGTCGTCCACATTTCAGCAGCGGGCCAGCGGTGGTCATTGTAGCTTGGGACATTGGCCGACCACGGGCCGTCACCGGCAAAAAGCCGACTGCCACTGCAGAACGCGGGCGCCGGGCATACTTCTGCGCACGTCGTCTAAATGGAGCTTACACACGCAACGATTTTTACCGGCCGTGCTCCCTACTCCGTTCTCGCTGTGCCTCACGACATACAGTCGACGTAGCGCATATAAGACTAAAATACAAACTATTGATGTAGCAGTAAGTTCTGTGTACAATAAATTGCAAACAGTTCAGATTCTCGTCTGTTTCAGGGCATTCAATTAAATTCATTGGCGATGTTCACATTTTCTACCAGACTGGAACTCTAACCCGTTTCTTGTGGGGATTTTTTTTTTTTTTTTTTTTTTTTTTTTTTTTTTAATTTGGATTGGTGTTGTATTTACCAGTAGGCTCATTAGGCTGGAGCATAGGGTGGCAGATTGTAGGGCCGGCAAATATTGGGCCAAAATTTATAAACTACAGTTAAGTATAATAAAAGTTATTTAATTACGTAAATAATGTACAGTAACCCTTTATTTGGCACACACAGAAATCAGGAGACGAAAGAGTATTATGTTACTTAAATTACATGTATATAGCCATGTGAACAGATTTGAACGATTTTTTTTTTTTCCAAAATATAGTTTCTGGTTTGTAAGTAAAGTTGTCCAAAAACTTCGCATGGTGGTACAGTTTGAATACTACAGTGTTGTTTTATGACTGTAGAAATTGTTGTATTGTAGACTACTTCATGTGAAACTTGTGGAAACAAGTCGTTTTTGGTGTAAAGTTCAGAACACTCCCATGATTTCCACATTTTACAGTCAAGTATTCCTGAAGACAGTACTTCAAATTCCTTTCGACCTGTAATCTGTCAAGTGACAACATATTGTCATATCTGTCATACCGTACATCATTGACTGGTACACAAGATGCTGTTTCATTCTTCTGGACTTATTATCCATTTTGTAGTGGTCTACCACGCCTCCTCTTCCCAATAAATATATGTCCGTTTTCAATCTCCCATATAAGAAATTGTCAACAATTTTCCATAATAATTGAACTTCAAGGCTTCCTCTTTCCCTTTTATAAACAGTTTTCCATGTATGACGAAAAATATCGTCACAAAATTAAAACAAACATTTACCTCGGTTACGTATGCTTGGAGTGTCTAAGACAACGAAACATTATTTTATTGAAGACCTTAAATGTTAGTTTAAAGCTCTGTTACCCATCCAAGGATGAAACATGTTTCAGAAAACCACGCGCAATTTTTATGTTGCTTGAGAGCAACATTGCCAAATAATGAGTTAAGGAAGAAGTATTAAGGCATAACTTACGCACACATTATTATTAGTATCTGGCTGTGCTTTTACTAGCTCAGAGATATAAGCGAAAACTAGTTCTAGTGCAATTCGAACCAAATAGTTGGGTTCTAAAAATAATCTACGAAAAGACACTTCGATCCCCAAGTTCACAGTCAAACTAATTACGGAAAATAGGTGGTGTAATTAGGACGTTAGTGCACAAAACTAAAAGCTACAATTTCATTGACAAAAAATTATAGTCAGTGTGATTGTGAAATAGGACATCGAATTGTAGAGGTCGGTAGGGGCGACAAAATTTGAGTAGCCTGCTGGCGGAAAATGTAAGAACCTGCCACTGCTTCGGGTAGATCGTGTCCTTGTTCTATGATGTTCTGTTTATTACAGAGGGTGGCTAGCCCTTTGAGGGATCGGCTATGTAGACACGACTCTAGTCCTGCTCAAATAATCAACTTATCGCCTACTGCGAGTGTCTGTTATACGTTTGCACTAGGTTAAAAGATAAGTGATATACGTATTTCGGTAGTGGAAGCACGAAGTTTTGTGAAACAAAACTTCGGACACGTTTGAAGATAGAAATGCGACTACAGGCACATGGCGACAACTTTGCTGCGAACTGAATGGGGGTTTTGAGAAAATGGAGAGCAAAGAAAAAATACATTCCATAACTGATATACTAATGTATGGTACGGTACTTCACTAGTTTCTTTTTATCAGGTCAGCAATATTTGTCATAATATTAGGAAAAATATTTGCAATTCATTAATTTTTGTTTGGAATCAACTTCACTCGACCAGCGTGTGTGCAAGCAGCGGTCCACCGATAAATGCCGGCCGATGTTTTACCACCCTTTCAAAATCGGTGCGTGTGCAACCAACCTTACGAAGGTGTGTGGATTCCTGTGACGTCAGTGGTGCTCGCGGTATCCCCATATATCGTAATGTTTTAGTCGCGTGACTACCGCACCCGATTCAACCGTCTGATGGCCGACTCCCAAACTGTGCCTACAAGTCGCCGTCTTTATTAAGAGTTTTTCACGTACTCTAATTACGATCGCGTCTTTATTACGATATCCCAGAAACTATTTTATTCGTGATCGTAAAACAACGGGGTGCATTCTTGGACCACATTAGCAATATCCGCAACGAAATCAAATTCACGATGGCGTTAGAGACAGACGGTGCCTTGTCGTTTCTTGACGTACTTGTAGGCGTAAAGCAAATGGCTCCCTGAGCCTTAATGTTCACCAGAAACCCATCACACGGACCGGACCCTGCACGCCACGGAACATCACCGCTAATCGCAGAAACGATCTGCTTTAAGCACCTTGGTACACCGAGCGGAAGTAGTCTCAAACACTGAACATTTACAGAAGGAACTGAGCCTCTTACGAAAAGCATTTAGGGAAAATGACTGCAGAAACCGCCAGTTTCACAAGCCGTCCATTCGAAGCCACGCAAGCAGAAGACCGCTAAGGACGAGACAAAGAAGCTTACGTTTTTGCCGTTTTGTGGCTCAGTAACCGGCAATTTTAGTCGGTTCCTTAAGAGACAGAAGGTCGACTCGGTCTTCAAGTCTCCTACAACATTACGACAGCTGATGAGACCTGTGAAAGATGACGTAGGCCTTAAAGGCAAGGGGGCCGGCCGCGGTAGCCGAGGGGATTGAGGCGCTCCAGTCACGGTCTGCACGGCCACTACGGTCGGGGATTCGAATCCCCCCTCGGGCACGGATATTTGTGCCGTCCTTAGTATTAGCTAGTTTGTAAGTAGTTTGTAAGTTTAGGGACTGATGACCTCGTAGTTAAGTCCCATAAAAACACCGTGTGGGTGTGGACAGTCTTTCTTATACTATTAAGGAGAACGACAACCCACATTCATTTTAATCTGCTATTATATTCGTCTCTTGGTCTCCCTCTGCGATTGGTACCCAACAAAATTCCCTCCATTGCAAAATTTACGATTCCTTGAAGTCTACGAATGTGTCCTATGAATCTATCATTTCTTTTAGTCAAGGTATGACTCAAATGCCTTTTCTCCTCAATTCTGTTCAGTAGCTCAACATCAGTTACGCGATCTATCCACATAATCTCCAGCATTCTTCTGTAGCACCAAATTTCAAAAAACTCTAAGCTCTTCCTGTCTAAACTATGTATCGTCCAAATTTCATTCACAAGCGAACACTCCACACAAAGAACTTCAGAATAGACTTCCTTACCTTTAAAGTAATATTCGATGTTAACAAATTTCTCTTTTTCAAAAACACTTTTCTTCCCATTGCCATTCCGCATTTTATATCTTCTTTACTGCGACAGTCATATGTTATTTTACTGCAAAAGTAACAATACTCATCTAATACCTTTATTGTTTCGTTACCTAACGTGATTCCTTCAACATCGCTTGATTTTCTAAGACTGTATTCCATTACCCTTGTTTTGCCCTTGTTAATGTTCATCTTGCCGGCCGCGGTGGCCGAGGGGACTGAGGCGCTTCAGTCACGGTCTGCACGGCCACTACGGTCGGGGGTTCGAATCCCCCCTCGGGCATGGATATTTGTGCCGTCCTTAGTCTTAGCTAGTTCGTAAGTAGTTTATAAGTTTAGGGACTGATGACTAGAGGCCGTCAAACGCGGCCTGGCTCCCGCTCATTCCCGCCAGAGGGAGCGGCTAGCGAGACCGCCACACCCGGGAGCCGGCCGTGCCGATAATGCAGTCTCGGGAGCGAGAAGTCTCGGTACTCCCGACTGGCATGTGGAACAGCCGACAGCAGTGCGCATGCGCACGGCCAGCCCCCCTCACGACGCCGTTAATTACTGCGCCCGTCCGGCTCACGTCTATGGCGGTGCATTCACACTGCCGGCCGGGCCGAGCCGAGCGAGGATGTGCCAAGACGAAAAACAGGGGGAAAACAACTTTTTCGATTTTCAAGTTGTAAGAAATTTTGACGGTATATAAGACCACATCGCATCCTTTTATCAACTTATTTTTTCCTTTTACGTTTTGCGTTGCCTGTGTAAAAATAAAAAGTCTACTTTTCATTCCGCACGAGTTTTCAGTTTCGTAAAGCTCCTCACTCGATTTTGATGAAAGTATTTGGTTAAAAAATCTGATTTTTGGAGACAGGATAGTACAACATCTTAGCTTTCCAATAAAACATTCACCTTTTCGAAATTCGTAACAATCGTTTTCTAATGATGCTTTTTGTCAGGTATGGACACTTGATTTTCAAATCGTGTATTGAAAAAGTTCGATAGCGGGCAGCATACTGTACTATGCATTTTAGGCCATACATTACAGCGAGTGAAATGGAGCTAAAAGAACAGAAAAGTTTTTGAAATGGTAGTCGCACTGATATCTACCTCCTTTCACAAGTAATTGTGAGTTATCTGAGCGGCATCATGCCGCGACAGTAAGCCTACGAACTCGGCGTGTGTTGAGCGTGTCGTAAAGCACTGCAGTGCCGAAAAAATTATTTGCTGGCCACGTATGTTGATCCCTCGTGATGTGTTAATAATTCATAACCAGAAAATAGCAATACCCTAATTTTTCTCGGGTGGCAACCGATTACAATGGACAATGATCTGCTATGGTTTTATGTGAGGTAATACTTCACTTAAGAGGTATACAAGTAGTTTGTTGTCCACATTGTACAATTGATGTAATACATATTTCGTGTTTCAAACTACAAGAGAAGAAACAATTAATGTTAACTGCGAATTTGCTGTTGATGGACTGAAATAAAATTTCTGAAATTCTACTCAATGACTTTCTAGTTGAGGATAATAAACGGAAGAAACCCAAAAATATACTTACATTTATTGATGCATCTACACCTAAGATTACACTATTTAGCTTTCTCTTAAGCTGGCCGCGGTGGCCGAGGGGTCTGCGGCGCACCAGTCACAGTCTGCACGGCCGCTACGGTCGGGAGTTCGAATCCTCCCTCGGGCATAGATACCTGTGTCATCTTTAGTATAAGGTAGTTCATAAGTGGTTTGTAAGTTTAGCGACTGATGACCCCGTTGTTAAGTCCCATAAGCTTAACAAACATTTGAACCTTCTTTTAATTGTTGCTTTCGTAACTCCCAGAAAATGTTCTACCACAAGGTGAAACAATTTATATACAGTGTCTCACATAAAAGCTCTATCCCTCAGACCGAGACTAAAGTAGGAGTACATAACAGTAAAATTAAAGACATTTAGTTACCTCCTGCTAAGGGATGCTGCAACTTATAGCCATGGGGGTACGTCAGGTGTGCCAGATTTATGTGGTACACGCTGTACCATGTTTCAGCTCATCTCCACTTTCAAAGAACTCTACACGGTTCTCAGAATTTTTATTTATTTTGTTAGGAAGCTGTCTGATGGGAACTGCTTTTCTATGAACATATCCTGAATCTCACAATTTTCCTTGTCTCCATGGTACTTTCATATCGATTTTTATACTTTAAATGAAAGGAAAACGCGCTGATTTAGTTTAGCCTCAGACACTGCAGATCAGTAAAGGATGAGAAGCAGGTGTCATTTGTTTCATGTTGTGATTTGTTTTTTGGTTCTTAGTGGGCTTGTGGCCAGCAACAAAGGGATCGTCACCCACTGTCAGTGGAAGATCGAAGGAAACACAGGTGTGACCAGTACTTGTTCACTGCCATCTACTTTGAGCCAGCTAACTGTTAATTGATTTTGTAATTTTATTACTATTGTTTGCACACTGTAGTGACTCATAGAATTATAAACACATTAGAAATATGTGGTATGGACCCATCCCATTAATTTCGACTAACATTTAGGAGAGTTTTTCCTTATGTGAAAAACTAAACATTTCTTAATTTTTTAAATTCATTTTACAGAATTAATAGTAATAGAAGAAAAATAAACATATTATCATAAGTATAATTGAAAAAAAAATCATGCAGAGGAGCTTCTGCTGAAAGCAGGCTGGAGGCTTGTGATACTTGTGCTGCAGAAGCAACGCCATACCCCCAATCGGTTCGTGCCGGCGCCGGCTCGCGCCGGGAATATTAAAGATATCGAATGTTAAGGGAAGGAAATACTCTCCTAAATGTTAGTCTATATGGATGGAATGAGTGCATTACCAACTATTTCTTATGTTAATAAAATTAGACGGTTCACTACAATGTGACAACAGTAGTAATAAAACTAGGCGACCTGTGCAAATACTTTGCAGCATTAGTAGCCAGTCATGTGAAATGGAAATAAGTAAAATTAAATATTTATCATTTAAAAATATTTATTATAGATAGTAACAGTATACAGAATATTATATAAGCTTGTGTTTTCTTAAATTCATAACACTTATTTAAAATCAATTATAATTATAAAATAGATTCTTTTAATACATAAGAAAGATAGAGGACCCGTTCGAATAAGACCCGTGCGAATACTTCACACCGTTAGTGGAATGACTAAAACGTTGGGAAGACATGGAAGTAAAGTTAAATGTTCACGTATAGCTTTCTTCAGAATCAATCCGTGCCAGTGTTTAAAAGCACAAATGAAAGATCTTGATCCGTTGAGCGTTGTTAGATCAAAGAGAACTGTGTACTTTATTTAGAACCGAAAATATCCTAAAACAAACCGATTAAAATATTCAATGCAAGGACAGAAGGATCCCGCGTTTGAATGAAAGTAAACGAAGGAGAGACTTAAGTTAATTATGATACTTGATGACAACTCTGCGAATAAATACCTTTCGCTTAAAGCGAAAATGAAGGAAATGGGTCGGATAGAACGGCTTGACTGAATGACTTTAGTTTACAGCCAGGACATCCCCATAAGAAATATACAGAAGGAAATCCCGTTTGAGTGTAGAAAAAGTTTTACACAAAAATGAAGGAAATCAGCTGGGTAGTTTAGTCTGTCCGACTGACTAGTTTTCGTAGATTCTTTTAATATATAATACAATAAAATCAATGAACTGTTAGCGGGATTCTTGAAGTGGCCAGAAATAGATCTTCTGCTGACAGTGGGTTGGGATTCCTTATAGCTGGGGACAAGCTCTCCCCCCTCAGGAAAAAAAAAAAAAAAAAAAAAAAAAGAATAAAGTGACAGACGCTTCTCATCCTTTACTGACCTGTCCTGCAGTGTCTGAGGCTAAAGTAAACCAGTGTATGTTGAAAATTCGAAAGTACCATCTTGCAGACAAAGAAAATTGTCTTCAAATGATACAGCAAAATGTTCGTAGAAACGTTGTTCGCCTCAGACAGGTTACTAAAAGCAACTCAGTTCATTCCTACTTTCATCTCAGATAAAAGTACCGCATTTATGTCGGACACACTGTATACAATTATTTTCACCTGTGGGAACACATTTTTCGAAAGCTACAAAAGCGAAAAGGTATATATAGTGTCTTAGTAGTAGATGCATCAATAAATATAAATATCTTTTGACTTTCTCGTTCATCTGCAACTAGAAAGCCGTTAATTGTAATGTCACAAAATTTTATTTCAGTCCATTATGAGCGAAGTCGCCGTTTACATTACTTTGTTCTTCTCTTCTAGTTCCAAACACGAAATATAAATTCCACGAATTGTATTATGTGGAAAAAATCAGATGTATGCCTCCCAAAGTCAAGTATGATCTGCTGTAAGACCGTAGCAGATAGTTGTCCATTGTAATCGGTTGCCACCCAAGAAAAATTAGTTCATTATTGTTCTCTGATTATGGATCTTTAACACATCATGAGGGACCGACAAACGTAGCCAGAAATTCAGATTTTTCGGCACTGCAGTGCTTCACGCTACGCTCAAGACAGGCTGAGTTCGTAGACGTGTGATCGCGGCCCGAGGGCCCTCAGATAACTTGCAATTACTTGTGAAAGGAGGTAGATATCAGTGTGATTACCATTTCAAAAACTTTTTTGTTCTTTTAGCTCCATTTCACTCGCTGTAATATATGGTCTAAAAATCATAGAACAGTAACCTGCCCGCTATCTAACTTTTTCAATACACGATTTGTAAATCAAGTGCATATACTTGAGAAATAGCGTCATTTGAAAACGACTGTTAGGAATTACGAAAAGGTGAGTGTCTTATACGAAAGCTTAGATGTTTTACTATAATGTGTCCAAAAATCAGATTTTTTAACCGAATACTTTCATCAAAATCGAGTGAGGAGCGTTACGGAACTAAAAACTCGTGCGGAATGGAAATTAGCCTTTTTATTTTTTCACAGGCAAGGCAAAGCTAGTAAGGAAAAACTAATTTCATAAAACGATGTATCGTTGTCTTGTATACCGTGAACAATTTTTACAACGTGAAAATCGAAAAAGTGTATTTTTCCCCCTTTTTTGTCTCGGGTACGTCCGGCGCGTTGTGTGAACACGCAGCCGGCGGCGTGCGTCGACTAGGCTGAGGCGGCTCAGCCAAGCTCAGCTCGGTCCGACGGGCGCGACGAGAACCCGGGAGTATCGTGACTCGTCCTGCCCGAAACATCTCGCTCTCGCGACTGTGACGTCATCGCTCCCCCTCTACCAACCCTTTACCCGCCGTCAGCCGTCGAGAGCGACGCGCAAGCTCAGCGGGAACCGAGCGGGAGTGGCGGCCGTTTTGACGGGCTCTACTGATGACCCCGTAGTTAAGTCCCATAAGCTATACAAACATTTGAACATTTTTGTTCATCTTATACGCTCCTTTCAACACACTGTCCACTCCATTCAATTGGTCTTCCGGGTCCTTAGAGAAACAATTACAATGTTATCACCGATACACAACGTTTTTATTTCTTCACATTGAACTCTAATTCACTTTCCAAATTTCTCTTTGCTTTCCTTCACAGCTTGCTCAATGTACAAATTGAATAACATTCCAGAAAGGCTACAACCGTGTCTTAGTCCCATCCCAACCACTGTGTCCCTTTCACACACTTCAACTCTAATAACAGCTGTTTGGTTAATGTACGAGTTGTAAATAACCTCCCGTCCCCTGTGTTTTATCCCTGCTGACTTCTAAATATGAAAGAGTGTATTCCTAATGACCTATTGTCAAATGCTTCCTCTAGATCTATAAAAGCTAGAAATGTAGGTTTGCCTTTCCTTAATCTATCTTCTAAGTTACGTCGTAAGGTGGGTATTGCCTCCCAACTTTTCTCCTGACATATTCAGTAACTTTAATAATCTATCGTACAGTTCGTGGCAGAAGTACCACCACTACTAGTAATTTCTCTTTCTGTAGCAATACCAGATAGAGCGCTCCTGCAAGAGCCCTAATTTCACTTACCTTTGTGGTCTTTAGGCGAAATGTAAGTTAGGCACAGCAGAATCGTTTTGCAGTCAGCTTCAGATTCAGGCCCTCTAAATTCACTCAACAGTGATTCTCGAAAAGAAAGTCGCCTTTCCTCCAGCGATTCCCATTTGAGTTACCAAAGCATTAAGCATCTCTGTAACCCTCGCGCATTGATCGAAATTACTAGTAACAAAACCTAGCAGCCCGCCTCTGAATTCCTCTGCCACCGATCTGGTGGGATCCCAAAGACTTGAGCAGTACTCACGAGGGGTCGCACAAGGAAAGAAGAGAATTCCGATCAGTGGCGTAACTATCATAGGGCTAGGCGGGCCAGTGCACCGGGGCCCCCGAGATCAAGGGGCCCCTCGGCCTCCGTGAGCAAAGTTCGGTAAAAGTTATTTATTTTTTACCTTCCCACCCTACCGTCCATCAATTTCCCCCCCCCCCCCCCCCCCGTCAAACTAAGCTGCCCACAGTAGCCGCACTGGGCCACAGGGTGACGGAACATTGCTTCCTGTGGGGCCTGCTGACAGGCCAAGCCGACAGTCACTGAGTTCAACAATCGGCATAAGTACTGCAGCATCAAAGCTGTTCACAGCAACAGCTGCGCCTTCCAAGTGTTGCGGCGTGCCGCTCAGCGCAAAGTGAAGGATCGCGCGACTCCAAATACTGTATAAATACATTTACTGTGCAGTACTTCTTATTGACAAGTAGAAGTGTACAGTTCGATTATACAAATAATCGGTTTTCCGAACATCCATGTCCCCCAATTATACTTCGGATAATCGACGTTCTACTGTATATAATATTTTTGCTCAATGAAGGATTTTCGACTTTTAACTTTTTGAACACTGCCAACAAACTTCAAACGCATGAAGTGAAATCCAAAAATTATTCCCCTCTCAGAATATAAACATAAAAAGGTATTGCTTGTCCGCTAAGACGTGCACCCTGGCACCTGCAGAATTACTAGCAGTGTGTGACAATACTGTTCATGGTTTGATTAGCGGCAGGGGGCCATATTTTCGTGGTTGAGTAAAACTTCATTGTTCATTTTTACTAGCTTCTGCTTGCGAGTTCATTCACCGAGTATGGAGCAACTTCGAAAACTATTCCTTGGTAGTTTTATCTGTATGTCCTACCCAGCTACCCAGCTCCAACTCTATCCCTCTCCAACATTTCATCCAAATCCACCCAGTAGTTTCTGCTTGAAAGCATAATTAACTTTCACAGTTATAATTATATTAGAGAGTACGATTCAATATTATCTGCTGTGTGACACACAGTTACTTACTTAAGAGTAGGTTTGCCTTATTATGCCGTCTAGTAAGCGGTAAGGACCTGATGAAGTAGTATTGCATCTGTATAGTTCATAGGCGCCGATTACGGTTATGCTCGGTCGCTAAAGCATACCCCAAAATTTGAGTGGGTATGTTCCAACCAACACTTTTGGTATTATTTTTTTCTTTACGTTATATTTCTTGATTGTAATTAAATTCGATTCTCTCATTCCATTGATGGGCGGCTGGCTTTTGTAATACATCACTGTAAAAAGATTATCTAAAACAAACAGGTAATTGAATTCGTAGGCATTAAAATTCATGCAGACATGTGACTGAAGTGATCATTTTCTAAATATTCCGAATGTTAATGGAATGCTGCTTGTAAGTTCAATATCGTAAACTGAAGACGGTAACCTTTAATTGTTGTATTAAATAACTAGAAATGAAGTGGGTTTGATACGAATAGATGAAAATGAGTATACTACTAATTTAACGTTTATGTATTCTCTTAGAAGTCAATTGTCTTAAAGGGATCGTGTTAGTGTTTAGTCGTGACATTTTTCATCCTGTTTACTGAATTGGTGTGTGATGTAACAAAGGGTTGTGAACCTATTGCTATCGACAGACATGGTATGACAGCAGAAGTGATTATGAAGTATTTTCGTAATACTGTATAGAAAATAAATCTACAGAAGAAAGAAGGCAGGAAGACCATTCGATGTTTGTTTTTGTGATAATGAACACAGTATTCACAATACAGACACATCATTATCTGATATGCATGTCTAAGAAGACGAAAGCTCTGAAAATGACTTCAGTAGTTACTACAACGGGAAAAACAGATTCAAATGGTCGCAAAAGCCGCCCAGTAGTTCTGAAACGTGAAATTGAAATTAATGGCTATTAATTTCTTTCTTGTATGTTAAAAAATTACTTTTCTCCTTTCAGAGATTAAAATGGTCCTAAATTAACACCAGATGAAGCAAAAAAGAAGAAATAGTTCTAAAATAAAACACACCCCAAGATTTTCAAAAGTCGACGCCTGTGGTATAGTTTTAGTTTAGAGAGGGCCCCAACGTCATTTTCGCCCCGGGGCTCTTGGTGTAGTAGCTACGCCACAGATTTCGATCCCTTGCAGGTTAATGTGGCAAGCGCGAATGAGTCAAGGATATAATCTTCCATCTCCGTTGGCACCACTGAAAATGGAGTGAGCAACTGCCAAAATTCCTAGAGCTTGTGTGACTTCAAGAGTCGCTCAATATACCGCCTCCTCCTGCGTATAGCTCGCGGTAACGCAATAGGAATGGAATTAGGGAGATTACTGCCTGCACCGAGGCTTACCTGAAACCGTTTTTCATATACGCGACTCCAGCAGAAAAAGAAGGAAGTGACGTTGGTACACAAATTACCCTCCATCACACACTGTAATTGGTCTTGAAGAGTACAGATGTTGTTGTAAAGTGAAATGTAGATGCAGATAACACTTGGGTGCAAATGAATACTCTGCTACTCGTCATTAGACACAGTACAATAAATGCGATAGGGCGCTCTATTGGGATTGCACTGTGGCACGACCTCCTGTGGATGCAGGCGTATCATTTCCACTGGGGAAGCCAGTTATATGGCCTGCGCGCAGTTTGCTTCGCCCCGCCCCCCTCCAGCGCTCCGCTGTGACGTCAGTGGGAGCTTCCGTGACGTAATGGCGGCTCGCCGTCCTAAAAACCTGTTGTCGAGGCGAGCCGCATGCATTGTCTGCTGCCGCCATGTCGCTCCACGATCAGCGGCGCGTCAAACGTGGCACGTGACCACCGCTCACGTGGCAGCACGGGTGTGCCGATTACATCGCAGCAAAATGTTGCCCGTTCCATAAACGCAGAATCTGTGACTACTCTGGTACATCTAATGGTGTATCAGCCGGGTTGGGGGGGGGGGAGGGGCAGTCGCCCCCACTTGAAACTTTGGAGGGGGCAAGACACGGTTTCTGCCCCCTCCACCCAGTATTTTTATGGCAGCCACTTCTGCCTTTGACTGAAGCATCTTGTAGCAACTACTACCATCGCCCGCTAGTATATTCCCAGCATTCTAGTCTTGTGTAGTTCGCGAACGAACAAGTTCGGAAGAGCGCTCCCACAAGCGAACTACGCGAACTAGTTCAGCAGTGTCTAAATAATATTTACTTTTGTGTCCCAGCCTCGTCGCCGCTTTTGTGTCTCGTTTCCGTCGTAGGTGTCGGTGGCCGAGTAGAATGAGACCGACACAGGAATAAATGATGCACGCTTGTGCAGGTACGGAGGTGAGCAGCCAGTGAGACAGCAGAAATTAGTAACACTAGAGTAATTTAGAACGAGATATGTATTTCATAGAGACTTAGTAATACTTAACTTTTACATAGTTCTTGACTGCAGAATGCTGATACATAGATTAGATAGAGACCTGCCTACTGAAGATTACTAGTGCCTATCCGATAGCCAAGTATTAACCGGTGCCTATCTGATTCCGAAGAGTTAACTCGTTCCTATCTCAGTCCCAAGTGAACGATGCAGTCCAGTGGTGGCCACGAGCGGAGTTGCAGCAGAGGGCGCTCGTGGCTGTCGTCGTAAGAACGCCGCGCCGTGCGTACATGGCGGCGCGCGGCGAAAGTAGGTGGCGCGCACTTTATACTTGTGCGACACCACATTTACTACGAGTAATCTGTATGCAAAGTAGTTGAATACCATTGTATCACCCATTCGTGTAAATAACTGGTTTATTTGCTTAAGTATTTGATGTCTAATTTCCCAAAAATACGGGTAATAGCACACGCTTGGGCAACACTGATCATTATATAAAAAAGCTGCCATAACAAAAGAAAGAGCTCTTTTAGTAGCCGTAGCAAAAGTCAAAAAGAGCGGACGAACTAAAAAGAGCGAACGAACTAAAAAGAGCGACACCGGTCGCGAACTAAAACATGCGTTACCGGTCGCGAACTATTATGCCAAACTTATCTCGCTTTTTCGTTGGTTGAATTCTTTTCCGAAGACCGACGGGCAACAGCGAGAGGGCGCGCAACAGAATTAAAAATCATCTGTTTGCCTTCTGCTGATGAGAGCCATTTCGAGGTGAGCGTCTGCCTGCTAGATTACATAGTTCAGTGCTACAAAATTTCTGTTTTGAAGTATTCTGCACTCTGCAATATCTGACTAATAAATTCCATAATGCCAAGATATACAGATAACTGTAAACTTAAACGCTAGAAATTATCTACAAAGTGTTTCTTTTGGTTTACGTGATACCGTTAGCTGCTCACGCAGCAAGTGCATGAAGCAGCTAGGTGGGGGATCTTCTCCCTCCACCTGCATGCGCAGACCACGCCGCTCAGCCATCACTGGGAGCGGACGAACTATAAGAACGAACAAGTTCGCGGCAGAAACTAAGTAAACAGTGTAATTTCTTGTCGTTTGACTGCCTAGACTAGCAAGAGTACGCTGAAGTATGATCAGGGAATTTCGATGGATTCATTCCGTAATAAGTAGGTATGTAATCGTAGTAGATAGTTATTAGAAAACCATTACAAGGTTTGCAATAATCCGATCTTCACGTTTCTTCATACGCGCTCTGTAATTTTCTGCTCCATCGGTATACCTGGTCTGATTAGTTACTTTTCATGATCTTACCATACGTATATTACTTTAACACAGTAACATCTCATTACAGGTTTTAATTTGTCAATAGCAATGGTATATTGCTCCACAAACCGAATTGGTAAAGCGAAAGGAGTTTCCTTCCACGAAATTCCCAGCAAAAGCGATGTCAGAGAACAGTGGCTGAAAGCAATATCAAGAGCAGATTTTACGCCCAATTTCAACTTTAGATTGTGTGTGGTATGTAGCCTTCATTTCCGAGCGGCTGATTATCGGTCTGGGTTAAAAATTGAGAAATTGCTGGATGCTGCTATTCCCTCTGTTTTTTCCTTCTTATCCAGCTTATAAAGTTGTACAAGCAAAATAAGTACGTAGACGTACTAAGAAACGTACAGTGAATATCACACTCAAAAAACGAAATATGAAAGCACTGAGGAAACACATGACCACAGCATTAATTCCAATGTCCCACTGCTCGAAAATCATGGCAGTAATAGTTGCCATTCTTCCAGTCACATCCAGTGTGATGTTTTAGACGAAAAGGATAAAAATAGAACAAAATAAATTGCGTTTTAAATTGTGGAGGTCTAGAGTTAAAATTTTACATCTTGAAAAGAAACTTAATAAAATCGCTCATGAGCTGCCAAATTTGTCAGCACTCAAGCTTGTACAATATTAACTTCTTCATTTGTCAATGTGTTGAACACTGCGAAGGTTTTACAGTGCACAAGTGAAATTTCAGAACATACAGAAAAATTAGGCGAAAGAATATGTAAAACAGTTATACCAGTCGTCTTAAAAAAAAACATTGGAGCAGAAGTGACCGAAAGTTTGGAATGGGCGAAGTGTTTAAATAGGAAGCCAATAAACAGAAAAATAATCCAAATGCAACAAATGTCGAAAGTGCACGCTTGCAGCGTTCCAGTAGCGAATGTGAGTACTTCCTGTTTTTCGGTGATTTTCCCGTAGTAGGGAGGCTGGGAGTATACTAGCGGGCGATGCTACTACATTCTATCCTCACCTTTCGTCCGTGATTCTGTACTGTTTAGGCGCTCGAAGCCTCTATTATGTCCAAATGAGACGCAAGCGCATCTTTCTTTCTCTCTCTTTTTTTTTCTTTTTTTCTTTTTTCTTTTTTCTTTTTCTTTTTATTTTTTCTTTTTTATTTTTTTATTTTTATTTTTTTTAGAAAACGGAAAGTAGAACACCTTGCCCCCTTCCCCCCCCCCTCCCCATGCAACAACGTCCGGAAGTCCTGGACTCGCCAAGAAGAAGTCAGTAAATAGGTGTACTTGCCCACCATCCCCCTCTAAAGAAATAGTTGGTACACCATTGGCAACATATGGCAATAAGTACTCATTAACAAGTCAACGTGTAAATATCCTTTGCTATTAGCGCTCTGCGTCGAAGTCGCTTTATTTGACGAATTAGTTCTCTCTGAATCAGTTCACTTTCTACGAAGTACTATACTGAAGAGCATTCAGTTATTTTGTCTACCCCTTGTAACACTTGCAATAGCATACAGTCCATTTCTGAAGATGAGAAATGCCAGTATATGTGAAACTAAAGTGTTTATACTAGTCTGCTCCTTTTCAATTCCTGTTTCGCATTCTCTAACTTTCCTGCTTGCAGTAGCGTCATCACGTTCCATGTACCAATCCTTATCTTTCCTTCCTTCACTGTCCCTTCCTTCCTTTCAAATATGTCTACTCTCAATGTGTTCCCCTCCCGGAGATCAGACTGAGGGGAAGTTTTAACTCCGGAATCTTTCACATCGAGAGACATACCATGTAATGTGTTAGTTTCCCGCTACTTCCCACATAGGCAGTAGGTTGTCCGAACTAAATCACCCGCTCACTATGAGTCAGACGCTTATTTTTACAGCAACTGGCAGACCTCATCTTTACGATTGTGGTATATGATGTAAAATTTAACTACCGCTGCGCGATTATGCGTATCTAAAAATAGCAATTCAAACTGTCGAATGTAATGTAGGGCACGTCGACCTTGACAAATAAAACGTTTTAACAACAACACAGGCCCCCCAGAAAAAAAGATTGGGGATAGGATCTTAACCATAATAAGAAATAAAATGTCCAGAAACATGGATTCTAAAATGCGTAACTTGAGAACTGTGAGCAATTCGCTGTTTGAGGATCAGAAGAACTTAACTCCATTTCAGCTGATTCACACAAGAGGCAAAAAAAGGTATTTTAAGATGAAAATGTCTTGTTTCATTGATGTAATATAAATTTAATTGGAAAATAAGTTTATATTACGCCATTGAAACAAGAAATTTACACCTTAAAATACCTTTTTACGTCTCTTCTGTGAAGTAGCTGAAATGGAGGTACGTTCTTCTGATCCTCACACAGCGAATTATTCTGTATAATACATGTATTTCATAGTATGGAAGGCGATCAAATACTTAGAGCTTTTAAGGTGTGCATTTTTCAGCCAATGTTTCGTAGAACTTTTATTGTAGTATTGGTGCACGTAATCTGTGCAAGAAGCTTGTAGGAGTTGCCATTGGGCTCCCGGTATGACAGTGTTTAAATAGTAACTCAATACTGTACGTGAAGCAAGGTGGAAATTTGATAAGGGGCTACTGACACGCTACAGTAGATTAATGTAAATTTGTATCCTATACACGATGATAACTTTTATAAATGTTAATGGCACCAGAGAGGACGTGCTGACGCCATTTTCACGGTCTGCACGGCCACTACGGTCGGGGGTTCGAATCCCCCCTCGGGCATGGATATTTGTGCCGTCCTTAGTGTAAGCTAGTTCGTAAGTAGTTTGTAAGTTTAGGGACTGATGACCCCGTAGTTAAGTCCCATAAGCTATACAAACATTTGATTTGAACAAATAAACTGACGCCATTTAACCTCCTTTGTCACACCAGCGACGAATCTTAGGCTTGATGGCATCGTAATAATGTGTCACGGTGAAATATTCTATTTGTCGTAACGAGAGAACCGCTTCATCTTGCAGTTGTTTATGTGAGTTATTTTAAATGGCAACTGATCTAAAAGTATGAGATGGTCCGAACTTGGAGAGGAATAACAGAAAAAAGAACAAGGTAGACCAGAACGAGGTGGAAAAAATTGTTCGTTGCAGTCAAAGTTATATGAAGTTATTTTTATTACACATTTACTCAATAAAACACATGAAATGCAATTAAACTGATATTCATGATAATTACAGTTCCAAAAACAAGATTCAATCAAGATAAAAAGTAGTAACTTAGAGATACAAGCAATTATCAACTTTGTTGCCGAACAGTAAATAGTTTTAAGAATTTACATAAAATGCTTCTGTTAAGAAAAATATAAACAATGAAACACAAGCGTTGAACTAGGGTAGACCAGAAATATTGAAAGATATTTCAAATAACAAGAAAGGAACTATAAATGAACGGTTTATATAGTGGGTGACAGTCAAATTTGCCTACGTGCGGAGGATTGCAGGTGAGGCGAACCACTTAGATAACCAGTAATGCTGCTGAAGCCTTCCACAACCACTTGCAGTAACGGTAAGACATCAGATCTCAAATAACTTCAGGACTCGCTCGATAGGACAATGAAATTTTGGGCCTGAAAGTGGTGGAAATTACACAATGCTGGATAAACAAATTAACATAAATTGATCGAAAGTAACATTATAATTATCATAATATTCATCATCACCATCATCAATAAAGACACGTTATGCGTTTCAGCGTTCAGTCTGGAGCATGGCCCCCCTAATAAAATTCCTTCACGATCCACTATTCAATGCTAACATTAGTGCCTCGTCTGCCTTTTACTTCAAAATCAATCTTGACTGAATAAAGTACTTTCACCTTGGACTAACTCGGCTCCTCTTACCTTGTACTGCCGAATCCATGAGTCTGTTAGGTAACCTTGCTTCCTCCATGCCTGTAACATAACTCCAAGACATCAACCTGTTGGCTCTAACTGTTTCATCTATGCTTTTCATTCACAGTTTTTCTTTGATTTCCTCATTATGGAAACCCTCCTACCGTTGTTCCGATATGTCAGTACCAGCATTCATCCTTGCTAATTTCATATCTGTAACCTCAACCTTATTAATAAGGTAATCTGTATCCACTCAGCTTTCACTTCCATACAATAAAGTTGGTCGAAAGATAAAGCGGTCCTCTACTTAGTCTTGCTACTAACTTCCTTCTTGCAGAGGAGAGTAGATCTCAGCTGAGCACTTAGCTTTGCTACACTTTGATTCTAGTTCTTTCACTATGTTGCCATCCTGTGAGAAAATACATCCTAGGTACTTGAAATAGTTCACATCTTCGAACTTTATTTCTGCTATTTGGCATTCAATCTGCTTAAATCTCTTTCCCACAGAAATTACTTTCGTTTTGGAGATGCTGATCTTCACACAATAACCCTTATACCTCAGATATAGCTCTGATACAGTAACATTATATAATAACAGTAACATTAACATTAAGATAATAAAACAGTATAATAGTCTTAGTTTAACCATCATGAAAGATGGTTATATACGTGGAAGAGATCAGGAGGTACCAGATTGACTTCATAATGGTAAGGCAAAGGTTTAGAAACCAGGTTTTAAACCGTAAGAGATAACCATTACTTTTTGGTTATGAACTGTAGATTGAAACTTAAGAGATTGTAAAAAGGTAAGAAATTAAGGAGATGGACTCTGGACAAATTGAAGTAATCAGAGAAGGTTGAGAGAGGGAGCATTAGGCAAGGATTATCAAAAATGGGAGAAAGTAATACAGTAGAAGAAGAATGGGTATCTCTGACAGATAGTGAATGCCGCAGAGTATCGTATAGGCAGAAGGACAAGTCCTAATACAAATCCTTGGATAACACAGGAGATAGTGAACTTAACTGTTGAAAGGAGAAAATATAAACATGTATCGAGTGAAGAAGGCAAAAGAGAGTACAGACGTCTGAAAAATGGGATTGACAGGAAGTGAAGACTGGTTATGGAGGAGTGGCTTGAGGAGAAATGCAAGAATGTAGAAGACTGTATAACTAGGGGAAAGATAGATACCGCCTACAGGAAAATAAAAAGACATTTGGAGACAGATAAACAGCTGTATGAATATCTAGAACTCAGATGGAAAACCACTACTAAGCAAAGAGGGGAAAGCTGAAAGATGGAAGGAATATATAGAAGGCCTGTACAAAGGAAATAATCCTGAAGTCAGTATTCTAGAAGCGAAAGACGAAGATGAGATAGGAGACTGCGAGAAGAATTTGACAGAGCACTAAAGGAACAAGGCAGCTGGAGTAGATGATATCTTGTCTGAACTGCTATTATCGTTAGAGGAGCCAGTCATGAACAAATTATTCCTCTTGTATGAAAGATGTATGAGACAGGGGAAATACCCTAAGACTTCAAGAACATTATAGTAATTCCAATTCCTATGATAGCAAATGTGAAAATTAAATAACTATCAGTTTAATAAGTCATGGTTGCAGAATACTAACGAATGCAGAATACAGACGAATGGAAAAACTGGTGGAATCCGACCTTGGGGGAGGTCAGTTTTGATTTAGGAGAAATGTAGGAACACGCGAGGCAATACTCACATTACGACTTATCTTAGAAGATAGATTACGTTTTTAGCATTTGTGGTTGTGGAGAAAGTTTTTGACAATATTGACTGGAATACACTTTTTCAGATTCTGAAGGTAGCAGGGGTGAAATGTAGAGAGCGAAGAGTTATATTCAACTTGTACAAAAACCAAGCAGCAATTAAAGGAGTCGAAGGTCATGAAAGCGTCGCATTGGTTGGGAAGGGAGTAAGACAGGATTGTAGCCTTTCGCCAATGTTTTTCAATCTATACATTGAGCAAGCTGTGAAGGAATGCAAGGAGAGATTTGGAAAGGGAATTAAATTCCAGGGAGGGGGAATAAAAACTTTGTAGTTTGCTGACAACATAGTAATTCTGTCAGAGAGAGAAAAAGACCTTGAGGAGCAATTAAACGGAATGGACACTGTCTTGAAAGGAAGGTATACGATGAACATTAACAAGAGTAAAACAAAGGTAATGGAATGCAGTGTCAGGAAATCATGCGATGCTGAAGGAATTCGATTAGGTAATGACTACAAGAAGGGATAAGTTCGTGTGTCACATTTTGAGACATCAAGGAATCGTCAACTTAGCATTAGAAGGAAGTGTGTGGAATAAAAATCGTAGAGGGAGACCGAGGGATGAATACAGTAAGCAGATTCAAAAGGATGTAGGTAGCTGTATATACTCTCAGATGAAGAGGCTTGCACAGGACAGGCTAGCGTGGAGAGCTGCATCAAACCAGTCTGCGGACTCAAAATGTTCAAATGTTTGTAGAACTTATGGGACTTAACTACGGGGTCATCAGTCCCTAAGCTTACAAACTACCTATGAACTAGCTAAGACTAAGGACGACACAAATATCCATGCCCGAGGGGGGATTTGAACCCCCGACCGCAGTGGCCATGCAGACTGTGACTGGAGCGCCTCAGTCCTCTCGGCAACCACGGCCGGCTAATTTGTCTTTAACCGCTGTCGGGCCTAGTGAGTGTTTAGACAGAAAAAGGTTGCCTCTTTCAAAAAAATTAAATTAAACCCACTAACTTTCAACGTGGCCTTTCATTGATTTAGCGCAAAGTGACTAGCTCCCAAAAGAGAACTATTTACGAGCTATAGCACTCATTATAGGAAGGGCGGGATAAGAAGGTAATATGAGGTTTAAAATAAGGCTTAAGTGAGACAAATGAGATGGTAATGTTGTTAGATAAAGAAATTAATAGGGTGAATTTAAAGATGCAGCTTACAAATTAACGAACTTACGCCGCGGTGGAGTGGATGAGCGCTCTTAGGTGCTTTGCTGCGGAGTGCGCGTCTGCTCCCCGTAGGAGGTTCGAGTTCTGCCTCAGGCATGGGTGTGTGTGTGTAATCCTTAGCATAAGTTAAAGTAGTTCATGGGTCTAGGGACGGATGATCACTGTAGTCTGGTCCCATAGCGGCAGCCGTCCAAGCGCTCTTGAACACGTCACACGTCGAGGAGTCTTCCAGAAAACAACGTCTAACGTGTTGATGTTGACGGCAGTACAAAGACTGACTAAGCAGCTGATCTACCGGCAAGAGAGTTGTTACCGTAAGCCTTAGAAGCGCCCTCCCGCAGGAACAACGAAGTACAAACAAGCGCCACAGCAAAGATAGCCGCCGAAGCGGGAAAACAAACGGGAGAGTATGTTCGCACCCGAACGAGCCAAGGAAGTGACGTCAAAATGGCGTAGCCGGCCACTCCTGTCGAACATTCCGAGATTTTTTCGGGTGCGAGCTCTGTCAGCAGAGAACCATTCTTCCCTTTTGTATTTTCATGATTTTCTCCTTATAACTCGCATGTTGCTATTTCAGAGTAGCGGAAGACTGGAGAGGTACCAGAAACATGTCGTTCTTAGTATGATTCATAGTAAACTGGAGTCAAGAAATGCCATATTGGCGGATGACCCTTGATATTGGTAGTAATGTGAAATAGAGACACTCCATAATTGTGCTTTTTGTAGCACAGTGGATAAAGGCGTCATGTTGAGGAGCTGATGAGCATGGGTGGTGGTTCGATTACCGGTCCCGACTATATATGAGGCGCGTCCAGGAAGTAAGTTCCGTTCGGTTATATTAAACGAACGGGTACAGATACAGAAAAAATATTGATTGTACAAAAATCTACAACTGTAAAACTACTTTTCTACATAGCTTCCCAAATTTTGTAGGCAATTGTCATAGCATGGCACAAGGTTTTGTGTGCCTGTTTCATAGAATGGTGCCGCCTGTGTATTCAACCATGTGGTAACATGTTCTTTCAGCTCATCATCATCGTTGAAATGTTGTCCACCAAGGACAGATTTTAGGTGTAAGAAGAGGATTACCGTCAAAAGATATTTATTTTCACGATAATGCCTGACCTCACACACCGAATGTGACCAAACAATTCTTAGGGAAATTTCAATGCGACCTGTTTGATCATCCTCCATACAGCTCGGACCTCTCTCCTAGCGACTTTCATCTCTTCTTACACCTAAAATCTGTCCTTGGTGGTCAACACTTCAACGATGATAAAGAGGTGTTACCACATGGTTGAATACACAGGCGGCAACCTTCTGTGAAGGATGCATGCAAAAACCGGGGGCATGCTATGACAAGTGCCTACAAAATTTCGGCAGTTATGTGGAAATGTAGTTTAAGAGTTGTAGAATTTTGTGCAATAAAAATTTCTTCTGTATCTGTGTACAATTTTATTTTATTACCAAACGGAACTTACTTTCTGGACGCGCCCCGTATATATACCTTGACTCCTAAAAGTTTCAAAAAATTTTCAAATGTTTGTATAGTCTATGGGACTTAACTGCGGGGTCATCAGTCCCTAAACTTACAAACTACTTATGAACTACTTACGAACTAGGACGGCACAAATATCCATGCCCGAGGGGGGATTCGAACCCCCGACCGTAGTGGCCGTGCAGACCGTGACTGTAGCGCCTTAGTCCCCTCGGCCGCCGCGGCCGGCCTAAAAGTTTACTTAGACAGTTATTAATTAAAAATAATTTACATTTTGCGATATTTCCGCATATTTACGTATACAAGCGCTTTCTCTCAAAAGTGTGTGTCCGTTCTCTTTAGTGAAAATTCCGTGAAATATGGACCAACGTATTGCAAACATTGTCTTCTGAACTACCTGCACATATACGGAAGACACATTCTAATTCTAAATTTCATGCCCCGGCAGTCGTTGTTCTGCCCCATTTTTCCTCTAAAACTGTTGTTGTTATTGTTGTGGTCTTCAGTCCGCAGACTGGTTTGATGCAGCTCTCCACGCTACCCTGTCCTGTGCAATCTCTTCATCTGAGAATACGTTCGGCAATCTACATACTTTAGAATCTGCTTACTATATTCATCCCTCGGTCTCCCTCTGCGATTTTTACCCCACACGCTTCCTTCTAATGCTAATTTGACAATTCCTTGACGTCTCAGAATGTGTCCAACCAATCTATCCCTTTTCTTAGTAAGGATATGCCAGAAACTCCTTTTCTCCCAGATTCTCTTAAGTACCTCCTCATTAGTTACGTGATCTACTCATCTAATTTTCATCATTCGTCTGTAGCACCACATTTCAAAAGCTTCTATCATCTTTTTATCTGAACTCCTTATCGTCCACGTTTCACATCCATACAATGCTACACTCCAGACAAATGCTTTCAGAAAGGACTTCTTAACATTTAAATTAATATTGGATGTTAACAAGTTTCGCTTCTTTAGTAACGCATTTCTTCCCAGAGCCATTCTGCATTTTATATCTTCTTTACTTCGCCCATCAGAAGTTATCTTGCTACCCAAATAACAAAATTCATCTACTACTTTTATTGTCTCATTACCTAATCTAATTCCTTCATCATCGCCTGATTTTCTGACATTGCATTCCATTATCTTCGTTTTACTCTTGTTAATGTTCATCTTATATCTTCCTTTCAAGACACTGTCCATCCCATTCAATTGCTCTTCCAGATCTTTTGCTGTCTCTGACAGAATTACTATGTCATCGGCAAACCGCAATGTTTTTATTTCTTCTCCCTGCACTTTAATGCCCTCTCCAAATTTCTCCTTCCATTCCTTCACTGCCTGCTCAATGTACGGATTGAACAACATTGGGGAAAGACTACAACCCTGTCTTACTCCCTTCCCAACCTCTGCGTTCCTTTCTTGCCCTTCAACTCTAATGACCGCTGTCTGGTTTTTGTATAGGTTGAATATAACTCTTCGCTCCCTACATTTCACCCCTGACACCTTCAGAATTTAGAAGAGTGAATTCCAGTCGACATTGTCTAAAGCTTTCTCCAAATCGACAAACGCTAAAAACGTACGTTTCCCTTTCCTTAGCCTATCTTCTAAGATAAGTCGTAATGTGAGTATTGTCTCCCGTGTTCCTACATTTCTCCTAAATCCAAACTGATCTTCCCCGAGGTTGTATTCCACAAGTTTTTCCTTTCGTCTGTAAATAATTCGTGTTTGTATTTTGCACCCATGTCTTATTAAACTGATGGTTCTGTAATTATCAAACTTGTTTGCACTTGCTTTCTTTGGAATTGGAATTACAATATTCTTCTTGAAGTCGGAGGGTATTTCCCCTGTCTCATACATCTTGCATACCACGTGATACAATTTTTTCACGACTGGCTCTCCTTACATCAGCATTCAGACGGTATATCATCTATTCCAGGGGCCTTGTTCGACACAAGTCCTTCAGCGCTCTGTCAAGTTCTTCTCGCAGTACCATATCTCCTGTCTCATCTTCCTCCACTTCGTGTTCCATTTCTAGAACTACACTTCACTACACAATGATGAAAATTCTCCTCACAGATGATAGTATTGTTGAAACGAGATAGAATGGCTGGCCAGTACTTACCTTTGTGCTGTACCGCCGATAGTAACACAAATGAAGAAACAGAAAAAAAAGAGGACAAAATGGACAAGCTTCCTTCCTTCGTCAGGTGGGAGATACTGCAGTATCTCTGACGTCCACACTCCCGAAACACCACCTTCATGACCTAGGTCGTGAATTACCTTTCCCTTCCGTTCCCATCCTTTCTTCTTCCCTTCTCTCCCACCTGATGAAGGAACTGTGTTCCGAAAGCTTGTTCATTTTGTCCTCTTTTTTTCTGTTTCTTCATTTGTGTTACTATCGGCGGTACAGCACAAAGGTAAGTACTGGCGAGCCATTCTATCTCGTTTCAACAATTGTTCATTGTTCCGAAGCCAACTTATGTTCAAAATGTTCAAATGTTTGTAAATCTATCGGACCAAACTGCGGGGTCATCAGTCCGTAGCTTACAAACTACTTAAACTTAGGTAAACTAACCTACAGACAAACACACACACCCATGCCCCAGGGAGGACTGGAACCTCCACGGCGACCAACCGCGCGCTCCGCAGCGAGGTGCTTTAGACCGCTCGGCTACTCCACCGCGGCACCAACTTATGCATCCGGTGCATAATTGACTACTGGATCGTATGTGAATGCTAAACAATCAGTTCTAATAGTTATATGTTGCAATCTGTTTTGTCGACGAACCAAATTATTCTGTGCGTTGACTGCATCAGAGCGAGTCGAACTGTACCTGTTGTTCCATAGTCGTAACGGATAGCGCTTCACAAATTCTTTCTCAGCTTACCTCCAAGCGCATGTACGATTTTCGTCGGCCTCGTAGACTCTGCGATCAAGTAGTAGGATTGCGTTGTGCGTACGCCGACCGATATTACGACGACGCAATAGAGGCATTGTTGTAAAAAAAAATTAACAACAGTCTGTGCTCAATTTGTTTGTAACACTGAAAAATACCATGAACTAGCATCAATTCTATCTTTCCAACGCTCTAAATATATGATTACCGCCGACAACACCAAGGAGGGGCTTCTAAAGAAGCAACGTTTCATGTTAATCTGTCTGGCTGTTTTAAGCTTGGGTGCATACGCCATCTCTCTTTATTCGAATCTCCTTGGCGTATTTCTTCGCTCCGTTACAGCGTATTTGTTCGCTAGGCTAGTAGCGAATGAACAAGCTGATTGTTGGAGAATCTAGAAAATGATTTTCTCAAATTCTGATTTCTCCGGTAGATTTTCCAAAAACTGTTTTTCATAACACATCTTGTCCTGAGAATTACGAACAGAAGAAAGAAAAGATCAGCCAAATCGGTGAAGCCATTCTCGAGTTTTACGCTTAGCAACACAGTTTGCGATTCATTTTTATTTCAATAGATAGATTACGTACTAGAGTTCGGTGGCAACTGTCGTTTCTCAATGAGACTGAAGTGCCGTGTTCTCTTTTGCACCAGCTGTTACACACGTTCTTGCGTTCTGTATGAACCGTTTATGAGATAATTGTCCTAATACTGCAGCCATTTCACGGATATCAAGAGCTTTCCCTATATTTTGTAGTCAATGTATGAAAGTATTCGTATCGGCATGACATTTGCAACATTCGCTATACCACTGTGTCCGGTGCAAGTAGTTCAGGAGACACTGATTACAATTCATTGCTCCATATTTCACTAAAAATAACAACCGCACTTTTCACACAAAGCGCCTTTATGCGTAAATATGTGAGTATATCGCAACACGAAAATTCTATTTAATAAATGTGTCAGAATACTTTTGGGTGTCAAAGTGAAAAATAATAATATTGTAGGAACTGAGAAAAGAAACCAACGGCCACACACACACATCTGTTACTCATCATCACGCGTTTGTCCACTGTACTACATGAAGCACATCCCTTAAGCTTCAATGCTTCTCGTCGCCAACAGATTCACGAGATACCCGCCAAAATGGCATTTCTTGGCTCTAGCTTACAATTAATCGTAGTAAGAACGAAGTGTTTTTGGTAGCTCTTCTATCTGCCGTTACTTTGAAATACCAAAACGTGAGTTACAAGAGGAATATCATGAAAACACGAAAGAGAAGATAGCGTCTGTGCAGGACAGACCTTCAACCCGAATAAAACTCGGGATATTTGACGGGAGCGGTAGGCTACGTCACTTTGACGTCACTTCCTTTCCTCGTTCGGGTAGAAATAGACTCTCCCGAAAACAAATTACCGGACAAGAGAACCCTCACAGTTCAAAGATAACTGATAGAGTTCGTAGAAGATCTTTCAGAAAGGTATCCTTAAACATTAATGGAATACTACGCCATTAGAGCA
Source organism: Locusta migratoria (assembly GCA_026315105.1). Taxonomy (NCBI): domain Eukaryota; kingdom Metazoa; phylum Arthropoda; class Insecta; order Orthoptera; family Acrididae; genus Locusta; species Locusta migratoria. The sequence continues at coordinate 749,037,528 of CM048745.1, read as the reverse complement.
AATACAGCAGTTTCCGAGTTGTTAAACTCTGACAAGAAAAGGGCAGTTACTTGTAAATTATTGTGTCATTAATTGTTTCATTTTAGAACCATGATACAAAAGTTGGCTGCAAACATTTATTTGTTCTCTGGATCGTCTAAATAAATGACAAAAGGAACAGGCCTTTGTCTCTTTGGGTACTCATTCTGTTTTCTGGGGCACTCAATCTGCCTCTTTCGACATTCATCTGTTTTACTTCCATGGGTCTGTAAAAAAACTAAATATCTGCACGCCATGGTAGTTGGTACTCGTGTGCAAGGATTATTCACTACAGATAAGAGCGGTTTTTCAACCCATTATGTGCAGAGAGAGTAGTAATTGTAATAATAATCGGTATGTAGACAGAGTGAGTGAGAAACGGAAATGGAAGCTTGCCTATTCTACCACGAGGGAATATTTAAAATAAAGAAACATTTGTAAAGAAACATTTTCTTAGGGAAGATGGTATATTATGTTATTCTGTGGATGGACAAAAACAATTACTTTAGAATATTTATGGTAAATCAGTCTTTTTTATATTTGTAATTGTGGAGCTATATCATCCATTTTTAGACGAATGAACAAGAAATAAATTCAATTAATAATTTTGTAAAGAAGAACAAACAAACTGTAGTTGTGATACTAAGGAATTTTAAAGCAATACTTGAGTACAGGAAGCTTTGAAAGATTCTTTTCTCGTGAGATCGTTTAAAAGTGATAAAAGTATATTGTCAAAGTTGTCAATGAATTATTGTTAACTAGCTTTTACTCGTGGTTTCACTAGCGCTGATGTTCTTTCACACGTGTCACAGACGATGAAAGGACTATAATTCAACAACTTTGTCTTTAAGTTATGACTAGGATAATCAGGATAAAAGAAAAGTTTCCAGTTTTCCGGTTTACACATAGCAGAACACATGGAAACTTTAAGAAAGATCCTGTCCTGGATTTCTGTTATCCAAGGTCACATTATCATTTCACTCTGACAGTTAAGGTTTTTATTATTCTAAGAACGTCTCTAATTGAGCGCCGTTATCATATGAATGGTTTTGATGTCCTATCCACTTTTCACAACGACATGTTGTTTTCTGACTTGTTGTTCAGTATGTTTCCTTTCCCATGCGTCATCTAATCTTTTATCACCATTTTTCAAATAACTGCGAGCTAATTGTTTCATTTATGGTCTTCCTGAATGGCAAAGATGTCAGAGTTGTAGATAACGGCCCTTTAGATGTTCCAGGATAAGGAATTGACAGGCTCGCCTCATTTTTCCTAAATTGTGCCATTTGTTTCGCCAAATTACTTGTTACTTTAAAGATGCCAGTGAAAAATGGCGATTAAAAATGGCTGTGGTGGAGTGGCCGAGCACTCTAAGGCACCTTTCTGCGGAGCGTGCGGTTGCTCGCCGTCGGAGTTTGTAATCTTCTCTCGGGCTTGTGTGTGTGTGTGTGTGTGTGTGTGTGTGTGTGTGTGTGTTGTCCTTAGTATAAGCTAGTTGAAGTAGTTTGTAATCCTAGGGACTGATAACCGCAACAGTTCAGTCCAAATGTTCAAATGTTTGTGGAGCTTATGGGACTTAACTGCAGGGTCATCAGTCCCTAAACTTACAAACCACTTATTAACTATCTTATACTAAAGACAGCACAAACATCCATGCCCGAGGGCGGATTCGAACGGCCTCGCGTATCGCAGCATACCGCCTCAATGCGCTCGGTCTGCTCCACCGCGGCGCAGTTCAGTCCTTTAGATTTACAACCATCTGAAAATTGATGTGATAACTATTTATTTATTTCTTTGGTACCAAATGGCAAATTACGTATGCTCAGATTTGATAATCGTATAAATGAAATTGAGCGGAACACGCAGAGGCAATGGTGCATAGTCAGGTGGGTATGACTGTCGTATGGGCACTCGGCTGTCATGTACTAATTTAGGTCCTAAGATGTTAATGAGAAGGAATGGTTGGTGTTTATGTCATGATGGCCACCAATTGAGTTTTGTGAATGATCTGTGCAGACGTCTTATTTGAGAAAATAAGCCGGCCGCGGTGGCCAAGGGGACTGAGGCGCTCCAGTCACGGTCTGCACGGCCACTACGGTCGGGGTTTCGAATCCGCCCTCGGGCATGGATATTTGTGCCGTCCTTAGTCTCAGAACAATGTTTTTCTAATTTTCTGGGGAGTGCGTTACGAGATCATCCACGAAGCTGGAATATCCCGGGTATGAGAAGCTAATTTGATAACGATGAAGAGGCATATGCCGGCCGCGGTGGCCGAGGGGACTAAGGCGCTCCAGTCACGGTCTGCACGGCCACTACGGTCGGGGGTCCGAAACCCCCCTCGGGCATGGATATTTGTGCTGTCCTAGTTCGTAAGTAGTTCATAAGTAGTTTGTAAGTTTAGGGAATGATGACCCCGTAGTTAATCCCATAGAATATACAAACATTTGAACATTTGGACATCTGAGAGGCATATGATGAACATGATGAAACGATTACCTCTCACAATACAACGAGAAGACGTGCCTGGCGGCAGAAGCACTGGAGGCGACCGCCCGGAAACTCACTCCCCACAGAGAGTTTTCTTTACGTTAATGTTTTTTAGTTTGTAGTTATGCATGAACACGCTACATCCGTTAGTATAGAGCGCATGGCAGTTACTTGCGTGAGTCAAAGTGAAACACAATCATTATCATTTTAACGAATAAAAATATAAAAACACAAGAGAGAGAATACCCTAAATGGGCCGACAGGCGAGTGGAAAATAGTACAGAAGCTTTTATTTTCTTTTTCCATATTTTCTATGTCTGCCAGGAAAAGGCTGTTTTATTTTGATGAAGTTGAAATAATAAAATAACGAATGCATACATCTCAAAACCCAAAAAACAAACCTGGACTGAGGCGCTCCAGTCACGGTCTGCACGGCCACTACGGTCGGGGGTTCGAATCCCCCCTCTGGCATGGATATTTGTGGCGTCTCAGTTACTTCATAAGTAGTTTGTAAGTTTAGGGACTGATGACCTCGTAGTTAAGTCCCATAAGCTGTACAAACAATTGAATTTTTTGAGAAAATAAATACGAACTTCTCAATTACATCAGTATAGTAAAAACTAAACAAAGTTATTACTAATTGTGCAGAAACCCAAAGCTCTTTTACGAGAATAATATTCGCTGAAACACTGAGACCATCTATGCTACTTCCGAGATCCAAGAGACCCTAGATTTTATCATTTACTAGCTTATATGACGGTGCTTTTCAACGGTTGTTAAATTTATTAAAAAATAGATTACGATCGGATCAGGCCAGTATCCTTCTTGTTGCTATGCAAAATCCTATTCTCAACGAACTGAACTGAGTCAACATCTTTGTTACATTGCAGTCAATAATGAATTACCTATGTTTACACAATTCATAATTTATTATCATTATTATTATACAAATTTCTGTCGGTCTTCTCTTATAGTTTAAAGTGCAACTTAGCACTATGTGATTTCTATTGATGTTTGTGTTACACGATGATATAATTTTGCAGGTATATATTCATTGGTATTCCTTTATGTAGGTTCCTCTGTGAAATCTGTTGTATCTATTCCTTCTTTATGACATATCGTTCTTCCCTTTCTGTCCATCTACTTCTACCTTACAATCTGTTCATTTAAGTTTCGTTTCCATGCAGATCATTTCTAGGGAGTAATATTAACAAACTGTCTGCGGCGAATAAATAGTGCTTCAATGAAGTCTTGTAAACCACGCGTCGCGTGATGGGAAATTTTATTGTTTACGACATCATAATTCATGAACTGTGTTGTCGTAGGTAGTTTTCAACCCCACAGCGATGGTTGTCTGATAGCAAGCAATATGTGTACCAAGTTTAATTGAAATCGGCGCATTATTTTAGGACGAGTTGTGGAAAAGGAGCGCACGATGTAACAGTTATTCGGAAATTTCTTTGTTTTTGACGTCATATCTCCTGAAATATGTGTCCTATTATGATGGAAATTCGAAGGTACATTCAGTGGTATATGTGCCTAATGTCTACAAAATGTGTCGTGAATGGTGTAAAGGCGTAATAAATCGAAACCTCATGCATGATGGTGCGGTTTTTCATGAACCATATTGTTTATGACTTCATATCTCATGACCTATATGTCGAACTGTGATATAATGTCGAAGGAACATTCAGTGGTATGTATGTGTACTGTCTGTGAATTGTTTGGCGAATAAAATTTACAGTGTAGAAATAATAACTTGTAACGTCTTGCCAAATGCCGTAAATTTACATCATGGACATCGGAATAGTAGTAAGAGATAAATTTTTTCCCTATCATCATTTTATTGGGGTTGCTAGCGAGAAAAAGTTTCGTAAAGATTTGAAATTATGTTTACAATTTATTGCAAGCCGCTAAGTGCTCTCATTCACAAATAGTTGACGAATGAAATCACGCTATCACACGCCGTAAGATGAGATAGATATCATTGTGTATGACAAGATATCGTATGAAGTATGTATCGTGTGTGGTTTTTGCAACCGCAGCAAATGATTCCTGACCTTAAAGAATATTTGTACCAAATTTGGTTGAAAAGATACGTACTCTAGAAGTAGTACTAAAATGCATGGCAAGAGGGTTCATCGAACCGCTTTTATGAGACTTCTCTACAGTTCCATTCTGTAATAAATCACGCCTAAATCTTTCCGTTTTCGATCTGATTTATGTTATCGTCTGTCAGACCCACTTCGTGGGGATCCCACATTTCTAGGCAATACTCCGAAATAGGAGGCACAAGTGTGGTGTAGGCAGTTTCTTTAGTGCAACTGGTGCGTCTTGGAAGTGTTCTACCAACGAAACGTGGTCTTTTGGTCGCTTTCCCTGAAATTTATTCTGTTTTCTTTTTAGTTCAAGTTGTTGGTAATTGTAACTCCTAGGTATTTAGTAGAATTGACGGCCTGTAGATTTGACGATTTATCATAATGAAGTTTAACGGATTTCTTTTAGTGGTCTTATGGCTGGTTACACACTTCTCACTATTAAAGGTCAATTGTCATTTTTTCCATCATGCAGATATCTAAATCATTTGCAGCTGCTTTTGATCTTCTGGTGACTTTACTAACTGATAAAAGACAACATCATCCGCGAACAGTCTAAGAGAGTGTCTGTATGTCCTCTAATGTGTTCATAAACCATTCATTCGATTGTAATGAAACTTTGGTGAACTGTTCACCGTACGCCCACGAAGGTTCCTGACACAAAAACAAAACAGCATGACTGTAGCGCAGGAGATATGACGTCATAAATAATAAGAGGCCACCGCGTGAGAATAACCAGATTTATTCTTCAAGTAGTGGAAAATGGAAGTAGTTAGGGATCTGCAACAAAGTTTTCATATGATTTTGGATGATTATGAAGCGTTTCGTAACTGACTCCCCTCCCCCACACACACATACACACAGAAAACGATGCCGTAAAACTGTCACATTAGGCATGACCTTGTAAACAATATAATTGCAAGAAACAGCCACATAATGCGACGAGACTTTATTCACACACTGTATGAGAATGACAGTGCTTAGCGACTTGCAACAAACTTCAAACATAATTCTGTATCTTTGAAGTTTTTCGCTAACTACTTTCCAGCTCTCCATGGACTAAAACTACGGCATTCGGTATGACTTCACAATTTATAATTCCTGCACTAAAAGTTGTGCACTAAAAATTTTACAGACAGTACACACACATATTGCTGAATGTACCTTCGAAATTGTAACACAGTATGACACATAGTCCATGAGATATGAACACATGAACAGTAACGTTCATAGAAAACCGCCCTATCACGCACCAAGTTTTAATATATTACTTCTTTACTACTAATTATATTCGCTACAGATTTTACAGACATACAGCACTTATATAAATATGGATCTGAAAAATTATTCAATTTTACATCGTGTAGCTCAACAAATATGAGATCGTGCGAATTTTATATGCCATTTGCATTTTGATTGCTATCTTTCTTTGTTTGGATACTGCACGTATAATTTTGTACATTATTCAAACCAACGTCATTTCTTATATATTCTCCGCTAAATATAACATGTTTTTAGAAAGAGAGAAGGGATAGGTGAAGTACTAACTCAAGGCAGAAATCAATAAATAAATACTCGGGAAACGCCACGTTTTTAGCTAGTCATTAATAAAAATAGGGAACAGTAGTGGTCCTATAACTCTTCCCTGGGGAACGTTAGATACCTGTTTTGTGCACTCAGCGACTGTCCATCAATTACAAAGTACTGTGTCCTTGTCTTCGGAGCAGGATTATGTTGAGAGGATTTTGCTTTATTCGCGTGCTGAAGTCGGACAACTATATGTAGAACTAAATTATTCATGTATGTATTTTTCTTAAATAATTTCAATATAATAATGCGTATTCTCATAAAAGATTTTAGTTGTAGATCGTTATAAAATAATAAAAAAACGTAGGGATGACGGTAAAACATCAGTGAAATTTGTATAAGTGAAAAATAAAATCAGATAATAGTATTTGTTTAAAATAGAATTCTTTCAAATGATTAATAACTATGATGTTATTTATTTATGAAATAAAACTCTAAAACAAAACATATTTTGAGGATAACGAGTAAATGTACTGCAAACAATCGAATAAAATTTATTATCTCAAATTATCAGTGAACAATTATAAAATATTCAGATATTGTGTGGTGTTATTAGGTTACTATCCACGAATAATCTTTCCTGAAATGGACGTTCCCTGAATGGAAACGCCCCTGAACGGTTCACAGTACTACTGATGTGTAAGAAGTAGCTCGGAAAGTATACACACAATTTTGGCTAATTCTGAGAAATATCATTGAGAGATTTATTATATTGTAGTCTGTACAACAATAGTATACACGCCTTTCTTTCTCATGGTATTAACTCAAATGTTCCAGATGTCATCGTCATTTGTCTATTTTGCAGGAATCAGTAGGCAAGAGAAAGACACACACATACACACACACGCACGCACACACGCACACACACACACACACACACACACACACACACAGAGAGAGAGAGAGAGAGAGAGAGAGAGAGAGAGAGAGGAAGCTATTCTGTGCCAATTTTGGTGAGTGTAGCTTCAGTTATTTAAGAGCTTATTGTACCTTAATGATGAAAATTCAAGTTTTCTGTAAATCAAAGGAGAATTTTTACGAAATTGTTAACTGTTACTACTATCCACGGTTAGAACATTCGATGTGCACATTCCAGTCGGTATCTTGTTTCTTTATCGTCCATATCGTATCCATTGTATTCATTCTTTGCTTTAGCCTAACCTCCTTGGTAAGAGCAACTGCAGCTCCTTCTGCTTCCGTTAGTCATCGCCTATCATTAGAAATTATAGCTGAAACCATATTTCTTCCAGTCTGGTTGTCCAATTTTGTCATATCATGAATCCTAGAAATGTCATATTGAATATTATTGTTGCATCCTTAACACCTTTATTCATATATTCAGCCCAACCAATTGCCGTTTTGGGTATGCAGTCCCATATGCAGTTGTTGAAGCTTTCATTTCGATTCTAATATGTAGACATCTCTTCACTTGTGTTTGTCAGATCCCTGAATGTAACTAACAACAGAGAAACGGACGCTCTTCGAACTGTGTGACAGTTCTTTCTCCTGTGCATAATTGCGTTCAAACTAACTTCAAGAACGAACGAAGAAATGCCTTTACACTATGCATTTTCAGATCTGTGGAGTAAAAATCTTGTGTTTCCAATTTTTTTAATCTTTTTCGTGAGCCTATCCCCTGAAATTGCAATACCTCAACGGATTTTATAGCAACGTTCATCAGGTTCGACGATATTGAAAACGTTGATAGTCTCGCGCGATTCCAATATACACTACTGGCCATTAAAATTGCTACACCAAGAAGAAATGCAGATAATAAACGGGTATTCACTGGACAAAATTATTATACTAGAACTCAATGTGATAACATTTTCACGCAATTTGGGTGCATAGATCCTGAGATATCAGAACTTAGAACAACTACCTCTGGCTGTAATAACGGCCTTGATACGCCTGGGCATTGAGTCACACAGAGCTTGGACGGCGTGTACAGATGCCCATGCAGCCTCAACAAGATACCACAGTTCATCAAGAGTAGTGACTGGCGTATTGTGACGAGCGAGTTGCTCGGCCACCATTGACCAAACTTTTTTAATTGATGAGAGATTTGGAACATGTGCTGGCCAGGGCAGCAGTCCAACATTTTCCGTATCCAGAACGGCCCGTACAGGACCTGCAACGTGTGGTCGTGCATTATCCTGCTGAAATGTAGGGTTTCGCTGGGATCGAATGAAGGGTAGAGCCGCGTGTCGTAACACTTCTGTAATGTAGCGGCCACTGTTCAAAGTGCCGTCGATGCGAACAAGAGGTGACCGAGACGTGTAACCAATGAAACCCCATACCATTACGCCAGGTGATACGCCAGTATGGCGATGACTAATGTACGCTTCCAAAGGACGTTCACCGCGATGTCGCGAAACACGGATGCGGCAGTCATGATGCTGTAAAGAGAACCTGTATTCATTCGAAAAAATGACGATTCGCCATTCGTGCATCCAGGTTCGTCGTTGCGTACAACATCGCAGGCGCTTCTGCCTGTGATGCGTCAAGGGTCTCCGAGTTGGTGGTCCATGTTGCTATTCGTGCCGATGGTTGTTGTCTTGCAAACGTCCTCATCTGTTGACTCAGGGATCGAGACGTGGCTGCACGATCCGTTACAGCAATGCGGATAAAATGCCTGTCATCTCGACTGCTGGTGATACGAGGCCGTTGGGATCCAGCCCTCCTACAGCCACCGATTCCATATTCTGCTAACAGTCATTGGATCGCGACCAACGCAAGTAGGAATGTCTCGAAACGGTAAAACACATTCGCGATAGGCTACACTCCGACCTTTATCAAAGTCGGAAACATGATGGAACACATTTCTCCTCCTTACACGAGGCATCACAACAACGTTTCACCAGGCAACGCCGGTCAGCTGCTGTTGGTGTATGAGAAATCGGTTTGAAACTTTCCTCATGTTAGCACGTTGTAGGTGTCGCCACCGGCGCCAACCTTGTGTGAATGCTCTGAAAAGCTAATCATTTGTATATCGCAGCATCATCTTAATGTCGGTTAAATTTCGCGTCTGTAACACGTCATCTTCGTGGTGTAGTAATTTTAATGGCCAGTGGTGTACTTTTATATTGCCCTTATTACGTAAGATAAATAACTGGGAATAGGGCGCTTGGAGCACTTTCCTTGCCAGTGAATCATACTACAGTTTGCTAGCGTCCCTTTCGTCTTCGATGGACGTCACGCACGTATACACGATGTCAGTGACCGGAAGCGTTGGTGTCGTAAGCGCGGTGTTCCCGTCTAATCATAGACTTGCGCTGACAGCTGGAAATACTCGGCATTTGCATAGCCATTCCACGGTCAGGCAATAAGTTGCAAGTGGAATATTACCGCAGATTACGTGATCTGGGATAACACGCGTGCTGCGTCACCTAGCTTCTCCGACGACTTTCGAGAGTGTTCATTCATTCTCACGTATGTAGTGTCCAGTAGACAGAGACACCGTTTCGCCGGACGCCGTGGCCGAGGGGACTGAGGCGCTTCAGTCACGGTCTGCACGGCCACTACGGTCGGGGTTTCGAATGCCCGTCCTTAGTATTAGCTAGTTCATAAGTAGTTTGCAAGTTTAGGGACTGATGACCTCGTAGTTAAGTCCCATAAGCTATACAAACATTTGAACATTTTTGAACACCGTTTCACAGAGTAATCCTCTGGGATGTGGAACGCGTTTTGAAATCAGTAAACACAAAGATATAGGTGCCGTCATACTTGCTGAGACTATTTTTACAGGCTTAAACAGATGCTGTGTCTCTGTTAGCAAATAATTATCGTCGTCAGGTGTAAATTAACCGTACTAAATTAATGATAACGTAGGATTTCGCAGGGATCGAATGAAGGGTAGAGCCACGGATGGTAACACATCTGAAATGCCGTCGATGCGAACAAGAGGTGACCGAGACGGGTAACCAATGGCACCCCATACCATCACGCCAGGTGATATGTCACTATGGCGATGACGAATACATGCTTCCAATGTGCATTCACCGCGATTTCGCCAAACACGGATGCGACCATCATGATGCTGTAAACAGAACCTGAATTCATACGAAAAAAATACTTTTTGCCATTCGTGCACCCAGGTTCGACGTTGCGTACTCCATCGCAGGCGCTGTGATGCAGCGTCAAGGCTAACCGCAGCCATGGTCTTCGATCTGATGGTCCATGCTGCTGCAAACGTCGTCGAACTGTTCGTGCAGATGGTTGTTGTCTTGTAAACGTCACCATCTACTGACTCGGGGATCGAGACGTCGCTGCACGTTCCGTTACAGCCATGCGGATAAGATGCCTGTCATCTCGACTGATAGTGATACGAGGCCGTTTGGATCCAGCCGGCGTTCGTATTGCCCTCCTTGACCCACCGATTCCATATTCTGATGTTATTGGATCGCGACCAACGCGAGCAGCAACGTCGCGATATTATAAACCGCAATCGCGATAGGCTACAATCCGACCTTTATCAAATCCGGAAACGTGTTGATACGCATTTCTCCTTATTACACGAGGCATCAGAACAGCGTTTCACGAGGTAACGCCAGTCATCTGCTGTTTGTGTATGAGAAATCGGTTCGAAACTTTCCTCATGTCAGCATGTTGTAGGTCTCGCCACCGTCGCCAACCTTGTGTGAATGCTCTGAAAAGCTAATCATTTGCTTATCACAGCATCTCCTTCCTGTCCGTTAAATTTCTCATCCGTAGCACGTCATCTTCGTGGTGTAGCAATTTTAATGGGCAAGAGTGTATGTTGCCTGGTCTGACGAGTCTTGTATCCAATTGTATAGATCGGTTGGATGTGTACAGGTAGGGATGCAACTTCATGAATCTATTGACTCTGCATGTCACCAGGGGACTGTTCAAGCTACTGGAGGTTCTGTAATAGTGTGCGGCGTGTGTAGTTACAATGATGTGAGATCCCTGATACGTCTAGATGCGACCCAGACAGGCGACATGTACGTAAATGTCCTGGTTGATTGCCTGCATCCATTCATGTTCTCCGTGCACTCCGAAGGACGTAGGTAATTCCAACTCGATAACGCGACACCTTTGACATACAGAGTGAATGCAGGAAAAGTCTATTGTGTTTAAACACCTCCGATGCCTGCCAGACTCCCCAGATATTAACACTATTGACATATCTGGGATGCCTTGGAACGTGCTGTTCAGAAGAGATCTCCACCCTGCAGTACTCTTATGGATTTATGAACAAATCTGCAGGATTCGTCGTGTCATTTCCCTCAACTACTATTTCAGACATTATAGTTGGCGTCATGAAAGGAGGCGCTTCCGCTAATTGAGGCGGAGCGATAGCAGAATCATTGAGGAGAGGAATTACGGCGCTATGCTCCGATGCGAGAGGCCGTTCCCCGTCGGGGGTTCGAATCCTCCCCCGGGCATGGATGTTTGTGTTGCCTTAAGGTAGTTCATAAGCAGTTTGTAAGTTTAGGGACTCATGGCCCCGCAGTTAAGTCCCATAAGCTTAACAAACAATTCAGCATTTTTTGAGGAATTACGGTCTTGCGCCAATAGCGGAGCCTGCGGGAAAAACAATGCATACGCGCCTAGAGAATGAATATTATTGGCTGCCAGTGCGGTAATGGAGGGAGATGCGCAAAAACGCTGAAAACTGCGCCGCCTTCCTATGTGAAGCGGACTATAGTCAAGTCAATGCCACGTCGTTTTGCGCCACTTTCGCGTGCTCACGTGGACCCTGCACAGCATTGGGTAGGTGTACTAGTTTATTTGACCAGTATACATGCCCTGCATTATTACCTACTGATCATAGCTAAAAGAGTCTCCAAAGAAATTTCAAATCACAGCGTGAGGTCAGTAAGGACCGACACTGTGTCATTATTTGACATGTAGTCAAATACATTACGCCATGCATTCATTCCCGTCTGGCCCAGATTGGAGGCAATGTTGCAAAATGAAACGGGAAATTCTGAATAACAGCATTCTCTATTGTCCCTAAATGTTTTGATACATTTAATATTTCATTAGTACAGCTTTGTTTAAAAAGGTAAAACAGTGAACAATCCGAAGATTGGTTTGAACACCACGCTTTACTAGGCATGGTCCTGTTTGGAGGTGGTATGCCGTTGCCTTCCTCCGACCTTCGAACTGACTTACCCAGCCAGTTTTAGGGGGACCTACAGTTTAACGTGGGTTCCAAAACACGGTGCAACTCGTTATTTTTGACTTGAGCAATACTGCCAGAGGCGAAAGTGACAGATAAAATGCTAGGACCTGGCGGGTACTCTACCACTGTGCAACCGAGGCATACACATATTTCTTTCGGTTTAAAGCGATGATCTCTGTACAACACAACTTTGTCAAACAATATTGAAAACACATTTCTATAAGCATAAATATGTTCTAAACAAAAGAAAGAAAGTTGCTACAGTGTGTAGATATGAACGTTCTTCGTAGAATAGTGGTTATTCAGAATATACATTAATGAAGATTTATGGAAGATTAGGGTTTATTGTCGATAGTGTCGTTATCAAGGACGGAGTACATTCTAAGATATTTTCTATATGCATAGGGAAGGAAATCGGACATGCCCATTCAAGGGATTCATTCCGGAATTTGCTTGGAGTGATTTAGGAAAATCACAGCAAACCGAAACCTCTGTAGTCGAATTCGGATTTGAACCGCCGTCCTCCCGAATGCTTTTCCAGTGTGCACAGTACGACGCATCTGCTGCAGCTTCTCATATTTTGACAACAGCGTACAGCAGATGCTATGTACGATTCCTGGTACTGTCACAAGTGATCCTCCATACCTTGTTTTGGACGGAACATATTTTCCTCAATCTATGCTGTAAAACCATGGTGAGAATCTCATAGTTCTCTATCTGCACTTCAATCGTGTTACTTCCATCTGGTTGTTTTAAAGGTTCCTGTAACTCACACGGCGGTAATTGCCAAGAGTGACGCACATTAAAGTGCACCCTCCCACAAAGTGTTTTGTGCCCCTCTGGGTAGCTGAGCACCATCGTGAACTGCGAATTTACACACGACAGTAGTACAGATTTGTTCGTCAGCATTCTATTCGACTAATGTTCCGTTTGCGTCGTTCCTCCGTCGTTTCTGACGTCACAGTCGCACATTTCTGACTCGTGTACTCACTGCAGTCACTCCACAGCTGTGTCCACCGCATTTTGAATGTACACAAAGCAAGTGAGGATGAGGCAATCTCGCACATTTTTCCATGCAGCACAACGATCTAGAAGTAAGAGTCGATACTCTATCAGTAGTCACAACCTACTACCGAGGAATCCTCAATCTCTGTGTGGACACCCAAAAAGCTTACAATACTGAGAACAGACACACAGTAAAGCAAGAAGTTGGAACTGTGCAGGTTCCCGTATAATAACAGAAGTAACGCAAGCATGCATACGTGAGACAGCACAAGTTAACGGAACGATGTCAGAGACTTTGGAGGCGAAGAGTGTAGTTTAGTAGACCCCTTCTGTTCACCTGGTACTGAAGAGAGCACAGGGGACAATAATGGGTCCAGGGCCAGAAGGCTCAACACCCTGACCTATACGAATGATGCACTTTTAATAGCACAGAATAGACAAGTTCCCGTTCAGATAGAGTGACAATGGAGAGGCAATGAGAGCAGGCTTGAAGATGAATACAGTTAATACCAAATTCAATTTCCAAAGAGAGCAACTGCAGACAAGTATGAAAAATACGGAATTATCAGCTTAATAAGTATTGTTGCAAAATATTAACACGAATTACTTACAGACGAATGAAAAACTGGTAAAAATCCGACTTCGGGGAAGAACAGTTTGGATTTAGCAGAGATGTAGGAACACGCACGATAATACTCGCATTAGAAGATGCAAACCTAGATTTTAACTTTAATAAATTTGGAGAAAGCTTTTGACAATGGTGTCTGGAACACACTCTTTCAAATTCTGAAGGTATCAGGAGTAAAATACAGGAAATGAAAGTTGTGTACAACTTATAGTTGCAAGGGAATAAGACAAGGTTGTACCCTTTCCCCAATATTATTCATTCTGAGATTACCTGAAATAGTTTGGTCTGGAGGCGATCGAATTGTTTTATAGTTTTCAAAATGACAAGCCAAGATCGCACACTAACAATTTATTAAATGACCGGTTTCAGTGCACTGTGTCACCATCATCTGGTCACATATATGTTATAATCTGGTCATCTTGTTAAAAAAATTTGGTATAAAATAACAAGTGCAACATTGCACTTAGCCACTATATAAAAAACATACATAGTGACTAAATACAATGTTGCACTTGTTATTTTATACCCAATTTTTTTTATCAAGCTGACCAGATTATAGCATATATGTGACCAGATGGTGGGGAGACAGTGCACTGAAACCGGTCGTCATTTAATAAATTGTTAGTGTGCGATCTTGGCTTGTCATTTTGAAAACTATAAAATTATTCATTCTGTACATTGAGCAAGCTGTAAAGGAATGCAAGGAGAAATTTAGAAAAGAAATTCAGGAAGAAGTAATAAAAACTTAATGGTTTGCCGATGACATAGTAATTCTGTCGAAGATGGCAGAGGACCTGGAAAAGGAGTTGAATGGAATGGACAGTGTTTTGAAAAGAGGTCATAAGATGAACGATAACAAGAGCGAAACAAGAGTAATAGAATATAGTGTAAGAAAACCAGTGAATGTTGAAGGAATTAGATTAGGTAATGAGACGATAAAAAGATGAGTTTTATTATTTGGGTAGCAAAATCGCTGGATGACTTAGCAAAACGTATGTCTTAAGTCATGGAGGTTGGTAGATGGATATCACGTGGGCATGTTTTGAAAATATCTTGTACAATGGCTCGTTTATTTGCTAGAGTTTGAAATTCGGAGGAGGGCGAAGGTAATTAGTAACTCGCTAGGCAAGAAGTAAACGAGCACTGTAGACTACTGTCAATAAACATGGTTAATTCTTTTACAGAATGTGTTTTACATGAACGACACCAACTTCGAAACGTTTTGTGTATCGCCTGGTGATATCTTGCCGTACTCTTGGAACCATCGCTCACTGTGACACCGTTGAAGACTTTCCGAGGTAACCACTTGATGATTTTGTGATCCGTATACAAGTAGCAGTAGTCATTCGTGACACGCCAGGAATCTTTCCAAAAGCTGCCAATACACAATGGATCGAAGTTAGCGCTGCACTCTTAGGGTACCTTCTGTAAATGAATTAATCTGGTGTTTATTAGGAATAACGGACAAATTTCTTGATTAGTTTGTGTGGTCCTACAGCCTTCCCACATTGCAGAGACGCAAGTTTTCAAACGAAGCGTTACAGACCATGTTCGGTAACACGATATGCCGTCCACCGACCACCACGCCTTGTAACGCTTTGTTTGATGGTCAGCATGTGTCATAATTAGAGACATTTTCATTCGGCTGACCTTCAGCTATCGTCTGCCACTGAACAGGTACTGCAGATATCGCTGGAGGGAGGAGGCACCGTAATTACGACGACACTCTTGCTGCGAGAAGTCGTAAACAAACAAACATAAACGCCATTAGGCTGTTATTATTACCCACGGAAACGATACTCTGTGGAAACTGAAGGCTGTGTGTCAGCAAGGAATTCTTTTGATGCATTTCACTAACGTTTTAATTATTATTTCTGCACTTAATATAGCTACCTGCAACCTGTCTGGGTTCACTCACAAGGGACGCCTTTGACCTTGAATTGCCAGTGCCACAGGAAATCACGCTTAAAATAATAACCATAAAAGAAAAAGTGGCCTGTCTCATTTCCATGCAAAACTTGCATTCTAGAAGAAGTGACATTTTGAAAGAAAAGACAACAGCGTAACGTCGATGCCACAGGAGGGAAATTATACGTCGTTCAATGAGCTCGGTGTCATTAGATTTGTAATCAACATTGGCACGAAAGTCTGCTTAAAGGAGTTGGCGCAAAGTATACATACACTGTATGGTCAAAAGTGTTCGGACACTCCCAAAACCCTACGTTTCTCATACTAGGTGCATTATGCTGTCACCTAGTCATTAGACACCGTGAGAGAGCAGAATGGGGCGCTCTGCGGAACTCACGGACTTCGAACGTGGTCAGGTGATTGGGTGTATCTTGTGTCAGAAGCCTGTACACGAGATAATACTAAACATCCCTAGTCCACTGTTTCTGATGTGATAGTGAAGTGGAAATGAGAGGGACACGTACAGCATGAATGTGTACATGCCGACCTTGTCTGTTGAATGACAGAGACCACCGACAGTTGAAGAGGATCGTACAATGTAATAGGCAGGCATCTATCCAGACCATCACACAGGAATTCCAAACTGAATCGGGATCCACTCCTAGTACTATGATAGGTTGGAGGTGAGAAAACGTGGATTTCACTCTCGAGCGGCTGCCCGTAAGCCACACTTCACGCAGGTCAATGCAAAACGACGCCTCGCTTGGAGCCAGGGGCGTAAACATTGGACGACTGAACAAAGGAAAAACGTTGGGTGGAGTGACGAATCGCGGTACACAGTGTGGTGATCCGATGGCAGGGTGTGGGTATGGCGAATGCCCGCTGAACGTCATCTGCCAACGTGTGTAGTGCCGACAGTAAAATTTGAAGCGGTGGTGTTATGATGCGGTCATGTTTGTCATGGGTGGGGTTTGCACCCCTTTTTTGTTTTGCGTGGCACTATCACAGCACAGGCCTACAATGTGCTTTAAGCAACTTCTCGCTTCCCACTGTTGAAGAGCAATTCGGGGATGGCGATTGCACTTTCAACACCATCGAGCACCTGTTCATAATGCAGGGCCTGTAGCGGGGTAGTTACACGATAGTAAGATCCCTATAATGTATTTGCCTACACAGAGACCTGACTTGACTCCTATAAAACACCTTCCGGAATTTTTGGAACGCAGTGCCAGGCCTGACCGACCTACCACTCCTCAGGGCAGCACTCCCTGAATAAAGGGCTGCTATTCCCCAATAAACCTTCAAACATCTGACTGGACGTATACCTCCGAGAGTGGAAGTTGTCATCACGGGTAAGGGTGGGCCGACACCGTATTAAATTCCAGCATTACATATGGAGGGCGCCACGAAAAGTCATTATCAACAAGGTATCGGGATACTTTTGACCACATAGTGTCTGTCGTACGCTTGATACTGCAGACGAGGGGTTTCGGTGAAGTGTTTAGAAGAATTTAGAAGAGACAAATGATCGTTATTTCTGTGGCCCATCCTCGTCGCCACTTTTGTGTCCCTGCCTTGTCGCCGCTTTTGCGTCTCGTTTGCGTCGTAGGTGTCGGTGGCCAAGTAGAATGAGACCGACACAGGAATAATAGATGCACGCTTGTGCAGGTAGGAGGTGACCAGCCAGTGGGACAGCAGAAACTAGAAACACTAGAGTAAATTAGAAAATCAAATGTTCAAATGTTTGTAAAGCTTATGGGACTTAACTACGGGGTCATCAGTCCCTAAACTTACAAACTACTTATGAACTAGGACGGCAGAAATATCCATGCCCGAGGGGGGATTCGAACCCCCGACCGTAGTGGCCGTGCTGACCGTGACTGGAGCGCCTCAGTCACCTCGGCCACCGCGGCCGGCGCATAAGGAGACATGGTCTTCATAATGATATATATATATATATATATATATATATATATATATATATATACCGAGCTCGATCGCAGAATTTAATGGTAGATTAATAGTGGATTACTTGTGTGATTTGTAGAGGGACGTGGTTTTAATGAGGTCTGCACATAGGACATTACTAAGCTCAGGATTTTCATCAAAAAATGTTCAAATGTCTGTAAATCTATCGGACCAAACTGCGTGGTCATCAGTCCGTAGCTTAAAAAATACTTAAACCTAGGTAAACTAACCTACGGACAAACACACACACCCATGCCCCAGGGAGGACTCGAACCTCCACGGCGAGCAACCGCGCGCTCGGCAGCGAGGTGCTTTAGACCGCTCGGCTACTCCACCGCGGCGGATTTTCATCAACGTTGGTTAAAAACGTCATAATATACAGTATAAATTCTTTCCTGTGACACTTGATATCTTGGTACTTTGTTTTCCTCTATTCAAACGTCATTCAGGTAGAATGCAGCGATTTACTTGGAAATTACGCAGACAATTGTTTCCTATTATTGTCATTCTAATCGTGTTTTCTTATGTTTACTAGCGTTCTAGATCAAAGGTGACTCTTTTCAGTATCAAAGATATAGGATAACAACGACCTTATCATGTACGAATGTTACTGCGCTCAGGTGTGTATTTCGTGAATGGTGTTCTCCATTGGCTATCTGGAGCTACTGATCCACTACGTTGTCTTTGCTAAAGACCTTTCGTTTGTATAGTAGACACAGTCTGGATTAGAGGTGATGAATGTAATTAAATCAAAGAACAAATCCACCTCGAAATAGGGTGAAAACCTTGAACAGATGTACGATAAAATTCCATGTGTGCTATCACGCAGTGTACTTTCTGTAACGTTTTCCTCGCCGTCTTCGCAGGTATTCCTTGCAGTGCATCCAGGGTCACTTTCCTTGAAGTCGAGAAAGAAGAATTCAAGCCGTGCAGAAGAGAGTGGCCATGAGGCGTGTACCAGCCACCTGACCCCCGCTCCAAGTATGGGTCTGCCTGTCTGTATGTGTTTTAGCTTTTCTTGTTTGCTCACAGTTGCGCGTCACACACTTTAATGTCTTAACTGCGCCAAGTTCCTCACTCAAGCTTTCAGTGACGCAGCAACTTCTTCCATGCCGTAGACAGCTGAGTAATTACTCACTTTTTAGGCTTCTCTCAAGCCCGATGTCATTAAGAGCAAAAAGCTCCTCTATAAACTCATACCGAATTACGTCATTGGCATACCAATTTATAAATGTTCATTTACTTTACGTATTCTGTCTGTGTAACACCGCAAAAATTAAATAAACGTGACGAACATTACCAGTACAAATTAAATACTTCAGTTTCTTATTTTAATGTGTACGTCTAATGACATATGCTTGTGAATGAGTTTTAAAATGTTCATTAGTTAAGAAGTCAATGGCCTTGATTGTATACTCAATAAATGTATAATATTTTGTTAATTTACGTGACGGTTTGGTAAAGTTCATGGTGTTTTATTTTAGCGAGTGTATTATGGTGTAACTATTTCATTTGTTGGTTATCGGACTTATACCTTGAGGTTTGCAGTTACATACCTAATTATCCGTTTTTTAACGCGTGTTAGGTATTACTTGTGTTTGTATTTCATTCATTATCAGTGCTTCGTAGGGGTTCATGTGAGGTATTGGGTCCAAAAAAAGAATCAAAGGTTTGTAAAGCTTATGGGACTTAACTGCGGGATCATCATTCCCTAAACTTACAAACTAAAGACAACACAAACATCCATGCAGAAGGAGGATTCGAACCGCCAACGCGAGAGGCCGCGCGATCCGCAATGTGGTGTTCCAGACCGTTCGGATACTCCCGCGTGGTGGTATTGGGTCCCACTGACATATTTTTATATGTCATTTCGAATATTTGTCATATGTCAACGTGAATAGAAACACGTTATTTCGAAACTTAAATGAAAAAGGTGTGTGTTTTATCTGTGTATTATGTACATGAAATCTCAGGTTATAGTTTAGCTATTTGATTGCTATAGTTTTGTAAAAATCAAAGTTAAGGTACACTATGAATCTTCTACATGAAAGGTTTCGTATAGGAGTCTCAGCTAATGCAGCTGATCAGAATGTTTTGTTGATGCAATGTCGCTTCACACCAGTGGTATAGCCTTCTGGGACTGAAACATAATGGAATAGGGAATGAAATATTAACCCTAGAACGGTCGGCCGAAAAATAGTTTCGAGGACGATCGGGCTTCGTATGTGGGACCCAATAATTAAAGCACTTACAACAAGTGCCAAGCAGTATATTTGCATCAAATGAGGAGTGTTTACTTTGTTTAGATCCTAATAAATGCTATAGGGACATTATTTCAGCTTTCTGAACTACACAACAATTACTGAAAAAAAAACTATCCTAAATACTTCTTTGTAGTAATAAATGTAAGTACACTGGAAATACCAGTAAATTGGATTGAAATACAAATCTTATATATTAAAACAATCTACAAGAACTATTAAGTCAGTCGGCCAGAGCAAACTATCCGGCCAGTTTCCTTCATTTTTGTTTCAAACGAAAGGTATTCCTTCGCAGATTTTTCATCAAGTATCAGAGTTAACTTGAGTCTCTCCGTCCTTTATTCTTATCCTTCCGTCCTTGCAATGAATATTTTAATCAGTTTGTTTTACGATATCTTCGGTTCTAATTAAGGTATGCAGTTCTTTTTGACCTAACAACATTCAGAACATCAAGATCTTTCTTTTGCGGTTTTAACCACTTGCAGTGATTGATTCTGACGAAAGTTATGCGTGAACATTGAACTTTCCTTCAATTTTTTCCTAACTTTTTTTATCATTCCACTAACGGTGAGAAGTATTCGCACGAATCCTCTAGTATAATTTTCTCATATAAATCGAAATTGTGAATATAATGAACAGTTTCTGTGACATCGTGCTCTAATAATAATTTAAAAAAAAAACAGCCACCGTATATGTGATGTACGTTTGTCAATTAGAGGAGATCTACTTCAATCATCAACTGTTAAATTCATCGGCAGAATCCTGAACAACTTCATCCTCATCTCCCACTTATTTCACTATTGCTGTTTATTTCGGTATCCGGATCCACGTCGGAATCGTCTCTTTCACTCTCAAAATCGTGTAAAATTTTGAAAATTTCCCTGTTAGAAAGACTTTCCCTTGCCATTTTATATTTTAAACAATAGACAATGATAATTTGATGTTAGGACATTGGAAATAGTTTACAAAGTTTCTAGAGACTGAATGAAACAACGAATAAAAATCAGCTCACACATGTAGAAATTAGTAAAATAAATGGTCAAGACCCCAAAGAAATATATTTCAGTCCACTATGATGGTAAGATTTCAGACAAAATAGAAAGGCAATTAAAAAAAACTAATGTGACACTGGCTTTTGATGTAACCGATACTTTAAAGATTAGATTGCGACACAAAACTGGCAGTCAAGCTGACAGATTCAAAGGAAACAGAATATACAAATTGCAATGTGGGGATTGTGATAACTTTTATATTGGACGAACTGGAAGATCATTTTTAATAGATTTAAAGAACACACCAGTAAACATAATAAGACTGCATTTGGGGACCACGTACGGTGTACACAGCACAGTGTTAAGGACTTGCACAACAGTCTTAAGGTTTTGCATAAGGTACCCAAGGGCAAAAATTAGACATCTTGGAAAATATACAAAAAATTATTCACAAGAAAAAGTATCCCAACCTTATCCTTAATGATCAGACAGAATTCCAAGATCATAATTTTTACAGTATCTTTGAAAAGGTCATATGAAGATAGCGCAGTATTTGATATTTTATACTAAGAAAAATAACACCAATGTAGCCACTGTATTTTATTTTATTTTTGACTCTTTTTATCATCATAATAGCTGAACATTTTACCTAATCCTCAGACTAATGTAATTCTTATACTTTTAACATTGATATACCCTTATTAATTGACTGCCCAGGTTCAACCCACCAGCATGTTAGTAAGCTTGTACATAACCAGTCCTTGCAACCTAGGCTGGTTGCCTGATTAACACAAACCTACACATTAGTATATCTTGTGGCAGATATAATCTTCCGTATAAGGAAATATAATGATTATGGTAATACTGTCAACCATTATATATACTTTAAATAAAATGTAGAACATCACAATAACAAGTGGATTGTGGTATTTACTATTCATAATAAAGTACTGGACACAGCAGGCCCACTGTCACTTCTCGTAAGATGTTTGGTAATATAATCTTGAAGTCTTAGATAGCTGAGGATACCCCAACATTATTGTAATGTAATATAATATCTGTAAAATGGCTCTAATAACTTTGATATATGAATATGCTTTCTACTTTACATACATATATTAGAATGCCTTATGTATTATAATTTTATTGGTTATACTGTATAAGGTACATAAGCAGTTACTATGATATCTGCAATTGACCCGATATGCTAATAGACGATGCCCCCCTTTTTCTTATCCATGCGAAATGGAGACCACAAAATATTACACTTTATGTGATCTTACATAGAATCCATCTAGGACAATAACCTAAGCTCTTGTTGCCATTGTCTGCCACACAAAGGTAGAATGTGGATAGCACATTCTATACAGTTGATTCCTTTGCACATGGAAACTATTTTCCAAGGCATATTAACTTATTTGTAATCTGGTTCTATTTACAGCTTTACTAAAAAAATAATTATTATTATATAACAAATTAAATTTCCATCTTGTCCATCTGATATGATACTGACTTCTATATTTTGATATTTGACAAAGCACCCCTACACTGTGGTGCATAGCATTGTACTTTACACGAAATATTGATGTATGACATGCAATGTATATGAAATGGAATGTTATGTAATCATGTACTTTATGTATATACTATATTTAATGTAAAACACACACACGCAAGTGTGGATAGCTCATTTCTAACTTCATGGTTTGTAAGAGGTAATTTAAAATTCCCGTTCTATTGCTCTTTTCTTAAGTACCGGTACTTATATCTATAGGCACTGCCTACATGATATACAAAGACTAAGGCTGTGCTCAGGTGGCTGCAGGATCGTATGTATTATAGATCGATCCATAAACGTGTGTAAATGTCGAGTACTTACAATTTGCGTTTAGTATTTCAGTTCCAGACATAAATTATTGTGGCTTGGCAGGTGGCAATATAAGTTTCATGTCGTGCACATGTAACTCAAATTATATGTTTGTAAATCTATGGGACTTAACTTTCTAGGTTATTAGTCCCTAGGCTTACAAAGTACTTCAACTATCTTACACTAAGGACAACACACATAGCCGTGCCCGAAGGAGACTCGAAGTACAATGGTTTTATTTCATAGTTTTTTAATTACTGAATTTATTCGGAAGCTTAATGTGCAGTTTTCATGTCGGCAGCTGAAGTTTGACTTGTTGGTAGCAGCGCGATGAATTACGGGAGGTGAATGGTCTTTACGTTTTTCGCTTCGGAAACAGTTCAGTATTGTGACATACTTACTTTTTACGTGTAATATTGGAAAACTGCTAAGAAATCGTGAACTGAAAAAGTACATCGAGAACCAGTCACTACATGAGTGTAACAATTATTTCGATTTACAAATACATCGTTAAGAAGCCATGTCTTCGACACATTTCGTTACAAACATTACAAGCGTAACTAAAATTAATGCCGACTGGTTTAAAAAGGGAATTGGCTGTCTAAATACGCCACTATGTTTTTTTTTTTTTTTTTTTTTTTTTTTTTTTTTTTTTTTTTTTTTTTTAAGTAGTTTGGCAGTGAGAAAGACATATACACGTAATCACAGGAAAATAAATGAGCAAGAAAGTGTTTGTGTTTGGGTTAAAGGTGCTGGTAGAAGTGCTAAAGTAAAATTTACTGGTGGTGTAACACATTATTATAGAAATTGAAATAAAGTATTTCCTTTCCTTTTTCACAAAAAAAAAAAAAAAAAAAAAAAAAAAAAAAAAAAAAAAATTGATCTTGCCAAAAGCCGAGAAGCGATTCTCCTTGGTGTTTTAGCTTAGATGGAGGTTAATTTAAACATTAATTTATGAAGTGAGGAAAGATAATTACTAGCGCGGTATTTACAATAGTTTAGCTTGAGCTAATGCACCAAGGAAAGACTCTCATTACTGTTTGGTTAGTGGTATAAATGAACGTAATATTAACAACAATTCATTTCCTTGAGAAAAACATTGTATCGATATACCAAAGGTATTAAATACAAGGAAATGCACTAAATTAAAATTTGTGCTGTGTTCGGTATTTAATTCAGTGACTCTTCTTATATTTAATACCTTTGGTAGAACGCAACGTTAGTATTGAGCAGTTTGTAGATTAATGTTACTTAAATGAAAAGTACATTTAATGTAGTTTGAGAGATGATAAGATTTCAACGTTAAATAATGAGTAGCCTTAATGAATTGTGAAAATGAAAACACATTTTCACTGTTTTCATTAAAGAACGAGTAGTCGGTTTTAGGTTGAATAATAATGAATTGGCAGAAAAGAAAAATAGGCTTTTGGTAAAGTGATTTATTGGAAGTGAATAATTTTGATGGTGATTTTATGATTTCATGTGGCATTTTTGGCCGTTAGACCCAAGCTGAGATCGTGTTCGGACTGATTGTTGGAAATGTTTAGCTGGAGCCACATGGGCGAGTTAAACGTCGATAACGGTGACACAACACCCAGTCTCCAAGTGGAGAAAATCTCCAAGCAGACCATGATTCGAACCCTGACCCGAAGCCTTGTAATCTACCACGCTGTCCACTGGACTACGGAAAACGACGAATATTGTGGTGATGTATCTTGGTTCCGATTATGCTTTTGTGAGTGCACGGGGAATTGTTTCTGAAACCCATGTAGCCTTCTACTTAAATTTTCCCTTTTACTTTTCTATCGCGTTCTGTGGTACTACATTTAGTGTTCGGATAGTAATATTTTTACTAATTTCTTTGATTCACACTTTTTCATTTTTTATCTTAAACAAGGGACTATTGTTCCACACCAGTGTCGGATGAGGAAGGCCTTAGGTGTTTAAGTCTTATATGTGTAATGTCTGATTTTCATTTTTTATTTTTATTGATAAATTAATGTGTTATTGATGTATTTGGTACTCTGTACTTAGTTTTGGGAGGAACGTTCCCAACTTTTTCTGTATGGTTTACATTAAATTGTCCCAATATGAGTAATATGGCGGAATTCTAGGTTCTGAAACCTATATCGTGTTCAACACTGTATATTCAGCAACTGTTGAAAAGAATTTTCATCTTACTTAAAGTAGAGTTTTGTGAATTCATTCTCGGCGTATAGATGCAAGATAAGATTTTCCTTCCGTGTTCAGTGTTCAGTGATAAGGCAACGTCACATTTACACAAAAATGTTTATCGCTACAAGGCAAGAACGTAACAGTCGCTTATCATAGTCAAACACGGCAGGGATTCCTCAAACCTCCACGTGTGTTTCATCGTTCCTTTTCTTCGGAAGTGATGCTTACAAGAATTGTGCCGGTATATGCTGGAAATCTGTTTTTCTTGTTGCGAGAACGTGTCATGAAGTCCTTATTTCTCGAGGAAAGAGCTCTACCACGTAGACCTTGTATTTCAGAGCAATTCTTAACAATGATTTCCTTCTGCGATCGATGGGCCCTGAAGGGCGTGCATATTTCGAATGCACCATTTGGCCTCGAAGGTCGCTTTGTCTCTTTGTGTGGATTCTTCCTTGTTCGTTTCTACCAGCAAGGGAGCTCGTGAATTCAACAGTGTGTTTTTACGAACTGCACATGGCGCCCAGTGGTCTTGCATTTGCTCCTCGTTTTGTTCTTTCCTGTCTTGCGTCCACGTCTTCTCTCTTAACCTTCGGCTGAAAATCTGTGTGCGTCTGTATTGTTTTCCTCACACACAACAGCAGAAATTTCCTATTCGTGCATGTATTTTTCAAATTCTGTGAACCATAGCCCTTTGGTTTTCTTATCTTTCTGGACACATTCGTCTCGCGTCGTCATAAGTGCAATCTCAATTTTCGAACGGGGTGTTTCTCGTCTTTTCCACATCATCATAAAGTTCATTATTTCTTTCTTGGACTCCAAAATTCTCGATCCGACCTATACGCTACACTTTAAGAGTCTTAGCTGCATACATAGGACCGCGGAATAAAGCTGAATTTCGGCGTTTAATAATATCGATCTTTTATAATAGATTCGTTTAATTAATTCATGGACAGTTTCAGTTTTGTTAATGCACAATAAATAGAGAGGCTACTTGCTATCATAGATTAGGCTCTGGACTCGCATTCGGAAGGATGGTGGTTCAAATCCACCTCCGGCCATCCAGATTTAGGTTTTCCGTGATTTCCCTAAATCGCTCCAGGCATATGCCGGGATGGTTCCTTTCAAAGGGCACGGCCGATTTTCTTCCCCATCCTTACCCAAATACTCCGAGCGTAAGCTCCGTCTCTAATGACCACGCTGTCGACGGGACGTTAAACTCCAAGCTTCCTTCCTTCCTTAGGCTCTGCCTTTCACATAACTATTATTTTATACTTTTATATCTGCTTAATGTTTCTTTTCAGACTGATCTTTTTGTTTGATTTATTTGTATCAAGGAACCTGATTTCTCGAAGGAGATTTGACACCAACCATCACTGCTTGTGTCTTCCTTGACCAAAACTTTTTGGCTGACGTCTTTAAGGATTCTGAAATGACTACAGATTACCCGCAAAGTCTAGAAATCAAATGTTCAATTGTTCACTATTTCAAAACAGCCAAATTTGCATAAAATGTTTATTTTTATTTATTATTGAAGACTAATTTCGGGCTTCGTTCCCAATTCAGTGTCATTTCCAATATACAATAAGCGTATCATCAAATTTACAGAAACAAAAGGTCCTAATCTCCTTAAAACCAGGCAAGTTGATTCCTGGGTTTAAGGAGAATAAAAATATACACCAAAGAACAGTTTGCATCAATGAATACTGAAGATACAGATTCACGCAGTCATCGCGACGGAATTTGTAATCCGTCTACAATAGCAAGTTCGTAGACACAGACTTTCATTTGCTTGCTAGCACTGAAATCACAATAAATTTCTGCTCAAATGAATATTCAGTTCTTTAAATAATGTCAAACATTTTAACAAGCATCTGTTGTCGCCTTGAAATAAAGTGCGTTAGTATAACCCTTACGAAACTATTTGTTTATGACATGTAGGTCACTAAGAGATCAGAATAAAAGAATTAATTTACAAACTAAATAAGTATTTTAATGCTTGGCACCTGACGTAACATAAAATTTAGAATATTTACGAACTTATTCTACATTTCTCATGCTCGTACTCATGCTCCTGTATCGTAATAATTGTTCTTTGTCGTCCAAGTAGATTATGCTACGTACTTCAAAACGATGTACTCAGCCCACATATTATTACTTGAATGAGATGCTAATCATTTCTTCCGGACATACTAATTTATACGTCCTGTGAATATAAAATTCCTGTTTCCAGTCTTCCAAGGTATGATGCTAAGTACTTTATGTACTGTTGATATGAACCATTAGCGAATGCGAAATCATTCCTTTATGTAATAATAAGTGTATTACAGAGGTGTGGTTTCTTAGTTCACACAATTTACCTGATTCATAAGCGAAAATATGCAACATTCGTATTTCTTTCCCCTTGCAGGATACTGAATCTTTTGTACACACAATCTGGAGATGAGATACAACCAACGGCCTGACACTGAGACATTTAATCCTGTAAGAGTAATAAGAGCTGAAAAGGGTGGCATTACCCTACCGGTAGGGGTAGTGTAGTAGCTGTCTCTCGAACACAACTGTTCTAAATTGACCCCTTGATCACGATACTGCATGGTAACCTTTGCGACCTATATCAAGGCTACCAGGCAATTCGTGTAGTTTGGAGCGTGCAGCGTCAGTCCGCAACGTACTATTAAATGAACACAACATAAGGTCACTGAAATTTCACAGTTTAACTCGACCTATATCAAGGCTACCAGGCAATTCGTGTAGTTTGGAGCGTGCAGCGTCAGTCCGCAACGTACTATTAAATGAACACAACATAAGGTCACTGAAATTTCACAGTTTAACTTGCGTCAATGATGTATTGGGTTGCTACATAGAAATAATCCATTGTATGTAACGTTTCTGATGATGCAAATTGTTTGGAAATGGATAGGATGGTTCGAAACTAGTCACCAAATAAATGGTTATGCAACTTCGACGGAAATTTTGACGAATGAAAAGTTTGTAAAATGTTGCTGGCACTATACACTACACACCAAATATCGAAATAACATTCACATTTGTCGAGATGATAAAACGGATGAGTAATCCGAACATTACACGCAAACGGAGCTTCCTTCATTACGTTCGACTTTCATATAAATACATCCTAAGATCCATTTTTACAGACATAGAAGATAAATTGAAACTGTGCGAAACCGAAGCGGGTCGCTAGTAAGAAATAAGACCATTTAGTATATACAATGGTAATATTTTTCTTTAAAAAATTATCTGCCATTCGATTGTATTAGTGTTATTTTATTGTACTATTATTTAGATTGTGTTTAAAGTAAAAATTTTAATATACAGCCAACTGATACATAAAAAATATGTTAGAATCCTGCTGGATGGTAGTCTTCATCTCCCCCTCCTTCTTCCTCGCCCAGTGCTGCCCTCCTTCTCGCTTCTTTTGACATCTTGCATGTTTCAATCTCTGCCTTCGTGATTCGCAGTTTTAGTGGTGTTGTAACCTTCATGAATTCCACGATATTCCTAAACCTGTAGTCTTCCAGAATAGGCATCATCAAAAGTAAGAACTACCAACAAAAACACAAAGTTCCAACCTTCGTCGTTAGTATAAAGTTCTTCATAAGCAGTTTCTAAGTTTAGGGATTGATGACTCCGCAGTTAAGTGCCTTGAATCAAATGTTCAAATGTTTGTAAAGCTTATGGGACTTAACTATGGGGTCATCAGTCCCTAAACTTACAAACTACTTATGAACTAGGTAATGCTAAGGACGGCAGAAATATCCATGCGCGAGGGGGGATTCTAACCCCGACCGTAGTGGCCGTGCAGAATGTGACTGGCGCGCCGTAGACCGGTTGATAACCCCAACCCAAAATTAAAAACAAAGTAGGAATCATCTAGATTCAAAAAATATGTAAAAAGAAAACAAATTTAAACTAGAAAGAGAACAAAGTAACATAATTAGTAATAATAAAACTATAAAAAAATTAGAATGATAAGAAAACAAAGTAAATTGATCTTCTTGCAGTACTTATTAAACAACAAATCCAAAAACTTGATAAAATCAATATAAAAGAATGAAAATCAACAGCAAAATAATAACCAATTATTCTTAAATCAGAATAAGAATCTATTGAGCTCTACAAACATTTGGAGATTTTTTACATCTACAAGGATACTCTGCAAGTCACACTGAAGTTCATGACAGAGGGTTCGCCGCGACGGTGTGACCTAACGCGTTGAGGTGCTATGCTCCGTTGCGTGAGGCCGTTCCCCGTCGGAGGTTCGAATCCACCCTCGGCCATAGATGTTTCTACTGTCTTTAGTAGAAGTTAATTCGTAAGTACCGGGTGATCAAAAGGTCAGTATAAATTTAAAAACTTAATGAATCACGGAATAATGTAGATAGAGCGGCAAAATTGACACACATGCTTGGAATGACATGGGGTTTTATTAGAACCAAATAAATAAATAAACAACAAAATATTGCTAAACGCGTGTAAGATCTCTTGCGCGCGTCGTTTGGTGATGATCGTATGCTCAGCTGCCACTTTCGTCAAGCTTGAACTTCCAGGTCCCCAGACCTCAGTCCGTGCGATTATTGGCTTTGGGGTTACCTGTGTATCGTGATCGACCGACATCTCTAGGGATGCTAAAAGACAACATCCGACGCCAATGCCTCACCATAACTCCGGACATGCTTTACAGTGCTGTTCACAACATTATTCCTCGACTACAGCTATGATGATGGTGAACATATTCAGCATTTCCTGTAAAGATCATCTTCTTTGCCTTGTCTTAATTTGTTATGCTAATTATTGCTTTTCTGATCAGATGAAGCGCCATCTATTTTTTTTTTCTTTTTTTTTTCTTTTTTTTTTTTTTTTTTTTGTTCTAATAAAACCCCATGCCATTCCAAGCATGTGTGTCAGTGTTTACCTCTCTATGTACATTATTCCGTGATTTATTATGTTTTCAGATTTATACTGACTTTTTGGTCACCCGGTAGTTTGTAAGTTTATGGACTGATGACCCGCAGTTAAGTCCCATATGCTTGACAAATATTTGAGCATTTTGCAGAGGGTTCATTAAACAACTTTTATGATATTTCTCTACGGTTCCATTCTCTAAAAGATCGCGGGAAAAAGGAACACCTAAATCTTTCTGTTTTCGATATGATTTCTGTTATTTTATTACGATCATCATGTCTCCCTGATGACTTAACTACGGGGTCATCAGTCCCTAAACTTACAAACTGCTTACGAACTTATTTATACTAAAGACGACACAAACATCCATGCCCGAGAGGGGATTCGAACCCCCGACCGCAGCGGCCGTGCAGGCCGTGACTGGCACGCCGCAGACGGCTCGGCGCGCACATTACCTGTTGCGTAATAAGTGGCAGCGGTTTGTACCCCTATAGTGTATTATGTGTTCTAGTGTTCCACTGATGCGCCAGAGTTTAGGAATATGGACATGTGTCGTGCTGTGTCATTTGGATGAGCTGTCCATCTTCTCGGGGGCTGGTCCGGGGGGTGCGGCCTGCCCTATCTCGCCGTGTACTTCGGTCTTTCGTGAACCGTTAAGCACACATCCGCTGCACTACCGCAAAACTTCCTCCCACAAGGGCAGCGCTTACTCGAGTGTCTGCATGTCTTTCTTGTCATGTTAACTGTCTAGCCTCCTTCACACCCACTGATTTAACTCTGCGGTTCGTGCGTACGTCTACGAGACATCGTGAACGTGTGCTCAAGTCACGCTGAACAATTACCTTCCGTTTATCTTACATCTTTAAACGAGCAATTCTTATATATATACATGGTGATCAAAAAGTCAGTATAAAATTGAAAACTTAATAAATCGCCGGCCGCGGTGGCCGAGGTGACTGAGGCGCTCCAGTCACGGTCAGCACGGCCACTACGGTCGGGGGTTCGAATCCCCCCTCGGGCATGGATATTTGTGCCGTCCTAGTTCGTAAGTAGTTCATAAGTAGTTTGTAAGTTTAGGGACTGATGACCCCATAGTTAAGTCCCATAAGCTTAACAAACATTTGAACATTTTGAACTTAATAAATCAAGGAATAATGTAGATAGAGAGGTAAATATTGACACACATGCTTGGAATGACATGGGGTAAAAAAAGGAAACAAAGTTCAAAAATGTCCGACAGATGACGCTTCATCTGATCAGAAAGGCAATAATTAGCATAACAAATTAAGACAAAGCAAAGATGATGTTCTTTACAGGAAATGCTCAATATGTTCACCGTCATTCTTCAACAATAGCTGTAGTCGAGGAATAATGTTGTGAACAGCACTGTAAAGCATATCCGGAGTTTTGGTGAGGCATTGGTGTCGGATGTAGTCTTTCAGCATCCCTAGAGATGTCGGTCGTTGACGATACACTTGCGACTTCAGGAAACCCCAAAGGCAATAATCGCACGGACTGGGGTCTGGGGACCTAGGAGGCCAAGCATGACGAAACTGGCGGCTGAGCACACGATCATCAGCAATCGACGCGCGCAAGAGATCTTTCACGAGACTAGCAATAAGGGGTGGAGCGCCATCCTGTATAAATGTCGTACGTTCCAGCAGGTGTTTATCAGCCAGGCAGGGGATGATACGATTTTGTAACATATCGGCGTACCTCTCACCCGTCACGGTAGCAGTTACAAAGCCAGAATCACGCAGTTCCTCGAAGAAAAAAGGCCCGATAATGGTAGATGTGGTTCTGATAAAACCCCATGTTATTCCAAGCATGTGTATCAATTTTTACCTCTCTATCTACATTATTCCGTGATTTATGAAGTTTTCAAATTTATACTGACTTTTTGATCATATTAGCTGTCTCGGAAACGGGTCTAACTATTTCGATGAAATGTATTTCTGTTTTCCCTTTTTTATTTTTTAAGTATACCTACATAGTTGGATTGTTCGTAAAACGCGATTTTCTGAAATTATATATTTCTGCTTCGTTAGGACCACGATCACGTCTGGCTTCTTTTGCACGTCTTCTTTCTTCCCAATACCTCCTCTCTCGCTTCTTCTGTTAAGATGACTTTCGTTTTGGTGTCCGACCAACTGTGACTTTCCTCCAATCCTTTATACTTCTCCCTGTCTAGTACCAGTGCCTGCAGATTCCTTTCTTTTATTCCCTCAGGCTTCCAATCATCTCTGACTTCCTTCACCCCTGATATATCTGTGTGCGTGTGTGTGTGTGTGTGTGTGTGTGTGTGTGTGTGTGTCGAAAAAAGTAATGTAATCGTTTACGGATCACAAAAGACACGTTAACCTCCAAAATGCTAGGAGTAACACTATCGCCACTGGGGCACTAGTTACTGTGATAAAACGTCATTACCCATCGCAACGACGTATCGTGTATCATTAAACGACTATGTGATCACATCGGTAATGTGCGTGCGACGACATCGTGACTGTTACTGTATATGAGAGGTAATGAAATAAAGAAAACCCGCAGTAGCGGATAACAATATTTGGTTTGGAAAGGACTTAATACGACACAATTAATTAGTGGTTTTAAATTTACTGTAGAGCAGAAACAGCATTAATTATTTACATCGTGAGAAAAAAGTCGGGCATCCTCGTCTCTCGCATTGGCAGTATTTCGTGTATCTTGGAAACGGTTCTAACGATTTGCATCAAATTTTACATTTAGATCTGGTTTCGCTTATTTAATTTACCTGTATAGTCGTCATTCCTTAAACAACATGAATTTCTATAAATAAATATGTTATACCTTTTTATTTCGTGTACCTATGATACCACAGTAACGTTTTGCACTAAAATTTTGTATCTCGTTTTGCATTTTTACAATAATTCTTAGAAACGGTTTTCTCCGGCTACACTAACAACCTGAAACAGTTTCTGCATTTGTAGCAAACCTGTGCACTGAAATAACCAGGAAATTTTGGACAAAATTGTTTACTGTGACACGGAACTAGGTACGTTTATGGTTATTTTCGTTTAACGGTTCCAATTACTTCGTAGGTACTGTTGCAAAATCTTTATATATAATGCAGAGCCTCCGTATGTTTGTGTGTTTGTTTTCATGTATGTATTGCATACAGATCCACAGTTTTGTTCCAATCTTTATGAAATTTTGCACACGTAAGCTTCAATCCATGTGTACGGTCACCGTAAGTGTAAGGATCACGTACAACACACGAGATATGACGTCATAAACAATGAGATGCGAGAAAAAACTTCTGTATTAAGCGACAATGTTTCACATTTCCTCCTAGATCACTGAACAGATTTCAACCAAATTTGGCACACATCTTCCTTACTGTGAGGTTCCAATTCTGTAATGGTAATACAACACAAGGGTCAGGAGATATAACGTCATAAACAATAGAATTTGCAAGAAACTGCCACATAACGCGACGAGACTTTATATCAGAACGAGATTACTTAGCGACTTACAACAAACTTAGAATTTAATTTCAAATCTTTATTGAACTTTTTATCGCTGACAACCACAGAAAAATTATGAAAGGATAAAAGTACCTCTCTTACTATTTTTCGGCTGTTCATGGACTAAAACTACAGCGTCGGTATGACATTACAATTTATAATTTGTACACTACAAATTGTAACCACAGGAAATTTTACAGACAGTTCACACACAAATAGTTCAATGTATCACAGTACGACACGAAGTTCGTGAGAGATGAGCACATAAACAGTAACGTTTATGGAAAACCTCCTCTTATTGCACCAAGTTTTCAACAAATGTTCAAATGTTTGTTAAGCTTATGGGATTTAACTGCGGGGTCATCAGTCCCTAAACTTACAAACCACTTCTGTACTACCTTATACTAAAGACAACACAAACATCCATGCCCGAGGGGGGATTCGAACCTCCGGCGGGAAACGGCCTCGCGCATCGGAGCATAGCGCCGTAATACGCTCGGCCGCTCCGCCGCCGCGCAACAAGTTTTAATCTATTACTACTTTACTACTAATTGTATTCCCGAGAGATTTTACAGACATACTACAATTATACAAATGAATATAGACCTAAAATTATACAATTGTACAACATATAACTCAATATATAAGAGATAGTACGCATTTTATATGCCATTTATATTTTTATTGCCATCTTTCTTTCTTCGGCACTTTAATTTCGGCATTATGCAAGATAACCTTATTTCTTATATATTCTCCGATAAATATAACATGAGTTTAGAAAAAAAGTAGATGGACAGAGAGAGAAGGCATAGGAGAAGTACTAACGCAAGGCTTGAATAAATAAATAAATATCCGGACAACGGCGGATTTTCGGCTAGTATTTATATAACAATACCACTATGTAACACACAAAAAATCCGAGCAACACTCGGTCTCGCGATATTAGCGTTATAGCGACAACGAGAACAGCAGGCATATTTTCCCGTTACGCGCTGTTGCAACGCTATATCGCTGTTCCCCTTGAAATCGCGAGCCAGTATGTTTCAAATGCTAATCGTTTCTGCAGATGATACTGTTGCACGCCCCTAACCAGGGGCGGTCTGTCAGCGCACGCAGCCGCTTTTCAACTGAGAGATAAAGAACTAAACAAGGAGTGCTTAGAAAGAATGGAATGGTGATAGAAAACAGTTGTTGTTTTTGGTGTTGTAGTCTGCAGTCCGGAGACTGGTTTGATGCAGCTCTCCACTCTGCTCTATCCTGAGGAAGCCTCTGCTCTCCACATAAGAACGGCAACCTACATCTGTCTGAATCTGCTTACTGTATCCATCTCTTTGTCTTCCTCTGCGATTTTTACCCCACACACTTCCCTCCAGTGCTAAATTCACGATTCCTTGATGACTAAGAATGTGTTCTACCAATCGATCCCTTATTTTAGTCAAGGTATGCTAGAAATTCATTTTCCCCCAAATTAAGTTCCGTACGAGGCTCCGTAGCATAGTGGTAATGTGCCAGACTACAAATCGAAAGGTCCCGGGTTCGATACCCGCCAGGTACTAGGATTTTTATCTGTCACTTTCCACTTCTTTCACCTCTGGCAGTGTTGCCAGAGTAGCACCCCTATAACTGACTGGATAAGTCAGTTCCAAGGTCGGAGGAAGGCAACGGCATACCACCTCCAAACAGGACCATGCCTAGTAAAGCACTATGGTGTTCAAACCAATCTTCGGATTTATCTAAGCAAGACCTATTGGTCTTCAAGGAGTTTCTGCTATCGTTATATGAATAAAATTCTTGAATATCCGTCTCCAGATCGCTTTTATTTTCTAAAACACGACCGGTTTCGGGACAGCTGCCCATCTTCAGATCAAATTTTGAAGTTACAGAGTAACGTGTCCTCTGATGGACGAATGTTCACAGTCATAACATTTTAGAAAATAAAAGCTGGAGACGGATATTCAAGAATTTCAATCTTCGGATTGTTGACTGCTTTACCTTTTTTTTGTTTTTTACCTCCTCGTTAGATACGCGATCCACACTCCAAATCTTCAGCAATCTTCTACATCTACATAGATACTCCGCAATTCACCGTAAAGGTGCGTGGCGGAGGGTACACTGTACCACTACTAGGCATTTACTTTCCTATTCCACTCCCAAATTGAACGAGGAAAAAAAGAATGCTTATATGCCTCCGTACGAGCCCTAATTTCTCTTATCTTGTCTTTGTGATCTTTACTCGAAATGTAAGTAGGCGGCAGCAAGATCCTACTACACTCAGCTTCAAATTCCGGCCCTCTAAATTTACTTAACAGAAATTCACTTAAATAACGTCGTCTTTCTTCCAGCGATCCCCAATTGAGTTGCCGGAGCATTTCCGTGACACTCGCGTATTGGTCGAACCTACCGTTAACAAATCTAGCTGCTCGTCTCTGAACCGCCTCTATGTCTTTCTTTAAACTGATCTGCTGCGGATCCCAAACACTTGAGCAATACTCAAGACGTGGTCGTACAAGCGTCTTATACGCGGTCTCCTTTACAGGTGAAGTACATCTTCCCAAAATTCTCCCAATAAACCGAAGTCGGCTGTCCGCCCTACTCACAACTGTCCTTACATGCTCGTTCCATTTCATATCGCTCTGCAATGTTACGCCTAGATATTTGAACGACGCGACAGTATCAAGAAGCTCAGTACTAATGCTGTATTGGGACATTATGAGATTGTTTTTTCTACTCATGCGCATCACCTTACATTTTTCCACATTGAGAGCCAGCTGCCAATCTTTGCACCAACTAGAAATTTTGTCTAAGTCATCCTGTGTGCTATTACAGTCAGTTACAGACGACACCCTCCCATACACCACAGCATCATCAGCAAACAGCCGCATATTACAACTTACTCTGTCCATCAGATCATTTATATAGATAGAAAATAATAGCGGTCCTATCACACTCCCCTGGGGCACGCCTGACGGTACACTCGTCTCTGATGAACACTCGCCGTTGAGAACAACGTACTGCGTTCTATTACTCAGGAAGTCTTCCAGCCAGTCACAAATCTGTGAACCTATTCCATAAGCTCGTATCTTCGTTAGCAGTCTGCAGTGTGGCACCGCGTCGAACGATTTTTTGAAGTCGAGAAAAACACAATCCGCCAGTTGCCCTTTGTCCATGGCTCGCAAGATGTGATGTGAGAAAAGGGTAAGCTGAGTTTCCCATGAACGATGTTTCCTAAACCCGTGCTGATTCAGGGAAAGAAGCTTTTCCGTTTCAAGGAAATTTACTATATTCGAACTGAAAATATGCTCCAAAATTCTACGTGAAACTGATGTCAACGATATTGGCCTGTAATTGTCTGGGTCAGTTCTCTTTCCTTTCTTGCTTCTTCTCTAATACCGCGTTTCAAAAGCCTCTATACTCTTCCTGTCCGCACTGTTTATCGTCCAAGTTTCACAAGCCAACACTCCAAACAAATGCCTTCGGAAAAGACTTCCTTAAGCTTAAATTAATATTCGATCTTAACAAATTTCTCTTTTCCAAAAACGCTTTTCTTCCCATTGCCATTCTGTATTCTATATCCTATGTACTGCGACCAACGTAATTATGTTATTTTACTGCCGATGGAACAAAACTCATCTACCACCTTTATTATTTTGTTACCTAAATCGCCTGATATTTTTAGACTGCACTCCATTACCCTCGTTTCGCTCTTGCTAATGTTCATCTTATACACACCTTTAGACACTCTGTCCATTGCGTTGAACTTCTCTTCCAGGTCCTTTGCTGTCTCTGACAGAATTACAGTGTCATCGGCAAAACGTAA
This sequence comes from Locusta migratoria, assembly GCA_026315105.1. Lineage (NCBI taxonomy): Eukaryota > Metazoa > Arthropoda > Insecta > Orthoptera > Acrididae > Locusta > Locusta migratoria. The sequence continues at coordinate 749,000,142 of CM048745.1, read as the reverse complement.
TGTTTTTATTTCTTCACCCTAAACTTAATTCATTCTCCCAATTTCTCCCTGCTTTACTTTGTAGCTATCTCAATGTACAAATTGAATAACATCGGAGAAAGGCTGCAACCCTGTCTTAATCCATTCGCAACCTCTGCATCCCTTTCATGCACTTCAACTCTGATAACTGCTGTCTGATTTTTCTATAAATTGTAAATAACCTTCCGTTCCCTATATTTTACCCCTGCTGATTTCAAAATTTGAAAGAGTGTATTCCAATCAACATTGTCAAAAGCTTTTTCCATATCTATTAAAGCTAGGAATGTAGGTTTCCCTTTCCTTAATCTATCTTCAAAGATAAGCCGTAAAATGAGGACTGCCTCCCATGTTCCTACATTTCTCTTGAATTCAAACTGAACAGAAGATAATTAAAATTTACAAGGTGACAGTGTTCAAGAATTAGAATATGATTTTATACGGAGAAAGGATTGTAGTCTTTGAGTATGAGCACGGTGACTACAAAGAGCAAAAGTCACTGGCAGACACGAAGGCACTGTAGCATGTTGATGTCTACAGGAAACATCAGGTGTTGGCTGTGGGTGGGCTGTTCACTGTTCGTTGAATAAAAACAATACACTGGAAAACACCATATTGCTAAATGTCAAATGTTTGTAGAACTTATGGGACTTTACTACGGGGTCATTAGTCCCTAAGCTTACAAACTACTTATGAACTACCTATGACTAAGGACGGCACAAATATCCATGCCCGAGGGGGGTTTCGAACCCCGGACCGTAGTGGCCGTGCAGACCGTGACTGGAGCGCCTCAGTCCCTTCGGCCACCGCGGCCGGCCACCATATTGCGCTGAAGCAAAAATGGGGGAGGAGTTCGTGTCCTACGAATATATCTTTACGATTTGTAGAAAATTGTCATCAATCAGTCGTAAGTATTTTGTTTTTTACCAGATCTACATTTCGATTACTGTGAGATCATCATCAATGCTAGGACAAATACAAAAGAGCCAGTTAAAATTAGATAATATACATGCCAAGTCATAAACCAGTTGTGGAAGGTTTCAATTTAAGTGAATTATTAAATACATACCTTAAAACAGTGTTAGAGATTACGTTCGTACTGATGCAGCTGTTACAGTTTTTACACAGCTTACGCCAGCGTTAATCATTGGCGACTGTGCACATTCTTTAAAGGTTGGTACACCAAAAATTGTATTTGTTGTGTATTTAATCTTTCAAAGTGTACAAGGGGGCGCAAAAAATAACTGGTAAGATAAAATCAAGAAAGGCAAACTATTTATTATTTGACAGGGAGAGGTACGTCAGCTGTTCTGTCTTACGGCCTTCTATCAGCGAGTCCAGACTATTCTGTGCTCGCTGCTTCCTATCCACCGCTTTCTAGAAGCAGCCTTGACCTTGTCCTGTAAAAGTAAACTTGGGCTGTTGACACCCTGTCACAACACTATGACTCCTACCGAGCGACGTGGCGCGGTGCTGACTCGCTATCGAAAGGACAGTGGTTCAAATCCGACTGCGGCAATCCAGATTTATGTTTTTCTGTTATGTCCCTAAATTACTCCAGACAAATGATGGAATGCCCGTTTTGAAAGGGCAGGCGAATTTCCTTTCCCGTCGTTAACAAAACAGTCTTAGCTTGTATTCAGTCTCTGCTGACACCTTGGTCTATGCGCTGACGCAGCAGTCCCACGTTATGAATACGTGTGGCACACACAGTGGCCTTCACATGAATCCATAAATAGAAGTCTAATGGATAGAGGTCGGGAGAACTAGCAGGCCACGTTTTCCGTCCCTGAGGCCCTCTCCGTCTGTTTGGGAATCGCTGATGTAAAACTGATCTAGCAGCAAGAGCAAAAGTAGGCGGCGCTGCATCGTGTATCAACCAAGCGCGCGGTAGTCCGAAACAGCAGACACCACTTTCGATCCTGTAGTCAGTAAAACAAGCAGTCAGCAATCCGAAGATTGGTTTGAACACCACAGTGCTTTACCAGGCATGGTCCTGTTTGGAGGTGGTATGCCGTTGCCTTCCTCCGACCTTCGAACTGACTTACCCAGCCAGTTATAGGGGGACCTACAGTTTAACGTGGGTGCTACTCGGTATTTTTCACATGTGCAATACTGCCAGAGGTGAAAGTAGTGGAAAGTGACAGATAAAAATCCTAGGACTTGGCGGGGATCGAACCCGCGACCTTTGGATTTGTAGTCTGGCACTCTACCACTATGCATCCGAGGCTCTTACAGCTAATATAATTACATAAATCGATAGTTTAAATTCTGATGTTGATGACATTTTGCACACTGTACAATGAAAACAAGAGGGAAATTACTGTCTGGCTAAGATTTCGTACGGTCCTTGGCGGAGGGTACCTTACGAGAGACTCCACCATCATTTGGCCGGTCACCATGAAAGATGGCGCATTGACAGAAGTTTTTATACTCCGCAGGCCAGTGTACTGTGCACGTCAGAGGAAATATTAGAATTAACTTCATCGTTTCACCGACCGCCATGAAAGCATGAGAGCTGTTAGATACATGTAATGATTCATAGTCCAGGGAGGAAGAGATAAAGAGAGGCGGAGTAGGAGATGAAGGGAGGGGATGGAGGACCAAGAGGAGAGGGGGAGGACCGAGAGGAGGGGGGCAAGAGACGGGCCAAGAGAGGGAGTGGAGGAGCCGGCCAGAGAGAATTTACAATGTTTATCCAATTACCATGCATAATTAGCCACTGTGGACCTTTACTGGGATCGCTGCTAAGAGGCAAATAAGACCTGGCCTTTATTAGTCATCGCTCCAAAATTCAACAGCAGTATTTAGTAAGTTTATATAATTAGCAGTTTATTTATTAGTCTTGTGTAGTAGAGCGCTCCCACAGGCGAAATACGCGAACTAGTTCGCAGATCCCTCGCCTCTTAGTTCGTCCGCTCCTTTTCCGAAGACTGGCGGGGAACAGCGAGAGGACGCGAGAGCGCGCAGAATCGCGTGATTCCCTTCTGCCGACATTTCGAGTTGAGATGCAGCTCAGCTGTAGTTTCTCAGTTCACTGCCACAAATATTCTTTTCTAAGGTATTCAGCAGTGTCTAAATATAACCTTCATTCCATAGTGTAAAGAAGTAAAGAGAACTCAAAACTTAACATTGTTTTCATTTATATGCGAGAAATTATGCATCAACCATTTTCTCTCGCCTGCATAATACTGTTAACGGCTCGCGGGTTAGAATGTTGAGGATAACATCGTATAAGCGATACTAACACTGTAAAGTAACTAACCCGTCCGTATATAATTAATTAGCCACAAAAGTGTAGTTTACTGCCTGTCGTCAGAATGTAAAGGTCGAAACCCCTTGTCATCGATGTCGCTAGCGTGACGATCAAGAATTTTTTCTACTTCCTTTGTTAATACAAAATCAATTTCTGTAATAAGTGTGAGGTTGGCCGGACTGGCTTAACTTTCGATGCAACTGAGGCGGCCGCCCCTCCGAAACAAAGGATTGGACTCGCCCAGCACCGAAGGCAAAAATGCTTTTCTGCGCGTGGGAACTTGGTTTATTTAATAGAATAAATAAAGAAATCCATTTTAAAAATTTAGTACTAAGAGTGTATGCAAAGTAGTTGAATACCTTTGTATCACCCATTCGTTTAAATAACTGGTTTAGCCGGCCGCGGTGGTCGAGGGGACTAAGGCGCTCCAGTCACGGTCTGCGCGGCCGCTACGGTCGGGGCTTCGAATCCCCCTCCGGCATGGATATTTGTGCCGTTCTAGTTCGTAAGTAGTTCATAAGTACTTTGTAAGTTTAGGGACTGATGAACCCGTAGTTAAGTCCCATAGACTATACAAACATTTGAACATTTGAATAACTGGTTTATTTGCTTAAGTATTTGATGTCTAATTGCCCAAAAATACAGGTAATAGCACACGCTTGGGCAACTGTGATCATTATATTAAAAACTGTCATAACAAAAGAAAGAGCTCTTTTAGTAGCGGTAGCAAAAGCCAAAAAGAGCGGACGAACTAAAAAGAGCGACCTACTTTGTGGCCGAGCTGCGAACTAAAAGGAGAGCTAACGGTCGCGAACTAAAAGGGGAGCTAGCAGTCGCGAACTATTATGCCAAACGTATCTCGCTTCTTAGTTCGTTGGATTCTTTTCAGAAGACCGACGGGCAATAGCAAGAGGGCGCGCAGCAGAATTAAAATCACGTGCTTGCCTTCTGCTGATAAGAGCCATTTCGAGGTGAGCGTCTGCCTGCTAGATTACATAGTTCAGTGCTACAAAATTTCTGTTTTGAAGTATTCTGCACTCTGCAATATCTGACTAATAAAGTCCATAATACAAAGATATAGAGATAACTCTAAACTTAAACGCGAGAAATTCTCCACAAACTGCTTCTTTTGGTTTGCTTGATATCGTTAGCGGCTCAAGCAGCAAGCGCATGAAGCAGCATGCGCAGACCACGCCGCTCAGCCGTCACAGGGAGCAGACGAACTGAAAGAACGAACTAAAGTGAGCGCTCCCGATCGCGAACTATTATGCGCAAGTCTATTATTTATTATACCGATACATTTACGAGGTATAACCACAAAGTAAGTTCCGTTTGGTTATATAAAACAAACTTCTACAGATGTTGTTGTTGTGGTCTTCAGTCCGGAGACTGGTTTGACGCAGCTCTCCACAATACCCTATCCTGAGCAAGCCTCTTCATCTCCACATAAGAACGGCAACCTACATCTGTCTGAATCTGCTTACTGTATCCGTCTCTTGGTCTTCCCCTCCCATTTTTCCCCACATACTTCCCTCCAACGCTAAATTCACAATTCCTTGATGTCTAAGAATGTGTCCTACCAATCTATCCCTTCTTTTAGTCAAGGTATGCCAGAAATTTCTTTTCTCCCCAATTCTGTTCAGTACCTCCTCATTAGTTACGCGATCCACCTACCTAATCTTAAGCAGTCTTCTGTAGCACCATATTTCAAAAGCCTCAATCCTCTTCCTGTCCGCATTGTTTATCGTCCATGTTTCACTCCCATACAAGGCAACACTCCATACAAATGCCTTCAGAAACGACTTCCTTAGGCTTAAATCAATATTCGATGTTAACAAATTTCTCTTTTTCAAGAACGCCTTTCTACCCATTGCCATTCTGCATTTTATATCCTCTGTACTGCGACCATCATTTGTTATTTTACTGCCCAAGTAACAAAACTCATCTACCTCCTTTAATGCTTCGTTTCCCAATCTAATTCCTTCAGCATCACCTGATTTTCTTACACTGCACTCCATTACCTTAGTTTTGCTCTTGTTAATGTTCATCTTATATGCACCTTTCAGCACACTGTCCATTCCGTTCAATTGCTCTTCCAGGTCCTTTGCTGTATCTGACAGAATTACTATGTCGTCGGCAAAACGCAATGTTTTTAATTCTTCCCTCTGAATTTTAATTCCTTCTCCAAATTTCTCCTTGCTTTCCTTTATAGCTTGCTCAATGTACAAATTGAATAACAATGGAGAAAGACTACAACCCTGTCTTACTCCCTTTCCAACCACTGCATCCCTTTCATGCCCTTCAACTCTGACAACCGCTGTCTGGTTTTTGTACAAGTTGTAAATAACCTTACGCTCCCTATATTTTACTCCTGCTTGCTTCAGAACTTGAAAGACTTTATTCCAATCAACATTGTCAAAAGCCTTCTCCAAATTTACAAACGCTAGAAATGTAGGTTTGCCTTTCTTAATCTATCTTCTAGGATAAGCCGTAAAGTGTGTATTGCCTCCCGTGTTCCCACATTTCTCCTGAACCCAAACTGATCTTCCCCGATGTCGGTTTCTACCAGCTTTTCCATCCTTCTGTATATAATTCGTGTTAATATTTTGCAACCATGACTTATTAAACTGGTGGTTCTGTAGTTTTCACACCTGTCTGCACCTGCTTTCTTTGGAATTGGGTTTATAACATTTTGCTGAAAGTCTGAGGGTACTTCGTCTGTCTCGTACATCTTACACACTAGGTGAAACAGGTTTGTCATGGCTGGTTCTCCCAGAGACTTCAGTAGCTCTGAGGGAATATCATCTACTCCGGGGGTCTTGTTTTGACTTAGGTCTTTCAGGGCTCTGTCAAATTCTTCTCTCAGTACAGTAGCTCCTATTTCATCTTCATCTACATCCTCTTCCCTTCCTGCAATATTGTCTCTAAGTTCATTTCCTTTGTAGAGCCCCTCTATATACTCTTTCCAACTTTCAGCTTTCCCTTCTTTGCTGAGAACTGGTTTTCCATCAGTGTCCTTGATATTCATAGATCTGTTTTTCTTATCTCCAAATGTTTCTTTTATTTTCCTGTAGGCTTTATCTTTTTTCCCCTGTTTATACATTCTTCTACATCCTTGCATTTGCCTTCTAGCCACTCCTACTTAGCCATTTTGCACTTCCTGTCAATCTCATTTCTTAGTCGTCTGTACTCCATTTTACCTGTTTAATTTACTGCATTTTTATATTTTCTCCTTTCATAAATTAAATTTAGTATCTCCTGTGATATCCGAGGATTTTTTGTAGGTCTTTCCTTCCTACCTATTTGGTCCTCTGCTACCTTCACTATTTCTTCTCTCAATGCTACCCATTCCTCCTCTACTGTTTTATTTTCCCCTGTTTCTGTCAATTGTTGCCTAAAGCTCTCTCTGAAATTCTTAAGAATCTCAGGTTCCTTCAATTTATCCAGGTCCCATCTCCTTATTTTCCTACCTTTTTATAGTTTCTTTAGTTTCAGCCTACAGTTCATATCCAACAAGTTATGGTCAGAGTCTATATCTGCCCCTGGGTATGTCTTACACTGTAAAACGTGATTCCGAAATCTACGTCGTACCATTATAAAATCTATCTGGTATCTCCCGGTGTCTCCTGGTCTGTTCCATGTACACAACCTTCTTTTGTGATTCTTGAACCAGGTGTTTGTTATAACTAAATTATGTTCTATGCAAAATTCTACCAGGCGGCTTCCTCTTTCATTCCTTTTGCCCAGACCATATTCACCTACTATCTTCCCTTCCCTTCCTTGTCCTACTACCGAATTCCAGTCTCCCATCACAATTAAGTTTTCCTCTCCCTTAATTGTCTGAATAATTTCCTTTAGCTCCTCATATATTTCTTCGATTTCCTCATCAGCGGCAGAGCTACTGAGCATATAAACCTGCACTACTGTTGTCGGTGTTGGCTTCGTATCTATCTTGACAATGATAATGCGATCACTGTGCTGGTCATAGTAGTTTAACCGCATTCCTATTTTCTTATTCATTATCAATCCTACTCCTGTGATCCCCCCAATTGAGTTTGTATTTATAATCCTGTACTCACCTGACCAGAAATCATGTTCATCCTGCCACCGAACTTCACTAATCCCCACTATATCTAACTTCAACCTATCCATTTCCCTTTTTAAATTTTCTAATTTTCCTACTCGATTAAGGGATCTAACATTCCACGCTCCGACCCGTAGAATGCCAGTATTGTCTTTCCTGATGATCACATCCTCCTGAGTAGTCCCCGCCCGGAGATCCGAATGGGGGACTATTTTACCTCCGGAATATTTTACCCAAGAGGATGCCATCATCATATTTTCATACAGTAGATCTGCATGTCCTCGGGAAAGGTAAAGGCTGTAGTTTCCCCTTGCTTTCAGCCGTCCGCAGTAGCTGTGTGGCAAAGCCACATTAGCTGATGTTACAAGGCCAGCTCAGTCAATCATCCAGACTGTTGCCCCTGTAACTACTGAAAAGGCTGCTGCCCCTCTTCAGGAACCACACGTTTGTCTGGCCTCTCCACGGATACCTCTCCGCTATGGTTGCACCTACTGTACGGCTTGAGGCTTGAGGCACGCAAGCCACCCCACCTCGGCAATGTCTGTGGTTCATGGGAGTGGCTTCTACAGAAATCGATAGAAAATTATTGTACAAAAATCTGTAACTGTTAAACTACTTTTCTACATAGCTTCCGAAATTTTGTAGGTACTTGTCGTAGAGTGGTACAAGTTTTTGTATGCCTTCTTCATATAAGGGTGATGCCTGTGTATTGTGCTTAGTATTCTCTTCAGTTGCGTGAACGAGTTCATCGGTAACCGCTCCATTCTTCATCGTGCACTTGATCACGTCCTTCACTGAACAGTGTGACCTATCTTCTGACCATTGCATCACTCATAGAATTTTCTCCGTAAACCACGCAGATTTGCCGATGTATTTCCTTTGGTTTAACTGTCTTTGCATTTAGAAAACGAAACACAGATCTGATTTCACACGAGCCGGAATTTTCAATCACGACAGACATTATAAAGAAGTATGCTCGAACTGCGATCGTAGCGCTGATAGAAATAGAAACGGGACTTACTTTGTGAACGACCCACGTATTTTACTGTGTCAAATATTTTTATTTTGTATAGATTATTTAACCCTTTATACGACAAAACATTTTTCTGAAAATTTGAAATGTAATATTTTTATCGCATCCCAGTTGATTTATATAGGTATGTAATACACTCAGAATTTTTTTATGTTCTTTTAACTTGGAAGTGAAAGAAAGAAAAATATGGTTGATGTACAGACCACTATTCATTTTGGGCGGGGCTTAGAATACTGTGGTCGGTGGTCATTTGAAAGACCTCCTTCTTATATATGGAATAGATAACTAAAAATACCATTTCGAATGCAAAGAAGACAGAATTTATTAACTAATTTACTGAATTACAAAAACTAAACACATTACAATATTTAAACAATAAAATATTACTAAACACTATGGAATATTACAATTTCCAGTGGTAAACTGATGAAAACAAGGAAGACAAAGAGCAATTTTGCATTCCTTGCATATATACTGCTTCTTTTTGGTTGCTTTCTTGTCCTACAATGAGCACACCTTCTGCTTGTACTCTTCTGTGTCAAATGTGCCCCGACATTCATCACTACTTGTGGATCCACGATAAAAACATTTTTGCCCCTCATCACTTTCAGTAATTGCACATGATTGTTGAGGTGATGCAGGAATGATATCATTACAGAGTCATGGAATGAGTTATCTCCTCTGATTGTGTTTGTGGATTGAGTGTTTGGCAATACGACGTCGGCATATGAATCACGTCCACACTCAAAGCCAACAGCTTGATCATCGCCTATTTAGTTTATCAAACTTTGGAAGTCTTCTGATGACATCTCTTCCGACATAGCTCCCAATTCTCGAAATTAAAATGTGTTATTAGTTCTGTGCATTTTTCAAAATGAAATGTGAGGTTACGTCAGTTTACATTTTTTCAATGTTCATTTTCTAATAACCCGTTAGCCAGACATTAAATCTAGCTCATGTATGTTGCAAATTACTCGCATATTATAGTCGTATTTCAACTTAGCGCACTTGTATACAATGTAATAAACGACACTGAAGCTTTACTACCACGCCCTCTGTTATCTCTGTTTTATTGTTTTATTCTCTATTTATGTACATTAAAGGTACATATATAATGTACAACACATAACCATTAATTCAATAAATGTGATACATACTTTTTTTATTTTTTTTTATTCTCGCATTAATTGCGCCTTCAGTGGGGCGATTTTCTCTTATACACACAAAACGGCACCAAAGTTACTTCTCATTTGGATAGTGGTCGGCTAGCAAACCACCATTTCAATAAGAACTTTCTACCAACCTGACAAAACGATAAGTGGTTTTATTCCATCATCTTTCGGGAGTGCACCCGGGACAGCGACAATTCTTCGTCCGATATTTCGGCTGCAAACCTTACAGCCATCTTCAAGGCGACTCCAACACTGAGTTCTCCGCGTCTGCGCTTGCCTATTTATACGGCAAATCACGTGATGCAAAGCTACTGAGGATTAGACTGCGCATGCTCGAAGATATCACATTCGTAACTGCTGCGCTAGTCATAGATAAATATATACTTCAAAGATAACCTGTGAGCAGTGAGTGCAAACATAAACAGAGCTGTTACGTATCCACAGTGCTTACAAATGAATAATTAATCATTAAAAGTGGTAACATCGATCGAAATAGAAGACGCAGACATTCTTTCAGAACGAAGGCGTGATATAAGTGGCTTCCATGCATTGTCAAGATGAAATCCGTCGTCACGATTTAGCAGGTGGTCCGCTAGTTGTATGTGTACAGCTTCCTTTATAACTGAGTCCCAGAAAATAGAAGCTGTGGTTAAAATCTTTACTCCTTTGTAATTCATGGAATGGCCAATAGAAATACAATGTTCAGCTACTGCAGATTTGTTGAACTGAAGAAGGCGTGTATACCGTTGGTGCTCAACGCATCGTTCCTGCACAGTGCGCGTGGTTTGACCTATATAACGTTTTCCACAATCACAAGGGATTTCATAAACCCCCGCTTTTCGCAATAACAGATCATCTTTGACAGATCCCAGGATAGCTGAGGTCTTAGCTGGTGGGCGAAAGATCACATCCACTTTATGTTTCTTCATGATTCTGGCTATTTTTGAAGACACGTTACCCACGTATGGGAGAAAGGCTGTAGATTTCACTTCCCTTTCCTCTTCATCTTTCTCCTGTGATTTATCTGGTGTTTTTATTTGCAAGGCTGTAAGGTTTGCAGCCGAAATATCGGACGAAGAATTGTCGCTGTCCCGGGTGCACTCCCGAAAGATGATGGAATATTATGTCCGCCGGGAAAACTTCAAGAGTCACGATAAGTGGTTGTTTGCGCGTACACCATCCGTTTAGCAACACCTTATGTGTGGTTAACGGTCATTTTTCAATATGTACACTGTATCGAACTTATGGTAGGTGTGCAATATATCGACCGCTAGGTACAGTAATGGGTACAATCCTGCCATCATAGACAAACTCATCCAAACAAAAAAAGCAAACCTACCAATTGCTGAACAACCACCCAAAAGCAACAAAACCATCTTTACATACTTACCATTCCTGGGAAAAGTATCATACCAAATTGCTAACCTCTTCAAGACACATGACATAAATGTAAGCTTCTCTACCAATAATAAAATAAAATTATACACAGTGCATCATCCAATATAGATCAGTGGCAGAAATCAGGCGTCTACAAGCTTACCTGCGATTCATTTCCAAGCTTGGTCAGACAGGTAGAAGTTTCAGAACAAGATTTAAACAGCACATGGATGCACTCCGACTTAACAATGTGAACAAATCTAGCTTTGCCACACACCTTGCCGAACATAAACACTCTGCCCAAAACATCCATGAAAACCTCCATATACTCCATCTTGCAAACAAACGTATGAAACTTGACCTTCTTGATATCTTTATCCACACAAATACAGCATCAGGCACTCAATGACCAGACTAAACTGAAAAACAAATATTTCATACAAAACTTTGAAGATTTACTTGTTCAAAGCAGCTAAAATATTAAACCCCCCCCCCTTTCCATCCCCCAACTTATCCCAATCCTTCCCATGATTATGACCAAGTCACCAAAAATGAACAAAATTGTAATATATTGTATGTAAATTGATATTTATTTATAATTTTCTGTTCTATATTTAAAAATATTACTGGTAGTAGACCTAAATGTTATAAGCAGAACCCAGTTTACTAGTTCTAGGGCACATTAATTTATAAACAAAAAGAATACAACAATTAATATGTACTTTTATTTCTGCCCCTAACTGCAAAATTCATTGCTTATATGAAGCTACGTAAGCAATTTGATGTCATTTATTCACTTGTAGAGGCTCACAAAAACGACACTCTTGGTAACACAGTGTATGTCACATTCAAACAAAAACAAACTTCTCTGTTGAAAAGTGCCATATCTTCGAATGAAGACCTTTGGTAATAAAACTAGTTGTGAAAGCGCATGCTAGCTGCTGGTGAAGTGTTGTGATATTGACAAACCAAGTTACTATTTAAAAAAAGCGATTGATGTGGTACCATACTGCAACCAAATCTCCTGACAAATGGAAACCTAATGCAAAAGCCATCCATAAAGCCACAGTAAGTAACAGAACTTGACCTTCAAAACATGGCAAGTGCCAAATCGCGATGTAAACAAAGCCTATAACGAAGTATTAAAGCATGTCAATTACTTACCACAGAGCCACCACCCAGCATCTCGCTACGAAATGAACCTCTAAACTTCCTGTACCATCTGAAGATGAACTTGAAAAAGTTCGAAAACCGGTTCATGGAATATAGCAACCTCCATTTCATAAAAGTGACTGGTTGCGTTTTTCTGTATCTAGATTATACTAACAGTCACGGGTTCTCTAACATCCCATATGGATAATCTAAACATATCGACCACTATCCAATAAAGAATTGAGAAATATTTTTGAAGGGCTGTTCTTATTGAACCTACTACACAAATTACAAACGTTCGTGAGGGTGTGTAGAAAAACTGGAGAAGATAGTTTTTCTAAACGGGTAGAACGGGCAGCGGAGGGGTCACATTTTGAATATTCTTACAAGGGCGGAGGGTCGTGGTACCGTGACTGGTGGTGTAAGGCCTAAGGTGCATTTCCCTCTAGGGAAACTGGCCTCAGTATTCCAGGCCGAAATCACTGCCATCAAGGTGTGTGTGGAGGAGAATTTGCGTAGGTGCTACAAAGACCGTAGCACAGATATCTATTCAGAAAACCGGTTCATGGAATATAGCAACCTCCATTTCATAAAAGTGACTGGTTGCGTTTTTCTGTATCTAGATTATACTAACAGTCACGGGTTCTCTAACATCCCATATGGATAATCTAAACATATCGACCACTATCCAATAAAGAATTGAGAAATATTTTTGAAGGGCTGTTCTTATTGAACCTACTACACAAATTACAAACGTTCGTGAGGGTGTGTAGAAAAACTGGAGAAGATAGTTTTTCTAAACGGGTAGAACGGGCAGCGGAGGGGTCACATTTTGAATATTCTTACAAGGGCGGAGGGTCGTGGTACCGTGACTGGTGGTGTAAGGCCTAAGGTGCATTTCCCTCTAGGGAAACTGGCCTCAGTATTCCAGGCCGAAATCACTGCCATCAAGGTGTGTGTGGAGGAGAATTTGCGTAGGTGCTACAAAGACCGTAGCACAGATATCTATTCAGACAGCCAGGCAGCCCTGAGATCACTGGAGCTCCTGCAACGAGGTCTAAAATTGTTGCAGAATGTCACAGGGTTCTGGTGCAGCTAGGGGAAAGCAATAAAGTAAACCTATTGTGGGTCCCTGGCCACTCGGGGATCAGCGGCGCCGGCCGCGGTGGCCGAGGAGAGTGAGGCGCTCCAGTCACAGTCTGCACGGCCACTACGGTCAGGGGTTCGAATCCCCCCTCAGCCATGGATGTTTGTGTCGTCTTTAGTATAACGTAGTTGATAAGTAGTTTGTAAGTTTAGGGACTGATGACCCCGTAGTTAAGTCCCATAAGCTTAACAAACATTTGAACATTTGGATCAGCGGCAATGAACATGCCGACAGATTAGCCAGGGTGGGGGCAGAGACTCCATGTATTGGACCGGAACCTGTCCTGACAATCACCAAGGTAATGATCAAATTGGAGCTACGTAACTGGCTCAGAAGACAGCACGTAGAATATTGGACCAAATTCTATCAACAAAAACATGGCAAGGTAATGATGCCAAAGCCATGTTTTAAAAGAAGCTCTGCAATCCTGGGCCTAAACAGGAGAGAGATTAGAATCATGGTTGGATTGCTGACAGGCCATGGGAATTTCAAAAAACACTTACATACAATGGGAATAACAGAAGAGAACCCTAAATGTAGGACCTGTGATGACGGTGATGAAACTACATCACATCGAATCTTCGGATGCATTGCATTGGAGAGTAAAAGGCACAGAACATTTGGGGCAACCAGACCCGAAGGAATTGTGCCTAATAAAGAACTGGTAAAGGGACTCCTTGCACTGTTCAAGGGCATTGGTTGGCTTTACTAGATATACAGGGATACCGCACAATAAACTTAGTTTCGGTGCGGGCAGTGGCGGGTTGGACCAAGACTGTTTTGGTTTCCCTGGAAAAATCAATCAATCAATGAATCAATGGCTCACACAAAGAATCAAGAAAGGATTTGTTCCAGGGAAGAGAGGGAAGGGAAGAAGAAGATACCAAATGCTAAATGACGTCAGTGGGCCACACGGAGGGTACCAAAGAATGAAGTGGCAAGCACAGGACCTAGAAGCATGAAGGACTGTGCAGTCAAAACCTGCCGAAAATCAGATAACTATATGATGATATCTACGTTCTATTCTCTAATAGCCGGTGGCGAGTTACGGTCTGCAAGGCCACTACTGTCGGGGGTTCGAATCCCCCCTCGGGCATGGATATTTGTGCCGTCCTTAGTGTTCGTTTGTTCACAACTAGTTTGTAAATTTAGGGACTGATGACCCGTAGTTAAGTCCTATAAGCTATACAAACATTTGAACATTTGAATTCTATAATAGCGCACCTGAATCTTTCCGTACTCGATCTCATTTGTCTTATTTTATTACGATGGTCATGTTTCAAATGTTTGTATAGTCTATGGGACTTAACTAGGGGGTCATCAGTCCCTAAACTTACAAACTACTTATGAACTAACTAAGACTAAGGACGGCCCGAGGGGGGATTCGAACCCCCGACCGTAGTGGCCGTGCAGACCATGACTGGAGCGCCTCAGTCCCCTCGGCCACCGCGGCCGGCAAGATGGTCATGTTTTCTTATGTAGGTGGGTGCTGACAAAATATGTTCTCCATCAAAAATCAAATCGAGGTGCCTTGGATGCAGGTTTCTGAATCAGGAAATATTTGACGTTATAGTTACAATCACGTGAAGAGAAGCTCCACCCGTTACACCTGTTTCGCGGAAGGCGCGTGTTGCTAGGAGACGCGGCAGGCGCAGGGTCACGTCCCCAAAAGCCCGCGCGGCGCTCGCGTTCGTCAGCGCGTCCAAGGGAATTCCGCCGCTCTCCCCACCACCGCGCCCGGAGGGCACGGCGCGTGCGCGGCGGCGCACTGTATAGGCAGCGCCGCGGCGGCGCGCCGCTCAGTCGACCGCTGGATCCCACGCCGAGAGGACGCAGACGCAGCCCGCAGCAGCCGCCATGACAGGTACTGCAGCTGCAGCCGGCGGCGAGCGCTGCTGTACACCACTAGCTCTGGAGCGCTTCCTCATCTGCACTAAGTGTAGCTTACAACTTGCTCCGCCAGCGGTGCTGGCAATAGTATTGTTGACATAAGGTGCTAGAAAACAACCGGTCGAAGCTTTACAGCATGTTTCGAAAATTTGATCAATGCCCATCTGCTGGAAACTAAACAATTCTGTAGATGTAGCCAAAGTCTTTTCTTTACCTTACATTGAATTTTGACTTTGCGTATCCATCTTTTTTTCCATTCGTGTCACTAAAAGTCTTTTATGCAGTGTGATTCAAGCAAACGTGCACAAACTTTTCAGGGCTGGTCGAGGGGAGTAGATACATAATATTTTCAATACGAAAAAATTTCCGTAAATGTCATACTGACACTGTTGACCCCTTATTCATCTTCGGTGCTGTGAAACACACATTTGTACTACGGGCTACTTCCACAGTATTGGAGGAGCTAGTTTAGACCAAAATAAAAACAAAGTTTGGTGAACAACGCCTTTTAAAATACTCCCCAGAACAGGTTCTCGAAGTTAGTAAACGCCCGTTTTTAATCAGCCTGTATAAGAGCTATGCCGCTAGTTCAGTGGAAGAGACGAGTTTCAAGTAATCATAGTTCTCAAAGTATGTTGTAAGGGTTGGTAATGTTGGCAGTCATGTGACGTTGACATTAACCAATCGCGTGTCAACGCAAACGTTGTTATGAAATACTCCTTTCACGTGAGCAATTACTTTTACTGAGCGTACAAGGGTACATAGAACTTGTCAACAACCATGGAGAAGGAACATTATTTGTTTACTTCATGGTCTGAACGAAACACTAATCAAATATTTCTATGCAGATTTCTAAGAATATATTTTCTACCGTGTTGTTGCCAACACTATCACGCGGGGCTTCTGGGATGGTAGGTAAAATCTTATCCTGTAAGGCCATGTGTACTGGAAATTTGTTCCTTATTTTGGTCCATACTGCCTCCTCCCAAATTGTGGAAAGCGTGTACTTTCTCCCCAGAACAAGTTCTCGAAGTTAGTAAACGCCCGTTTTTAATCGGCCTGTATAATAAAGCAAGAAATTACCGTAACCCCCCCCCTCTCATACTAACAATAAAGGTTAAGGAATCTGTTGCTATCGACAAGTGCCAAACACATTCAGTATAGTGAGCTCAAATGAGCAGTTAAAACCACAAGATCGAGAAGCTTGCATTAAAAAGCACTGATTACACGGCAGCCGGTCAGTACCCAGTGGAGTTTCTTCCTTCGTTGTATGGAAGAACAGTTCATATTTTGTAGCCTCTGTTGGTTCTTCGTATTTTCGTTCATCCTTATGCTATGCAATCTGTAGTTCAGTCTTGATCTTTGCATGTAGGGGCGGATTCAAAATTTTTGTTTGGGAAATCATTTGAGGAAAAGAAGAAATAGTTCTGCAGGAGAAGGGGGCGGTGGAGTGCTTCTCAGTAGAGGATGGGCTGTATCAAGGAAAACGCTAAACACCAGGTAATTTTCAGGGAGGGGGAAGCGGCTATAAGTCCAAAGGCCTGTTCCCCGTCTCTATACCCGCTACTGTTTCTTTGCAAGTTTCAGTTAACAGTAAAAATCGTGCCGTCCGCAAGTAGAATCACAAACACCTCCCGTTGATAGCGCGCGACTGTTAATTTGCTTATAAACCTGAAGATGGATTTAATATGCCCGAAACTGGTCGTATGTAAGGAAGTGAAAGAAATTTGTAACTGAAACGGATTTTCATAACACTCACTATACTCAGTGGCGAACGTTCGGGCAACCGAGTCCCTTATTATATGTTCAGGTTAATTTGGCTAAGTAAAAGCAAGCATTCTATAAATATGAAACTTAAGACTCCCGTCACGCATTTTCATCACATTCAATCAGTCGTAGTTGCAATAATAAATTTCATTGTTAAATGTTCTAATATTTGACTTGCCGTACTCAAGATGTCGAGTCAGGCACGAAGCTCTGAAAATTCCTTTTTGGAAAGTCTTGCATAAAGATAAGCTATGACAGAAACTGGTATCGTAAAACAAATATTTGACTGCACTTGTTTCTAGCCACAAGTTCAAATGTTTGTAAATCTGTGGGCCTTAACTGCTGAGATCATCAGTCACTAGGCTTACAAACTACTTAAACTATGCTAACTACAACACACAAATCCCCTTGCCCGAGGCAGGACTCGAACTTCCGACGGGGAGCAACCGCGCGCTCCGAAGCAGGCGCTTAAAGCTCTTGGCCACTCCACCGCGGCTAGCCACAAGTAAACCGTCACAATGTTAAGGAAACCTACACAATATTATATTGTTAATTCAATGGATTTTCTATATTTATCACTTCTTAATGTGCTTTGAACTTGTGGTATTGGAGGAAAGTTTGAGATTTTTCTCTTTTTGTCCAGTCTAATGACGGTAATAATGTACCGATGTGCTGGACAGTATGGTGTCTCTGAAGAATACGAAATTGTTAAATAGTCTAATCGTTTATTCCCATTATTAGTTTCTCCATCACTTGATGGTCGCTGTTGCCGCAACTGTGGTTCAAATTTAATGAAAGTCCAGCTCCAGTTGCAATTAGTTGTGCTTTATTTAAGCCTATGGCCTAACAGAGGCCGAAACCGGTAGTGTGGGCTTAAATAAAGCACAACTAATTGCAACTGGAGCTGGACTTTCATTAAATATTCCCATTATGGTTCACACAAAAACAAGTGGTTGCTGATCCCACTAGAAATAGTGTGCACCAAAATAAAATAAGTTACATAATCTTATCTATTTATACTTTAGTTCTTTGCCAGAATTAACGGGACAAGGCGAGGTAATAAAGTAATGAGATGTAGTGAAAAAAAAGGCTTTTACTATTAGCGTGTATAGAAAAAACACTAACAGATTCTTAGATGTAAAGAACACGATAGTTGCATCAATCCTGGTTACATTTATATAACTGAAAGGTGAGGTGAATTTGAGACTCGAATTACTGAATTCCGTCGTTGGTCGAAAAGCGTGAATTTCTTCTCGTAGTTAGGTACAAGTCATGTGACAGACCACAAATCCACGCGGTACAAAGTCATGTGACAGACCACAGTTCCACGTCGGCACTGGCGACCTCTGAGACCTGCGCTGTTCTCACGACAGACATTGTACTGTGCCTGCTGCCACAGTCATTCTCACGCGTGTTTACAAACGTCACTATGACAGTGCTTACCCAGTTCCCTTTATATCGTCTCCTTCGTCGCACCCAGAAATCGCGCCATACTAACGCATTAAGCCCTACGATCGGTGGTGGGCTACAGTATAACCTTCCTATTCGCTGAAAGTTCGTCCATTTGTTTGTCAAATAAGTTTAATTATTTTCACGAATATGTCTTCCATTTGTTCAGTCGACGTAATTTTGAACCATGTCGTGTAAAGAACGTGGCAACCAATATTCCAAGAAGACGAACCAGGATAATAAGTATGTTCACTAGCTCTAGCTTTCGAATGATGCTGGCTCATGGTTGCAAGCTTTTAATTCGTAAGTGTATATGGAAATCAGTGTGGAGGTCGTAGCAATGACTGAGGACTTTTTATACGAAGGTCTTCGATGGTTGACCACCTCTCGTTATGCACCTAAGGCAACGAGATAAGCATGTATAAGAAGACGGGGGAAATAGGAATTTTGAAGTAAAGTACTTTAAGCAAATGCTTACTTTAAGCGACTGCAAAGTTGAAAGGTTTTAAATTACCAAGTTCACTCCATTAACATCCCATCTTTTACTCCTCCCGTCCACCAATCGACATAAAATTACGACAGTGGGTTTCGGACGACGAGTCCAAATATTCAGTCTCGAAATCTAATTTAGCACATTGCTACCACATTTTGTTTTCTTTGGTAAGGCATAGTGAACATTACTTTTTGTGAAAAATAGATTATTTTATTTAATTTTTTGTGATTGTACACTATGATTGTGATTCGTATTGCTGCCAAACACACAGTAACCCGTCATAATGACGTCGAAATTCGCCGAAATATTGTATAATTTCTAACCACCAATAAACGATGGGAGAATTTATTTCTGTAACTTTATCGAGCCGTAGTACTAAGAATGGATGAAACATGCTTCTCACTTTACGATCATAATCGGCTACTACTGATTTTTACACTGTTATAGTTAACAACAGTATATCACCCCAAACTAGTATTACGGCAAGTTATTGCAGTACAAAAAATCGATGTTGAGCGTGCTGTTTCACACTCTATTCTAGATCTGAGTCTTAGGCAACCATTATTTATCCATCCATTTCATTTTGAAATGGAGAACACCTATAAAGAAACAGTGGATACGTTACACTAAAATACAGAGTTAGGGCAGATGCAAGAGTGTCAGACTTGTGGACACAGGAAAGTCTTTCTCGACGTAGAATCGGTATATGAATTGACAGATTTTACGATGTTATTGGTTTTCTCTTTACTACTCCCACGGCGCAATTTTTCCACCCACTCTGAAAGTGCACCCAAGTCCTCGTAGCTAATCAGCCTAATGGATTCGCACTGTGAAGATTACTGAATAAAAGTTGATCGATTGATGTCCCAGTGATTTGACTATTACAGTGATGCAGTTTTCATTCCTGCAGTTCCCTAGATAACTGCTATCTTTTCTGTAATGTAATGCTTGTGGAGGAGTCAGACCCTTCTTAAGTTTTAATTGGTTTGAGATCTTGAGCAGAAAATACCTACGTAACAAAATTAAAAAATCTTAATTCCTGTCTGGAAGTGCAATCTGAGATTAAAACATGGGACGCTCTTAAGAAATGATTATTTCGACAATTAGTTACATTCATTCATCATCCTCACACAACTGTCTCGGAGCCAATGAGTGTTTTGATACAGGTGGAAACAGTTAATTCCATTGTGATTTAATTTTATGCCAAGCTTCATGATAGAGCAGTATAAAATACGAATGCAACTGCAGCCTGGATGGGAATTAAGTCTTTAACTGCATCTGAAGTGGTGGTTCGTAA
Source organism: Locusta migratoria (assembly GCA_026315105.1). NCBI lineage: Eukaryota > Metazoa > Arthropoda > Insecta > Orthoptera > Acrididae > Locusta > Locusta migratoria. The sequence continues at coordinate 748,980,010 of CM048745.1, read as the reverse complement.
TGAGAGTATTAAAAGATCTGACAGCCAATACAGAATACGAATTACATTTTATAATTTAACTGCGTCCTCTAACGGACATCACGCTGTTTGTAATTTAATGCAAGAGTCAGTGCTTTAGCTACGCAACAGAGTAGGAATACATGATCAGTACATTATACACTGAGTCAGGTGATACCTCGTAATATCGTGTTGCAACGGCTCGACGTGAGTCGGACTCACCAATCGTTGCAAGTCCTCTGCAGCCATGTGCCACACTGCCTCTATGTGCGACGATAACTCGAGAATTGCTGTCAGTGAAGCATTCTGTACACTAATTGACCTGTCCCTTAACTGTTCAATGCGATTCATATCTGGCGATATGAGTGGCTAATTAATTCGTCGCAAAGTTTTTCAAACAGAACATTTGTCGCCCACGACACGATGCATTGTCAAGCACAATAATTCCATCGTTAACAAATTCGTTCGTGTAGCCATCTTCCGTAGACAGCAGACGGTACTCACTGACATTCACATATAAAATAACCAACATTTTTAAAAGACATGTCATTATCATAGCATAAACAAAACATTTCTATTCAAATATTATCTCAAAACTGACAAAAGTCAGACACATAACGAAAAGCTGGATATCCGGACTACAATGTTAAACTTATGATGGGAGATACACGGGGCAAACAAGCAGAACGTTTGATATCAGAAGCAAAGGACACATTAGAGTAAGGAAGTATGGATGAAGCCTCTCCACATTTACTGAACACTCAACCAACATCCAGAGAAGAGAACGACCTTCCAACACCACAAAAAAAATTACCACATGGAAAGAAAGGTAGAAAAGAAAATCCTGTTGCATGACCAAGAACACATATGAAACGTCTAATCCCATTAACAGATGAAATAGGAAAATGCTGCTTCCCCTCCACCAAATATCAAAATCAATGCTCAGATCATCAAAACACAATTTCTGCTGCTTCCTGAGATTATACACACACACACACACACACACACACACACACACACACACACAAAGAAAAGAAAAAGACATTTCTTATATACACAAAACACCGATGCCCTGTACACATATTCAGCTACGTTGGCAACACGTGTACAGAAACGAATTCCTAAACGAGATGCACACCTAAAAAGTGATAAAATGAAGAAGGAAATGTACAAATTGTTATGCAGCTGTTGTGACGAGGTGGGAAGAACACCGTGAAAATCTCGAGACTATGAAACTTGAATAGGCTTTATTTATTCGATAAAAACAAAGCGAATATTCATAATCTGTTGAGGCTACATCAATAAGATAAAATGTAATTTCCAGATAAAATCGAGGGCGAAACGCGTATGGAGGAAATAAAATGATTGCAGCAAGAAAATGGTTGCTTCAATTCCGGAAACAAATAATTCCATCGTTGATGGGAAGTCCATAAATGGGTCATACGTTCTCCATGTAGAGGAACGTATTTACAGTCAATGATCGGTTCAGCTGGACCATTTCATTTCAAAACTACAGCTTACAACATTATGGTGCCACCTCCAGCTTTCACACTGCCTCGTTGACGGATCCATGGCTTCATGCGGTCTGCACCACACTTCAGCCCTACAATTATCTCTTAACTGAAGTCAGGACTGATCTGATCAAGCCACGATTTTCCAGTCGTCTAGGGACTGACCAATACGGTCAAGATCCAGACAGAGGCGCTGCTAGCGAAGTCATACTCGTGGTGAAGGCATTACAACTGCTCGTCAGCAGCCATAGCCCATCGCCGAATTGTGCCACAACCTCCTGACGGATAAGTTTCTTGTACGATGACTTCTGCGGCTATTTCAGGCAGGGTTGCTTGTGTACTATAGTCGGCGTCATGTAGGAAGGTGTCCCAGTTTTTAGCCGCTCTGCACATTCCCCTCCACTGCCACACTGGCAGCCAATAATATTCATTCTCAAGGCTCGTGGTTGGCCACGGGTTAAAGAATGTTTCTCCTGCAGGCTCAACTGATGGTGCTTGGTAGTAGCTCCTCCACGCTTCCACTATAGCTCCGCCTCTATTCGCGGAAACGCCTTCCTACCTGACACCAACTATAGCACTGCTAACTCTACGCAAACGCCGCCGCACGATGTCCACCACAGGGTTTTCTGTGGTGAGAGGTAATGCCTTAAATTTGGTATTCTCTGAACATTTCTGATTCTGTGGATGTCGGAATATGACATTCCCAAACAATTTCCGATATGAAGTGTGCAATGTCTACAGCCTCAAATACCATTCCGCGTTGTGTTCATTCCCGTCCTGCAGACGTAATTACTTGGGGAACCTTTTCACGCGAATCACCAGAGAACACAGGACAGGTCTGCCAGTGCACCGCCCTCTCATACGTCGTCTGAGCCATTCTACCGCCTTCTCTATCAGTGTTTACCACTATCCCTTTGCTTTTATTACTTCATTGTGAACACCATGTTAAGAGGGGTAAAGCCACATACCAAGAGGAGGTTGCTCCTGTATCACATTGATCTGTCTAAGCACAAAGTTTCATTTGGATCATGTCCATAAAAGACACGAGGCTTTGAACTTAAATAGTGGCTACTGTTTATTCACAAAAGCGTTACACGTTCGCACCTCTTACTTTACTTCAAAGTAGTCACCAGCGTTGTGTAGAACCCGTTGCCAGGGATGTTCTGTTCCGTTGATGGTGCGAATGGAGAGGTCTACAGCGTGTCGAATCTCTGAAACTGTTCGGAAGCGAATGCCAAGAAATGGTTCCTTCATCTTCGGAATAAAATCGAAGTCACAGGGATTTAAGTCCAGGAAGTATTTTGGATGGTACAGTATTTCCCAGTCCCATCGACCGAACAGAGCAGCCACAGCTTGCGCTGAACGTGCCCGCGCAATTTCGTGCAAAATGATGGGTGGGTTGCGCAGAAAGGCCACAGCTGATTAGCCGTGCGCACTGGGCGCTAGGACTAAAAAAAGACGCAGTTGTCAGATTTACAAACATTTGAACTTTATTTATTTATTTTTCGTAGAAAGTGTTGCCGATTCTTTCGCAAAGCTGGTCGCAGGTGATGTCCCAAAAACGAACAGTAATACTGTCCATTAACGGTCTGCCGTGGAGGAGTGCAATGCAGTCGTACACGAGAATCAACATAACTTTTACCATTGCTTTGGCGCGTGTTTTGGCTCGTACTACGTGGCCCATGTCTCATCCAGTGTTACGATACGTCGAAAGAAAGCCTATCCTTCGCTCTCACAGCACTCCAAGTTCGTCTGAGTAACGTCATAAGGCATCCACTTCTGCATTTCCGTCAATTCATATGTGACCCATCGTGATGTAATTTTTTGTATGCCCAGGCGTTCCTACAGGATGCGAAGCACAGTCTTACGCGCTAATCCGGCGAGCTCACGAATCGTCTGGCGTCGATCACTGTCCACTAACGCGGCAAGAGTATGCATGTTGTCAGAAACGCTAGTACGACCTGTCCGATGCATGTCTGCCACAATTTGCCGACCTTCGTTGAAGGCTTTTACCCAACGTGCCACTGTTCTGCACGGCAATGCCGACTCCCCCCACGCCTCTTGAAGACCTTGATGACACTGTCGTGCTGTACGACCTCTGGCACATTAAATATTGAGCCAACTCCGTTGTTGCTGGTTCGAGAACATAGTGACACCGTGACGTTAGACCTATCGTCCACAGGCAACGTCAACAAGAGCACAATATATTACCGGAGATCTAATTTCTACGACAATCATTCAAATGAAATGGTTTCCGAAGAATGGTCGCATGACGGAATTAATACATTTTGAACGCAGAATGGTAGTCAGACACACACACACACACACACACACACACACACACACACACACGAGTTATGTAATTGCTAAAGATTGTGCGCACGCCAGTGACATCGGATGGGCGAGTCCATTTGGTCGGAGGTAAGGTATGTATGTCAACAACGTGTGCCATCAGCGAGAATAGTAGATTCAATTGCATAGTGTCTCCATAGCAGTGTTGCCACTATTTAAGTTCAAACCCTCATATTTTGTTCACGGTATTTAGCTATCCTCAGGAACAGTCGACAGTGATGAAAACAGTGACAAGCAATTCACGAATGATTGACAAGGGACATAAAGATCTCTTGGATCGTTTCCTTGGCAAGGATTCATTAGGCCCCGCGGTGCGCACGCAAACCGGTTTCGACACAGCAAACGATCATTAAGCATGCCTAACGTTGATTGCTATTGTCGTGGAACTATTGTGGTTGCGTACACCCATCGGGCAAATGTTCTGACGACGTGGATAATTACTGTGCGGAATATTCCGACTCATCTAGTCGCAAATTAGTCCCACTGCCTTGAAGTCACGGTCTGTTTTTAGAGCTTTCAAGCAAGAGCGCCTATCAGATTACCGTGCTGAGTTGTCTTTCTGTACCGTAAGCATCACCCATCATCATCAGCCATTTCTATCATTTAGTGACTTGAGCTCATAGAATCTGTGTGTGATGTAGGGTCTCAGCAACTTTTTTTCCTTTTCGTTCCAACCTGAGCTACCCGTTACCGTCTGAAACCAGCTGCCTTCATTAGATCTGTCCTATCTGTCTGGTGGTATTTGTTTGGTAAACTGGGCTCCAGTCTCTAACTTATTTTGATCATTGTTTTGTTAGAGGAATGTGACCAGAGCATTGCCATTTCATTGTATTCATTTCTCTGTTATGTCGGTGACCTGTCTTGTACGTCTCAATTCTTTCCTTTTTTTATGTAATCCAGTATTCATCTTTCTAGTTTTCTGAGTATAAACAGGTTACAAAAGTCACACCTCCTGATAACGTGTCGGACCAGTTTTACCCTGAAAACTGCAGCAAGTCTACGTAGTATGGACTAAGGAGAATCAAGCCCCACTGCTTCTACAGCTGCCCGTAATCCTAAAGTGTTGCGCTGCAGGATTTTGTGCACGATCTTGATCTCTCGATTATGTGCCATAAATATTCGATGGTACTGATGTCGGGCGATTTGGGTTGCCATATAATTTGCTAAAGTTGTTAAGAATATTTTTTAAAAAATCAATCGTGATTTTGACCCGGTGACATAGCGCTTTGTCGTCCTTAAAACATCCATCGTTGTTAGGGCACATGAACTACATTGCTCAAAAGAATTATGGGGTCAGGTGCGATTACATACACGATATACACATGGTAACGTATTTTATTGAGAAATTGATTACAACTGTAATTTGTCTGATACAGTTAGATATTTTGCCGACTTAACCCTTTACTTGTGGTTTACTTGGCGTCTACTTAGATCGAGGCAGCATGAGGCTACCATGATAGTGAAAAAATCATTCTCGTTGCCCTTTATTATGGTGTGTGCGATCACCTCGTCGGCCAGTACAGTTGGACACTTTCTTCGTGTGAACAGTATGAGGTTATCAATCAGCTCTTGGGGCATATTTGGCGATTGTTCCACGAGTGCAATACACCACTCTGTAACCGTTGTCAGAGATGCTGGTCTAGGCGCAATGCGTCTGCTAAGTGCATCTCAGACATGCTCGGGTTAAAGTCAGCTGAAAAAGTTGGCCACTGCATTCGTTAAACTCCCTCAGTTTCAAGCATCTTGCCCACCAGTGTAGCTATGTGGGGAGAAGCGTTATCATTCATTAGAAGGAACTCATCTGTTATGGCACTAGCATAGGAAGGTGAAGGATCTCGTCTCTGTACCTTTCAGTGGCCAAACCGCCATTCTGAAGGAAACACAGGTCCGTATGTCCGCCAATATTGACTCCTGTCCACATAATTCGTCCCCCACCATGATACAGTGGTGTTTCCTGCACATAAGCAAGAATATCCCACGTTCTCTCCAGATAAGAGAACGAAGATTTTAGGGAGGAACACAAAATTGTGACTAATATGTAAGCAAAACCCATCGCCACTGATCACGAGTCCTGATGTTCCTCCGCCAAATTTCTGCGGGCATACGGTATCGTGGTTGACACACACCAATTGGCCTCCACACGTAGAGGCCACATTTCCAAAGGCCAGTTTGGACTGTTTGTGTTGATATTGCGCGTTCTGACGCTGCGTGGAGTTTGCGGTGCATTCGACTTGTATTCAGCCTGCTGTGATGATGCGATATTAACTGGAGATAACGACAATCTCTTGCTGATGTAATATGTGGTAGACCTTGGCCTTTGCTTTTTTCTCTCACTCTGATTGTAATCTGGCCCATCGCCCGGAAATTATACTTTCGGACACTCAAATATCTGCAGCCACCTCCCTCTGTGTCAGTCCCGCTTCCAACCTCCATATAGCTCTCCATGTCATAGCTTCGAGTACGTCATGTTGTAGTTGTATTGCACTATCTGCCCACTATTTGGTCGACACGAGTTAACACCGACACCGTCTGTGCAGCAAGTTTGTATTACCACTATCTCGGTTGCCGTCGTCTCCACTCCGTAGAATCGGATGAAAGGCGTCGAACAATTTTATTTCATTTGGCCGATGACAATACCTCAACTGATTCCCTAATTGTTTTGACTAGTGTATTGGATTGGATGGATTGGCCTGGAAAGATCTCCATGTAACCAAACAACCATTTTAAGTCAACCATCGATTCAATTGGACCACAAGATCCAGTTGACTCAATCTATAAACATGACAGACCATTATGAGGCTACCACCAGTTTGTACAGGGCCTTGTGGACAACCTGAGTCAATGCTTGGTCTGCGCCACCCTCTAGCCCTTCTATCTTGGCGCAGTGGTAAGACACTGGACTCGCATTCGGAAGGATGGTGGTTCAAATCCACCTCCGGCCATCCAGATTTAGGTTCTCTGTGATTTTCCCTAAATCACTCCAGGCAAATTTCGGGATGGTTCCTTTCAAGCCGGCCGCGGTGGCCGAGGTGACTGAGGCGATCCAGTCACGGTCAGCATGGCCACTACGGTCGGGGGTTCAAATCCCACCTCGGGCATGGATATTTGAGCCGTCTTTAGTCATAGCTAGTTCATAAGTAGTTTGTAAGCTTAGGGACTGATGACCCCGTAGTTAAGTCCCATAAGTTGTACAAACATTTGAACATTTGTTCCTTTCAAAGGGAACGGCCGATTTCCTTCCCCATCCTTCCTCAAAATCCGATTATAAGCTCTGTCTGTAATGACCACGCTGTCTCTTCCTTCCCTACCATCAGCCCTTGCCAACGGAAACCGGGACTCATCTGACAACCGCCGAGTTTTTCAGGCGCCTAGGGTTCAACCGATATCGCCACTAACTCTGAAGAGGCTCTACAGGTGATTTGGTACTTTCAGCAAAGGTATTAGGTCGTTCCCCTGCTTCCATATAATTCCTTAAGAGCACATTCCGTCGCGCTCTCCTGACATACGCACGCTCCACGTTGATTTCATTTCCGCGGCTGCTTCAGGCAGTGCTGCTCGTCCGCTAGTCGTGACCACTGTGCTCAAACGCCGCTGCCTCGGTCATTAAGTGCAGGCAGTCGACCGCGCTGTTGTCCACGGTGAGAGGTAACGAGTGAAAGCTGGCGTTCTCCCCACACTCTCGACACGGTGTATCTCGGGAGTACTGAGTTCCCCAACCATTACATAAATCGAATGTGTATGTGTCTGAGTACCATACTGCGTTCACATTGTGTTAATTCCATCATGCGGCCCTTCTTCGGAAAACTTTTCACTTGAATGATCGTCTTACAAATAAGAGCTCCGGTAATATACTACACTCTTGCTGATTTTACCTGTGGACGACCTTGGCCTTGCCTTCTTTCAACGGTTGTCTGAAATCGTGGCCAGGTCCTGGAAATCACGCTTTGCAATAGCTGCAGTCACCTCCTTCTGCCCCTCCTCTCTGTGCCATAGCGTCAGATTAGACGCACTTTTCGTTCCAGTAGATCCGAATTGAGGGAATCCTCTTGGATGTAGAACATGTCAGAACAAAATACCCAATATATACTTACAAAAGGAAAGCATATATGTTAATGTTCCTTTCACAGACCCCAAATGTAATTGTCCTTGTGGATGTGGAATTGGTCAGGAAAAACAATTATCTTAAAAATATTTACATTTTAAAGGACACAAAACATATTACTACTTACTAATTTACTAGGTTCATATTAAAATTCTTAGCAATTACTTTCTTTTTTTATTTTTTATTTATTTACAGTGATTACATTACTGCCGGCCGCGGTGGCTGAGGTGACTGAGGCGCTCCAGTCACGGTCAGCACGGCCACTACGGTCGGGGATTCGAATCCCCCCTCGGGCATGGATATTTGTACCGTCCTAGTTCGTAAGTAGTTCATAAGTAGTTTGTAAGTTTAGGGACTGATGACCCCGTAGTTAAGTCCCATAAGATTAACAAACTTTTGAACATTTTTTGACTGCAACCCTCTCTGCAGCAACTTTTCTGTTATCACTAGCCGCGTTGCCCAAGGCGTCATGTTACAGACTGGGCTGCGTTTCCCGCCGGAGTTTAGTCCTCCATGTAACGCACAAGTGAAAATGGTAGTTCCCTTAAGTCACTAAGTTGTCTAGCTTGGTTTTAAGCTACTGGAATAAATAATGGATTATTTTGTTGATGGGGGTCAATATACATTGAAATGAAGTAAAGAAGGAAGAGGAAAAAGATACCACAGTCAGTTTAGAATAACCTGCAGCAGTAACGGACTCTCTCTTCCGGATACAGAATGTGACTCCCTTCTGGCAAGGATACGTTGTGACAGAGCTTAACTGGGAGAGGATATAGGCTTCTTTACCTGACCTCTTTCTGCGCGATTGGCAAGCTGAGAGAAAATGCTGAGTCGTTTTATTGTACTTCTTTGGCGGGGTTCTCATGTTAAGTCATGACACTGTTGTTCTTGCAGGAAAGCTGACAGCAGTGTGACAACTTAGGCATCCCGTATACTAGCAGGGTATAAATGGAACCGCATCAGTCAGCAGAAGTGTTTACACTCCATGTCGCCTCGTCAGCATTGCCTCAAAAGGTCTAACGCACCTACCCGCAGGCTGTCCCAGCAGTTGTCAGGTGGCTTCACGGTAGATCTGGGGGAATCCTTACTAAAAGTCCTTCTAAAATATTACACACTCAAAATCTTCTTCTAACATATAAAGCAGTGTCCGTATGTTTGTACGTGTTGCATACAAATCTAAAGTTTTGTTCCAATCTTTATGAAATTAGGTACACGTAGGCTTCAATCCCGAAGTGTAAGAATCACATATGATATATAGTTCACGAGATATGACGTCATAAACAATGAGATGCGCGAAAAACTGCTGCATTTTGCGACAATGCCGCTCATTTTCTCCTAAACCATTGGACCGATTTCAACCAAATTTGGTACAAACATTCCTTACCGTGAAATAACAATTTCTTCATGGTTAAGAATCACATACGGTACATGGTTAAAAAGATATTACGTCATAACCAATAGAAATCGCAAAAAATGCCACATAATGCCGCGAGACTTTCGAAATACACTGTATGAGAATGACAGTACTTAGCGACTTACAACAAACTTTGAACATAATTTTAAACCTTTATTAAACTTGCTCTCCCTGACCACATCAAAAAACTGAAATGAAAAAAAGTTTCTCGCTTACTACTTTTCCGCTGTTCATGGAGTAAAGCTACGGCATTCGGTATGACGTTACAATTTATAATTTGTACCTCTGGAAATTTTTCAGACAGTATACACACATATAGTTGAGTGTACCTTCTAAATTGTATCACAGTACGACACCTAGTCCATTCTATATGAGCACGTAAACAATAGCGTTCATGGAAAACCGCCCCATCACGCACCAAGTTTTAATCTATTTCTTCTTTACTACTAATTGTATTTCAAAGAGATTTTTCAGACATATATACCTGAAAATGGCAGGAATAAAGAGATAAATACCCGGGCAACGCCGGGTTTTCAGATAGTATAAATGTAAATCAGAAGTTATTCCATACAATGGATGCATTTGGCATAACTGACTTAATGTCCATCTAGCGAAGATTAATAAAACACCTTCGAAATGGTCACGCCTCTTGCAGACTACGGTAAAACACTTGCTATGATTATCGTGAATTCGATGTTCATCTAACAAGCGTTTTGTATGAATTTTCTTTCCTCGCGTTCCTCGACAAAATCAGCTTCGAAAGCATTTGACATTCAACCTTCTATGTTCGGCCAAGGAAAATTTCCACATATTAACGAACACGTATTGCAGTCAAATTGCTGATAATGTTACTAAATCACAGTAATAGACATCACTTAGTGGTCTGTGTGGTGGTGGCGGTGGTGGTGGTGGTGGTAGGTTGTAGGTGGAGGTTACAATTTCAATCACTAGTATGGTTCACTTAAAAGTATTGTTAACGATAATAATATTAAACCTAATTACAGACCATCAAGAGGGCGATGTTTGAATAACACTTCCAAAATGGACATATTATTCATACCAGAAATATTAAAAACAAATAATTTTCTTCCTCCATGAAAACCGAATGTAAAAGTGCCCACCAAAATAGTCACTAAGATTCGTACCACCAAGATCAAAGACAATGTCCTTCGTAAGTTCAAACGGTGCAGATCTGCTGCACGTCGTCATATTCCATCAGTTCTCATCACCCCGTTATCCCAGTATGATTATGTATTCATTCTCTAAGAATGGATACCTAACTGAAAGTCCTACACAGTTGGTAACATACAAGGAGTTTGCCTTCGATCTTGGTTGTGTGGACTTTTATGGCCACCGTGGTGCGTAAACGGTTTTATTATGCAACTTAACGGTATGTTTGTACATTTCTCGGATGTCCACTTTGTGAAGTGAGACACAGCCCAAAGAAGTTATTTCTCTGCCACCTGCCGAATTGTCATATTCTGTCATCGTAGTGTACACAATAGCAACTACTAATATATTTCGTGCCATAATTCTTACACTTTCAAAGGAACGTTACCAGAGACTGACCTTGCGACTTCGCATTTAATTACTTTCCTGTAACACTATCCCTAGCAGCAGCATCAGAAAGTCAGTCAGTTGTGCTGTCTTAAGCACAGCTGTAAATGTCAGACTATCTTCTGCCGATCACATATAAACGGATATCAAAAAGATAATTAAATTAACAGGACCGTATTCATTTGGTGCAGGCTAAATTACTTGATATGCCGACTTCTGGTAATATTTAAGCATGCAAATGAGGGATACAGGGATTAAATTGTGTAGGGAATGGTCTGCAATGAGGAACATCTACAGACACATTCCGCAATCCACCCAAAGGTGCGTGGTGTAGGGTACCTAGTACCACTACTAGTTACTTGCTTTCCTGTTCCACTCCCATAAAGAAAGAGGGAAAAATTAATGCTTGTATGCATCTGCACGATCCCTAATCTCTGATCTTGTCTTTGTGGTCTTAACGGGAAATGTAAGTTGGCGGAAGTAGAATCTCTCTGCAGTTCGCTTAAAATTCCCGTCCTCTAAATTTTTTCAACAGTGTTTCTCGAAAAGAACGTCGTCCCTCCAGCGACTCTCATTTTGAATTTCCGAAGCATCTCAGTAACACTCGCGCGTTGATCGAACCTACCAGTAGCAAACCTAGCCGCCCGCCTCTGCATTGCTTCTATATCTTCCTTTAAACCTATCTGGTGGGGATCCCAAACACTTAATCAATACCCAAGACGAAGTCGCACAAGCGTTTTTATATGCGGTTTCCTTGATAGAAAAATCACCTCTTCCCAGAATTTTCCCAATAAACCGAAGTCAACCATCCGCCTATCCCACGACTGTCCTTATATGTTCGTTCCATTTCATATTGATGTGCAGCACTACACCTAGAAAGTAGACGCGACTTTGTCAAGCAGTACACTACTAACGCTGCATTCGAAGATTACGGGATTGTTTCTCCTACTCATCTTCAACACTTCACATTTTTTCTATATTTAGAGCTATCTGCCATTTCTGCCACCACCTAGAAAATTATTCCAAGTGATACTGCATGCTATTACAGTCATTCAATGACGATACCTGCATGTGCACCACATTATCACCAACCAGCCGCAGATTACAACTCACTCTGTCCGTCAGATTGCCGGCCGCGGTGGCCGAGGGGACTGAGGCGCTCCAGTCAGTCTGCACGGCCACTACGGTCGGGGGTTCGAATGCCCCCTCGGGCATGGATATTTGTACCGTCCTTAGGATAAGCTAGTTGATAAGTAGTTTGTAAGCTTAGGGACTGATGACCCCGTAGTTAAGTCCCATAAGCTATACAAACATTTGAACATCTTTCCGTCTGATTATTTATATAGACAGGAAATACTAGCGCTCCTATCACACTTTTTTGGGCTCTCCTGATGATATCCTAGTCACTGAGGTCAACGTAGTGGACTTTCATGTGCTCATCAAAGGACACGCGCTTTGTCTCGTAGCTTCTGATCTCCCTTGTAATGGGGCTCACCTCTTCACAAGCATAGTAGAAAGGTGATACACTGGTTCCTACCCTGCTATTTCTGTCGCTGATGAACCTTGTATCAGATTACCTCATCTACGCGTTGATTGGTTTGATAGACTGTAACTCACTGCGCCGGCCGCGGTAGCCGAGGGGACTGAGGCGCTCCAGTCACAGTCTGCACGGCCACTACGGTCGGGGGTTCGAATGCCCCCTCGGGCATGGATATTTGTACCGTCCTTAGGATAAGCTAGTTAAGTAGTTTGTAAGCTTAGGTACTCATGACCCCGTAGTTAAGTCCCATAAGGTATACAAACATTTGAACATCTTTCCGTCTGATTATTTATATAGACAGGAAATACTAGCGCTCCTATCACACTTTTTGGGGCTCTCCTGATGATATCCTAGTCACTGAGGTCAACGTAGTGGACTTTCATGTGCTCATCAAAGGACACGCGCTTTGTCTCGTAGCTTCTGATCTCCCTTGTAATGGGGCTCACCTCTTCACAAGCATAGTAGAAAGGTGATACACTGGTTCCTACCCTGCTATTTCTGTCGCTGATGAACCTTGTATCAGATTACCTCATCTACGCGTTGATTGGTTTGATAGACTGTAACTCACTGCGCCGGCCGCGGTAGCCGAGGGGACTGAGGCGCTCCAGTCACAGTGTGCACGGCCACTACGGTAGGGGGTTCGAATGCCCCCTCGGGCATGGATATTTGTACCGTCCTTAGGATAAGCTAGTTGATAAGTAGTTTGTAAGCTTAGGGACTGATGACCCGGTAGTTAAGTCCCATAAGGTATACAAACATTTGAACATCTTTCCGTCTGATTATTTATATAGACAGGAAATACTAGCGCTCCTATCACACTTTTTGGGGCTCTCCTGATGATATCCTAGTGACTGAGGTCAACGTAGTGGACTTTCATGTGCTCATCAAAGGACACGCGCTTTGTCTCGTAGCTTCTGATCTCCCTTGTAATGGGGCTCACCTCTTCACAAGCATAGTAGAAAGGTGATACACTGGTTCCTACCCTGCTATTTCTGTCGCTGATGAACCTTGTATCAGATTACCTCATCTACGCGTTGATTGGTTTGATAGACTGTAACTCACTGCGCCGGCCGCGGTAGCCGAGGGGACTGAGGCGCTCCAGTCACAGTCTGCACGGCCACTACGGTCGGGGGTTCGAATGCCCCCTCGGGCATGGATATTTGTACCGTCCTTAGGATAAGCTAGTTGATAAGTAGTTTGTAAGCTTAGGGACTGATGACCCGGTAGTTAAGTCCCATAAGGTATACAAACATTTGAACATCTTTCCGTCTGATTATTTATATAGACAGGAAATACTAGCGCTCCTATCACACTTTTTGGGGCTCTCCTGATGATATCCTAGTCACTGAGGTCAACGTAGTGGACTTTCATGTGCTCATCAAAGGACACGCGCTTTGTCTCGTAGCTTCTGATCTCCCTTGTAATGGGGCTCACCTCTTCACAAGCATAGTAGAAAGGTGATACACTGGTTCCTACCCTGCTATTTCTGTCGCTGATGAACCTTGTATCAGATTACCTCATCTACGCGTTGATTGGTTTGATAGACTGTAACTCACTGCGCCGGCCGCGGTAGCCGAGGGGACTGAGGCGCTCCAGTCACAGTCTGCACGGCCACTACGGTCGGGGGTTCGAATGCCCCCTCGGGCATGGATATTTGTACCGTCCTTAGGATAAGCTAGTTGATAAGTAGTTTGTAAGCTTAGGGACTGATGACCCCGTAGTTAAGTCCCATAAGGTATACAAACATTTGAACATCTTTCCGTCTGATTATTTATATAGACAGGAAATACTAGCGCTCCTATCACACTTTTTGGGGCTCTCCTGATGATATCCTAGTCACTGAGGTCAACGTAGTGGACTTTCATGTGCTCATCAAAGGACACGCGCTTTGTCTCGTAGCTTCTGATCTCCCTTGTAATGGGGCTCACCTCTTCACAAGCATAGTAGAAAGGTGATACACTGGTTCCTACCCTGCTATTTCTGTCGCTGATGAACCTTGTATCAGATTACCTCATCTACGCGTTGATTGGTTTGATAGACTGTAACTCACTGCGCCGGCCGCGGTAGCCGAGGGGACTGAGGCGCTCCAGTCACAGTCTGCACGGCCACTACGGTCGGGGGTTCGAATGCCCCCTCGGGCATGGATATTTGTACCGTCCTTAGGATAAGCTAGTTGATAAGTAGTTTGTAAGCTTAGGGACTGATGACCCGGTAGTTAAGTCCCATAAGGTATACAAACATTTGAACATCTTTCCGTCTGATTATTTATATAGACAGGAAATACTAGCGCTCCTATCACACTTTTTGGGGCTCTCCTGATGATATCCTAGTCACTGAGGTCAACGTAGTGGACTTTCATGTGCTCATCAAAGGACACGCGCTTTGTCTCGTAGCTTCTGATCTCCCTTGTAATGGGGCTCACCTCTTCACAAGCATAGTAGAAAGGTGATACACTGGTTCCTACCCTGCTATTTCTGTCGCTGATGAACCTTGTATCAGATTACCTCATCTACGCGTTGATTGGTTTGATAGACTGTAACTCACTGCGCCGGCCGCGGTAGCCGAGGGGACTGAGGCGCTCCAGTCACAGTCTGCACGGCCACTACGGTCGGGGGTTCGAATGCCCCCTCGGGCATGGATATTTGTACCGTCCTTAGGATAAGCTAGTTGATAAGTAGTTTGTAAGCTTAGGGACTGATGACCCGGTAGTTAAGTCCCATAAGGTATACAAACATTTGAACATCTTTCCGTCTGATTATTTATATAGACAGGAAATACTAGCGCTCCTATCACACTTTTTGGGGCTCTCCTGATGATATCCTAGTCACTGAGGTCAACGTAGTGGACTTTTACTTAAGTAGACTTAGAGCCACTCACATATTTGCATACTTATTCCATGTGTTCGTATCTACGTTAGCGTTCTGCAGTGCGGCACCGTGTAGGGCGCCTCTAGGAAGTCGATAAAAATGCAGTCTGCCTGTTGCACCCCATCCATAGCGCGCAAGAGTCGCGGTGCGTACTCATCTCTTTCCAGCATTACTTCCTTGTTTTTCTGAGGCCTTGCTTTGTGGAAAGCGCGACGTTGCACCTGGAACTAAGTTATCTTTTACTCATTAGTGAATCATGTGAGATAATTATACTGCTCTGTCTCCCTACACGTAATAAAAACTCGAAAACAATTTCTAGTGCAGATGACTGCAAGCATTGGTACTGCAATTTTTATCATTTCGCAAAAGTCGCGGGTGAAATGTTAGCCATAAAATTAATTTTATAATGCTACCTTTGTGATGTCTAAAAATCGCTAAAGTGTCTGAAGGGCCGCTAGTTTTTCGGGTATCACTCTCGGTTACTGCAGTTCGCTGGCTGGGTGATCCCGGAAGAACTGTACTTCTCCCATTACCGACGAGTTTCAAAACAAGACTCCTCCGGCCGCAGCAACTCCATTTCTTACAAAAGACACGGCACGTCAACTCCAGTTACGAAACCAGCAGCCGTAAATTGAAAAGCAGTTCACCTAAATGTGAATTACACGGCTTGTAAATTTCTTCAGGTCAACACCTTTTATCAGAGATCCGTAAAACGTATTTCATGTCTCTAGTTTACTGAAGGTAATGTTTTCTCTATTTTTCTTCTTTCTCTTTGACCACGTTCCCGCACATGCGGGATCTGCTTTGTTAGACCCGGATTTGGCATGTGTTAATTTTTAGAGGGCGGCCGGATGCCCTTCCTGTCCTTCTCTTGGAAAAACGTGTCTCGTTGGTTGCTACTGTTTGTGAATACGAAGTTTCTTGGAATTTTTAGTGCGGTGTATAGTAACCTGTTTCTATAATGATTAAACCAAAAGGTTTGTTCAGGAAACGTTAGTCCCACGGAAACCTAAACAAGAAAACTGTAGAAAATGAAGATCAAAATCTGTGCAACAGCAGCATGCCTCTGGTACGTGAAACTCCACAAAATGCTTTGAGAAAGAAGATGAACGTTGATAAATATATAGAAGTATGTGAAAGCCGCGGAAGTACTAATATTACAGTAGATGTAGGATTATTACAGTGTGTTAAAAGTGGTGGCCTGCAAGTTGTGTGGTGGTCAAAGTGTGTACTCGCATTGCACAAAATTTGTTTGTTGGTTACAGAAGTCTCCAACTAGGAGTGTCAGATGCTGTGGTAACGTGGAACAATGGAAACATTGCCAGACTAAAAGTCTTAGAACAGTTGGGCATATCACCCGGACAGAATACTGTAACTATTCTAGGCGAACTTGACAGCTTGCGTTTTGCCAAGTCAGATTTTGCTGCTTCTCTCATATCTCACAAGACAAGAAACAGGAAAAGGAAACGGGCAAATGAACCCAAAGATAATGACGACCCAGATTATGGTGCGGGGTGCTTCTAACCACTTCTTGTGGATAGATCTGTAAGTTTTACTTAGAATAAACACGTTGTAAAAATGTCTCATTTTCACAAAACTATAAATTCTGAAACATTTGTCCCGTTTTCTCAGAAACTGTTAGAGAAACTTTAAAGTAAATTTGACAGATTCGAAACACTGCATTACAGCTGTGGAACTGCAATCATGTTGATTGCACCAATAATTCTTCTGTAATAAAAATATTTTTTTCACAAAAATGTAATGCATGGCAATTAATAAGTATGTTATAAATTATAATACCACGACGATTTCGGTTCAGTAAGTTGTATAACCATTAAATTTCAGACAAATCTGTTAAGTAGTTTCTGAGAAAATGGGGCATGAATTAGCTTAATTTAACATTGTCGGCATAGGGCCTATCGTTTCACCTTAAACTGCAAATGTTATGTTAAAACTTGCGCCCCGTGCGCTGTAAAGTGCCTTGTTGTATTGTGTGCGTCTGTTCCCCGTCGGAGGTTAAAGTCCTCCCTCGGACGTGTGTGCGAGATAGATATCAGTAGGTGAGCAAGTTTTAACATCGCAGTTTCTGAGAATAATGTGAGTGGATGTGATTATTATAAAAGATTAATCGAATTTTCCATAACTACATCTAACAGCAATATAAAGATGCAACTAAAATAGTGCGAAAGTGGTAGAGTGAGCCAAAGTGACTTCATTAATAGAACTACAATGGACTAATGGTTGTTCAATACGTTAAAGAACCATAACTTATCATCTGTATTTTATTGCTGGAAATTACCAAAACCTGTGTTAAAATTATGACTTTGATGAACAACTTATGGTCCAATTGTCAAATTCGAACTGAATCTGAGAGGAAAGGCACTTATTGTTTAGTATCGCAGTGGTGTCTGAGCAGAATCATCTAGAGTCTTTTTAATATTGACTTCGGATGGAGGCACAATGTCAAACTAAATCCATGCAATATTGCGTATTAAGCTACGTTACGAAGTATTAAAAAAAGTTATTTCATACTCGCGTCCCGTAGTACCGGTCTGTATCTAGATGAGGAAACCGTTCAATGACAACTTCGAAACAATGACGACTTGCGCAACGTTCCAGCTAACGACTTGTCACTTAGGAGCACACTGGATGTAAAAACATCGTATAATGACTCCACGTGGCAGAATTAACTGCTAGCAGAAGATACTGACGTTTTATTGTTAAGCAATACCATGCAGAGTTCAGAGATACGTCTACTAGTTTAGATTACATTACCATCTAGCTGTTCATTACATTCACAGGAGGTGTCCGCATTTATGAATATCGGAGTATGTCGAATTGCCTGATAAAGTGGAAACTCCTGCTTACGGAATTAACATGGAGAAAATGTTTATTCGAAGCCAGTAAAAAAAAATCGCTAAGTTCTGCAACAGAAACATATGCAAAGAGAGCCATAGGTGCAATAAATTGAGCTTGTAACAAATGTTCAAATGTTTGTGAAGCTTAAGGGACTTAACTGCGGGGTCGTCATCAGTCCCTAAACTAAACAAACATCCATGCTCGAGGCGGGGATTCGAACCCCCGACGGAGAACGGCCTCTCGCATAGTGCCATAGGGCCTCAATGCGCTCGGCCGCTCCGCCGCGGCTGAGCTTGTAACCTCTGCCAATCAGACAAATTTGTGAGGTTCATTATGGATCCCCTTAAAGCTCATAAAATACCTCTAGGGATTTGCGATCATCTGGACACCCTTATCAAACGTGGTACGTACACATGATGATTGCATCGTGTATAACAGTGATTGTGTGACAAGCTCTCCAAAGGTCTTGGCGGAATTTCCTTGTACTATATTTCACGCAAAAAATGAAAGAAGTGAAACGAGGTGCAAGCCTAGAAAACAGTTCGTGGACATAGATTCACCAGCTGCAGGAAGGTAAGCGATTACCGTGGCCGCTGCTGACACAAAGAAACACATCCGGGAGGAGATAAAGTATCTTCACGGTAGTAGCTCTAACGACGGCACCTGTGGCCAAAGCGTTTAGCTCTAATGACCCGCCGTAATATAAAAGTTGCTTTCTATTAGTGCTATTGAACAAAGTTAAGAGCGTCAAAAGCCGTGTTTCGCACAGAAAAAAAAATCATGTGTGAATGATAGATTTGATAGCATGCCTTACGACATCATCCCTTAATAACTTGAGTGTGTTGGACCTAGGTTTATACTTAAGGTGTGACAATGTTGAATCGTTGGTGAAGGCGGCTAGTTTTAATTTTCAAATATTTTCCATCACTGTGGTCCGAATATTGCCACGTGGTTAAAGGAACAGCTTTTTTACAATGATACCATTCTTTCAACGCGCCAGCTATATCATATAAATTGTGGATTCTCAAAATGGTTTTTTGTTGGTGTTGCTAAGGTGCAAGACGAGCATGGACGGATACTGTGACCGTAACAAAATTAATATGTTTGCAAATCTAAGGGACAAACCTAAGTCCCTAGGCTTACAAACTACTTAAACAGACTAATATGCTAAGGACGACACACGCATGCACGCAAGCACACGCTAGAGGGAGACTCGAACCTCCAACGGCGAGCAACTGCGCTCTTCTCAGCAGCAAGGCGCCTTAGGGCGCTCGGCCACTCCACCGCGGCTGTGACCGTACCTCGCATGACACAAATGCTCCCTAATTAATTTGGTATAATCTCTGCGATCACGAACATTGCCTTATCTTCTCCCGAAATAATTTGTGTGAATGTTACTTTGAGTAGCGTTGCCAAAGAAGTCACATAAAATTCTTTGAAACATATAATGCGATATTCAACAGCGAAAACTGAAAATTCATTTGGAAAACGAAGGAAAACAAATCCGTCTACATACGCCTTGTCAATTCAACTGATACAAAAGGAAAACTCTAAACTATCTACAAGAATACAAAAGAAACCTAAGGTAACCAAACTTAGAGCCTACCAAAAATCCACAAGGAAGATAACATACGCCACGTTCAAACAGAATATAATATCTTAGCCTTACTCAAAAACATAATCTAAACACAAAAATAGCGTGCACACAACAAAAGATCTGATACCAAAAAGAGCCAGTTAAACATACAACAGACGCTCTCACTTCTTCCAATATCAAATCTATGTGTACAAACGTCTGCCCCGCAGAAACCAGCCGCGGTGGAGCGGCCGAGCGCATTGAGGCGCTATGTTCCGATACGCGATGCCGTTCCCCGTCGGAGGTTCGAATCCCTCCCTCGGGCTGGATGTTTTGTCATCTTTAGTATATGTTAGTTCATAAGTAGTTGGTAAGTTTCCCTTAAGCTTAACAATCATTTGAACATCAGAGAAGCAATATCAGGGAATAACAATTAGTATAAAAGAAAATTCCCAAACTACGCATGAAGGAAATAACAAGTCTTTTAAAACGTATTACAAAGCAAAACTATATCTCATTTGACAATCAATCATCCTGAAATCACCATTAAGCACATTCCTTGCCAACATCTTTTTTTAATCACAATGCAAACGAAATTTTTCAAACTATAGTAAGACTGAAACGATATGTAGTAGTATATTGACATCACTATGTAGATGACATCATGTGACTCCACAGATATACAGGTGCAGATTTTGACTGAATTTTTATAGCGTACAGAAATGTATACGTACGTACATACATAATTACATACATTAATGTTAACAATAAGTTTCCCCATTGTAAATTTTTAAAGTGAATTACTTTTCTACACTGTTTTGTTTGGAGTAATTGATATACCATTAAATGGTACGTAGGTGGGTGGATAAAAGTAAGGGGATCACTGTGTATTGTCGCCATAATCACATGAAGCGACACACGATCTCAAATACATCGTAAATCGAAAAATATAAAAGAAAAAATGAACATCAAACCTGGAAACGGCTTCAATTCTAGTGTCACAAATTTATTGCGTCTTTCCTCACCTCATTGTTTATGTAAAATTGGTAGAAACAGGAATGTTTTGACATCCAAAAGTGTGTATTTTAAAACAGATAAGTATTTTACGAAATGAAATAAATAGTAAACACCCTCCTTACATATTCTCAACATCTGTGTCAACATGATAAAACTGAAACATGCAGTACATTAAGATCATTTACGGGAACAAAGTACATGAAAGAAGAAATTTCATACTCCGACTGCAGTCGACTCATGATTGGCCGTACATGCTTCCCATGTCTGATAGCTCTGTTACATCATCTACATGAGAGAGAGCGCTGACACCCAAAGTGCAAGTTTAATCTAGAACGAAAACATTTCCTCAAGGCGGACCCCATCCAAAACCGCAAGAATACATATACGGAAGAGCTTAAACCTCAAGATGAGTTACTTTGAAGACTGTAAGGTTTTTAAAGTAAACGCCTTTTGCTACTGCGAATGAAGGGTTTTATTTTTATATTTTTATGTCACCCATACGCGTTTCGCCTTTGTCTCAAGGCAACATCAGTGGGTGTCTTGAAATATTTACATATTTCTGTTTACATATATAGGTTAGGTTTCTTACATATGTACAAAATATTTCATTTCTGATTTAAAACAGTTCATTGTTTGCTATAAAATGGTGTACTTACAGCATTTGTTACTCCGTCAGTCTCTTTCTGGCAACCAGGTCGAAATGTTACACTGTAAATATTTCAGGACACCCACTGATGATGCCTTGAGAGAAAGGCGAAACGCGTATGGCTGACTTAAAAATATAAAAATAAAACTATTCGCAGTAGCAAAAGGCGTTTACTTTAAATACCTTACAGTGAAATACAGTTCAGCTGCTGGTCAAAATTGCCACTGCAAGCAACGTATATACTTTGAAGACTTCGCGACAAAGAGCTCTGGTTACGCCTGCGATTCGTTAATGTCCCTAACGTAAATATCAAACACACAGTGAAACATTATTCCAGACTGAAACTTCCACTCAAAAAATGTTCAAATGTTTGTAAATCTTATGGGACTAAACTATGGGGTCATCAGTCCCTAAACTTACAAACTACTTATGAACTACTTACGAACTAGGACGGCACAAATATCCATGCCCGAGGGGGGATTCGAACCCCCTGACCGTAGTGGCCGTGCTGACCATGACTGAAGCGCCTCAGTCCCCTCGGCCACCGCGGTCGGCAAACTTCCACTCTGCAGCGGGGTGTGCACTGATATGAAACTTCCTAGGAGATTAAAATTGTGTGTCGGAACTGGAATTCGAACCTGGGACCTTTGCCTTTCGCGGGCAAGCGCTCTATTACAGAGTTATCGCGACACAACTCGCGATCTGTCTTCCTTACTTCCCCCCCCCCCCCCCCTTGTTGGACAGGATGAGGAGGAATGCAGTTGGCCTCCCTGACTGCTGCTGGGTACTGCTGTGGCCGACACCATTCGCAGGATTCGGGAAATCTTGGCGCAGTTGTAAGACATGCTCGACGGGAGAATTTCGAAACACAGACCGAGCAAGCTCTCACGGGAAACCGGCAGCTGGCTGGAAACGGCGGAGACCGTGGCGTGCAGCCTGTCGCGTTCATCGCAGAATGGGTCACGGTCTAGAGATTCGGCCACTCAAAACACCAGCCTGCGTCACACACACTCCTGCAAAATGTATAACAGGCCACACCGAAAACGTTTCATCAGTCAACACGACGCGCACTGGTATTCTGTAAACAATCTCTGTTTGGAAATATTTGAGCTTTGTGAAGCAACAGCGATGAGTATTCGGATGTGAATTAGATAACACGAAAGACGCGGGCTTTAAATTTATTACTTCAGTTTGCTGTTGAAGCACCAGATCTTTATACATAAAGCAGTGTGTCCGTATGTTTGTGTGTACGTGTTGCATACAAATCTACAGTTTTGTGCCAATCTTTATGAAATTTTGCACACGTAAGCTTCAATATAAGATGACTGTCGCCGTAAGTGTAAGAATCACGCACGATACATGGTTAAAGAGATATGACGTCATAAACAATGAGATGCGAAAAAACTGCTGCATTTGGCGACAATTCATAAACCACTGGACCGATTACAACCAAATTTGGTACACACATTCCTTGCCTTGAGATAACAATTGCGGCAGGGGTAAGAATCACATACGACACATGGTTCAGAAGATATGACGTCATAAACAGAAATCGCAATAAAAAAAACTGCTACACATTGCGGTGAGAATGAGAGAATTAGAGTACTTAGCGTCTTGCAACAAACTTTAAACATAATTTCAAACCTTTATTAAACCTTTTCTCGCTGAAAACCATAACAAAATTATGTAAGCGAGAATTTTTTTCTTTTCTACTTTCCGCTGTTTATGGAGTAAAACTACGGCATTCGGTGTGATGTTACAATTTATAATTTGTACACTACAAATTATAGCCGCGGGAAATTTTAGAGACAGTATACACACAATTAGTTGAATGTACCTTCTAAATATTATCACAGTACGACTCGTAGTTCATGAGATATAAGCACATAAACAGTAACGTTCATGGGAAAACCTCCCCATCACGCACCAAGTTTTAATCTATTACTTCTGTACTACTAATTGTATTCAGAAGAGATTGTACAAACATACAGCTTTTATACAACTGAATATATACCTGAAAAATGGCAAGAATAAATAAATACGTGGCAACGCCGGGATTTCAGCTAGTTATTCATATATCATACTAGTAGAGAAAGTCGAAAGTTCAATGCAGCTTCTCCCGAATTATGCTGTAGTGCACAAATAAGTTGCATGCTGGAAATGTGTAGCGAAGTGCAAGATCTACAGCCTATTACATTTGGAGGAGCGACCGTCAGTGTAAACAAATGTAACGTTTTGAGAATATTTCAAAGGATCCTTCTTCGTATGACTGAAGCATGTATGTGCATAAAATATCTGCGAGCAGGCATAAGAACGATCTGACGTGTAATACCGAACTGAGATATACTAGAATGTTCAAGAAGTGAAGTGCGTCTAAAAATGAAGTAGCTTAAAAGACACTTGTCCGCCTACCACTTGAATGTTGCTCGTCAGCGTGACAACAGTATCAAACAGGACTGCCGGCCGCGGTGGCCGAGGGGACTGAGGCGCTCCAGTCACGGTCTGCACGACCACTACGGTCGGGGGTTCGAATCCCCCCTCGGGCATGGATATTTGTGCCGTTCTTAGTCTTAGTTCATAAGTAGTTTGTAAGTTTAGGGACTGATGACCCCGTAGTTAAGTCCCATAGGCTTAACAAACATTTGAACATTTTTGAATTCGCTGTGATTCAAACACAATTGTTCTTCTCTAATGGTTCCACAGCCTATTCGGAAGTAAAAGGTACGAGTGTTCGTTAAGCTGTTTCTTTTATGGGCGAGTCATACTGTAATATTCGGATACTGACATTTTTACTTTGTGGCATCATGAAATAATCTATAGCCAAGTATAGCACTAAGTATAATATTTCGTGTGGTTCATTGGCCTGGTGCAAGTCTTTCAATTGGACGCCACTTCGGCGACTTGCTTGTCCCTAGCCTACCCCAGTTATCCAACCGGGGAAAGGAGACCTACAGCTTAACGTCGAATCCGGACCACGTGTCGTTTCTAGCGACTCCTCACAACGTTGAGAGGTGAAGGCTGGGTTAAAACGCACACTGAAAAAATGAGTTCCAAAAGGGTTTCGAACCCGCGACCCTTCGGTTTTCAGTCGAGCTCTTTACCCCAAGACCACCGTGCCCGACATTGCACTAAGTTACATGTCTCGTATAATACAGCATAAACTGTGATAATATATTGCAGAAAAGTTCCTTAATAATATTATTTAAATAAAGTTTGGTCCTAGTTTTATGTTCCAATATTCTGCCAGCGCACGGGAGTGGCAGAGATCACTAAGACGCCTTGCTGCGGAGTGCGATGCTGCTGCTCTTCGGAGGTTAGATCTCCCTCGGGCAGGAGTGTGTGTGTTGTCCTTATAATAACTTAGGTGTAGTTTATAAGTCTAGAGACTGCTGACCACGAAGTTTGCTTCCATAGCTTCACAAACGTTTGGATATTTTGAATATTCTGCCACTCTTCAGAACTAATTATTTCAAGATAACTTTTTAGGCGAATATTAAATGTTTGTGTCTTACGTAACCGTTCTAAAGTTCTTTAAGGAGATCTTGGTAGTTTTTTTAACACACCGCTCTATATCTCTGCACGTATTCTCAATAGGATTCTTGATGACATGGTGGTTAGAATACGTTCAGGCAATTCTACAAGAACGCCTGTACAATGCGATGCTAGTGTTTAAGATTATTCTCCTTGTAGAACTTAAATACATTTGTTTGATAAGGCCTTCTTTAGCACTTTGGTGTAGGTTTTTTTTAGAATTTTTAGAGAGACAAATTGTCCATAGACTAATTCACCCAGTCAAGACGTGGACATGCGGCGCCAGACAAGGACACTGCCACCTCCAGCTTCAACCACTTCGTCCCTCGTCCACCTGACCCGAAAATGTTTTCTTACATTGCTAAAAATAGACATACCACATTTCTGGCTCCATACTAAACTCATTAGCAAAGTTCAGTCTTTTCCTTCGATTCTGCTCATTCGCTTATTGTTCTTTCCCAGCTATTCTTAGATTTTAGCCACTACCTTCCAATACTCAATGCTTTCCGGTTTGGTTCAGATACTTGCTCCGGGTGTAGGATCCCCCATTTTTCTTATTATATGCATTTCGTCACATGCATCTAACTTCTTTATACGTCCCTCGCATTTGAATGGCTTGCGTTGTCTGCTCCTATTCATGTTGAGCATGGCATTAGTTTGTCTATATCACTCACATTTCACGTTATTAAAAAATCATAAGTTCTCTTACACCAAATGACATAAAACGGTCTGGACAGTCGACCGCGCCTGTATACAAAAATTGCCTTCTAACTAAATATCATAAAGATATCTTGGCGTAAAAGACCAAAGCAATTGCTACGCTGTCAACTACAGGAATATTACAGTAACATGAAAATCGGTTAGTGTTTTATTTAAATCGTCATATTTAACAGCTGTAATTCATTGCACAGAAAAACATTAATAGCTATTAATTATCGAACATCTGAAAAATGAAAAATAAAAATTATTCTAATTTGTCAAAAATAAAGTTATGTTAGCATCAGAATATCAATTTTCCTGAATTATTCACTTTTCAAGAGAACCAGTTTATGACATTTCAATATTACCGTCTTATTTACTCGTAGGCGTAGATTAATGTCCTTAATATGAGCTTTCTCATTATGTATTCTAATATCCCTATATCAAGAGAAATAATAACGCTTGTCAACAAGTATCAAGAATTCCTCATTCGTCAAAGCTCTTTACAAGA
The DNA here is from genome assembly GCA_026315105.1 of Locusta migratoria. Classification (NCBI taxonomy): domain Eukaryota; kingdom Metazoa; phylum Arthropoda; class Insecta; order Orthoptera; family Acrididae; genus Locusta; species Locusta migratoria. The sequence continues at coordinate 748,953,831 of CM048745.1, read as the reverse complement.
TAAAACAGTGCGCTAGGTTTCATTAATACATACACCATACTAGACACTATTCAGACAAAAAAAAAGCCCTGGACATTAAAAATAAAACTTGAGCAAGTTCTACTTGCTTACAAGCAGTACTGCAACGCTGTAGCCTTCCAGGTTCTCGTTCAGGTAGTTTTTATTGGAAGGGAACACTAACCCGTATTTAGCCGTGCCCTCATGCATAAGTGTTTCTCTTGTGTGTAAATTACTTGGCGCTATATGCCGACGGGCTGCCACACACACTGCAAAAACACCACAGGCGGTGAAGAGCAAACATGTTACCTTTACTTATTAGGGGCTGTTTCTGCGAAGTGCATTGCGGAAAGTGTTGCGTTTCTTCCGTCAGTGTGCACTTCTGAGAACATAAGCACGAGACACTGATAAAAGAGAAGTGAGTTTACAGAAATTGAATGGTCGACTTAGAAGCCCTGTCTGAAGATTTTGGCCATTCAGCTATCGATGTGTCTTTTGCATAAACTGTTCTCGGTCAGAACTGCGTAGTGGATAAATTTATAATGAAGAGGTCCTTAAATGTTACCAATCCGTGTTTTACGCAAGGAACTGCTTAATTACGTTTGTTTCTGGCGTTGCTTTTGAGAAAGATTTCTGGTGTCATTCGTAAACATTTATTTAAAAAGCGCATTTGGCGTACTATTCTGAAAGTAAACAGCAAAGAAGTTGTTAGTGTGGTGCAAGCGGAGATTACATTGGTACTTTCCCTTAGATCAGGAATACTAAATTTCGTAATTATGTGGAACGTGTCGATTTAATAAGAGATATCTTTACATGATATTAGAAGACATTAGCCGGCCGAGGTGACTGAGGCGCACCAGTCACGGTCAGCACGGCCACTACGGTCGGGGGTTCGAATCCCCCCCTCGGGCATGGATATTTGTGCCGTCCTAGTTCGTAAGTAGTTCATAAGTAGTTTGTAAGTTTAGGGACTGATGACCCCGTAGTTAAGTCCCATAAGCTTAAAAAAAATGAATGAAAATGAAGACATTTTTTCTTTTTTGTAAAATTACTAATTTCTAAAAATTCATCTACTGAGTAGAAGGAATTATTAGTCAAATATCCTTAAAATTTCTTTTTAAATGTCTTTGTCAGACTTTTTATGCTATTTGCTAAGTGTCGAAAAATTTTTGTGGCAGTATATTCACTCATTTCTGAACCAAAGTAGGGTTTAATTTTCGATAGTAAAGATAATCGTTTCTCCAAGTATTTTAGTTATGTTCACTGATATTACTTTTTAATTTGGTTGGATTATTAACAACATATTTCATAAGTGAAATATATATTTGTGACTTCCTTCATGTCTGCATGATGATCTTGGGTGGGCTTCCGCAATTATTGTGATTACACGCTTTTGTGCAATGAATGCTTGTTTACTCAGTGATGAATTATCCCCAAATATGATGCGATATGAACGAAGGGATCTTCCCATTCCATTTTTACGTGGTGTGGTACAGCAATCGTGTTCAGTTGAAATTCTTGAATAAAAAAAGTCTTGATTGCAAATATTTTTTTATTTCAATGCTGCGTTTCGCCCGGTTAGGGCATCTTCAGATATCTGACAAAGAAGAAAATTGAGACAGAACTTACAATATTTACATGACAATACTTCGAAAATTTTTACCTACAAACCAATCTGAAACTGTAATTAAGAAATTGTGATAATGTACGGTACTAAAGTTTTTTCTGCTCTGTGGTAGATGGTGCTTAGATTAAAATGCGGTCATAGGATATCTTACAGAGACAATAATATGTAAACCATCAATATCCAGTAACATTGACCGTTGAAAACAGATTGATACATTGTTTAACTGAATGGATAACTGACTGTGTCAATCTGTTTTCAACGGTCAATGTTACTGGATATCAGTAAGCCACCATTGAGGAAAGCTGAACAGCTAGCATCTGACAACTTAAAGATTTGTGGGAGCAGAAATGTCAAACCATTGAAAATACCGAGATATGTAAATGGTTTTACGTAGAGTCCTGTATTGGGAGAGTACCGCCAACCGGGCGAGCGCCGCCATTGTAGGCCTATCTCGCAATAGCAGCGCTATGCACGGCGCTGTTAACATTTATGATGGTGGTCTGTACATCGACGTGGTATGACAGTACTTAAGTAAACAAAGAACTTAAGTTTTTAATAGTTTCATCACATCTACAGTGAATATTAAGGAAAAATTGGTAATCTGAGATCAAAACCTTTATTTTTGAGCTAACTAGTTGTAAAATTGTTTCGTGCTAAGTTTTGCTTTAAGAGACTTCAAGTCGTTTGAGTTAACATATTTGATTTTAAGTACTGGTACTTATTAAAATACAAACGTGTACTTTAGTTATTTTAAGGAAAAGAATTTAAAAAATTAAAAAATTAATTTATTTGTCTAAAAAATCTGCGTCGTAATATACCTTCACTGCATTCATAAAGCCACGACTATTACTAGCGCATTTTGGGAAGGTTTAAGATTTTACACATTTTTATCGCACTGATGAGTACTTCAGTAAAATAAACTTTCTTAAAATTCGAGTTTTGTACATATATTTAATGGGCGGTTTCATTTACCGTCCAAACTTCCGTAATATGCAGACTAAGTATAAAATCGAAATTCGTGAAACACGGCATATGTTAGATTTTCATGTATTTATATCTTTTAAAAATTGTCTTTTCTCTTACATGTTTGTCCGTCCAAAATTGCTCGCAAGAAACTTGTATGAACAGATAAGCCTAGACGTTTACTCGATATTTCACTACAAATTTTGGATTCTCGTATGGAAATGCATTTTTTCTTCCAATGCGATGTATCCACAATTCGCGTCTTTTCGCATCTCTTTTGCCCTGCGGAATGCGTAAAATTTACTGCCTCGGACCGTCTTAGTATAACAATTCACTGCCAACACTGCGACATTTTTCACCATATAAAAATGGAATATACTATGTTAGGCTCTTAATTTGCTACATAATGAGTCAACACATTTCCAACACCTCTAAATGCTAAAATTACAGCTTGTTAAGTGAAATTTGCCATTTACGCTGGTGGATTGCTTAGGCTTAAAATGGCGGACGTGCCCCACCCGCGCTCAACTGACCAATAGCAGCCGGCGGTTGTCGGCGAGCCACACATGAAAGGTTGGCGCTCCTCTCCCAATACAGGGCTCTAGTTTTACGAACCATGACACCACCGGCGCCGAACTAGAAAGGAACCTCTTGGTGAAATTAAACAGGTAGCATATAGGACACGGTCGCTGTGCGGACTCACTGCAGAAATGGGGGTTTTGTGGAGCCTTCAAACATACAGGCACATTAGGGAAGAGAGAGAGAGAGAGTGTGTGTGTGTGTGTGTGTGTGTGGCCAGGCATTGCAGCTAAATTCACGTTGAGGTGATGGTGCCCTCATACGTACTGAGAATGCGCCCAGCGCCGCTGTGGTAGCAGCGCGCCGCTGTGTTAGCAGCGCGTTGTGGCGGCGGTGTCAGCGCAGCGTAGCGTGACAAGTGCGGTCGGACACGCCCGCGGCCGCAGCCGCAGCTGTCAGACGGCGGCTCGCATGACAGCGGCTGGTCACGTGGAGCCGAGCCGAGCCGCGGAGGACGCCGTGCCGCCGGGCGAAAGCGAAAGCGAAGCGTGGCCAGGGGCCAGCGCCGGCCTCACTGTGTCGAGGCCGCGGCCGCGCACCACTTGTTCCCGCCGGCGCCGCGGCCGTCCAGCCAACAGGTGCGCGCGCCTGCTGCCGAGGTCAGCTGCGCCCACTGGTTGCTTTAATGATTGAAGGGACGAGACTAGTAGAGATAGACATTCCATTAAAATTAACTGGAACACGCGAGTCAACAGAACTATATGCCAAGTAAGGATCGATCAATCGAGACACTAAAGAAGTTAGCCTCCATGTCTATCAAAGTCGAGAAAGCCTAAAGGAACAGGAAAGAAACGAGTCAAGGGCAGGAAAGAAGGCTGGCGAGTTGGACCAGTTGGAGGCTCCCACAAGCAGAGAATACAAAGGTGGACATACCGTCCGCCATTTACAAGAGGCACCCCACCAAATACTGTCATCAAAAGTATTCGGATACCTGGCTGAAAATTAAAGTTCGTGGCGCCCTCCATCTGTAATGCTGGAATTCAGTGTGGTGTTGACACACGGTTAACCTTCATGACAGCTGCCCCTCTCGTAGGCTGGAAGGTTCTTTGGCAATGATAGCTCATTCTTCACGGAGTACTGCACTGAGAAGACGTATCGATCACGTAGGTGTGCCAGGGAACGAGGCAGCTGACGCTGCGGCCAGGACTGCCACTCTCCTACCTCGGACAGCTACCGTTTGTGTCCCGTCAAAGGACATTCGAGGGTCTATTTGCAGGCGTATTGTTACATCATGGCATCGACTGTGGTCCTCGCTTCGGGAGAATAAGCTCAGAACCATAAAACTGATCCCGACAGCTTGGAAGACCTCTTCCCGCCCCTCCCGGCGTGAGGAGGTAATCTTGGCCCGGCTGAAAATCGGTCGTTGCCGACTCAGCCACCGGCACTTATTTACAGGCGACCCCCCACCTGTATGTTCCTGCGGTCATCCGATGACAGTGCGCCATGTTTTAATGTTCTGCAACAATTCGTGTTGCAATAAATCTGCCGTCCACTTTGGAGGACATTTTAGCTGATGACGCACGGGCAGCTCCTAGAGTTTTGCGTTTTATACGTATGACAAATGTGTCCAAGGACATTTAATTCCTTCTCTCGTTTTAGTGACATTCTGAAATTATCCTTATCGGCACCTTTTTTAACCTTGTTTTAAATCAATGTAGGGTCAGAATCGGGCGCTAATGACCCCTGTAGTTGAGCGCCCTAAAACCACAAAAAAAAAAAAAAAAAAAAAAAAAAAAGATACGTATCGATGCAAGTCAGTTAGGCCTGGCACGAAGTCGGCGTTCCATGAATCCCAAAGGTGTTCTATAGGATCCATTACATGGATTTTGTTTTGTAACCACTCCGCCACAGGCCCAGCATCATGAACAAGTATTCGATGGTGTTGAAAGATGCAGTCACCTTCCCCGAATTGCTCTTCAATAGTTTGAAGCTAGAAGGTGTGCTGCGCGGGAGTAGCCGAGCGATCTGGAGCGCCACGTTACGGATCGCGCGGTCTTCCTCCGTCGAAGGTTCGAATCCTCCCTGGGGCATGAATGTATGTCTTCTCCTTAGGTTAGTTTAAATTAGTTTTAAGTAGTTTGTAAGCTACGGACTAATAACCCAGAAATTGTGCGATAGATTTACAAACATTTGAGCAAGAAGGTCCTTAAATATCATTGTAGGCCTTTGCTGTGATAGTGCCACGCAAAAGAACACTGGGTGTAATCCCCCTCAATGAAAACCAGACCACACCACAATAACACCGCCCCCGAATTTTACTGTCGGTACTACACACACGCCAACTTTCCTCGGACACTCGCCATTATCAAAGCTTGCCATCGGATCGTCACCTTAGGTACCGCGATTCGTCACTCCACACAAGGTTTTCTTTTTTTTTTTTTCAATCGTCTGTTTATGCTCCTTGCTCCGAGCGAGGCGTGGTTTGGCATTGACCTGCGTGATGTGTGGCTTATGGGCAGTTACTCAACCATTAAGTCAAGTTTTTATCACCTCCTACCTGTCATAATACTTGGAGTCGATCCTGAAGAAGTTGGGAATTTCTGTGTGATGATCTGGATAGATGCCTGCCTATTACAGTGCACGACCCCTTCTACTGCCGGCGGTTTGTCAGTCAACATAATAGAATGAAACTTTCACTCTGCAGCGGAGTGTGCGCTGATATGAAACTTCCTGCCAGAAAGTTTTAGTCAACATACTAGGTCGACCTGTACGCTTTCGTGCTGTACGTGTCCCTTCACGTTTCCACTCCACTATTACGTCACAAACTGTGGAACTAGGTATTTTTAGGAGTGTGTAAATCTGACACAAGTGACATGTAATCACCTGACCACGATCAAAGTCAGCGAGGTCGGGCCTGGTGGTCTTGGGGTAAAGCGCTCGACTAGAAACCGAAGTGTCGCGGGTTCGAAACCCGGTCGGACATCGGATTTATTCAGTCTGCACTTTAACCCATCCTTCACCTCTCAACGATGTGAGGATCGCCAGAAACGACTCCTGGTTCGGATTCCACGTTAAGCTGTAGGTCCCCTTTTCCCGGTTGGATAACTGGGGTAGGCCAAAGTGGCGTGCAATTGAAAGACTTGCACCAGGCCAATGAGCCACACGAAATCATTATTATAAAGTCAGTGAGTTCCGCGGAGTGCCCATTCCGCTATCTCACGATGTCTAATGACTACTGAGGTCGCTGAAATGGAGTATCTGGCAGTAGGTGCCAGCACAATGCACCTAATATGAAACACACATGTTTTTGGGGGTGTCCGGATGCTTTGATCACACAGCGCTTGGTCGATGAAGGACTAAAGTTGGGTAGGACAAGAAAGGCTGGAGGATAATTCAGGGTGTCGTATACTTACAGAGGTGGTAGCACTCATCGAAACAAGAAAAATAAGTCCAACAAACATCAGACCAGAAACTCGTACTCCCGATAGAAATACATGATTGTAGGAACGACTGCGCGATGCTGGATTTCCGATATCAGCACAGCCGCTACATTGGTGCTCCGTCAAATGTCACAAGATTAGTTGTCCAAAAAAAAAAAAATGTTCAAATGTTTGTATAGATTATGGGACTTAACTACGGGGTTATCAGTCCCTAAACTTACAAACTACTTATCAACTAGCTTATCCTAAAGACGGCACAAATATCCATGCCCGAGGGGGGATTCGAACCCCCGACCGTAGTGGCCGTGCAGACCGTGACTGGAGGTACTAGTACACGTCAACAGACAGGAACTCCTGTACTAATGAACGGAGTTTTTATGGTATGCTGTTTTCCACAGTCACGTCACGTCTATTTAATACCAGGTGTAACAATGCAAAGTGTCACTTCGTTGAATTCTGCTAGAATTGCAGTTTTTTACCAGTGCACTAAGCCTAAATTTAGAATAACTTACATGGTTTCATGCTTCATGATTGAGTGATCACCGCAGCACATCTGTCGTGAAGGTCGCCTTAAATTCCCAACCAGGTTGCAGTTTATTTATCCTCCCACAGGCTCGATGTTCGCGTTGTCATCGTTTCATCACCGACGATAGACAAATCGCTAAGACGGCATATTTGCACAGGACAAAAATTTGTACCAAATTTGTCAGGATCGAACCTGAAACTCGGACTATGCGCATGAGTAGAAAAAAACAATCCCATAATGTTCGAATACAGTATTAGTAGTGAGCTTCTTGATGCTGTCGCGTCGTTCAAATATATAGGCGTAACACTGCAGAGCGATATGAAATCGAGAGAACATGTAAGGACAGTTGTGAGTAAGGCGGACAGCCGACTTCGGTTTATTGGGAGAATTTTGGGAACATGTACTTCACCTGTAAAGGAGACAGCGTATAAAACGCTTGTACGATCACGTATTGAGTGTCGCTGAAGTGTTTGGGACCCGCAGCAGATCGGTTTAAAGGAAGACATAGAGGCGGTTCAGAGACGAGCAGCTAGATTTGTTACCGGTAGGTTCGACCAATGCGCGAGTGTCACGGAAATGCTCCGGCAACTCAATTGGGGATCGCTGGAAGAAAGACGACGTTCTTTTCGTGAATTTCTGTTAAGTAAATTTAGAGGGCCGGAATTTGAAGCTGAGTGTAGTAAGACCTTGCTGTCGCCTACTTAAATTTCGCGTAAAGATCACAAAGACAAGATAAATTAGGGCTCGTACGGAGGCATATAGGCATTCTTTTTTTCCTCGTTCTATTTGGGAGTGGAATAGGAAAAGAAATGCCTAGTAGTGGTACAGTGTACCCTCCGCCACGCACCTTACGGTGAATTGCGGAGTATGTATGTAGATGTAGACTATTACCGTTGTAATGTGGAGTGGCGCTGACAAAGACACGAGGCTGGTTGCCTCACGCCGCGCCGGCACGTGTCTGGAGTGTGGAGTGGCCGGCCGGCTGACCACCTTGAGCTGAGCGCCGGAGCCACACCTCTTGAGCCCACGCGGACCCGTGAGGCGGGAGGTGACTACAGGTTGTCTCCACTGGCACTTGTTGCTGCCATGGACGTAACGTGTCCCTACTAAAGATTGCTGCAAACGCATATCATGTCCTTCCTCTCATCCACAACTACACACACCTACTACAAACACTGTGAGCTGATTTAGTGGTGTGTCGTACATAGGGAAGAGGTAGCAAGGTCAGTCTGCATATCCCGAGCGGAGAGGAGTGATTGCAGAGAGACAGTACAGGCATCTACAAGAGATGCGGATTTCGGGACTCGAGAGGATACTTGTTCAGGAAACTTTATGGAACTCCTGGGTACCTTGCATTGAATTTATTGCATCCCATACTAAGTGTACTACACTGGGGTTAGTTATTAAAAAAAAAGTATAAATCGTTTGCCACAACAGAAGCCAGTAATTACGTTCCCTAGCAGCATCCCCTAGACAGACGCGCTCCCCGCGAGAAACACTGTCATGGAGCACCCCGAGGCCGACGGCGATAGTCACGGGCTGGCGCCCGACTTGTCTGACTGAGAACTCCCCTCTTCATCCAAAAACCGGGGGTTGTAACGGCCGGTGTGGGCGCCCCTCTTTTTCCCACTTTCCGACAGTTGACAATTTCCTATTGGCTGCTGCTTGGTTCAAGCAATCTAAATTGTGGCTTGCCCTCTCTGAGTTCTCTAGCGAACCACGTTTCAGCCCTGTCCTTTCTGCCATTCCCCGGGTGGGGAGGTGGCTTGTTTCTGCACTAACAAAATGCATACTTGGTAGCAACATTGTTCAGCTGAAAGTAAAACGTCACGACGCTACCCAATATGGGAAACAACAACAATGTTTTACGTCAGTTGGCCACGCCTTAGGCTCCGCCTTAGGCCACGCCTCAGGGGAGCTTGCAGTTTTTCTTCTTTACCCTCTCACTCTAGCCTCGTGAAACCACTGGCATTGCTATTCCCAAGTGACTGGTATCAACTTTGCTACGTACATTAAAACGTGCCTGTTGGCCACGAAGTACTAATGTAACATCTTACAACAGCGTCTAGACGCTGTATGAAGTTACGCCCATCTTCTCCGAAAGGTAACCTCCACCCTGGGTCGGTGGCTGACGGCATCAGCAGTTCGCTAAGAGATTTCTTTAGTGCCTACATCCCGTAAATATACGTGTCTGTTTTAGCCTGTTATCTGCAATGGCCTCTATTTCTCAGCCTGGAGTGCGTCTCTGTGGCTCACGCAGCCTCTCAACAATTCCAACAGTAAAATCAATATATGACAGTGGTCTCTTTCCGTACCTTCTTGTACTATGACTCTTCGCGTTCCTTTTAGCTTTTCTTGTGCGGAGTTAAACTGCCAATGTACCTCGAAGGACTTTAATTATTTTTAAATTGGCTTCAGAATCCCTATAAGAGCGAAGGCCAGGGCTTAATATTGTTCGTTTCATACGTAAACGTAAATATAAAGGGTTAGAAAGTCCCACCTGAGGTATTTGCCTGGATTGCAGCTATGCGCGGGAGTGATACGTGGCCAATATCAACTTCACATAAGAGAATAGGTTTTGAAATTTGGTGCTGATGGTTAGATTCGTAGATTGGGCAACTTGTCTAGTATGAACACTAATCGTAGATCGCAATCTGGCAAGGGAGGTGTTTCAATCGTGTTTATTGATTTTGTATGAAACTTAAAATGGGCTCATTTCGAGTCTGTAAATGTAGGGAACATCCCCCCCCCCCGCCTCCCCCCTCCTCCCCTCCCATGACGGTGAGTCCTATCTTTCGATCGAGCACCAAGCCCAGCCACTGGTGAGAGAAATGTCAGTTTTGCATATATATTACGCGAACCTCCGACGGTTACCGAGCGAGGTGGCGCAATGGTAACACACTGGTATTCGGGAGGATGGTGGTTCAAATCCACCTCCGGCCATCCAGACTTAGGTTTTCCGTGATTTCCCTAAATCACTCCAAATGCCGGGATGGTTCCTTTCTAAGGGCACTGCCGATTTTCTTACTCAAACAACCGGATCGTAAGCTCCGCCTCTAACGACCACGCTGTCGACGGGGCGTTAAACACTAATCTTTCATCCTTCATTCATTCCTTCCTTCCTCCGACGGTTGTGGCCGCGCAATCCGTGACATGGAGCCTTAGACCGTGCGGATATTCCAGACACGATTCGAATATTTTTAATGACTTAACGAAAATACAGTACACACACTAAACATTTTTGTAGTAAATGATGCCGGCCGCGATGGCCGAGGTGACTGAGGCACTCCAGTCACGGTCACCACGGCCACTACGGTCGGGGGTTCGAATCCCCCCTCGGGCATGGATATTTGTGCCGTCCTAGTTCGTAAGTAGTTCATAAGTAGTTTGTAAGTTTAGGGACTGATGACCCCGTAGTTAAGTCCCATAAGCTTTACAAGCATTTGAACATTTGAGTAAATGATGAAAATACACACCCTTATTGTGTATTTTTTATTATGCGGCATAGCTTTATTTCTGTAAAATTTGACCTTTCCGTAACGAGGGCTTGCCACTCCACTTACCGACTCTTTTTTTCGTTTTCCAAAAGGATCCTTGAACAGATGGACTGTTTCTCTAATGTTGCGGTCTGATGTACGCTCGTATTTTGGTTGTTATGACGGCAGCGCTGAACTTTATTGAAAGTGTGCCTGCACTAGGATGACAGCATCCACTTAGGCGCCCCCGTATCTACTGGTGCCTAAGTCTCGTTTACGAACAGGGGGAGCTACGTTTGACACTACCCTTGTCTTCATAATCAACTTTCATTCCTACATATATTATTTTCTGTCTCCAGAAATGTTACATACGCGAGCATTATGATACAAAACGTGTTTCCTTTTAAAAGAACTGCAAACAATGCCACAATCTAAGTTTTGTGTAGAATTGCTTAACTAACAACAATGTTGCGCACGATAATTTATTGGTGTTTCTTTGAGATTGTGTGTGCAATTACTCACAGGCCGAATTAGTAAGGGCCGGATTAGTGAAGTTTGTATAGTTTATTCCAAATAACAGTGTATTTTAGACAATAATGAAAGCTGGACAACCGCCAGGACATACCCATTTTCCATTATAAGCAGAAAATCCAGAGACAACAGCCAGCTGATTGCTGCAAAAGTTGCGTCTTCCAAGATTTCAGTGTATCCACGACATCTGTTTTCGGGTCATCGTGCGTAATGTAGTCCTGTATTTCTTCAGGTGTTCTCAAGTCACATTTTCCAACGTCTGTCATTCTTCATTTACGCAGTATTGCTTTGGTTATGGTTGATAGAGTTCCTTATTTTTCTTGGTAGGTTAGATCTTGGAGGGTTCGTTGATGAGATAAATCACCAAGCTTCTTGTGACCATCGATGGACGTCCACTGCTTTCTCCAGTCTACTGGTAAGAGATCGTTTTTGTTAACTCACAGTGGTTCCATAAATTTTAGGCGAGTCGGCTGGAAGTCAATCGACCTTTCTCGAATTGCTGCGTCTGTTTCATCAGATAAAATGATAAATTTTCTTATCGTGGAGATTTCGAGGAGCAGTATTGGTGACACTGACGCCATGGTTTTGGTGCAGAGTTAACACATCCTGTCACAATCTTCACTTCGTCGTTTCGGTAGATTGCTATTTTATCTCCTACACTAAAGAGAACGGTATACGACAGGCTATAAAAGTGCTTGTGCTTCAGTTCTTAAGGTGTTCCCATTAAATACTTAACTAGCATCAGTTACTTTTCTTAAGAAATAATTCCTTTGTTTTACATTTTGTCCTATTGATTCTCGACTTTCCTTCAAACGTACGTTGATTAACTTCCAAATATTCGCATTTTTTGTTACTATTCAACAGAAGACAACGTAGAAGTCTGGTTACTAAACTAGCATATCTCAAAAAGACTCGAAAGATATAGTACGTATAACCTGTGTGCTAAAATTAAAGTATTCTCACGGTAAGAAAATCGACCCCCCCCCCTCCACACACACACACACACAAGCGCGCGCATTCTTTACTAACAGTTGTGAACTCAATGTTACTGGGCTTCCATTGCAACTCCTACTCCATTCGCGTTTGGTCTGTGGGGTCACAGAACCTTCAGTACCTCTGCGAGCTGTTACTAGTTTTACCTTGCGTCGGCAATCATTAGAGGACGGGCGTTTAGAGCTTAATAGTGTCTCTTTAAATTCTGTGATCAGACACTATGTTTAAGCATCTGATTTTTCAGTATACTGACGACTGAAAATAAGCAATGAAACACGTTATAGACCATAGCCTGAAGCAAAATTTCAGTTCAATTCCATTCGGTCTTTGTTAGGTGAAGACTCTCGGGACATTTGAGATCGTTATTACATGACACATTTTCCCAGCAACTGCGGGCCTCAGGATAATGACACAACACGGCGTAACGAGGAGACGGCTGTAACGCGAGGCCTTGTCCCCGTGGCCGAACCACTTTCTCCAGCAGCCACTCGCTTCCTTTGGGCCTGCGTAACTTTGGGGTCAAGTGTGAGTCACTGTCAAATTACCAGGTCGGGGCGGTCATTTCGGCACTGTAGCAGCAGGCCTCTAACAATGGTAATAACAGTGGAATACCAAGACCAAGAAGTTCTCGCATTAAAAAAGATGCAAGTATGAGATGCATACTTTCTCCCATACTATTCAACCTGATTATGAAGATTGAGAAAGGGTTTAAAATTCTGGAATGAAAAGGATGTTGACGATATTCCCCGGTGCAATTGCTATCTTCAGTGAAAGCCAGGTAGAAATGTACTAGCACTACTCAGAGCAGGCCATTAAAACTGAATTTCGGATATTATTATTATTAACACAATAATATGATAATTTGTCAGGCTTGTTTCTTTCTATTCTTCTTCATATACACTCATTTCCTTTTAGTCTCGCATGGAAAGCTTTCCTATCAAAACGTATCTAGAAAAGTTTGTTACTTACCATATCCAAATTATTGTGTTACTTTCTAAGTACTACTGCTTTATTTAATCGTCGATTTAACCTTATACGAAATATCGTTACTTTCATATAATTTATCGGTTTTGCTCACCTTTCCTTTTACAATGATAGACAGGGCTTACCAGAAAAAAAATTCTACCTAACTCTTCCTCTAATGCACTTTAAACATTGTATACATTCAGAAGACAGCACGTAGAATACTGGACCAAGGTCGATAAACAAAAACATGGCAAGGTAATGATGCCAAAGTTAGGTTTTAAAAGAAGTTCTGTAATCCTGGGCTTGAACAGGAGACTCATGGTTGGATTGATGACAGGCCATGGGAATTTCAGAAAACACCTACATACAATGTAGGATCTGTGATGACGGTGATGAAACTGCATCACATCTAATCTTCGAATGCATTGCATTGGAGAGCAAAACGCACAGAACATTTGGGACAACCAGACCCTAAGAAATTATGTCTAATAAAGAACTGCTAAAGGGACTCCTTGCACTGTTCAAGGGCACTGGTTGGCTTTACTAGATACACAGGTAGCGATACCGCACAATAAACTTAGTTTCGATGCGGGAAGTGGCGGGTTAGAGCAAAACTGTTTTGGCTTCCCTGGAAAATCAATTGTATACGTGTATTTCTTTTGACCTTCCCGTAATAACATTACTGCCATTAGAATTCTACTAATAAGAAATCCCTTCGAGTCAGTACATTGAGAAATGGAAAAAGTTTGGGAAATGTGTACTTTCTCTATATTTTTAAACGTACTTATTTTGTAAATCTTCGAGAAAAGTTGCTAAAATGTCGGAATGTGAATTTAAACTTCTTTCTAAATGTTTGATACAAGCTGAATAGAACTATTACTATAAGTTTCTTCATGGAGAACCAAATCACCGCCGGCCGCGGTGGCCGAGAGGACTGAGGCGCTCCAGTCACGGTCAGCACGGCCACTACGGTCGGGGGTTCGAATCCCCCCTCGGGCATGGATATTTGTGCCGTCCTTAGTCTTAGCTAGTTCATAAGTAGTTTGTAAGCTTAGGGACTGATGACCCCGTAGTTAAGTCCCATAAGTTCCACAAACAGTTGGACATTTTTGAACCAAAACACCAATCAGAATGCCACTTCCTGAATTCCTTGTTGTGACTTATCCGACACCTCAGCCAACGTAACAAGCTATTACTGTGGTAACTGTTAAGAGTCGTGGAGAAAACGTATCGACTCAGGTATGTAGCAAATAAACTATGGGCAGCTAAATATACGCTGTTGGTTTGCGCAGACCACTCTACTACGGCCTCTATGCTTCAGCAACACCAAAAACTGGAAACGCTTCTGAGAACACTTCTTTGCTGTTCACGAATACTATATGAATAATACTTGGATTCTCATCTTGAAGAGAACAAACTTATTTCGCAATATCCCTAGGATCGTCTTGCCCTTGACATTGCTCATTCTTTCTATCTAGAGGAGTCGGAAGAAAGAGAATGCCAGATCTGACAACTCAAAAACATGAGGGACGAGTTTTCTGAGAATTTGTCCTTGAAAAGCGGATCTAAGGTCTGAGTCAAAGTGGTTCTTTTCCATTAATTATAATTATCTCAGAGGCCCTGTTGGGGGTGTGAAAGAACTGGTTTTTTAAACTCGACTATTTACGCTGGTCCTAACCATCACAAACATGGCCAACCATATATAGACAGTGACTCCATACTCCCTTTCGCACTTTTTCAAAGGTCACAATAGAATGACGTCAGTGCACCAACTTTCATCGTCAGCACCATCATCAGCGCTCTGCTCGAAGCCAAAAAGTCACAAGAAACTACCCACGTAGTCCATTCGTTTGTTACCCTTTGTTCTCTCATAATTTTGTTTTTGATCCTAACAACCATCTGGTATAACTGGCGTCCTCTAATTCTTTTCATATTTACCGTTCATTTCGCAGCATCAACCAGTAGAAATTGTCTCCTTATTTTCTGTCCAAGTCTATTGTTTTTGTGATTATCTTTCTAAAACTTGTCTTCCCCAGCTTGTCTCAGAACACTATTTCTCACTTTTTCTACCCATTTTGTCTTTCATCCTCCTCTACACATCTGAAGATCTTATTCTTCTTTCTTCCCCTTTTCTCAGCGTTCATGACGCAGTTCCGTATAATCCCACAGTTCACATAAAAAACTTCGACCGACTCTTCCTCGGGTTTCTGTGCGTGCACCCACGCAGAATTCTAGTCTCCATGGCAATTGTTTCCTACATACTTAGATGCACTAACTTGTTCTATATCTTTCTGTGCTACCTTTATGGTTGTTCATTTTTTCATTCCATTTCTCACTTTTTTCTTATTCTCGTATCGTATTTCTCACAGGTCTTTTGCATTTTTTTAACATGCAGTCATAGTTCTTTCAGTCACTGCCCAAATCATATCACCTGCAACTTGTGTACATTCTATTCTACAACCAATACACACTGCATTTTCTTAGCGTATAATTTCGAATAATATGCTCTAAATCTAAATTCCACAGAAGTTGGGAGAGGGAAAAACCTTTGTCTAACTTCTCACCCCATTGTGTTACTGTTTGTCATCTTATTCCCAATGTGTACTCCTATTTCCTGTTGTATGTATATATTTTTAAACAGCTTTCTATCCCTTCAGTCAACTCCACTCATCCTTAAAAATGCCCATTACATTTATTCCAGTTCACGTTGTCAAAATGCTTTCACAAAGTCAAGCTTTAAGAAGTCTTTTCAATTGCATGCTTCCATCAGCTCGGCAGTTTTTCAAGACGTCCTTTTATTCAACCCATTTAGCTTCAATCTAGACTTTATTACGTTTAAACCTGTCACAGCAATGATATACAGAAACCTGCTCTCCTTCAGTTCTGTATGTTAATTCATTCCTCTAAGATGAACTAAAATATTTCTTAAAAATGTTGCATTTTCGTTGACGTCTGTAGAATTTAAACACGTCAATTCACGGGATGAAGATGTATTGAACCTACTTTGCCTTGATTGCTTAATCACTTTCGTGGTTATTTTATTCCTCTGAAAGGCATCGATTACAATGTATTTACAAGAAAGCCTACCAGGTACGTAATACACAGCATAAAAATATAAAAGGCAGATCGGTAATAAAATTTTTAGTATCAAAAATGCCTGTAAATCTATCGGACCAAACTGCGTGGTCATCAGTCCGAATTTTTAGTATCCACAAGTGAGATATGTACAAGGTATTAGAGTTGAAGAGTCTTAAATCTTCTTCTGTACAGGACGACGGGAATAAATGACAGTTGCGAAGGTGGGACATTGTCTGCTCCTTTTCCCAAACTCACAGGATGACGCTCCACAAGAGTATTCTCATCTTTCCCTGTTGAGGGACTTCCAGGTATACCAACCGTCATTTTAGCGGTAAGAGCGGAGGAACTTTCCGAGCATGAGTCCCCCCAGGGTGTAGAAGCAACAACAGCCGCCACTATAGTCGTGCCACCGAAAGAACGACCCTGACAGTTCTCGCACGTGGGCCGCAGAGGGTGGGGGACACACTCAAGCACCAACCTGAGCGCTGGAATTCGTAAACGTTGCCAGGGTAACGGAGCCGCGTTGCCACCCTGCCACTCAAGGTCGCGCGCGGTGGCATGCTTCAGTCGCTGCAAAGCATCTGTCGTGTGTTCATCGCTACCGGTTTTGTTCGTGCCGAGTTACGTGTCGTTAATTTCAGACGTGTGTGTGTGATGGCTTCTTCCTCTAACCGTATAAAGTCACTTCTGTGACCAATAGACTGGCTGTCTAAACTGATGTGATGATATTACTCTGATACTATACTATGTCAGTCAACAGCGACCGTAAACGAATTAGGCAAAACTCTTTTTTACGTAAGAAGACAAATCATTTCACTGGAAGATGCGATTGTACTACTTGTATAGTGATAGTCTTTGTTTATCCTCTCGGCAGACTGCCACAATACAGTGTCAGAGTAATATCACCGAGTTAGTGGAAAATTGTTATAGAAGATGAAATATATAAACAAAATTCTTCAACTAGCGACCTTTGGCTGAACACTAAATTATACATTATATTTAATTGAATACTGGAACACATGAACTTTACTTTAACTCGACATATATTTCTAAACCTTTCTTTTAACTGCAAAAAAAAAACGGAAGAAGAAACAAGAAATCACTTCGTGGTTGTTATCGTTCGTTCACACTCTAGTAGTACATAGAAACGGTTCCAAAATATTTGGACGTGATATTCGTATGCCGGCAACTGGCACGGCGTAACAACAAACAGCCACAGCCACGTAGCAGCAATGGCAACATAGCCGCTAGCTGTCAGAGTCGTTCTTTCGGCGGCTCTACTATAGAACACACTATGCGGACGCCACTAATTTTAAGAGAAATTAACGACGACATTATTGTTTGGCATCATCTACTGAGAGCAGTAGGGAAGCTGTGCTTCTGCAGTGCGCTGACTGGAGTGTTTGTTCGGCAGACTCGGAGGACAAGATGCTGAAGCTGGCCAAGGAGCCGCACCCCACGGTGACCCGCGGCTCCTTCGAGGTGGGCCTCGAGTTCGGCCTGGAGCTGTCGCCGCAGATCCAGGAGGTGGCGCGCACCGAGCTGCGCGAGAACCCCGACCAGGTGCGGGAGTCGCTGGCCGCCTTCAGGGACATCCTCAGGGGTGAGTAGCAGGCGCCGGACGCTGAAAGAAACTCTGAAAGTAGTCTGTAAAATTATTTAAGCAAGATCTCGGGCAGTTGAGATCCGCAAATTCAAGTTAAAATGCTCACTGCTGGTCTTAATTACTTTTCCAGTGGCCACAGTACTCGCACAACGGAAATTTATCTAACTGCTCACTCCTTAAGGGAGCAGCCAACGTTTAAAAAAAAAAACGAAATTAATGTTAAAATAGAATGAATAGATAATTAAACATGGGATGGGGAGCAAGAAATTATAAATCAGAGGTTTGATACTTTATATCATCTATTCAATAAAATGAACAAGTAAATAAATGTTGGAAGACCAAATTAAGCACACACCTTGTACAGTAGTGAATTAAATGATAAAGTTACTGCCCATAATAAAATTGTTTCTGCCCTGTATAAAGATGGAGGTAACGTGGGAGGAAAAATGCAAACTCACAATGGATAGATGAAAGCACATTAATTCATTCCAAGCCAGATACGCGTATAATGCTTGCAGTACATTACCCATGTGGGGACAGTTCATAGCAGCGACAAACTAAGTGGCGCCAGTGTTTTGACAAGATGGCAGGTGTCTTAAGCACAAATTTATAATCACTATGCACTAAACCAACTCATGTTCGGGGGGGGGGCAGTGGCATACTATCATTACGTACCACGTGGTGTGCGACCACGAGGAATTACATAGAATTTATAAAGAAATTAATTTAGTATAAGCAAGTAAAGCACATGCGATAATTCATATAGAAGAAAGCTAGTATTAATAAAAGCTTGGCTGAAGGCCAAAGCAATGACATTATGAAAACACGTGGTGCAATCGGTCATACAAGAAAGGAAAGACGGAATCAAACTAGAAAATCTGAGAAATATTTAGCGTACTCGTGGGTACAGACACGACGCGGAAACCTTAGTTAAACTAGAAAAAAGAATTAAACATACTACGTTTACACAAGGCTGAAGGCCACATACAAGTGAACTTTAGAAAAACTGGACACAAAAACATCACTGGAATTAAAATTCAAATACTAAATTCACAATGAATTATTAGAGTTCTGTAAATTAAGAAACACTTCGCCTCACATAGTGAAAGAATCAATCAAGGAAACTACCATTAAGAAAACAAGACTGCCTGATCACAAACAGCAGCATGCCTTCCCCTCAGCATGATTCGACAAAGTAGTTACTTCCACGGTCGCAGCAAGAGTGAAGCCCTAATGCCACACCAAAACCTTCCCCACCACGCACCGGATGTAGAGCGCGCTAAAATCTCATACAAAGCGCGTTGTGAACATAGTGTCTACCAACCCTCTCTACCTGAGGAAGATAATACCCTTTTTAACGGCTGCCAGAGAGGTCTCTTGTCACCTTTCATCCACGATTAGTTTGGCACCACACTAAGAACACGGCAAACTCGCCATCTTGCCAAGTTAGCTTGTCTCTGCCCACCCAGTAAACGCCAGCACAGACGACAAACGAAGCCATGCGTTCTTAATTAAACTAGTCCGTAAAGCCATAGCGCGGCTGTCAGACAATATTAAAAACAACCTTCCACATAATTAACATACTAATAAACAATATTAATGGTGCAGTAACACTTTTGGTTAATGAATAACTCAAAAATGGAACATGACCACACATTCAGTGAACGTGTTTCCACTTCACCGGCTCCGAGTAAGGAGGCAGTAGTATGCATATTCTAAATATGCTGACACTGTCATAGCTGATATTTGAAGTGTACAAGGAGAACAGGATATAATTTTGTATAATCCGAAAAATACGAAATTAAGTTTTTGAGCTGCATCTCAAAAACTGAATAGGGTAAGGTGGTAGAAATTAGATATCGGTACAATTTCGATCAACATAAATTTTCGCGCCATTTGTTAGTCTCGTAGTGTGTCGTTGTGTGGTGTTGTAGTGTAACAGGTTTCTACAGCTCCTGTATTTTCCAAGAATACACCACTTTGTGTTAAGGAGAGGTAAGTGAAGCTACTTAGTCTAACACCCACTTATAAATTTCCTAGTTGAGTGTGACTGGATTCGCTGACAAAAATGCAATTTTTCGAATCACGAAGTATGCGTTGGTGCTTGACGGAAAAAGTGCTTTTTAAGTGTAAGATCCCCTTAATTAAAATTGTACCAGGAAGTGATCACCGTTTTCCCTAGTGTGGTAAATTTTCGATCGATTTTTCTCAATACTGGAACTTTTTTGTTTTTGTACAAACATTTGTAGTTGTCTAGTATTTGTTACATTTTCATTAAACATAAAAAAAAGTGCCAAGCTAAAATTATTTCTTTTCTCAATGTATTTCCAGTTAAAATAACATTGGTCCGAAATGATCGAAATTTTACCACCTTCCCCTATGTTAGATATGAAAGCCTCGAAACGCGGTGAATAGCACCGTCGCCAGTGGGGCGCTACATCCTGTGACAGAAAGTCTTTACCCGTCGGAATGACATATCGTGTGTCATTAAACGAGTATGTGGTCACGCATGTGATGTGCGTGCGGCGACGACGTGACTGTAGGTGCTGATTTGTAGCCAATCTGTGCACTTCGATATACCTAGGAAATTTTGGATAAACACATTTACTGTGACACTGAACGAAGTACATTTATGGTTATTTTCGTTTAACGGTTGCAATTTCTGCGTAGGTAATCTTGCAAAATATTTATATAACAATACCACACTGCAACAGAAAAAAATCCCAAGCAACGCTCGGTCACCCGATATTGTCTATTTAAAAGAAGTGCCGTAACTTATAATTTACGTGTGTGTTCTTTCTCAATCTACGTAACGACTTAAACATGAGTTTCAAAAATGTTCAAATATTTGTAGAATTTATGGGACTTAACTACCGGGTCATCTGTCCCTAAGCTTACAAACTACTTATGACGGCACAAATATCCATGCCCGTGGGGGATTCGAACCCCCGACCGTAGTGGCCGTGCAGACCGTAACTGGAGCGTCTCAGTCCCCTCAGCCACCGCCGCCGGCAAACATGAGTTTCACAATAGAACTAACTAGCTATACTTCCAATTATGTTCACTCGATTTAGAGCACGGAGCATACTTTTTCTGGAGATTTGAAAACTGTTCGAATAACATCAGTACTAAGCGTATGAACCACGACTCGTTCATACTTGTAGCGGCGATGACATGCTGGATGTGGCATCTATTGACACAATCGTCTGAAAAGTCAATGAATTCATTTCTGCCGTTCTGTTCATGTAGAGTATCTATCAATACAGATACTGCCAGGAAGCGTACAAATACCAGTGGAGTTGAATTGGACCGCTGGTGTATATTTATATTTCGTTGTGTAACTTGCACTTTGAGTGGGAGGGCCTGAATAATGTACTGTATGTAATTTTATATGACAATCTATACGAAAATGCTGCTAAAAGTTAAAAAAATTAAAAACCGATTAATTTCACCCTAAAGAAAAAAAAAGTTGTCCAACTCTCCCTGAGTTACCCTACACAGAATCGTTGTTCACTGAGCTGGTATTGAAGTGCTACTTCAAAACGTGGGCATGGCAGAGAGACCGATTCACACTTTAAATTAATTTGCAGACACTCAGGATGCGATTTCAACATTGAAACTACTGAAAAGTATTATCCATAGGTTGTACTAACAAGTAAAAAAATAAATCGAAAATAGACATTTTTGGTAAGTTTCACCAACTTAATGCATGGAAACAAACCACTCACTGAAAGCTAACAGTAGTAGTCGACGGTGATGAGGGGTAAGCCCGTTCACTGACAAACTACTTAAACTCACTTATGCTAGGGAGAACACACACACACACACACACGTGTGTGTGTGTGTGTGTGTGTGTGTGTGTGTGTGTGTGTGTGTGTGTGTGTGTGTGTGTGTGTGTGTGTGTGTGTGTTTTCTCCCTAGCATAAGTGAGTTTAAGTAGTTTGTCAGTGAACGGGCTTACCCCTCATCACCGTCAGCGCAGGCGCCCGAAGGAGGACTCGAACATCCGACGGGGAGCAGCCGCGCACTCCGCAGCAAGACAAACCTTCTTCAGGTGCTATTCGGCGAGTTTTAAAGTTCGCCTAGACTGCTGCCTGCATTGACCCACTACTCCGCAAGGCCACTATATCAGGTCGGCCGGCCGCGGTGGCCGAGGGGACTGAGGCGCTCCAGTCACGGTCTGCACGGCCACTACGGTCGGGGGTTCGAATCCCACCTCGGGCATGGATATTTGTGCCGTCCATAGTCTTAGCTAGTTCATAAGTAGTTTGTAAGCTTAGGGACTGATGACCCCGTAGTTAAGTCCCATAAGTTCTACAAACATTAAATTCATCAAATCTAATGATTTGTTGTTAACAAAACATAATTTTGTATGATCCGAAAAATACAAAATTAAGTTTTTGAGGTACATCTCAAAAACTTAATAAGGTAAGGTGGTAGAAATTCTATACAGGTAAAATTCCGATCAACGTAAGTTTTCACTTAGTCTAGTAATGTCTCGTTGTGTGGCGTTACAGTGCAGCAGGTTTCTTCAGCTTCTCCTGTCTTTTACAAGAACACAACACTTTGTCCCAAGGAGATAGAAATTTTTTCCTGTTAAGAGGTAAGCGAAGCTAATACGTCCAGCAAACTTATAAATTTTCTAATTAAGGGTGACTGGCTTCGCTGTCAGAAATGCAATGTTTGGTACCACGAAGTTGGTGCTTGACGGAAAAGTGCTTTCTATGTGTAAGATCCCCTTAATTGAAATTGTACCAGCAAATGATCACCGTTGTACCAAGTGTGGTAAATGTTCGATCGATTGTTCTCAATACTGTAACTTTTTGTTTTTGTACAAATATTTGTAATTGTCTAATATTTGTTACTTTTTCATTAAACCTCAAAAACTAGAGCCAAGTTAAAATTATTTCTTTTCTCAATATATTTCCAGTTAAAATAACACTGGTCCGAAATGATTGCAATGTTACCACCTTACCCTATGTTAGCCTCGAAACGAGGTGAATAGCACCATAGTCTTAGCTAGTTCATAAGTAGTTTGTAAGCTTAGGGACTGATGACCCCGTAGTTAAGTCCCATACGTTCTACAAACATTTGAACATATCAGGTCGTAAAATTCGGATATACGTAACACTGATTTTCTTTTCTTCTTCTTTCGGGATAGCGTCGCTCCCGTTAAAAGGTGCGGATTCTAACGTACGGGTAGATGTACACTTGTTCTTCACTGACGGAAAGTGGACTCCCATCCATCTTGGATGGACTGGAGTTTGACATGTGCGAGACCTGGTGGACGTGAAGGGCAAGCACGCCTGCCTGGCCTTGCGGCATGGCGAAGGTTGCTGAGCGCGCTCGGATTCCTAAAGCCGCGAAACCGGTCTCCGTGGAAACTTTTTTCGCCCTTGTCAGTGGCACGTCGCCAGTAAATTTTGGTATGGAGATAATAACTATCCCATGAAATTATAAAGTGAAAAATAAATGCAAATATCGCAACTCGTTCCTTCCACCGCAAAAAGTTGCGTATTATTATTATTTTTTTCTTCTGTTAGTGTATCTTTCCTAACCTCCTCTCTCTTGTCCAACACCTCCAGCCATTTTAGGTCAATGTCTCCCCCCTCCCTCTTTCTTGATATGTCATTTTACTCCTTCCGCTTACCATTACTATCTGTAATATATTACAAATATTTGCCAACTTTCATGGTGATGGTGTCACCTCTGCCAAGCCCCGTACTGTGGTTCGCAGAGTATACAACCCTTCACCACGAAATCTTACATGTACCAGTTTCGAAACGGTATGTTAATACTACCTTCTGCCAAGCATCAAATGGCGTCCATGAAAAAAAGAATAGATGTATGTGGCAGATAACATGACCTGTCAAATACGTCATTCCTACCATCAGTTACGATCAAGAGTGCATTAAAAACGAATGATCGGAGTTTGTCCGAATTTTAGGAGTTTCGCTTGCTCTATTTTTCCTGAAAACGTTTCCGTGACCATTACGAACAAAGCAAGAAAATTATTTTCTTTGTGCATCGTTTGACTCGTGAATTAAGGTTCATCATACAAAAATCCCATACAAAAAAATCACTCTTTTTCCCAGAATTTTAAAATTTTCCGGGACACTCTACCAACGTTTCATTCATACAAACATTGTTCTGATAATTACGAGCCGCGCTGGAGTAGCCGAGCGGTCTGGAGAGCCACGTTACATATCGCGAGACTCCCGCGTCGGAGGTACGAATCATCCATCGGGCATGGATGTGTGTGTGTTGTTCTTAGGTTAGTTTAATTTAGTTTAAGTAGCTTTTAAACTACGGACTAATAAAGACGCAGTTGAGCCCGAAAGATTTACAAACATTTGAACATTTGATTTGATAATTACAAATACAAAAAATATCGGTCGATCCGTTGTCAAGCGATGCTACTTCATACATGCGGCAATTGATCTTAACCTATTTTGTTATTGTTATGGTCTCCAGTCCGGAGAAAGGTTTTTCGTGCAGCTCTCCACTCTACTCTATCCTGAGCAAGGCTCTTCATCTGCTCACTAAAACGGCAACCCATATCTATCTGCTTACGATAGAGACAGTACATTGTAATTGGCGGAAAGTCATAGAGTAGAAGTGATATCTGGCGTTCCCCAGGGAAATGTTATAGCGCCCCCTAGTGTTCCTTATTTTTATAAACGATGTAGGAGACGATCTGATTAGCTTCCTTAGACTGTTCGCTAATGATGTTGTCACTTATCGGTTAGTAAAGTCACCAGAAGATCAAAAGCAACTGCAAAATATTGACATCTGCAGTGTTCAAAAAAACTGCAATTGACCCTTAATAATGTGAGGTCATCCATATGACCCCTAAAAGAAGACCGTTAAATTTCATTTAGACGGTAAATCAGTCAAAACTACTGGCCGTAAATTCAAGCAAATACCTAGGAGTAATAATAACAAATAAATTGGAAAGAACGCATAGAAAATATTGTAGGAAAAGCGAACTAAAGATTGTGTCGTTGGCACAACGCTTAGAAGATGCAACAGTTCTACTAAAAAACTGCCTACACCACACTTGCGGGTCCTAATTTGGAATATTGTTGCGCATTTTGGGATCCGCTCCTAGTTGGACTGACAGACCATTTTGAGAAAGTTCAGACAAGGGCAGCTTCTTTTGTA
Organism: Locusta migratoria; assembly: GCA_026315105.1. Classification (NCBI taxonomy): domain Eukaryota; kingdom Metazoa; phylum Arthropoda; class Insecta; order Orthoptera; family Acrididae; genus Locusta; species Locusta migratoria. The sequence continues at coordinate 748,928,945 of CM048745.1, read as the reverse complement.
TTTTCGCAATATAAGGGAGTGTCGCGGAAATGATGCAGGAGTTGCGGTGGAAATCGTTAAGAAGGCGTTATTCGTTGCGACGAGATCTATCTGCGAAATTTCTTTCACCAACTTTCTCATCCGAATGCGAACATTTTTTTAGCACCCACCTACATGATCATCAAAATAAAATGAGAGAAATCGGATCTAAAACGGAAAGATTTAGGTTTTCCTTTTTTTCCCCACGAGCTATTAGAGAATGGAACTGTAGAGAAACACGATAAAAGCGGTTAGATGAGCCCTGTGCCATGCACTGCGATGTGACTTGCATAGTATTTGTGTAGATGTAGACTGCAATTCTTACAAATCGTGTATACATCTACAGGTCGAGTGTTTTATGGCGCGAGTCACATTCTTCTCGCATCACTGTGCCCTTGTGACGGCTGGAAACGTATCAAAAACAAACAGCGGTAATATTTCAATATTTTAAACATGACTGCGTCTCAGCAATGGTTACAGGATAGCAAATTAATACTCAGCCAACCTGTTGCAATAATAGTTGTTTAATAAACTAGACCACGGTTTCGACGGATATAAACCCGTCTTCTGCAGAAATACATCTATACCTATAGACAATGTGACATCATAAATTACAAATTCAAAATCGTTATGCCTGAAATATGCGTCACACCAAGCCTATTGTCTAAAACATTGTGAAATACAAATCAGAATAAAACTGTTACTTACTATAGTTGCATATCACAGGAATTGGACATCCCTATGGTCTAGGGAATGTGATTTACACTGAAAGACGCGTCAGCGCAATTGCAGTCATTAACACTTTGTGATATGCAACTTAAAATGTTTTACTATATTTTTGAATAATTACAGTTTCATTCTACCACTTTCAAACAGAATACTCATCTTTTCAATATTACGATGTATGGGGGTTCTGCTCGCTGCAACATTATTCTCCTGGGGCGTCGTGATAGAAATAAATACTCGGTATGTACAATTTTTCGCTTGTTGTTTAATTTGAAATCAAACTGTTTCTCCACCAAACATTTTAACAACAAAACATTTACAAAGCATCAGAACGGTAGTACTACCATTTCAAAACAAATCTTCGAGTACTTGACAAACGACTGAAACTCCAACTCCCCCACGCAAGGCGGTGAGGCAAATATACAACCTTGACAATAATGGCATTACACATTGTTCATAACAATTGAATATACTAATTTACGATTAACAAACACACGAGTAAAATATTTCATGTACACAAAAATAATCACAAAATAAAATGAAAACTAGACTTACAAAGATGTCACATCTTTTTAAGACGAAATCGCGGTACTATTTGTTTCACAACAAAGAATAATGATAAAAGTCAATTAATTTGTTAATGAGTACATCATACATGTTCCTAACATGTATTGAACTATCAAATCTCATGGCCATTCACGAAATATACTCAAAATCTCACGTCAGTCAATATATACAAAGTATTCAATATTGATAATTAATGTAATAGTCGAAATAACACAATTAGCTGGTCAACACAACTTGTTTGAGCCTAACCTATATACAATGCCATTTATTTTCATGACTTTGTTTTACAAAAGTTTTTACCCTTCGTCTGTCTATTTATTGAAATAATTTACAATGACAAAAGTATTGTTTATAGAATAATCTGGGAACGTCTTATACAAATCTCTTAATTAATGAAATCTATCACTTGTTTTAATCACAGTATCACCGAGACACTGTCCTACACTGATTCCTAGCCTGGTTATTTCGTTTGTAACTTCACACGCAGCATGTATCACTATTGAACCACACGATTCCGGCTCCGATGCAGACGGTATCGTACGATGACATTGAGATCAGAGGTCCAGCAGTATCGTCACAAACTATAGTAATAGTTTTATTCTGACTTGTATTTCAGTGTTTTAGGCAATAGGCTTGGTATGACGCATATTTCAGGCATAACGATTTTGGATTTGTAATTTGTCACATTGTCTATAGGTATACATGTATTTATGCAGAAGACGGGTTTATATCCGTCGAAACCGTGGTTAAGTTTATTGAACAACTATTATTGCAACTGGTTGGCTGAGTATTAATTCGATAAACAGCTGTAAAACTTGAAGCAGGTGGCAGCGTTTAAGGCAGCACACAGCAGTACAGCACAGCACAGCACAGCACTGTGCGTGGCGCGGCCCGTGCGTCAGCTGCAGTGCTTAGCTACGGCGGCTATCCGGCGCTCGGAGGCTCAGCAGCTCATGGCGGCGCTGACTTGGTGTTTTTCGTTTGCAGAGGAGGCGGACCTGAAGCTGCCGCTGGACGACGACGCGTGGTGCATCCGCTTCCTCAGGCCCTGCAAGTACTACCCGGAGTCCGCCGCCGCGCTGGTCAGTGCAATTCAACAACATTCCCACGTGAATTCACGCCATTTACACGTCTAGCTGGGTGTAATTTGTAAGAAGAAAGTCCTGAAACCACTCATTACGAGACCAGACAGTTTACTTTTAATTTATTTTATAGTAATAATAATTATTGTTACTACCAGCATGTAAATAAATAAATAAACTCTATATGTAATATAATATTATAGTGTAGGTATTTCGGTTATCTGTCTATGCAACTGATTTAATAAAATATTTTATTGCCATATGCATTTCGCCTTTATTTGGAAGGCATCATCAGTGGCAATATTTCATGGATATTGCTTTACATCTAGTACTCATTGGTGGCTTCCAGCTGTACTGCTTCAGTTCTGTTCATTTTGTTGTGGGCATATGCCTAGTGGTGCTAGCTGTGAAGTGCTGGAACAACAAACACAACAAAATGAACAGAACTGAATCAGAACAGCTGGAAGCCACCAATCAGTACTAGATGTAAAGCAATATCCATGAAATATTGCCACTGATGATGCCTTCCAAATAAAGGCGAAATGCATAAGGCAATAAAATATTTTATTAAATCAGTTGCATAGACAGATAACCGAAATACCTGCACTATAATATTATAATATAGCCACTGTGGGAAAAACAGGACAAAAGGAACTAAAAATATGTCTATTTGTAATAATACTATAGTAAATAAATACTGCAACCATACACAAGATTTTTATCAATAAATGTATTTCACCGTCACTAGTTTCGGGCCTGAGCTCATCATCGGACGGTAGTGGCGATATAAGGTTTACATTGGTGTCCTAAAATAACAAGGTGAATCCTTTAGGATACAAAGTGAATATTTTTATCCTAAATATGACAATGTTTTCTTTCTTCTATTATTCACACTTGACTTAAGAATACATCTACTTCTTATACAATGAACTTCCTTTACAGAAAGGTTTCCTTTAAACATTATTATGTGGGGAGAGAGAGAGAGAGAGAGAGAGAGAGAGAGAGAGAGAGAGAGAGAGAGAGAGAGAGAGAGAGAGAGAGAGAGATGTACATTTGTCTTTCTCCATGTTGAACTGTGAGGTTCACTAAATACTCGAAATATCAATCATCAATAATATTAAAAAAAAATCATTTGCACTCACCTTTTTTCTGCTGACAAGTCACTCTTCATTAGTAAATTAAATCTTGTATGTAACCAACAGTTATACCTAGTGCAGCCAAAACATGTATCTACTCTACCGCTACTCTTAAACTGTCTGAGATTGCTTGCTAATAATGCTGGGAAAATTAATAATGCATTACATGAATGTTAAACGTCTCTATAAAACCTATGAAACTGCCCAATATGTAAAAAAAGTCCTTTAACTGACATTAACATTCAAATAACTGCAACTATTATAAAAAGTAATGGCTTTCAATTTAAAAAAAAAAGGAAATAGTGATTAAAAAATAAATGATCATGGCTGATATAAATGAAAGAACAAAAAATGTAAATTTACTTTGGTTATTATTATTGTTATTATTATTATTCAACAAAAAAAATAAGGTCAAAGTTATCAACTGCTAACAACCAATTGCCATACTCGATCACCCTATCCACACACTGCCTGTTGCCGGCCACCGCCATCTCACAGTCCGCGACAATAGACCTCTGAACAGTCAGTGATCATAACAAAACGTGGTGTTGCCACCATTCATTAGTAATCGAATTATCCAACCGGAGAAAGGGGACCTACAGCTTAACGTGAAATCCGAACCACGTGTCGTTTCTGGCCACTCCTCACATCGTTGATAGGTGAATGCTGGGTTAAAACGCAGAATGAAAAGTTCAGAGATCCGACCGGGTTTCGAACCCACGACCCTTCGGTTTCCAGTCGAGCGCTTTACCGCAAGACCACCGGGCCCGCCACGAATAGTGTTTATTTTTCCCATCAGAAAAGCAATATTTTCTGACTTCCTGTCCATCCCCTCCTCCCTCCCTCCTACCCAAGACCATTTCCTCCTCTGCCTCTGTCCTACTTCTTCGCCTCTGCCTGTCCTCTTCACCCGTCAACTCTCCATTTCACTCTACATTCCCCCTTCTCTGTCCATCAGTGCCTTCATCATTCAGACCCTGCCCTCACGGTGTCGAATTATTTATATCTGCACCAAGTCGGGTAGAAATCTATTTTAGAATTTCTCGAACATAAACGTATGTGACCTATTCCGCACATGAATGTGTCCTCTGCTGATTTAGACTAAGATTCCAGAGAAAGTGTAAATAAAAGATCTGTGGTAGACAGAAGGGAAGGAGCCCTATGGTTCAACGTTCCATCTAGAGTGTGGTCATCAGATACGCAGCTCATGCTGCGATTTTTGGGAAAGGAAATCGGTCATGGTCTTTGAAAGTAACGATCCCGGAATTCGCCCTGAGTGATTTAGGGAAATCACGAAAAAGCTGATGAGTTTGTTATTCCGTTGATAATAGCTATTCCATCTTGAAAGTCACTGAGCCGTCCTGATCGACTTATTGTGCTGTTACTGCTTTTCTGCTGGCAACACAACACTACTCGCCTCCTTTTATACTCGCAGTTCCGCGTCTTGTGAACTCATTTCCGGATATCATAGTTATATCAGAATTCTTTCGAGCGCTTGGTGTAGATTTTCTACACCTTCTTCCTCTCTTTTTTGGGCGTTAAACCACCAAAGTTTCCTTCTTTCGTTCCGCTCTAATTTCACAATAATATTCATTCAGATAACGGATTTGTGGAATTACGTACCGCTAATAAATTGTGCATACATATACAACTTTATTTTTTGACTCACAAATTATTTCAACTTGTTGTTGTTGTTGTTGTTTAGAGGGGACTAAACTACTTGGTCATCAGTCCGCATGAATTGTCTTTGGGTGAAACTCATATATAAGACTAACGTCGAGGCGGTGAAAGCACAGTAAACGTCCTTTGTTACCGAAATGCCTAGTTTTCGAACAATAAGGCCGTGCATTCATGAGCAGTACATTATTTCAGTTTTACTGGCGAAGTATAGGGTTACTTTATACATACCATAAAACCCTGCTTTTATACTAACGGAAACATTTATCATGTTAATCGATGAAAACAAATGTGTTCAAAATATTCGAATGTTTATAAGTCTGTCGGACTCAAATGATGGGCTATTAGTCCGTAATCATAAACTATTTAAACTAACCTAAGGACAACACAAACACCCATGACCGAGGGGGAACTCGAAACCCAGACGGCGAACGCCCGCCCGCACCACAGCATGGTGCCCCAGTACGCGCGGCTACCGGCCGTGGCCAAATGTGTTAAACACTGTTCAAGGTGACTTTCCTGTCTAATTAGGGAGAACACTTCCAGTTGTCTACAAAACTGACATATTGTTCATCATTGCATGAGTCCTATTCGTTGGAAACTACTGTAGGTATACCTTTAACAGGGTATCTAATTCACTGCGTTCACCGATTCGAAATGAGCTTCAAGCAAATATCTTGTCAGTGTTAATTACATTGTTTTTGAAGTAGCACATTATCTCCTCTAAGGTTTCTTAAAAGTTTTTAAACACTCAAATTTGTTTGTACCTGTGCCTAATGATTTCTTCTATGCAGTTACTAATTAGTCAACAAACCTGCTAATGCAATAGGGACTGCTCTGTTTTGGCGTTACGGCCATGAAACAGCCATTCGACAAAGAATCTTGGAGTTGTTTGTGTCAACACTGCGTTGTTACTTATTTGTTCAAGGAAATAGTTTCAACTGGGCAGTGATAACTACAAACTCACAAGAATACATTCCCAGTTGCCCATTTTAATAAGCATCAGCTGTAGGATTTGATACTGACAAGCTCTCTCTCTCTCTCTCTCTCTCTCTCTCTCTCTCTCTCTCTCTCTCTCTCTCTCTCTCTCTCTCTCTCGGGATGTGGTTTCTCCCACTGCGTTCAACAGTCAGTATGGTGTTCCACATAACAGCCTGTCAGTGGATTAAGAACTACAGGCACTATAAGACAAACTTAGTGTCACGTGCGTCAGTCCTTTCTTCGCTCTTACGATGGATTAGAACCCTTGAATTGTTAGGTAAATGAAAGAAATTGTGCAAGAAAAGTTGGTATCATGTAATCTTTGTTTCCAGGTGAAGCGTTACTACGAGTTCAAAGTTAAGCATGCAGACGCGTTCGACGGCCTGATACCCTCAAAGGAGAAGAATCTCTTCGACAATGACATCATGCAGGTGTTGCCCAGGAGGGACCAACATGGCCGTCGCATTCTCGTCATTGAGCTGGGCAGTACGTATTCAGACCAACAATAAAATTATTACTGTTATAACTGATGCGCTGGGAATGATGGGTAAAGCAATCAGTAACAATTCCATTGGTGTTTCTATTATTATGCCATATTCAAATTAGCACTATAAATAGCTGTTTTCAGCTAATTCGTTAGTTACTTTTTGGTGAAATGCACTACTGAGAGAGATTTGAACGCAGACAACCCAAACAAATGCATTGAGGCTAGCTATTTACATCTAAAATCGGGATATACCAGAATAATATATCAAAGAAACGCTAGTGGTTATTACCACCCTTCCTGTTGATAATCTACAATAGCTGTGCACAGCGGTTTATTATGGATTCAAATTAGATTAAAATTCATTGTGATTATGTATAAAAGTATATTTGAACAGTGTGTCATCACAGCAAGAACTGATCACACACAGATTGGACATGTGGGACAGGAAAGCACGGGGTATTGAACAACATGACCTAAAGGCATATTTGACTGTTGATGTTCATACCATTTACTATAGTGTCAGCCTATCTAAAACATTTGTCTTACTATGCCTGGACAATTAAGATTTGATAAAGGCTCTTTTACGAATCTAGTCATCAATGTAAAATAAATGTATATAAGTGATCTATGGCAAATAAGGATCTCATAAGAGATCCATAAGTACATGTTCAAATGTTTGTTAAGCTTATGGGACTTAACTACGGGGTCATCAGTCCCTAAACTTACAAACTACTTATGAACTACTTACGAACTAGGACGGCACAAATATCCATGCCCGAGGGGGGATTCGAACCCCCGACCGTAGTGGCCGTGCTGACCGTGACTGGAGCGCCTCAGTCACCTCGGCCACCGCGGCCGGCCATAAGTACATGTAAATTCCATTTTTTCATATTGACTAATTGCGAATAAAAGGTCTGTTCAAAAAATTCTGAAAGGTTCGTAATGTCGCGTCAATGTAAACGCCTGTGTTGCTTGTTTAGCTGCAAGATTTTTCATTATTGTAAGACTGTAAGTTACCGTACAGTGTTGTATTGTTTGGTCGCTGTATTTGCGAATTTCAAGATGTCAGAATTAAAGGATGAACGTGCCTGAATTACATTTTGCTTGAAACTCAAGAAAATCTTTGCAAAGTCAAAGGTGTCGAGAAGTGGATCGACGGTTGTGATGTTGAAAGAGAGGTTCAGTCTGCAACGGAACGGGAAAGATTATCAAAGATCAAAAAACGCTCGACGGGTCAGGTCAAACGCCAAAGCCACAGTCACAGCCACGTTGATTATTTTGCTTTCACATTGAAGGATTAGTTCATTCATTTGTGGCACAGGGACAAAGCGTTAAAGTAGAATCGGAATGTGTTGCGAATGCGAGAAAATCTTGATGGAAACGGCCTAAAGTGTGGCGATACTATTCATGTCTCCTTTCCATCACAATAACGTGAAACGCTTATGGGTGAATTGTAGAAATAAAAAGAACTTCATTTCAGTAGCAAAATTAGGAGAATTATTTCACGTAACAGCCTTGAAAGAAAACCATTCCACTGTGGGTGAGGAACATAAAAGAACTCTTTACTTAAGTTCTGGCCGACGAACATTGTTCTCCAGTAAATGGTACAATACGTGCTTCGGTAAAAAATTCAGAAGTACTTGATGAAATTATTTATGGAAAACACTTTAATTCCATCTTAATGAAAACACATTTGATTGCGCAATGTCTGAAAATGCAGCATCGGGTACAGAGCTGCTTACAGTTTCACATCCAAGTACAGAATACCGTAACATGGCTTCCGCCTTAAGCTACTTCAGAGAAACTGCGTAATAAGATCAATGACAGTTTTGCTGTTCTTAAACACCATCGCTTTACTTGAAGTAGGCCAAAATATATAAATTAAAATATTACATGTAGGTTTTAACTGTTAAGCTCCATGTAAGTACGTGTTTATTGTAATTAGGATTTAACACAATACGCAAATTAAAAGTCGTGTTTTGATTCATGTTAAATTTACTCAATTTATTAACTATATTGGTGATTTCGAAGTGCACACATTTTTTTGAAATATTGTTTAGGTGAACTATTATCCAGACTCCTAATTTTAGCTTATTTCAATTTGTGGTTTAATTTTTTATAAATACTGCTTTGTTTAATTAGTAGTAATTTTATTAATTTCAGCAATAGTTTCTTAGTACCAAACAGATAGTTGAAATGAGTGATAAAATCGTAATATATATTTGATTTAGAATCCAGTGATATATGAATCATAGTCTGCCATAATTTATTTAAACAAAAGGTAAATATGTAATAATGTTGTGCAATAGTTGCAACATATAACAATGTTGCATTTATACATCTAAATATATAGTCCACAATCCACCATAAGGTGCGTGGCAGAGGGTACACTGTACCACTACTAGGCATTTCCTTTCCTATTCCACTCCCAAACAGAACTAGGAAAAAAAGAATGCCTTTATGCCTCCGTACGAGCCCTAATTTCTCTTATCTTGTCTTTGTGACCACTACGCGAAATGTAAGTAGGCTGCAGCAAGATCGTACTACACAGCTTCAAATTCCGGCCCTCTAAATGTCCTCAACAGAAATTCACGAAAAGATCGTTGTCTTTTCTCCAATTGAGTTGCCGAAGCATTTCCGTGGCACTCGCGCATTGGTCGAACCTACCAGCAACAAATCTTGAGCAATACTCAAGACGTGGTCGTACAAGCGTTTTATACGCGGTTTTTCTACATTTATAATACATCTTCCCAAAATTATCCCAATAAACCGAAGACGACTGTCCGTCTTACTCATAACGGTCCTTACATGTTCGTTCCGTTTCATATCGGCTCTGCAATGTTACGCCTAGATAATTGAAAGACGCGACAGCATCAAGAAGCTCACGACTGATGCTGTATTCGAACATTATGGGATTGTTTTTCCTACTCATGCGCATCACCTTACATTTATATTAGTACACGACTTTTTAGGATCAGCATATTCCATAACTATGCGTAATGTATTTTTAGTGTTAGTAATTGTTATTTACAAAAGTATCAAAGCTGAATATTACGTATTAATTGTCGAAGTTAATAAGTAATTTAAATAAATCTTACAGTACCGTGTACATAAATGTTCCTGTATGTGCAACAGAGTATTTTAAACAGAGTATGAGTATTATAGTTTTCAATATGAAATGCCAAGATCGCACATTAATAATTTATTCAGTGACGACCGGTTTCTGTGAACTGTGTTACCTTCATCTGGTCACATACATGTTACAAGCTGGTCATTTTGTTAAAAAAATGGTGGGTATAAAATAACAAGTGCAACATTGCACTTAGTCAATATATAAAAAAATACACAAGTTAAAAACATGACAGTATTTTGTAATGACCAGCTTGTAACATGTATGTGACCAGATGATGGTAACACAGTTCACCGAAACCGGTCGTCACTGAATAAATTATTAATGTGCGATCTTGGCAGTTCAAATTGAAAACTATAAAACGATCAGATCGCCTCCAAACCCGACTATGTCAGGTAATCTTACAGTATGAGGATATTACATGTCTGGTGATAAAATTTATTTATGGTTTTAAAAATGTTGCGTTTGTAATGTTGGCAATGGATTGGTACCGATTGCGCAACATAACAGAAACGTTACATGGCCACTGGTAGAAATCGTAGAACCAGAAGTGAAAGCCTCTCGTCAGCTGGAGTGGTTGAGTGCTGGCTGGCGTCCCTGACCTGTGTTTTTCCCGGTGTTCGCAGAGAAGTGGAAGCACAAGAAGGTGAGCCTGGAGGAGGTGTTCAAGGGCGCGGTGCTGTACCTGGAGGCGGCGCTGTGGGAGCCGGAGACGCAGGTGGCGGGCGGCGTCGTCATCTTCGACATGGACGGCCTCTCGCTGCAGCAGGTCTCGCAGTTCACGCCCTCCTTCGCCAGGCGCATCATCGACTGGCTGCAGGTCAGTGAACTCCATACCACACCACACCTCAACTCTCCTCCTGACACCAACCAACTCCTGCTCTGCTGTCTTGATGCCAGCGAGCACAGAATAACAGAGGATTAGAGGCCTATCCGAGAAGACAGATTAAGGAAAGGAAAACCTACATGTCTAGCTTTTGTAGATTTGGAGAAGGCTTTTGACAATGTTGATTGGAATAAGCTCTTTCAAGTTCTGAAGCAAGCAGGAGTAAAATATAGGGAACATAGGATTATTTACAAAAATCAGACAGCAGTTGTCAGAGTTGAAGGGATGCAGTGATTGGGAAGGGAGTAATACAGGGTTGTAGCCTTTCTCCAATGTTATTCAATTTGTACATTGAGCAAAGCTATAAAGGAAAGCAAGGAGAAATTTGGAGAAGAAATTAAAGCTCAGGGTGAAGAAATAAAAACATTGCGTTTTGCCGACGACATAGTAATTCTGTCAGAGACAGCAAAGGACCTGGAAGAGCAGTTGAACGGAATGGACAGTGTGCTGAAAGGTGAACATTAACAAGAGCATAACAAGGGCAATGGAGTGCAGTCTTAGAAAGTCGGGCAATGCTGAAGGAATTAGATTAGGTAACGAAACAATAAAGGAGGTAGATGAGTTTTGTTACTTGGGCAGTAAAATAACATGCGATGGTCGCAGTACAGAGGATATAAAATGCAGAATGGGAATGGGTAGAAAAGTATTCTTGAAAAAGAGAAATTTGTTAAAATCCAATATAAATTTAAGCCTAAGGAAGTACTTTCTGAGGATATTTGTATGGAGTGTTCCCTTGTATGGATTGTTCCCTTGTATGGGAGTGAAACGTGGACGATAAACAGTGCGGACAGGAAGAGGATAGAGGCTTTTGAAATGTGGTGCTACAGAAGAATGCTGAAGATTAGGTGGGTGGATCGCGTAACCAATGAGGATGTACTGAACAGAATTGGATAGAAAAGGAATTTCTGGCATACCTTGACTAAAAAAAAGGGATCGATTGCTAGGACACATTCTTAGACATCAAGGAATCGTGAATTTAGCTTTGGAAGGAAGTGTGTGGGACAAAAAGCGCAGACGAAGACCAACAGATAGATATAGTAAGCAGATTCAGTCAGATGTAGGTTGCCGTTCTTATGTAGAGATGAAGAGGCTTGCTCAGGATAGGGTATTGTGGAGAGCTGCATCAAACCAGTCTCCGGACTGAAGACAACAACAACAACAACAACAACAACAACAACAACAGAGGCCTACATCAGCGTACAGGCAGTGAAGCCCGCCAGCCATCTTGGTTGGGTGTAAGAGTTGGGCCGATAAATGCGTGCTTCTTAAAGTGTCATTTGAACCCCTTAAGATAGGAAAAAATTACCAAATTTTTCACGTAGACATGTGAATACTGAAGGAAAGCAATAGTGTCCTTGCCAAGTACAATATATATTGTTTGTTTAAAATTAATAATTGAAACTACTACTTTGTTGTGAAATTAAAAGTAGACATGAAAACGTTACTCGCCTGCCACTCATTTTGTTTTGTGGCCAGGAAATTTTAGCTAGCGAGAAAATTGATCATGAAATAAACTTTTCTTTTTATTCAAACAACTCTTTTATAGTTCCCATGGTTTTCTTACAAATTTGGATACAATAGAGTGGTTGAAACTTTCCAAATTCTACTCGTTACTTTCAGCGAGCTGCCCACCAGCGGGCAAAGATTCTGTTGCCCACTCATCTTCTACTTTGTGACCAATATTGATGAGCATTTACAATTTGGGATAAAATTTTCGAGATACAATAATTATCACTTAACACTTTTTATTTTACTACTAACTGAGCCTCTCAGACTTTGCACGGGTAATCTTTAAACTACTTTAACCCAAGAACTGCAGAACGTATCGTGATGCGGTTTCTTTCAATTTCTTCGGATAATCCTGTGTTCAACGTAGACTATATTAAATGCCAATACGAAAATGAGAAATAATAATAATAACGTAGAATGGTTTACCACTTCCGCACTTTCGAGAGCTTTGTTGTGCAGTCTAAACTAAGAGACCTGCGCCAAAGTACATAGTATAGAATTATAGAACTCAAGACGATTTGAAGAAGAAGAAGAAGAAGAAGAAATACGCGAGATCCTATGTCTAACTACAGATCTTCCACAATCACGACATCTGTAGTCTGAAGACATCTGGCGCCAGCGCTTTAGAAAAGAAAAATGATAAATGTTTAATCGTAGAAGTTTGACACATGCTCTCGCTTGTTTTTTGTAGATGTTGGTGAGTTTTGCAAGTTTATACTAAATACATTGGTCTAGCTTTTTTAGTTTAGGCTCCAGAGCTGACTAAAGTACAGAAGTGGTAAACGATTCTACGTTATGATTCTTATTTTATTATTTTTTTTTTCGTAAGTTCGTATTGAAATTAAATATAACCTAAGATTATTCCAGGATTCTAAAGAAGAAATTAAAAGGAATCGCATGACGATACGTTCTGTTAAAGGGACAGACAGAGAAAACATGTGCTTCTATTTTATATAATACTACGATGTGTTATCCCCAGCTGAAATTTTTAATTATTCGTGGCAAAAATATTGTCAAAAAAGGAAAGCCTTCAAATATATGAAAAAGGAATAAACAGACAGCGAACTCAATAAACTACCGGGTGGCGCTCGGCCGCCATTTTGGTTGGGTGTCGCGCTCTCAGCCGGCTTCATTTTAAGGCCTCTCTAAGTTATTTTGTGTTCGCTGGTTGATGCATCTATATTTTAGTGGTCGGTGGTTCAAAATCTGGGCCGACAATTCCAATTGTTTTAGGTTTATTGTAACACACACGAAAAGAATTAGGGGATCAGGAAAGATATCGTACACAATATACATGTGGTAACGTATTTGTGCCGGTAGAGGGACTGCCGGCCGCGGTGGCCGAGGGGACTGAGGCGCTTCAGTCACCATCTGCACGGCCACTACGGTCGGGGGTTCGAATCCCCCTCGGCATGGATATTTGTGCCGTCCTTAGTTGTAGCTAGTTCATAAGTAGTTTGTAAGTTTAGGGACTGATGACCCCGTAGTCAAGTCCCATACACTCTACAAACATTTGAACATTTGGTAGAGGGACTGGTAGGCCTCCGTGCGTAAAGGCCACATCTCCGAAGGCGGACTGTTTGTGTTGGTATTGAGCCTCCTGTTGCTGCCTGCAGGTTCGTTGCAGCTGAGTAGCATTCAGCTTCCTGTCCTGACGGGCTGTTAACCGGAGATATCGGTCATTTCTTCGGTCAAGACCTTGGCCTTGCCTTCTTTTAACGGTTCCTGATGTCTGAAATCGCGGTGTCAGGTCCTAGAAAATACACTTTTGGACACTCCAGTAGCTGCAGCCAACTCACTTTGTGTCTGTCCCACTTCCAATAAGTCACATGATGTTGCATTGCGCTACATGCTCACTATAGTAGAGCCGAAATAGGATGATCCCTGGTGTTTGCGCCAATCGGCTTTGAGCGACTGCTGCGGCAGCAGACCATTGGAGTATGTCAGACGCGAACTTTGCTCTGCGCATGCCCACGTTCGGCTGCGCTCTGCCCTTCTGCCAGTTCTGTCAGACAAAGCGACCGTTACCCATACAATCTGGCAGCGAACTAACTACTTGGCAACATGGTTGTTTTCAGCTTCCGTGGTCGGGGCGGCCTCCCAGCCCAGTAGGAGGAGACAGGGATCATCGTGTTTCGGCTCGACTATACACTATCTGAATCTAATTGCTTCTGTTGTTTGTCTGGTAAACACAAGTCATCCCTAACCATTCCTGCAGCAAATTTATGTTATTACCTCTATCCAGGTTTCCGTAATGTTGTTGAGTCCACTCTTCTGAACTGACAGAAAGACGTCAAATGATTTCAGTTCATTCTGCCGATTACAATACTTCAGAACCTAGATATCTCAACCGATCCCCTAACTGTTTTGACCAATGTATTATTACTTTGCCATTTTGTTCTTTGCGGAATGTAATTATGCCGTATAAGACTGCGAAAGTGAAGGTTACTCCAACAAACATGTTAAAAAAAACTACGCCAGTCGAGGCTAATTAATAATATTATTTTAAAAAATAGCGCCTTGACTGGTTTCAGACGTAAAGGTTCATCAGACTACTGTTAACGTCCAAATACATTTCCTGTTAACGTCTGGATACTGTCCTCTTGTGGCAACATTCTTAGAATACTGAAATGTTAAATATTCTTGGAATATTTTGCCACGAGAGACAACAATCCAGAACTAAATAATAAAAAATGGTTTTGGTCGCGAATGTGATGAACCTTTTGGTTCGAAACCGGTAAAGGCGCTATTTTATTTAAAAAAAATTATCAATAGTGACCAGTTTTTTTTTTTTTCTTCAAATGTTCAAATGTTTGTAAATCTATCGGACCAAACTGCGTGGTCATCAGTCCGTAGCTTACAAACTACTTAAACCTAGGTAAACTAAACTAAGGACAAACACACACGCCCATGCCCCAGGGAGGACTCGAACCTCCACGGCGAGCAACCGCGCGCTCCGCAGCGAGACGCTTTAGACCGCTCGGCTACTCCACCGCGACAGTTTTTTTCTTTTTTGCAAGAATCGACCAGTATTTTGTACATAGCCATGGTCTAATAATATCAGTTCAAGACATAATTGTTCTGCATTAAGAAACTGATTAACTTCCGTATCAAAAATTTTGACAATTTTAAACATGGCTGTTCAGACAGCAACCGTTTGTGAAAGTTTAACATTAAAAAAAATACAGCTCATCGGTTGCAAAGCTATAGCTTGATTACTTACCATAGTTTCGGCTTGAACTAAGGAAGCCTTCATCAGAAGTAAAAAATATTTCGTTACTTGACATGGACAATGGTTCTTGAGCAACAGAGCTCACGTTCAAGTTACAAATGTAAAATTACATGCGTCACGAATAAAAAGCAGAAAATATTTCGTGTAACTAAAACACGCCGCTATGGATCTAACTGACCTCAGATGAGGCTGATACCATGATTAAGTAATCAACCCGTAGCTTTGCAACCGATAAGCTGTATTTTTTAATGTTAATCGAAAATATTGATTTATTTACTTCAAATATTCACACAGTTTATTGGTAGACATTAAGAATCTACAAGATTTTTGTTAAAAGTATCTGTGAGGAAGAAAATCTTACAGTTGCCGCTTCTTGTTCCTATTTATTTATATTGATCATGTTTCACAGAACCCGCTTAAGGAGCAAATCTCCAAGGCACGTGTCTTTGCATAAAATTATAACAGAAAAGGTCATAGACTTTACATCCGAAACAAAAATGAAAGATGCAATTTTTCTAGATGAATATCCGCCGTGACACAGGACCACGATTGTTCGCGGAAGGCTTTGCAACATTCCGGATAGTTCCTGCGAATGATTTGGCCACCGAATCGCCCTTCATGAATCGCATCCAACATTGATGGCAGTTAGAGAACCAAATCCCGCGCTGGTAACACTACAGCATTTATGGGCGGTTCTAGAGGTACAATATTGTAGGAATAGAAGAGGAAGTTAGATGGAGATAGGAGATACCATTCTAAGAGAGGAATTTGAGTAGCACTGAAAAACATAAGTCAAAACTAATTCCCTGGAGTAGACGACATTCCGTCAGAGTTTTTGGAGTCTGGGAGAGTCAGCCATGACAAAAATATTCCACATGCTGTGCAAGATGTGTAAGAGAAGCGAAGTAGCTTAGGACTTCAAGGAAAATCTAATTGTAGCAATGCCAAAGAAAGCCGGCGCAGACAGGTATGAAAATTACAGAACCATTAGTTTAGTAACTCATGGTTGCTAAATCCTAAAGCGAATTATTCATAAAAGAATGGAAAAAACTGGTAAAAGCCGACCTCGGGGACGATCACTTTGCATTTAAAAGAAAAGTAGGTACACGCCAGGCAATACTTGAAACTTACGTTAGAATATGGTATTAAGCAAAGGCAAAGCTACATCTCTAGCTTTTGTAGAGAAAGCTTTTGAAAATTTTGGAGTTCACTATTTCAAATTATGATGTCAACAGGGGTAAAAATAGTGAACGGAAGCAGCTATTAGAGTCGACGGGCATGGAACGAAAGCGTTGGTTGGGAAACGAGTAAGATAGGATTTTAGCCTTTCTCCATTGTTATTCATCTGTACATTGAGCAAAATGTGAAGGAATGCAAGGGGAAATTTGGAGAAGGAATTAGAGTTCAGGGTGAAGAAATAAAAACATTGCGATTTGCCAAATCAAATGTTCAAATGTTTGAAGAACTTATGGAACTTAACTACGGGGTCATCAGTCCCTAAGCTTACAAACTACTTATGAACTAATTAAGAACAAGGACGGCACAAATATCCATGCCAGAGGGGGGATTCGAACCCCCGACCGTAGTGGCCGTGCAGACCGTGACGAGCGCCTCAGTCTCCTCGGCCACGGCGGCCGGCTGCGATTTGCCGATGAACTTATAATTCTGTCAGAGACAGCAAAGGACCTAGAAGAGCAATTGAACGGAATGGACTGTTAGTTGAATGAAGCTTACAAGGTGAACATTAACAAGCGCAAACAAGGGTAATGTAATGTAGTCTAAGGGAAACAGGCGATGTTGAAGGAATAAAGATTAGGTAATGAAACAGTGAAGGTGTGAAAAACACACAATGGTCGCTGTTCAGATGATATAAAATGCAGAATGGCAAAGCGTAAAAAAGCGTTTCTGAAAAAAAACAAATTAGTTAACTTTGAATATTGTCTGGAAATCTTTTCTGAAGGCTTTTGTGCGAAGTGTTGCCTTGTACGGCAGTGAAATGTGGACGATAAATAGTTCAGACAGGAAGAGAATAGGTTTCGAAATGTGGCACTACAGACAAATGCTGAAAATTTGACGGGTAGATCGCGTAACTAATGAGGTGGTTCTGAACAGAATTGTGGATAAGAGGAACTTCTAGCATACCTTGACTGAAAAAGGTTCGATTGATATGACTCATTCACATCAAGGAATTGTGAATATAGCCTTAGAGGGAAGCACATGGGGGCAATAATCGCAGGAATAATCCACGAGACGACTACAGTAAGCAGGTTGAAATAGATGTGAGTTGCCTTTATAATGGGGAGATGAAGAGACTTGCTCAGGATAGAGTAGGCTGGAGGGCTGCATCGAACTAGTCTCCAGGCTGAAGACAAAAATAAGATCATGGAGGTAGCATGCCTCCACATTCGTCAGGGTACATTCAGCTTCATGTTGAGTCCTTGCTACGACCAGTTGCTGCACTTCGCGAGGCAAAACGAGGGTGTCTCATGATTATTTTCACTTCATTGTAAGTCTTTAGTTGCCTCTTGTATCTTCATCGGCACTAACCTGAAATGGTGACGCGCTGCGATGTGACATAATGTGTGTTAATGTTTCAAAATTGGCTGAATGACAAAACTGCAGCAGCAGAACAAAAGCCCCTACATCGATACTCACATAATTACGCCCGTTAAGGAACCTACTCGTACAGCAGACACCGTTTGCCCTTGAAGACAGATCAGAAAATATCGAGTTGTCGTAGCTGGTCTGAATGTAAATTTAAACGTATTTGGAGTAATGTCCGTATTTTAGGGTGCGCGGCAGTTTCCAGCAGAGCACTTGGTCCCAGGTGAGGGTACGTGCCCGGACAAGTGGCTATGCAGATGGCGCCATTGTATGCAAACGGCGGACGTTTCGCGTGACGCGCGATCGCTAACCCTCCGTCGCAGAATCGCTGACTATATGATGATGACTCGCTGCTCTCTGTTGACAGGACGCGGTGCCGGTGCGACTCAAGGGCTTCCACGTGGTCAACCAGCCCTACATCTTCAACATGGTCTTCGCGCTCTTCAAGCCGTTCCTCAAGGAGAAACTCAGGAGTAGGGTGAGTATATACCTCGATTAAAGTGCACGCATTATATTTGTCACTTAAAATTTTCTTGTCAATTACCGTTAAAACCCGTCGGTGCCCGGGTATAATTTATTCTCTGTTCAGTGCCTTCTGCTCCATTCTGTGTCTATTTCACTTGTGTCTATTTCACTTGTGTCTTTAGCGAATTTCGGCTTTAGTTTCTTTTTCACGCACATCGATCCTTATGACGTCATATATATTACGATCGAGGCCAACGAGAAAGACGGACCATTGTGCGTACGTCACGACTCTTCAATCAGAGAAGGCTTGAGCCAACGCGGTCGTTAGCTGACTGGCTGGCCGTGTCGTGACGTACGCTCCACAGCCTGTATTTCTCGTTTGTCTCGTCTTAACGATATGTTTACCGGACATACTTTGGAATATTTGGAAACTGTCAACGAATAGTTAGTAATAATTAGTTGTTAAATGGAAACGCGATGTGTGATAGGGCGTTTTTTCGTGCGTGTCATTGCTTATTAAGTCGTAGCTCGTCAAATATGTCACGTACTATGCATAATTTCTAAGATACGTGTGTACTGGGAGGAAATCTCTCGTAAACACAGTGTGGAAAAATACATTGTAGCATCCGTACGAATGACATAGTTTACTCCATGAACCGCGGAAAAGCGGTAAACGATAAACAATCTTTCCTTTCATTATTTTGTTGCAGATGTCGACGGGAAAAAGTTTCGTAAAGGTTTGACTTATATGTAGAGTTCGTTAAAAATCGATAAGATTTTGTTACAAAATCGTTAAGTGCTCTCATTCTCAAACAGTGGATGAATGAAGTCTTATTATTAGCACGTGGGATGTTATTCCGCAGCATTTGGATTGTGATGGTAAGAAACAGTTCAGGAGGAAATAATGGATAAACACACACACGGACAGACAGATATTTGATAAAATGTTTTTCTTTTCTGCTGATCTGAACGTACTGAAAATATTGTTTGTCTACACAGCTGTTTTACTTTATTTTTCATTTGGATTTGACTTATTGGTATTGGAAGTTCTTCCTTTCCTAATGATACAGGTGGTTTAGGAGTAAAGGAAAATGTTCTGAGTGGTGATTCTGTAAAAGTAACTTCGAATAAACATACGCCATTGCCTCAAATAATCAGAGATTGGTCTGTTTAAAAATGAAAGGCGTCAATCTCATGTTCGTCATCACAACTATGCAAATACAACCAAGGCGATACTAGGCTATAGTGGGAACGACCTTTCTCACTGAGAAGTGTTACGCGGTGCAATTCATGACCAACAGAAACTAGCTTAATGGAGAACGGTATCTTTGTTTCCCACCAAATGTCTTGCCAGAATATTTGAAGAATATTGCTTTGGGAACAAAATGACTGAGCCCAGTGACTCAGTAACAACTCACGGTAGCGTAAATGCATGTATGAAGTTTCAGAGAGCTAATCAGAGTATCCCAAATTTTTCATTTATTTAAATAACGTCTTTGGTGAAATAGGCGGTACCTACTGCCTAAGACTGAATCACTAATCCAACACAGCAGTTCAGGTATCCAGGACTAATGAGAAATGAAACAAATGGTACTGAGAAATGCAATAGTTCATGAATGTATGTGATGGACAATGCGATCAGTTACCTTGCTCATGTTCTGATCCATAAATATTGATTTATAGTCTCGAATAATGGTTCTCTAACAAAAGAACAAGTGTGTCCGCGTAGTTGATGATCAAGGCAGTGCTACGGCGTGTTTTTCTTCGCAGAAAAATTAGTGGAATGGAACACAGATCGGGCCCAGTAGATGATGGATCCTTTCGAAGTTTTATTTGCCGTCCGCTTTCCCAAAGACAATGAATTGAAATCATTATAAATAAAACTTCTCGAGCATACTGTAGGTCTACCTCAGAAAATTAAACAGAAGTACCTTTTCCGGATAGAGTTAGCATGAGTCAGGCACGGCTTGTATAACGTTTCCCTGTACTCAAACAGACGTGGTTGCTGGCACGTTTCTGCGAAGGTTGCTGACCTTGCGCGTCCTTGTTGACTTAACGCGCCAGTACGCGCGCTCGGTAAGTCTGGAATATTGTCGACGTAGACGTGCAGAATGTTCAACACGCCGTGCCTCAACTCGGCGGAAATGACATGCGGTTTGTTTCCACTAGGCGCTGTTCGGAAGCGGCGAAAAGAAAACAGTGAGAGTAAAGCCGCAAGCAAGGTGGAGACAGCAACAGGTAGTCCATATCCTGGAGCTCTAAATATGTCTCTGTCAAACAGCATATGGATATGCTGGCCGGGTGACGACGTAGACTACCGCCGATATTTCGACAGGGGTACACCCTGCCATTCTCAAGGCACAACTGCATTCAAGGAAGAATGTGCAAGCGAATTTAATACCTCCATTTGCAAAGGGTAAGCAAGGAAGGTTACACACACTGTACAAGTCACTACAGAGTCAACACAACCAAAGATGACCGAACATAAAATATCGATAGTGATTATTAATCAACAAGTCCCTGTTTTTTAACTAGTGCCAGTGCCAGATTCCAAGCAGAATTTAAAGAAAAAACCACCATCTCTGTTTATAAGGTCGCTTGCTAGTTTAATTTCAACAGCTTCCTTAATAACAGTATCCCAATAGGTGTAAGTGCATGCCAGAACCTCAGTGTTGTTGTATTCCATAGGATGACCTGTGCCAAGATAGTGTTCTGCAACAGCGGATTTGTTTGGCTGTTGTAAGCGTGTGTAACGTTAATGTTCAATACACCGGTCTTCCACAGCCCTGATTGTCTGACCAATATATGACATGACACAACTGCAAGGAATACTATAGACATCTGCCTTACGCGAACCAAGATCATCCTTTACGGACCCCAACAAGACTTTTATCACATTTGTGACTTGAGTGCAGTTGTGCCTTGAGAATGGCAGGGTGTGTACTCCTGTCGAAATATAGGCAGTTGTTAACAAAATCACCTGGTAGCATACCCGTAAGTTGTTTGAAAATTTATTCATTGCCCATTTTCGTTCCATGTAGATATTTAAGTCGTTTTGCAGTTGATTTTGGTATTCTGGTGACTTCACAAACCGATAAGACAGCATCATCCTCCAACACTTTAAGAGAATTATTCAGATTGCCTCCCAAACTGTTTATAAAGATGAGGGACAGTAGAAGCCTCATAACAATTCCTTACCGTCAATTACTACGTTGGTGTGTCCTTTCTTACTACATTCTGGATTAGAAAGCGCTTGTGAGTTAGTGTCAAAGTCTTCCGGAAATCTAGATATATGAAATCTGAACCCTTGTTGACCATGGGTGGGAAGGTCGTTCTCTTAAGAGTTAGGTCATAATGTTTGAACGAAGGTTTCCGTCAAATAAAATTATATATAATAATCATCAATATTAACGTAGTGAGGATAATGACAATCTGAATCTCAATTTTTTATAAATGCAGAAGTACATAAGTCTTTAATAATTATTACTTGACAATACTGAGGCAAGGCTTTGCGCAACAATCAGAGATATTGTTAACATTATTTTGTACCCCTGAAATAAGGCACATTTGGTAACTTATAGATATCAGTACCACATTAACTTAAATATTATTTATTTTTACTTCGGCTCTGTAGCTCTTGACACTTCGTGTATGACGCCTTATTAATTAACAGAAAAAGCGCAGCGCATAATTTAAATTAACACTCATTATTAAGAAAACTCAAAGGGGAGTTCTGATGCTTTTGACTAATCCTGTTGAGCATCACCTACTCTGACAATAGTATTGACTAATAAAAAAGAAATTTGTTGAGAGAGAAAAAGCTGTAACTACGTAAAAAGACAATTGGCGTATAGTTTGAACTGAACTGTGTTGCAACAAAAATGCTTTACAAACGTGACAATTTCCTAGCGTGGTTGATCAATTAATTTTACAAAGGACTAACCTTAAACTTTAAAAACACCGAAATCAAATAACTAAAACCTTGTACCACAAACATTATTTAAACAAAATTGCGGCCTCACTGCCGATAACAAAAAAGAAAGAATTTTAATATTATTATTGTTATTATTATTGATACCTACAGCGGACGTTCCTCTCCAGCTCCTCGCCGCTGCTGGTACTATTACTACTACTACTACTACTACTACTTCTACTACTAACGAGATTGTTGCTGGCGTCGCCCGCCAAAGATACAAAAACACACAGCAGAGCTGCCTACATACATAGACCAAAGATAACGTAGTCTACGCATGTCCCTATCTCTTCTGTGTTGTGGTTTGAAACCAACATCTAAAATCACCCCGAGTCACGTGACCGAGTATTCCTCATTATGAGTCATAGTTTTTCTCATTTACAGGTGATATCAAGCGCTGATTTTAACAATAAAACGACTTCTCGTATTCCTATTACACGTCTAGTAATAATGGTAACGTAATTTAATCATATTGTTAATATTAATGCAGTGATTGTCGTGTTTACATGTGCCCCGGTGAAAAGTGGCGTCATTTTTAGAAGCAACAGAATTAATAATGCTCAGTGTTAGAGTTACGCTATGAATGTTTTACTTTATGCAACTTATGAATGTGAATATCGACGGGAAAATACTCCAAGCTGCTCTTGAGTAAGTTTGTATGTCAGCAAGTAAGTCATTTCTGCCGAAAATCTGCTTTGAATAACGTTATACAAAACTAAACATTCATACAGGCTATTTTGCACATGAAGTCACTTCTTGGCTAGTGCATCGATGGTTTCCTCATTACTCTATTATTTAATGTAAACAGCCAATACTTTGGTTGTTTTAGTTCTGGCATCACGGTCTGTACCAAAAGTCTTAAAATATAAACGGTTTTATTCTGTTAAAATCGGACATTATGGATGAAAACAGATTTCATTTCTTATAAAAACACGACGAAATATTTTACTTATATTGTTGAGGAATCGTAAGGAAGCTGATGCTCCTTTCAAATTGATGTTTGATCTTCAACTCCTGTGTAAAATACAGACTAAAAGACTCAGAGTACAACGACAACAATGTAGTTCTGTTGCTTGTCAAAAGACTGCCGATACGTTTCATATAGGCACATGGAAAAACTGTAGCTATCGCATTAACTCTTGCAATTGCGGAGAACTAACGCCAATTTTACATTTGAAGATGTAATAAGAATATGCTAAAACGTTTCATTGTTCAAATATACGCGTAATTTCCACTACAAAGGATAAAAACTGTAACTGTCAGCTATATTTCGCATTACTCGTAATGATGAAACCGGTATCCTGCCCCGAGTCACGTGACTTAGATGTTGGTTCAGTGTAATGACGTCACGCGCAGTCTACATTATCTATGGTCTATACCTGCATATATTATTGCACAGATGTTGCACCTCACATACTACAAAGATCATCTTTTACATTGACGTATCGAAGAAAATTAATGGTGACAAATACAACCCACAGTCTAACATATACAGTCGCGAAACTCCCAAAGATTTTTATTATACGCTGAGACAGCAGCGCTCCAAGCGGATGGCAAGCTACATTTCTGGATACGATAGTGGGTGAGTGCGAATAGCATCGTGTATATAGAGTTCAACACTATTTTTACATTAGAGAACGTATTTATTGCCATAGAAATAGGTAATAATTTAAAAATAGCTACACATTTGTCTGTCTTAGTTTTCCTGAGATAAATGATAAGTTACGAAACGGTAGCTACATTCAAGGCAAGTTAATGAACAATTATCTTCTAACAAAGAGGCTTTAAATGAATAATTTCATTTTGTCTTACAAATAAAAATGGTTAGGAAACACCAAAAGACCTGCCCTATAATAGAGACGTCGCTTTTCTTTTCAGGAACGCCAAGATTTCTTTATTACAATTCCAGTAAAATTAAGCTGTAACTTAAGAAACGGATATAGAATACAATATTTAACGCATCAAATCAGCCAACTTAGCTGTAGCTGAAGGAAAGTCATAAACATGGCAACAAAACGACAAAAGCAGTCAAACTGTTCTCCAAAAAAGAACAACCCAATTTCCCAATTGTTGCTACAATTAAACCACAAACCGCAAGAATCATCATAACATTGCCTTTTTAAGCTAAAGTAATTACACACGGAAGAATATGCATGTAAAGAGAATGAGATGTAAAATGTGCGAATCATTAGACTCCACATCGAATTGATATACGTCAAAAACTGCCTGTCATAGAACAGACATATATATAAGTTTATTATTATTCTTTTATTTATATTCTACTTTCAGCGGAATAAGCTGCAAATATACACATATTCATAAGTATTCGTTCTTGACGAAGTTGTTCTCTATACCACTGGATCAGTTAAATTTAGCAGTTTTTACAGTAATATCCGTATTATGTATGTCCCTCGATATTTAACTAATGCTTCTAGCACAAAAATTATACTAATTATTTTGTTAATTATGTACAAAAATAATTATAAACAGACACCACTACTTCGGCAGCTTGTTCACTGCTGGAAGCGCTAGTGTCGTTGCAACTGTTAGTTGATAACAACTTTTACAGCAGTAAGTGTCGGGACTGTATACGTTAAGGCTAGTCTACACGACGACACTAGGTTGCGAAACTCGTTGCATAAAATGAATTGCACGCAACTGGTGTCGTATATGTCTGTAGACACGGCGCCAATACTATACACTTCAGTTTCGTTGTTTTGTGAGTGCCGTAGTCGCCGTGAAATGAAAGTTTTGTTAGCTGTAAGAGTTGTGGCGAATCTATTGCTTGTCTGTGTGAAGTCGCTGCATAATTCTAAACATAAAAAGAATACGAAACGTGTTTGGGTTCGTGAATGGATTAAAAAAAGACGTCAGCTCTGTTGCTCAGCGACTTTGCTGAAAGAAATTGTGACTGAAAACCCTAGAAGTTATTTTAATCAACTTAGAATGTCATCAGAGCAGTTCACGTTCTTTTTAAACAGAGTTAGTAATGCAAAAAAGAAACAATTTACCGTTATGCGTGAAGCATTGTTACCAGAACTGAAATTACAAATTCCATTACGTTTCTTGTCAAGTAGATATTCGTCTCTGCAGTACTTGTACCGTGTTCCGAAATCCACAATTGCCATATTTCGTTTGTATAGGTATTTCGAATTGGTTGTATTTTAGTCTGCAGTTCACTAATCGTCAACCCATCAATATTTAATTTCACAAATAATTGCTAGAAGAGCACTAACACGCCGTTAAAATCGCACAAACACCTAGGCAATGCATATATGTTCAAAAACCGAATTATTTCTTCCGTTCCCCTCTTTATGTTGTATTTTGTTCTGTATTGGTTATCACCTAACCTAAAAACACGCGCAATCAGTTTCGCCAAAGTTGGAAGGTGCCGAAACTGTCTAGTTTCGCCAAAGAGTTTCGCGAACGCCTGCCGCGCATGCGCATTGGCTAGTAGCGCAGTTTCATGAAACCTAGTGTCGTCGTGTAAACTAGCCTTTAGAGTGTGGTACAACAGGTTCGTTCCAGCAGATGCCAGACTGCTTGACGCGCATGCGCAACGCTGAAATTGTGTTCCAGCAGTGCCTTCTCCCGCTTCTGGCTACTTGGAGTGTGGCTGTTTGGTGTTCCAGCAGTTGCCGCAAGCAGCCAGATGCTACCCGGAAAGATATTTCTGGCGCCGTCAAGCTGCCAATTTGCGCATGCGCAGAAAGGTCTGACTTAGAGGGGGGGGGGGGGGGCGGTAGCCATCACGTGAAACGTGTGTGTTTGTAGGGTGTGTTTAGATTATTTCGAAATCACTGCAATCCCACTTGAGATCAGATATTTCTCGTTTACACTTCTTCGTTATCAGGAAGGAAAGTAATTTAATTATTCCTTTAAACTCACCTTCGCCTGCAGCCAGAAACAGTGCAAAAAGCGTTCCAGCAGTGAAAGTATCAAACAAGGGTTTTTACGTCATAGTAGCTGCGCATGCGCAGTAACACTTGTTTCTTAGTGCTTGAAAGTAGTCGTCTGGCAGCTGCTGGAACGAACCTAATATCTACTCTCGCTTGTTTGCGACTCCCCGAGCTGACGCGTGGCGGCGCGCCTGTTGCAGATCGTGTTCCACGGCACGGACCGTGAGTCGCTGCACAACTACATCAGCCCCAAGATTCTGCCAGAGTGCTACGGCGGCACCCTGGACATCGACAGGGTGACGGGCCCGGAGTGGTACAAGCTGCTCATTCACTACGACCCTGTCTACGAGGGTAAGTCTCTACACCATATACAGGATGTTTCTGAAACATACAGAATGCTAAATAGAACATCTCTCTCTCTCTCTCTCTCTCTCTCTCTCTCTCTCTCTCTCTCTCTCTGTCTGTTTATAACTTTCTTTCTATGTCATAACATTTATTTGGAATATCACTACTTACAATTTCATAATTTTATTTTGTAATTATCTGTGTTAGTTTAGTTATAAACTCGAAGATACACAGGTTTTTGAAGATCTCATAAAAGAAATTTGCCGAACTGGCTGGCTCTGTTACTGGTGTGATTTTTGTTTGAGGAGGACTTCTTAGGCTGTGTTTAGTAAACAGTCACAACGTTTACATGGGCTCCCAACACCAGATTTCGTAAACCGATTTCCCAATCCCGCTTTTGGTTGGTCATGTAAACACTCCAAAATCGATTCTGGAAATCCGCTTCTCTAAAGCGGTTTTCCAGTTCCACAATCGATTTTCATGCCCATGTGAAGGCAACCGTTTTTGAAGTGTTCTTGGCTTGTCAGATTGTGTAGTCTTGTTAAGAATTTTCGGCACATATTGAAAGATTGACATTTTCTAATGTGAAACAAAAGTATAAATATTAGAGTGAACGTGAATTTGTGTATTTAAATAACGGAAAATAGTGATTGTGCTGACTAAATCAGGAACTGAATCAGTTGTTTTTCAGCCGCCATATTTAAGTGGGCTAGGAAATCCGATTCAGGCTATGCCATGTAAACACGACAGCGAAAAAACGGTTTACGAAATTCGGTTTTCATCTACCGGAAGATGTTCCTTGTAAACGTAGTGCATGTAAACAGCTGCATTCGATCAAAGCACTCACCAAAGACATCAGTTTTCTTTACGTATTTGATTTGCCCAAGAAAGCACCTGTTTGAGTTTTGTTATATTTCTGCTATGAAGTGAATAAAATTATACTGTGAAAATAACTAACTAGTTTGCTGGAACATTATCATTTCGGCTAGAATCGACATCTAGACAACCATAACTTCAATAATCAATGACATCGATTTGCTGGCCCTAGGTTTTTCAAGCCGATTTTGCAACCACAGTTTCTGCACTAACCTCTTGTTTCATACTCAAGTATTACTGTTGAAACGAACACAGATGAATATCGTCGATTATTATGGAAATTAGGAAATTGGTAGTACTACACGCTCATCGAACTTTACTGTACTTCTGACTAAATTACGAATTAGCACTCAGCCAGACGAGTTGCGGACGCAACTAAAAGATCTGAAGATGATCCAAGTGATCGAAACATGTTATTAAACAAATATATTGCAACTGTTGACGGAAGTAAACACATTTAAAATTCTATGAATAACAGAGTAATGAGTGATACTGTTGTTGATGTAAAGCACGTTCTGTCATGGGACATTGTAAATACTAGACGTCTAATGGACAAGTGAGGTAATAAAAACTTGCATCATGACTTCCTAGAAATCAGGCTCGTTCTTCTTGGAAATGTAACATAAATTAAAAAAAAAAAGCACCGAATTTGTAAACTTTTACGCATGTTAATTACAAATAGCCTGAAACATAGTAATGTGAGACAAATATTAGACGTCTTATTCGACCCCACATTTACTTCGTCAAATCGTTGCGCGGAGCATTGTCATCTTCTTTTTCTTCCGCTCTTACGGAAACTCACTGTATAAAACTGAATGCGCCTGTAGTTAGTTTTACATTCTCATATAATTCAGCTCACCCCTACATATACTTGCCGATGGTTTCCATCGGGGAGGACTAGAATCCGTTTCAAAGTTTCCAGTAGCTACTCACATATCAGTTGAATTTCGACATCATAACTCTGGTCATGCTCGGATAGAAAATAAAAACAAAAGCCATTATCTGAAACTGTTCACCGATTACTAAAATGATTACTGCTAAATTTATATAAAAAAGTTTCTACGACGAAATACACTCTAAATTTCACAATGTCGTAGAAGAGTGTGAAGCATTATTTGCGTCGTGGACATAATTCACAGCCCAAATAAACTGTAATTTTCGATGGCTCTATAATGAAAAATATTTGTTTACGACATGACCTTCACTCTTCCTCATTGTTTTGAGAGTAATTGATTATCCACAACAGCGCAGTTAGAGCCAAAATAAATCGCGGCTGTCTCGTTATGATTGGTTGATTACTGCTGGACACGTACCTCTACGAATATACAAATTTCAGTACCTTTCGATGTGATTATTGGAACACTGCTGGCACAAAACTACTCCGGCATACTAATCTAAATTTCCTTCCATAGACTTTGACATTTAATTTAATCTGTCCGTTTTAATGGCAATGTGCTGCTAAAAAACAAGCAATCCAAATATTTAACAATCATTAAGTCAACCACCAAATGCTTAACTGTACTTAGGAAATAAAATACTCCGTCAAAAAACTGTTCAGTTCCCTTAACATAAGTGTTCTCTGTGAATTCGTTTATCAAACAGAAATGCTGCATTAATGTGTTATTTGTTTCAGCTGTCAACTCATATGGTTACAAGAAGCAATAGATGAATCGTCGCTGATGGTTCACAGAATAATTCGACACTGTGATAATTATGCAGGGATGCATATGCTGGGAGTATTCAGGGCTTCCAAAGACAGTTGTAGATCAGATGTCTTGCAGTATTAACTGAAAAGTTTTGAGGCCAGCAATAAATGAAAATGTGAGTGGAGGTGATCATCTGTTGCCAAAACGTGCTTGCCGTCTTCTTAAAATATGCGCCCTGTGTGACTAAGTTTCCTATAGAAGAACAAGATGCCTTATTTTCGCACAATTGAAAAGAAGACACTCAAACCTAAGGGATCATATTAGTGATTCCATTAAACATGTAAATAGAAGAATATGTTAACCAATTATTTTATGTATCAATCACAATAGCCTCCATTGTGGAATTTGTGTTGGGAT
Source organism: Locusta migratoria (assembly GCA_026315105.1). NCBI lineage: Eukaryota > Metazoa > Arthropoda > Insecta > Orthoptera > Acrididae > Locusta > Locusta migratoria. The sequence continues at coordinate 748,899,289 of CM048745.1, read as the reverse complement.
TGGTTAAATTCTTATACAGCACTAATATTTGTAAATATCTTTATTTTATAGTTGTAGGGCATATGGAAGCATAAACTCAATTTCATATTGTCTCTTATTTTTGTATAACGACTTGAATGGAATGGCCTCTGTTCGCTGTAAATATTGGCATATTTTTATGGCACTAATCTTGCCTTGTTTATCATATGCTCTCATATGTCAAAGTAATTTATAATGCAATAATTGTTAAATTTTATAAATGGAATTTACATTGTCAAACCTTTTTATACTCTCCATTCTGATAATATACTTGCCTTCTGATATTGTCTAATGATAATATTTTTATACAAAACACCTGATATTCTAAAAATTAAGTTTTACCTATTTGCATTGAAATAATATTGACTGAAATTTCATGTATAATTAACATAAATCTATATGAACACTAGACAACATGCGTAAACTCACAGGTAGTGAGACACCACAAGAACAAAACTCCTAAGTAAAAAGAAACATGGAACACAAGCATTTACTAATTTGTTACTTACTGGAGAACAGCAGCATTAAAGAGTGTCATTGAACAGTTTCATTGATAGCTGAATGTCCATTTATATAGACAGATTATAATCATTTCAGATAAAGTGGGATGCATTTACAGAAAAAAATGAATAAATGTAAAAATTGTAGGCGTAACAATCAATTTCAATGACCTCCTTTTAGTTTCTTAAAATTACAAACTTATAGTGTGGTATCTGCTGTGTGTATTGCATATCATCAGAGTACAATTTATAAAAATTGAGTAAATTTGCCTTTATGAAATTACAATGGCAAACATCTAAATTTTATCAGAAAAATTCCTTTTCAGGTAAAAGTTGTGGTACTGATTCCAGATATGTGTAACGAAATATACATTGATAATTAAGTACAATCATACTTAAATTAGTAGATACAAGAGTGTTATATTAAAAACATATCCGTCAGTTGGGACGTACGTCATCAAAATGAAAAGACAACCACATCTAAAACACACACGATAAAATTAATATCTCGCTATATCTCATAAGATCTTCCTGGGAGCATTCTCCGCACGTATTCACCAACGGACACCTCAGGCGATGCTCCATTGTTTGTATTTCCTTGCATTTACATCTATCTGTGTCTGTATAACCCCATTTGTACATTAGTTTTTTTGCATCGGTCCATGCCCGTGCGGAGTCGGTTTAAAGTTCTCCAATGTTGCCAATCTAGTTGAGAGCCAGGAGGAAGAGCTTTCTTATGACTGAGTGCGTTTCCAGAGTGATTCTATGGACTCCGCAGATGGCTGAGTTGCGTTTATGAAACTTTGCCTAGATTTCAGTCGTCTAGGTACAGGCTGGTGATTAAATTGTGGGTGCCTCGGATCATTAAGTTGTTTATAGCGTTCTTTAGAGCTGAGGATCGATCTTCTAATTTGAGGCGGAGCAATACCAGCCAGTGAATAGAAATGGTCCACTTTGGTAGGTTTCAAGCAGCCCGTTATCTTCCTGCTACCAAACGAACAACACTGTATAGGTGAAGGTATACATCGTGTCATTAACAGAGATAAGTGAAATTATATAAATAATTTAATCTGTTATTTTTCTTAAAAAGTTAACTTTGTGTACCCTCTTAATATTGATAATTGAAACCACTCTTGTATAATTAACGTGCCTTATTCATGCCCATGTTTCTCATTTCGAGTCAAGCTTACATTGAACATCTTGGACAGTTGGAAAAAAAAATCAGAAACGTCCATGTAATTTCTGTCTCCAACAGGTGACACAAGATAAAAGACTTTGTTCCTATTAATAAATACTCTGCAAGTGTACTGAAAATGATTCTGTTTAGCATCCTAGACCAGTCACACAGTACCTCAATAATGGCTATTGTAACTTCCTAATCCTTCTAGGAATGTTTTAACATATTGTAGTTCTAAGAAACCTTTTGTCTTCTGTAACTAAGAAAATGAAGACGAAGACGACTAAAATAAGATACCTTTCTGTAATTAGATGCATACTAAAGCCCTTGTCATGACTGTGTATTCAGAGTACCATAATTATAACGATCGCTAATATTTTCTATTCAACCAAAATTGATGTTTTGCATGAATACAAGAACAAAATAAGAGAAATAAGTTCTCGTAAAAGAGACTGACAGCTACTGTTCTCTTGTGTCCTTCGTGAGTGGAACAGGAAAGGGAGTGACTAGTAGTAAAACTATACACTCCACTTCGCAGTATGTACGTAGCTGAAGATGTAATCGTGTAATTTTCCCACTTCGAGATAGACAGTAGATTATAAATATGAAATGAACGTTAATACAGTAACATCTGCCAATGGAAATGGAATGTGTTAAATCACACAGTATCAGACTAACATTGTCACACTTTTTTGATTACATTAATCACCGAAGACATATCTTCAATTCTATGCTAAAATTACATTAATAATCAATAGATCGTCTACTGAACATATTCCTAAAACATGTGGCATAATCCAATGTGATTTTAAATGGGGATATTAAGAAGAGCCAAATAATCTCAAAATATATTTATCCTTTTTAACAAGCAAAGGAGAACTTCTGTCTTCTTGATTTACATACAATGTGGTTGCAAATCTTGTATTGGACTCTAACACTACAGAACTAGAACATTTATATTACAATATTTGCTTCCTTTGAATGGACAAATGCCAATGTCTTTGATATCTTCTCCAGGACTATGTAACAGCTGTATGCTCCTTCTGCATTCAGACTACTGAAATGCACCATCAGAATTTTAAGGCAGTTCTGACAATACCCATTGCTCATTCTGTTCATCTGAAAAAAAAATGAAGTCATACTGATCAATGTAGTGGGAGTAATTCAGTAAAATTTCTGGTAGTATAGTACAAGGATGGCTTGGCAGTTCTTAATGACAGTTTCCAATGACAGTTGGGTCAGCTTCATATAATTCCGCTTCTTGCTGTGGCAAGGGTAAATCATAAATTCTTCACCCCATTTTTTTTCTTTTTCGCCCAAAAACAAAGGACGAACTCCCATCGACATCTACAGGAAAATTCACCCCACATATGTACAAAACTATCTAGCTTTGAAAAGTATGAGGTGCTGCAGAGAGAATTCGAGGAAGGCCGTGAAGTCTTGCGTGACAATGTGCAGTGGAGGAGGGCATGTTCGTCGCTGACTGACCTCATTTCTCTAGAGCATGCAATGCTGAAAGTGTATCGGCGTGTACACAGCACGACCATTTCCCAGGAGCTTGGCATATTGTATGGGAGTGATTTTCGACATCATTCACGGTTGTTTAGAGTATCAGGTTTCATGTTACTGAGTGCCTAAGAATTTGGATGACATGCATTCAGTGAGTCATTTGGAATGTTACCCCAAGTACAGTGAATGTTCGCTGGACCACATTGTCACTGACGATGATAGGTGGATACTGCAGTTCAACCTAGAATCCAACCAACAGAACATGGAAACATCCGGATTCGTCTGTGACAAAAGATACATAAATGTACTCCAGTCAGTGGCATAAGTTAGGACAGTGATGTTAACGGCATTCTGGGGTAGGCGTGGACGTCTACTGCTCGTTTCTGTGCCACAAGGTGCAGCCATCAGTGCCGGCAGCTAGTGTGCCATACTGTCATATCTGAGAGCTGCCATCGGGCGAAAGAGCCGAGGGATTCCAGATGTGGATAACGTGAGTATGAGCTACGACAACGTGAAACCACATCGGACAATCATAAATTTTCGGGAATTTCACTGTGTGATTCTGGACCATTACCAACCACGCAATCCAGAGCTCGCACTCCCTACTGATATCCGCGTTTTCGGACCAGTGGGAGGACAGCAATTCACAAGCAACAATAAAACCAAGGCAGCAATCCAACGGTTCCCTAGTTACCCGGACGAATTTAGCCGCAGGGGGCATCTGACATTTAGTGCTGGAATGGGACAGATGTGTGAACCGATGTGGAAACTGGGAAAATAGTGTAAGGTTCATAGAATAGGATGTACAATTGTAATGAATGTACTTTATTTTGGAAAATAAAAAGTAGGGGCGAAGACTTTCCGATTTGTCCTTTAGATCATTGAACAAATTTGGAACTCAGATGGGATATTATAATGTTTTGTTACATCATGATGACGACAGCAACAGTAGCAGCAGAAGATCGTATAATGGAGGGGGGGAGGGCGGCGGAGGGGGGTGTTGGATGATACATTGTTTACAGAAACATAAGGCAGAGGATAAGCTGCTATGAATATTTGGGTGACACTGTTAGTCTCATCAAGTTTGACACTATCACAGCCACCAACGATAGGTCAGATATATATATGCCAATGTCGCTAGTAGAAAGTGAAGACATACAGAAAACACATTGGGAGTATAGAGAAGTTAATTAGGTATGCAAAGGGATATAAAAATGATAATGATGAGAGGGACTGGAACTCGGTTGTATGTGATGAACACAAAGGTTTGAAAGAGAATATGGGCTTGGTAGTAGCAATGAAAGAAGATTAATGGTAGTTAAGTCCCATAAGCTTAACAAACATTTGAACATTTTGAACATTTAGAAGATTAATGGAGTTCTGCAATTAACTACATATGGTAACAGCAATACTCTGCTCAAGTATCGCATAAGAAGCTACACTTTTAAAATTAAGTCATTACGAAGAGTAGCATAATGTTTGAGAAGAATTGGTCGCAAAGGAAATGGGGTACCAAAGTACTGAGGAATGAGGAGACGCATTTGAAGTTCGTTAAGGCAGACGATTCTGTGACAACGCATCCCAAAATACACAATTCATTATAGAAAGATTGCCCACCTCTCAAAGGAGTGACAAGCGTTGGAGACACAAGTACAGGTACAAGCAAAATAACTGGGGGGAAAAAACTCTGGGTAACAGTAGAAATACTTCAACTGATCGACGAAAGAAGGAACCACAAGCGTGTTCAAGGAAATTCGTGAATGACGGAATACTAGGCGATTTAGCAATAAAATAAATAGGAAGAGCTGAGAAGACAAAGCGAAATGGCTGCAAGAAAAAATACGAAGTAATCGAGAAGGAAATGGTCGTCGGTAAGACTGACGCAGCATATAGAAAAGTAAAAACATGGTCGATTAAACTAAAAGCAAGGGTTGTAATATTAAGAGTGGCTTAATGCAGAGGAGAGGGTAGGTATGGGGTAAGACTTGCTCGATTACTTGCTAAAAGGAAACGAGTGTTGAAGGATGTATGGCATCAAAGACAAGAGTAAGAATTTAAAAGAGCTTCGTATTTGAAATAAGTCGCAAGCAGAGATAATATTCCATATTTCTAAAATAATTAGGGGACTAGCAAAAAATGATACTTCACGTTGGTGAGTAGAATCTATGAACCTTATGACGTACTATAAGAGCTGCGGATAAACATCTTCCACAAGATTTTGAGGATAGTGAGAGCGGAACGCTCTTTTGTCAAAGTTCCAAGATTAAATGTTTCATGAAGAGTCGACCAATATATTGTTTCCTTCTATTTCTATCTCGCGAGACGACCCTAGGATAAATCAAAGTTTCGGACCTATACAGAGGCACACAGCCAATCATTTTGCCGCGAACCGCAAGTGACTGGAATAAGAGAAAATGACAATAGAAAGCAAAGTAGCCCCCGCCAAACGCCTTCATGTGGCTTGCGGAGTATGAATATAGATGTAGATAAGTGTGAGAGCTTCCGCCCAGTAAACGTAACAGTTCATGCATTCAAATTACTGACCAGGGTAGTACAGAGAAGAACGGAAAGAAAATTATGGATCTCCTAGATAACGACTACTTTGACTTCAGAAGGGTAAAGAGAGACAGTCTTGACGTTGCGCCCGATAAGCGGCGTAAGAATGAAGAAAAATAAAGACAGGATATGTCGACTTGGGAAAGGCATTGGACAATAACTGGCGGATGAGTGAGGAATAAGCTACAGGCGGCATTGTAAAAAATGTTCATATATTTGTTGACGCAAGGAACCAAATAGGTCAGGTCAGCGGTTCCTAGACTTACAAGCTACTCTAACTTATTCTAAGGACAAGACATCTATGGCCAAAGGAGGATTAGAACCTCCGGCAAGAGTGACCGGGCACACAGCAACGTGACACAGCATAGTAAAAAACGATAATGCATGAGTTATCAGTTAAAAAAGAAAAGGATACCAATTTTTAGAGATAGAAAAGTGTTGAAAGTGATAATATATTGACTATAAAATGTTGTGCGAACACACTGTACCAAATCAACCATAAACTAATTTTATAGGCATACGTGAGTGAAAAGACTAATCAAGATACATCCGTGACCAATGCGTTCTGGAAGGCTCTAGCAAATAAGAGAAGCATTAAGTCATTTTTTGTTTCAACGTGGAGCCTTCTCTCTCTCTCTCTCTCTCTCTCTCTCTCTCTCTCTCTCTCTCTCTCTCTCTCTCGTTAACCTATTAGCCTACGAATACTTGAGTTCTATTGTTCAACTGCTCATTTTGTGAGGATGAGAGAGGCAGAATTTGCAGAAAGAGGTACGTATAATTAAATTGTCTTTTATGTTTACTTCTTTTGAATAATGTAAATATTTCAGGAAAAGTTATAATGTTCGTCTTTCCACCAAATGAAGTATTAATTATCAAATGTTTATTTTTCAAAACACAACGATGATTTACTATATCCGTCATAATGGAGTGAGCAGAGGAAAAAACACTTTCAGATAACTTCATTTTATGACTTTTAAACCCTATAATTTGTGTTCCGCTTTTCATGGCCACACTATCTATAGCCGATTTATAAAAATTTCATTTCTTTTGAACTAGCCAAAAATCGGTTACATGCACTCTACAGTTACTTGTTTGGCTGATGCCATAAAAGCATAGGAATCATTTTCTTATTCAAGAAGCAAATGTTTTGTGGTGCGTTGCTTGCTTTTGCGGCGCCAAAAAGTTTGCATTTTTTCATTCAGTGTTTATATTTATAATTTTTAATGTATAATGTTCTACAACATAGAATTGAGAAGCAAACCTCCATAAATTCCAAACCTCTCCGCAGTGTCTCATGGGGTGAGGACATGGGCACAGACAAATATATTCAGACGGGAAACCTCCGTAAGGACGCGGTCCCACGCTCAGGGGTGCAGGGAGGGAGGGTTTCCAGCAGTTCCGTAAGATGTCCCATGATGGCGCTGCGGTCAGAAGCAGCCCTTTAAACTGGCCAGAGCAGGCGGCAGGTAGCGGCTGTCCCCACCACCACCTCCCCTCAAACGCCAGCAAGCCGGACACAGCCGTGGCCTCGTGGCAGGCGGCACGAGCTCTCCCCTCAGCCTCCCCTCCACGCTACCCTCTGACGTGCGAGAGACACCCTCAGAAGTGCCTCTAGTGTGGTCTACCGGTACTAAGCCAGGGAATCGCCTGACACCTGCTAGCATCTTACGGAACTACGAGGGGAGCGTAGGACAGTGGTTTAGGGGGGCTGCTTCTCTGTATATGTTACTCTGTGGCATTGGACACTGTTGATGGTGATCCGTCCGTCGGATGGGGACGTTAAGCTCGGCGGCCCCCTTGGTGCTTTTCGAGAGAAGCAGGCTGTGTGCCGGCACCGGGTTTCACCCTCTTCCTTCTGCCATCATCTCCAACACGAGCACGACACTACACTACACACGCACCAATTAGTCACGTACACTCTACATTGACACTCCAACACACAGTTCTCACATTTCGCAAAGGAAAGGTGCCTGCGGGCGCGAAGAATAGGGAAATCCTTTCCAATTAGGCCTACCCTTCGGTGTCTTCCAGTCATTCATGCTATACGACTTTACTTTTTAGTAAATATGATTGTTGCAAAGTACTAGTAATTGATAAAGTTAAACGTAAAGCAATCATAAGCACAAGACAGATCTAAGCATAAATAAAAGAAGTGATAACGTAACACGGAAGTTAACTTAATTTTTGAATTCTTCCAGGAATTCCACTACAGAATAGACTGAGTGAGCCATGAGAAAACTTTTCAATGTAGCTTTGAAAGTCCGAAGATTAATACTAAGCATTTTGCATTCTTGTGGCACCTTATTAAAATACTGCACCAGAATACTGCATACCTTTCTGCACAAGGGTCAAGGAGACGTGATCCAAATGAAGATTCTATCTCTCTCTCTCTAGTATTAACTGAAGAAAGGCTGCTAACTCTTCGGAATAACTAAATAATATTAACAACAAACGACATTAAACAAAATGTACATTGTGAGGCCGAAGTTAGTATTTCCAGGCTACTAAACAGGGGTCGACAAGAGGTACACGGACTCACCCCACAAATTGCTCGAACCTCCCATTTCTGCGCAATAAATACGCCATTTGAATCAGAGGACTTACACCATGCGCCATAAGCGAATCAAAATATGCGAAGTAGACTGTTTCTCCTATTGAAGTATTACTTATTTCAGAAACGGTTCTAATGATAAACAATGCAACATTTAATTTTTGAAAAAGACTCTGAGGATGGTCTTTCCGCGACAGCTTACTATGTATCTGAACTCTTAGAAATTTGAATTGTTCAGTCTCACTTCTGTGCAAACAAAATGACAGTTTTTGTCGAATTGTGTGTTATAAACTGCACTAAAAACTGAGTCTAACTGTGATTTAGCATCAATTTATTTTCTACAAGCCATGTACTTATTTCTTTTATTTGATGCTGCATCGCACTAGTGTCATCAGCAATCAGAAATATCTTAGAACTACCTGAATACTTAAAGGCATACCATTTATGTAAATGAGAAACAATAGTAGTCCCAGAACAAAAGCCTGCGGCACTCCTCACTTAACTGTGCTCCATTGAGAGTGCATGATGTTGTTGTTGTGTTGTTGTTGTTGTGATCTTCAATCCGCAGACTGATTTCATGCAGCTCTCCTCGCTACCCTGTCCTGGGCAAGTCTCTTCATCTGAGAAAACATTCGGCAACCTACATCCTTCTGAATCAGCTTACTGTATTCGTCCCTCAGTCTCCAATTTTTACCCAACACACTTACTTCTAATGCTAAGTTGACAATTCCTTGATGTCTCAGAATGTGTCCTACCAATCTATCCCTTCTCTTAGTCAGGATATCCCAGAAACTCCCTTTCTCCCCAATTCGGTTAAGCACCTCCTCATTAGTTACGTGATCTACCCATCTAATTTTCGTCATTCGTCTGTAGCACCACATTTCTAAAGAAGCACAGAAATCATCACACAACTGTGTAGTTCCTATAAATTGAAATCGGAACCCTATCTAAATGTTTTAAAATCAGAGTCAGGGGACGTATAAATAACAATTAGAAATTTAGTTTCACTACAGTCAATCACATCTGCACATCATTCAAAATTTTTGTAGTGCAGTGGTTAAAAGTATCAATGGACTCAACTTTAATACCGTTTTTCACATACATGTCCACTCACACACACTGCAAAGAACTCCTGCAGAGCCGGCCGCGGTGGTCGAGGGGAGTGAGGCGCTCCAGTCACGGTCTGCACGGCCACTACGGTCGGGGGTTCGAATCTCCCCTCGGGCATGGATATTTGTGCCGTCCTTAGGATTAACTAGTTCATAAGTTGTTTGTAAGTTTAGGGACTGATGACCCCGTAGTTAAGTCCCATAAGCTATACAACAAACATTTGAACATTTGAACTCCTGGAGAAACAGGCACCTAACTTGTATCCTGATAAAGGAAGCCTTTGAATTCTTTCATTATTTGAGAAGTGCTCTGAAATAGCAATAACATGAGAGCCAGCACCCACAAGCAGTTCAATAACATTAATACCTGTATATTTTGGTGAAATATGCCACATTTGCAAAATGAGGTTCCTTTGATAGGGGCTTTCTTTAAGCAGGAATACCTGTCAGTTACTTTAGTCTATAAAAGGTGCAGCTCTAATACCCGCTACTAGGAATTTTCCCATGATTGATCATCCCACCCTACACTACACTGTCGCCTATATACTTTGTCAACCCCCTTTCCCACACTTATTGAGGTGTAGATCATGCCAAGTGAAACCCGACCTGCAGATAGAATGAAGTGGTGCCACTGAAATGAATCGTGCCTTCTGCGACCACGGTCTTCCCGAGCCTAATGTTAATAGCCAGACAGCTGTATGAAGATGAGGCCGGTGATAATACTGCAACAGTTCCCCGAAATGCACATTTCTGCTACCAGTTTCTGTAGCTATCTTTTCGAGATCACCCCCAACGCCATATTCCACATCCCTATCAAGTTATTCTCAGCTGTACCCACTATCACTACCTGATCCTGTTTATAAAAATCCCTGCATAACTCTTCCATCTTAACTGCCACCTAACCTGCACTCGGCTTTACAATTGTTGGTGGACTGGTATTCACTCCCAACACTTCCTGTAATTGCTGGCCTAAACCTCTCCCATGCCTAAAATCTGAGGTCTGCTGCTTGTTACCTACACCTAAAGCTACAGAAAGCTTCTTTCCACTCAACACGGACATTTGGTCAAATCTATTGTTCATACACGGTGTGAAACTATCTGAGAACCTTCTCATCCTAACTGCCTTTTTGCCAACTGCCAGATACAATTCTCCGTCCCCCCCCCCCCCCCCCCTCAAACAATCTAACGCCTCCTTTGCGTTTTGCAACTGCACCTGAATGGCATAGATCTTATGCTTCTGTTGCTTTATTTATTCTTGCTACATAGCCTGTAATTACAGGAGACTAGAATACTCACTGGCTTCCCCTCTTCACTCCGCCCAATTAAAGTACTTCGTACAAATCTCACATCGTAACCCACTACTCACGTCACTACGGCAGAGCCCACACTTCTCACTCATGCTAAAATTTTACAGTACTAAATAACAAACTAAAACGTAAATGCTTTCTAATTTCTAATACTACACAGGTACGATTTTATAAACTAACTACGGTAATCCAAGATTCACACTCTATTAATAAAGTGATTACTACTATTAACAGTATTAATTTACAGAAAATAAAACTACAATATAATCCTCACAGTACTGGTTGTCAAAAACGAAGAAAATCAAGCGCCTCCGTTACCAAACTGAACACGTGAAAGCACAAGAAATTTCTATCACAGTCATTGCAAAATTTGGTGATATACATGGCAGTAAATTAGCTTACTACGCTTATTTTCATTCGCTGCTTTCATATGGGATCTTATTCTGGGGCAATTCAACGTTGAGTAAAAAAGTATTCATTGCACCCAAGACCATCCTGCAGACATTTATTTAGGGATCACAATATTTATAATCACTCATGAAATTAGTTATTAACAATCCCACTCAATTCAAAAGTAATAACAGTGTTCATAGCTACAACACTAGGAGAAAGGATGATATTCACTATTCAAGGTTAAATCTAACTTTGGCTCAGAAAGGGGGTGAATTATGCTGCCATAAAAGTCTTTGGTCACTTACCAAGTAGCATCAGAAGTATGACAGATAGCCAACTAGTATTTAAAAAGAAATTAAAGGAATTTCTGAATGGCAACTCCTTCTACAATGTAGATGAATTTTTAGATAAAACTAAAAAATAAATAAATAAAAAATCAAATAAAACGAAAAACAACAAAAAATGTAATAAAAAATCCATAAAATATTGATTGTCAAGTGTAGACAACATTTACTAAACTGACACGTTCCACATCATTACGAAATGTCGTGTATATGATTTATGGAAGAAGTATTAATCTAATCTAATCTGAACACAATAATCAAAAGTTACGCTAACCGCTATTTCGCCAATGAGAGCAAGAAACACCGGTCAAAAATAACTTCAATTGCTAAATTCCATGTACTAATACTTCTTCAAAACCACCAAATTTAAAAACTAACAAAAAGGCTTAAATAACCTATAGGAACTTCATTGAAGTTGACCGCTACCGAGACAGAATTTTAAGATTAAATGCATCGATTCCACGTGATTGAACTAATACTTGATCTGTTCTCTAATAGCGCATTTTATTTTTGAAACAATTTAGTTCTTTCAACATTTCATATAAAATTTGTTTAACTTTCAGGTGCAAATTCAAGTCCTTTCTTTTCTTGCAGTACAGAACGCAATATCATTCGATTTAGAGATTAATTTAATTAATTATTTATTTTTATTAAGATATATTTCAATACGTAATATATACAAGAATCTAATAGGAATAAGAAGACTGCAAGAACAAGAGTGAAGTGCTCCGATTGAAAAGGATGTAAGACAGGGTTGCAGCCTTCCACCCTACTATTCAATATATGCATCTAAGGAGCAAAGACAGAAATAACAAATGTTCGAAATTGCTACAAAAATTAGGGTGAAAGAATATAAATGATTAGATGACATTCCTGTCCTTTTTAAAAGTCAAGAAGAATTACAGGGTCTGTTGGGTGGAATGAATAGTCTACTGAATGTAGAATATGGTCTGAGAGTAAACTGCACACAGAAAATACAATGGAAAATTAGGCGAACTGATAAGGTAACGTATGAGGGGTGTCTCTGTGGCATCAACTAACGAAGGATTATATGGAACACATTGACAAAAAGGGGTACGATCATAGGACATGTGCTCTGACGCCAGGGAATTACATCCACGGTATTACAGGAAGCTATAGAGGGAAAAATTCTGCAGGGATAGACAGAGTGGAATACATCCACTATACAGTAAAGGACGTAGACTGCAAGTCTCTCTGAAATAAGATTTGCGCCAGTGAGTAATTCGTGGTAAGCTGCGTCAAATCAGTCTAAGACTGATAACTTAAAAATAAATAAATAAATTTCGTGTTCCCTTACAGTTTTCTCCCTCAGAGTTCCACTCGCATCACTGAACTACTTCCTGGTGTCTTATCACATGTCCTAACATTCTGTCTTTCTGTGTTTTCCAGTTATGCTTCTTTTCATTTATTCTGCAAAGAAAATATTGGTTTTTCCTCCAAAGTGAACCTAATACCCTTTTTGTACCATCATATCTGAAACAGGTCGATTTTCTAAAACACTGTGCGATTTACTACCAATGGAATACTGTGTTATAAACGTGTAAAGGTGAGATACTAACCAAAATAACCGACTTGGTTTTATTTAATCCATCATTGGTGGTGGAAACGGGACAGCGGCTGGACAAGAGTCTGAAGGAACTGAGATAGCAACAGCCGTATGTATAATAAAATATTTTTTTGTATCACAACCGGTTTCGGCATTCCACTATGCCATCTTCAGGTCCCTGTGTATTAAACAAACCTAATCAAGTGACTAAGGCAAAAACATAAAAAAGGCGAAAATAAGTATTGTATGGTAGCACACTGAAAATACAATATAACAATATAGCAATGAAACTACTATTCAATACCACATGAAGAATATGTACAAATGTAATCATCAATAATTTCATTTTTTTAAATAATCGTATAACAGCGACATTGCAATCCTAAAGCTGACAAAGGGAATGATAGTGAACGACTAAGAGTCGTTTTTTGGCAATAAAACATCAGCATGCTTGTTGGCATAGGCACATAACACTAAAAAAGCTAGGTATAATTTTGGCTGACGTAGCTTTTTTAGTGTTATGTGTTATGCCAACAAGCATGCTAATGCAAACGTAGGCTTCCGCGGCTGTTGTCACTATCAAAACCAACGTCCCCATTTCTCTTCCTCATCCGCTGCTATATAAACCCCGAGCTATCGTACATTCAGCAGTCAGACACAGACCCTGCTGAAGGCCGCCTGCAACAGTGGCCGAAACGTCGGTAGAGTTTATAAAATGACGACGCGGTCTCATACCCGAAAGAAGCATGCTAATGTTTTACTGCCAAAAAAAACGATTCTCAAGTCGTTCACTATCATTACCTTTATCAGCTTTAGGATTGCAATGTCGCTATTACACGATTATTAAAAAAAAATATTATTGATGACTACATTTGTACATATTCTTTATCTGGTATTGAATAGTAGTTTCATTGCTCTATTGTTCAAAATGTTCAAATGTTTGTTAAGCTTATGGGATTTAACTACGGGGTCATCAGTCCCTAAACTTACAAACTACTTATCAACTACGCTATACTAAAGACGGCGCAAATATCCATGCCCGAGTGGGAATCGAACCACGACCGTAGTGGCCGTGCAGACCGTGACTGGAGAGCCTCAGTCTCCTCGGCCACCGCGGCCAGCTGCTATATTGTAATCTTGTATTTTTAGTGTGCTACCATACAATACTTTTTTCGCCTTTTTTATGTTTTTGCCTTAGTCACTTGATTAGGTTTGTTTAATACACAGGGACCTGAGGATGGCATAGTGGAATGCCGAAAATGGTTGTGATAGCACAAATATTTTATTTTACATACGGCTGCTGTTATCTCAGTTCCTTCAGACTTGGTTTTACGTGAGATCTCCAGTTCTCTGTGGTGGAAGGAAATCGTCACGAGACATGCCTTTCTGTACATTGGACGGTATATTGTTTTACGTCTTTCAAACAGTCATGTCAGTTAGATAACCGTCGCCTTCCGCGTCCTTCACCTCGGGCGGGACAGCTGCGCGCGCCTAGCGTGGGCCTTCTTTCTCGGCCTCGCTCCTGCCTCCACGTGGTGAGGGTCTTGCAGCTCACCGCTGCGCCGCCACGCGGTGCCATCCTCGCCGGTTTCTCGCTCTTTTGAGGTCGCCGGCATTCGTGGCCCGCTTTTCCTCTCGCGCTCTGCGCTTCCGCCCGGGAGTGTGCTGACTGTGGAAGTTCTGACGTCCTCTGGCTGGCGCAATGTTTTAATAAATTACAAACAAATACTTATTCCGACTTCATAGCTAAAGAAAATGTGAAATATGTGACCCAAAAAAGGCCACGTTAACCTTTGCCGATTTTTTCAAGAAGGTGGTTTTTGACTGAAAAAGTAGCGAAATAGCTCAAATTGACAAATAAGTTATTGTCAATCAATACGCCCTTCAGTTTCACTAATATATTGTAAATCTGATTGTTAGCGATTGTTTTACTAGGTTTTTTTCCAAATTCGCCTTATTAAAAGGACATGGATTCTAAATAGGGCCAACACACAAAAATATAAAATTTTCGTGTTTTATATAAAGAATAAGACTGACTACAAATGAATGTTCAATTTATTTTTCATGTATTTTCAAGTTGAAACAATATAATTTGAATTATTTAAAAAGAACAACGTTGATCAAAACTCAATTTATGCAAGTGTAACCATTGCTAAAGTTAATTCAATGAAACTCAATATAGCAATAGTCTTGTATTTAAAAATTGCGAAGTAGTTCAACAGAATCTCAGAGGTTAAAGGACGCTCAGAAAGGATAAAACATTCCATTTCTCTATTAATGACAGCCGCTCACCTTATTGGGACATCCCTATTCACAGACGACCGTCTGTCGTCTTCCATATATTTTTTATAAAATTGTAATTTATTTGATGTCGCTAGATTAGTGTTTTGTTAAATTAGAACCTCACTCTTTTCATGGCATGAGGAATATCATTTTTATTTCGTGTTTTAAAATATTAGTTTCTGAAATGCTAGTTAATATTGCTAGGATTTTGTTATTTTAATAATTTATTATTGTCCCTGTGACAATGTGTACTCGTTTTACTTTTAAGTGGATGTGCGGGAATCTAATGGCTGTCTGAGTGCGGGTAGTGATTGGTTCCCAATTTTGCTTGTGTTCGACTTGAATAAACATGTTAAGTATAATTTTGACTTGCCTATAAATTGTAGTTTTCGAGCACCTTACCCCTTTAATTTAACTTTGTTTCTTAACCAGTGCAGAGAACAAGCTCAGATGCAAGTTTTTTATGTTTAAGTTCTGTTACGCCATAAATGTTTTTCTTAGCCACCTTTATGGGAACTTTAATTGTGGTGGTTTGTTTATCAATGCCTGTGTGTAATTTCGTGTGAGCTGCTACGTATATTGGCCACTGCATCGCTAACTTCCTGTCAATTTGGACCAGGGAATAAGGTTTATGCAGCAGGGAGTATCCGGTAGTTCACACGGACCTCTTTGCTAGTTTCACTGCTAAAATTAAGCTTTTTTATGACAGTAAACTCTGTATCTGGATACCTCCCGCCAGAATTAAGCTTTTATTACGTACAGTGGCCTACGTTTACTATTTACTAGCTGAATCTGATTCAATTACCACTATACATTTCACTAGTTTCAAAAAGCTTACCATGATCTTATAAATATAGTTTACGCTGCACTCTAAAAGGTATTACACTTGGCAGTTTTGATGCATAAACTCACTTTATTCCAGTGGCGGACTAAGACTGTGAAATTTAACTGAAATTGTGACCTGCGGTGTCATTCTGATGCAATATGTGACTGACAGTGGCGCATCTAGCGTAGAAATCTGAAACTCGTACAAGGATGTGATTCTTACCGGTTATCCACTGACTGGTGCTGTGCTCATCCGCCCCGTGTTTGTACTTTTAGAAATAAAACCTATTGGCCTTATTCGGGTCATGGCATTATTTCGGTCACCTCCCTCGTATTAGCTTCTTATTTCGACATAATAAGTAAAATCGGTA
Source organism: Locusta migratoria (assembly GCA_026315105.1). Classification (NCBI taxonomy): domain Eukaryota; kingdom Metazoa; phylum Arthropoda; class Insecta; order Orthoptera; family Acrididae; genus Locusta; species Locusta migratoria. The sequence goes on along the minus strand of CM048745.1, from coordinate 748,882,779 downwards.
AGAAATTGACATTCTATGCGTAATATGATACCCACGAGCATAAACGTGTTACGAAAAAAGCTTTGTAAGATAGCATACTGTTATATGCTAGCTCTGGTGAATTGTAATTAGAGGCCGTGGCTGATTAGCCGTGCGCACTGGGGCGCCGTAATGCGGTGAGCACGGCTGTTCGCTGTTGGGAGTTCGACTCCCGCCTCGGGTATGAGTGTTCTCCTTAGGTTAGTTTACCTTAGTTCAAGTAGTTTGAAGCTGGGGGCTAATAACCACGCAGTTGAGTCCCATAGATTTATAAACGTTTGATCATTTCGTAACTAGAGCTGGTAAGACGTTTTCCCTATTTGACAATTTCTGTTCAAATGTTCACATGTTTGTTAAGCTTATGGGACTTAACTACGGGGTCATCAGTCCCTAAACCTACAAACTACTTATGAACTACTTACGAACTAGGACGGCACAAATATCCATGCCCGAGGGGGGATTCGAAACCCCGACCGTAGTGGCCGTGCTGACCGTGACTGAAGCGCCTCAGTCACCTCGGCCACCGCGGCCGGCGACAATTTCTGTCTAATATGTTAAAAAATGAAATATGGAAACTTTTACAGATGAAATCTGAAAATATGTTGTAAATGAAAATTACGTCTAGTTGACTGTAAAATATTTACGAGCAATTTTTAGACTAGAACTTCATAATCTTTGTACAACGGCAGGTCTGTGTACCTGTATTTAATTGTAATAAAGAAGAGAATTAGTTATGGTTGCGTAGACATTCCTGGCATCGTGACTGATAGTATTCTTCTCGGGACTGCAGCCGGATAGCATCATCAACTAAACACAATATTTTGGCAGACCAACTGGCTCCAATCTTCAGGTGAAGTGCGCTGATTCACTTACTCGCCGGAAACAGGCAGAATAGAAACAGCGGCCCCTTTATACACCGCTGACGGCCAACCGCGCGTGCACGAAACCAAAGTAGAGGCCCTCTAGGCGCAGTAGCACGCCGGTGGAGAAAATCGGCAAATCGATGGGTCGAAACAAGTTAAAAGAAACTGCAGGTCGAAATGAATTAATTCTTGTATCTGCTTCTTCTGTTGCTTAGTTTCTATGCCCTGTAGGATTATGAGCTTTTATATTCCCTATAGGAATATGAGCTTTTATTTTTGATGTCGTTTGGTTATTTTTTTTTAATGTTCATAGAATAATCAGTGGTGGCAGCCCTTTGATTTCCTGTAACATTTATCTTTATTGCTTTCATTCTGCACACCGACGAGTGGAGCGAGGTGTTTGACATCCGGTCCATGAAGGGCCGCGGTTCTATTCAGCCAGTTATCAGACAACCTAACAGTGGGACAAAGGGGAATCCCATCTGGAAACAAGTGGTAGGGGATTTCCAGTTCCGAAACACGCCGTACCACCAAGGAAATAACTCCAGAAAACCTTGGTTAGTTCCGGGTATTGGGACCAGTTCAATTTATTTCTAAGACCTTGCCCCACACAAATGATCAACTTTTAGGATAGCACGAGTGCTCTCTTGACGACCAAGAAATGGGCTCCCGAGATACTCCCGTAAACTCGTAGAGATCACCTCTACCAAATTACGAGCTTCTTTATAGAGGGACCACACCGGCAGCACGGTATCCATTCCGTCGCGACAACAAGCTGACACCAATTACTCTAGTTTTATAACACTCTAGTGAGTCACCCAGCGTCGCACGTGTTGAACCTATGTTCTATACGTTTAAAAATTGACGTGTCTATATACTTTATTCTTTAAGATGTTCTACGTAACATGATTAACACAATGCGTACTATGCTTATTCAATCCTCAGTGTGTTTAATCCATATTTACATATTAATACCACAGCGTAACGTATATTTAAATTTACGGTTGAAATCAAAACAAACTGTTTTTGTTCTACTAAATTTTGTTTATTAACTAACTAGTTTTCGGCTTATTAGGCCATCGTCAGGTAAACTGTTGACATGCGTCGACAAAGACGCTATTGCTTGGTTCTCAAAGATGTTAAGACAAAGATACACTACACAGATTACAAAGATCAAGTAATCTGTGTAGTGTATCTTTGTCTTAACATCTTTGAGAACCAAGCAATAGCGTCTTTGTCGACGCATGTCAACAGTTTACCTGACGATGGCCTAATAAGCCGAAAACTAGTTAGTTAATAAACAAAATTTAGTAGAACAAAAACAGTTTGTTTTGATTTCAACCGTAAATATGGAAACGTTCTACCAAGAAGCGACGGAAGAATCCATTTATAGTATATTTAAATGTTTACGAGCCGATTGTATAAACGTAGCTGACTGGAGATCAAATCCGTCGTTAGTTCGCACATAAAACTCTGTTCAGTGCTTCGCTCTATTGTATAACGCTAGATCCGTCGAAGCTGGTTCAAAGTTGATCTGAGTCAGAGCGGAAGACGCTTGGCAAAACCGCTAAAATGGGTTGTAGACACGAATATTGCGCTTCTATCGAAGTTTTCATGTTGTACAGATGGAAGGAAGTAAACAGGAGAAGAACTACATGGAAACTTCTCCCAGTACGAAAAAGATTTACTTCTAGAATTCGTTTTGAGGCGATATAAGCGTATAGTACAAAAAGAAAAAAACCGCATACAGTTACTACGCCCTAGAAGATATAGGTATGGAAAGATGTTTCTGTTCCCCTTAATTCGCATAGTAACGGAACAGTTTGAAACTGTGTTACGAAAATATTAATAAAACGACTACAAAAGCACATGCATGTCAACAAATATTATTTTTTAGACTCTCTTTACAATTATTGCGGTACATTTTATCTTTCAGTGAGCCTTGCATATTTGGAAACAATAAAACAAACTCCTGTTGCATAATAGTAGACTGGAATGCTCTGGAAACAGTATGCTTAAGTAACACCTCAGTCTAACATACAGTCACAACATTGCCACTGACTTTTGTTATACGCCACGACAGCTCCGCTCCAAGCGGCCGACAAGGTATGTACATTCAGATAGAATATCGGATGAGTGTGAATTGAATCGTTCTAATTAATTTTAACATACTTGTGACTTGTACCGGCAAGATCTTTTAACTGTTTTTTATGACATGACTGATAAAGTATGTTTTAAGCAGAGCACATACGTCATCATGACTTGCAATTCTGCACTGATGATGACCCATCATAGAGACGAAATCGATATGATTTGAAGCTTAATAAAATAAACATCTCACATCGCCTACCAAGCGGAAACCTTTTATTTCATTATAATTCTGTGGTGGGCTGGCACAAAATTGAATCTAGTTACAAGTACAAAATACCTTCACTTGCCTTATTCGGTATCCTTCGAAGCACTGGAAGGTATCAAACGGTACATTGCATGACAGTTGATTTAAGATTAGTTGCCTATACACGGCACGATTTTTCGGCCGATATGACAGATTTATCGTTACTGAAAATAAAAATCGGCAGATAAATATGTCCGATATTACGCAAATACTTGGAGACGAAAAATCGGGCGATATCCAGTAACGATATGTCGCGATAGATTTATCTTTGGTGATCTGACAACGTGCAGATTCCCAGACGTCTCCGAGCGAATTATCTGCACCTGTGCATTGTGCACTGTATTTGGCGGTGATGTCGAAGATAAATCGACTTGCGTGATAACGCGAGTGTAAGGATTTGTTTTGCGAAAACGTCGAAAGAAAATATTAATGCCACGGTGGAGTGTCCGAGCGCTCTAAGGCGCCTTGCTGCAAGCGCGTGGTTGCTCCCCGCCGAAGGTTCGAGTCCTTCCTCGGGCATGTGTGAAGTCCTTAGGTTAGTTTCAATAGTTTTTAAGCCTAGGGACTAATAACCTCAATAGTCAAGTCCCATAGAATTACAAACATTTGAACATTTTCTTTGAAAATATTAATCATGTTAATCAAAATGTACGAAATTAGAATTTCCGTCGACTTTGATTATCAATAAATATGTTAAATGTTTGATATTCCTTTTCCTTTTTAAGTACCTTCATGTATTTTGCTAAAACTACTTCACACAGAATTTTTCGTGTCTCAGGAATTAGGGAAATTAATGTTTGTTCTGCTAGCCCGACTGAAAATTGTAAACGTTTGTTATATCACCCACTGGCGAGAAATCCAAGTTTGTCACGAGGTGCTCTTCTGCTATAAAATCTTGACGTATTATAGAATCTCTTTAGGTAACTTTTCGGTTATCATATACAGCAGCAACCGAAACGTGATACTATACATTTGATTTAATTTTTGAAGTCATGAGGTTCATTTGTTTCATCGCTATATAACCACGTTCTTGCCCACTTTTCACGATTCCTTGTTTGCTTTCTTCTATTCAGAACCTTACACCCTAGTAACGCTATAATAACGGCTGGTATTTAGCTACCTACATTGATGTAGAACTAACGACATTCAGATCGTTCAAATAGTTCAACAAAGTCAACCAACCAGCGACGAACGATATTTCGCTGGAATACATCGATTTATCTGCGACTACGACCACTAACGAATGGAAAAGTCGCTCACCGACGAAATCGACTTGGCTTTGTAATGTCTTTTCAAAGATAAATCTGGAAAATTTATCGTTGTTAAATATAGGCCGAAGTATCAGAGGAATATATCTGTCCAATCACATAGACCGAAATATTGTACCGTGTGTAGGCACCTATTCTCTTGAAATCTGCGAGATTTTAATGAATAATTTAGATTTGTATTGTGAAAAAATAGCTTGTGTTGAAGAGAAAACCTGACCTTTTGCATGAATACGTCGGGTTTCTACTAAGAGACGTCACGGTTTCTTCACTGCAATTCTAGTCAAATCAGTGAGTGTTCAACGTAAGAAACTAATATGGAATGCAATACATACATTATTTAATGTACTAGATCAGCCACCATAGCGATAACTGATATAAAAACCTGATAAACGTGACAATAAAACATAGAAAACAAGAAGAAGTTTCTCAACAAAGCATAAATCGAAGCCAAATTGTTACTACATCTGAACCACAAACATCAAGAATCTTCAAGACGTTCGTTTTAGAACCAAAAGTAATTACACTCAAAAGTATACGCGTTTAAACGAAAGACGTTTGAAGTGTAAAAATGTTCGAATCATTAAACTCCACACCGAATTCTTACACGTCGCGAAAAGTGCTTCTCATGTAATAACAGACCGTAACACGAATTTATGTTTCTCTTAGGTTTATACACTTTTACTTTCAGCGGAATAAGCTGCAGTTATAAACATATTTGTAAATATTACCTCATTAATAAGTTGTTGCTTGTATAACTGAATTAGTGAAATTTGTTTGTTTTTATATTAATTCATACATTATTTATGTATCTCGATATTTTACTAACGCTTAGAACGCAAAAGTTACAGAATGTATTTGGTTAATTACTAACGTTTAGAACGCAAAAATTACAGAATATATTTGGTTAATTACGTAGAAAAGTATTCACAACAAATACTAATCGTACGGTGCCTTGCCCACCAGTAGGAGCGTTAGTTGGTAATAACTTTCACACCAGGCAGTGTCGCGACGGTGTATATAAGACCGTCGTAATACAGTGGTGCCACAGTCTAACATGTGGTGGTGTGTTGTGGTATGGTAGTGTTTTCTAATTATCTTTTATGGTCCATGCAGCAGAGACAACTCTTGATAAGTGAGAAAAAATTCCAACATGAATGCAAATTCGAACCCTAAAACGATTGTATCAGAGTCTGCGATGCAAACACCTATCCACCAGCACACCAGCCTGGTCTGTCCTTGTTCACAGTATATTCATAAAAGCGTAATTGCCTTTCAATCATCCATATTCCTGCAGTTGTCGTAACAGGATGTGCTCAGTAGGAAAAAGAAATTATCACAAACTGCACAGTTACGGCTACTCCATCTGAGAAAGCACATATGAGATTTTAGATCGTTATTCGGTGCTGTGGCGATTCATAAATTTTCTGTTCACTGCGGATATTCATCACGAACAGTCACGGAAGCGAGGCCAGCGCTTCAAACGGCAGCACTGTAGTTACAGAGGAATGGCGGTTGGCTCTTTCTCCACTACGTGCCTACTGCCGTTCCAGATGCTACACATTAACTTTTACTTGTATGTCAATAACTATCTTGAGCCGATCGCTACCAAACCACAAGATCACCCACTGGGCTGAATTGAAGATTTCCTGAAGACTATTTGAAAATAGGTCCAGCAGTCTTGGAGTCTATAGGGAAGATACATACACACAACACCACACACACACACACACACACACACACACACACACACATCCATTTTTATAGAGAAGACTTGCATGGGCAGCACTAATTAGCCAGATGACTTCTGGTTGGGCAGAAAAAATAGTGTGACGAAGTTTCAGCAGATGTATCATGGGTACAGTGCCCAAGAAAAAAATTAATAACTTGTATTTCAGACAAATGAAAATAGTGTCGACACTGTTGTGGAGACCCTATGCTTTGGAATCTACTATTCTCGCTGATAGCATACGTTACTGACATACCTACCTTACCCCCGAGCTAATGAGCTAATGGAGTCGTCACACGTCACTGGCGTGCGCACAATAGAGGGAAACACAGTCACTTGTGAGAGAGGGGTCTAACGTTACGGTGTCACTATGTTTTCCAAACAGGAACAACTGAGTTGGATAAAGATTTAATGTGTCAGAGGTCGTACAGCACGAAGTATCATCAACGTCTTCAAGAGGCCTGCGGGGAAGGCAGGTCGTCCTAGCGACTCTGAAGATGAATTGCATACTGTTGACGCGTTAGTCGTTAGTGGACAGTGATCCACCCCAGACGATTCGAAAATGCCTCAGAGCCCCCGTATGGTGATTCTCGTGTGCGACGCGTTACGTTCCTCCATAGCAGACCGTCAGTGTACAGTATTACTGTTCGTTTTTGGAGCATCTCCTACGACCAGTTTTGCGAAAGAAGCTGCAACATGCTCCACAGTCCACCCATCACTTTGCACGACAACACGCGCGCGCATACGGCGCAAGATGTGACTGCTCTGTTCAGTCGATGGAACTAGGATTTACTTTACCATCCATCATACTCCTCGTCCTTGACTCCGAAGATGAAGGAACCACTTCGTGGCATTCGCCTCAGAACTGTTCCAGAGATTTGACAGCCAGTACACCGCTCCATTCGCACCATCAACAGAACAGGCTCTGCTAACGATATACTATGCCTTTCACATCGCTGTCAACGGGCTCTAAACAACGCTTGTGACCACTTTGAAGGACAGTAACAGGTGCAAACATGTAACGCTTTTGTATTGGTTGTGAATAAATAGTTGCCACTATTTATGTTCCAACCTTTGTATATTTATTGTAGTAATTCATATTAAAGTCAGTAGATAGACAACAAAGCTTTCGGGCTTTTTTTTGTGAAAGGTTGAAATTTTTTTCATGTACCAACTTGGTAGTAAGTCGCATATAATTGGCTGGGTCAAAAGAATGAACTTTCCAAATTTGAGCCAGCAATAGTCAACGATTCCTCTTGTGCTTTGTTGGTGGTAATACTAAAGGCAAGACGCAAAGGAACAGGAGCCGTTTGAATTCGAACTGTAAATCATTTGCATAGAATCAGTGTGTCTTCGCCTTTGAAGCTGCAACCAATTATTGTTGCTTCGATTAATATGTGCACTGGTATTGCGGGTGGTTCTAATTTTGTTGTTGTTGTTGTTGTTATCTACAGTCAGCAGACACGCTACCCTGTCCTGTGCAACCCTCTTCATCTCCTAATAAGAACGGCAACGTACATCCTTTTGAATCTGCTTACTGTATTAGTCCCACGGGCTCCCTCTACGGTTTTTACCCCACACACTTCTTTCTAATGCTAACTTGACGATTCCTTAATGTCTCAGAGTGCATTCCACCATCCTGTTCCTTCTCTTAGACAGGATATGCCAGAAACTCCTTTTCTCCCCAGTTCGGTTGAGCACCTCCTCATTAGTTACGTGATCTACCCAACTATCTTCATCATTCGTCTGTAGCACATTTCAAAAGCTTCTATTTCTTTATGAATTCCTTATCGTCCACGTTTTACTCCGGAACAATGCTTCAGACAAATGCTTTCAGAGAGGACTTCCTACCATTTAAAATGATTGTGGATTTTTTCGCTTCTCACAAACACTTTTCTTACCATAGCCATTCTGCATTTTATATCTTCTTCACTTCATCAACCAGAAATTATTTTGCTACCCAAATAACATAGGGGCATGAGACCACTTGGCTCTTTCCATTTTGATCTATTTGCATGGTATGTTCATCCAGGGAGAGCACAATGTAGGACCCAGAATATGGCAGCTGCAGTGGTGACTTGCGTCCGTCGGGAGAATCTCATGTGTACATGGCAGTAGATCTTTGTACATGAACATCGTTACTGCCCCATGTCTTGAGACAACGGCTGGGCGAAGTCTGACCACATGCTCTCGCAGCGACTGTAGTACATGCGCCATTTCAGTCCGTCATGACCCAATTTGGTTGGTAAAAAATTGTGAAGGCAGTTGTTGGAGTTCGTCAGTTCTGCGATGGATGCCCCTAAATCCGCTTTTAATGCTGTACATAGACTCAACAACCACTGGTAATGCCGACAACCAAGATTGATCATGGCACATTAGCATGTCTGTTAACATCCTATGCCAGTGTTCCACCATTGTTGTGGTTGCTGGTTGATAAGCTGTCATATGATGATGTAAACTACAGCGGTTGGTCATTTCTGAGAACAAATTGACGCCCTGGTCAGTGATGCCATGTAAACGGCAGTCGAAACGTGCGATCCACGATGAAAGAATGTTCAAATGGGGTCATCAGTCCCTAAACTTACAAACTACTTACGAACTAGCTTATACTAAAGACGGCACAAACATCCATACCTGGGGGGGGGGGATTCGAACCCCAGACAGCAGCGGCCGTGCAAATGTTCAAGGCGGAGGCGAGGCGAGGTACTGGCGGAAGTAGAGTTGTGAGGCGGCATCGTGAGTCGTGTCGGAGTAGCTCAGTGGTAGAGCGCTTGCCCGCGAAAGGCAAAGGTCCCAGGTTCGAGTCCCGGTTCCGGCACACAATTTTAATCTGCCAGGAAGTTTCAAATGTTCAAATGTTTGTTAAGCTTATGGGACTTAACTACGGGGTCATCAGTCCCTAAACTTACAAACTACTTATCAACTACCTTATACTAAGGACGGCACAAATATCCATGCCCGAGGGGGGATTCGAACCCCCGACCGTAGTGGCCGTGCTGGCGGCCGTGCAGACCGTGACTGCGGCCGCCGATGAAAGAATACCTTGCCATCGTTCCCGAAGAAATGTCTGATAATGGAATCGCAACTGCCCATCCGGTGAAACGGTCCACTGCAGAGAGAAGGTAAAAGCATCCTTCTGACATCAGCAAGGTCTCGTAGAGGTGCACGTGTGTGAAACGTTGTGTCGTAAGTAGGAAGTCTCCTGTCGGTTTGTGCACACGTCGGCCAATCTTAGTCCTCAGTCTGTCTAAGCATGCCTTTGCCCAATTACGGCACCTCTTTTTTATATCTGACACTTGCGCTTATTCCCGGATGATACAAAATCCATGGATCTTGCCAAATCATATTCGTCGCGATCTCTCCGGTTTTTTCGTGTGACACGTCTCACCAAACTCGGGGACGTTCAGCAGCAGGTCGTATTTGTCGCAGATGTAGCCCAGATACATTATCGCGCCGGATTCGGCGAGTTGTTGGTCTATTGTGCAGCAGTTACATCCTTGTAGTCAATAGCCTACGATATGGAATCGAACCATGAAAGGTAATCTGCCAAGACGCTCTTAACTCCTTTTATGTGCTGAAGGTCTGTCGTGAATTGGGTGATGAATTCAAGTTGCCTAAATTGGTGAAGTGAACAGACATTCTTATGACCAGTGAAAGGAAATGTAATTTGCTGTGATCTGTGAAAACCGTGATTGGTATGGCTTCCACTTGTGGCCGGAGAAGTCTGACGGCTTCGTAAGTTGCCAGTAATTCTCCATGGTAAGCGCTGCATTTAACTTCTGATAACGTAAGCTTACGCGAAGAGAATCCCAGGAGCTGCCCGCGACTGGTGTAGAGCTGCGCCTAAGCCTTGTTGACTAGCGTCCACAACAATCGCCAGTCGCTCATAAGGAACAGGGTGTGACAACGTGATTGCCTGACGCAGACACCGCAAGTGCTAGTCAACTAGTTCTGACGGCCAATGTGCTTGTATGGCCACTACATTGGGTAGATATGTATGAGAAATTAACTGCTCCAAGAAACCGAAGTAGTTGGTGATAATCGACGGGGCGAGCCATTTCTTCGATAAGAGGAAGCTTATCTTGCAGTGGACTGACACCTGCAGCTGTAACTGAATAACTCGAGAACGGCACTTCACGTTGTCGAAGTTAGTACTTTATTTCATTTGCCGAAAAAATTGTTCAAATGTTTGTACCAAACTTACTACGTAAGGGCTAACGAAATTTCTGATTAAAAATATTATATCAAAAAAATGAAAAAATGGCGAATCCAAGATGGCGGGCTCGTACACCACTGTCGGTTTATTCATATAAAACTAACATTCAGGAAATTAACTACAACAACTCCTAAATGCTTTTATATAAATATGTAAATAAGAATATAAATAAATAATAAAAATATAATTAAATGAAAAGATTTATCATTTTTTAAAGGTGAATTAAAGTTTGTAATGCGGCCGGGGATCGAACCCGGACCTCCATGCTTACTAGTCAGACGTCTTACCACTAGACCACCGCACCACTAGTGATTAAGGCGCCTCGGAATAGTATAAGTAGGTCTTTCCTCCACGTCACACACACTAATTCAGCTTCTATGTCTCAGGCAGCTATAGGTGAGTAATATTTCCTCTTTACCCTCTTTTTGTCATAGGCATTAAATCCGGCTATGTTTAGCTAATAGTTTCGTTTTGGGACGTCAGTGCATTGTCTGTTAGAAGTTGCGATGTGAAGTTGTGTAGTGGTAAGTCGTATGCTTAGTGCGGATGGTGGTCCGGATTTGATTCCCGGCCGCATGGCAAATTTTAATTCAATGTATGTAAAACTCTTCTGGGTGTTGGACCGCATCGTCAAAATATCAAACACTTCACCGACGTTTCGGCCACTATTGCAAGTGGCCATCTTCTGGGTGTTACATTTGTTACAATGTAACACCCAGAAGATGGCCACTTGCAATAGTGGCCGAAACGTCGGTGAAGTGTTTGATATTTTGACGATGCGGTCCAACACCCAGAAGAGTTTTACATACAATGACAACGGCCGCGGAAGCCTTCGTTTACATTTAATTCAATGCTTCATCTTTTAAAGGCCAAGGGAAGGAAACTAGATTTATGGGAAGAATATGAAATTTTCAAACACCTCATCATCAACGATGGTAATATGCTGAATGAGCAACTGCAACTTGCAAGTAGACAATACCTAGTAGGTTTCAAATGTTCAAATGTTTGTTAAGCTTATGGGACTTAACTACGGGGTTATCAGTCCCTAAACTTACAAACTACTTATCACCTAGCTTATCCTAAGGACGGCACAAATATCCATGCCCGAGGGGGGATTCGAACCCCCGACCGTAGTGGCCGTTCAGATCGTGACTGAAGCGCCTCAGTCCCCTCGGCCACCGCGGCCGGCTAGTAGGTTTAAAACCTATATTGTTTTAGACATTTATTATGCAATACTTGTTCCTGCATGGTGTTTATTGTCCTCAGAATTCTAGTGGTGCACTTGTTGATAGTTTTCTAATGTTGTGATGCATAATGTTTATCCCGTTCCCTCCCACCGGGTGCGTGCTATTTATTCTTAGTTTGTGTTTCATGCACTACATGTCTTGCCGCTGAATATTTTCTAATTTTTCTATCTTCAATTTTGCATGTATTTACACACACACTCACACACACACACACACACACACACACACACACACATATATATATATATATATATATTCTGCCATCCACATGACTCGGCTCCAGATTTCTTTGCACGTTATTTTCCATCTGATTTCCCATAGTACACATAGTTTCTTTCTTCTTGTCAAATTCATTCGCGTCCGCGACTGCGCGCACGCCCATCAGCCCTCTTGGCGCCACCTAGTGCGGGCGCACGTCACTAGGGCTCTATCGCCTTTGCCAGTACGCAGTGCTCACTCGACCTGTGTGTGGACGGACTCCACAATTTTACGATGTAGACACTGTTTTAAATTTTACTTTTTATCCTATTGACATTGAGTCATCCACATTTTATTTAACAACTATTTTAATATGAGCCTTACGTAAGTACATTCTCACATATGCTGTAATTTTAATTTCTTATTTTAGAAACACTTTTGTATTTTATTATTATTCATATGATTAGTGTATTATATTTTATTAGGTAATACTTCTGAAGAAGGCAAATTTACTTTTGCCGAAACCTAGGTCAAGGTTTATCCATGTAAACCATTTTTATGCAACTGGTCGGCTGAAACTGTGTTGACTTTTGGATCGTGTTCCACCGTTGCTGAACTGCAGCCATGTTTAAAATTTTATTATTATATACTTGCAGGCACAGTGGAAAAGAAACCGGAATGTCGTCCAATTCGTAAGTTACATAGATTTTTAAGCGCATTTTACAATTTTTTTGTCCATTTTCCTGCAGTACATTAATTGATAATTAAATATGCATAATTGATGATTTAATAGTGTTACAAAATGTTTTTCATTAATACACATCTCCTGGAACACCTTACATATTGAAGGTATTAACTTCACTTTGTGACGATACTGCTGGCCCTTTCATCTCAATGTTATCGAACGATACCGTCTTCGTCGGACCCGGAATCGTGTGGTTTAATAGTGATATATGTTGCGTGCGACGTTAAAAACGAAATAGCCAGTCTAGGAATCAGTGTAGGACAGTGTCTCGGTTATACTGTGATTAAAACAAGTGATAGATTTCATTAATTAAGAGATTCATATATTTTCTTTCCAGACAGTTCTATAAACAATAATTTTGTCATTGTACATTATTTCAATAAATAGACAGACAAAGGGTAAAAACTTTTGTAAAACATAAAAACACGAAAATAAAGAGCATTGTATATATGTTAGGCTCATAAACAAGTTGTGTAGACTAGCTAATTGTGTAATTAATGTAATAATCGAGATTTACAATATTGTTATTCTTTGTATATATTGACTGACGTAAGATTTGGAGTATATTTTGAGAATGGACAAGACATTTCATAGTTCAATATATGTTAGGAACATGTATGATGTACTCGTTAGCTAATTAATTGACATTTAACATTTTGGTTTGTTGTCAAACAAAAAGTAGCGTGATTAAAACTTAAAAAGATATTTGCCATCCCAAATTATTGTATGTATAGTTTTCATTTTATATTGTGATTATTTTTGTGTACATGAAATGTTTTCTTTGTATGTTTGTTAATTGTAAATTAGTGTATTCAATTGTTATGAACAATGCATAATGTAAGGCCATTATTGCCAATGTTATATAGTTGCCTCACCGCCTTGCGTGGGGGAGTTCGAGTTTTGGCTTTTCTAAAGTGCACTGGAAGCTATGCCTCTCTGTTGTTTTTAAATGGAAGTACTGTCGTCTAAGTTCTCTTGCACTGTTTTGAATTTGTTATGTTTTGGTGGAGAAGAAGTTTGATTCAAATTAAAGAAGAAGTGAAAAATTGTACCTACGAGTTTTTATTTCTACCACGACGCCCCAGGAGAATAATGTTGCAGCGAGCAGAACCCCCATACATCGCAATGTTGAAAAGATGAGTATTATGTTTGAAAGTGGTAGAAAGAACTGTAATTACTTAAATAGGATATAAATATTTTAAATGGTGGAACATAGCTGGATTGCGTCATATACAATGTCTACAGAGTGTTTGTGTTGCAGGAGAAGTATGTTTGGATGTATTTAATCGACGTTTGAAAAACCAAGGAGGACGTAAATCTGGAATTATACGGCAAGGAAAAACGGAGCACTTAACGTGGAAATTGGATGCTTGGGCCCGGACCATCGCATCGATGGACAATGAATAACAAGATAAGTACAGCAGCGCTTATTAATATGTATTTGTGGTCTGGATTGTTTGGCACTGTAAAAGACGATGTCAACTGAGAACAGGAAATCTAGTGTAGACATGTCAGATCAGAATGTGATGGCCAGTACACCTCGTAGCAATGTATCAAATAGTGAAGAAATAATTCTTGCATCACCAGGTCTTATAGAGTTATTAAATCGATTAACAGAACAAATAACTGAACGTATTGACAAGGGAAATCATGATCTGAGCAAAAAGATAGATGACGGTTTAGCAGATTTAAAGTCCCAGATAAACTAAACAAACAGAACAGTTGACGAAATCAGGAAACAAACATTTGATCTTGAAAGGGCAATGAAGTTAGGACATGAACAGCTGGACACTCGTGTGACTGTAGCAGAAAGTAAAATCAGTAATGTTGACCTTGAAAACAAAATTAGTACTGTAGAAAAGTATTTTGATCAGGAAAATAAAATTGGAAAAACTGAAATTCAGGAATTTAAAGTGTCATTAGAAAATAAAATTAGTGAAAGTGTGACAAATTCTGAAGGTATTATTAAGAAGGATGTGTGTAACCTCAGTCAAAGGGTCAGTTTATTGCAAGAAAGTTTAGTAAATAGCAAAATGTCGATCTGTTGTGGCTTTAATTGGGCAAATGTAGTAATTAAGCATACCCTGGGGAAGGAAAAATCCATCCTAAAGACTTTTTACATCACTGCTCTGACAACTTCACTGTATAAATGACTGACGCAATGAAAATTAAATTTGTAAAGAGATTTTTGGACAATGAAGCTTATACTTGGGTCAATCAGTTAGATACAGAGGACATGTCATATAGTGAGTTTGAGAGGTGTTTTTTGAATAAATTCTGGTCTGAAAGCAAGCAGGCTAGAGTAAGGAGTGATTTCTTGCATAGGGAAAAGTACAGGGAAAGTTATGGTAGTATGAGGGACTTTTGTGAGTCTGAAATCAGAAAATTAGTGCATCTTGACTCTCCTTTAGATGAAATCACATTGTGGACACCCTACGTAGAAGATTACCAGGTAGAATACAGCAAGCATTAGATTGCGGACCTGACGATTCAGTTGAGGACTTCTTAAGATTTGTTGGAAGATTAGACAGAAGTTATGAGAGAGAAACAGAGAGAAACCGATACCAAGAAGACCATCATGGAAGAAAGAGAAGAGATAATCACCAAGAAGATAGTCGTGAGAAGCAAAGTAGACAGCAAGGTGGGAGTACGAATTATAGAAACAGACAAGGAAGAAACGATAGGAACCAAAGTTACTACAAGTCTAATGGAAACGGGCAGGAAAACTAAATGTCGCCCCTATGGAAGCCTGTCAGGTTGTTGTGAGAAATAGGACAAGAAATCAGGCTAACACAAATAGGATCAGATTTGGACATAAATGGGAAAATGAGCAATATAGACAGGGACAGAAGGTAACACACGGGGTAAATCGGCTCAAGTTTAACAAAGAACTATGGGAAGTCATTAAGAACCAGGCTTGGAAAGAAGAGGACAAGTGTATAGAACCAGAAGAGGTTGTACTAGATGATGATACTGTAGCCCAGATGTATAATGCAAGTGAAGATATAGCTGTAGAAGAACCAAAAATAAGTGAAGAACATGATATGTTTGTACTGTGTAAATTGCTAAGTGATAAGGTTGAAGATGCTGAAGACAGACCGCATGTTACTGCTCATGAAACTGTGATGACTGAGACTCATGAAGATTTTGATATTTTGTCTAGTGTGAGTTCAGAGAAGTCATAGGATGACAGTGTTGAAGATAGTGAAGAAGATGTGGAGGTCGTGGAGTTTGAAGATTTGGAGAAGGAACTTGATGGAATGATTTATGTTGAAGTCAAGGAAGGTTGCATCGTGTCTGATGGCCAGTGTGAGACAGAGTGTGTTGTAGATGATGTCAAGCCTTGTGAAAATCATGTCGTACCAGTAAAACTGAGCAGTACTGAAAGTTGTCGAAGCAGAAACAGACAAGAAGAGGTAGGGAATAACATCTTGCATTGTGTCAGAGCTACATTAATAAGAAAGAGAAAGCCAAAGTTCTAGATAAGTTACTGTGTAACTATCACGAGCTAGAAGATAATGTGCCTAGGTTAGAGCAGTGTGTTACCAATGATAATTGTGTTGCTAATGGATGTATGGCTCGTCAACCTGTTGAAAGTAGTGTGTCCCTAAATCATGTTCAAGCTAATGACGATTCCTGTACTATGAAATATGAAGATATTATTGAAGATATTACTCATGAAGAAGAGAAAGATATACAATATGATGTCACTGGGTGCCCATATATTACCGTGTTTATTAATGGAAAAGGCAAGGAAGCGTTAGTTGATACAGGTCGTCCAATCATTGGAATTTCTGAACAATTTAGAGATTGTGTGAAAGATGTACCGGACTACATGGAGATGCCTGTAATAAGAATCAAGATCAAGGGTGCTACCGGCAGACACAGCAAGGTAGTTAACCGGCAAGCCTTGTTGAACGTCAGTGTGAATGATGTGAATTTATGTCAAGGATGTCTAGTAATACCTAATCTGTCTGTGTATATCTTGCTAGGAACTGACTGGATCATGAAAGTGAATGCTGTATTTGACTGGGGAGGAAGAAAAGTTATTTTGTGGACCCGAAGACTGGTGTTTTACATTGTACTGCTATGATATTGAAAAAAGGGAATAGTCTGAGTAAGCAAGTCTAGAATTAGATTTATTAGATCATAATAGAGATGTAGAAGACATGCATGAAGATCCTGAAGAAGCCATGGAGGATATTAATTATTATGAACTCGTAAATACCAAAGTAGAGGAAGCCAACAAGTTAGACAAAGAACAAAAAGAAGAGCTGAGAAGAGTCTTGTGGAACTATCATGATGTGTTCGATGACAGACCGGAGAAAGTGAAAAACTACCAGTGTAACTTGTGGGTCAAACCACATGAACCATTTTACATCAAACCATATGGTGTCCCCATTGCAAAAAGGAAAGCTGTAGAGAAAGAACTTGAAAAGATGGAAAACTGGAACATAATTAAGAGGAGTACTAGTGAATACAACAACCCGATCATCGTGATATCCAAGAAGAATGCAGATGTGACGATAGTACTTGACTCGAGACATCTGAACAAGTTTTTAGAAAGGGAAACTGACCACCCAGAGAGCATCGAAGAAATATTGTATAAATTTGAAAATATAAAATATATGACTAGCCTGGACTTGACTTCTGGTTTTCATCAGGTGCCACTTGACAGAGACTCAAGGAAGTACACTGCTTTCTTGTATAACGGAAGAAGCTATCAGTACTGCGTGGCCCCATTCGGATTAAATGTTTCTGTAGCTGAATTTATCAGAGCTTTGGATTTGGTATTAGGCAAAGATCTCATTGAAAAGTTAACTGTGTATGTGGACGATATCCTTGTCACTGGTGAAACCTGGGAAGAACATATAAGCTTACTGGAAGAAGTGTGCAGAAGATTAAGAGCAGGAGGGATGTCTCTTAAGCTAGAAAAATGTAAATTTGCTGTGGAACAGTTAAAATTTCTTGGTCACATTGTAACTGAAGAAGGTATACTCCCAGACAATGAGAAAATTGAAGCAATAGCAAGGTTTCCTGTGCCCAAAACCAAGAAACAACTCAAATCTTTCTTTGGCATGTTGGAGTTTACCGCAAATATATAAGTACTCAAGCCTTGAATGCCCCATGTTTGAACAACCTTCTGAAGAAAAATACTTTTTGGAATTGGTCAGAAGAATGCATACAAGCCTTTGAAGAGATAAAAAAAAGCAGCTTTGTAACAGCAATATTTTATACAGACCGGACTTGTAATTACCGTTTTGTTTAAGTACTGACAGTAGTGATTATGGAATTGGTGCTCATTTGTTTCAAGTGAAAACCATTGATAACCAGCCAGAACACCGGACCATTACATTTACAAGCAGGACATTACAGAAACACGAGAAGGCGTACACCGTGACTGAAAAGGAACTTTTAGCATTTTTTTGGGCTTTCAATAAATTCAGAAAATAGTTGTTAGGCCACAAAACTATTGTATGCACAGACAATAAGGCTTTGACCTACATTCAGGAGTGCAAACTTTACCATAACCGGATTACTAGACGGGCACTGTTCTTGCAACAGTTTGATTTCTCTGTGGAATACATTAAGGGCAAGGACAATCTTGTTGCGGATTCACTCTCTCGTTTGCCAGTGGGGGGTGAATTTGAAGATATCAGTGGAGCCTGTGAAAAAGAATTCAGAGTCATGTACCTGAAAGGTGTTAAAGAAGAAGCAGAAATCCGAAAAATTTGTGACAAGTTTAGGAGATACCAAAACCATGATGATAATTGGAGATTAGTTAAGAGCTTGTTACACAAAAAAGGGGAAGACAAGGTAGGGCTATACTATAAGACATACAAGGGCATGTTGTTTAGATGTATGAGTGTCGACAGTGATAAATGGAAGTTGTGTTGGCCCGAGAACTGTGTTGATGTATTAATAAAGTATGTTCACGAAAGTTTTGGCTACTGTGGTGTTCAAAAGTGAATACAGAAAATACAAGAGAAAATCTATTTTTATAACATCGCTAGGAGAGTTAAGAAATTAGTGACTACATGTGATAGATACCAACGAGTCAAGGTGTCCAATCAGACATTTAAAGTCCTCATGCAGAACATCTTGCCACAAGAATATCTTGAAACTGTAGCTGTGGATTTTTATGGAAGTCTTCCCAAGACCAGAGGTGGTTATAGCCATATATTTGTTGCAGTGGATCTGTTCTGTAAATTTATTAAATTGTATCCTGCGAAGAAAGCCACCAGTATTACCATAATCAACAAATTCAGAAATGACTATTTTCAGACAGTCGGCAAACCTAAGAAGATCTTGTCTGATAATGGAACTCAGTTTACTTCGAAGCATTGGAAATCATTCATATAAGATGAAAATATCACACACATATTGATTACGGCATACCACCCCTCCAGTAATCCGACAGAAAGATACATGAGGGAAATTGGCAGATTGTTCAGGACATATTGCAACAAAAATCATGCATCATGGATAGATTATTATATGAATTTGAAGAGATTTTGAACAGCCTTCAACATACTTCCACGAAATTCAGCCCTTACGAAATCATGTTTGGAAAATTATCGCCTACCTAATCAGTGAACTCGTCAACTATCCACCTTGTAAATAATTGAGCAAACAAGAGAGAGAGGAGATCGTACGTAGAACTATGAAGGAACAAGCTGAAGCCAGGAAGAGAAGACATGACAGAAATTTGAAAACTACCAGTTTTGATACCGGACTAATGGTTTTGGTCAAAGCCCAAGAAAGATCTAAGGCTATCAACCATGAACTCAAAAAATTCTTTGATATATTGGTCCTTTCAAAGTTGTGGGAAACCCTCATCCTAATGCTTACAGGTTTGAGTACCCTAAGTCAGGAAAACCATTTGGACTGAGGAATATAACAGAACTCAAGCCATACAGACAGTAGTGCATAATAATAAGACTTTGTACAGGTGCTATTTTTGTAAAATTTATTGCAGCTATGAGTTTTGTATATATGTATTCTTTTATGAAATATCTTGGAACTTGTATTTTCAATATGTTGGATATTAACGTTTGTAACCTCAGGAAAGTACACATTCTGTGTGTGCTAAGTGCATACGAAGCACTGGGTTTCTAGCTGATTTCGGTTTCTGGTGCCACATCTCCTACTCATTCTGTAACCTGTTCAAATTATCTCATATCTATCATTCTATCTTTCTTCTTTAGTGTTAAGATAAGAAGTGTGTGTATATAATTTTTTATGTTAATAAGAATATTGATTTGAATATAGTTGTACAGTTAGACTTTTCAATGTATTAATTTATGCCACAGTTAAAATTTGAACTCAAATTGTTGGCTGAGTATTAAAGAGTTAAAATATTTGAGATATTGATAGAAGTCATGATAGAATCAGTTACTTAATACCAAGTTTCATGTCCTCAAAGTTTTAAAAAATTCAGTTCAGAAAGTAAGAGATCAGTAAATTTTACAGTATAGTTATGTGGATATTCTTTATAATATGTTTCTTGTGTATTTTGTTTTGATGCTTAAAAAGGTCAGACAAGTTCAGTGTGGTAGATTCTTGAGTGTCAGCTGTTCTCGATTCTGCCGTCTGCTCTTGGGAGGCCATACCCTTGTCACCTACTTACTGCACTTGGAACTTTCAGGATCTGGTGATGCCGTGTGTGTGGACTGTGCTGTGCCAACCCCATGTGAGGATACAGGGTTTTAGGTTAGTAACCTCTTTGGTACGTTTTGGTCGAACGATAGTTATTGTTGGTGTGCAGCGAGTGCTGCTGGCAACAATGCTTAGGTTGGAATGTTCTTTGTTTGTTGGCCGGGGTGCGGCAGTCTCCCGCCAACCGCAGAGTGAGGCGGTAGCATGTCGACAGTGAGTTTGTAACCTGCGTTTAGTGGTGGCTAAAGTTTTTGCCATTCCATCGTATCGCATACGGGCTGCAGTTGCATATTGAAATGTTTCAGTGTGGACTTGTACACAGTCATCGTAGTGGCACGCGGTTATTTAATCAGTGTATTTAAATGGAAGAGTTTTTAACATTTGTCGTTCCATAATAAAGTAAGTTAACAAAGTTTACTGTTATGGATCAACCTAGTAATTGTCCGCATTCCATACCGTCAAATCATTGGAACAATTATTAAATGATTAAGCATAAAATAGAATGTAGCGGCAACTTCGCCCATCGAGGATTAAGTGGACGCAGCTGTGACGTTACACCCAGACAGGACTAATGTGGGCATCGTCGAGCTGATGGGAGCGTATTGTGACGATACTGCTGGCCCTCTCATCTCAATGTTATCGTACGATACCATCTGCGTTGGACCCGGAATCGTGTGGTGTAATAGTGATATATGTTGCGTGTGACATTAAAAACGAAATAGCCAGTCTAGGAATCAGTGTAGGACAGTGTCTCGGTTATACTGTGATTAAAACAAGTGATAGATTTCATTAATTAAGAGATTCATATATTTTCTTTCCAGACAGTTCTATAAACAATACTTTTGTCATTGTACATTATTTCAATAAATAGATAGACGAAGGGTAAAAACTTTTGTAAAACATAAAAACACGAAAATAAAGAGCATTGTATATATGTTAGGCTCATAAACAAGTTGTGTAGACCAGCTAATTGTGTAATTAATGTAATAATCGAAATTTACAATATTGTTATTCTTTGTATATATTGACTGACGTAAGATTTGGAGTATATTTTGAGAATGGACAAGACATTTCATAGTTCAATATATGTTAGGAACATGTATGATGTACTCGTTAACTAATTAATTGACATTTAACATTTTGGTTTGTTGTCAAACAAAAAGTAGCGTGATTAAAACTTAAAAAGATATTTGCCATCCAAAATTATTGTATGTCTAGTTTTCATTTTATATTGTGATTATTTTTGTGTACATGAAATATTTTCTTTGTATGTTTGTTAATTGTAAATTAGTGTATTCAATTGTTATGAACAATGCATAATGTAAGGTCATTATTTCCGATGTTACATATTTGCCTCACCACCTTGCGTGGGGGAGTTCGAGTTTTGGCTTTTCTAAAGTGCACTGGAAGCTATGTCACTCTGTTGTTTTTAAATGGAAGTACTGTCGGCTAAGTTCTCTTGCATTGTTTTGAATTTATTATGTTTTGGTGGAGAAGAAGTTTGATTCAAATTAAAGAAGAAGTGAAAAATTGTACCTACGAGTTTTTATTTCTACCACGACGCCCCAGGAGAATAATGTTGTAGCGAGCAGAACCACCATACATCGCAATGTTGAAAAGATGAGTATTATGTTTGAAAGTGGTAGAAAGGAACTGTAATTACTTAAATAGCATATAAATGTTATAACTTGCACAAAACACAAAATAACTGTCTTCAAGAACAAGACTGTCTTCGTTGCCTGGCCAGCTGCACGCACGCTAACAATGAACTGCCCATCGCAGAGGGAGACCAAGAGACTCGTATAGTAAGCAGATTCAAGTGGATGTGGGTTGTCGTTCTTATGAGGAGGTGAAAAGGCTTGCTCAGGATAGAGTAGGGTGGAGAGCTGCATCAAACCAGTCTCCGGACTGAAGACCATAACAACAACAGAACCGAACATAGCCATGCGTGTGCAAACACAGAGATATGTAAACACTCAGAAGACGTCGCTGCGGTCGTTAACGCCTGTGTAAGACAACATGAGTCAAGCACAGGCGTTAGATCAGTTACTGCGACTACAATGACAGATCATCACGTTTTAAGTGAGTTTGAGAGTGGTGTTATATCCGTCGCACGAGAAGATGGGACATAGCACCTCCGCAGTAAGAAGGAAAATCGAAAAATTAGAGAACGGAGTTCAACTACGTAAATATATTTTTTTCTAAAAATAAACAATATCAATCTAGCCGCGTCTGAAGGGTTATCACCGTAATCAGGAAGTTGTATTTCCCTCCTTTGAAGATGATGTGGGGAGGCACTCGGTGTTAACGGTCTCCGCCTGGCCACTGGACGCGGGCCGTGGCGCAAACAAACGCGCATGCGCATTGTCGCATTACTGGCCACGTAGCGCCTCGATTTAAATGATGGGGAATCGCTGTACATACAACTGAAAAATAGAATCAGACCCTTCAGACGCGGCTAGATTGAGATTGTTTATTTTTAGAAAAAATATATTTAATTTTTCAATTTTTCCTTCTTACTGCGTTTTAGATACGCCAAATATAAATATTAGAAGCCCGAAATCAAATGATAGGGAATAAGCTTCATCATTTCTTTGTAATGATTTAATGTAAGTAGACAATGTTACTACCCTACATTGATGTTAACAATGCTTAAAATTCTGACAATTCTCATTCATTTGTAAAACAGAAAACACTTGAGGATGCAACTTTAAGTTCCGAAACCGGTCGTGTGTGTCCCTCAATAAAGAAATTTAACAGTCGCAGCGATGGAATCTTTCGACTGTGGTTGCGCTGCATATAAAGTTTTACGTTCATAATTGAGATTATCTGGGAAGCCTCACAACGTGCTGTTGGCAAGTGATCTCCACGCTCGTACTCCTCCTGGTTTATGGACAGTCCTGCAGGATACTTGGTGTCAGTTCCCTCCAGCACTACTTCAGACATCAGTCAGATCCACGCCACGTCGTGTTGCGGCACTTAGGTGCACTCAAGAAGGCCCTACACGGTATTAGGCAGGTGTTCCAGTTTCTCTGAGTCTTCTGTAGGATCAGTGTAGGATCAGTAGTTCTGATACCGCCATACCATTTTCTTTTTTTCCTGTTCTGTTCGCCCTTACACCCTTTAAATATAAAAGTCATCTAATACTGGATGATCAAAAAGTCAGTATAAATTTGAAAACTTAATAAATCACGGAATAATGTAGATAGATAGGTAAAAATTGACACACATCTTCCGTTATCGGGCCTTTTTTCTTCGAGGAACTGCGTGATTCTGGTTTTTTAACTGCTACCGTGACGGGTGAGAGGTATGCCGATATGTTATAGAATCGCATCATCCCCAGCCTAGCTGACAAACACCTGCTGGAACGTACGATATGTATGCAAGATGGTGCTCCACCCCATATTGCTAGATGTGTGAAAGATCTTTTGCGCGCATCGTTTGGTGATGATCGTGTGCTCAGCCGCCACTTTCGTCATGCTTGGCCTCCCAGGTCCCCGGAGCTCAGTCCGTGCGATTATAGGCTTTGGGGTTACCTGAAGTCGCAAGTGAATCGTGATCGACCTACATCTCTAGGGATGCTGAAAGACAACATCCGACGCCAATGCCTCACCATAATTCCGGACGTGCTTTACAGTGCTTTCACAACATTATTCCTCGACTACAGCTATTGATGAGGAATGATGGTGAACATACTGAGCATTTCCTGTAAAGAACATCATCTTTGCTGTGTCTTAATTTTTTATGCTAATTGTTGCTTTTCTGTCGGTCATTTTTTGAACTTTTTTTGTTCTAATAAAACCCCATGACATTCCAAGTATGTGTGTCAATTTTTACCTCTCTATCTACATTATTCCGTAATTTATTAAGATTTCAAAGTTATACTGACTTTTTGATCACCTGGTATATGGTAATCAACACTGTCTAACCATAACGGACATCGTTAGTATTTATTTTTAATTCTTGATATTTTATTGAAGGACTTTGGTAACTATTGTTGCAATAAAAAATATGATACGTCTGGCAATCCTGAAAAAGCGGATACTTTTTACTTGGGCTAAGGTCATTGTTGAACCTGTTTCAGAGTAATAAGAGTTGTCAAATCTTAAAAAGCAATAAATTTTTACGGTATCTTATCAATGCTGCATTTCTGATCATGGTCAATGTCTATGAGCCTTTCCATCCTTCTGTAAATAATTCGTGCTAAAATTTTGCAACCATGACTTATTAAACTGATTGTTGTGCACTTTTCGCACCTGTCTGCACCTCCTTTCTTCGGAATGCGAAGAGACTTTAGTAGTTCTGAGGGAATGAAGTCTACTCCAGAGCCATTGTTTCGGTTTAGGCCTTTCAGTCTCTGTCAAATTCATTTTTCAGTATAGTATACCCTATTTCATCTTCATCTACTTCCTCTTCTCTTCCTACAATATTGACTGTAAGTTCATTTTCGCCGGCGGCGATGGCCGAGGGGATTAAGGCGCTCCAGTCATGGTCTGCACGGCCACTACGGTCGGGGGTTCGAATCCTCCCTCGGGCATGGATATTTGTGCCGTCCTTAGTCTTAGCTAGTTCATAAGTAGTTTGTAAGCTTAGGGACTGATGACCCCGTAGTTAAGTCCCTTAAGTCCTACAAACATTTGAACAAGTTAATTTTCTTTATAAAAAAATGTTTGTTAAGCTTATGGGACTTAACTACGAGGTCATCAGTCCCTAAATTTACAAACTACTTATGAACTACTTACGAACTAGGACGGCACAAATATCCATGCCCGAGGGGGGATTCGAACCCCCGACCGTAGTGGCCGTGCTGACCGTGACTGGAGCGCCGCAGTCACCTCGGCCACCGCGGCCGGCTTTTCTTTACTCGTTCCATTTTTCAGCTTTCCATTCTTTACTCAGAACTGGTTTTTCATCTGAGTTCTTGATATTCATTGTATGCAATTAGCATTATCAACTTTAAGGATTGGTCGGATATTCTACCTTTATTCTCAACTTCCTTTTCCTCTATGTGAATAATCACATATACCTAGTGAACAGTGAAATGTTCCCAGAATGAAACTTTCACTCTGCAGCGGAGTATGCGCTGATATGAAACTTCCTGGCAGAGTAAAATCGTTTGTCGAAACCGGGACTCGAACCTGGAACCTTTGCCTTTCGCGGGCAAGCGTTCTTCCACTGAGCTATCCCCGACACCACTCACGGTGCCGCCCTACAACTTCAAGTCTGCCATTGCCTTGCCTCCTACTTTCCAAACTTCATAGAAGTTCTCATGCGAACCTTGCAAGACTAGCACTCCAGGAAGGAAGAATATGGTGGAGACGTGGCTTGGCCACAGCCTAAAGGAGTTTCAAGAATGAAACTTTCACTCTGCGGCGGAGTGAGCGCTGATATGAAATTTCCTGGCAGATTAAAATTGTTTGCCGAGCACTGTGGTAGAGCGCTTGTCCGCGAAAGGCAAAGGTTCCAGGTTCGAGTCCCGGTTCTGGGAAACAATTTTAATCTGCCAGGAAGTTTCTGTGTAATGTTTATTGCAACGTACCACCTGTCAGGCACCATATGGTAGCTTTCGGATTGTAATAACGTTCTGCATGAAAACATACATGAGCCAACATCCATGGTAATTGGTAAAACACTGCCAGTCTGTTGTAAAGTAAACCATACAAAGTATTATGTACACAGTGATCTTCCTCTTGCTTTGATGAGCAAATGAGCATAATATTTTCAAGTTCAGTATAGAACTGTTCTTGTGTGTGTGTGTGTGTGTGTGTGTGTGTGTTTTTCAAAAATACGAGGGTTGGAACTTTAATAGTGGCAACACTTCTGTGGAAACACTGTCAAATGGAATCTACTATTGTTGCTAACATACCTACCTTACCTCCGAGCAAATGGACTCGTCCGTAGCAAGTCACGACCGTGCGCACAATCGAGGGAAACAAGTCACTTGTGAGCGAGCGATCTAACGTAACGGAGTCACTACGTTTCTCCAAGGCAGACCGTTAATGCACAATACTGCTGTTCGTTTTTGGAGCATTACCTGCGATAAGCTTTACGAAACTCGAACTTCATTTTGCACGAGGATGCGCGGGTACAAAGCGCGCAAGCAGTGGCTGCTCTGTTCGGTCCACGGGACTGGGAAACACTGCACCATCCATCATACTCCCCGGACTTCAGTTCTTGTCAATTTTATTTGATTCGGACGATGAAGGAACCACTTCGTGACATTTGTGCAAATATTTAGATTATCCATTATGGATGTTTCAGAAACTGTGGCTTATTGTTAAATGATTTAAGAAAACTGCTTCTGTCAGATACAGCAAAGGACCTGGAAGAGCAATTGAACGGAATGGACAGTGTGCTGAAAGGTGCGTATAAGATGAACATTAACAAGAGCAAAACTAGGGTAATGGAGTGCAGTGTAAGAAAATCAGGTGATGCTGAAGGAATTAGATTGGGAAACGAAGCAATAAAGGAGGTAGATGAGTTTTGTTACTTGGGCAGTAAAATAACAAATGATGGTCGCAGTACAGATGATATAAAATGCAGAATGGCAATGGGTAGAAAAGCGTTCTTGAAAAAGAGAAATTTGTTAACATCGAATATTGATTTAAGCCTAAGGAAGTCCTTTCTTAAGGCATTTGTATGGAGTGTTGCCTTGTATGGGAGTGAGACATGGACGATAAACAGTGCGGACAGGATGAGGATTGAGGCTTTCTAAATTTGGTGCTACAGAAGAATGCTGAAGATTAGGTGGGTGGATCGCGTAACTAATGAGGAGGTACTGAACAGAATTGGGGAGAAAAGAAATTTTTGGCATACCTTGACTAAAAGAAGGGATCGCTTGGTAGGACATATTCTTAGACATCGGGGAATCGTAAATTTAGCATTGGAGGGAAGTGTGTGGGGTAAAAATCGCAGAGGAAGACCAAGAGATGGATACAGTAAGCAGATTCAGACAGATGTAGGTTGCCGTTCTTATGTGGAGATGAAGAGGCTTGCTCAGGATAGGGTATTGTGTAGAGCTGCATCAAACCAGTCTCCGGACTGAAGACCACAACAATAACAAGAAAACTGCTCCAGTAACTTTTTGTTGAAATGATATTTATTTTCAGGTTCATCATCAGATGGATCATGTTACAATAACATTTTAAGCGTCATGTTGGATGCTGGCTCTTTGTTGGGAAGAAGGTTCGGTTCATGGAATAAATATCATTTCAAGAAAAAGTGATTGGAGCAGTTTTCTTCAATCATTTGTGCAAATGTTCAAATGTTTGTAAATCTATGGGACTTAACTGCTGGGTTATTAGTGCCTAGCTTACAAACTACTTAGATTCGACAGGCAGTAGGCCGTTCCATTGGAACCGTCAACAGGCTCTGCTAACGGTATACTATCCCTTCCACATCGCTGGAAATTAGTTCTACACAACGCTGGTGACTACTTTGAAGGACAGCAACAGGTGCAAACATGTAACGCTCTTGTATCGATTGTGAATAAATAGTTGCCACTATTTAAATTCCAAACCTCGTAAAGGGCCAATCACTATTCAACTGTTTATTACAGTATCATGTAAAGATTTGGAGTAAGTTTGTGACGTTACCTCACATTTCGCGCCTTTCATTTTATTACTTAGATTTGTTTTCGAAATTTTATTCTTCCGTACGGCTAGTCGTGGCAGGCCATAGCAGTTACGGTGCACTTAGCGCAGGCCGGTCCGGGCTAGCAGGCGACAGAGACAGATGGTCGCTCGCGCAGTGGGGGCGCTCAGCTTCCGGGTACGGCGTGTAGCGCGGGGCTCTACCGTCACTGCGAGTGGCGGGAATCGGCTTCGTGAAATACATTTCGTTAACTTTGTAGGATTCTTGTTTTGAGCTCCAACATTTCCCAAGGATACAGCTATGGCTGATTAATATTTCGTTTATTTAACCCTCCTACTACCACTGGGGTCAATATGACCCCACAAGCACATTTGAAATATATATCTCCCTTATTTTCAATGCGATTATTTTCAAAATTTATGACTTTGTCTCTCTAACTTGCTTGTATGCAATGACATATTATTCAGTTTTACATTTACAACATATCAAAATTTATTCATGGACTATGCACTGAGTACCACTGGGGTCAGCATGACCCCAATCTAAATTTTTTTGTTTTATTTCTTGAATGTAACGTTATAAAAACAGAACAGCGAATATTACGTTGAACAGATGTTATAGGAAACACCTGCAACAATGAAACAAACACTTTCCACTTCTTATTTATACCCACTGTTGTCGTTTCTTTCCTCAGCAGTTGTGTGTTGCCTCAGTTGTTGCTAGTATTTTGTCAGCGTGTGAGAGAACTACATTATGTCTAGAAAACGTCTGAGTAGTGTTGAAATACAAGCAATTTTGAATGAAGAAGAGGAATTAGGAGATACATCGTCTGATGACAACGAAGAGATTGATGGAGATATTTTTGGAGGTAGTGAATCAACTGAAGATTCTGATGAAGACGTTGGAGATTTGCTGAGTACTATGCATTTCAGGAAGGAAATAGGTGACGGCAAAGTAGCGAAACCTATTATAATCCTAGACTATAATGCAAAAAAATCAGGTGTAGACACTATGAACAAGTTAGTCAGAACCTAAACCACAAAACGTATCACAAGAAGATGGCCCATGGTGATTTTTTTTATAATATTTTGGATATTAGTGCCCTGAATGCTTTCATAATTTGGTTGGACTTAAATCCTGACTGGAATAAAAAAACCAACTACAAAAGAAGATAATTTCTTCTGGAACCGGGAACAAGTCTAGTACAGAAAGACAGAAGTCAGCGCAGCAAAGTTTCTCTGCCTCGACCTCCTCCTCCTTCAGCACAAGTGGATACGGGGGTAAAACGTGGACGGTGCTACCTGTGCGAAAGTTCAGTGGATAGAAAACATCCAGAAACGTGCATAAGATGCTTTTCTTTTGTCTGTAAACACGATTCAGACATTCTTTGTTTTAAATGTAAAGAGATGTTTTGTTTTACATGTAAGGATCTATAAGATCAAGTGTTGAGACAAGATCTGTAAGTGCTTATATATCTACTTCACCTGGTTTCAATCACTAATGTAT
Organism: Locusta migratoria; assembly: GCA_026315105.1. Classification (NCBI taxonomy): domain Eukaryota; kingdom Metazoa; phylum Arthropoda; class Insecta; order Orthoptera; family Acrididae; genus Locusta; species Locusta migratoria. The sequence goes on along the minus strand of CM048745.1, from coordinate 748,853,345 downwards.
GCTTTTGTGTTAGTTCATTAAAATAAATTAAATACTGCCAATATATCACTTGATAATTACTTGGGGTCATATTGACCCCAACGGTACTCAGTGTAACAAAAAAATTCTGGTAGTAGGAGGGTTAATAGTGTCTTAAAGTTTAGTATTATTAAGAGTAAGTTCCATCCCTTAACCGGCATTATTTTGTACGTGTAGCAGCACGGAAAACAGCCGCGCCTCGTCAGGACCTGTTATAAGTTGCTCCAGAATTTGAGAGTTATGTAATAGCACACGGCGCCCGAATGACGACCAGTGGCGGCGCTAGGCGTCGGCGACGTCGGCAATCGCCGACGGCCTCGCGCCTTTGGGGGCCTCGCAAAACATCGTTACTAGTTTTTTTTATATATATTTGTTGTTTAACGGTGCTTTTCAACTGCTAGGTTATGTAGCGACGACCTACGTCTGACACTAGTTTGTTCAAACGTTCAAATATTTGTTAAGCTTATGGGACTTAACTACGGGGTCATCAGTCCCTAAACTTACAAACTACTTATGAACTACTTACGAACTAGGACGGCACAAATATCCATGCCCGAGGGGGGATTCGAACCCCCGACCGTAGTGGCCGTGCAGACCTTGACTGGAGCGCCTCAGTCTCCTCGGCCACCGCGGCCGGCCAGTTTAACCCAAGGACGAACACAACATCCATACCCAAAGGTGGGATTCGACCCCCGACGAGAGCGATCTCGTTCACCGTGTTATGATTCATTAGTGCGCTCGGTTATTTCCGGCCGGAGCTATTTAGTTGCCCGTATTTATTTCCGTATGAGTGCAGCAGTGATGAAATTTTCAGTTAAATAATTGCTAAACCACTTCTTCAGTACCTTTTAGAAAACGATTTGGAAGAATTATATCCAAATGTTTATATAACAATCAGAATCTTGCTCACAGTTCCAGTCAGTACAGCTTCGGCCCGGAGAAGCTTCACAAAGTTAAAATTGATTAAGAAGAAGGACAATGAACCAAGAAAGACTATCTGCGTTGTCAGTACTATCAATTCAAGCCGAAATAGTGGCTAGTATTAATCAAGATTCGATCTTAAAAAAATTCAGCGAGGTGAAAAGCCGAGAAGTTTATCTATTTTAATTTGTGTTTGTTTGCCGGCCGCGGTGGCCGAGGGGACTGAGGCGCTTCAGTCACGGTCTGCACGACCACTACGGTCGGGGGTTCGAATCCCCCCTCGGGCATGGATATTTGTGCCGTCCTAGTTCGTAAGTAGTTCATAAGTAGTTTGTAAGTTTAGGGACTGATGACCCCGTAGTTAAGTCCCATAGACTCTACAAACATTTGAACATTTTTTTTGTGTTTGTTTATTGTAATGTTTGTGATTGCAATAATACTTGTATATTATACTAATAAAATTTTAGTATAATGATTAGTCATGTGTAATCAGCTCATTTTATTTAACATTTTCCTCCTTACTGAAAAAATGAAAGGGGCCTCGCAAAGACGAGTTAGCCGACGCCTAGTTTTCGTCTAGAGCCGCCACTGATGACGACCAATAAGCTCGTTTGTTGTGGTGCCGGACTCATTCGGCCTGGAAACTCATTGACTGGAGTAGAACTTACTTCAGTTATGACTGCCTCTTCGAACTGAGCCCTGACGGCCAGCAAACACGTGTCTGGAGACACACCGGACACGATGCTGACTGTAGCCCATCATACGGCCCAAACCAGGTGCGAGGGTCTGGGATGACATTTCAGCTCAGAGTAGGACCCCTTTTGTTGTCATTCGTGGCAGCCTTCAGGACAGGGGTACATCGACGGTCATTTGCGCTCCGCTTTGTTACTGTTCGTGGCAAGGCATCCTAGGCTTCTTCCATTTCCACAACACTGCCGTGTGGTACGTCTCACTTCATTTATCTCCACTAAGAATGAAATTCTATTTGTAACGAACACATCAGTCCTTTTTGAAATCTAGTTCATATACACATAATGTCATAACACTGATCTCTAGCATTTGAATTGTCGTGTTGGAGTAGGATGCATAAAATCCCTTGGACGGCAAGGATGACATATGAAGAAGTTCTTTGAGAAACCGGCGAAAGAAGAGCACTTTTGAAAACGGTAATCAAGAGAAGAAAGAATAGGACGTCTCTATTAGACACAATGAGTTTACAGTCGATGTTATGAAGGTTTGGTAGAAGGAAAAACAGGCAGAGGAAGACCCAGATTGCCGTGCTTGAAACAGATTCAAGAGGGTATAATAAACAAGTCAGAAAATGAATAGGCTATTCGAGAACAGAGAAGTGTGGAGGAAAAGAATTGATGCCAACCAATCTTTGGATTGAAACGAGAGAGATCTCTATTCGCGAGGGAATGGCCATATGGCCTAATGCGCTATGCAGTGGATTGCGTGGCCGCTCACCGTCGGAGCCTCATGGTGTATGTGTAGTCTTTAGCGTAAGTACGTTTTTGTAGCTTGTATATCTAGGGACCGATCATGTCAGTAGATTGCCCCCTTAGGTTTACAAACATTTTCTCATCTGTGTATCTATCGCTCCGTTTACATAGCCTTCCAAAACCGGATTTCGTAGACCGATTTCCCGGTTCCAGTTTTCAGAAATGTTCAAATGTTTGTAAAGCTTATAGAACTTAAGTGCGGTGTCATCAATTCCTAAACTTATGAACTACTTATGAACTAACTTATACTAAAGAGGACACAAACATCCATGCCCGAGGGGGGGGGGGGGATTCGAATCCCCGACAGTTCCAGTTTTGGTTGGTCATGTAAACACTCCGAAATCGACTCTGCAAATCCGCTTTTATAAAGTGGTTTTCCACTTCCACAATATATTTTTGAGCACATGTAAACGCAATGCTTTATGTAACTTGCTTGGGCTTATCGGGTTACGTCAGGTGTCGGTTTATATGCACAGATTGACTCTAGCAGTAAAAGTGAAGTATAAATATTAGAAGGATGATACATCTTTACATATAACTATAGTGTAGCATCGATTGTGCTAAATCAAGAACAGCTGTTTTCTAGGCACCATATTTGAGCGGCCTAGCAGATCCGATTCAGGCTTCAACATGTAAACACGACAGCGAAGAAGATTTATCGAAATTCGGTTTTCGTCTTCCGTATAAATGTACTGTTTATTAACATCTCACAACTCCATTGCTACACTTTGCGAATAATTAAAGTAATTCAGCTACAATAAATTATTTCTTAATTTATATTCAACTAGCTGAAAACCCGGCGCTGCCCGGGTATTTATTTATTTATTCTTGCCATTTTTCAGGTATATGTTCATTTGTATAAGGCCTGAATGTCTGCAAAATCTCTTGGTAATACAATTAGTAATAAAGAAGTAATAAATTAAAACTTTGTGCGTGATGGAGCAATTTTCCATGAATGTTACTGTTTACGTGCTCACATCTCATGAGCTACGTGTTAGAATGTGATACAATTTAGAAGCTACATTCAACTATATATGTGTGTATACAGTCTGTAAAATTTCCTGTCGCTACAATTTGTAGTGTTCAAATTATAAATTGTAATGTCATACTAAGAGCCGTAGTTTTACTCCATAAACAGCGGAAAAGTAGTAAGCGAGAAACTTTTTTCCTTTCATCATTTTACTATTTTTGCCAGCGATAAAAAGTTTAATGAAGGTTTGAAATTATGTTTAAAGTTTGTTGAAAGTAGCTAAGTTAATCTCATACAGTGTATTTCGAAAGTCTCGCCGCATTATATGGCATTTTTTGCGATTTCTACTGGTTATGACGTATTATCTTTTGAACCATGTGCCGTATGTGATTTTTAACCATGCAGAAATTGTTACTTCACGGTAAGGAATGTGTGTACCAAATTTGGTTGAAATCGGTCCAATGGTTTAGGAGAAAATGAGCAGCAGTTTTTCGCGCATCTCGTCGTTTATGACGTCATATCTCGTGAACTATGTATCGTACGTGGTTCTTGCACTTACGGCGACCGTTCTCATGGATTGAAGCTTACGTGTACAAAATTTGAAGAAGATTGAATCAAAACTGTAGATTTGTACATACATACGGACACTCTGCTTTATATATTAGACTAGAAGAAGAAGATGCAGAGATCAGAAGCAGCTTTCCTTCCGCCGGTAGCATTAGTAACAGCAGACGTAGAAAACAATAGTGTTGCAAGATTTTCCTGACGATACTAAATAAACAAGATAATTATACCAAACTGATGTGAAGTGCACATTTTTTGTTCTGTTTTGTTGGCATTAGAAAAGAACATTATTAGGAATGATTTAAAATCAGTTAAGCCATTTAGATCTTCACATCATTAGCATGATTGATATCAAAATAAGTAGAATATTTAAAGGAAACGACAGAGAAAAACATCGTCAGGCACTGTACTGTCTTCAGTTATGAAAACTAGTTAACTGCATTTCCACTTTATTCCTCTTCGTGCCTCAGAAAATCGTAGGTCTGCACTTCACCTCGATATCATAGTTGCCGTAAAAACAGAAGACACGACAGAACAATCGTACTGTGTAATGCCAGGCGAAGGCCGCTTCCGCTGTCAGCGAGCGGTAGTCATGCAATGTCAAGGACGAGCAGGGCCTGCCTGCTCTTGAGATTCAGCCGCTGTCCTTGAAGGTCGGCGGCAAACGCGTCGGTACGCCCGCTGCACACACAAACCACGTAAACAGCTCTTCGGGGTTTCCCTCACCTGTCATGGCGCCCAGCGGGAAAACGCCAAGTATACGTCATCCCGCGACCCGCAATTGATCCGCGGAGAAACACGGACTCAGAAAGTATCGTTCTTGTGAAACACGCCTAGATCCTTACGCACGTGATGTGATGAGTGCTCTCGACAAGGAATGTCAAATAGATTCCGTATTTCTAGATTTCCGGAAGGCGTTTGATACCGTGCGTCACAATTGTCTTCTAATCATATAGTTAAAAGGCATTTTACGCCACTCGAGAGCGATCAACAGTTTATATAAAACATTTCATTCACCCACATTCGCTAAAAAATTATTTTCCTCCCTTAACCGGTTTCGGTGAGTTCAGTCACCATCTTCAGAAAGTCCAGTACAGTCACTGCAAAAAGTTATAGCCGGCCGCGGTGGCCGAGGGGACTGAGGCGCGCCAGTCACGGTCTGCACGGCCACTACGGTCGGGGGTTCGAACCCCCCCTCGGGCATGGATATTTGTGCCGTCCTTAGTAGTAGCTAGTTCATACGTAGTTTGTAAGTTTAGGGACTGATGACTCTGTAGTTAAGTCCCATAAGCTCATATATATATATATATATATATATATATATATATATACAAAAAAAGTTATACAATGTCTACAAACTGCAAAGTTATTGAGGTATAAAACTAAAATGACAGTTAACAAAACACGTACATTACCTTACTGTCATATGTAAAAATAGAAACATAACCTTCTAACACACGTAAACATCTTGTTGAAGTTTTTCATCACAGGGTGGTTCGTCATAATGAATAAAATGTGGTCTTGCCCCAAGCGAACAAGAGTCTTAACAGGAAAATATTGCACAACAGAGTTGCTACAGGTTGCCACTAGGTGGCAGTGGTGTCAAAACAAAACAATATGGTCGTAAATTCATATAGTTGGATTTCGTAACTTCACAGTACTATGTTTCTTTGAATTTGCATCCATATTGTTTTGTTTTGCCACCACTGCCACCTAGTGGCAACGTGTAGCAACTCTGCTGTGCAATGTTTTCCTGTTAAGTCTCCTGTTCGCTTGGGGCAAGACCACATTTTATTCATTATGAAGAATCACCTGTGATGAAAAACTTTAACAAGATGTTTACGTGTGTTAGAAGGTTATGTTTCTATTTTTACATATGACGCTAAGGTAATCTACGTGTTTTGTTAACTGTCATTTTATTTGTATACCACAATAACTTTGCAGTTTGTAGACATTGTATAACTTTTTGCAGTGTTTGTACTGGATTTCCTGAAGATGGTGACTGAGCTCACCAAACCTGTCAAGGAACTAAAATACATTTTTACCGGTCTTGGTTGAATGAAGTGTTTTATGTCTTCTAATCAGATTGCGTGCTTACGGAATATCTTGACAGCTGTGCGATTGGATTCGTGCTTTCCTGTCAGAAAGGAAGGAGTAAGGTAGCTTACAGTTTAACGTCCCGTCGACAGCCTCGTCATAAGAGACGGAGCTAACTCTCGGATTTTTCGGTAAGGTTGGAAAAGGAAATCGACCGTGCTCTTTCAAAGGAACAATCCTGGCATTTGCGTGGAGTGATTTAGGGAAAACACGGAAAAACTAAATCTGGGTGGCAGGAGGTGGATTCGAACCACCAGTCTCTCGAATGCGAGTCCGGTGTGTTACCACTGCGCCACCTCGCTTCGTCCTGGGAACACAGTACATTGTAGTGGGTGGTAAATCATCGAGTAGAACGGACGTTCCACGGAAAAATGTTATAGGGCCACTACTATCCCCTATTTTTATTAACGACTAGCTGTAAACCCGGCGTTGCCTATGTGTTTATTTATCCTGCACTCCCGTAGTCCACCCCCCCCCCTCTCTCTCTCACTGCATCCACCTCTTTCTCTCCCATCTCTCTGTTCGTTTCCACCCTTCCCTCTCTTGGCAAAGTTTTCTGCAAGGTACCCTCTGTCATGTACCATACAAACATTTATGTACCCAGTGATCTTCCTCTTGGTTTAAAGGTCATTTGTGCAAAAATTCATAAAGATTGGAGCAAAACTATACATTTTATAAAATTTCACCATAGTCCAAACGAAATTTTATACAGACAGTTACATACCTCTTGTTTTTAAGGTACAGTGTGCAAAATTTCATCAATATCGGAACAAAACTATGGATTTCTATGCAACAGAAACGTAAGGAATCATTGGAAAACGCACTTTGTTGTTCTTAAATACTCCACTTTTCTTTTTTACAACCCTCGTTCTGTGAATAAGAAAAACAAAAAACAAAAAAAGAATCTGTGAATTCGGTCGAGCCGTTCTCAAGTTATGGCGCGACCAAGGTATTTAGGAATACATTTTTGTGTTGCAAAGTACCCCCGACGAGGAACGGTCTCGCTCATCTTAGCATAGCGCCTCAATGCGCTCGGCGCTCCGCCGCTGCTTTGCAAAACTAAACGTTGACTTACTATCACAGATCTAAAGACGGTTAATTGATTAGATCTTACTTTGCAGCTGTAGTGTAATCTCGCCGGTAATTGTTGCTAGTAATTTATAATGAGTGGCAAAAATGGTATCTTCTTGGCGACGAAATATTGTTTAAACATGGGGTCCACAGCATTCCTCTTGACATTATTCCTCTTAACGCTGTGCCCACGTTAATTCTTTGCCAGTGCCCATTTTCCAAACTGCTGCTCGTACCAACAAGTCGTAAAACCACACTACAGTTTAGTGCTGCTGTCCAACTTTCTTACCGTTCACATCGGGGGCTCAACAACAAATTTACTCTCTGGCGCCTCGCGTTAGACTCGACTCAGCAATAACAACTGCTAAACGCAAAGATGCTACGAACATTGCCCTCGCTAATCTAACGTGTCTACTACAATGCTTTACGTTTGTTTCTCAGTACAATATGAAATCATGTTAACATTCGTCATTTACATAATTTACTTACACAAGAAAATTAACCAATTTACACGCGATACATATATACATCTAGGCTATATACATTTCTCATACTATCCGCTGTCATTTAGACTAATCGTGTTTACACACGCAGACAGTGTTGTTGCGTTAAAAGCTCGTCTACATACACATAAACAAAAACTGACACAACCCGTGGAATAAGAGATCCTTCAATGTCTTATATAACTGAATTGGGAAACAATGAAAGCAATATTCGTCACAGCGGGATTCGAGCCCCGACGATATGGTCGTGGGGGCAGAACGCTGCTACCTGAGCTACACCGACTGATGCTACAACTGTTTTAATTAATGGTACTTACGTGTACTTGCAAAATTTCAAAGTTGATTTTCTCGAGAATTTTCTAGAGTTGCATAGAATGGCTTTGACTGACTGTTATTCAATTTCTTAACTTGTACTAGGTTATCATTCAGAGGGTTTCTTTTCTCTCCTGACCACTTGACAATGGCCGAGGAAATCACCGCCGAAACGTTGTGGACAGTAAACCACATGACGCGGCTGGAAGCCCGAGAAAATTTTATCAACACAAAATAACTTTTTCTACTCCATCATTTATGCGACACTGTTGGTTACGGTTTATTTCCCAAAAGCTCAATAACATACAGCCTTCTGCAATTTTAGTTACTTTTTAAAAAAAATGTAAATGTAGCATCTGGTTTTTTGTTCAGGACAACGCTCGCCCACACACAGCCAATATCGTCAAATAGTAACCGGCAAAACGAGAAGGTGGCGCAAATTGAACGTCCACCATACTCGACGGATCTCAGTCCTCCAGGCTTCTTCCTATTTCTTCGACTCAAACTCGCTTCGTGAGGAAAGAGATATCCAACGAAAAGTGAGTAGGCTTTTCAACACCATCACGAATGAAGACTCCGTGCAGAGTTTCCAGGACACGTATCGCAGAGCTCAGCGCTGAATAGTTATGAGAGGTGACTGTTTCAAACGCCCGTAAGGTAACAGTGCTTAATAGTTTATCTACGTTAATGTTACAAAACTATTCACCGAACTTCATTCTCAGAGGTTATATAAACTAGAGTGTCCGTATGTTTGTGGGTTTTTGTTGCATACCACTGAACAGTTTTTGTTCCAATATCGATAAAAATTTGCACACTTGACATACAAATCACGAGGATGGCCATTGCGAGTGTAAAGATCACGTATAACACACCACTCAGGAGATATGACGTCATAATCAATGAAATGCGCGAGAAGCTGCCGAAACACGCGACCGACGATGTTGCACATATTCTCCTAAAGCAATGGACCCGTCTACTCCGCTCTATCCATCTACTCCGCCACTCTCTTCCTTCGCCACCTCAGTTCAACGCCTCGAACCCTGTCTATGAAAAATGGAATTGTGATTGGTGAAAAGGTTTCGAAGGTACACGCAGCCGGGCACTTTATGATATATTACGTATACAGTGATGTTCAGATTGTTTTGAAGATGTGTACAAAATTTAATAAAACCAGAAATGGAATTTCAAATTGGTGTCGATGAGTGTGGTAAGGTATCCTGCACCAGGCATGGTATAAAATGTTGCATCGACAGTAGTGTTCTTAGTTCACAGGTATTCTGCCGCAGCCGACTCAGGAGGCATCATTGGAGCTCAGCTGCAGCAGAACCTCGCATCAATCGGACTTATTGTTTATGACGAACCTAGCAAAGTTAACGGTACTGAGATATACCCTTTACTAACATTATCAAACCTTGCATGATCTGTCGCAGATAGCATACCGCTACTGCCCTTAAAACCTACCCCACTGTCGCAGAGGTTTTTTTTCCTTGGCTCTTGCCTTGGCACTTTTTTTCCTCTGCCCTTACATACCTTTACTCTCCGTATACCTTTCGACCAATTCTATCTACAGATGCACCGTATTAATGGGTGATCGTCCCCACACGTACGGATAACATCGCGGTTCCAACAACCCGTGATCCACCTTAGCAAACTAACCAAATTACGGAGGTGACAGTAGAGCTTTTGTGATGGTCACCACGTTGGTGTGGGCGTGGAGGGACCCCATCCTAGTGTTCTTAGTGTTTTGAAGCTCAAGTGTGCAAAATGTAACGAACATCTAAGTAAAACACTGGATTGGTGTCGAAGTCCACAAATATAGTTCTCTCCGGCATGCACCATATGGAATTTTATGTTCACAGTGGCCTTCCTTTTAAAGGTCGTGTGTGCAAAATTTCATGAAAATTGGAACAAAGCTGCAGATTCAAACACACAGACACTCTGCTTTCTATGTAAATATTTGTCTTATGCTCTTGTCCAGTTCTATGTTAACATTTAACTATGCTGGTGTTTTCAGGTTACGTTAATGTACTGGTGGGGTCTTAGAAACCCCAAATACAAAATTTGATAAAAATATATAATACAATACTTTTATTCATAAATTGTAATATTATGAAAAATACATCATAATTTTTATGATGAGGCAAATTTATTAATAAATTTCAATATTTAATGATCAAATAACTTAGCAGTAGCAATTATGACATTTTCACATCAAGTTACAGTTTGTACCTTCTGACACAGATTCAGTACATGCAATTACAAATAGTAATACTAGGATAAAATATAATGTAGTATCTGGTGACACACAGTTATTTGCAGTTGTCACATATGAAATGGATATGTTCCCCACAAATGAACACGCCACACTTTTCACAACGTATTTTATATTTTTCTGTCTGTAGCATATATCCCGACTTCAATACATCCTTATAAATATAACAACGCAGTAAAAGCTTTTGTATATGATGGGCGTAGTTCCTTGAAGTTCTCCCTACCTAATCGTATTTTATAACATGTGTATATCAAGACTATTCAGCACGACTTCAGAAACAAATAAGTTCCAGGTTTCTAACACATTTCCAGATCCAATATTTACTGCAGCACCTTTTAGTCCTGGCAGGTAGACAATTATATTTTCAGCAAGAGTTCTAATACGTCGTTTACACGTTTTAGACCATTTCCAATATAGGTTTCTGCCATAGTAATAGTATGTTCCACTGAGATTTTCATTTTCGTTGTCTTAAATAAATACACCTGAGGATTCTTCAGACTCGAAATCACGTTCACTCGCGGTAAACTGATTTTCTTCAGTCTTACTTTCATCGTCTGAATGGAAAAAGTGTGGATCATTCACGATTCTCTCTAATTCCTTTTCTGTTAGGGACCTACTTGCTGGATTTCACGAAGACATTTTGCTGAAAAAGCAAACAACCTTTTGTTGCCCTACGCAATATAATGATTAATGGGTGACTTCTATCATATAAGGGAAATTTCAAGAAAATGTAGCTTCTTGAAAGGTCAGTTCACCTACACGCTGGTGGGGTCCACGCGGTTGAAAATTGATATATTTCGCCTTTGAGAACCAACAATGCAAACTGCTTTCTGCAAGATAACGAAAAGCCTCCACGACATCTAGAGCATAGCCCGAGAAATATTACGAATCAAAAGAGCGCTGGGGTTTACGTCACTACCATCACAAAATGTTCAAATGTTAGTAGATCTATCGGAACAAACTGCGTGGTCATCAGTCCGTAGTTACAAACTACTTAAACTAAGGTAAACTAACCTAAGGACAACACACACACACACACACACCCCCTTGCCCCAGGGAGGACTCGAACCTCCGACGGCGAGCAACCGCGCGGTCCGCAGCGAGGCACCCACCATCACAGTTAAGGGTTAAACAGTGTCAGCGATATAAAGCTTCCTCGTGTTACTCCCGATTTTACCTCAAACTGTTTTGTTCGTCAGAGAACAAACCGGTAACGATCGTCAAGAACACAAAGACTTTTCAAAGTAACTCTCCCCTTTTACACTGAATAATACAAAGCTGGACTTCAAATGGGTAACGGGCCATTGTACTGTAGTGCCCTAAGTCACGAACTGCAGCAGCTGAGCGCATGATTCACTTCATCGCGAAAGAAACCCTGATTTAGGTGGGGAAATCTAAGTACGTGCAATGAGGCACGAATGTTCTTTGTGGTGAACATACACGGACGCACAGTACGGTGGAAAGACTCAGGTTTGCACAGGACACGGCGTGCAGACTTCGTTTTCTAGGCGCTATGCCAACCGCAAGGTGTCGCATGCACCTGCTTTGCCACGCAACAACTGTGCGGTCTGCATACGAACGACCGACACTCCCGACGTGACCTGACAACGTATACACAGTCAGCGAGAGACTTGATCCAGAGGAGGCGTCATCTGTATCTATCCTCTGAATCACCACAAGCGCAGATCCTGTTTCATTCTCTCTTATATTAATCTCATTATCTGAAAGCAGTGTTGGCCCACTTTAGGTTACGGTAGTAACGCTAAAAGTGGGACTTTGCGATCGTTTTTTGACAGCTCGATATTTAAATGAAAATAACGGCTTAACTATTCATCTGACACGAAAATTGAATAACCGCATTTTTAGAGGATAAAATTCTTTACAACTTTGCTCGCTTATGTTTTTTTTTTTTTTTTTTTTTCATATCTCGTAGCGTTTCAAAGATATTTGCGATTTTGGGATGTATGTCTGTCCATCTGTCTGTCTGTAGCGTGTTCCCTGTTTTTAAGACGAACCGTTCAACCGATCAGCACCAAATTTTACAGACATGATTGTAGGCCGCCAGAGACCAGAACCTCCATTTTTCAAATTTTTTGGACAAAAAATAGGGTAGTAATACCAAAAAAAGCCGTTTGTAATATAATTGTAATTTCAAACGAACCGTTCATCTGACACGAAAATTGAATAACCTAATTGGTATAGGAAAAAATTCTCTACAACTTAACTCCCTTATGTTGTTTTGATATCTCGTATCGTTTGAGACATATTTGCAAAAATAACGGAGATTTGACACCATCCATTGAATTAACGAAAACCAGCCGTTCGAAGATGTCACGTGACATTCCTCGCCCATCTTGCGTTGCGTATTTGATTATTTTCTTATTGTAACTCGCATGTCATTTCCAGGCAATGGCGCACTGAAGAATTAACAAAAACACAACGTTCTTCGTACGATAAATGATAATCTAATGTCTACAAATGCCATATTAGCATCAGTTGACAACGGCCATTAATAGTATGAGATTAAAGGACTTATAATTAGATTGATACCTTAGTGTAGTGGGCAAGGCGTTGGGTAATGACGCTAAAGGTCGAAGGTTCGGAACCCGCCACTCTATTTTTTTTTTTTTTTTTTTTCCTAAAAGGGTTTCAGACGCTCTTATTAATTAATTTCTTATTATTTAGATTAAAATTTTGGTCCAAAATGTTTGCAAAACACTTATAAAACTACAAATCTAAAGTAGGCCGTAAAACACGTCAATGCGATATTTTCCAACCTTTTCGAATATGCGACAATGTTGCAAGCAGTGCTTTAGTTGGAAAAAATTTTTAGGCACTACTGTGCTCATTCTACATGAAATGAGTCAAATACATTTTTAGGAAATCAAGAAAGTAAAGATTTAGGCATGTGAATACACTATCAAAATATAGCTATAATTTACAGATTTGACACTCAGTTTTATTGTATTCAAGGTTTTAGTGTCGATGAGGATACCATCCATCGGCGTTGGACAACGACATCTACATCTGTATACATACTCCTCAATCTACCGTAAGGTGCGTGGCGGAAGGTACACAGTACCAGTACTAGGCATTTCCTTTCCTATTCCACTCCCAAATAGAAGTAGGAAAAAAATAATGCCTATATGCCTCCGTACGAGCCCTAATTTCTCTTATCTTGTCATTATGACCACTACGCGAAATGTAAGTAGACGGCAGCAAGATCATACCACACTCAGCTTCAAATGCCGGGGCCGGCCGCGGTGCCCGAGGGGACTGAGGCGCTTCAGTCACGGTCTGCACGGCCACTACGGTCGGGGGTTCGAATCCCCCCTCGGGCATGGATATTTGTGCCGTCCTTAGTTGTAGGTAGTTCATAAGTAGTTTGTAAGTTTGGGGACTGATAACCCCGTAGTTAAGTCCCTTAAGCTTAACAAACATTTGAACATTTGAAATTCTGGCCCTTTAAATTTCCTCAACAGAAATTCCGAAAAGAACGTCGTCTTTCCTCCAGCGATCCCCAACTGAGTGGCCGCAGCATTTCTGTGACACTCGCGCATTGGTCGAACCTAGAAGTAACAAACCTAGCTGCTCGCCTCTGAACTGCTTCTATGTCTTTCTTTAAACTGATTTTATTGATTTATTTATTGTTTTTTCTGCTCCATAGGACCCAATTGAGGAATGAGACTCCATGGTCATGGAACAAGTCAATACATTAATTGTTACACAAGAATGGCAATAGAAAATTTTTAAGTAGTCCTATGCACACAACAATCTTAAGACAAAGTTAAAAGAATCAATAAAGGAAAAAATGATTTAGCTTAATTGTTTAACTTTTCTAGGAGTTCCTCGACAGAATAAAAGGAGTGAGCCATGAGGTAACTCTTCAATTTAGATTTGAAATCGTGTGGATTAGTGCTAAGATTCTTTAGTTCTTGTGGCAGCTTATTGAGAATGGATGCCGCAGAATATTGTACCCCATTCTGCACAAGTGTTAAGGTGGTGTGATGCAAATGCAGATTCGACTTCTGTCTAGTATTCACCGAGTGAAAGCCACTAACTCGTGGGAATAAGCTGATATTATTAACAACAAACGTCATTAAAGAAAAAAACGTATTGTGACGCCAGAGTCAAAATTCCCAGACTACTGAAAAGGGGTCGACATGACGTTCGCGAACCTACACCACATATTGCTCGAACCGCCCGTTTTTGAGCCAGAAATATCCTTTTTGCATCAGGCGAGTTACCCCAAAAAACAATGCCGTACGTCATAAGTGAGTGAAAGTAAGCGTAATAGACTACTTTTCGTGTCGAAAAATCACTTATCTCAGATATTGTTTTAATGGTAAATATAGCAGAATTCAGTTTTGGAACAAGATTTTGAACATGGGCTTTCCATGACAGCTTACTGTCTATATGAACACCTAGAAATTTGAACTGTTCAGTCTCATTTATCACATCCCATTATGTGTAATCAGAATGTCAGCTTTCGTCAAATTATGTGTTAGAAATTGTAAAAACTGAGTTTTACTGTGATTTAACATCAACTTGTTGTCTACAAGCCATGAACTTATCTCTTGAACTGCATTATTTGTTATTGTGTCAATATTACGAGCAACATCTGCTGCGGGTCCCAAACACTTGAGCAATACTCAAGACGTGGTCGTACAAGCGTTTTATACGCGGTCTCCTTTACAGACGAAGTACATCTTCCCAAAATTCTCCCAATAAGCCGAAGTCTGCTGTCCGCCTTACTCACAACTGTCCTTAGATGTTCGTTCGATTTCATATCGCTCTGCAATGTTACGCCTAGATATCTGAACGACGCGATAGCATCAAGAAGCTCACTACTAATGCTGTTTACGAACATTGTGGGATTGTTTTTCCTACTCATGCATATCACCTTACATTTTTCTACATTGAGAGCTAGCTGCCATTCTTCGCGCCAACTAGAAATTTTGTCCCAGTCATCCTGTATGCTATTACTTTTGTGTCTCGTTGCCGCCGGTTGTCCTAGGTGTCGGTGGACAAGTTGAGAGAGACCGACACAGGAAAATAGGATGCACGCGTGTGCGGGTACAGAGTCTGAGTTGACCAGCCAGTGAGACAGCAGAAACTAGAACACTAAGCTAGATTAGAACAAGATATATATTTCGTAGAAATAATACAATACTTAACTTGGAGGGCAGCAGACTAGTGGAATGCTGGTACATAGTTTAATTATGGTGCCTGTCCTATTGCCAAGTGGCCGATGCAGTTCAGTGGTGGCCACGAGCGGGGTTGCAGCAGAGGGCGCTCGTGGCCAACGTCGTAAGAACGCCGCGCCGTGCTTGCATGGCGGCGCGCGGCTAAAGTACGTGGCGCGCACTTCAGACTTGTGCGACACCACAATTGCAGTCAGTTAAAGACGACACCCTCCCATAAACCACATCATCATCCGACAAACAGCCGCAAATTACTAGTTACTCTGTCCATCAGATCGTTTATATAGACAGAAAAAAACAGCGGTCCTATCACACTCCCCTGGGGCAGGCCTGACGATACACCTTATCGTAACCAATGAGGAGTGGCGTTCTAGACGACGGTAAGAGTGCGTGTTGCTGCTGGGAATTAAAAGCATACTTGGAAGTGCGTGGAACTTTCAAAGACGGAACCAAGCGTTTACCGCTGTAAGAAGCAAAACTAGCAGCTTTACCAACAGTTGAACATGTACACATCCAGTCGGTTGAAGAAGCACTGGTCAAAGAGATTAAAATTCGCTTCTATTTTAGTTCCTACTAATGCTACGACACATTTACTACAGTGCGAAAGAGACATAAGTAAACATAATATTTAGGGTACCAATATTTTATCTAGATAGTGAGTCCTTCTCAAAACGAGCCGTGCTAAGCATGAAAACATACGTAACTCGAGCAGTGTTTCGTTATTCAATGAATGAAAATACGTCAAAATGTTGCGATGTACTGTCCTCTAAATTTTTAAAAGAAGTTCCGGAATTTAGCACTTGCTTTCTTCAACGAATTGGCAACGATATTGCATATGAAAGACTTTGCGTCAGTAGTGGCTTATATCTTTGAAGCAAGATTCTTAAACACTTTAGAGTCGGTAAGAAGCATTTTCTCTGTCTCCGTTCAGACTAGTCGGAACTCTCCATTGGCTAATCCGAACATTTGGCCACCCGTCAGAGTCCATTGAAATTGTGCGAAATTGCAATGCCAACGATTCGTCGGTTATGTGCGCAACTCTAACGAACCTAAAACTTTCAAATTTTTCATTCCTAAATCCATTTGAAAATATACAGTTGGTTTAATTTTTACAGATTTAAGAAATAATTTTAGCCGGTAGGCTAATAGCGACTTTTAATTTTAGGCGGTACGCCGTACCGGCCCAACTAAAGCACTGATTGCAAGTAAAAATATTCCGTTGACACCCGACTCACCAACCCTGACAAAACTGTTACCTAAAATATTCTTACCTTAATATTCTGTAAGTTTTATTATATAGTGTCCTAGCTATCTTGTCCACCCAAAATATCTCTGGAACAATAACAGCTATTGGTATCAATGTACGATTGGGCACCATGATTCATGTCACTCGTGCATACTGATGCCACATGTGTAAAGGGAGCATATGTGTAACGTATTTCATTTTTTGGTACACTGGTAATAACATTTCGGCCCAATAACATTGCCACCTCTGGCCACAGCAATTGGCAGAGCTCTCCGCGGCCCACTCGCCGGCAGCAGCGGTGGCGGCGCTACACAGCGCTGCCTCGCCCTCTGCACACAGCGCCTGCCGCCGCTCATCGCCCTGGATACGTAAAATGCTGTAGTGTTGCTAAGTAGTTATCCACGAGAAAGGTTGCGATTCGTATTTCACACAGGATATAACGAAGCAGACCACCTATTTTGAATGATGAGCATATAATACATTAGAGAGGCAAAAAATTGTCATTGTCCAATCCAATGGCACTCTACGATGGTTAACACTTATTTTAACACTGTTTTAAATCGCGATCCTTTTCCTTTCAGAAAAGCCTTTCATGTAATTTGTTATTGTCATCAGTTCATATGTTTTCATCAAGACACAATATGTAACTCACTAAAATGTTTTATTGTCGTTGTTTCACTCCGTACGGTAAATGTATGAGCTAAATTATGTGAATACGTTTTAGTGCACGTTCTAAACCAATACAGGCACACCGCAAGGTTCGTGTCTTCATGTCTCATTTCTACAGGAGATATTTCACATCAATGGAGGTGAATTCGAATTTCTTCGAAGGCGTTTGTATGGTGAAGCAAAGAAGACATCTAATACCATTTCCATAATTTGAAGTCGACCTTTCTGAAAGACTTATTGTATAAAGTTTTTCTTATGATTCCGTTAAAGAGTTTCTTCTTGCAATCTGCAGCGTATAAAGTAAAATGAAATGAAATCTCATCCCCAAAAGCACTTTCTCCAACCAGGATTAGAACTGCCGCCTCACACCAGGCTTGCATCACAAGACACAAGCAGAACCACACAGCCAACCACACGCTGCTGCAGATTGCCCTCAGTCTCTCACATATTCAACGCTTAGCCTCTAACGCATTGCGAAAGAACCTGAAAGTCACCTACACAAATAACTGCATTGCTTGAGTGCAAAAGTTAAATTTCTGTCTCTCATTTCCAGTCGGCATTACAAATCATTAGTCATGAAAGTAGAAAAGGAATGTCAAGTGAACTTAGTGAGACAATTCAGTACCACTTGAGGAAGTAACTGCACTGTCACAGTGTTGCCAAATATCAGCAACGATGTTGCCAGTTCTTAGCTGTACTAGGAAGACCTGTGTAGCGATAAGCGACGCAAAATCGCGTTAGTCTCATTCGGGCTTCTAGAGGGGAGTCGCGCATTTCGGTTAATATGCGCTATCTCCTGATAGATTCCGTCGTCACATTTACGATGCAGATATTAAATTCGTCCAATGAGGCCGAAACTATCGTTTAAATTTTTTGAAGCTTTACTGCATTATGATATTTCAACAAATGACTAGAGAATTAAAAATACTTATATTGTGCTTGCAACATACTGCAGGTCAAAATCTCAGATATATAAACTTCCATCACGATTTCAGTTTCACCCCCCTGCCCCCACAAAAAAGACTAAAACAATTACTTTGTTAGATATCTACAAAAGCAATTTTTTATGAGTTACTGGAAATGAACGTTGCATCATCTGTCACTAAACAGTTAGGTATCAAACACTTCGCATCTTGAAAGTGACAGCCCACAATATTCTCAATCCTACTAGCATATGGCCTCAACTGGCTTTTAGCCATGCCTTGAGAAGAAATGATGATGAATTGATAACTTACCCTCATCAACTTTCAGTGAGAGCTTTTTGTAACAAAACGAAAAAGTAATGCGAACCATCATTTTCTCCAATGGTACTAGGCACTGTTGTCCGAAGATGGACTGTATCTACGTTGAGTCTTGTCAAATGCGTCTCACATTCAAGGAATATTACCTAAATGAATTTAGTCCTCATGAAGCTGTAACAAAACAGAGAATCTGGGTGGTTGCGCATATTCGTAAGTTTTTTTTACCTTGCCGTAATACTTTATGCAAAGATGAGCAAAATACAAATCCATCATCTATCGGTTTCTTCGATTCTTTGGACAGTTTTCTTTGGTTTGTACTCCTTCACTTCGTCAGCGATCTACTGGTTTCATTGAAAATACAGTAATCAAAATTACGCGACTATTTGTCCCACATTTTAATGTCCTTGGTTTTTATTCTGAATGACAGTGATGATTTCTGTTGGACTGGTTCCATATATCTGAGCCTAATTAATGAAATTTTATTCCCATGACAGATGAAAGCAATTAGAACCTTGTGTTTTCATATGAAAAAAAATTAACACCTGAAGATGGGTCTTTAAAACCGTGAAAACGGTCTTGGACCTGTAAAGCATAATTCTTTATGAAAAAAAAAAAAAAAAAAAAAAAAAAAAAAAAAAAACAGCTGACACGGCTTCAGAATTCATTATTTACTTAATGGGATGACTACATTTGAAGTGTTTTCCAAATAAGTTGTTCTATCTATATTTAAAATTTTACCATCATTTTAGAATAATTGATAAATTCATTTAAGAAAATGTTCTTTCGTTTTGTTTCTGATGTCACTTGATATTCTTGAAGTAGGTCGCTACAGCATCTGCTATGAGGTTTCCATGAGACAGTTGGCACGGATAATTTTGTTTTACAGTAAGCGGATAAATTAAAGACGTCACGAGACGAAATGATGAGATCCAGCTTTTGCAACAAAACGGACCCGATTTCTAAATTGGCTAGGTTTTCAGAAAGTGACTATTATACAGCTAGACATTACTGCTATAAACCCTACCTCATTTATTTACTCACAGCTGAGGCAGATTGCTCGCAAAGTGAAAGAGAGTAGTTAATGTATGAAACGACCTTCTTGAACACAAATTCAGTTAACTACTACAACGAGCATATTATGATGTTAATTTTTCAAAATATTTAATGTAGGTGACAAGAAAAAGTCAACTGACTGCAGAATTACATATCAGACTCACAACTACATGATGCCGAAGTTGTGAAACAATAGGCCCTACTACGACATTGGAAAATCTTGATTACATTGGTGGCCTGATGAACGAGTTTTTGTAGCTGGCTTCCTGCATGTTAGGATCCGGATCCGTAATTCCACTCAGGCTCGAGATACTGAACTCTCCAAATTGCACATATGTCACGTGGCCAGCTATTAAAAAAAAGAGCGTATTACCAGTTTTGTTTCTCGGTTTATGGTTGATTCATATGCAGGACTTATCGTTATGTTTACTGTACTCCATTAACTAACAGTAGACTCATAATTTGTCGCTGAAAAGTCTCCCTAAATACCCAGTTTGCTTCCTAATAAAATAAAATGTCCACAGGTCAATATGGAAATTACAAGCGACCTTTTATTGACAGAACATCTTGCTACGATAAATAGCGTTCCATTTGAATTTTTTGAGCATGGTCCTTGATGAGGTGCTCAATGAATTCCGGATCTGTCTTTGTTGCCTGCCTCGTTGATTTCATAAAATGTTTCGTAGTCTCATGGCTGGATGCGATTTAAACATAGTTTTAATTGCAACGTGTTCATTACAGCGCGGTGATAGGTTTCAAAGTACAAACTTAATGGCGACTTTTAGGTGCGAGGTATCTCACGTCGATAGATTATCATTCGATCGGTGTCGTCGCAGATAGCGGACGACATTAATTTACTAACCATTGCAATGTACAATGCAATATTGCATTATCACGCGGTTCTGAGTTACGTTAATTAAGTTTCTCGCCTATCGTTAGTATAAAATCAATTGTAAAATTTGTAACAAAAACACAATAGACAATAAAGCAACCTAATAATCACGTGTTACAACGATTAAAATTGATCGATGAATTGTGCCATGGTTTAGAACAATATTAGGGAAAGCAATTGCACTGTTGCTTGTTAAAGGATAGTAAATAAAAGTATTGACGTATCTCTTATTCATTGATTTTGAACAGATGCCCTAGGTTGCGCAAGGCTGTAATTTTACCGCTATCATAAAAATTAAATGGACTGAGTACAAAATTTGTAAATAAATTTGATCCAAATTATCATTATGAATGAAGTTAATAAATGAGCAATCCTTGAATGTCCTCTGCCTACGTATGGTTTTCAAATTAAGGGTGTTAAAAGAAGTGTTCCAGATTTTCAGAGGAACTTTTACGGATGAAACAAGACTAAAATGAACGTTATACATTAGCTCTAAGTCGCTTATATTAATGGATATGACAACTTGTTGATCTTCAATATTGTGAAACATATTGAACAAACAAATATAACGGTAATATAAAATACAAATTCAGAGATCAACTTGAAATAAAAACTAATGGTACTAACAATAATAAAACACAGCAGTTCAAACACTTCACGAGGAGAATTATAGGGAAAATAGGTGTTTAACAATATTAAGGAGGTGAACAGCAAGAGCAAACTGTTTACGGTTACGAACAATATTCGTCCAAGTAAATATACCAACGGTGGAAATACGACCGCCTACTGCGAAACGAATTATGTGGAGCACATGTTTTCTTTCGACGTGAAATCTGGGATCGGCAGAGACAAAGTATGATCCAGCTGTAGACAACGGAACATGTAATGCGGTCGGAAACGACCAAAGGTAGCTACTAGCAGAGAAAAATATATCTCATTATTTTGTGAGAAGTAAAGGCAAATATAAAATGAAAGAATGTAAATACACGAGAAAAATAAAATTAATATGCAAGTTTCTTAGATATGACTTCTCTTCTGCACAGAGGACTAGCTGCGCGAGCCTAACTCTACTATGACAGAGAACCGTCCGCTTCTCTGCCTTTCGTGGAGATATTTCAGATGGAAGTGTTCTGCCCATATACGAATGACCTAAGATAACCAAACGGTTTGGTTTATAGGACAATTTCACTTTGGAGGTTGCAATTACTTTACAAATAACAGATCGAATAAATGGAGTAATTTGAATGGAAACTAATTATTACAATTACTTTGAATCACCTGCAAATATAAAAATATTTAAGACAAAAAGTACTTCTGAAGCAACATTAAACACTAACATTATAATGCACCTAAACAGGGGCATCACTATACGAAGAAAACAGTTTCTTATTGGGAAAGGTTATGCGGATGTAATAGAAGTCACTATATTCTGCAGCAAAAGCCGTCTTGTCAATTTTATGATTATCGGTAAAAACTTGCGTAATAGCTGCTCTAGGACGGTACCTGGCAAATGCTCATTTTGGTGATATTCCTGAAATGTGAGCCGCGTATGACAAGATTGAACGTAAATACGTCCAATTTGGGACAAACGTCCGAAGAAACTTTGGAGAAAGTAGTTATTTCACACTTTCTCCGTTTCGTTGAAAGAAACTCTCCCCGGAAATTGATGAACGTAAGTCGTCTATTCATCAGCATTTTCAATGATGTTGTCTGCTTTCGGACTGAAGCCTTACTTATAATGGGCGTTGGCACCGCAGCATGGATAAAAGCCAGTTGAAGCAAGCTGTTTGTAGGAATGAGGATATTGTGGGATGGCCAAGAAATTCTTCCTATAGCTTAGCAGTATTGCTTACGATGCTAGGAAACTCTGATCGTTCCCTTAGTTCCAGAATTCGAGGTATTTTCCAATGTCCATGAGGATATGAGATTAGTCATTGCATTTAAATGACTCTGTTATCCTGAATTTAATTTACGACCTCAGAAAGGTCTACCCCTCCTGAAATTGCAAACAATTTTGTGTTTTATGTCGGGACTGTCTGTATTAACTGCCAACAAATGTCAGATAACTGAACGAGTAATCTCATTTTAGCTCGGTGTCGCGGTTCTCGTTTTCTCATCTACAGCAAGCATAGTTGATTAGTGAGGTATCGTTGTACTAGTGATGTGTGTGGCTTAAGGTCTATTTTTCTCCTCTGAAAAATATCCTAAATGGCATTCAGCTACGAAATACCAAAACTCATTGCAGTGTGTCAACCAAGAGATCGCCATTTTCTATCGTTATTGTAATCTTTATCATTCACCGGCCGCGGTGGCCGAGGGGACTGAGGCGCTCCAGTTATGGTCTGCACGGCCACTACGGTCGGGGGTTCGAATCCCCCCTCGGGCATGGATATTTATGCCGTCCTTAGTCTTAGTTAGTTCATAAGTAGTTTGTAAGTTAAGGGACTGATAACCCCATAGTTAAGTCCCATAAGCTACACAAACATTTGAACATTGTTTTTCATTCTGCTGTAATACCGTAAACATCATTGATTACTGTCATTATTACCATCATTATTATCATTAATTCAGTTGCAAAAGCTTTCTTTCCCATGTGGCCAAGAGACCAGAAAGAATGTGTGGTTTGACAAAAATAGCACAATAGGAGAAAATAGGTAAAATGTTTGTAACAATTTCTGTTGATTTAACATCGCGATGACAGATACTAAGCAACAACACATACAAGTCATAGGTTGCAACGTTCGAAAAATCCATCAGACACATGGGTTCGGATTCTCATCATCATTTGTTGGCCCATCAAAGCTGTAACACTACGAAATGAATAAGCTGCTTAGTAGTCTATAGATTATATGTATACGTTTGCAGAGGAAAAACATCAGAATTGCACGTTTCCCTCATATACAGTTTAGTTTCTGTGTTCATGACCGTAATTTTAAATATCCAGTCTTCTGAATACTTAAGTGAAATAATTACTGTTTGCACAAATAATCAGTTAACTATGTTTCTTCTGGCTTTCAAGCAAACCAACACTTAGAAGACATGAAATATTACTTGTTCAGGAGTAAGGCTGCATTTTGAAACGCAGTCGCTTTCAAGTTGCGAAGTTTTTCGAGACGAATGGGGCATCATTGATTTCCAGTAACTTTTCATCAAAAATTTAGCTTTTGTCGAAATGTATCAAAGCAATTGTTTTAGTTCGTTTTGGGGGGGGGGGGAGGGAAATAAAACTGTAATCGTGATGCATGTTTACGTAGCTCAGTCTCTGATCTGCCGTATGTTGCAATCACAATATCAGTATTTTTTTCTCTAGTCATTTGCTGAAAATATATCATAATGCAGTAAAGCTTCAAAAAATTTAAACGATAGTTTCGGCCTCATTGGACGAATTTAATATCTGCATCGTAAATGTGACGACGGAATCTATCAGGAGATAGCGCATATTAACCGAAATGCGCGACTCCCCTCTAGAAGCCCGAATGAGACTAACGCGATTTTGCGTCGCTTATCGCTACACAGGTCTTCCTAGTACAGCTAAGAACTGGCAACATCGTTGCTGATATTTGGCAACACTGTGACAGTGCAGTTACTTCCTCAAGTGGTACTGAATTGTCTCATTAAGCTCACTTGACATTCCTTTTCTACTTTCATGACTAATGATTTGTAATGCCGACTGGAAATGAGAGACAGAAATTTAACTTTTGCACTCGAGCAATGCAGTTATTTGTGTAGGTGACTTTCAGGTTCTTTCGCGATGCGTTAGAGGCTAAGCGTTGAATATGTGAGAGACTGAGGGCAATCTGCAGCAGCGTGTGGTTGGCTGTGTGGTTCTGCTTGTGTCTTGTGATGCAAGTCTGGTGTGAGGCGGCAGTTCTAATCCTGGTTGGAGAAAGTGCTTTTGGGGATGAGATTTCATTTCATTTTACTTTATACGCTGCAGATTGCAAGAAGAAACTCTTTAACGGAATCATAAGAAAAACTTTATACAATAAGTCTTTCAGAAAGGTCGACTTCAAATTATGGAAATGGTATTAGATGTCTTCTTTGCTTCACCATACAAACGCCTTCGAAGAAATTCGAATTCACCTCCATTGATGTGAAATATCTCCTGTAGAAATGAGACATGAAGACACGAACCTTGCGGTGTGCCTGTATTGGTTTAGAACGTGCACTAAAACGTATTCACATAATTTAGCTCATACATTTACCGTACGGAGTGAAACAACGACAATAAAACATTTTAGTGAGTTACATATTGTGTCTTGATGAAAACATATGAACTGATGACAATAACAAATTACATGAAAGGCTTTTCTGAAAGGAAAAGGATCGCGATTTAAAATAGTGTTAAAATAAGTGTTAACCATCGTAGAGTGCCATTGGATTGGACAATGACAATTTTTTGCCTCTCTAATGTATTATATGCTCATCATTCAAAATAGGTGGTCTGCTTCGTTATATCCTGTGTGAAATACAAATCGCAACCTTTCTCGTGGATAACTACTTAGCAACACTACAGCATTTTACGTATTCAGGGCGATGAGCGGCGGCAGGCGCTGTGTGCAGAGGGCGAGGCAGCGCTGTGTAGCGCCGCCACCGCTGCTGCCGGCGAGTGGGCCGCGGAGAGCTCTGCCAAGTGCTGCGGCCGGAGGTGGCAATGTTATTGGGCCGAAATGTTATTACCAGTGTACCAAAAAATGAAATACGTTACACATATGCTCCCTTTACACATGTGGCATCAGTATGCACGAGTGACATGAATTTAAAATTTTTGTCAACAGTCGGTTTCGATCGTTGATACTGCACCTGCAAGTCGCACACTTTACCGCAAGGCCAAGGAGGGAACTGACCCAGTTATCTTCTAACTACACAAAGATGTGTTGAATGAACTCCCGCAGTCTTCAGTGTTGCCAGATTGTGCAGATAGCTGGACTTAGAGCGAATCAGCGCGGCCACTTTTATTGTCCCATGTCGTGATCGGCTCGGACTTAGGCTCAGCGGCGGCCGGCCGGCGGCCAGGTTTTTTGTCAAAGAGTGTACTTATTTGGAAACATTCTAAAACGAAAGCAAATGTGTTTTTAACACCAACGTATGTGTTTTTTTTAATGGACACCCTATTTTTTTCTTCAGCAAACCATAGCATGACAAATCACATAAACAATGGCATTGATTACATCGCAATATTCCAATTACATCCCGAGATATTGCGACGCGAAGTTGACGCTTGAAAAACCCGAAATGCGCTGCTAGCGCACGTCCTGGGGCTCAGGCGTGAATCCCATGCTGCCCGTAATCGCGATGTGATTGACATGCGTAATCTAATTTCCATACTTACCAAGAGGTCCGAAACGAATAATACGGTCCGCTGCCATCCTGCATTAAAGTCGTACATTCCAGCAGGTGAGACTTTAACTTTTCCCAGCGTAAGGAATGTTCAAACAACTTAGGGGTATGCTGCCGGGTGACGTCGTCGACAACCGCCGATATTTCGGTAGGAGAACACCCTGCCATTCTCAAGGCACAACTGCACTTAAGGAAGCAATGTGCAAGCGTATTTAATACCTCGGTTTGCAAAGTGTAAACAAGGAAGATAACACACACAGTACAAGTCACAGCAGAGTCAACACAACCAAAGGTGACCAAACATCAAAAATATCGATAGTGACTTAATCAACAGGTGAGGCAACATTAATTTTATCCCTCTGTTTTTTGACGAGAGACAGTGCCGGATTCCAAGCAGAATTTAAACAAAAACCACCATCTCTGTTTATAAGGTCGCTTGCAAGTTTAATTTCAACAGCTTCCTTAATAACACTATCCCAATAGGTGGAGGTGCATGCCAGGATCTCCGTGTTGTTGTATTCCATAGGATGACCAGTGTCAAGACAGTGTTCTGCAACAGCGGATTTGTTGGGCTGTTGTAAGCGCGTGTAACGTTTATGTTCAATACACCGGTCTTCCACAGTCCTGATTGTCTGACCAATATATGACATGCCACAACTGCAAGGAATACGATATACACCTGCCTTACGCAAACCAAGATCATCCTTTATGGACCCCAACAGGGCCTTTATCTTAGAAGGTGGTCGAAAAACACATTTCACATCATATTTCCGTAAAATACGACCAATCTTGTTGGAAATACTTCCTGCGTAAGGCAAAAAGGCCATAGATTTAGGTGCCACTTCATTACTATCGCCGCTCACCCCGTTGCACAGAAGGCTGATAGCGCAATGCACGTTTTATCTGTCTCTCACTATAACCGTTCTGACGAAAGGTCACTTCGAGATGGGACAACTCAGCTGACAAACTGTCAGGGTCTGAAATGACATGTGCCCTGTGAACCAAAGTACGAAGTACTCCTTCACGCTGAGCTGGATGGTGACAACTATCAGCTCGCAGATACAAATCTGTGTGAGTAGGCTTCCTATAAACAGAATGTCCCAATGTACCATCAACCTTCCTTCTGACCAACACATCAAGGAAAGGAAGGCAGCCATTCTGTTCCACCTCCATTGTGAACTGAATATTCGGGTGGATTGAATTTAGGTGTTCCAAAAAACCATTTAAATTCTCACTACCATGAGGCCAAACAACAAAAGTGTCGTCTACATATCTGAGAAAACACGCAGGTTTCAGAGTCGCTGACGCTAAAGCACGTTCCTCAAAATCCTCTATAAACAAATTGGCCACAATAGGTGACAAAGGGCTTCCCATTGAGTTGCAATGGGAAGCCCTTTGTCACCTATTGTGGCCAATTTGTTTATAGAGGATTTTGAGGAACGTGCTTTAGCGTCAGCGACTCTGAAACCTGCGTGTTTTCTCAGATATGTAGACGACACTTTTGTTGTTTGGCCTCATGGTAGTGAGAATTTAAATGGTTTTTTGGAACACCTAAATTCAATCCACCCGAATATTCAGTTCACAATGGAGGTGGAACAGAATGGCTGCCTTCCTTTCCTTGATGTGTTGGTCAGAAGGAAGGTTGATGGTACATTGGGACATTCTGTTTATAGGAAGCCTACTCACACAGATTTGTATCTGCGAGCTGATAGTTGTCACCATCCAGCTCAGCGTGAAGGAGTACTTCGTACTTTGGTTCACAGGGCACATGTCAGCTGAGTTGTCCCATCTCGAAGTGACCTTTCGTCAGAACGGTTATAGTGAGAGACAGATAAAACGTGCATTGCGCTATCAGCCTTCTGTGCAACGGGTGAGCGGCGATAGTAATGAAGTGGCACCTAAATCTATGGCCTTTTTGCCTTACGCAGGAAGTATTTCCAACAAGATCGGTTGTATTTTACGGAAATATGATGTGAAATGTGTTTTTCGACCACCTTCTAAGATAAAGGCCCTGTTGGGGTCCGTAAAGGATGATCTTGGTTTGCGTAAGGCAGGTGTATATCGTATTCCTTGCAGTTGTGGCATGTCATATATTGGTCAGACAATCAGGACTGTGGAAGACCGGTGTATTGAACATAAACGTTACACGCGCTTACAACAGCCCAACAAATCCGCTGTTGCAGAACACTGTCTTGACACTGGTCATCCTATGGAATACAACAACACGGAGATCCTGGCATGCACCTCCACCTATTGGGATAGTGTTATTAAGGAAGCTGTTGAAATTAAACTTGCAAGCGACCTTATAAACAGAGATGGTGGTTTTTGTTTAAATTCTGCTTGGAATCCGGCACTGTCTCTCGTCAAAAAACAGAGGGATAAAATTAATGTTGCCTCACCTGTTGATTAAGTCACTATCGATATTTTTGATGTTTGGTCACCTTTGGTTGTGTTGACTCTGCTGTGACTTGTACTGTGTGTGTTATCTTCCTTGTTTACACTTTGCAAACCGAGGTATTAAATACGCTTGCACATTGCTTCCTTAAGTGCAGTTGTGCCTTGAGAATGGCAGGGTGTTCTCCTGCCGAAATATCGGCGGTTGTCGACGACGTCACCCGGCAGCATACCCGTAAGTTGTTTGAACATTCCTTACGCCGGGAAAAGTTAAAGTCTCACATTGTTTACCTCTACGGGGAGGAAATGTATCGGTGTTTACGAAAGTTGGATAAACTTCGTAGCAGTAGAGTAAGGTTGCAATGTGCTTTGTCGTTCTTGTTGAAGTGTCGCAATCATAATATTGTCCCTACGTTTGCTAAGATTGTGCACCATATCAATTCTCCTGCCGCCAATCGTATAAAGCAACGTGCTGGCTTGGCTCTTGTTCGTGAAAGGATCCACTTTACTCGTCGTCAATTAGATTTTGTTTCGAAGGAGTTATTTCGGCTTCATTTGATGATTGCTGCTAATGTGTCTCAATTTTCTTGGGATTGGTTGGACGGTGCCTCTTCGACACAGTCTGATTGGGAATTTCAATCTGTAACGGCACGGCATTCGGCGAAATTTGAACGTTTCCTTGGCTCAGTGTCTGATTCCAATTTAGTTTCGCAACGATCTGTGATCAATCTCACGGAGAAAACCTATGACGACGCAGCTTTATCTGTGTTGGGGAAGGGTTTGAATTTCGCACCGACGCCTAAGCGTTTGCCGGTCGTTGATTTCATAAGTTCTATTGAACAGGCTGTTTCCAAACTACCTTCCGATTCTGCAGAAGAGGCTAGGAGGGAAGCTTGTCGTGTGTTGACTGGTGCCCGTCCACCCAAGTGTAATATAACAGCAGCTGAGGCGTCTGCTTTACGGTCTCTCAGAATGGATCCTGATATTGTTATCTTGCCTGCGGACAAGGGAAACGCCACAGTTTTGATGAATAAAGATGATTACATTCAAAAGATGCAATGTTTACTTTCTGATTCGACATATCGTAAGGATCGGTGCTGACCCCACAAAGAGTGTTGAGAGAAAGACTAATAACCTCCTGAAGAAAAGTCCTTTCTCACCGGAGACCATCAAAAGTCTTAATTCTTACTGTGCTGTTCCACCTGGATTGTATGGCCTTCCTAAGGTTCACAAACAGAACATTCCTCTGAGGCCTATAGTGTCTAACATTGGTGCTCCGACATATCGTGTAGCTAAACATCTTGCTAGTTTGTTGAGTCCAATGGTGGGCAGGTGTGAACACCACATTAAGAACTCGGCGGATTTCTTACGTCGATTGCAGGGATTGCGTTTGAATGACTCTGATATTTTAGTGAGTTTTGATGTTGTGTCTCTCTTCACTCGCGTTCCTCTTTCAGATTCGTTGCAGCTAATTGAGGTTAAGTTTGGTGTCGAGTTAACAAACCTTTTTCGACATGTGCTGACTTCCACTTACTTTTTATTCAATGGTCAGTACTATGAACAAACTGATGGAGTTGCAATGGGAAGCCCTTTGTCACCTATTGTGGCCAATTTGTTTATAGAGGATTTTGAGGAACGTGCTTTAGCGTCAGCGACTCTGAAACCTGCGTGTTTTCTCAGATATGTAGACGACACTTTTGTTGTTTGGCCTCATGGTAGTGAGAATTTAAATGGTTTTTTGGAACACCTAAATTCAATCCACCCGAATATTCAGTTCACAATGGAGGTGGAACAGAATGGCTGCCTTCCTTTCCTTGATGTGTTGGTCAGAAGGAAGGTTGATGGTATATTGGGACATTCTGTTTATAGGAAGCCTACTCACACAGATTTGTATCTGCGAGCTGATAGTTGTCACCATCCAGCTCAGCGTGAAGGAGTACTTCGTACTTTGGTTCACAGGGCACATGTCATTTCAGACCCTGACAGTTTGTCAGCTGAGTTGTCTCATCTCGAAGTGACCTTTCGTCAGAACGGTTATAGTGAGAGACAGATAAAACGTGCATTGCGCTATCAGCCTTCTGTGCAACGGGTGAGCGGCGATAGTAATGAAGTGGCACCTAAATCTATGGCCTTTTTGCCTTACGCAGGAAGTATTTCCAACAAGATTGGTCGTATTTTACGGAAATATGATGTGAAATGTGTTTTTCGAGCACCTTCTAAGATAAAGGCCCTGTTGGGGTCCGTAAAGGATGATCTTGGTTTGCGTAAGGCAGGTGTATATCGTATTCCTTGCAGTTGTGGCATGTCATATATTGGTCAGACAATCAGGACTGTGGAAGACCGGTGTATTGAACATAAACGTTACACGCGCTTACAACAGCCCAACAAATCCGCTGTTGCAGAACACTGTCTTGACACTGGTCATCCTATGGAATACAACAACACGGAGATCCTGGCATGCACCTCCACCTATTGGGATAGTGTTATTAAGGAAGCTGTTGAAATTAAACTTGCAAGCGACCTTATAAACAAAGATGGTGGTTTTTGTTTAAATTCTGCTTGGAATCCGGCACTGTCTCTCGTCAAAAAACAGAGGGATAAAATTAATGTTGCCTCACCTGTTGATTAAGTCACTATCGATATTTTTGATGTTTGGTCACCTTTGGTTGTGTTGACTCTGCTGTGACTTGTACTGTGTGTGTTATCTTCCTTGTTTACACTTTGCAAACCGAGGTATTAAATACGCTTGCACATTGCTTCCTTAAGTGCAGTTGTGCCTTGAGAATGGCAGGGTGTTCTCCTGCCGAAATATCGGCGGTTGTCGACGACGTCACCCGGCAGCATACCCGTAAGTTGTTTGAACATTCCAGCAGGTATTTATCCCATAGGCTAGGGATGATGCGGTTCTGTAACATATCTGTGTACCGCAACGTTAGTAACAAAGTTAACTTCGCTTATCGTCAACCCGTTACTAAAAAGGTAATGCCATTCAATGTTAAAACTTTACTTTACTGTAGATCTAGAGCAAGTGACAGTGAATCATTCACTCATAATAGTAAAATTCATGTTGATGGTTTTAGTGAAACGAGCAAGTGGACTAAAGGTTTTGCCGTTGTTTAGGTAAAAATGTTTTGATTATCAATGTTATGTTTATCTAAAGCGTTACATGACAAATTGTTTCAAACAAATGTTTCTGAACATCACTGGGTAAAATGGCCCTTTGTAGAAAATTGCACTGTGATACCAGCACTACATACTAAAGATAGCGTTCACATATCATGCTCAAAGTGATAACCATTGGCTTGCATATATAGGGTCACTCTGTGGATGAAGGACGCCCTACTTCGTGCTACTGTTTCCTCTTTCATGGCATCAATAATGCGTTGCTTCATGTCCTCTTGTGTTGTTGGTTCATGTTGGTAAACAGCATCCTTCACTGCTCCGCAAAGAAAAGAATCCAGCGGTGTAAGGTCCGGAGATCGGGCAGGACACCTAACTGGGCTACCACGTCCAATCCACCTACCAGGGAACTTACGGTTCAGAAGTCGTCGTGATCTTAAGTCGTTATGTGCAGGGCATCCGTCATGCTGATGCCACATGACCATTCTCCTGTTCAGAGGTACGGTGTCCAAGAGAACAGGAAGATTCTGTCGTATAAATCTGGAGTACTGTCTGCCATTTTGGACGCCATTTACAAAGAAAGGTCCGATCATGGTATCTCCAATAATCCCACACCAAACGTTCACTTTCCACGGACGTTGATGCTCTACCTGACGCAGCCATTTTGGATTGTCTGCGGACCAATAATGCATATTCCTCATATTGACAATTTCTTTGTTGGAGAATGATGCCTCGTCGGTAAAGAGAACATCTGCGAAAAAATTTGGATTACTCAGAAGTTTTTGCTGAGCCGACCGACAAAATGTTACCCTGTTGCTGAAGTCATTTCCATGAAGATCCTGGTGTAAATGAACGTGGTAAGGATGAAGAATACGCTGTGCACTTGATTTCAACACCCCATTTCAGGTTTAATTTGACGTGTGCTGATGTGAGGATTCACAGCTACGGTAGCGAGCACAGCAACTTCAGCACGTTCATCTGTGCGTGTTCTAGGACGATGTCTAGGTCTTGGATGTAAGCTTCCCGTTTAACGTAGACGAGATGTGAGACCACCAAACATGCGAAGGCGATGGCTTGTCAGGGAATCGTCTTCTGTACAGTCGTTCTGCCTGAACAGAATTTCGCCCGCCTACAACATGGTACAGTACAGGTATGTAGAGTAGGGTAGAAAACAGACATATTAACGTAATAATCATAATATTCTCTAACAGTACTATAAACAAACAAGCAATCTAATAACGTTTTTCCCGTCAACGTACATTCTCCATAGATCAGCAGCATTTCTACCACATCTTCATGTGTGTACATAATGCAGTATAAGTTCCACAACACAACGTTTATTCACCTCCGTACCATCACTAGATTACTCTGATGCACGACTACACTGGCAAGCGGTGTACTGCATGCCAAAGCAACGACAAATGGGTTGCTCGGAGGGTGGTGGAGTACAGGAGTTTGCATGGGTCGCAAATCACAAACAAGGCGAAGTGGTACCTGTGGCTGTAGTGGGAACTACGTTGGACACGTGTCTAGGTAGAGCTAGGCCCTGCATGAACGACTGCGCGAAAGGCACAATGGGTCATTTAACGCATTCGATAAACCTTATTTTGGATGTGCAGGATAAATAAGACAAACTCACTGGTGTATACCGGTCGGTACTGGTCCATATTGTGTACGTAGACACATAAAACGTGCAAGAGGGAAACCATTATGTGCTTATGAGAGTTGTTCCAGACATATTTTGGGTGGACAAGATAGCTGGGACACTCTGTATATAAATGCCGATGACGGGCAATGCTCCTACTTCAGTGCGGACGCACATTAGGTCCTTAGTCTTATGGGAATTAATTTACAATAACTACGAGTTTGAGTTCTAGCGGGCAAGGGTAAATTTAAGAATTTGTAACCGACGGGAGGCGTGCTTGACTAATTCCGTGCAGGTGTGGTGATCGCTGCGTCCCCAGTGGTGTAGGGGTCAACTGTGTAGAAAGCAGGAGACTCGGGTTCGAGTCCCGCCTGGATAAACATTTTCAACTTTACCCATTACCAGTTAACGTCATTCATTCCGTGAATATTAATATTATTTTATTTGTTATAGGATTATTGTAAACTGTTAGACGAAATTATTTGTGTACTTTTCTGAACGGAATACATTACCCTATTTTTACATGATATCCGACAGAAAAATATGTTTTCTTTAAGGAGTGATTCGTATTACAGACGATTTTTTGTCGAATTTTTCAGAATTGCGAATTATGTCGTGTTCTTTTACCTGTCGAATGGTTCCTGAAAACAGTTTTCAAACTTTGTGCTTATTGATGATTAACACATTGTATTATAATAAGTCTATGATCTGTTCTATTCATATTTAATGATACTCAATGAACTCCGTAATTTTAACATTGATGAAATTTATTTTAAGCAAAGTTTTTGTGTTACTGGACCCTTAGTTATTTTATGGTGTAAGTACTTCCTCCTGTGACGGCAACCCACGAGCGACACTTCACGACCTCCCTGCGGGTCACGACCGACAGGTTGAAAAACACTGTCTTAGAAAATCACGGACGTTGAAAGTTCACAATTATTTCTGGCTCATGTTATAGGCCTATTAGTTTTCACAGTTCTGCCATTAATACGATCATAGCTAATCCACGATTTATAAATACGTGCTATCATCCTGTCCCTACTTGTAGACAGTATGTTTCCTGTAGCTTGTTCTTTTATCCACGTTTCTCCCGTAGAGAACATACAAAATTTTTCATCTCATCAGGAACATTCTACAGCATGACATATCAAACATCTCGATTCCCTGCTCTCCAAATTTTTCTAAATGCATGATTTACTTCTACTAGTATTGCCCATGGTCGAAATTCGACCACCTGTGCTTACAAAGTAACGAAACTCAGTTTTTGAATGTAATTTTAATTATTGGTATGCAGATTCTTAGTTTATACGCGAACTTTGCAGAATTATGGGTGCTTTCTGAACTTTATGAGAAAAAGAGTAAAAGCGAGCAGATAAAACTATAAAATGAAGGAAGTCATAGCTATTTAAAATTAAAGAAATAGAAATTAGGAACTTCCTTGAATTCTCTGATAGCAGCAACAGAAAAATACAAAGCTATCTTTTAAGGATAATAAGCGAACTAGCGACGTAGATAAATTTTGATTTCCACTGCTGACAACATGGCCAACCTCGTAGTTTCACCTGATCTACCGCTAGATGGATGTCGTACCTTTCACAGCGTATCTTCATCTAAAAATCCCCCTTATACACTCTCTGGAAAATGAAAAAAAAAATAATAAAAAAAAAAACACCATGAATTCGTTGACTCAGCAGAGCGAAATTTTATTGACACTTTTGTCAGCATGTATTCACCACACGATCACACAGATGGAGCCATACACACATGAGTACAGTCACCAGAGAGTGCCCAATATCGACGTCAGAATACCCTCCTTTTGCAGCAATGCAAGCTGCATTTCTTGCATGGAGACGATCGTAGAGCTGTCGGCTGTAGTCTTGCGGAATGGCTCCCAGTAGTTTCCTATTGTTGCTTCAGTTTGGCCAGATTTCGTGCCGGTCGTGCAGACTTCTCAGGATGATGTATCATCCGGTCCCAAACATTCTCAATGGGGAAGAGATATGAGGATCTTTCTGTCCGGGTACTTGACGTACACGTCTAAGAGCACATGGGATACATGTGGACGTGCATTGATCTATTGGAAAAGCATATTGCCTTGTTAATACATGAACGGAATCAAGACAGGTTGAATGATGGTTTTACTGTACCGTGCACTTCTCAATGTTCCCTTGACGATCACCAGTGAAGAACGGACTGTGTAGGGCATGACTCACGACACCATGAGACTGCTGGGGTGTCTTCACTCAGCCCTAACCCCGCATCCAAAGGTGTCATGTTAGGCGCTTATGGAAGGACGTGTCGTCTTCAGCGATGAGGCACTTCTGATTCGGTGCCACTGATGGTCGTACGCGTCGTTCAGATGAGCGCCAAAATATACGACAAAGGTACATGGGGCTTTCACCTCACATCATGGTGTGGTGACTCATACCCTACACTGGCCGTTCTCGTTTGGTGATCGTGGAAGAAAGGTTCAACGACCAACCGTACATTAAAACCAACATTCAACCTGTCTTGCTACCTTTCATGCACCAACGAGGCGGTATCCTCTTCCAACAGGATAATGCACGTCGACGTGTATCTAGTACCACCCAATGCGCTCTTCAAGGTGTACGTCAACTACCCTGGTCAGCACGATCCCAAGTTCTGTCTCCCACTGAGCAAATTTGGGACCGGATGAAACGTAATCTTGAGAGGTCTACAAAACCGGCACGAAATCTGTCCCATGTGAGGCACCAGGTAAAAATTACATTGTAGATAGTTCCGAAAGATTGCATTCGGTACCTCTACTGTCGTCTCCATGGGATAATTGGAGCATGCAACGTTGCAAAAGGTATGTATAAACGGCACTAGCGCTCTGGTGACTCTGCTCACGTGCATATGGCTCTGTCAGTATGAGCTTGTATACATCCTCAAGAACGTGTCTATAAATTTTACCTCTGCTAGGTCGACGAATTCATGGTATTCCTTCTTCATTTTCCAGGAGTGTATATGAAAACATTAACTTCCTTTAACCACCCATAATGATTCTGAACATACATGACTTACGTTTCATACACCTTCTGTGGCAATCCCCCTTTCGAATTACTCAGCTGAAATCGACTAGTGGAACCGGTGATATGACATACGCATTATATATATATATATATATATATATATATATATATATATATATATATATATATATATTGTATTTTATTCAGTTGTTATAACTGCAATTTCTGAGTGATTCACTACGTTATTTTGCTGCCTCAGCCTTTTCAGGTTTACGTAGTGTTTATTTAGAGGGAGCCACCATGGGACTACCACAATAGTGACAATGTTATTCTCGTTGCCTTCTAATATGGTGTGTGTGATCACCTCCGATTGCCAGTAAAGTTGCACACCTGCGCGGCATGGACAGTATGAATTTATCAATCAGCTCTCGAGGGATATTTGGCCATTCTTCCACTGGCTCCGAGGAAATATACAAGCCGGCCGCGGTGGCCGAGGAGACTGAGGCGCTCCAGTCACGGTCTGCACGGCCACTACGGTCGGGGGTTCGAATCCCTCCTCGGGCATGGATATTTGTGCCGTCTTTTGTATAAGGTAGTTGATAAGTAGTTTGTAAGTTTAGGGACCGATGACCCCGTAGTTAAGTCCCATAAGCTTAACAAACATTTGAACATTTGATTTGAAATATACAATTCTAAAGGTGCTTTCTTACTGAAGAGCACAAAACAAATCATGTGTGTACATAGTGGTCAAGTATGGTAAATGGTAATAGATGGTTCCATACTTATAACTCTCATCTTAATTTTCTTAAAAATCAACATCATCATCATTAAATATGAACATTAAAAAAGCTGAAGGGCTGCCACCTTCAGCTATGCGTAAGGACCACTTGCTGTTGAAGAAATTATACACAAAAATAACAACGCTTCGTGAAATAACACTTAATGACACGTTTTCAAGTAGTAATGCACCAGTGGTTGCTAATTACAATTTCACAACTACTAGTTCGATGTTTCCAGCAGTAAAAATCAAAACATCGTAGTAACGAAGTTTGCAAATAACGTTGTTAGTAGCGGCGTTAATCCGTTAACTTTGTTGCCATTCCGCGCAGTTACCAGAAAATTTTAGTTTCTGATTTTCAGTTGACAAGGGAAAAAAGAACGAGAGAGAGAGGAGGAGGAGATTAGCAGAGGAGGGGACGGATGAAGAGACCGAGGGCACAAAGAAGAGAAGAGGGTAGATAGAGGGGGATGCAGGAGGAGGAGGAAGACGAGGTAGCTAGAGAAAAAGGGGTGCGGAGGAGATAGTTAAGAGAGAACAGTGGGAAGCAGACGTACAGAATTTTAGGAAACGATTACTTTTCTTAAGGTCAGTTATACGCAATGTGATACAGCGTCGCTAAACTACCTCACTACGGACAATAAAACATTTAATCAACCTAATCGCTGTGCCATAAATGATGATTTTTCTGAGAAAACATAATTTTCTTTGCTTTCATTTCGCTCATCCACAGCATTGATTTGAGTCACGTATTTTCTTGTTGTGTCTATTTCCGCAAGAAACCCTTAATTTGCGTTTCTATTCATTTCGTAGCAGACAGAGCCACGGCGAGACGAAGTCGTGTGTAGCTAGGATATTTCATTGTTAAATATACATTCATTACTTCTCAATGAGCGAGAATTTCCGACTTTAGCTGCTCTTATTGTTGGTCTATCATATTGTAACATATGAAAATGTGTGTGTCGGACCGGAACTCGAACCCGGGTCTCCCGCTTGTCTTGAGCGGTTCGAGTCCCGGTCCGGCACAAATTTTCATACGTTGCAATATGGTAGACCAACTGAATAAGAGCAGCTAAAGTCGGAAATTCTCGCAAATTGCGATGTAATTAATGTATATTTAACATTTATAACTGCAGACCATCAGCAACGTCTATTCCTTAGGAACAGACGTGTCATTGTAAATATTTCATTGTTGACGGCTTTGTACTTTTTCCTTGTCATAATGCAGCATCATAAACAAATATTTTTCCGTGGCAAGTGATCAGCTGTTTTAGCGACCTTTCAAATGTGCAAATGTTTGTCAAGCTTAAGGGACATAACTGCAGGGTCATCAGTCCCTAAACTTACAAACTACTTATGAACTATCTTATACTAAAGATGACACAAACAGCCATGCCGGAGGAGGGATTCGAACCCCCGACGGGGAACGGCCTCGCGCATCGTAGCATAGCGCCCCAATGCGCTCGGCCGCTCCGCCGCGGCTCAGCGACCTTATATTAGATCTTATTTGGATGCCTGTTCTTGTCACAATTTATATTTCTGTTCAGCTTTTTTTTTTTTTTTTTTTTTTTTTTTTTTTGGCAAAAATGTAGTTTATCTTTTGAGGTGTTGCTGTTACATCGCTGGAAGCAGCAGCGAGTGCACCAAGAGATCAGTGTTAGAGTTGCGGTGAGAGGTATTAGTCAGTAATGGTTGTTGCTGCTGAAAGTTGTTTTCTTTCCTTCGTAGAATAATTAATACAAAAATATGATAGAATTACTAAAGATGCAGTTTTCCTTTAGGAAACGTACTGAAATACTATTCATTATTTGCATATGTGGACGGTCAATCGCTAGGATTTCAGCAGTCATAAACCTTGTAAGGTCCCTATGGTCCCGACAGAAGGCGGTTTTCTGTAATATTTTGTACATATGTAAACTGGCCACAGATGTATATTGTGAGTGGTACAGTAATCTTCGATTGTAGAGTAAGCGCTCTGGCCGCGAGAGAGAGAGCAGTAGTAGCAAGTCTGCTGCGAGAACGTAAATATCGATCCTGGCAAGGGGCTAAAAGTGCAAGGTATCCCGGTAAATATTAAATAAATAAATAAATTTACTAGAAATTTACAAGGTATCCCGAAGATGTTTAATAGTAATTCATCAACAGTGCGTAATACTTACGTGAAAGAAAATTTACCACCGAGGTAAGCCCAAGAAAAAATTAATATGCGCAACGGACACGCCTGGGAAATGGAGAAACTCAAACACAAGAATTTATGGCCCCGTCTAAAGTACTCCCAAAGGATACAACGAAACAGATTAACTTGAATAATGAAACGGGGGAAACAATCTCACTGCGACCCAGATAAAATAAAAATTGACTTACCTCGTATCTTCTTATTACAAAACAGGAAACAGCAAGCAGCTCGCGTCATGCCATATTTTAGTATTAAAAATTTTCAAATAATGATATGTGGGTAGTAATTAATGAAGAAAATGAAGGAAGGGGAAACTAACTACCAAATCAGGACGTAGAACGCAAATTTGATATTAGAAATTATATATTCTTAAAAAAATATGAAATAGAAAAATTTTACAGAAAATTAAATTAACAGCATGCATTACAATAACGGCGTGCTGCAACATATACTTAACGACTGCCTTCTCCAACAGCTTCCTCGCGATACCAGCAGCTAACTCTCCGCAGCTGACTCCCAACACAGCTCGCAACAGACTTGCTACTACTGCTCTCTCTCGCAGCCAGAGCGCTTACTTTACAATTGAACTTCCAAAGATTACTGTTCCGCTCACAATATACATCTGTGGCCAGTTTACATATGTACAAAATATTACAGAAAACAGACTTATGTCGCGACCATAGGGACCTCACAACCTTCCTGCTATTGAAGTATTTTATCCATTTCAGCAACTGTTCAGATTATAAAGAAACAAGTGCATTGGTTTACAGTAAAGGCTATAAAACGTACAAAAGTCGGTTGCAGAAATTTGAAGCAGTTTTGAACCAAATAGATTGTAATAGAAGATATGTTAATATAATGGGATAAAATTAACACTTACATTTTAGTATTGTTGCTTAATGAATGTACATGCTAGTAGGAGAATCAACGCTAAGTGCAGAGATTATGAAATGAATACAAATCAGCTGCTAACAAAGTATCTATGGATGAGGCTTCTAGTGAAAGAGTAAAAATAATTAAGGAAAAAAGGCTATGGGAAAACAGTAATACTTGATGTAGTTGAAAGGGAAGCATAAAGAGAGGAGCATGCGACTGATAAATCAGTCGCTTAACACATTAAAATTCAGTAGTCTAAGAAGTACAATGATAAGTGGCGTCATAGGCGGAATATTTCGGAACTACCAGCTGACACAGTAGTAGGATGCTTAGAATGTCACTGTCAGGGCATCTGTCAATATAAAGAATTTGTCATTGTGTCAATGGCTATAAATATTAATGGGGATAGATTGAGAAGTGATTCTCATACAACAAACAAGTTAAGGATGTGGGTTATAAGTTTTAAGATGCGTGAACTAATGTGCAAAGAAATGTGAATGGTTACAGTAATATTAACATAGTGTTACAATTGGTACATCTAGTCAGACAATTGAAGAGAGTTAAACAGCAACTTGCTAGAAGTACCTATACAGTTCCTCATTAACTAATTTGCTCTTCTTTGTATAAGCCACTGTGGTATTCATTATGTTGCTTTATATCAGCCCCTTTCACATATTACTCATGTTTTACAGCCATAACTTTTCTGACTAACCCACCCTAATACTACACATTAATGCATGACCAGCTCTACACAGAGATTTCTGCCTATCTTAAGATTGAAAGTAGTAGGCACCCCACATTACAGTAGTAGACCATATAAAACTTTATCAACAGTCACGCAGCATACACTTGTGGTGCAATGCAATGGATTTGTCTTTGCACCATTTCTGCTACACTCCATCCCCTCCCCCATTCCTTATAATTATCAGCTATTCTCGTTCTTCTATAAAACTATCCCAAACTAATAAACATAAACTTTGCTCACACCCACACTCATACCTTACATACCTTATCTCTACAGTTACACCGTCTTATTCACCAATTACACACACACACACACACACACACACACGCACACACACACACACACACACACACACACACACATACACAACACTCTCCACCTGCTACCTGCTGTTTACTTTACTTATAAACTTAACATATTCCCCCTCCTCCCACATACTACGTTCAGTCACTCTCACAAAATTATCTCAGATTCCAATTTTTGCAGTCCTACTCCTATTTCTTTATGTAACCCTACTCTGTTCTACTTTACTACACAATGTAGTTATCTAGTATACCACCACTTCTTCGCCCCCCCCCCCCCCTTACATCTCACTCACACCCATGGCCTTACATGCTAATGTCTATGCATGGTTCCTCAAACTTGCCTTGGTTGATTCCTCTTTGTGCAGGTTCCTTACCTCTATTCCCTCCCCCCCCCTATCCCACCACCACCTCACTCAGTCATCAACTACTTTCTACCACTCTAACCCCCTCCCATCCCATAAATATTTGGATACATATGCCAGTTGTAATTTCTGGTAACTATTTCCTCCTCTCCCCCTGCCCCCATCTCATATTAAAGATAGGTTATTTATGCCTCCACTTTGTTAAACTGCACTATGCAATAGTCACTACCATTATGATAGTGACTTGTTTATTTTTTAGAAAACTAGCCACCACTTACTCTTATTGTATCTTCAAGCACCATGATCTGCTCTACATGATTGTCCTCTTTGGTATATTTCTAGCAAGTTGACTGTTTAACTCTCTTCAGTTGTCTGACTAGATGTACCAGTTGTAACACTAGGTTAATATTATTGTAACATTAGTTCACGCATCTTAAAACTTATAATCCACATCCTTAACTTGTTTGTTGTATGAGAATCACCTCTCAATCTATCCCCATTAATATTTGAAGCCATTGACACAATGACAAATTCTTTATATTGGCAGATGCCCTGACAGTGACATTCTAAGCATCCTACTACTGTGTCAGCTGGTAGTTCCGAAATATTCCGCCTATGACGCCACTTATCATTGTACTTCTTAGACTACTGAATTTTAATGTGTTAACGACTGATTTATCAGTCGCATGCTCCTCTCTTTATGCTTCCCTTTCAACTACATCAAGTATTACTGTTTTCCCATAGCCTTTTTTCCTTATTTATTTTTACTCTTTCACTTTAAGCCTCATCCATAGATACTTTAGCAGCTGATTGTTATTCATTGCATAATATCTGCACTTAGCGCTGATTCTCCTACTAGCATGTACATTCATTAAACAACAATACTAAAATGCAAGTGTTAATTTTATCCCATTATATGAACATATCTTCTATTACAATCTATTTGGTTCAAAACTGCTTCAAATTTCTGTAACCGTCTTTTGTACGTTTTATAGCCTTTACTGTATACCAATGCGTCTGTATAGAGACAACTGGCTCACATGCAGAACTATGTTTAGAGGCCTCGTGGGCCTCATGGGGCACACATATAATGCGTTTCAACTGTGGGTTTAAAAGTGATGGCTTCACTGAACACTCTGATGCTCGTAGCAAAGTAGTTATGGAGTTACTTGATCCTTTATTGTACAGTGGGAGGACATTGTATTGTGAGAATTGGTACAGTAGTGTATCAGTGGTACACAGCTAATGATTACCTCAACCCACCTTGTTGACACTACTAGGAGTAACACAGGAACAGTCTGAAAACTATTATACAAACAAAATAAAGAAAACAGAATGTTCACTGAGCAACACAGATATCTCCGCGATCAAATGAAAAAATAACTAGGATTTTTGACGATTTCTACTAAACTGATGTTTTTACATATATTCTGGTTTTACAACATGTGAGCCACATGTGGCTACACTAGCTGATCTACGTGAGCCACGTCTATTTAACAGCCCTGATTAGTCACAATATGATGTTTTATCAGGTAACTTATTTCCTCATGTTCAAATGATTCAAATGTTCAAATCTTTGTACGAGGGTTGTTTTTTAAGTAAGGGCCGTTCGCGCGTA
The DNA here is from genome assembly GCA_026315105.1 of Locusta migratoria. Lineage (NCBI taxonomy): Eukaryota > Metazoa > Arthropoda > Insecta > Orthoptera > Acrididae > Locusta > Locusta migratoria. The sequence continues at coordinate 748,810,458 of CM048745.1, read as the reverse complement.
TAGTCCCGTAGTTCGCGCGGACGCCGCAACAAGCCACCGCGCCACTTGCCGGCATCCTTCCCGTTCACACTGATGCCAGTTGCAGCTCTGTAGCTGACGTGTACGCATCGCTGTGTTGCTTTATAATGTCTACGATTATTCAATTACCCGCCGCGTGTGAGATACGGTCAGTGATACGTTTTTTGACCGCGAGAAGCCTATTAGCTGCAGAAATTCATCGTCAGTTAACAGAAGTTCATGGCTTGAATGCAATGAGTGAAGGTATAGTGCGTCAATGGGTTAGAGAGTTTAAAAATGGCCGTCAAAACGTCCATGACGAAGAACGCTCAGGCCGGCACTCTGCGATCGCTGATGATTTGGTGGCTGCAGTCGAAACAAAGATTCGTGAGGACAGAAGGTTTACAATTTCCACTCTTTCTTTGGAATTTCCACAGGTTTCAAGATCGGTTTTGTACAAAATTGTGTCTGAAAACCTAAACTTTAAGAAACTGTGTTCTCGGATGATACCCAGACTCCTCACAGAGGACCACAAAGGGAAGAGATTTGCCACTTCATTGGACTTTTTGATTCGTTACAAGGAAGAAGGGGATGACATGATGAGTCAAATTGTCACTGGAGATGAAACATGGGTATTCCATATCACTCCCGAAAGCAAGCGACAATAGATGGAATGGCGACACACAATCCCACCCATCAAGGTCAAAGCCAAACAGACGCTGTCAAAGCGCAAGATTATGGCAACTGTGTTCTGGGACCGGCGCGGTGTTTTGCTAGTGGACTTTATGCCACGAAGAACGACAATCAACTTAGATGCCTACTGTGCAACTCTAAAGAAGCTCCGCAGAGCAATTCAAAACAAAAGGTGCGGCATGCTGACAAAAGGAGTTTTGCTCCTGCACGATAACGCTAGGCCTCACACCTCTCAAAAGACTTGGGATTTAATTGATTCTTTTGGCTGGGAAGTTGTGGACCATGCACCATACAGCCCCGACCTTGCTACTAGCAAAATGTTCAAATGTGCAAATGTTTGTAGAACTTACGGGACTAAACTACGGGGTCATCAGTCCCTAAGCTTACAAACTACTTATGAACTAGCTAAGACTAAGGACGGCACAAATATCAATGCCCAAGGGGGGGATTCGAACCCCCGACCGTAGTGGCTGTGCAGACCGTGACTGGAGCGCCTCAGTCCCCTCGGCCACCGCGGCCGGCTTGCTACTAGCGATTTTCACCTTTTCCGGTACCTGAAACACCATCTTGGCGGGCAGCGCTTCAATGACGACGATGAAGTGAAAGCGGCCGTGAACTCTTCGCTGTCGGAGCAGGCGGCCGAATTATTTGAAGAGGGAATTAAAAACTTAGTTGTACGATATGACAAGTGCTTAAATAAACAAGGCAACTATGTAGAAAAATAGATAAAAGTGAGTAGAATCAAAACATAAAGGTTTTTTACAAAAGTATTTGTATCTTTTTCAAAATAAAAACAGCCCTTACTTAAAAAACAACCCTCGTAAATCTATCGGAGCAAACTGCGTGGTCATCGGTCCGTAGCTTACAAACTACTTAAACTAAGGTAAACTAACCTAAGGAGAAATACACACACCCATGCCCCAGGGAGGAAGCAAATCTTATAACAGAATAATTTATCAGTTTCTGTTGGAGCTCATTGTTCGACAATAATTCTTAGACTTCGTGGTTCATGTTTCCTCGTGGTTCTGTGGCACACAGACCATTTGTGTGTATTTGCATCAACTCTGTTGCGCAGACACAAATTTTAAAACATACAATAAAAAGGGGGATAAACAACAAGGGTTTTGTACTGTGATCACGTGACATTGAACATTTTAATTATGTGTGCGAGACAAATTTCATGTTTTGAATCTAACACTCATTATTAGTGAAGAACTATTCTTTAATGGTGAAATTTCACGTACGATTTACTGTAACGAATTTCATTTTTAACGCAACTGGAAGGAAGCATTAATGATAAATCTGAAGGATTGAATTAAAATGTATGCTGCGACCACGAATCGAATCCGGACTTCAATGCTTACTTAGGTAGACGTCTTACCGCTAGACCACCGCATCACTAGCGAGTAAGGCGCCTCGGAATATTCTAAGCACGATTTCCTTCACGTCACAAACTTTAATTCAGCTTCTGTGTCCCATAGAACATTGCCACTACTGCCAAGGCTCTCCATGCAACGGAATAGCACCTCGGCAATGGACATATTGGAAAATTCCTGTTTAAGGTGATATAAATATCAACGCAAATACAAATAAACAGGAATGTTCCAATATGTCCATTGACGAGGTGCTATTCCGCTGCATGGAGAGAGCCTTGGCAGTAGTGGCAATGTTCTATGGAACACAGAAGCTGAATTAAAGTTTGTGACGTGAAGGAAATTGTGCTTAGACTATTCCGAAGCGCCTTAATCGCTAACAATGCGGTGATCTAGCGGTAAGACGTCTGCCTAGTAAGCATGAAGGTCGGGGTTCGATTCCTGTTAACATCACAAATATTAATTCAATGCTTCAGATTTATCGTTAATGTATTTGACTTATTCGAGACGAAAATCCGTCTCAGGGATTGTATATTTGTATGGAAGGAAGCATGTTCAGATGGACGCGCACGTCAGTGCGGTGGTAGGAAGGCCAAGAAACAGCTGTGCGTATCATAGCCGTCGCCGTTACACTCCATCCTTAAGCGAGGAAATGTGTCCTGACGACCACTATAACATGTAAGAAAAAAAATTGCACTGATCGATGTGCGGAAACCGGTTTTAATGGCTGGACCAGCCTTACCGCTTCGCAGCGTTGCCTACAGGACAGCTGCAGAGAATCTCTCTAGGAGTCAGCCAGCTGTTCACAGGCTATTCCGCCGCGATAGCGCTGTTCCCAGGCCAGTTTCCTGTGCCGTATCTTCCAGCTTCCTTTCTCCGCACCGGCTCCATTTTCTACTCGCAGCTCCCACTGGCATTCTCTCACCAAACAGTTCATATTTTCTCAAGTTTTTAATATGATAAGCTCACTCTTGTTCTAATACGTATTGTACCTTTTTTCTTTAAAATAAATTTCTGTTGAAACCAAACTTCGCTCAAAATATTTACCATGATCATCACCGTCATCATCTTCATAACCTTTCCTCATTGAACATTACTCTTTGACGATGAATAAAATCGTCAAAATTAATATCAAAAAGTGTATACAGGGTGTTACCAAAAGGTACGGCCAAACTTTCAGGAAACATTCCTCACACACAAAGAAAGAAAATGTTATGGGGACATGTGTCCGGAAACGCTTAATTTCCATGTTAGAGCTCATTTTAATATTTCTCTTTAAATGTAAATTGAAATAATTCGTGCAGACAATTGTCAAAATACCCTCTTGTTTCCTTAGTATGTACTGTACTTTCTCGATTCACGTCATCAACACAGATTTTTGAGAACGTTTGGGCAGGAATTGTTGGTGATGTCTTGATTGGGCCTCATGTTCTTCCACCTACGCTCACTGGAGCACGTTATCATGATTTCAGACGGAATACTCTACCTGTGCTGCTAGAACATGTGCCTTTACAAGTACGACACAACATGTGGTTCATGCACGATGGAGCTCCTGCACATTTCAGTCGACGTGTTCGTACGCTTCTCAACAACAGATTCGGTGACCAATGGATTGGTAGAGGCGGACCAATTCCATGGCCTCCGCGCTCTCGACCTCAACCCTCTTGACTCATTTATGGGGGTATTTGAAAGCTCTTGTCTACGCAACTCCCTGCTCGTATTGTGGACGGCCGTGATACAATACGCCATTCTCCAGGGCTGCATCAGCGCATCAGGGACTCCATGCGACGGAGGGTGGATGCATGTATCCTCGATAACGGAGGACATTTTGAACATTTCCTGTAACAAAGTGAAGTCATGCTGGTATGTTCTGTTGCTGCATGTTTCCTTTCCAGGAATAATGTGATTTGAAGAGAAGTAATAAAATGAGCTCTAACATGGAAATCAAGCGTTTCTGGACACATTTCCACATAACATATTTTTCTTTCTTTGTGTGTGAGGAACGTTTCATGGAAGTTTGGCCGTACCTTTTTGTAACACCCTGTTTTTTGCTCTATGGTTTGTCTATTCGCTGCGGACGTTGAGGCCTCTGACCAGTAAGCCAACGTAACTTAATGGACACAGTGATTGCACGGATTGTCTTAAGGCACGTCTCCCTCCACAACCCAAACTTAAATTCTGCCTCATGTTCCCCTGTGTAATACGTATCAATGTTCACAAGGTTCTCTAATAGCGGGATAGCATCCCCAGAATTACAAACACATCTTGTAATGGCTGTTGCAGGGTTATAAACCTGCCCTGATTGACAGCATACTGAATAACAAGAAAATGAGAAAAATTACAACACTTATGTATGCTGGCCAGCAAGAACAAGTCAGTAGTCGGAAAAACTGACGTGTCATCCCATATTTAGGCAAAATTTCAGATCACATTGGTAAAAAGTTAAAATCTCGAAATTACAGACCTGCATTTAGCAACACAAACAACATTTCAAAGTATTTATTCAATAGTAAGGACAAAATTCAACCCCTGTTACACAGAAGTGTGTACAAGATCAAGTGCAAACGTTTTGGGAAAGTGTATGTTGGTCAGTCTGGCAGGGCTGTAGCTATTAGATTGTCAGAACGCGAGGGAAGCTCGAGGTTGAAAAAGACGGATTTAACCATTGCTGCACATCTGCTCAGACAAAATCGTGATTACGATGTACACTGTGGAGTCCCACATTCCCTGAAGAAAAGCAGAAAGATAACACTACTGGAAATATTGGAAATGAATAAACATTTAGTTCAGGATGCCAGTTTAGTATTAAACGATCATATCCAGTTCCCCTTTACTGAAATAAGTTTTACTTTCCAACTTTCCTTTCCAACAAAAATAATCATGTCAGTTTTGATCCTTTACATATACTTATCATAGTTTTATATAAATGTTAATAACTCTCGTGAACTAGTCTATTTTCTGTGATAACATCTTTGCAAATCGTAACATATATACTACAGTCAGTTGTCACTTGATGATGGCCTGAGAAAGGAGGTTTGTGACGAATAGATAAATTTTGTAGAACATCAGGAAGTTGTTCCTTTTTGATATTATCGTGTTCTATCAAGCACCGACGGAAAATTAAATTACGATTTAGTATAAATAATAGGTGGTATGTCTGTAGAAATGTCAGTTTGTTCCATACTTTTTCATCGTGAATTTGATACATCATGTTTCGAACTGCTGCAAGTCGCAACGTTCAGACAGTTACAATAATGCTCGGTGACTTGCACACACATACACCAGTACACACAGTATCTCGTCCAACTCCCGTTCCTATCGCATCATGTTGGTCTCCATTTTCAGCCGCACTAGTGCCGGCGAAACGGCAAAATTATAATTACGTTGTGAGTTAATAAATGTTCACTATTATTAATCTTCGATGCCGACTTGTTCCAGTGAATTCGAAAACATTTCCTGGTAGTGCCAGAAAACTATTCCTGTACGCTGCGGCCGAAATTAAGCTCTACATTGTGTTATCGCTGCATGCGTGATTGTATTTGCAGCTCCACTGTGAAGTTGATTGTCAATGGAAGCAGCGTAAGACCGATAATCATAAAGGTGTAAAAATTTTAAACTTGGCGCCAGTACTTGAAGTGCCGAGCAGCTTTCAAGAAGTTCGCCGGAGCGCCAGTAGATGGAAGCATCGTATGGACGCGTAAAGGTCGCCGTTAGGCGATAACTGCGCACACATGTGAGAGGCAGCGTTCTGCTGTTCGGCATGTGTGTCACGAAGGCGTGGAACTCGCGCATTCTTTGCAGAATGATAGTACGAGAACAGAATTCAGTGAAAAGAGTAGGTAGGTCAGAACTGAATTCCTAGTCTGTGTGATACAATCCTCCAGTAGTCTACCTATACGGTCTGTATTTCGGAACGAAAACTTATTGAGAAGTCTCTATATAACAACGCGCCAAACCTTATTTGATTTGCAATTAAAACGTAGAATGATCCATATGTTCTGTTGTTTCATGTGAATGAATAGCCTATGCTGTCGTTAGTATAGTGAATTACGTACAGATTTGCAGATTCAGTGTCTTCCGCAAGCAATATACTCTCAGACTAGATGCCGATAAGTAATATATGTGTTGCAACTTTTAAAAAAAAAATTGTTTATGGGCTTGTAGTTTGAAGACCATATCATCAACCGCAGTTCATACGAACTATGTACAACTGTCAAATTTACATTGCTTGTTTGTAAACCCATTGAACCAAACTGGTATGGTCACCAGCCCCTAGGCTTACATACTACTTAAACTAAGTTAAACTAACTTACACTAAGGACAACAAACACACATACGCCCGAGGGAGGACTCAAACCTCCCAAGGCAAACCTCCCAGTTCTTAGAATGATCCTTTAGAGCACGCGGCTATTCTCAGTTATTTATTCATTTGTATCACTGTAATTTTTCAAAACTGATTGCGTGTACTAATCTATGTATAAATTTTAATGAAAATCAGTGAGAAACAATTTGTACTGTTACAGCTTATTTTGAGTGAAACACAAAACGGCTGTGTAATATTCTACAATATTTTTATTATTACATGAATCGGTTTTCGGCTGTTACGCCATAGTGAGGTATTGACAACGAAGATATATTAACATATAGCTGTAAAAATTTAAAAGTCAGAGATCTTAAGCTGATGTACAGAGCTTCTCAGTCCGCTCAAAACCAACAACAACAACAACAACAGTTCATCGCACAATCAATAATATTCTCATTATTTTCAGTTGTCGATAAGATTTTGTGTGTGCCGTAACTTAATGTCGGACCGTGAGAAAATCATATAGCATTCGCTAGGGAAAAAAAAGAACACGCACAGAGAACTGCGAAGATGAAGGTAAATGAGGTCGTGAGTGGTTTAAGAAAGGGAATGATTTTTCGCATGTGAACCTGCTGACAGAAATCCGTACCATGACCCAAAATTTCTTAAATTGCTTTAGATTGAGCTCAGAATCATACTACAAATTACTTACGATGATACAAGACGACATCGACAAATAAGAGTTATGAGACCCTCAATTCCAGCCAACGAATGATTAAGTGTAATTGTACAGTTTTTGGCCACAGGAAGGTCATTTGAATGTTTAAAGTTCAGTGCAGTTGTCCGTTAAAACGATTAGTAAAACTCTCATTGAAACCTATGAAGCAATTACATGATTTATTTCTTTTTCAGCGTCCTATGTTTTTCTTTCCGGATACTGCAGGTGATAAATTTCAAGTAATTGCTTATAACCACTAAGCACCTGGCTTCTATCCATGTAATCAACTAATCTGAGTTCAGAGAAATGGATTGCTCGTATAACATTCTATAAACTCTACCATTAATTATTACTGATGTTCCCTGCCCGATAGAGATTCATTTAATTCTTATCGAAATAGAAAGGAGAAAAGTAAAAACTAAAAAGTAGTTGTTGTGCGATACAAGCTACCGCCATGAGGCTGTTTCGCTAAACACTGTAAACATCTGAACAACGAATTGGAAAACCGGGAAATATTTTTGGGTCCATCAATACTGCTCTGTCAATATTTACGGTACTGACAATACTCAATACCTACGGGTATACGGTCAATATATTGACGCATTGTCAATATATTGACTTATTGTCAATACATTGACAATACTATTGAAAGTAGGAGGCCCATTAACGATTTTTAAAGAACTAGAACTAAACAAAGTGAAACTATTCCATTCAAATCAAATGTTTGTAAACCTACTAGATCATACTAACCTTTAAGTAATCTTTCACGCAGGAGGACCGCACAAATGTACCATCATTTGATCAGCGTACTAATTCCGAAATGGAGGACATAGTAATAGATATTTCCGGTGTAGAGAAGCAGCTGAGAGAGCTAAATACGAAAAAGTCTGCTGGTCCGGATGGAATACCAGTTCGGTTTTACAAAGAGTATTCTGCGGCATTGGCCCCCTATTTAGCTCGCATTTATCGTGAATCTTTAATTCAGCTAGTGATTGGAAAAAGCGCAGGTGACTCCCGTTTATAAGAAAGGAAAGAGAACTGACCCACACAATTACAGGCCAATATCGTTGACATCAGTTTCATGTAGGATTTTGGAGCATATTCTCAGTTCGAATATAGTAAATTTCCTTGAAACGGAAAAGCTTCTTTCTATGAATCAGCACGGTTTCAGGAAACATCGTTCATGTGAAACTCAGCTTGCCCTCTTCTCACATGACATCTTGCGAGCCATGGATGAAAGGCAACAGGCGGATTGTGTTTTTCTCGACTTCAAAAAGGCGTTCGACGCTGTGCCACACTGCAGACTGCTAACGAAGATACGAGCATAAGGAATAGGTTCACAGATTTGTGACTGGCTGGAAGACTTCCTAAGTAATAGAACGCAGTACGTTGTTCCCGACGGCGAGTGTTTATCAGAGACGAGTGTATCGTCAGGCGTACCCCAGGGGAGTGTGATAGGAGCGCTGTTATTTTCTATCTACATAAATGATCTGATGGACAGAGTAAGTTGTAATTTGCGGCTGTTTGCTGATGATGCTGTGGTGTATGGGAGGGTGTCGTCTGTAACTGACTGTAGTAGCATACAGGTTGACTTAGACAAAATTTCTAGTCGGTGCGAAGAATGGCAGCTAGATCTCAATGTAGAAAAATGTAAGGTGATGCGCATGAGTAGGAAAAACAATCCCATAATGTTCAAATACAGCATTAGTAATGAGCTTCTTGATGCTGTCGCGTCGTTCGAATATCTAGGCGTAACATTGCAGAGCGATATCAAATGCAACGAACATGTAAGGACAGTTGTGAGTGAGGCACACAGCCCACTTCAGTTTATTGGGAGAATTTTGGGAAAATGTACTTCACCTGTAAAGGAGGCCGCGTATAAAACGCTTGTACGACACGTCTTGAGTATTTCTCAAGTGATTGGGACCCGCAGCAGATCAGTTTAAAGGAAGACATAGAGGCAGTTCAGAGGCGAACAGTTAGGATTGTTACTTGTAGGTTCGACCAATGCGCGAGTGTCACGGAAATGCTTCGGCAACTCAAATGGGGATCGCTGGAGGAAAGACGACGTTATTTTCGTGAATTTCTGTTGAGGAAATTTAGAGGGCCGCAATTTGAAGCTGAGTGTAGTACGATCTTGCTGCCGCCTACTTACATTTCGCGTGGTGATCACAAAGACAAGATAGGAGAAATTAGGGCTCGTACGGAGGCATATAAGCATTCTTTTTTTTCCTCGTTCTATTTGGGAGTGGATTTGGAAAGGAAATGCCTAGTAGTGGTACAGTGTACCCTCCGCCACGCAGCTTACTGTTAATTTCGGAGTATGTATGTAGATGTAGATGTTAAAATGTTTGCAAAGCTTATGGGACTTACGTGCGGGATCACTAGTCCGTAAATTTACAAACTACTTATGAACTAACTTATACTAAAGACAGCACAAACGTCCATGCCCGAGGGGGGATTCGAACCTCCGACGCGGGAGGCCGCGCTATCCGTAACGTGGCGCTCCAGACCGCTCAGCGGTTTGTACCAAAACTTCTCAATTTTGATCAAAAGGACCGTCGCATGAACAACGTTCAGGGGGTCTTGAATGACGTCAGTCATGATCCTGATATGCTCAAAATGGTCATAACTGGTGACGAAACATGGTTTTACGGTTATACAGGTGTGTAGTGGACCTACAGTATGGTAGGGCGCGCTACACTGCGCTATGACTCGTTAAAGCCCCTTCTGCCCTCTTCCTCGGTGTGGTGACCCTAGCTAGGTTCCTTGCTATTTCCAAAGCACTATTTATTCAAACGTTCCAGTGTTTGCAAAGCTATGAGACGGAACTGCAGTGGTCATCACGTTGGTTTACTACCATTTTCGCTGTTACACGAACATTCTTCAAAAAGAGATTATCTCTCAAACTCCCCAGCAATGTCATTCAAATCTATTAACAGGGGCTATAAGATATTTCTTAACAGCAGAGACTGTACGAGGAATCCTGTTGCATTATGCATCGCTGTAGGCTCTCATAAACAAACGGCATATGTATCGTTATCAGACGCCAGTGTCTTGGGGTGATTTATTCAAGTATGTACTGTCTGCCGAAAAGCATTTCTTTGCAGATTTTCATTTGTATACAGGTCTTGGATAATAATAATAATAATAATAATAATAATAATAATTTCGTGTGCGTCAATGGTCTAGTGCAATTATTTCCACTAGACGCTCACAATAATAAGTTACTTATTGTTTTCAGTGAACAAAGTACACGAATGCGAAACGGTAGACTGCAAAACAAAAGCCAAACTACAAAACTAAAAAGTAAAATGACAGTTTAAAATTAAAATAAGTAAATAAATAAACGGACGAATGAAAAATATTTACATATTTTAATTAGGTATGTTTAAGTCATTCTGACAGCCAATCGTATACAATTATTTTGCAAAAACGGTATTTCAGAAAACAGCGTAAATACACGTGGATGTATGTGCCACGAAGTCTACTGTAACTTATGTTCACACAAACGTTTTCTTTTTTCCAAATGTATCAAAATGATGATCAGGTAGTTTTGCAAAATTTCAAATTACTACAGAAGTTTACTATACGGTTTTGAAGAACATTAATCACATTCTACCTTCTATTTGAAAAACCTTTCTATATGTATTTCATGGTTTAAAAGATATTCTTTTTCCCTTAAAAGCAAAATTAGGAAAAAACGAAAAAAATACTAATACTATATACCCATCAATTTTCAACGAGATTATTTACTTAACTTGCGAACATGCTGTCATTAGCCCCCTTTTTTCTTTTTAATCCGAGTACTTCGTTCCTAATTTTTCCATTCTTACTTTGCATCTTGAGTCCTGTCCTTCTTTTCCTATAGCTTATTCCAGTTTTTTCAGTAAATTACACCTCTTGCACCCTTTTACTCTGTCAACCACTTTTTCTAGGTCAACATTCACTGTAAACAAGATTTTTGAAGTATTGCTTCTATTTTAAATAGCACATATATCTGGTATCTTCCCGAAAGTCAAACTGATTGTGCAGTTTGTGCACATCAACTTAAATGGTAGGTTGGTTATCAATCCACTCCTTCCCCTCCCTAATGATTTCCGAAATTCTGGAGGAATGTCGCCTACCTGCCGCGCGAGAATTGCTGTGTGGTCTGGGCGGGATGTTCGAATCATCTTTAGGGCATGGGTGTGTATGTTGTCTTTAGTTTATTTTCTAAGTACTGTATTAAGTATTTTCTAAGTCTAGGGACCGACGACCAGAGTAGTATGGTCCCTTAAACTTACAAACATTAACATTTTGCCATCTACCTCTTCTCTTTTATTTTATCTCAAATGATCTAAAACATTTTAAAATTTAGACTCTAACACCGGATTCCCTATGCCTTCCATACTGACTCCCATCAAACGAGGCCTCCAGAGTACCCTGTCGACTTATCCTCACGCCTACGTTCAAGAGTGTAAGGCCCGATGCACTCTTAATGTTGACGCAATTACTTTTAATTTTACTTTAGGCTGATATCACTTTCCTTTGCACTGAATCACATCTCCCAACAACCATTTCTTTTCCGATTTCTCCACATTTTTGGTGCAGCCATTTGACTGTGGCTTTCCAGTACCTACTATTTATCTCATTCTTACGTGACTCGTTTCTCATCACTTGAAAATCAAATCAAATTTATAAGAAGTAATATAATATATTCCAGAGAGGTGTTACTAGGTTTGTCAAACTTGCATTTTAAATCTTTTGTGCTTCACACATATATTGTCATTTTATTGTCCGGATAGAAAACTTATCCATTATTTTTAGTGTGTCATATCTTAAATTAATTATTTGTGCACCTCCTAATTTTATTGGACTAAATTCCATAACCTCTGCTGTTCTTTTGTTGATATTCAATTCATCTTTTCAAGACAGCTTTCATTTTGTACTGATCGTTCAAGTCGCTTGCTGTCTCTAATAGGATTATAAAGTCATCAGAAAATCTCGGAGATTTAGTTTTTCTCCCTCCCTCCATCCAGTAGCTAATGTACATTTATTTGAAAAGTATACTTTCCATTAAATCCCCAACTAGCTGGGCTCAGTTGACTGTTAACTCGCACATGTGAAAAGTGTTCCACGTGTCGTCCACACACCATTTTATTAACATACTCTGTCTCTTCTGTATCAAAGGAATTTGTGTTTTCATTTCCAGTTGCATAATGAACAACTATGAAAATTATCAATTTTAACTACTTTCATGGGGCATTTTCTGAAGTAGTTAGATACTTTATGGCGAGTATCCTTCAAATTGCAATATCTCGTTTAGATACATACATTTTTATACCGTTTTCAAATAAAAGAATGTCTGGTAATTTTATTATAACCACCGTTGTTTTTTAAAATACTTGATACGAGAACAAATATTTGTTTTGAGCACTGTATATAATCGATTGAGAACATACCCTTATGGCAGTGCCAATCGAAACATTTCGAATTTTTAGACTGCATAATAATTCGTCGTGTTAATCCTTCATAAGAGGGCGGGTAAGCTCAGATACCGAGGCTGAAAAAAAAGCGTCAGTCTTCCTTACATAATTACCTATAACTCAATATCTTATATTGTTCTCAACTCCGTAGAGAGAAAATCAGTAGCTAGGGGAGAGATTAAAAATGAAAACTTGTATCATGCTAAGTAAAAGCGAAATTTGTTGACATCCACTAATAGTTTAAATGTGAGGTAGTCCTTTCTGAAAGTATTTGTCCGGAGTGTAGCATTTTATGGGAAGAAACGTGGATGATGAGTTCAAATAAGAAGATGATAGAAGCTGTCGCAATGTGGTGCTACAGACGAATGACGATTAGATGGGTAGATCGCGTAACTAATGAGGAGGTGCTCAACAGAACTAGGGGAGAAAAGGAGTTTCTAGTATATCCTGACTAAGGGAAGGGATAGGTTGGTGGGACACATTCTGAATCATCAAGAAAGTGTGTGGGCTAAAAATCGTAGAGGGAGACCGAGGGACGAATGCAGTAAGCATATTCAAAAGGATGTTGGTTGCCGTTCGTATTCTTACATGAAGTGGCTTGCACAGGAAATGGCAGCATGGAGAGCTGCATCAAACCAGTCTGAAGACCACAACAGAACCATGATAGTATCGCAGGGGGTAGATATTAAAAATATATCGCTATGTCATTTTTACGTTGGAATCATTAGACAGTGTAAATGAGATATGACACTATATGCAAATATAAAAGTGTCGTGATAACTTTTAGCAAGTACAACATCCCTGCGAACCACCTCTCTGCGTCGCCTAAGACGTTACATCATAGTCTGAAGCTGTCGTTTCATGACTGATTTAAAATTGATATCTGTAGCTAGAGGTCTGCGCGGATGCAGATATCCGCGGATGTCCGCAGTATTTCTTACATTGCGGTTAAAATTGTGAGTGACACGGATATCCACGCGTTATATGCAGATAATGAGCGAGGCATCTGCCCAGTACATCTGTCGAAATGTTAGCTGCAAACTTCAAGCCTTTGGACATTCTTGGAATCCTTTCAGGGCCCAGGTAGAGCGGAAGTCTGTTGTCCTTACCCCCTGGCCACAGCCACAGAGTAACTATACAGAGCGGAAATCCCCCCTAAACCACTGTCCTACGCCCTCCTCGTAGTTCCGTAAGATGCTAGCAGACGTCAGACGGTTCTCCGGCTTAGTACCGGTAGACCACACTAGAGGCGCTTCTGAGGGTGCCTCTCGCACGTCAGAGGGTAGTGTGGAGGGGAGGCTTAGGAGAGGGCTCGTGCCACCTGCCATGAGGCCACGCATGTGTCCCGTGTGCTGGTGTTTGAGGGGAAGTGGTTGTGGGGACAGCCGCTACCTGCCGCCTGCTCTGGTCAGTTTTAAGGGCTGTTTCTGACCTCAGCGCCCTCATGGGGCATCTTATGGAACTGCTGAAACCCCTCGCCCTGCATCCCTGTGCGTCTGACCGGACCCTTAGGGATGTTTCCCGTCTGTATATTTTTGTCTATGCCACAGCGTAGGTAGTTGTACTCGAGGGACCTGTGCCTAATCCGTTTCCGCGAGCCGGCCGAGGTGGCCGAGCGGTCTGCGGCGTGCCAGTCCCGGTTTGCACGGCCGCTGCGGTCGGGGGTTCGTATCCCCCCTCGGGCATGGATGTTTGTGCTGTCTTTAGTATAAGATAGTTTGTAAGTTTAGGGACTGATAACCCCTATAGTTAAGTCCCATAAGCTGTACAAACATTTGAACATAGTTTACGCGACCGCGTCTTATCTGCGGTCTGTCAAGTGCTTTCTGGGTGGCAAACCGGCCCACTGCCCAGCAGAGTTGCCATGACAAATTTTCGCTGTCTTAATTTAGCGCTTTGTAGTGATCGAGTGACAACGTATATCGTAGTGTATAAAGTGACAGTTCTTTCTTAAAACAAACACGACATTAATGGATACTATATCGTGTAAAGTGATGCCGCAGTGTTTTTAACCATATAATCATTTATTACCCAATATCTCCTTAACTGTGTCGCGCTTCGTACCCCTACATCGATTGTTACCTCAGGGAAGGAATACCTGCACCAAATTTTGTTAAAATCGATGCAGTGGTTTACCAGAAGATGTGCAACATGGTCTCGTGATGCTGCAATTTACCGCGCATTTCATTGTTTATTATGTCATATCTCCTGAACTGTGTGTCTTACAGTCATTTAATTATGCCAATAACCGTCACGAAAGAGCAAGCATTATGTTGGCAAAGTTCCATCGCAACCGAATGAACGGGTCAGCTGCGCATTAAATACGAACAAACGTATATATAAATATTCATGTTTATGTATTACATAAATGCTGACGGAAGTAGTGAAGATTGACAATAGCATTTTATAGCGACTTGCATAATCAGATACGGTTTACAGTGAAAGTAACGTATTTAGGAAGGTAAACAATGTTAGATTGTATAGGCTGGCCGTAGATGCAGCCGACATTTTTTTTTTCTTCTAGCAGTTACCAATTAGAAGCAAACGGCAGTTTTAACACTTGAAATGACATGCTGTGCTTTGTGTCATATAATATCTTGTATGTTAATAAGGGGGAAATAGTGTCCCTTTAGTAAAACTCCAAAAGAACCGTTTCTTTTTCTGAACGTAAACACAGTAAAATTCCCTCTATGCCGAACGATTGTAACCACTGAAATTTAAGATGATGCCTGTATTAAACAGCTGACGTAGAGTTCCGACAACATGGGTTCCTAAGCTCTACTGCGTGTTTTAAATACCGCTATCCATTCAAAACTTTTAATATCTGCTGATGCGGATAACGAACTTGCGGATGCGGATAAAGTACTGCGGATGCGAATGCAAATGCTGATATGGGCCTTGCGGATGTGGTGCGGACGCGGATAACACTTATCTGCGCAGACGTCTACTTGTAGCCACTGGCGTAGCTATCATAGGGCTAGGCGGGGCAGTGCCTCGGGGCCCCCGAGCTCCAGGGGCCCCTCGGTCTCCGTAAGCGACGTTCGGAAAAATTTACCGTAGATCCTTGAACACTTTCATGTCCCCCAATTACTTCGGATAATTGAAGTTCTACTGTACATAATAATTTAGTTGTATGAAGGTTTTTCCGACTTTGAACTTTTTGAACCCTGACCAACAAACCTCAAACGCACGAAGTGAAATCCAAAAATTATTCGCACCCCAGAATATAAACATAACAAGGTCCTTTGCTTGTCCGCTAAGACGTGGACCTTGCCATCGTCAGCGTATTGTCCGTTGAAGTCGGAGTTGTAGTGCCTGCCAATCTTTACGAAATAACAGTGAGACTTCACAAATACTATGAGCTACGTTCTTGTTATGTGGTGCACGCTGTGTGTCCTTTACACAGTATTTGACAGTAGACAGTGTGACCACATTTGAATATGAAGTCTCTACAATGTATATTACAGAACGGTATTATTATAGCAACTCAACTGTTTGTGTAGTGAATTCCCCAAGACTGTGCTCCATAATCATAGATCCCAATGAAATTCGTGCTAGAAGAAGAGAAAATATGGTTACTTTGTCACAATAGTAAATTGTGCATTCAAGACACTACCATGTACCCCACTGCCACTATAATAAGCGAAGATGTCAACTTAGTTATTTTACTTGTTACTTTTTCCTGGCCAGACATTAATATGTACTTCATGAAGCCTGGTAGGGGCACGGCTCAAACCAAAGTATTCCATCAAACAAAATGCGGCAACTTTCTTTTCTGAAACCATCCTACACGAATATTTCCCCTATTTTCCTTCTTTGATTGGGCTATCAACGAAATTAGAGTGATCGGTACGGAGCAATGACTTAACAGCGGGGAGTTTAGCGACAGTGAGTTGTCGGCACTGACAACAGTCCGCCTGCTCTCACCGCAGACTTGACTATTCCCGGTTTGCTTCGCGGCAGGGGGCCATGTTTTCATGGTTAAGTAATACTTCTTCATTGTTTATTTTTTACTAGCTTATGACTGCGACTTCATTCACCTAGTATGGAGCAACTTCGGAAACTATCCCAAGAGGTCATTTATCTTTCTGTCCTATCCAGGTCCAAATCTATCCCTCTGCAAAATTTCATTCATATGCGTGAAAGCATAACAAACAAACCAACTTTCACAGTCATAATTATATTTGAGAGGACAATTAAATATCTGCTGCGTGAGATATAATAATTTACTTAATAGTATTTAGGTTTGCCTCATTATGTCTTCCAGTGGAGGGTAAGGAATTGATGATGAAGTAGTTTTGCATAATTTTAGTTTAAAGAGGGCTCCAATGTCATTTTTGCCCCGGGGCCCTTGGTGACATAGCTACGCCACTGCTTGTAGCCATCTAGACTTTTTGTTGTTGGTGTAAGATTTTGATCACCGTAGGCCTTATGTTGTACGGTATATTCACACGAGTAGGACAGGCAACCACGCGCCCACTACAGGCCCAGCCACCAGAAATACCGACGTGACCAGCAGCCAGAGCGGTACATGCGCTGTGTGACGCTAGCGGCGGCGGCGGCGGCGGCGGCGCCTGCGGTTTTGCTGCTTGTCCACCACAGGCAGGTAGCCTGTCTGATTTCCCACCCACTTATAAAAACTTGCGGTACCAAAGCATGAGAGCGGAAAATTTCACCTGCTACTGCTGGCATGTTATTGAAGATATCTGCTGCTGTGCTACAAGCTCCTGGAACTCTCTAAACAACTACACACAGCCGCGTGGAATATCAACATTCTCTCCAGCCCGTGTAATTTGTGCAGGTCGCTTCCACAGAAAAAAAAAAGAAAATGATGTAAAGGATAAAAAAAAATCATCATATAGATCGTTTCATGAGTAGTAAATATTTTAGGGTCTGGTCGTATACTCGAATTACAATAAAAGCCAACATTATATTTGTCGAATTTTTGTCGAGTACAGAGATACAGTTGAGATCAATGCATATTTCTGTTTCCTGAGTTGCTGCACCGTTTGTTACGGTCGTATTTATCGAAAGTCAGCAGTAGAGTGTTGATGTTGCGAAGTCGTGTTTTACGCACAGACATAAATTTTATTCCTATAATACAAAATATCATTTTCCAGCTTGTACTTGATTAATATGCGACCATTATCTCCATGCAGTACTATGTTAATTATCGTCTTCTATATTAAATCTTGCCATTGTAATATAACTAAATTATCACATAAATACGTTAAATATGTATTAATACTAGTATTTCTCATATGCTTAACCCTACAAATTGTAGTCTCTATAATTTTTTCATCCATGGTAGCTCCTTTTAGTAATATCGAAAGTATATCAGCAATAATGTTATCCTGGCCCTTAATATACTTAAATGTTTATTATATATTTGTGTAGTAATAATGCCCATCTTATTAACCTTAAATGTAGCAGCTCACAAGTAATCAGAAACTTTACCGCTTTATGGTTATAAGACACAGTGATCTTTTTTCCAAATACAAAATACCAAAATTGCTTTAGAGTTCGCACTACAACTAAAACCTCTAACTGTAGTGGTGCACGATCTTTCACACTGATTTAAGCATCTACTAGCAAATTCAACGGCTTGTAAACAACTACGAAGTTAAACAGTATTAATAAACAGGACTAAAGTGATAAAAGTACGCCACCTTTAGTGTTGATATTTGCGTAATGGTAGTGGGAAGTATCTTCAATTGTGTTACATTTTTATTAATCTGTCTCCAGTTTGAATCAGTTTCGTCTTTTTCTAGCCGTGGTGGAGTAGCCGAGCGGTCTAAAGCGTCTCGCTGCGGAGCGCGCGGTGGCTCGTCGTGGAGGTTCGAGTCCTCCTTGGGGCATGGGTGTGTGCGTTTGTCCTTAGGTTAGTTTACCTCGGTTTAAGTAGTTTGTAAGCTACGGACTGATGACCACGCAGTTTCGTCCGATAGATTTACAAACATTTGAACATTTTTTTCGTCTTTTTCTAGAAAAAATACGCTCGCTGTAAAAGTTCTTCTGTATGGAGAGATGGCGGTTTGTTGTTGCTAACGAGTGTCCGTATTCATTGCAGTGTTTTTACGAAAACTGCCGTCTGCATTAAACGTGGACATGCGTGTCTCAATGTTCAACTTATAACACCATTCGATGATTTGTGTGTTAAGCTGGTGCGCAAATATTAGCGTAACTTCAGAACCTGTTTAAACACAGCGAAAAGATTAAAACGTCATTAAAGTTTAGAAGTTGTGGAACAAATGTACACACTTTTTTTATGTTTGTGTAGGTAAGATGGCGGCGTCAGGCTTCACTAAAACCAGCGACTTTGCCAGTCTACTTAATGTATGTATGTGCCCTTAACGTTTGCACTGAAGTTTTCGTTGTGATTTGTTGACCCAGCATACTGCACTGTAGCGTGTAAAAATGCCGCACATATTTATGTCTTCTGAGCATGCCGATACGGTATTTGTGTAAGGGATATGTAATGAGAACGCTGCTGTTTCGGTAGAGAATACGGCATAAAAGTTCCTAACCGCATACTACAAGATTGAAGAGTGTTTTGTTGTGTGTTCAACACAATGCGTGACACTAGTGCGCTGTCCACATTCCGTCTGAACATGTAAATGAACAGACTGTGGATGAAGAAGAATACATTATTTAATTGGTAGAACGGAGTTCTTCATCAAGCAAATATATAATTTATGCACCTATCGGTTTTCCACATCTCAGAGTGTGGTACACATTACGCATGCATGGGTTTCATCCATGTCATTTACAGCTCATTCCACACCTTAGGACAGCTTGTAAGCAAAGAGATATTCTAACCTCCTTGCTTGTAAAAGTACTGTCGCTTACGTATATCTTTGGTAGCCGCTATCGATAGCTGCGCGCCCGAGCAGGCAATTGTTTTTCTAGAACAATCCAGAGCGAGTCTAGAGCCTTCGGCGGTCAGCAGTTGTGCGAGTTGGGTGATGCAATCTGCGACAGTGAGTCTTGGAGTGCGGACACTCTTTAGCAGTCGGAACAATCCAACAAACACGTGGAGTATCAATTTATGTTTCGAGAAATCAGTCTTTAAGCAGCATCTACGTATCAAGTTTTGTGTGGCGAGTGAAAAGGAAGTATTATTATTTAATTCGTTTACGTCTGTCGTACCGCTGACAGGTGTTCAACCGCGACGGTATCGGTCATTATTGGATATTCACATACTGAAGCTGCTTTATCTATCTGAGTAATTAGTTTCACCATTTGTGACTCTCATTGCTTCGCCTTCAAGATTACTCGGGAAGCTGTACCGCATATTGAGTATATGATGCAAAGTTGGGCCTGCAGCTGTTGTTATCGCCAATATAGTCTCTCATCAAGGAAGAGCAACTATCAACGAATTGTGTAATTTTGGGACTAATTAAGAACTGTGACTTTCGCCGTTTACCATGATCTCAAGAATTTCGGGCATCCACATCGCGAATCTGAACATTGTCCCAAATGTGAACTTTGTGCAACCAACACAATGTGAGCATGTGGCTCGTATGAATACTTGTGTACTAAAACTGCTTATTAGAGTGAAATCATGGTAGTTCAGAGCTGAGGAACGTCCCTGATTTTAATAATATTATTGCAGTCTTTGGACAAGTGTGAGACCTGCATTGTAATCGTTGTTAGCATTGTAGGCAGTGCAATCGCTTATTTGTGTGCTTACGAGAATATAACTTGTGAACTCTATTCCAGCATGCAGCGTGTAGCCTATTATCGAACTGGATGAACCTATAAATATCAATAATTTCCATAACTGTATTAATAATAAATTTTGTGGTGAGAAGATTAATGGCCTAAAGAAGCGTTTTGGCGGGAAAGGTACACGGTCCTTCATTTCACAGTTAGCAATCTTATCCAAACTAATTACAAGTAATCAATAGTGACATTAAATAATTATCAGTACGCATATGTTTCCGGGGCACATTAGAAGCAGATGAAGACAGACCAGGGGTATGCGCCTCAGCTACCCGTAGACACTTGCCGCGGTGTGGTCTGCAGTGTTGCCAACTCATGATAATTTTTCCCATCTGACCAACACCTCAAAATACGACAGAATTAGATATCTCTGTACTTTCTTGGAAACTAAAGAAAAATATAATATCTTTTAAATCTTGGGACCCGTTAATTTGTTTACACATTAGAAAAATATTTAAAAACCAATCAAAATTAGGTACTCCCTGTTTTCTTGCAGAACTAATGATAAAATTAAAATTTATATTAACCATAATATTTGTTACTTCGTTTATGAGTTGGACAAGCATTTAAAAATCCTTCAGTCTTAGCTAATGTACTGAACTCATTAGCCAGAATTTTCCCGATCTAACTTGTCGGAAAGCAAGCAGATCACTATTAGCTTGCTGCTGATGCTCCTGCTACTGAGGCACGTATCGCATATCTGCATCCAGACAAATTAGAGCCATATGCCATCATAGTGTTTACTTAGTTTTGCAATCATCTGAGATGTTTATTATAGGGTTTTAGTGCAACAGTTCATTAGTATACTATGCCACTGTGTTGCACGCAAAGAAAGATTTGCATCCATGATAGCTTTTCCAAAGAAATTTAATTTTTTTTCAATTGTATTAAACTAGGAATATCCATAAAAAGTTAATATCTAATAATATCCATCAAAAAAATCCACTAACCGTCAAAGCTAAATTTTATCTGTCGTACAACTTGAAATTCCGTCAAGTTGGGAACGCTGTCAAAGCTAAATTTTATTTGTCGTACAACTTGAATATTCACAGAATATATGACATCAACTGCGATTGGGCAAAGCTGAAAAGTGTACCCAGCCGGGATTCGAACCCGGGTCTCCTGCTTTCTAGGCAGTTGCGCTGACCCCTACACCACTGGGGACACAGTGATCACCGCACCTGCAAAGACTACCTAAGCACGCCTCCCGTCAGATACAAATTCCCAGCTTCACCCTGCCCACAGTACTCAAACTCGTAGTTAGAGTAAGGGCTTTCAAACTTGCCCACCCCTCCCCACTAACGATAGGATCATTACCCGTCATCGGCATATTATATATATATATATATATATATATATATATATATATATATATATATATATATATATATATATATGTGGCGTCTGTTCCGAAAGAACAGACGTCACTTCTGATCCTAAGCATGCCTCCCGCGGTGATCACTGTGCCCCCATTGGTGTAGGGGTCAGCGCAACTGCCTAGAAAGCAGGAGATCCGGGTTCGAATCCCGGCTGGGTACACATTTTCAGCTTTGCCCAATCGCAGTTGATGTCATATATTCTGTGAATATTAAAGAATAACAACTGCAGGATCAGAAGTGACGTCTGTTCTTTCGGAACAGACACCTCAAAAAAGGTGTACTCTACGCTGGTCCTATTTGGACGCCTATAGTGATACTTCGCCACAGTTCATGTTTCCTCTATTGCCGAATACACGTCGGAAAGACACGAATGACACATTCATCCCTTGCCTACATGTCGGTGCTCAAACACTGAGGAGTGAAAAGTCATGGGATTCCCCCTGAAATCGTATTTGACTTTCTTTTGCATGGCGAAATGCAGCACATGGGTCTGGCATGAACTCAACTCGTTGGAACGAAAGAGGCTGCAGGAATAATGAGCCATGGTGACGATATAACCGTTCATAATTGCGAAAGGGTTGCCTGTGCAGGATCTTGTACACCAGTAGACCTTTATCGTTCATATGCCACAAATGTTTGCTGGAATACATTTCAGGTAATGTGGGTGGCCAAATCATTCACTGGAACCATCAAGAATGTTATTCAGACCAATTGTGTCGAAGGACCCAGTCCATTCCATGTAAAACCGGCCCACATCATTATGGAGCCACAAACAGCTTGCACAGTGCGTTGTAGACAACTTGGGTCCCTGGTGTCGTGGGATGTGAGCCGTACTCGAACCCTAACATCAGCTCTCGCCAACTGAAATCGGGACACATGTGACAAAATCACAAATTTCCCGTCATCTACAGACCAACCGAAAAGGTCAAGAACCTAAGAGAAATAAACACTTGAAAATGGAAACAGAAATGGAATGGCTGGTATCAGAAATAATTATTACTTGTGATTACAAACTCTTCATTTAAAAACAATTAGGCTGACATGATTAAAACTCGCACATAGCTGACAATATAGTTCCTTTGAAAGAACGTTGGGTAGTATAACTAGAAAAGGCAGAATAAACCATAGATTAAAATCCACCAGACAAAGCATGAAGTCATAATTAAGTAGGTAGCCCACAGGTAACAAATTGGAGCTAGCGGTAGAATAAGCTACAATTAAACTTAATTTCAAAAGGTGCAAGATTCACCCTGATTACAACACATTACAACACATCTAATCAAGCACAAAATTATTAACAATAATGTGCACTTAGATAATGTCTCAGAAATATGACGGCTAAAATCATAACAAATTTGAGTAAGGGCAAGCTCATTGATGAACAGTTCACCACAACAGTTAAACCCGTTACCAAACCCTTTTAGTGATCACAAATAAACAATTTAAAAGAAGACACAAATTTAAAAAAAAATTAAGAGAGATTTAGGCTACAATTAATCAGGTAACATAAGCAAGTTAACTTGGACAAGCAGTCAAGAAATGCAAGACATAAGCTTGACCAATAATGCAAAGATTTTATATTTAACAAATGCAACAAATTATTTGAATATTTGACTGTCGTGACCTGAGGTGGTAATGGCGCCAATGAACAATGAACTAGCCACACTTAAAATTAAATTTCAAAGAGCACCATGCTCTAGCTGATTGGATAGAGCCACCATTGTAACAACTCTAATGAGCATGAAGCTAGTAACTTAGACAATCCCATGAATATGATGGCTAAACTCAAAAGGTGCAAACTCATTAACTATTCACGGTAACAGTTAAACGGCTGCCGTAACCTTTACGTGACACCACAGATAAACAATTTTTTTTAAAAAGTGCACAATTTAATAACTTGAGAAAGTGAAGCTCTAATTCATCAGGTGACAAACAGGTTAACTTAGACAAGCAGTCAAGAAATACAAGAAATAAGCTTGACTGATGACGCTCAAACCAGATTTACAATTAGCAAGTATCAATGGAGCAGGAATGGCAGCAACAGATAAACTTATGTCGGTTAGTGACCACAGGTACAAACGGAAGGGAAATGAAAGGAAGGAGTAATATGTAAGCAGAAGATAAACTGAAGAAATACATCCACAGACAGCAGCAACTCCTCGTGGAAGTAATAGGCCTTAGCAATATAGAAAGCTTACTCCCCGGACAAGGCAACGGAGTAACAAACGGCCACTCGGGAAATAAATACACCAGACGCACTTGGCACTGTAAGCAATAGTAAGTTTAAATATAGTAATTCAAAGAGGATTAGTACAGACCCGTCGGGAACTGGCATGCAAATTTTATGATCAATAACACACATGACACACGGACATTAGACCAAAGTAACCGCTGGGGTTCACTTACGAAGACTAGTCAAACCGATGAACACGCACATATATAAAATCAAATCATCAAGAGAAGGATTCAATAAAGCAGAGCACTCGACACGAACAACAGAATCGTATCATTAACTGGCTGCAGGGTAACAGTACCTGCACCTCATACTAAGAGGAGTGGACATGCACACATCGAATGGTAAAAATACTCGAACTCATCGACGCTACAACTTCGCGTACTGCACTGCAATGACCCAAATAACCAACTGGGTCTTCCAATGATGAATCCACTTGTCGGATGTCACCATGATGTACTCTGTAGGACAAGATGAAGAAACAGAGCACGCTCGGAATGATACCAGAACGGGCGCGCCGTGACCGTACGCCGGCTGTTTTCAAAGCGAGCTTCCCACGAAAACTGAAGAGTGGAATTGTTAAACGTGATAAGTGCCGAAAATGGTATTGTTGAGGAAACGCAAAAAACTGCACATCTCTGTGAGAAATGGATATTTAGTTCTAACAGAACACAAATTAACTCTTTACATAATTATACAAATATTGACAAAGGTTTATCTACTTATGTTGAAAAATCAAAAAGTTACGTAGCGTTTTATGCAGAAAGGTGTAAGTGCAATAGGTTTTGTCATAGCTAATAGACCTAAGTGCCGCGAGACAACATTGACTTTATGGGGGTAACAGCTGTCGGAAAAAGTCCTTGTTGTTTTCGTCCACGTAATCAATAATAGTGGAAAGATCGTTTTCTTATTTGGTGCCTGTGGAACAGTAGCTGGAAATTTTATCAATTCCACAGCTGCAGTGTCTTTCATTGTCTTGCTTTTCTTCAGAACATGAAAATTCTCACAAGCACACGGATCGGAAAAGCTTCTTTTGCAAGACACAATACCAGGCTGTTGTATGATTGTTTTGATCAAAGAAACCTTCAAAGAAAACTTCGCAACCTGATTTTTTCTTCATAACAATTGAATTTTTTAGCAGAAATATTAAAGATATTTAAAAATGTAGCTTTGCATACTCTTTTGAAGTGTCCTGTCCCATCAGGATGTGTGTAGCAGAGAGTTGACTGCGTTTTCATAATAGGTCCTATTTAAACCCCATCAGATAATTGCCTTGTTGGTTCACGTCAAGTTGATGGTATTCTTCAAAGAGCTGAGTTTGAATATCAGCTGTACTTACACTTGCAGAACACCTAAACACAACAACCTGCTACAACTGGATAATGTAGGCTTGTTTCATATTATAAGTTTATATATAAACAGAACTAACCTGTAAAGATGACGGTTGTTTTACAGCAATTTCCCTCCTTGTTCTGCTTCTTCTGCGTGAGCTACTACGTTCCGCTTAAGCTTGCCTTATTCTGTTTCTTCCTGAACGTAACGTTCTCAACACTTCCATTACCACTAAAATCACTGGCGTTCATACTATTATTATTATTAACATGGTAGATCATTTTAGATAGTAAGCAACAGCTTCAGTAAGCAAAAGAATAGCGTTGTGGCATAACCTTGACTACAGATTACTGTTCTGCTAGCGCCAGATGCCTGTGGCACATAGATCCATTAGCAGAGCAGGCCCATCTGGACATAGGACTCGTGCAATCTCTTGGGCTCAGTAGCAACTACAAGGAATGACTGGAGCACATAAATCTGTTAGCAGAGTATTGGCGCGAAGACATAAATCGAATAGCAGTGAAAAACGCCGAAATTTAAAAAAATGGCAAATTTTTATTGAGATGTGGTTCAAAAGCCGTAAGATATTTGAGGAAATGCATTCTGTAAACCATAAGCTGCTTATTATTTTTCAATCTTCTACCAGTTTCGGTTATAAGCCATCTTCACGGAAGAGAACTACACAGACTGATCAAACAGGTGCATTATATGCCTCCTTATGCTGGCATGCATGTCACACAATAAAAATAAATAAAATAAAAAATAAATAAATCACACAGCCTGGCATTGTTTTTATGTATTACACAGCCTGGCATTATTTTTATGTTTTTAAACAAGACTTGACGCCTAGTGACGTCTTATTTATTTTTATTGTGTGACATGCATGCCAGTATGCATAAGGAGGCATATAATGCACCTGTTTGATCAGTCTGTGTAGTTCTCTTCCGTGAACCGGTAGAAGATTGAAAAATAATAAACAGCTGATGGTTTACAAATCAAATGTTTGTATAGCTTATGGGACTTAACGACGGGGTCATCAGTCCCTAAACTTACAAACTACTTACGAACTACCTAACACTAAGGACGGCACAAATATCCATGCCCGAGGGGGGATTCGAACCCCCGACCGTAGTGGCCGTGCAGACCGTGATTGGAGCGCCTCAGTCCCCTCGGCCACCGCGGCCGGTGATGGTTTACTCTTCAACTTGCATCGGCCCGCATCGGATGGTTGTCAATACGGCCGCCGGGAAGTACGTGCCCTCGCCGGTGGTGACCCCACTCAACCAGCAAGCCGCGGTCTCCTCGCGGCTGCAGACTCACTCGCTGATTCTTCACCGGCAAGAACTGCCAACTCCGCACTCGCCCGTTGTGCGCAGGCACCTCCAGTTCAAAGACCTTGTAAAATATAACTAGACTCACTAACGGCGCTGCTGTAGCGGGATAATTTGAACCTTCGGCCGGCTGCCATGATAGTGGAAAGCGTCACATAAATGCGAGTGTTAGGAGATAAATCATGAATTATATAGTTACTGCGGTGTATATACCCAATTCATAGTCATGTGTGTACTGTTTGACTATTGCAGTGTACATGACGCACGATGGTGAAATGCTGCTCAGCGTTTAACTACGTAAATCGATTTAAAAAAAAATCTAATACTGTCTTCCGATTTATAATTCTCAGGAATACAAGAAGCCCTACAACTAATGTTCAGAAATAGTTACTCTTGCTTAAGAGACTATCAGTTAAAACAATATCGGATTTTGAATGAAATAAATAACAGGCTTTTAAAATACTGGTAGCTCTTAAAAACAAACTACTTTAGGCAGTACTGGTGGACAGGAAGTTCAAAACGTTTCATTTTATGATGTGTAAAATGCAGTTCGAATGTTTATGAAATTAATATTAGCAACTTGTAACACCGAATTTAAAGGTCATCTGCATTTCATATAGGTATAACAACTGAAAGGGGTTTGCAGGACTGTGTATAGTTCCATATATGAATGACACATAGTCACACTGGATACACATTGTGAAGTTGAACTCTATGGTGACAGTTGCTGACTTTTGAGCAGTTCACGTTACTGTAAGGTTTACAACATTGAAAAGGCTAATATTCTTGATAGATAACCTAATGTTTGTTAGATGCATTTAGTTAAGAAAAAGTTATGGCATACTTCAAGTTCTTAAAAGAATTTGGTTGTGGCTGGTTGCTGTATTCGCAAGGTAGGAAGCTATTTTACAGTTATGTATCTGATGGGATTTTTCATTTTAAAAGTCGATTTTCAACATTAGTTGTTTCACACAACTAAGTTTCATTTTTTGATGGTACAAAACCTCTTAGGTTATATATATCCTCTCTGGCTTGGCTCAGTACGTACATGCAATATCTCTGACGTCCACACTCCTGAAACACCACCTTCATGACCTAGGTCGTGAATTACCTTTTCCTTCCGTTCCCATCCTTTCTTCTTCCCTTCTCTCCCACCTGATGAAGGAACTGTGTTCCGAAAGCTTGTCCTTTTTGTCCCCTTTCTTTCTGTTTCTTCATTTGTGTTACTATCGGCGGTACAGCACAAAGGTAAGTACAAAAGCATTCCACACCGAAATAATGTATCATTAATAACTTTCGTTGTTGCCACGCCGAAATAAGTACATATTTGTTGCAAAGAACACATACATATAAAAGTGAAAAAAATCTGGCGTCACTACTGCTTCCACATTTTGCACTGGTTACATGTCAACCATTCTCAATCATGTATTGTCAAGAACTAATGAAAATATTTTTAAAGAAGATATAGACACTCAGACGTGTGGTTTCATCAACCACAGGAGCAACAGAAAAAGAAACATCTCAAAAACGCATCACACTTGGTGGAAAACTGAGCAATTTTTTATGGTGTGTACTTGAAGGGAATTGCAGCATAGGACTTCTGAAACTTCACTTTTGGGGCATTTAAGTGCCGTTACATCAGGAATTTTGTTTGAGTATAGGCGGACTGAATACAAACAACGTAAAGCATTTTTTTCTTGCAAGAAGTACTTGCGTTTTATCGCTTCGATTTGTGCATTTAAATGCTAGACACACTTTAGGCATATTTCAGTAGCAAAAATTGTACACGCAACACACACTAAATACAGTAAACACTAAATGCAACACTTCAAGCTCAACAACAACGTACGATAGACTCGTCTCAAGTGTGTTGACCACCAAAAACATGGCGGTCGAGTTTACACGGTTGCCGCAAAGAGCGCTGTAACTCGTGTATTAGCCACTCTATGAAATTTAAGCTCGTTGAGCTCTGCTCCAGGTATACGCCCGGAACTCCACACTGGCGCCGGCCGCGAGACAACAGACGAAGGAAACTAGCCACGCCACCCGTGGTGAAGTGACGAAGAGATATCGATACTGCATGACGGGTAACTGGCTACAGTAGAAAAAAAAAATCGATCCGGCACGGCTCAATACTGACTGTATCGCGTATATAGATGCTTGTCTAGTAATTACAACGTAATAAGGAGAAAGTGTCACTAATATAATGTGACGAGTAATAGAATAAAAGACTTCAGATCGAGACGAGAGGACGATTGCGACACTAGCCACGGTACTTCAAAAATTCTCTGTTGCTCTGCTGACAGTTATAATAAGAGGAATTTAAAGAGATAGTAAAGCCATTGTAAAAATGTATGGAATTTGGCAGACACAAAGATGTTCATCATGCGATGACCTCAGATATTAGTGTGGCAGCTGAAGTTGCCGCAGAAATTACCAGTATGTCGGGCTAATGGATTAAGCCTGTGGCAGATGTCAAGCATGATAAATTACCTTGTGTGAATTAACGGAGCTCTCAACTGCACACACGTAAATCGCCTGCCATCACGCATGGTAACCAGTTGACAATAAATACATGGGTTGCTTCGTAAATGGATATTACTTTAGAGGATTTTCTTTTCATTGCTAGAAAAAAACACATCTGTTGCCACTGTTGGCTATATATTCCTGTTAATTTGACAGTGCTGTCACTTTCTGGTTGTAGATCTTATAAAGCATTTTGAAACTCTAGCAGGTGCTTATTGTGTAGTCATATAATCCCAAACCGAAAATTCTATATAAGAAACAGTGCACAACACAGTTAAAAGGGAAATTGTTTTTCTAATTATGAAACAGAAATTTGTTAACATCGAATATTAATTTAAGCATGAGGAAGTCTTTTCTGAAGGGATTTGTGTGGAGTGTTGCCTTGTATGGGAGTGAAACATGGACGATAAACAGTACGGAGGGCAAGAGGATAGAGGCCTTTGAAATGTGGTACTACAGAAGAATGAAGAAGATTAGGTGGGTGGATCGCGTAACTGAGGAGGAATTGGGGAGAAAAGGAATTTCTGGCAGACCTTGACTAAAATAAGGGACCGGTTGGTATGACACATCCTTAGACATCAAGGAATCGTGAATTTACCATTGGAGGGAAGTGTGAGGGGTACAAAACGCAGAGGGAGACGAAGAGATGAATGTAGTAAGCAAATTCAAATGGATGTAGGTTGCCGTTCTTATGAGATGAAGAGGCTTTCTCAGGATAGAGTAGGACGGAGAGCTGCATCAAACCAGTCTCTGGACTGAAGACCACAACAACAACAATTATGTAACATGTGTGGCCATAGATAAAGTAAGCATTCAAGCATTTCTTTTTTAAAGTTTCACGGTAGTCAGATAGGGCTAGATACAGAACCTGGGAACTTCTAAACGTATAACACAAAACTCGATTAATTTCTCGCACAGAAATATAAGTACTACATAAGAATAAATGGAAGAAAATTCGTAAGAACAATATAAAATCTTTTTAGGTCTAGCAGCACCCGACTAAGAAATCAGACATTTTAGTCTGCAGTTTCACAATTCATTGTCAACTGGAATTGAATCTAATCCTTCACTCACTGCTCCCCTTGTTTATTCTCACTTTCTTTCCCCATCTTGTCCTACCCCTCTCTTGATCCACCAGTTCCTCCTTCCCTCTCTCCATGACCGTTTCTTCGCTACTCTGTCGCTATCCTCTAAGTCAATTTGCTCCTCCTTACAACTACACTTATCGCCCACACGGCAACAGTGAAAGTAGATATTTATGTTTAGATTATTATTATTAGTTGTAAAGCTCCCATGTGGAAGACGCTAAGTAAAGCTGGTTCATTTTCCATTCTTCTTGGTCTTCTGGTTCTTTTTATATGCCCACCAGTTTTTCATTGTTTGCGAAAATTTAGTTCTTCTTTCATCACTCCAATTTGTTCCAGTTCTCGGTGCTTTTGTCTCTGGTTTAACCTCCCACTTTTCAACTTTTATTCTAAAATTGTTCCTTGCAGCTATTTCTTTTTTAGTAATTTTGGCTAATTCCAAATCTTTTTTAACTTTTTGGATCCATCCTCCTCCATTAACAAGAGAATCTACGTATTTTACAATTCTTTTTGTTAACGATACAGATAGCCGTACCGTAGGTGCAACCACAGCGGATGGGTATCCGTGGAGAGGCCAGACAAACGTGTGGTTCCTGAAGAGGGGCAGCAGCCTTTTCAGTAGTTACAGGGGCAACAGTCTGGATGATTGACTGAGCTGGCCTTGTAACATCAGCTAATGTGGCTTTGCCACACACTTACTGCGAACGGCTGAAAGCAAGGGGAAACTACAGCCGTTACTTTTCCCGAGGACATGCAGCTCTACTGTATGAACATAAGATGAAGGCATCCTCTCGGGTAAAATATTCCGGAGGTAAAATAGTCCCCCATTCGGATCTCCGGGCGGGGACTACTCAGGAGGATGTTGTCATCAGGAAAGACAATACTGGCATTCTACGGATCGGAGCGTGGAACGTTAGATCCCTTAATCGGGTAGGAAAATTAGAAAATTTAAAAAGGGAAATGGATAGGTTGAAGTTAGATATAGTGGGGATTAGTGAAGTTCGGTGGCAGGATGAACAGGATTTCTGGTCAGGTGAGTACAGGATTATAAATACAAAATCAGTTGGGGGTATCACAGGAGTAGGATTGATAATGAATAAGAAAATAGGAATGCGGGTAAACTACTATGACCAGCACAGCGATCGCATTATCATTGTCAAGATAGATACGAAGCCAACACCGACAACAGTAGTACAGGTTTATATGCCAACTAGCTCTGCCGATGATGAGGAGATCGAAGAAATATATGAGGAGCTAAAGGAAATTATTCAGACAATTAAGGGAGAGGAAAACTTAATTGTGATGGGAGACTGGAATTCGGTAGTAGGACAAGGAAGGGAAGGGAAGATAGTGGGTGAATATGGTCTGGGCAAAAGGAATGAAAGAAGAAGCCGCCTGGTAGAATTTTGCACGGAACATAATTTAGTTATAACAAACACCTGGTTTAAGAATCACAAAAGAAAGTTGTATACGTGGAAGAGACCAGGAGACACCGGGAGATACCAGATAGATTTTATAATGGTAAGACACAGATTTCGGAACCAGGTTTTTGAAGTGTAGGACATACCCAGGGGCAGACATAGACTCTGACCATAACTTGTTGGTTATGAACTGTAGGCTGAAACTGAAGAAACTACAGAAAGGTAGGAAAATAAGGAGATGGGACCTAGATAAATTGAAGGAACCTGAAGTTCTTAAGAATTTCAGAGGGAGCTTCAGGCAACAATTGACAGAAACAGGGGAAAATAGAACAGTTGAGGAGGAATGGGTAAAATTGAGAGATGAAATAGTGAAGGCAGCAGAGGACAAAATAGGTAGGAAGGCAAGACCTACAAAGAATCCTTGGATATCACAGGAGATACTAAATGTAATCGATGAAAGGAGAAAGTATAAAAATGCAGTAAATGAAACAGGCAAAATAGAGTACAGACGACTAAGAAATGAGATTGACAGGAAATGCAAAATGGCTAAGCAGGAATGGCTAGAAGGCAAATGCAAGGATGTAGAAGAATGTATAAATAGGGGAAAAATAGATACAGCCTACCGGAAAATAAAAGAAACATTTGGTGATAAGAAAAACAGCTCTATGAATATCAAGGACACTGATGGAAAACCAGTTCTCAGCAAAGAAGGGAAAGCTGAAAGGTGGAAAGAGTATATAGAGGGGCTCTACAAAGGAAATGAACTTCGAGACAATATTGTAAGAAGGGAAGAGGATGTAGATGATGATGAAATAGGAGATACTATACTGAGAGATGAATTTGACAGAGCACTGAAAGATCTAAGTCGAAACAAGGCCCCTGGAGTAGATGATATCCCGTCAGAGCTACTGAAGTCTCTGGGAGATCCAGCCATGACAAAATTGTTTCACATTGTGTGTAAGATGTATGATACAGGTGAAGTACCCTCAGACTTTAAGAAGAATGTTATAATCCCCATTCCAAAGAAAGCGGGTGCAGACAGGTGTGAAAACTACAGAACCATCAGTTTAAAAAGTCATGGTTG
Source organism: Locusta migratoria (assembly GCA_026315105.1). Classification (NCBI taxonomy): domain Eukaryota; kingdom Metazoa; phylum Arthropoda; class Insecta; order Orthoptera; family Acrididae; genus Locusta; species Locusta migratoria. The sequence continues at coordinate 748,777,790 of CM048745.1, read as the reverse complement.
CAAAATATTAACACGAATTATATACAGAAGGATGGAAAAGCTGGTAGAAGCCGACCTCGGGGAAGATCAGTTTGGGTTCAGGAGAAATGTAGGAACACGGGAGGCAATACTCACTTTACGGCTTATCCTAGAAGATAGATTAAGAAAAGGCAAACCTACGTTTCTAGCTTATGTAGATTTGGAGAAGGCTTTTGACAATGTTGATTGGAATAAACTCTTTCAAGTTCTGAAGCAAGCAGAAGTAAAATATAGGGAGCGTAAGGTTATTTACAACTTGTACAAAAACCAGACAGCGGTTGTCAGAGTTGAAGGGCATGAAAGGGATACAGTGGTTGGAAAGGGAGTAAGACAGGGTTGTAGTCTTTCTCCATTGCTATTCAATTTGTACATTGAGCAAGCCATAAAGGAAAGCAAGGACAAATTTGGAGAAGGAATTAAAGTTCAGGGTGAAGAATTAAAAACATTGCGTTTTGCCGATGACATAGTAATTCTGTCAGATACAGCAGAGGACCTGGAAGAGCAATTGAACGGAATGGACAGTGTGCTGAAAGGTGCATATAAGATGAACATTAACAAGAGCAAAACTAGGGTAATGGAGTGCAGTCTAAGAAAATCAGGTGATGCTGAAGGAATTAGATTGGGAAACGAAGCAGTAAAGGAGGTAGATGAGTTTCTTTACTTGGGCAGTAAAATAACAAATGATGGTCGCAGTACAGAGGATATAAAATGCAGAATGGCAATGTGTAGAGAAGCGTTCTTGAAAAAGAGAAATTTGTTAACATCGAATATTGATTTAAGCCTAAGGAAGTCCTTTCTGAAGGCATTTGTATGGAGTGTTGCCTTGTATGGGAGTGAGACATGGACGATAAACAGTGCGGACAGGAAGAGGATTGAGGCTTTTGAAATATGGAGCTACAGAAGAATGCTGAAGATTAGGTGGGTGGATCCCGTAACTAATGAGGAGGTACTGAACAGAATTGGGGAGAAAAGAAATTTCTGGCATACCTTGACTAAAAGAAGGGATAGATTGGTAGGACATTCTTAGACATCAATGAATTGTGAATTTAGTGTTGGAGGGAAGTGTGTGGGGTAAAAATCGCAGAGGGAGACTAAGAGACGCGTATAGTAAGCAGATTCAAGTGGATGTGGGTTGTCGTTCTTATGAGGAGATGAAAAGGCTTGCTCAGGATAGAGTAGGGTGGAGAGCTGCATCAAACCAGTCTCTGGACTGAAGACCACAACAACAACAATCTGTGTTCAGGGAGTCTCATTATGTGGCCATAGAATTTGAGGCGTCTTTTCCTGATGTCTATCTCTATGTTAGAATACTTTTCAATTTTTGATGTTTTCTGTTATCTATATCCATTCTCGGTCCATCTTGGTCCCAAATTTTTCTAATTATTTTTCTTTCTTCTTTCTTTAGATTTTCTAGATCAGTTTTCCTGTTTAGTGCCAAGGTTTCGCTGGCATATAACATTGATGGTTTAATGACTGTATTGTAATGCCTAATTTTGGCATTTAAAGATAAGCATCTTTTATTATAGAGGTTTTGCACTAAACCTAAAACTTTACGAGCTTTTTGTATTCTTTCTTGTTGTGCAAATTTTTCCCAGATACTTTCTCCAAGATATTTGAAGTGTGTTACTCTGTTGATTTCTCCGTATTTGATTTGTAATTTGGAAATTTCTAAATTTGTTGTTGTGAACACTGTCTTTTCAAATGATATCTGTAGCCCGACTTTTTCTGCACATTCTTTTAGAATTTCTATCTGTTTTATAGCCCTTTCACTAGAATATTATTATTATTATTATTATGTTAAATATATGTGAATTTTATGTCCATACGCCAATACTAAAGTCACGAACAGGAAAATCCAAATGAGCCGTCCGCTAAACATTAAAGTTGTTGAATTATGTAAGCTAAAATATTGTTAACTGTACAACCACAATGTAAATCGGCATGACGAGTTTGAATATCTCAAATTATTACTCTTAGAAAACTTACTTAAACCAAAAAATTGCATTGAACATTGAAACAGGCTCCTGTGTAGTATGAACAAAACGGTGAATGCGGTGAAGAGTCAAAAAGAGGTAAGGGTGGCAGAAGGGAAGAGGGGAGAAAGGTGTCTGTGGCATGTGTAACACTAAATTTGTGTTTTTCGTATGGATGTATACAACCTACTCAAAACAATTAGGGGATCAGGTGAGTTATCATACTAAATATACATTGGTAACTAATTTTCAAAAAATATTCAAATGTTTGTAGAGCTTATGGGACTTAACTACGGGGTCATCAGTCTCTAAATTTACAAACTACTTATAAAATAGCTTATACTAAAGACGACACAAATATTCATGCCAGAGGTGGGATTCGAACCCCCTACCGCAGTGGCCGTGCAGACCGTGACTGACGCGCCGCAGACCGCTCGGCCACTGCGGCCGGCTAACGAATTTTATTCAATTGTAATTTGTTTGTGATACAATAAGATATTTTCCAGTCTCAACCCTTTATTTTAGGTTTCCGTGGCGTTTACTTAGAGCGAGGCACCATGGGGCTAATAATGAAAACGTCATTCTCGTTGCTCTCTAATGTGGTGTGTGATCACCTCGGACGGCAGGTTACACACTTGAGTGGCATGGACAGTACGAGATTATCAATCAGATATTGAGGGGTATTTGGCCGTTCTACCATGAGTCCAATATCCAGCTCTACAAAAGTTGTGGGAGGTGCTGGTCTGGCTGCAATGCGTTTGCCAAGTGCTTCCCAGACATGCTCAATCGAGTTGAAGTTCGGCGAATAATCTGGTCACTCCATGCATTCAATTCCCTCAGAGTCAAGCATGTTGTCCACCAGTGCATCACTGTGGAGGCCGAGCGCTGGAAAGCCGAAAGTAGCTTCTTAAAGAACTAAGAAATAAATACACTCCTGGCCATTAAAATTGCTACGCCACGAAGATGACTGCTACAGACGCGAATTTAACCGACAGGAAGAAGATGCTATGATATGCAAATGATTAGCTTTTCAGAGCATTCACACAAGGTTGGAGCCGGCCGCGGTGGCCGAGGAGACTGAGGCGCTCCAGTCACGGTTTGCACGGCCACTACGGTCGGGGTTTCGAATCCCCCCTCGGGCATGGATACTTGTGCCGTCCTAGTTCGTAAGTAGTTCATAAGTAGTTTGTAAGTTTAGGGACTGATGACCCCGTAGTTAAGTCCCATAAGCTGTACAAACATTTGAACATTTTGATTTGAACACAAGGTTGGCGCCGGTGGTGACACCTACAACGAGCTGACATGAGGAAAGTTTTCAACCGATTTCCCATACACAAACAGCAGGTGACCTGCGTTACCTGTTGTGATGCCTCGTGTAAGGAGGAGAGAAGCGTACCATCACGTTTCCGACTTTGATAAAGGTCGGATTGTAACCTATCGCGATTTCGGTTTATCGTATTGCGAGATTGCTGCTCGCGTTGGTCGCGAACCAATGACTGTTAGCAGAATATCGAATCGGTGGGTTCAGAAGGCAATACGGAACGCCGTGCTGGGTCCCAACGTCCTCGTACCACTAGCAGTCGAGATGACAGGCATCTTATCCGCATGGCTGTAACGGATCGTGCAGCCACTTCTCGATCCCTCGATCCCTGAGTCAACAGATGGGGACGTTTGCAAGACAACAGCCATCTGCACGAACAGTTCGACGCCGTTTGCAGCAGCATGGACTATCAGCTCGGAGACCATGGCTGCAGTTACCCTTGACGCTGCATCACAGACAGGAGCGCCTGCGATGGTGTACGCAACGACGAACCTGTGTGCACGAATGGCAAAACGTCATTTTTTCGGATGAATCCAGGTTCTGTTTACAGCATCATGAAGGTCACATCAGTATTTGGCGACATCGCGGTGAACGCACATGGGAATAGTGTATCCGTCATCTCCATACTGGCGTATCACTTGGCGTGATGGTATGGGGTGACATTGGTTACACGTTTCGGTCACCCCTAGTTCCCATCGACGGCACTTTGATCAGTGGCCGTTACATTTCAGATGTGTGACGAGCCGTGGCTTTACCCTTCATTCGATCCCTGCAAAACCGTATATTTCAACAGGGTAATGCACGACCGCATGTTGCAGATGGTGTACGGGCCTTTCTGGATACGGAAAATGTTCGAATGCTGTCCTGGCCAGCACATTCTTTAGATCTCTCACCAATTGAAAACGTCTGGTCAATGATGGCCGAGCAACTGGCACGTCACAATACACCAGTCACTACTCTTGATGAACTGTGGTATCGTGTTGAAGCTGCATGAGCATCTGTACCTGTACACGCCATCCAGCTCTGTTTGACTCAATGCCCAGGCGTATCAAGGCCGTTATTACGACGACCAGAGGTGGTTGTTCTGGGTACTGATTACTCAGGATCTATGCACCCAAATTGCGTGAAAATGTAATCACATGTCAGATCTAGTATAATATATTTGTCCAGTGAATACCCGTTTATCATTTGCATTTCATGTTGGTGTACCAATTTTAATGGCCAGTAGTGTATTATTGAAGAACATAAATACGACCCATTCAAGTTTTAATATGACCAATTAGTACCGACGAATTTTTCTATAACGTTTCCACTCACCAATAAAGACGATACAGATTGCAGTATATGTGTTACTACAAAAATGTATATTCATTAAGTTACTCATACTTCCATAAGAGCGCCAACACACCGTCAGTGCCCAAAATTTTGCCAAGTAGCAACACAGGCACCGCCCTTGAGAACCGGTCCTTTTGAAGGATACAGGCTCGAAACTTCACGCCGTCTGATTTTCTTCCGCGTGTATCCGGAAGCAGAGTGTCTATAACGCGAAGTGGTCAACCTTGAATCCTACCACCAACTTCCAATTTCTTGACTGGCTGTTTTGGAGGACGTACGGTTAATAAAACCGGCCATGAATCCAATTGATATACGGTAATAAACGGAAAGGTTGATCCGTCTCCTGTCCACGGAACCGCATCAAGTAATTAGGAAAGAAGTCTTCCCACAACAGCAAGAGTTTCGCAGATTTGCTTGCCCCATGTAATTGCTGTAACAACATTTGTAAGAAACTTTTGTTTTTATTGCGCTTTATTTCGAAGTGGCCAACCACACAAATCATTCGCTCGTATTTGTAAGAAATGGTACAAATGGCTACTTCCTAAGAGCTTACCGTAAATGTTACCCACAATAAATTACAGAAAAGTAATAGAGGTCTAGTAAAAGTAATGGACTTTCCCGTCATATACGCCTAATTCTACACTGCAGTCCAAACTATATCTTGCGAATATAAAACTAACTTGACGAGCAGACAAGATTAATTTGTTACTCTCACTTGCGAAAATGAATACGATGAAACATCACACCTTCCACTTTTTATCTACAAAAGATCAGTAGCTTAACTATTTTTACGCTTATAAACAGTTGTATGTGGCTATTTTAAATACTCTTTGAGGAATCATGCCTCGTCAATTATTAACAAAGACTTTGCACTTCAATTTGTTTCATGCTTTCTACATTTTCCACGTCAAATACCTTATTTTTATGTTCCACGAACAGTTAATTAATAAGTCATTCATAAAAGCGTTCTACCTCGGTGTAGACATAGTGATTTTTTTTCTTTTTTAAACTAAAGAATGAAATTCTTTTTTAAACTAAAGAATGAAATTCTTTCGTCACCGTCGTCACCGCCGTCTTCTTCTTCTTCTTTTGATGCTTCGGGCAGTTGTTCAGAAGAAGAAAACTTAGCTGTACTCGGTGCTTATGAAAGACCACGACGCGTTTTTCGTGTTGGATGACAACCATTTGATCTATGTAATGAGGGCGAATTTCATACGCGTTTCAGAATAATAATAATAATAAATGACCAATGACATTGCCGAGGTCAAACGGGGAAAAACGCGGAAAACAACATTCCGGGTTAAATTTTACATCGCGCCGGGCGGTCGCGAGAGATAATGTTGACAACGGGTGACGTATACATTAGCTGCATCTACCTTTCGCGATTGGTCATGTGACATTTCGACATTGAGCAACATTTGCCAACATTATCTCTCGCGATCGCCGATCTGGATGTAAAATTTTACCACATACGAATCACAAAGCCATGCTCTCGTAATAAAACTTTCAATTAAGCATAAATATAGTTCCCTTTGTAAATAGTGTTTTGGCATGCAATTGCCATTACGATGAAGCAATGTTACAAGTGATTAGTGTTTTTTTAATTATTATTACAACGTGGGGCTCGGGTAGGTGAATGGGTGGACGTAAATTGACCAGTTTGTGTCGTGAAAAGTAATGTCACATTCACAGAACAATGGGAAGAGGAAAACTTAAATTTATAAAAAATATGTTGACAACAGAAACAATACGAAATGTTCAAATGTTTGTATAGTCTATGAGACTTAACTACGGGGTCATCAATCCCTAAACTTACAAACTACTTATGAACTACTTACGAACTAGGACGGCACAAATATCCATGCCCGAGGGGGGATTCGAATCCCCGACAGTAGTGGCCGTGCAGACCGTGACTGGAGCACCTTAGTCCCCTCGGCCACCGCGGCCGGCAGAAATAATACGCATGATATTTTTGTTAACCCAGTCATCGTTGTTTTTTGTCCTGTTTTTCTTTTAAAAAAAGAATACAGCTCTCTGAATTGCCTTACCTTTTTCTCTCCTGTCTATTTAAGGAATTGTACAGGTTCGTGACATCTTCCAAGGCGTGTTGTTTTTCCAGAATAGTCAAACTATCTGCCTTTCCATTCACTATAACTACTTTCCTTTCTAAAATCAGGTCGGTCAAAAGTTTTTTTTTAAATAGAGTCAAATTGTTTCCTCGCTTGTCGCCCACTGCCTTTGAAAACAGTAACAGAAAACTCGTAACAGCTATACAAACAAAGACGCGTCTTCGATTTTACTTAATAATCGATAAAATTCGAGTAATTGCGATTTTCGTTAGTAGTGCCATCTGTTACTGTTGAGACGTACTATTTGCTTCGACAGAAGGCGTAGTTGCCTCATAGTTAACTAACAGTCGTTGAAATCAGCTACGGGAAACCCAAGGAAGTTATCTGGCATGTTAAATTATAACGTGACGTTAGCTAACGGCACGGTAACTATATTTTTCCAGAAACTGGGCATAAGTCTCCTCTGGAACCCTTGAAGTTTCTAGGTATCTTTTATAAACACGCGGTATACGACAGCAAGTTGGTATATTCGTCTCCTGCATGAACAGGTAAACCGGGATTTCCCGCGTCGTGACCTCTTGCTGCGGCACCGTGGCGAGGTTGGCAGCATCTGGCAGACGTCGGCCGCTAGACCTTAAGGCGGCCAGTGGACCGCGGCCCACGGTCTCGGACGTCCCGCCATCTGGCCGTGCAGAACCCCAGCAGGCCACCAGCCGACCTGCTCAGCCACTCCTGACGTCAGCAGCTCCGAGATAAGCAGAAGAAAATGACGCGGGGTTCCGGTCTCTGCAAACCCTAACGGCGAGGGGCGCCAGGAGTCACTGGAAAACTACTGGAAGGACCTGCGCTGGCTCGGCCGCGAGCCACGCGGGTCATCCCAGGGGCCTATCATACACTCGCCATTCCATCAGAATCAACGCACTTAACGAGTACTTGTGGAAAACCCCAGGTACGCATTACTTATGCGTAATGTCGAGAGGGGCTAGTCATTTCGATTCCTTTTTCTCCTACTGAAGTGTGTGCAAGTTCGGAATGCACGCCAGAAAAAAAACTCACTCCCTGTTGAAACATTTCCTTTTCTTTCTTTCACCCTCTGAGTTGGTTGGCCTTCCTGCAAAACGACTACAACTGTATTTAGCTCCTCGCTAACGACAACATCTACATCTAATAGATACTCTGTAAATCACATTTAAGTGCCTGGCAGAGGGTTCATTAATAACATTCATAACTTTTCTCCACCGTTCCATTCTCTAATAGCGCTCGGGAAGAAATAACAACTACATCTTTCCGTTTTCGATCTAATTTCTCTTATTTTATTGGGATGGTCATGTCTCCCTAAGTAGGTGGGTGCTAGCAAAATATTTTCACATTCGGAACTAAATGTCGGTGATTGAAACATCGCAAACAGAGCACGCCGCAATGAATAACGTCTTTCTTTTAATGACTTCCACCGCAATCCGTGCAACATTTCCGTGACGCTTCCCCCCCCCCTTCCATAAAGTGATAAAACAAAACTATCTGCCCTTCTCTGAACCTTCTCAATGTCTTCCGTCAGTCCCACCTGGTAAGGGTCCCACAAGGGGCAACAGTACTCCAGGAGAGAACGCACCTGTGTGATGTAGGCAATCTCTTTGGCGGAGCTGGTGCATCTTCGAAGCGTTCTGCCAATGAAACGTAACTTTCGGTTCACCTTCCCCACAATATTTTCTGTGTGTTCTCTCCAGTCTAAGTTGTTCGTAATTGTAACTCCTAGGTATTTGGTAGAATTTACGACCTTAAGGTTTGATTGATTTATCGCGTAATTGAAGTTCAGCGGATTTCTTTTAGTGGTCATGTGTATTACTTCACACTTTTCTTTATTTAGTGTCAATTGCCAATTTTCGCACCAAGTAGAAATTTTGGCTAAATCGCTTTGCAGTTGCTTTTGATCCTCTGTTGACTTCACTAACCGATAAACGACAGCATCATCCGCGAACAGTCTAAGGGAGCTATTCAGATTGTCTCCTAAATCGTTTATAAACACAAGGAACAGTAGGGGACCTATAAAGCATCCCTGTGGAACGACAGATATCACTTCTGTTTTACTCGATGACTTACCGTCAATTACAACGAACTGTGTCCTTTGTGATAGGAAATCGTGAATCCAATCGCACAATTGGGGTGATATTCCATAAGCACGCAATTTCATTAGAAGCCGCTTGTGGGGTACAGTGTCAAAAGCCTTCCGGAAATCCAGAAATATGTAATCGATTTGAGATCCCTTGTTGATGGCACTTAACACTTCATGTGAATAAAGGGCAAGCTGTGAATCCGTGTTGACTATTGGTTAATAGGTCGTTCTCTTCGAGGTAGTTCATAATATTCACTTCGTCTTCTTTGGTGAACGAATTTCGGAAAGCTGTGTTTAGTAATTCTGCCTTAGCAGTACTGTCATCGGTAGTATTACCATTGCTATCGCGTAGGGAAGGTATTGTTTGTGTTTTGCCGCTAGTGTACTTCACATATGACCAGGATTTTGGATTTTCTGCAAGATTACATCATTATTGTCTTCCATTTTCGAAGTGATAGGCGTTCCGCTCACAGCAAACCCGTCTCATTTTTTTCTTGTTGGAGTGAACTTGTGATGCTTGAGCAAAGAGACAAGATTTGCCACATGAGACATGTACTAGGATTGTAATCAATATGACTTTATTAAAATTTTGCGATGTGAATAGTATAATTATATCGCATTAATACACTGCACTCCTTACAACAATGCCGGAAAAATGTAACCCGCAAGATTAACAGCGGTTTTTGCTGATTAGTGGGGAGACAGGTAGTTCTTCATTGTAAGAGTATACGACAACAAATCCAGATAAAAAACAACACAGTTTTCACAATAAAAAACACTCAAACACTCGTATGAACCACGTTGCAAGCCAGTTGGCGTCGACACAGGCGTGCATTTTCGATTGCAAACGATCATAAAGGTAGCAGAGGAAGGAAGGAAGAGTAGGGCTTAACGTCCCGTGGACATCATTGGTCCACAGATGAGATTCCTTTTCAAAGGAAGCATCACTGCATAAAAGTACCTATTTTATGGTGCAGTAGATTGTCCCAGGCATATTTTACCTTTTGTTACCATATGACAACTGTTATTACACGGCCTGCAGAACAAGTAAATTCCTCCATCATCATGTCCCATAATTATAAATGCGTAGGCTTCCGCGGCCAGAGCCAGTTAATATAAAAGTTTTCTACGTGTCATAATGTAAGATAGCTATTACCATAATAACCGACTTTTCGGCCAACATTACAGTGGCCTTCTGATGGGTATACTGATGTGACCTGGTTGTTACTCGTCACTATATTTTGTCACTTCTGTTAATGTCACAGTTAACGGCAGTGACAAAATGTAGTGACGAGTAATACCCAGCTCACATCAGTATACCGATAAGAAGGCCACTGTAACGTTTGGCGAAATGTCTGTTATTATAGTAACAGCCATCTTCCTTTACGAAGCGGTAGAACATTCAAAAAAATTTTATGTTTAATATCCTATAATTCTTAAAAAATGTTCAAATGTTTGATACGTTTAAGGGACTTAACTGCGGGGTCATCGGTCTCTAAACTTACAAACTGCTTATGAACTACCTTATACTAAAGACGACACAAACATCCATGCCCGAGGGGAGATTCGAACCCCCGACTATATCGGCCGTGCAGATTGTGACTGGCGCGCCGCAGGCCGCTCGGTCACTGCGGCCGTCCATAATTGTCAACTAGCCACGGCTCCAGTGTTGTTGCTGACGAAGGTCTTTGGTGTACACCACGATGGGCATTTTTCTGTTGAAAATTCACACTACCTACCTGCCGTAAAAATACCTGAAGCTCAGATAAAACAGCCTGCGCAGTATACTTTGTGTCCAGTATGTGTAACGGTCCATTGATACACCTATCCGGCTACCCAAGGGCACGCAATGCGTTCGTGTTCAACTGGCTGAAACTGTTCATCAGGAAATACGTATTGATTGGTGTGGAACACTTGTACCTTGGAATAAACGTTCTAAAGAATCGTCGCTTCTAAACTCATGACAGTGACTATGTTCAGGTCAAAACAGAGGATGCATAGACCGACCACCTGTTCGACATCTATAAGCCACGAATGGAAAAGAAAATTAGGGTTAAACGTCCCGTCAACAGCTGGTTATTAGAAATGGTGAAGGCGAATCATGAGCCACTGTGCAGCAGGAAAGTGTGGGTCGCGATAATTGATGATCGTATTTTGGGATCAGTTTTCCTTCCACGTCGCCTAAAGGCCACAACTTCCGGCTTCTCTTGCGGTTGAGTTGCCTTCCTTCAGGGCCGGCGCAAGCCTTAACTGCCGCACCGTGCGAACTACAAAATCGTCGTCCCCCAATATTAAAAAAAAGGATCTGTTTAATCTTCAAAGTTATTCATATTTATACAGATCTTACGCTTAAAAATAATTTTAATAAACCATGCGAATTTAGAGTTACCATAAATATTGTTCTGCTGTTTTGTACCGTTAATTTATTTTATGGAAACAGTATAATTACAACAAAATTTAACATTTATACATTGATATGCTTTGAACAATGTTTACGGAACCAATTTTGCTTTGAATAAAATAAAAATAAAAAAAACGCGGTAAATATTTACGAAACTGATCATTAAATAAATTAACTTATCTACTCAAATCTAATCTTCCTAATCTTTGCTTACTCAATCTCTTTCACTCTATCTGCATAATTTAACTCATGCTTAAGTTCGTGCTCAATACATATTGTTGCAAGTTCATTTAACGAGTTTACCTACTACTGGAGTATGAGCACTTAGCGACTTACAACAAAGTTACCATGTAATTATAAACCTCTATGAAACTTCTTTTCGTTGACAAACCCAAAAAATATAACGAAAGTTAATCGCTTACTACTTTTCCACTACTCATGCAGCATTCATGTGGTATTCCGCATCGCAGTTCATTACTTCTAGGCCATTAACTGTAACTGCGATAGATTTTATAGATATTATGAATGTACATAGATTCGGTACTATATTTTCGAAATTATATCGTTGCGTGGCACACAATTTAGAATGCATGACATCATAAACAATCATCATCAGGTTTTATTTTATTACGTGTTTACTAACTCTATTTGCAACATATGTCACAGTTTTTTAATATTCCACTGCATGTATCTAGAAAATTATACTATTGTAGGAGACGCTGTTCGGAAATTTAACTGCGCGAAAACGAAACTACAGGGCTAAATTCGGTAAAGAAACGGGCGAAATGGACAGAGTTTGGCAGAAGGCGACGGACAAGAGTAGACTGACACTGCTAACAATGGAATAAATATATACACGGGAAACGCCGGGTACTAACGCTGGTAGAAACATACTGACGCGCTGCACTTCGGTTGCCATTTTAAAGAACCGCCACTGAGCATACGTAGCTCTTTCGTGTCTGACTTTTCAGAAAAGAGTAACGACTTAGTCTTGATTGCCGTGTAATTCACTTTTCTTCGCCTTATTTTCATTCTAGCTACTGGAACGACGCGTCCTTATTTGCAGCATTCCCAATTTTTCGAATAATAGGTCGTATGACAATAATGAACAATTTTCATGCAAACTACTAATTGTACCGTACATGAAGAGCACTTACCTATTACACCACAAGTCTAGACGCGCCTCTTTTCCCGTGATTAAAGAAAATTAATAAAATTGTTTCACCTCGTCCAATTGCCAAAATGAAACACTGCCTACTAAGGTACTTCTAAAAATAAACAACAGTTGACAAAAGTAGCTTACATACTTAACAGTCATATAAAGGCAAGTGACGACTCTCCAAACAAAAAAAGGAAGCAATGGCTTAACAGCCGCGGCGGAGCGGCCGAGCGCATTGAGGCGCTATGCTACGTTGCGCGAAACCGTTCCCCGACGGGGGTTCGAATCCCCCCTCGGGCATGGCTGTTTGTGCCGTCTTTACTATCAGGTAGTTCATAAGTAGTTTGTAAGTTGATGAACTGGTGACCCCGCAGCTAAGTCCCATAAGCTTTACAAACATTTGAACCGTTTCAGGGTTTCAAAAACGCGAACAGTTATTCTATATCTACATACATACTCCGCAGTTCACCGTGAGGTGCGTGGCGGAAGGTACACTGTACCACTACTAGGCATTTCCTTTCCTATTCCACTCCCAAATAGAACGAGGAAAAAAAGAATGCCTATATGCCTCCGTACCAGCCCTAATTTCTCTTATCTTGTATTTGCGATCTTTACGCGAAATGTATGCGGCAGCAAGATCGTACTACACTCAGCTTCAAATTCCGGCCCTCTAAATTTACTCAACAGAAATTCACGAAAAGAACGTCGTCTTTCCTCCAGCGAACCCCAAATGAGTTGCCGGAGCATTTCCGTGACACTCGCGCATTGGTCGAACCTACCAGTAACAAACCTAGCTGCTCGCCTCTGAAATGCTTCTATGTCTTCCTTCAAACTGATCTGATGCGAGTCCCAAACACTTGAGCAATACTCAAGACGTGGTCGTAAAAGTGTTTTATACGCGGTCTCCTTTACAGGTGCAGTACATCTTCCCAAAATTCCCCAAATTAACCGAAGTCGGCTGTCCGCCTTACAACTGTCCTTACATGTTCGTTCCATTTCATATCGCTCTGCAATGTTACGCCTAGATATTTGAACGACGCGACAGCATCAAGAAGCTCACTACTAATGCTGTATTCGAACATTATAGGATTATTTTTCCTACCCATGCACATCACCTTACATTTTTCTACATTGAGAGCTAGCTGCCATTATTCGCACCAAGTAGAAATTTTGTCTAAGTCATCCTGTATGCTATTTCAGTCAGTTAAAGACGACACCCTCCCATACACCACAGCTTCATCAGCAAACAGCCGCAAATTACAACTTACTCTGTCCATCAGATCATTTATATAGATGGAAAATAACAGCGGTCCTATCACTCTTCCCTGGGGCACGCCTGACGATACACTCCTCTCTGATGAACACTTGCAGTCGAAAACAAAGTAATGCGGTCTATTACTTAGGAAGTCTTCCAGCCAGTCACAAATCTGTGAACCTATTCCATAAGCTCGTATCTTTGTTAGCAGTCTGTCATCGCCTCGAACGCTCTTTTCAAGTCGAGAAAAACACAATCCGCCTGTTTCCCTTCATCCATGGCTCGCAAGATGTCATGTGAGAAAAGGGCAAGCTGAGTTTCACATGAACGATGTTTCCTAAACCCGTGCTGATTCATAGAAAGAAGTTTTTCCGTTTCAATGAAATTTAGTATATTCGAACTATTCGAACTGAGAATATGCTCCAAAATCCTACATGAAACTGATGTCAACGATATTGGCCTGTAATTGTGTGGGTCCGTTCTCTTTCCTTTCTTGTAAACGGGAGTCACCTGCGCTTTTTCCAATCACTACGAACTTTGCGCTGAATTAAAGATTCGCGATAAATGCAAGCTAAGTAGGGGGCCAATGCCGCAGAATAGTCTTTGTGAAACCGAACGGGTATTCCATCCGGATCAGCAGACTCTTTCGTATTTAGCTCTCTCAGCTGCTTCTCTACACCGGAAATTCCTATGTCCTCCATTTCGGAATAAGTACGCTGATGAAATGATGGTACATTTGAGCGGTCCTCCTGCGTGAAAGATTTGTTAAAGGTTAAATTTAGAACTTCAGTTTTCCGTTTGCTTTCTTCTATTACTGCCCCAGAATGATCAACGAGTGACTGGACAGTGGGCTTTGACCCGCTTCTCGATTTTACATAGGACCAGAATTTTTTCGGGTTCTCGGAAAGATCTTTTGGTAAGGTATGGCTGTGATAATTATTGAATGCTTCGCGCATCGATCTTTTTATAGACGCCAGAATCTCTACTAACTTTTGCCTGTCATCATTTGCGTGTTCCTTTTTGAATCGAGAGTGCAAGAGTCTTTGCTATCTTAGCAGGTTTCTAACATTATTATTTTACCACGGTGGATCTTTTCCATCCTTAATCGTGTTTACTGGCATATATTGCTCTAACTCTTTATTTACAAAGCACTTAAATTTAGTCCACAATTCCTCTACATCCATAGTCCCGAAATTAAACGATGCCCATTCGTTTTCTAAGTGCGATCCTAACATTTGCTTATCGGCTCTTCCCAACAAAAACACGCTCCTAGCCTTCTTGATTGGTTTATGAACTTTGGTCACCATCGACGCTATGACAATATCATGATCACTAATTCCTGTCTCTACACAGACATCGTTAATAAGGTCAGGCCTGTTCGTGGCTATAAGGTCTAAAATATTTCCATTGCGCGTGGGTTGCCGATTTAACCCTTTCGCTACGGTGAACTTCTGCAGAAGTCGGGAGCGAATGTGCTCCACAGCCGGTGGACTGCTGCAGCAGTCGAGTGCTGCCTGTGCCGCCCAGCCTGTGGACTGCTGTAGCAGTTCCGCCTCGTGTCATACATCGTAATGTAATGCTACTGAAATGTAACGTAAAGCAATTGTAAATAAATATTATTTAACAAGCCAAATATGGCTTTATAATAATAACGTCCACATCCCACAAGAGCTGAATCCAAAACTTGGATCTTTTAGAATTTACGAAAAAAATTACGAGAATTGTGTGAAAGAAGGAAGAAAACTGTTTCTATTCCAAATGAATTTTCCCTAATAAATATATAGCATAAAGTCCAATAATTGCGATAACACTTAGAGTGTGAGCCGGCCGCGGTGGCCGAGGGGACTGAGGCGCTTCAGTCACGGTCTGCACGGCCACTACGGTCGGGGGTTGGAATCCCCCCCTCGGGCATGGATATTTGTGCCGTCCTTAGTTGTAGCTAGTTCATAAGTAGTTTGTAAGTTTAGGAACTGATGACCCCGTAGTTAAGTCCCATAGACTTTACAAACATTTGAGAGTGTGAAAGTAGGACAGAGTAGAGCGGAAAATGCGCCGTACAGCGGGCACGGCCGGGCGCGACTGGCGCTCGTCCACAACGCACGGCGCAACAATCACGGCGCCGGAGTGAAAGGGTTAACTGCTCAAGACAGTTCTCTGTCGTTCTACCACGCTAGCCCTTCTATTCTTGTTGCCCTTACGTGAAGCGGTTGCACATCAATAGCTTTCCGCCCATACGTACTTCTCGGAACGGCCACTTTCCCCTGTCCCGTCGAACACAGTCGTAAGTCAGACGTAACCTCACGCGGTCAGTGGCGGAAAAACCACGTGCTCGGTGACACCGCCTCTTGGAACAGACTCTGCCGGCGCCTGTCTGTGAAGGACGCGCTCCAGGAACCCGGCGTGGGCTCCCCTCTCTGTGTCCGCACCTCTGCGCCCTGCAGCTTCACAGAATTCCAGGTTCCGAGAAGCTTTTTGCGCTGGCAACGCTTGTAACCATTTCATTGTTTCTACTCTTTTAGATCTTATCGGTATCCAGAGTCAACACAGTTTTCTGTAAGCTTGCAACAGCGATGTTTGCACCAACTTAAGCTATCTAAGTTAATGATAAGACGACAAATGTAGGCCGCGGTGGAGGGTGTGATATTTCTGGCCTGTGGCCACTTCATATTTCTGGCCGCTGGCCGTTCCTTTGCTAACATCGTACGTGTCTTAAACGAGGAAGAAAGACAGAAGTGCAGCATATGCTGAAATGTGGGGTGGGGAGCAGTAGCATATGGCACAGTAGGTGCTTGTTCCCGTGAGAAAGCCCGCCTATGTTACTGGTGCTCTCCTCGCATTGGCTGCTGCATTTCACGTCACGTGATTTCTTTTGAAATTAGTTTTGTTTATTATATACTAAATATTAAGTATTCAGAGCTGGGAATTTGTGATAAATATCTCTCAAGGACAGGCTAGGTTTTGACAGTTTAAAAAGTTTAAGGTGCCTTCTCTTATTGTAACAAGAGAAGAGCGATTTTGCAGAAGGCGCGCGACGGCCCTGGAAATGAGCGTCAGGTGCCCTCTCGCAACGCGCAGCAGTTTCAGTCTCGAGCTGACCACTATTAGGCCACGCGTCGTAGACAAAAAAAAAAAAAAAAAAAAAAAAAAAAAAAAAAAAAAAAAAAAAAAAAGGCCTTAGGTCCAAAAAAAAAATTGCAAGAAGCTGAATTTTTGGTATGTTGTTAGGGCATATTAGAGTAGTATTAAACCAAGTTTGCAGCTTCGAAATCCTTTAGCTTAACTTTTAAGATCCAAAAAACCTCCAAATTTTCTGACATTTTTCTGGTTTTGGCTTATAACTCGTGAAGGGTGGTTTTTTTACGAAAAGTCACTCACACCTCTATTAATGTAGATAAAATATGCTACAATTTAAGCCCAACTGCAGCTCTGTAAGTCCAATCGTTCCCGAGATACTGGACTTCAAAGATTGACTTATTTCCCCAAAAAGTTCAAAATTTCGATTTTAGTCATATTTCGGCTAGAATACTGGCTTTAATGATCATCCCACGGGGAAAGTCATAATAAAGAAAGTTATAGAGCAGTTATTCAGCTTTAATCTAAGTAGGAAAACTCGGAGTATTCAATAAAATGACCCAGACGAATTGCAGTCCTCTTATCCTATATATGTTAAAGAAAAAGGAGGAATTACTCATTGACGATGATTATTAACGCATTTTATATAAATAGGTGTAATTTATGTGTTAGTGCATACCAATATATTTGTGAAAGTAGGCATTACTGTAATAACAACGAAAGCCTCTCTGTTTGGGGGTATTGGCCAGCCATTAAGGGATTGGGACTTTCGTTCGTAGCGAGGCCTTTTGTTGTGTGAAGGCACCCCCGCCACCCTCACCCCTCACTCGGAGTGGTGACCCAGCGGGGGTTCTATCCTCCCTCCCAAACTTCTTGTCTCCGAGGTCTTCCTCACTACACCCAGTCTGCCCTTAGAAATGACCGTACACGGATCTCTGAAGAACGTTTCAAACAAAAATCGTCTAAGTCTCGATCGTGGTGGTGTTTTAAGTACTTTATTTTTTACAATATGTCGGAGCTACCCCCGTCGGATGTTTGTCTCATGTGTCGGGAAGTGCTTGGAGAGGGAACAGTGACAGTGAAAAACGCGGGATCTCCATCAGTGTCCTAGCGCGCTGGACTGGTCGCACGGTGCATATGCTGAATATCTGTGAGGGCTTGCAGTAATTCTGGAATGTCTCCTGCACCAGCACTGAGCAACACGTTGACATGAGATCCTCTCGTATCGACCGAGATACTACTTCGACAAACTAAAAACGTCGTTTGAATCCCAATACACAATTTCCTTTGAATGAGAAACTACTGCCCATCAGACAATGGTACTTTTAAAAGGAATGACAAGGTACGAACAGTGGCTACAGCTACAGTGAAAGTGCAGAACAAGGTGGTCGCTATTGATCCTCTCACAATCTTCTTAAGGCTGTGCATTACGAAAACGTCAGATCAAGATTTATGAGAGCACTTCGCCTTCAAGATGGCCCTCTAACTCATGGCACTATTTTCGGAGGTGGGTATGCGGAAGGGTACAAAAACCACCTTCTTCAGTGATTTCGCTCCTCTCACTAAAAACATCTCCATTACACAAATTACTTTTGTTGTTTTCGATGGAGGACATCTACTATAGACAGTTATCTGGCAACGTTACAACAGCATCCGCGAAATTGTAGCCTCCTACATTTCCTGCACTATCCATCGCTATGGGAGGAATGTGGCTGTGGTGGTCAATGGCAATTCAGAGGACGGGCCGGGCAGTAGCACAAAGCAGCCGTTATGCTGTACCTGCATGCAGCGAAATAATATTCCAAGACTGTTCAAATGTTTGTAAATCTATCGGACCAAACTGCGTGGTCATCAGTCCTTAGCTCACAAACTACTTAAACTAAGGTAAACCAACCTAAGGACAAGAATATCCATGCCCCAGGGAGGACTCCAACCTCCAAGATTGTACTGTGATCAAAGTGACTCAGAAAAAATTTCTTTCCAACGGAAAGACAAGCAGCGCTTGATCAACTTTATTCGCTCTGGAATGGAGAGCGAAGGACTAGAGATCAAGCAAACTACCGACGACGCTGACAGCCTTGTCATCAGGACGGCGCTGGAGAAGAGCCACCAACATGAACATGTCCTAATAGCTGGAGGGGATGTCGATTTCTTGCTCCTCCTCAATGGGTTGGGCTTCAATACAAGGAACATATTCCTCCAAAAAGGTGGAAGGCGTGGAGCTAGTTGTGAACAGTTTTGGTCAACATCCTTCAATCTAGAACAAATGTCGCTCCATCCTGGATTAGAGCTGTTTCTCCACGCGTTCACTGGTTGCGACACGGTATCTGCCATTTTCGGGCAAGAAAAAAACAAAAATAATAGACATAATTGAGAAGAATACCCAGCTGATTGGCGTGGCTGCCACATTTCTTTAGCAACATGCCGCTGTAGAAGAGATAGCCTCTGAATGCTGGAAGTGCTTCGTCGCCCTATATAGTGGTGGAGACGACGTCAACCTTCAAACTCTCCGCTACGAACTTTTCCTCGGGTCTGCTGCGAGTGCAAAAGTCCAGCTTGCTCGTCTACCCCCAATGCAAGAAGCAGCGGACCAGCACTCCTACAGGACATACCACCAAGTTCAGATGTGGTTGGGCGTCGAGAAGGAGCTATCTGACTTGGGTATGAGAAGAAGCCAGCAAGGTCTAACTCCTATCACCACAATCCAAGACGCAGCGTCCTCAGTACTAATGAAGGTGATGTGCAAACGAAGGCATGGGTGTGGTGACGGGAGCTGCTCATGCCAAAGAGCAGGGCTCTAGTGCTCTCTTCTTTGCCGAATGGGCCAGGGTAAGACATGCCGCAACACCCCAAACGTCTCGACAGATTCGGAAGAGGAAGATGTGGACGAACCAGCTTCGGTTACAGAGCTCCAACAGACATTAGAAACAACGGAGCCTGGGCCAGGAAGGGTGTTTCCTTCGACGATACAGCCCCCTCCTCGGCCACCTCAACTCTCACCTCGACGTACCACTTAAGGTTTTACATGTACATTATGTAATAAGTGGCACTACCTGTAAAGAAATATTTGTTTCCTGAAAAATTAATCATCTGGACCAATTTATTGAACTATCCGATTTTCCCAACTTTTAGTTTTTTAACGATAACTTGAAACCTATTAGGCCTATGGACTTCGTTCTGTACTTAAATTAAAGCTAAATAACTGCTCTATAACTTTCTTTAGTATGACTTTCCCCGTTGGATGATCATTAAAGGCTATATTCTAACCGAAAAATGACTAAAATCGAAATTTTGAACTTTTTGGAGAAATAAGTCAATTTTTGGAGTCCAATATCTCGGGACCTATTGGACTTACAGAGCTGCGGCTGTGCTTAAATTGTAGAACATTTTATCTAGATTAATAGAGGTGTGAGTGACTTTTCGTGAAAAAACACCCTTCACGAGTTATAAGCCGAAACCAGAAAAAAAGTCCGAAAATTTCGAGGTTTTTTGGCTCTTAAAAGTTAAGCTAAAGGATTTCGAAGCTGCAAATTTGGTTTAATACTACTCTAATATGTCCTAACAACATACCAAAAATTCAGCTTCCTGCAATTTTTTTGGACCTAAAAATACCTGGCGACTGGCCTATATATGCGCCGGACCGCGCCGGTCATGAGTAAAAGGTTTGTGTAATAGTGATAACAGTCGAGGTCTCAACATGAACTACGGGCAGCATAGGACGTGTAGTATTAACAAAAGTTTTTCATATTTAATTACTTATTTAATAAATGGCATCCCTGACAATTAACAATCTCGCGAGTCGCTTCTTATGCTTCCATTCTACAGAACTTATTTTAGCCTCACTTGTATGCTGTACAAGAACCAACGACCTGTGTGCTGTCTTCCGCGCTGGGGACACAACTATAGAAGACAACAAGTTAGTCAAAACTTCATGCTTTCCATAAAGACTTGGACAGCAACTACGGCACCTCGTGCGTACTGTAGGGCGGTACAAACGCACACTGCTACGCAACAGCATCCGCAAGGATATGAAGGTTTTAGGGGACTTGTGGGAGGAAGCAGTACTAAATTCTCCGTCCGCAAATAAAACCCTAGGAAGCTTGTAAGGGGCCAAACGAAGTTTGGGTTAACATAGGCATAGTTTCATTAATATCGGAACATAGGCACAGTTTCATTAAAATCGGATCACGGATAAAAATATACCGTATTTTTTTTTAAGATTTTCAATGTGCGTCATGTCTGTCCGTCCACCTAATGGAAACCTGTTATCTCTAAAATTATTTCACATATTTGCATGAGGTCTTCAATATTTTTTCATTTCATAAAAATCAGATCACGGAAAAAAATATCGTAATTTAAGGTTATTACATACGACCATCATGTCTGCTTGGTTGTTTGAACTTATTAATCTCCAAATCTACTAAACGAGTCTGAAACAAGGCGGAGCGAGAAACTTTGATGTGAAAGGATCTGATGCAACAATGGAATGGTTGTGTCAGTGTAATATAGTACATTTGGAAGAGAGAGACTGTTGAAATTTCAGAAGTAACAATGAGGAGGGAGTGATTCTCCAAAAAGAAGTCGCCTGTTACTACAGGCGCGGTGTCAATAAAGTATTGCAGAGAACTAAATAGACCATTCTGTAGGGTTTTTGAAGATGTTGCAGGAATGGATGGAGAGGTGGGGAAATTTAAACAGTTGGTGGAAAATTCGTGACATTGTGGGAAGATGCGCCAGACGAAATGGCGCAGAAGAACTCAAAAGAGTGGATGTTGTAGTTGTCGTCAACACTCCGATGATAAAGCCCTTCGGACAACTTGTTCCTGAGCATGTCTCATCATCTCAAAATACGAACGGTAACCCACATCAGTTTATAACTCAACACTTCTATCTAATGCCAAACCGACATTCGTTTGGTGTCTCAAAGTGTGTACCAACAATCAAACCCTCGCTTTAGTCAAGATATGCCACAATTTTTCCCCAGTTCTGATTAATACCTGCTCATTAGTTACACGATGTACGCTTTTAATCTTCAGCATTCTTCTGTTGGCAAAAATTTCGAAAGCTTCAATCCTCTTCTTTTCTGAAGAGTTTATTAGCCACATTTCGATCCCATACAAAGCTTCACTCCATAAAAATGCCCCTAGACAAGACTTCCTGACACTTAAATTAATATTCAGTGCGAACAAATTTCCCTACTTCAGAAATGGTTTTCTTCTCATAGGCTTGCTGAATTTAAATCCTTTCTCTGGAGGCAATCATTGTTGTTGTGGTCTTCAGTCCTAAGACCCTACTCTATCCTGAGCTAGCCTCTTCAAGTCCACATAAGAACGGCACCCTACATCTGTCTCAATCTGCTTACTGTATCCATCTCTTGGTCTTTCCCTGCGGTTTTTACCCCACACACTTCCATCCAACGCTAAATTCACAATTCCTTGATGTCTAAGAATGTGTCCTACCAATCAATCCCTTCTTCTAGTCAAGGTATGCCAGAAATTCCTTTTCTCCCCATTCTGTTCAGTACCTCCTCATTAGGTACGCGATCCACACACCTAATCTTCAGCATTCTTCTGTAGCACGATATTTCAAAAGCCTCTATCCTCTTCCTTACCGCGCTGTTTATCGTCCATGTTTCACTCCCATACGAGGCAACACTCCACAAAAAAGCCATCAGAAAGGACTTCCTTAGGCTTAACTCAATATTCGAAGTTAACAAATTTCTCCTTTTCAATGACGCTTTTCTACCCATTGCCATTCTGCATTTTATATCCTCTGTACTACGACCATCACTTGTTATTTTACTGCCCAAGAAACCATACTCATCTACCTCCTTTATTGTTCAAAACCTAATATAATTCCTTCAGCGTCACCTGATTTTCTTAGACTGCGCCCCATTACCCTAGTTATGCTCTTGTAAATGTTCATCTTATATGCACCTTTCAGCACATTGTCCATTCCGTTCAACTGCTCTTCCATGTCCTTTGCAGTCTCTGACAGAATTACTATGTCGTCGGCAAAACGCAATGTTTTTATTTCTTCACCCTGAATTTTAATTCCTTCTTCCTGTCTGCGCCGGCTTTCTTTGGAATGGGGATTATAACATTTGTCTTAGAGTCTGAGCGTACTTCTCCTGTCTCATACATCTTACACATCAGGTGAAACAGTTTTGTCATTGCTGGTTCCCCCAGAGACTTCAGTAGCTCAGAGGGAATGCCATCTACTCCAGGGGCCTTGTTTCGACTTAGATCTTTCAGTTCTCTGTCAAATTCAACTCTCAGGATAGTATCTCCTATTTCATCCTCATCTACTTCTTCTCCCCTTCCTACAATATTGCCTCTAAGTTCATTTCCTACGTAGAGCCTCTCTATATACTCTTCCCAGCTTTCAGCATTCGCTTCTTTGCTGAAAACTGGTTTTCCATCTGTGTTCTAGATATTCATAGAGCTGTTTTTCATATCTACAAATATCTCTTTTACTTTCCTGTAGGCTGTATCCATTTTCCCCTATTTATACATTCTTCTACATCCTTGCATTTGCCTTCTAGCCACTCCTGCTTAGCCATTTTGCACTTTCTGTCAAACTCATTTCTTAGTCGTCTGTACTCCATTTTGCCTGTTTCATTTACTGCATTTTTATATTTTATCCTGTCACCCATTAAATTTAGTATGTCCTGTGGTATCCAAGAATTTTCTGTAGGTCTTGCCTTCCTACCTATTTTTTCCCCTGCTGCCTTCACTATTTCATCTCTCAATGGTACCCATTCATCCTCTACTGTTTTGTTTTCCCCCGTTTCTGTCAATTCAAATCAAATGTTTGTTAAGCTTATGGGACTTAACTACGGGGTCATCAGTCCCTAAACTTACAAACTACTTATGAACTACTTACGAACTAAGACGGCACAAATATCCATGCCCGAGGGGGGATTCGAACCCCCGACCGTAGTGACCGTGCTGACCGTGACTGGAGCGCCTCAGTCACCTCGGCCACCGCGGCCGGCCTTCTGTCAATTGTTGCCTCAACCTCCCTCTGAAATTCTCAAGAACTTCAGGTTCCTTCAGTTTATCCAGGGTCCATCTCCTCATTTTCCTACCTTTCTGCAGTTTTTTTTTTTTTTTTTTTTTCCCGTTTCAGAGTTTATATGTGCCCCTGGGTATGTCTTACAGTTTAAAACCTGGTTCCGAAATCTATGTCTTACCATTATAAAATCTATCTGGTATCACCCGGTGTCTCCTGGTCTCTTCCACGTATACAAGCTTTTTTCGTGAGTCTTGAACCAGGTGTTTGTTATAACT
Organism: Locusta migratoria; assembly: GCA_026315105.1. Lineage (NCBI taxonomy): Eukaryota > Metazoa > Arthropoda > Insecta > Orthoptera > Acrididae > Locusta > Locusta migratoria. The sequence continues at coordinate 748,753,785 of CM048745.1, read as the reverse complement.
AAATTATGTTCCGTGCAAAATTCTAAAAATGTTCAAATGTTTGTTAAGCTTATGGGACTTAACTACGGGGTCATCAGTCCCTAAACTTACAAACTACTTATGAACTACTTACGAACTAGGACGGCACAAATATCCATACCCGAGGGGGGATTCGAACCCCCGACCGTAGTGGCCGTGCTGACCGTGACTGGAGCGCCTCAGTCACCTCGGCCACCGCGGCCGGCTGCAAAATTCTAGCCGGCCGCGGTGGCCGAGGGGCTGAGGCGCTCCAGTCACAGTCTGCACGGCCACTACGGTCGGGTGTTCGAATCCCCCCTCGGGCATGGATACTTGTGCCGTCCTAGTTCGTAAGTAGTTCATAAGTGGTTTGTAAGTTTAGGGACTGCTGACCCCGTAGTTAAGTCCCATAAGCTCAACAAACATTTGAACATTTGAATTTTTGAGCAAAATTCTACCAGGCGGCTTCCTCTTTCATTCATTTTTCCCAGACCATATTCGCCTACTATCTTCCCTTCCCTTCCTTGTCCTACTACCGAATTCCAGTCTCCCATAACAATTAAGTTTTCCTCTCCCTTAATTGTCTGAATAATTTCCTTTAGCTCTTCATATATTTCTTCGATCTCCTCATTATCGGTAGAGCTAGTTGGCATATAAACCTGTACTACTGTTGTCGGTGTTGGCTTCGTATCTATCTTTACAATGACAATGCGATCACTGTGCTGCTCATAGTAGTTTACCCGCATTCCTATTTTCTTATTCATTATCAGTCCTACTCCTGTGATACCCCCAACTGATTTTGTATTTATAATCCTGTACTCACCTGACCAGAAATCCTGTTCATCCTGCCACCTAACTTCACTAATCCCCACTATATCTAACTTCAACCTATCCATTTCTCTTTTTAAATTTTCTAGCTTTCCTACCTGATTAAGGGATCTAACATTCCACGCTCCGATCCGTAGTATGCCAGTGTTGTCTTCCATGATGAGGACATCCTCCTGAGTAGTCCCCGCCCGGAGATCCGAATGGGGGACTATTTTACCTCCGGAATATTTTACCCGAGAGGATGCCATCATCATATGTTCATACAGTAGAGCTGCATGTCCTCGGGAAAAGTAACGGCTGTAGTTTCCTCTTGCTTTCAGCCGTTCGCAGTAACTGTGTGGCAAAGCCACCTTAGCTGATGTTACAAGGCCAGTTGAGTCAATCATCCAGATTGCTGCCCCTGTAACTACAGACAAGGCTGCTGCCCCTCTTCAGGAACCACACGTTTGTCTGGCCTCTCCACAGATACCCCTCCGCTGTGGTTGCACCTACGATACGGCTATCTGTATCGTTGAGGCACACAAGCCACCCCACCTCGGCAATGCCTGTGGTTCATAGGAGTGAGAGACAGTCATAAGTTGTTTTAACTAACAAATAAGAAAACTTATTCTTTATTGTTACTGTCTCATTCCTTAATTTAATTACATCACCATCGCCTGTTTTTATTTGATTCCAGTACCTTGTTTTGTTCTTGTTAATGCTCATCTTACACACTCCTTTCAAGACACTGCCACTCTTTGTAAATGCTCTTCCAAGTCCATTATTGTCTCCGATAGAATTACACTGTCATTGGCAAACCGCAAATCCCTTCTCCTAATTTCTCCTTGCTTTCCTTCACAGCCTTCTCAATGTGCAGATTGAATAGCATCGTGGAAAGGCTATAACACTGTCTTACTCCCTTTTCAACCCCTTTGTCCCTTTCACGCCTATAAATTCCAATAACTGCTGTTATTCCCTCTATTTGAGCCCTGTCGCGTTCAGAATTTGAAGGTCTGTATTTCAGTCAATATTGTCAAAAGCTTCCTACAAATTTACAAAAGTTAGAAACGTAAGTTTGCCTCTCCTTAAATTATTCTCTAACATAAGTCGTGACTGACTGTTATCTCACGTATTTCCACCGATCTTGTTAATCCAGACTGATCTCCCCGAGGTCGATGGGTAAGTTTTCCCATTCGTCTGTAAAACCTTCGAGTTATTATTTTACAGTTATGACTTACTAAACTGATAGTTCTGTAATTTTCACACCTTACTGCTCGTGCTTTCATTGTAATCTATCACTTTCGTCTTTAGTTCTGTCTCATACATCTTTAACACCAGGCGGGAGAGTCGGTACGGCTGGCGTTCGCAAAAATATCAGAAGGAGAGAATTTCATCTGCTTGTTTCGACTTTATTTCTCTTGTATACTTGTATAAGCCCCCCATATATACCTTCCACCTTTCATCTTTCCCTTAGTATTGGTTTCTCATATGATCTCTGGATATACAACTGCTTTTCTTGTATCCAAACCTTTTACAATCCTGTATGTGGTATGTATCTTCCTCCTGCTCATATAGTTTACCAAGGACTCTATTTTGCCTTCTTATCACTCCTTCGTAGCCAATTTCCACTTCCTGTCAACATCATTTCAACACAATTAAAAACCTGATTACGAAATCTATGTCATACCATCATAAAATCTCAAGTCTTCCAGTGTCCAATGGTCTCTTTCACATTTACAACCTTATTCAATCATTCTTAAACGAAGTGTTTGTGGTAATTACGCTCGGTAACATTCTACCAGACGACTTCCTCTTCCATTGCTTTTCCTCAGTCCATATTGTCCTATTTTTCCTTCCCTTCCTTTTCCTATTACCAAATTTCAGTCACCCATGCTAATCAAGTTTCCTTCTCTCTTCACTGTCTGCATAATTTATTTTATCTCCTTACACATATTTTAAAACTACTCGTCATCGGCATATAAAGTTTTACTACTGTGGAGGATGTTTTATTGGCTACTGTAGGATGTTCCCTATGTCGACCGTAGTTAGCGGGGTACCTGCAGTCCTATATTCTTATTCATTATTAGGCCTACTAAAGCGTTACCCTCAATTGATTTTGTATTTATAATCATTTACTTCCTGATCAGAAGTCCTGTTCATTCTGCCACCGAAGTGCATTAATCGACACTGTATCAACTTGTGTCTATATATTACTCTTTGCAAATTTCGTCACTTACCTACCCGATTGATCGAATGTTCATGCTCCGACTATATTACCTCCGGATTACTTCAATGAAAAGGATGCCATCATCATATATTCATACAGTAGAGCTGTATTTCCTTGGGAAAAGAAACGACTGTAGTTTCCCCTTGCTTTCAGCCGTTCGCTGTAAGTGTTTGGCAAAGCCACATTAGCTGACGTTACAAGGCCAGCTCGGTCAATCATCCAGACTGTTGCCCTGTAATGACTGTAAAGGCTGCTACCCCTCTTCAGGAACCACACGTTTGTTTGGCCTCTCCACAAATAGCCCTTCGCTGTGATTGCCACGACCATACAGCTAACTGCATCGCTGAAGAGCGCAAGCTAAGTAGCGAAGGTAAGATTAGTTAGAACGAGACTTCTTTGTTTCTACATGTTTGATGTGGTTCAGTGTTGCATAACGCTTGTGAACTCGCGCACTTAAAAGTTCGCGATCAGTCACGTGTAGAGTAGTTTTGCTCACACTCAATAAACAACTCGAAATTTAGCTAATATATATAAATAATTTTTTTTATTAATTTAGGACGAATAAAATCTTCTAAGGTAGATACAAAACTGAAAAACCAGAACACATATGACTTGTTATTTAACTTTTGTGACTTAATAACCGTCATCTAACTGTGCTTTGCACGTATGACACAATGTTACAACAGCTTTCTTATGAAAAAAAAAAAATATTCACAAGACACATGCTCCTTTTTTATTATGTTTTTTACGCTTTGGACAGACATGACGCAGGACTTTCCAGCGTCTGAGACTTAAGTTTCATTGCAAAATCGTTTCATAAGTCGTCGTATAGGATTAGACGGATATTTTACTTTAATCCTTCGTACAATTTGTGGCCATGTCACCTCCAGGGCCAGTCCGATAACAATCAGGTTTGTATTTTCGTTGTATATTATTTGAATATTTATATGAATAACATTTAAAATCTACAAATAAATGCTTAATAAATTACATAAGGCATACACTTTCATGCCATACCTGGCTGGTTTATTTGCTATGTACATATGGAATTTACAGCGAACTCCAAATGATTCCAACATTTGATCAGTTTTAACATCTTCTCCAACCTGATGATTTTATCTATACTTTGTCACAAAAATTTGACGAATAGCGGCGAGACTGACAAACTAAGACATCTCTGAGCGTGTTTGAATATTGTCAAACCTCATAGTTCTTATCAGTAAAAGAAATTTAATCTGCTCATAACGGCGTGAAAAATATTAGCAGTTGTGCCGTCTGTGTCCCGGATTTCCTATACATTCAAATGAATCGGTTTGTATTCATCGATGTATAAAATTCCAATAAACGCTTTCAGTTGTATGATGTAAATCTCCTTATATCCTCTCTACCTGGAAATTCGATACTTGATTTTGGTAATATGAGCATATGTGTTACCATCTCAATAAAAACTTCATCACTTTTAAAACATAGAAATAGACCCACAATATCCTTGGCATCTTTTACCACAACTTTTATCCCTTCTCTACCAATAAATGTATTATGAGATTTAGTCCTCACATGGATTGTAAATCAATTTTGTTTGTGTTTGCTTAAGTAAAATATGAGACTTCGTGATTGACAGCTCCGTTTCAGTGCAGCGGTAGCTGTGTTCCCCTGTCTAGGTCACTTTCAGTGTTGACCTCAAAATTATTTCTTCTTCTATAAAAATAATTATTATTTTTCAAAAGAGTCAGGTTGGCTGGCCAGACTTACCTTTGTGCTGACCACCGATAGTGACACAAATAAAGAAAAAAGAAAAAAAGGGACAAGCTTTCGGAACAGAGTTACTTCTTTAGGTGGGGGAGAAGGGAAGATAAAAGGATGGGAACAGAAGGGGAAGGTAATTCACGACCTAGGTCATGAGGATGATGTTTAAGGAGTTTGGAAGTTAGAGATACTGTATATTAGTACTGAGCCAAAGAGGAAAGATCACTCAGTAAAGAGAAGAAAAGATGAGTGAACCGAATGATGCTGAGTGGCGGATGGATGGAGGATTGTCTAAACGTTTTTGATTAACAAGGAAAGATAGGAAGATACAGAGGAAAAACATACACACACACACACGAGAGAGAGAGAGAGAGAGAGAGAAAGGTAAGGAAGGGGGGTGAGAAATGAGTAATGGATAGGTGAGTTGAGAATTGGGGGGGGGGGGGAGGGAAGGTTAGCGTAGATTTAGGCTATTAGGGTGGTGGGAGGAGAGGATATGTTGGAGGGCAAATCTATCGGACCAAACTGCGTGGTCATCAGTCCGTAGCTTACAAACTACTTAAACCTAGGCAAACTAACCTAAGGACAACACACACACACACACACCCATGCCCCAGGGAGGACTCGAACCTCCACGGCGAGCAACCGCGCGCTCCGCAGCGAGACGCTTTAGACCACTCGGCTACTCCACCGCGCCAAAATAGCTATCCGATCCCATAAAAACCGTGCCTAAAGCCTTCCCCGGGTAAACATTAGTAACTGTACAAATTTGTAGCTCTTTATGTGTTGTGGTTCAGACGTGATAAACGTACACCGAATAGGCATTCACGTTTATAGATATAGATTATCGGCTCGTCTCTGGTCGAATGGAAGCACGCGAATGAAATGAGCGCAGTACGGTCAAGGCTGGCTGGAAATAGCGCGCTGCTCTCCACGCAGCGAGTGGCGGTCTGCTGACGTGTAGCGTGCTGCGTGGCGTCGTGTCGAGTTTCCCTGGCCTGGCGTGTCATGGCGTGTCAGCTGGCAGGGAAAACCGCCTGCCACAGGAGCGCCCGGTCGGCGCCACGTCGCAACACACCGAGGGCGGCGCGCCGTTCGGCTTGCGTGGCTGCCAGTAGTTGCGGTCGGGTCGACTACGTGCCCAACACAGCTGCAGGGCGGCTGGACGCGAGGCACGTAACCTTTATGGAATCTAGTTGGCTGTCTGTGCAGGCTCCTAGCAATCAGCTGCACAGCAATTTAAACTCATCTAGTTGAAATACCGGCGTATCCAAGATACTTATTTATTCGCATTTTGGCCTACTTTAGGTTAAGGCAGTAACACTAATGCCCGGTTTCAAAAATGTTCAAATGTTTGTAAAGGTTATGGGACTTAACTACGGGGTCATCAGTCCCTAAATTTACAAACTACTTACGAACTACCTTATACTAAGGAAGGCCGCGGTGGAGTAGCTGAGCGGTCTAAAGCGCCTCACTGCGGAGCGCGCGGTTGCTCGCCGTGGAGGTTCGAGTCCTGCCTGGGGCATGGGTGTCTGTGTTGTCCTTAGGTTAGTTTACCTAGGTTTTAGTTTGTAAGATACGGACTGATGACCACGCAGTTTGGTCCAATAGAATTACAAACATGTGACGGACGGCTGAGGTCGACCGATAACCAAAGATCAAACTGTAAAAAAAAAAATCAACGTTCAAATGTTTGTAAAGCTTATGGGACTTAACTACGGGGTTATCAGTCCCTAAACTTACAAACTACTTATGAACTAGCTAAGACTAAGGACGGCACAAATATCCATGCCCGAGGGGGAATTCGAACCCTCGACCGTAATGGCCGTGCAGACCGTGACTGGGGCGCCTCAGTCCCTGCGGCCACCGCGGCCGGCTGCCCGGTTTCACCAAACTTCATCTAAATATGTTAGACAAACGTCAAATTCAACGCCTCGTTTATTTTTGACGTATCGTCTAAAGCTACAACGTTTCATCTTCGCCAGTCTCAAAGAATTGACGACGCGTTTATTTTAACAGACGCTCCAATCGAAACAGCGTCTAGTATCGTGTATTAAATCGATACTATAGAGTTTTATCGTTTGTTTTCATTGTTCTCTAGTTTTCGATTGAACAAGTGAATAGCGGTTTTCCAGTACAGCCAAAGTTGTTGTGATTCGTAAGTTTGGTGAAACCGGGCAATAATAACGCTAAGAAATTTTGTGGTGATGAGAAAACTTTTTTGTGTGCCTTCTTTCGAAAATTAAAGACGTAATTCCTTACGTGAATTTCACATATAGGCCTAGGGGTCTCAGCGGTGCAGTTGCTTCTGATATATCGGCTGATGGTTGATTTCGAAACCCCATTTAAGCCTGCTATTATCATTTGAATAGATCCAGTACCATAGAACCGCAGAGTTAAAAGCAGCTGTTTTATTGGGGTTAACGGGCTGTTTCTGTTTGTTGGATACCTAGTATTATTTTCATTTTATTCGAGACGTTTTAATGCTACTTTCTTGGACAAGAAATGACTTATATCATTCATTGTGTAGAAATGATCATTGCGCTCGCAAAGTAAACGTTCAGGCCTTAGATTTTCTAGCTAATCTATAAACAATACTTCCGCATAAAAATTATCTCCCATCTTCACAGCCAGAAGACGTGAACAGCAATAAAATAGCTATGTTATCTATACAAAAGCTCCTGAATATTCCAACTACAATAAATCTGTCTTTCATAAACGACTCGCCAAATGCTTTGAAGACGCAAAATCGGCGCGTCAGTTTTGACGGCGAGTTTAACGATCGTTACAATAAACAAACGTCAAAGAGTAAACGATCGCCAATGTCATAAACAACGCTTGGTGAAATCGGGCATAAAAGTGGGCCTGTGCGATCGTCTTTTGACATCTCCTAATTTAAATGAAAGTAACGGCTTAACCTTTCATCTGACAAGCGCGACGAAGTGCAACAATCGACGTGGCAGGAACTGAACAAGTCGTTTGAAGTCCCATGCAGAAATATTGATCCAGAGTCGTCCAAAATTGGAAAACAGTTGACGGTGCAGGATTTTGTGATGTATACGAGTGATCTCAAATCCATTCCATATTTTTATATTTCCGGAAGCATTTTAACACTGTATTTCACAAGCGGCTTCTAATCAAATTACGTGCTTATGTAATATTGCCACACTTGTGCGATCAGATTCGAGACACCGTATGAAGTAATTGATGGAAAGTCATTGTGTAAAACACGAGCGATATCTGGTTTTCCCCAGGAAAGTGTTCTACTACCCCTACTGTTCGTTGTCTTCATAAACGATTCAGGAGACAATCTTAGAAGCTCTCCTAGACTGTTCGCGGATGTACTGTCATTATCGGTTAGTAACGGTACCAGAAGATTGGAAGCAACTGAAAAACGATTTAGATATCTGTATGGTGCGAAACATGGCAGCTGACCTTAAATAATGAAAAGTATGAAGTCATCCATATGATCACAAAAATAAATCCATTAAACTTCATGTTCACGTTAAATTCAACTAAATACCCAGGAACTACAATTACGAACAACTAACTGGGAAGGACACTCAGAAAATATCGTAGGGAAGGCAAACCAAAGACTACGTTCCATTGGCAAAATACTTGGAAGAGGCGACAGTTCTACTAAGGAAACCACATACATTACATTTGCCCGCGCTGTTTTGGAGTATTGCTGCGCAGTCGACATCCCATCAGTAGAACTGACGCATGAATAGAAAGTTCAGAGAAGGAGAGCCCGTTTTATGTTATCGCTATGCAGGGGAGGGAATGTTACGGAAATGATGCACGAGTTGAAGTGGAATTCATTAAAAAATGCGAGATATATTGGCGAAATTCCTTTCACCGACTTTCTCCTATGAATGGGAACACATTGTTAGAACGGACCTACATACGAAAACATAATCATGATAATAAAATTCAAGAAATCAGATAGAAAACTGAAAGATTTACGTGTTATTTTTTCCTGCGCGCTACTAAAGAATGGAGCGGCAGATAAATATTATGAAAGCAGTTCGATAAAACTTCTTCCTGGCACTTAATTGTAATTTGCTGAATAAATATGTAGATACTAGCTTAATTCCCGCTGTTCGCACGTTGAATGGTCTGCATTGATTGTTTCTACTTCTAAATATAAATTTTCATAGATTTAGCTTTTAAAATGCTTTCCTAATCAATTATTTTGATACAACTTGTCACCCCCTATTGCACCACTGATGGCAGAATTCAAAAACATGTTGAAACACTTTTTTTTTAATTCTAACTATGGTTCCAAAACCAAATTTTCGGATTTCTAGCATCAAGACAGTCTTACTAGCACCCTTAAAGATTGTCCCAAATTTCACCCACTCAATGGTTGAATTTTCAAAAATATCGATAAACGTGTTTTTAATATACCAATCAAAAATCTGAATCCGAAGTTTTGTATTTCTTGCTTCAAAATTGCCTTAATAGCAACGTATTTTCAAAAATCCGTTCATCCCCTATTTTAACCTCTTAGGAATGGGAATATCGAAAAACCGCTGATGCCTACAGTGTAAAGTAAACAACGTCTACAAATTTCAAGTTTCTATCGTCTATAGATTCACTTTTCAGCGCCGTTGTCTGTCTTTCAGAAACGGATCGAGTACGCGAAATTGCTTTCTTACGCTTTGGCATCTTTCTTGGTAGTTTTTCTTTTAGAACTGCAATATGCACTTATTTTTCTTCATTCGAACGCTTGTTTCAGAAAAACAACCGAAGAATGTGCATCACGTTTCGCTGTATATAACCTCTTTGCTATTATAGTGTCAAAAGTCATCGCTGGTCTTCAGTCCTAATTTTATGTGAGCTGTCGACTTTCAACCACTATATCTTCCACACTCTTATAGCTATCGACACGGAACTGTTGTGGTGTACAACGGAAGACTTTGTACTATATCAACACAGATGGATCGTTCGAATGCATTGTGTATTTTTTGCTGAAGAGCAAAATATTGACACCCACACGTAGAATTTAATACTAGTCGGTAAATTTCAACTGCCGTATATTCAACCCCCTGCTCGGTATCAACCTTCTACCACCATAATGCACAATGGGAGATTGATACCTACTATCACATACAAACACTATTCGTTTGAGATGTGTAGTTTTGGCTGTAGAGTGAAATATAGGCACAAACATCTCTCTCTCTCTCTCTCTCTGTCTCTCTGTCTCTCTGTCTCTGTCTCTGTCTCTCTCTCTCTCTCTCTCTATATATATATATATATATATATATATATATATATATATATATATATATATACGATAAGATAGATGAAGATGTACACTGACCTCTCGGTTATCTTCTAAATTCGATGAAATTAACGTCGGACGACATGGGATCCCGAATCATTCCCTCCGTTCCAGAATATTAGTCAATCCAATTTCGAACTATGTCCTAGTGACTTGGCGGAATTCATGAAAATTCTATTGTTATTTGGGAAGAAGGAGCCCATGATTAGTTGCAAATGCAGTAGACAAACAACAATTTCTGGTCTATGATCGATTCAGTTAGACCACAGGATCGAGTCAGTCGCATGGAAAAATAGCCCACACCATTATGGAAGTACTACGAGCCTGCACAGTGCTTTGTTGACAATTTGGACACATTGCTTCCTGTGTTCTGTGCCACAAGTGCATGGAAATCGTAAGAATAAACAACAACAAAAAACACCTGCTCACCCTTCAAGAAAACTATCAAAACAATAACAGAAAAGAAACATCTCATGAACGACCAAACCAATCTAGCAAACAACACACTTTTCAAGCGTATTGACCACCTAACATAAATATAACATTTTGAGAGTCAACCCCCTTTCATAAAAACACAAATCACTATACCCTCACATCCTCCTCCCCCCCCCCCCCCAGCACTACAACCCAATTAAACCTGCATTTACTCATCTGAAAAAAAAAAAAAAAAAAAAAAAAAAAAAAAAAAAAAAAAAAAAAAAAAAAACTTAACACCCTGTTCACGAAATTGAATCTCTCTCTCTCTCTCTCTCTCTCTCTCTCACACACACACACACACACATGGTGAATTAAGTCGTATTTATATTATAACTATATAACGTTGGCAACACTCACAGACCACACGAAAAACAAATGAACACACGAAATCATTGCCACAATGTAGTGAAATGACAAATAAACAGACAGGCATTCCACTTATAACAGGTGATATGTAATCAGTATACATTTCAAAAAGTGAAATGATGTGATGTGCTGAGATGAAAAGGAAAAGAACGAAGCAAAAACACACGAAAAGTGCTGTATACAGTCCTCAAACAAACGCCAGGAATTAACGAACTCCAGCCAACAAGACGGAGAAACAGTAGTAACATGTAAAGAAGAGACATCAACACCGTGAGTATACCGAATATTAAGTTAAAAACACTTAGGCCTAATGTGCAAAATGTTTTTTTTTACTGTTTTTAATCTATTTATCGAAAACAAACTACAAACCTTTGTATCATTTACAGATCACAGAAGATGCTTTTAAAATAAAAAAAGCGAAACGCGTCTGGTGTAAAATAAATCTCTTAATTGCAGTCAGCATAAGACAGATTACCTCTTATAATCAATTTTAACAGTTGCTGCGGAATATGGCTACACAACCAAACATTGTAAGTTTTATATCATATGTGCGTCAAAATTTAAGGTAAAATGTCCCCTAATTATTAAATATTTACGAAATTACATTAAACGTACCGGGAATTAATTATGAGCCAAAAACTTTAGGACTCTATTTCTCTAAACTGTAACAGGTGGACTTGGTCCACTTTGGATATGAACCCCTCATTTACACTTTAACCTTACATTGATAATGAAGCAAAACTGTGGAGCACTCTCACTGCATGACAGGCTCAAATTAGGTCCTATCGTCGACAGACTTGTCTCGCGCGAGGCAAGAATTTGTATAATACTTTGTAAAATTTTGTTCGTTAACATTATTAATTTTCTTTTGTTTTACTGTTTTTAGATTTAAGCGCAACTACGACTACTAAACTGAAACAGTGAGAAGCTCAGTTTCCAACAGTACTTATTCGGCTCTACCGACAAAGTAGATGAATAACTTTAAATCGCTACGATGCGTAGCGGAAAGGTCATCTAAGGTGGCTGATGCCGAACCAAGTACGGACGATGGTTATCCCGTGAATCCGAGCGTCCAACAACAATGTGACTCAAGCAAGAGACGGTGCACCTGACTCGACGCCCACAGCTGGTGAAGTTGCAACCATCCTCTGCATTTAAAAAGTGACCATTAAAAATATTTTCAACTTCTGACTTTTTGTTCGCAAACCTGTATTTTAATGGTAATACTGTCTCCCAGTCTTCTTGGTTCCCTGTTTCCCTTTCAATTACATTCCTAACTGTTTTCATTTCATTGTCAGATGTACTAATCTCAGAAATAATACGCATGCTTCTGGACTTTTAATAACTTTCCTTAATATTGCACAGTAGTTTTTATAATATTTGACTGTTTCTGATCATTACTCTTTCTTGCTGTTAGATACAGTCCCCTTTCCCGGTTAAAAGATGTTTTATTCCTTTAGTTAGTCATGGTTTTTTAAATTGTTTCTCACTATTATAATTAATTATTTTATCGGGAAAAAGTTTTCAAATACCCTTACAAATGTATCATGAAATATGTTAAATTTCAAATTAACATCGAGTTCCTTGTACACCTTATCCTAGGCTAATAGCTGTAAGCTTCCCCTAAACTTGGCATTTATGAAATCGTTAACTGAACGCACTATTCTGGATGTCTAGTTTAAGTTGCTGTAAGGGGTTACGTCATGTACTGTAACTAGCTGCACACCATGATCAGAAAGACCTTCTGAACAGTATAGGCATTTATATGTTTGAAGTTATCTTGGTCTATAAAAAAGTTATCTATCAGTGTATTGCTGTTCTTTTCTACCCTTGAAGGGAAATCAATAATGGATGTCACATAGAAAGAACCGAATAATACTTCAAGATCATTCTTCCTTTTAAACTCTTCGGGAGAATCAACACTGAAATCCCCGCAAACAAGACAGATAGCAAGGCAAATAAGGTTTTTCACAAATAGTTGAAAATTACCTGATGGGGAACTGTACACTGTTACAATTGTAAAACTGCCACCATTCAGTTTAAGCTCACAGCTACATGCTTCCATATGTTGGTCTACAAAAAGCGTTTTTGTTTCTAAATTTTTTACACACTGAAAACTTTTGGCATTAATGGCAACTCCTCCTCTCCCCTTATTATATCTACTTACACGTGCTGAGAGTTTATGGCCATTGTTATGATTATTTTCCATATCAGTGACAATGTGATGCTCAAATAGGCATTGTACATCTTTTCTATATCCTCTCAAGATATCAAGAGCTCATATACTTTCTTCTTTCATCACCCAATATTTATATGAAATATACTAACATTATTTTTCACTGTAATTTTGTGAATACCTTGAGGTACTTAAACAGTTGCTTGAACAAAAATCCGCTTTGAGCAGCTGGTCAAGCTCAATATTGACCCTTCTTACAGAGTTGTTCAGTTGTGGCCGATCATATCGCATGAAGACAGGCACCAGCCCAACATTTGTATGGCTTATTACAGATTCTATCGTAACCAAGTTACTCTCAATATTATGGCTCCTGCCCTTATCAATACTGTTTGAAGCATCGTGTGTCATGCTGTAAGGAATTATTGCCGAATCCAACACTGAAGCTTGACTCTGTCTTAAATATGGGTTGTATGGTTTTGTAATGTACGGTTTCCATACCGTGAAATGTTTGATTAATACCCAAGAAAACCTTCAGTTTCAGTGCAGAGACACAAATTCTATACTCAACCTAAAATCGAAAATGCTCTGGCGTACATTCATGGCAACTACAAAAACTACGTCTGTTTTCTCAGCAGAATTAAGCACTTAGTATTTATCGAGATGCCATTGCAGAAATCGATAGAAATTGGTAAGAATGTGATATGCAAGCTGCCTGGAATTAGAGATGATGCTGAGCAGAGGATAAAACTTTGATTCAGTTTTAGCACAAAATCCAGTCTACTCCATTACTACTACTACTAATTTAAATATCCTAAGGAATTAGATTAGGTAATGAGACAATGAAGGTGGTAGATGAGTTTTGTTACTTGGGTAGTAAAATAACATGCGATGGTCGCAGTACAGAGGATATAAAATGCAGAATGGCAATGGGAAGAAAAGCATTTTTGAAAAAGAGAAATTTGCTAACATCGAATATTAATTTAAGTGTAAGGAAGTCTTTTCTGAAGGCATTTGTGTGGAGTGTTGCCTTGTACGGGAGTGAAACATGGACGATAAGCAGTGCGGACAGGAAGAGAATAGAGGCTTTTGAAATGTGGTGTTACAGAAGAATGCTGAAGATTAAGTGGGCAGATCACATAACTAATGAAGAGGTACTGAACAAAATTGGCGAGAAAAGGAATTTTTGGCATACCCTGACTAAAAGAAGGGATCGCTTGGTAGGACATATTCTTAGACATGGGGGAATCGTAAATTTAGCATTGGAGGGAAGTGTGTGGGGTAAAAATCGCAGAGGGAGACCAAGAGACGCGTATAGTAAGCAGATTCAAGTGGATGTGGGTTGCCGTTCTTATGAGGAGATGAAAAGGCTTGCTCAGGATAGAGTAGGGTGGAGAGCTGCATCAAACCAGTCTCCGGACTGAAGACCATAACAACATAACAAGTGCAAAAGAAGAAGAAGTTCCACTGAAGATCTCTCCAAGAAAGTTTCAGCTCCTAAAATTTGTAGCATCAATGTTCTTAGATTTGGTGATATGATTTTCATGCAACAAAGAATCTGGAGAAGTGCCTGGCTGTTTAGATCGTTTCAAAATAAAAAAGTAAAACACCATTCCATAGTAATTTCGGCGAAGTAGATAAATGTGACAGAATACAATTCTTTTCTTCCCTTGGTTTAACTTCCAAAACACTGAAAATAAGAAGGGAGACGGATACGACATGTGTTCCTGCGTGATATAAGAGGGAGTATTAAAGGTCGAAAACTGTAACGGAACACAGAGACTGGAACACTCACAAGAAATAATTAAGGAAATGGGACGCACGAGCTTCATCAGACCAAGTTTCAGAGTGATGACTCAAACTTTCGAAAGTAAATAATAATGTAATGTGAAATCTACGTTCTTAAGGTACATTTCGTGTTTCTGACACCATATGTTTAAATGCATATTAAGATCTTTAATGCGTTATAGTATCAGAAATTTGTTTCAGCTAGGTTACTGTCTTATGTTAGGTATGCTAGAAAAAAGGTCAAGGAATCTTCAGTCCGAAGATTAGTTTCAACACCTCAGTGTTTTACTAGAAATGCTCTTGTTTCGACCTCCGAACTGATTTACCCAGCCAGTTATAGGGGGACCTACAGTTAAGCGTAGAAGTATAAACGGCGCAACTCTGTAATTTTAAAGTCAACCAACATAGAAATAAAATATGTGCGAAGTGAAGATAACGCAGGCCGCGCCGTTGTGACCATGCGCTCTGAGGCGCCTTGCTGCGAAATGCGCGTCTGCTCCCCGTCGAAAATTAGAGTCCTCCCTCTGAGAATCTCTCTCTCTCTCTCTCTCTCTCTCTCTCTCTCTCTGTGTGTGTGTGTGTGTGTGTGTGTGTGTGTGTGTGTGTTAAGTTAATTAAAGTAGTTTGTAAGTCTAGGGACTGATAACTACTGTAGTTAACTCGCATAACTTTACAAACATTTGGACATTTTTGACAAAATAGAACATCCAGTAGCGTGCGGGAAATAGAACTCGGGCTTCCTGCTTGGTAGTAAACGTCATTGGCGACTGAGCTATGGAGGCGTAATCCACTGATGTTTGGCTTGTAATTAAAGTACTTTTGTCTTATTACACGTTTCGTTACTGGTATTTCCTATTTCCGTTTGCATTACATCAACATGTGTATACACCGGTGTCTAAAATTAAAGCAACAAACGATAAATTTGCTAGGTTGGGTTTATTTTGCCATAAAACAGCACCAACAGTGGATAGTATAGTAGAAACAATGTAAAGATTACAAAATGGGAACAACTGCAATGTGCATAACAGTAGACAAAAAAGTTTTATTGTTTAGTTTTCTTACTTTTTCTGTCAACTTAATGGGTTTCCAAACACGCTACCACTGCTCTCGGCAGACACGTCGCGTCAAGTCGAATAAAATTTTCGAGCTTTCGATGGCAAACTCCGCCATTGTCATCAGGAATGAAATCACTGACTGCCAGGGTTGTTTTTCCCACTTTATTGTGTTTTAAAGCCGTAAAGGGCAGGCGGGCAGCGGCATTCTACGCCACTCTGCAGCCGAGCGTATTGACAATTAAAAAGGTGTAGCAATGAAATGGACATGGAGCTTAAAAGACAGAATTTAAAAATTAAGATGAAGATTGTGGAGAATAAAAGAATAATATAGAGGTTGGATAAAACCATATTTTTGTGTCCCAGCCTCGTCGCCGTTTTTGTGTCTCGTTTCCGTCGTAGGTGTCGGTGGCCGAGTGGAATGAGACCGACACAGGAATACAGATAGCACGCTGGTGCAGGTACGGAGGGGAGCAGCCAGAAACTAGAAACACTAGAGTAAATTAGAACGAGATATATATTGAACAGAATTTATACAATACTTAACTTTTACAGAGATCAGTACTGCAGAATGCTGATACATAGTTGTTAGAGGCCCGCCTAGTGCCTGTACGATAGCCAAGTCTTCACTGGTGCCTATCTGATTCCGATGTGTTCGCTGGTTCCTATCTCAGTCCCAAGTGAACGATGTCATTCAGTGGAGGCCACGAGCGGAGTTCCAGCAGAGGGCGCTCGTGGCTGACGTCGTAAGAACGCCGCGCCGTGCGTGCATGGCGGCGCGCAGCGAAAGTAGGTGGCGCGCACTTTGGACTTGTGCGACACCACACCCCTCCCCCCCCCCCCAAACCGCCGCGCCGTCGTGGCGTAGGGCTGAGGGCCACGGCGACGGCACTGGGAGGAGGGCCTGGGCGGGGGCGTTACTGGTGGGACGGGCGTCGTAGCTGAGGCTGGGATCGTGACGCCGTCCGCGCCCCGGCATCCGCCTTGCGATCCTCCAGGAAACCCGCCGAAACCTGGGGAAAGGCGCACACCCCCGCCCAGAGGGAGCAGATCATCTTCTTCTGAGGTGCGTGGCCCAAGCTGGGGGGGCCCGCACGGTCCCGGAGTCCCTCTCGGTGACGCTGTCCGCTGAGGCGGCGACGGAGGCGGAGGGGCCGACTGCGTAGGAGGCGCGTAGACATCCATCGGGATCTCGTAGCCTGGGGAAGCTGGGCCCGGCGGCGAGCGATGTGGCTGTGCTCCCTGGCGGTGAACCGGGTCTGGAATCAAGAAACCGGGGACAGGATCGCGCGGCCTGTGCAAGCGCAATTGGTTTGCGTGGCGCCGCAGCTCCGACCCTGTGGAAGAACGTACAGCATACATATTGCGACCGAGCACGCGCTGAATGGTGCCCGGCATCCATAGTTTCTTCTTATTTCCAGCAAACACCCTGTACAGCACCGGCGTAGAAACCTGAAAAAGCGTAGCGCCATACGAACCGACTCGGTGCGTGGGAGGCTGCAGCAGGTGAAGGAGAGTGCGGTGACGGCGGCCGTGTAGCAGCTCGGCAGGAGACGGGCCGTCACGTGGCATGCACCGATACGTAGACAGGAAAATTTGAAGAGCTTGCTGCCTGGAGTGCTGACCTTTCATCTTGTCCATGTGAGACTTGAATGTTCGAATGAAACGTTCTGCTTCACCATTGAACTGAAGGTGAAAAGGTGCAGTGGTAATATGCTGAATGCCATTCACACGACAAAACTGTTGAAATTCCGCACTAACAAACTGAGGTCCATTGTCACTGACGATAGTTTCAGGCAAACCTTCGATGCAAAACACTGATGTTAAGGCACTGATTGTACTAGACGCCGTCGTTGAGTTCATGGCAATCACGAAAGGAAACTTGCTGAAAGCGTCTACAACAATTAACCAGCGCGTATTCCAGAAAGGTCCGGCAAAGTCAATGTGTAAACGTTGCCATGGCCCCTTGGGGCGTGGCCAGTCTGAGAAACGTTGCGGATGAGCCGCCTGATGCTCCGCACAAACTGCACACTGTGACGTCATGCTCTCTATCTGAGCGTCCATACCAACCCAGGTTGGCCAGTTGCTTTGTCCTAACAATACCCCAATGTCCTTGATGCAGGAGGCGTAACACTTCTCGTTGCAGGGAACGAGGAACAATCACTCTTGTTTGGTCGTTGTCAGTATGCAACAACAGAACACCCCGACTTAAAGATAATGCATGACGTTGTGCAAAATAACGTCGAACCACAGGCCGATCAATGTCTTTGGCTCTGGCAGGCCACCCTGAGCGAACAAAACGTGCTACCACACTTAAGTCTGCATCCGCAGCTGTTTCCTGTGCAACCCGACGAGAGTTCAAAGGGAAATCTGCGACAGCGGAAGCATCTCTGGAGTCTATCTGACAACATGCCATTTCTGAAGAATCAAATGACACATCATGGCCAACCGGAATTCGAGAAAGTGTGTCCGCGTTGGCGTGTTTAGTGGTAGGTCGATATAAAATCTCATACTGATAATTTGACAATATCAAGGACCATCTCTGAAGCTTTTGTGCCATACGTGGCGGAATTGGCTTTGTGGGTGAGAACAACGACGTGAGAGGCTTGTGGTCTGTCAACAAATAGAATTTTCTGCCATAGAGATAATGATGAAACTTTGTGACGTCGTAAATGATTGCTAAGGCCTCCCTCTCTATCTGACTGTAATTCTGTTGCGTTGGCGTCAGTAGCTTGGATGCAAAGGCAATAGGACGATAGTGAGAATCAATACGATGTGACAATGTTGCACACAGACCGTGCTGCTAGCACTACAGGCTTCTGGGGGTCATTGGGAATCAAACATGCATCACTGAGTAGTGCAGACTTTAATTTGTCAAATGCAACTTGGCAATCATTAGACCATACAAAAGGAACATTCTTCCTACGTAAGCGATGCAGTGGAGCTGTGATCTGAGAGGCATTGGGAATAAATCTGAAATAATAGTTAAGCTTTCCCATTACTCCTTGCAATTCATGCACATTCTTAGGAGGAGGCAAGTCTTTGATTGCTCGAAGATGTGATTGTATGGGATGGATTCCTTGGGCATTAATCACATGGCCTAGGTACTCTATTTCAGTTTGAAAAAAACGAACACTTTGCTTTATTACAACGTAGACCTGCTGCAGTCAAAACTTTGAAAAGGCACTCCAGGTTTGCTAAATGTTCTTCTACTGTACGTCCGGATACCACAATGTCATCTAAATAGTTCGAGCAACACGGTACAGAAACTGTCAGCTGTTCCAAAAAGCGCTGAAAAATAGCGGGGGCGGAAGAACTGCCAAAGGGTAGGCGTTGAAATTGAAAAAGGCCCATGTGAGTATTAATGACGAAAAACTTCTTTGGCTCGTCATCTAGCGGAATTTGTAAGTATGCCTCTGCTAAATCAATCTTAGAAAAGAAGCGAGACTGTCCTAATTTGTCCATAAGTTCGTCAGGTCTGGGCAGGGGATAAGTGTCTACAATTGTTTGACTGTTCACTGTTGATTTGAAGTCCGCACAGAGACGAAGTTTTCCTGACGGCTTGGGTATAATTACTATAGGCGAGGCCCACTGACTCGCGGAAACAGGAGAAATCACCCCACTATCTTGCCAACGTTGAAGTTCTTCGGCAACTGTATCAGGCATTGCGATAGGCACTGGTCTAGCTTTACGAAATTTTGGTACTGCAGATTCTTTCAAAGTTACTTGTGCCACGAAGTCTGTTGCACAACCCAGTTCCGGCGAAAACAAGTCACTGTATTTGTCACACAATGCATTAATTTTGTCCTGAGGCACTACTGACGAAATTTGAAGCACATCTCTTTGAATTGATAAACCAAACAAGTCAAATGCATCTAGTCCAAAAAAGTTCTGTGTAGATTTGGCCTGAAGAACTACAAAAGCAACTGTTTTTGTTACACCTTGAAAAGAGGCGGGCAGGCTACACGTTCCTCCTAGCACGGGAATCTTTTGTCCTGTATACGCTGTTAACACTTGCTGTGACGGCGACAATTTTGGCGAACCCAGAAGTTCATAAGTGTCTTTATTAATTAATGTAACAGCGGAACCAGTATCAAGCTGAAATTGCACAGTATTATTCTCTATGGAGAGATTTACAAAAAGTTTGTGCTTCTGGCGCACGACAGGTGCGCAAATGTGGGCAACGTCTGCTACGGCTTGTTTGCTGCGTTTGCGCATGCGCGGGCTGCGTGCGGTAGGAAGCGGCGCAGAATCGGCACATAGATTAATATCACTGTCACTAGATGGCACTACCGCCGGATCGGCGTCCGCGCATTGCGAAGCTACTACAGATTCACTAACTACTGCACTAAACTTTTGAGTAGCTACATCATGTCTACTGTCATTAGCTACACAGTACTGGGCACTATTACAATGAGAAGTTGCAGAAGGCACTAGTTTCACTACAGGAATGCACTGTTCATAGTCATTTTGCTTGTCCCAAACCCTGTTCCGTTGTACTGTTTTACGCGCTCGTCGGCACTTGCGACGTGGCTCACTACATAGTTTTGCAGTAGGCGCAGGAGAACTTTCTTGCAATTGAGAACCAAGTAAAGCACTGTTCAATTCCACAGCGTCTATTACATTTACTGCATGCACTGTTCTCGCACATTGCGAAGCACTATTTCTCTTGGCACCGTTCTTTAAATTTTTGTTTGGCATACACACTGTCTGCACATGGCCTGTTATGCCACATTGATAACAGGTTGCGTTGCGACTAGGGCACTGTGCACGTTTGTGGCGTGATACACACTGGGGGCAAGACTTACGAACGTTTTTCTGAAATGAGCGTTGGCGCCCGTTATTCAAATTCCTGTTTCTAACACGACGGGGCGATCTTTGTGTCGCACTTTTACACTGGCTATTGTTCACTGTCTGTTCAGCACGGCCTGTAGAAAAATAAGAATCACTAGTGCTATACTGGGAACTGTGACTACGAAAGCGTCCGTTACGGCGCACTGAATTAACACTGTGGCTTTGCATTTCTACGTCTGCTATGTCAAAAGTATCATACGCTTCAATAAGCTGCAGTACACTGTCTAATGAGGGGTCAGACTGTTTTAAAATAGCTGCCCTAATTCTGGGGTCCTGAATGTTCTGCGTAATCGCATCTCTTAACATAACGTCACTATAAGAAAGTCCACAAGAGCAAGTAAATTTACATTTGCGGGTTAAGCCCTTCAACTCAGTTATCCACTCTTGGTGTGACTGCTGCGGTAATTTTTTTAGTCTGGAAAATCGGTACCGTGCCGCAGCTACGAGAACTTTTCTCTCATAATGAGCATTTAGTGCCTCTACTATTTGTTCAAAGTCTACATCACGAGGAGATGCTTGCGGGAAAGCTTCTGCAGTAACACGAAAGTCTTGGTGCCAACTACGGCGAGAAAGAAATGTTTAACTGTCTGACCTGTTATTTGATGAGCCGCGATGAGTTCTTGAAATTGAGCGAAATAGTCACTCCATTCTTCCTCACGTTCGTTGTACTGGCGAAACGTAGGAAGCGTTGCGGCGGCAGGTGTGGGCTGCTGAAGCGGCGGCTGTTGTTGTTGGTTAGCTGCTTGCGCTGTTAGCTGCGCCACCGCTTGGAGAAGTTGAGTGATTTGCGCCGCCAGTAACTGAATAATTTCCATTAAGTTTTGGTTCGGGGTAGTGGCCATGCTGACTGATTAGGCGCCACGCGTACAAGTAAATGAGAACAAAACAAATGCAATATGAAAGAGGACGCTCTGCAACAAAAAAGTCCACAAAACACGTAACAAAATATCTTCCCCCAAAATTTTTATAATAAGGGTGGGTGGGCGGGAGCAATTTCTGCGTGCTCCGACTGCTACTGTCTGGCTGCTGGTCCAAGGTTCGTCTATCACTCCTCGTCGCCACTTTTGTGTCCCAGCCTCATCGCCGCTTTTGTGTCTCGTTTCCGTCGTAGGTGTCGGTGGCCGAGTGGAATGAGACCAACACAGGAATAAAGCTAGCACGCTGGTGCAGGTACGGAGGGGAGCAGCCAGAAACTAGAAACACTAGAGTAAATTAGAACGAGATTTATATTGAACAGAATTTATACAATACTTAACTTTTACAGAGATCAGTACTGCAGAATGCTGATACATAGTTGTTAGAGGCCCGCCTAGTGCCTGTACGATAGCCAAGTCTTCACTGGTGCCTATCTGATTCCGATGTGTTCGCTGGTTCCTATCTCAATCCCAAGTGAACGATGTCGTTCAGTGGAGGCCACGAGCGGAGTTCCAGCAGAGGGCGCTCGTGGCTGACGTCGTAAGAACGCCACGCCGTGGCGCGCACTTTGGACACCACACATATAGTCTCTTCAACACTGCCACAGTCGCAAAAATACACGAAGATTGGCACAGACACAGGTCAGAAAGACAGAGACGGAGACTCAGACGTCACTAAAAGTCTACTTCTACTGACCGCAACACGAAAAAACAACATTGCACAGGCGGATCATTTCACTACTTCAGACGATGCACTGTTAAAATCGCAGCGCTGAGTGGACCCTGCAGAGATGGGGAGGGCAGGGTGAGTGAGAGGGATAGGGAGGGGATTAAATGGGGGCGGGAGCGCAAGGACTCCTGGACGAGGAGCATGGGTGAGAGGGAACCAAGCGTGGGGTTGAGAAAGAAGAGTCAGGAGACGCTACATTTACGGGGAGAAAAGAGAGGAGAGGATTAGAGCTGGTATGAGGGATAGATGTCAGGACTGAGGGCGTCATATGGGAGGGGGCGGCGGCGGAAGTTACCCTGGGAAAGGATGTGGAGGGTGTGGGACGCATTGGTGTAGGCGTGTCAGATGCAATGGGTCAATGCGGATGGGAGAAAACAGTGGGTTGCGGAAGCCTATTTCACGGATGAGGTAGAGGATGCGGATGTGCTCCAGTAGATGGGCTAAGAGGATTCCAGGGATATCACGTTCTCCTTCTTGTAGAGCTGTAATAACTTCATGTATAACCTTCTGGAGGGCCGAACAGTGCATGCGCAAGTAGCACCATGATACCAACTGACTTCATGTCAAGCGCCATATTTGAAACTGGAGTTCCAGCCTCCTCGAATAATCAGTTTGGGTTCATGCCACGCAAAGGAACGATGGATACAACGTTTATCTTGAGATAACTGATGAAAAAGTATGGGGAGCGACAAAGAGACCTACATCTAGTGCTTATAGTCCTGGAGAAGGCGTATGATACAGTACCGAGAGATGTACTGTGGAGAAAGAGAGCGAGGGGTGTGCCTGCCTGCTCTAAAGTAAGATCTACTGTCGGAGTGACTGAGATGTTTCCTATCATGGTTCTACTCCATCAAGGATCAGTGCCAAGTCCATCCCTGTCCAATATAAAGATGGATGTGTTGACGGAAAGAGTGCAGAACCTGGCTTTATGGTCGGGTAGTTTTTCAGATGATGTGGTGATTGTGGAAGAGAGTAAAGAGAAGGGAGAAAGAACATTGGAGAGATGGAGGGAGGAAATGAAAGCAGGAGTTAGCAGGAAGAAGACTGAATACTTGTACCAGAATAAAACTTTCACTTTGCAGTGGATTGTGAGCTGATATGAAACTTCCTGGCAGATTGAAATTGTGTGCCAGAACCGGGACTCGAACCTGGGACCTTTGCCTCCCGCAAAAGGCAGAGGTTCGAGTCCCGGTTCTGGCACACAATTTTAATCTGCCAGGAAGTTTCATATCAGTGCACACTCAGCTGCAGAGTGAAAGGTTTCATTCTGGAAACATACCTTAGGCTGTGGCTAAGCCATGTGGCCACCATATCCTTTCTTACAGGAGTGCTAGTCTTGCAAGTTTCGCAGGAGAGCTTCTGTGAAGTTTGGAAAGTAGGAGGCGAGGTACTGGCGAAGTAAAGTTGTGAGGCGGCATCGTGAGTCGTGTTGGGATAGCTCAGTCGGTAGAGGGCTTGCCCGCGAAAGGCAAAGGTCCCAGGTTCGAGTCCGGTTCCGGCACACAGTTTTAATCTGCCAGGAAGTTTGAATACTTGTGGTTTGGTGGAGATGGAAGAATTATATTGGAAAATGATCAGTTGGAGAGAGTTGGAGAATTCAAGTACCTTGGTTCCCATGTAACCAGTAAATGGAGATCTAGATAAGGAAGCAAAGCACAGGATCCAGGCTGGATGGAGGAACTGCAAAAAAGGGTATTGGGTGTGCTCTACGACAAAAAAAATTAATCCAAAGACAAAATGAAAATCTTTTAAATCGGTGGTGAGACCAGCTATGTTGTATGGTAGTGAGATGTGGCCGTTAAGTGCAGGAGAAGAAATTAAATGTGGCTGAGATGCGTATGCTGACGTGGATGATGGGAAAAACGAGAATGGACCAAATAAGAAATGATATTAATAGAGAGCAGACAAGTGTAGTGGAGGCATCGAAGAAAGCCCAGGAAAGAAGACTACTATGGTAGGGGCAAGTGATGAGTAGGCATGAAGGACACCTGTTGTAGAGAACAACAGGATGGCAGGAGAATAAAAGGCAGATTAAAGACAAGATGGATGGACCGCCTCATTGAAGACCTGAGAGAGAAGGGACCGAGCCGGGAGGACATGTGGGACCACGAGAAATGAAAGGCAAAAATACGACTCCTGAATTGGTACAAGCTAAAGAAGCAGTTCCCACCTCCATACAGGCGCTAAATCTGTGGTTGCGCTCTTTGTCCAAAACTCGCTCCCACGCCCTGCTTAGATTGTACACCTGGCCTCTGTTGAAATGGTTGCTGTTTAGTATAATTTTATAGTTAAGTGGCATAATATGCCTGTGGAGAGTGATCAAAATTTATATAAACCACACTTACTTCAGCCAAGATTATTTGTTGGATTTTACTGGTTTCGATGAACTATGGCACCATTATCAGAATTTATATATATATATATATATATATATATATATATATATATATATATATATATATATATATATATATATATATATATAAATTGTCTCCTATTTTCACTGCAAGAAGTTATAAAGATTGTTAAACCTGTAAAGTCTTTGTTTGTATACAAATAAGATGAAAGTTAACAAAACAAGTACAAAAATTTTGGGGGGCACAAAAAATAAAGAGTTACTTGTGAAAAATAAGTATATTAAAAAAAAACATTGTCAAACAATTAAAATTTGCATCACCAAAGTGGATCGTCAAGTGTATTGCACATTTAAAGATTGTGTGTATTCTTGTCACAAGTAACAAGGAAACTGAACCAGGTAAACATTCCATAGGTGTGTTGCTACAGGTATGTGCATTTTTTTTTCTTCCCCTATACTCTACATAGGACAAACCGGAAGATGTTTTAAAAGCAGGTTCTGAGAGCATATATATGCAAATAAAACAGCCTTTGGAACTCATCCATTAATGGTATTGAACATAATATAAAAGTTTTGCATAGAGGCAATAAAGGTAAAAAACTTGATCTCGTTGAGAATTTATACATATACTGCCATAGTAAGAAAGCACACGACAAAATTTTAAATGACCAACTGGAATGTAACCAGAAAAACTTTCTCACTATTTTTGATGACTTCTTAACGTAAACTTTGGGTTATATATCTATATCGCCACACATATTAAAGGAAACTTTTTTGTCCTTCTTCTTCTTTAAAGCAGGATTTAATGTAAAGATATTATTACCTACATATTCTCATTAAGATTTTACTTCCTCATGTTGGGATCAGTTTACTCATTGTTCTTTTGTTCTTTTCTTTTGTTATATATACAATCCAATCGTAGCTCACTATTTAGTACATAATATACCTGAACAATAAGGTATGTTACACATAATACCATTTTCATCTTACTTTCATTTTATTGCCCCCCCCCCCCACTTTTAACGTTTTTAAATTTTATTTTAATATAATTTTACCCATTTATTTAAGATAGATCTTTGGCTACACATGAAACATGTTATTCATTTACTTGTAACATGAGAGAGAATTTACACATAGTATACCTCATAGACTTCAATGTCATATTGCTGTCATCAGTGTTAAGGGTTTCACTTTGTTATATATAAGTTTTACCCTTTATTTTTAATGTAGACCTCGAGCTACCCATATGTTAATGTCTTGTTTCGAGGTTGAATTCTTTCATACCACAAAAAAATTTTGCCCCTACAATCAATGTAGACCTGAAGCTATTCATGTAATTAAATTATTCATATGTGATATTAGGCATGTTGCACATAATACCATGTTGCCATCTTTGTTATGTCATTGTTAATTCTATGATTTTGTTTTAATACTGCATACATGACTTCAATATCATGTTAATGTCAATTTTAAAGCTTTTAATTTTCATTGTAATACAATGTGCGATCCATGTATCCAAGGTAAACCTTGGGCTACCCATGAAGCATATCATTCATGCCTTCAGTCAATGTCAATTTTAAAGCTTTTAATTTTCATTGTAATACAATGTGCGATCCATGTATCCAAGGTAAACCTTGGGCTACCCATGAAGCATATCATTCATGCCTTCAGTCAATGTAGACCTCAAGCTACCCATGTAACTAAATTATTCAATTATTTGATATGAGGCTTGTTACAAATGACATCCATGAAGCATGTTATTCATTCCTACAGTCAATATAGACCTCAAGCTAAACATGTAACTAAATTATTCAATTACATTTGTTGAGGCATGTTGCACATGATTCCAGGTCGTCTTCATTGTTATGTCATTGTTAATTTATTAATGATGTGTTTTTAATGCTATATACATGACTACATTATCAAGTTATCGACAGTTTTAACGTTTCTAATTTCATTATACTACAGTTAGTGTGACCCTTTGTATTCTGTGTAAACTTTGTGTTACCCATGAAGTATGTTGCACATAATACCATGCTGTTTCAGCGTTATGTTATCGTCATTTTTTTGTTTTATTATTTTATACTATATATAAATTGTGTCTGCTACAGCCACTCATGTAACAAGGTTTTTCACTGATATGTGACTAGATGCTTGTCACCCATAATACCTACTGACTTCGAAATTATGATATGTTCATTTCTTATTGATCTTTGTTGTATACCTTACACAAGTTGTACCATTTTGTGATCAGTAGCGTCATTCTTAAGGCTTTTATTGTTTTATGCAGTATACGTTTTCACCCTTCACATTTAGTGTGGACTCTGTGCCACCCATGTAATTAAATTATGCACTTTTTCATTTGACATGAGGCATACTGCCTATATAACCTCATTGACTGCAATGTTAAGTCATTGTATTTGTTAGTGAGCTTCGGTTTTATATTGTATATCAGTTTTATTCTCTTTACTCAATGTAGACAAAGAGCTACTCTTGAACTCACTTTCTTATTGATTCGTGACATGAGAAGGGTTAAATAATTGTCACACCTTTTATATATAGGGGAAGAAAGAAGAAAAAAAAGTATTGCAATTCCAAAGTGAGACGTTCTGTGGTAGTGATAAAGGTATCCATGTTGTTTCTTTGTGATGCCACTGCCACCTGGTGGATACCTTTAGCAACACACCTATGGAATATTTACCTGATTCAGTCGCTTTGTTACTTGTGAGAAGAACATACACAATTTTTAAATTTGCAACAAACGATCCACTTTGGTGATGCAATTTTTAATTGTTTGACAATGTTCTTTTCATTATATTTCTTTTTCACAAGAACGGTAACTCTTTGTTTTATGTGTGTCCAAAAGGTTTTGTAAACGTTTTGTTAACTTTTATCTTATTTGTATACAAGCAAGGACTTTACAAATTTAAACAATCTTTATAACTTTTTGCAGTGAAAATAGGAGAAAATTGTTATATATACAAAAAATTGTTAAAATCCAACAAATAAACTAGCGATCTTGGCTGAAGTAAGTGTGTTTCATATAATACAATTTTATTCGCTTCTTTAATAACAGAATCCTCGTAAGAAGGGGTTGGGCAAAAAGTCTTGTATTTTCAATTTGTATTTTATGTCCATCATTTAGGTAGTGTTACGCTACCTGACTTTCTCAGGTTCTCTTTGTCTTATGTGCCGAGTGTGCACTGCACATTGCTCAGCAACAGTGCGAATAGTTTGCCCTATGCAAATACTACCACCATATACGGTTGGAACATGCAGACCTACGCTGTCCTTGACGGGGCACAATACATCTTTTATCTTAGAGGCGGGCCAGAACACTGCGTCAGTCCCTGTTCCTTGAGCACGTGTCCTACCATGCTGGTCGTTGCTGCACACTATGGAAGGACTGCTGCCGGCTCGGTGTCGTCTGCTGATTCTTCCGTGGGTGGCATCAGAGAGCTCTGACAAGTTCACCTTTCCTGTTACTATTTTCCTTGGACAAACACTTCAAATGTTGAAATTCAGACCCCAGATGGTCGTTGTTAGAAATGACCTTCGCCCTGTCTACTAGCGTGTTCAGGGCAGCTTTCTGGTATATAGGATGATGGAAACTGTTGCCGTTCAGGCATAAATCTGTGGGTCTTAATTTCCTGTTCACAGAACGACTAAGCCAACCTACTTCCTGACGCTCAACAAAAACATCCAAGAACGTGACTTTGCCATTCTTCTCCTTCTCGTTGGTGAATGTAGAATTGGGAAGGGCACTGTTCATGTAGTCGACGTTTCCTTGCCATGCATCCATATTATGAACGTATCATCAACGTAGCGTAGTAATTAGTAATGACACAACCACGCTGAGTTCAGTGTTTGCTTTCCAAAATGCTCCATAAGGATGTTAGCCGCAGTCGGTGACACTGTTGTGTCATCCGACATCTGTTTGCTGATTATGCTGTGGTGTGCAGGAGATGACGTCATTGATGACGGTAGCAGGATGCACGATGACTTGAGCAAAATTTGCAGGTGGTGTGAGAAATAGCTGTTAACTGAATCACCTTACAATGTTCTACATTTACAGCTGAGTATGAGAAATAATCGCCGGCCGTGGTGGCCGAGGGGACTAAGGCGCTCCAGTCACGGTCTTCCCGACCACTACGGTCGGGGGTTCGAATCCCCCCTCGGGCATGGATATTTGTGCCGTCCTAGTTCGTAAGTAGTTCATAAGTAGTTTGTAAGTTTAGGGACTGATGACCCCGTAGTTAAGTCCCATAGACTATACAAACATTTGATTTGATTTTGAGAAATAATCCTGTAATACAGGATTAGTACTGTGCTTCCTGACATAGTCGTGTCAATTAAATATCTAGGCGTATCGCTGCCAGCGTTATGAAATGGAACGATGATATAAGAACAGTCGTGGGGAAGGCGAATGATATATTTCGGTTTAATGGGAAAAATTTGGGATGATTTGAATCGTCTGTAAAGAAGACCGCATATAAAACGCTTGTACGACCCCGTCTTGAGTATTGCTCAAGTGATTGTAATCCGCACCGTTCGGTTTAAAGGAAGATATAGAAACAGTTTGATGCGGGCGCCTAGGTTTCTTACTCGTACGTTCGATCGATGCGCGAGTGAAATCTACATTTTGTGTAAAGACCACAAAGATGGAATCAGACAGATAAGGGCTCGTACAAGTATTCGTTTTCCCCAATTCTCTGCGGGAATGGAAAACAAAAGCAAATAACTGGTCGTGGTACTGAGAACCCTCCGCCACGTACCTTCGGGTGGATTGCGGAGTATATATGTAGATGTAGATATTCATTGTGGTACTGAAAATACGTTTTCATTCTGGTATGGCGGAACAGCTTGATGATCCCAGGTGTAATTGTTGGGCTCACAAGCCCAAGGCGTTTTGTACCGGTACCCTTATAAATGTAACACAACATCTAAACTAAACATTATATCGATTTGGTCTATCTTCATCTTCTTGAATGTTTCGGCGAGCGACTGCGAGTTAAGAACGTGATGATCGCAGTGACCCAGTTTTGGAACAAGCAAGATATCGACCCAGCCCTGGCAGGCAGTTATCTTACTCCTGATGACGATGGCGGAGTTTGCCATAGAAAGCTCGACAATTTTATTGGACGTGACACGGCTAGTCTATATCTATAAATGTGAAATGTCTGTTCGGTGTACGTTTATCACGTCTGAACCACAAGACATAAAGAGTTAAAAATTTGTGCAGTTACTAATGTTTACCCGGGAAAGGCTTTAGGCACGGTTTTATGCCGATCTGATAGCTAATGTGAATGTCTGTTCGGTGTACGCTTATCACGTCCGAACAACAAGACGCAGAGACTTGAATATTTGTACAGTTTTAATTTATACCTGATGAATGTTTTAGGCACGGTTTTATAGCGATCTGATTGATATTTAGTAAATTGAAGAATATAACGCGAAATTCGGAACAATAATTACTCTTTGAAAATTATATTTACTGTTTGAAAATGGTTTTATTGGTTGCGTTGTTGCTTGAGGGTTGATAATGATAAAAGGGTAGTGTATATTGGGATGGAAAGTTATGGGTGTATATAATTCTACGTGTGTGTGTGTGTGTGTGTGTGTGTTAATATTTCGCTCTGCAGCGAAAACTACTGAACGCAAACGAATGGTCTGTGTGTAATTGTTGTCCTAAGTCTCTTGTTATACACCATAGCAGTTCCATGCCGATAGCTATAAGGGGGTGGAAAATATGGTGGTTGAAAGTCGTCAAATTCTTTTTAAAAATGCGGAGTGAAGGCCAGCGATGACGTTCAAATGTTCAAATGTTTGTTAAGCTTATGGGACTTAACTACGGGGTCATCAGTCCCTAAACTTACAAACTACTTATCAACTACCTTATACTAAAGACGGCACAAATATCCATGCCCGAGGGGGGATTCGAACCCCCGACCGTAGTGGCCGTGCAGACCGTGACTGGAGCGCCTCAGTCTTCTCGGCCACCGCGGCCGGCAGCGATGACGTTTGCGGCTCTATAGCAAGGAGGTGACATGCAGCGAAACGTGATGCCACAGACCATATCTTTGGTCTGTGCCTGCTACAATGTCTTCTGTTCATTCTCTGTAAGGATAGGCATAAAATAAGGAAATATAAGAATAAATGTATGAAGCAGTAAAAACAGAAATTTCTTTTAATACATCTCTTTAAAAAATCTATTTGACGTGTGATTTTTTTTATTATTTTCTTTTTTTAATTTTTTTTTTTTTTTTAATTTCTTATATATTCTCTGATAAATGTAACACGTTTTTAGAAAAAAGGTAACGGACAGAGAGAGAGTGGATAGGAAAAGTACTAACTCAAGGCTTGAATAATTAAATAAATACCCGGGCAACGTCAGGTTTCCAGCTAGTAAGACTGTTGTTGTTATGGTCTTCAGTCCGCAGACTGGCCTGATGCAGCTCTCCACCCTACTCTATCCTGAGCAAGCCTTTTCATCTCCTCATAGGAACGGCAACCCACATCCACCTGAATCTGCTCACTATACGCGTCTCTTGGTCTCCCTCTGCGATTTTTACCCCACACACTTCCCTCCAATGCTATATTTACGATTCCCCCATGTCTAAGAATGTGTCCTACCAAGCCATCCCTTCTTTTAGTCAGGGTATGCCAAAAATTCCTTTTCTCACCAATTCTGTTCAGTACCTCTTCATTAGTTATGTGATCTACCCACCTAATCGTCAGAATTCTTCTGTAGCACCACATTTCAAAAGCCACTATTCTCTTCCTGTCCGCACTGCTTATCGTCCATGTTTCACTCCCGTACAAGGCAACACTCCACACAAATGCCTTCAGAAAAGACTTCCTTACCCTTAAATTAATACTCGATGTTAGCAAATTTCTCTTTTTCAAAAATGCTTTTCTTCCCATTGCCATTCTGCATTTTATATCCTCTGTACTGCGACCATCGCATGTTATTTTACTACCCAAGTAACAAAACTCATCTACCACCTTCATTGTTTCGTTACCTAATCTAATACCTTCGGCATCGCCTGATTTTCTAAGACCGCACTCCATTATTTTTGTTTTGCTCTTGTTAATGTTCATTTTATACGCTCTCTTCAACACACTGTCCATTCCATTCAACTGCTCTTCAAGGTCCTTTGT
This sequence comes from Locusta migratoria, assembly GCA_026315105.1. NCBI lineage: Eukaryota > Metazoa > Arthropoda > Insecta > Orthoptera > Acrididae > Locusta > Locusta migratoria. The sequence goes on along the minus strand of CM048745.1, from coordinate 748,721,850 downwards.
TGTCTCTGACAGAATTACAATGTCATCAGCAAAACGCAATGTTTTTATTTCTTCCCCCTGAACTTTAATCCCTATTCCAAATTTTTCCTTGCTTTCCTTCACCGCCTGCTCGATGTACAAATTGAATAAGATCGGAGAAAGGCTGCAACCCTGTCTTACTCCCTTCCCAACTGATGCTTCCCTTTCATGCCCTTCGAGTCTAATAACTGCGGTCTGGCTTTTGTACAAGTTGTAAACAACTCTCCTGTCCCTGTATTTTATCCCTGCTGACTTCAGAATTTGAAACAGTGTATTCCAGTCAACATTGTCAAAAGCTTTCTCCAAATCTACAAAAGCTAAAAATGTAGGTTTGCCTTTCCTTAATCTATCTTCTATGATAAGACGTAAAGTGAGTATTGCCTCCCGGGTTCCTATGTTCCTCCTGAATCCAAACTGATCTTCCCCGAGTTCAGCTTCCACCAGCATTTCCATTCTCCTGTAGATAATTCGTGTTAAAATTTTGCAACCATGACTTATCAAACTGATGGTTCTGTAATTTTCACACTTGTTTGCGCCTGATTTCTTTGGAATGGGGATTATTATATTTTTCTTAAAGTCTGAGGGCATTTCGCCTGTCTCATACATCCTACACACCAGTTCAAATAGTCTTGTCATGGCTGGCTCTCCCAGAGACATTAGTAGCTCTGAGGGTATGTCATCTACTCCTGGGGCCTTGTTCCGACCTAGATCTCTCAAGGCTCTGTCAAATTCATCTCTCAGAATAGTATCTCCTATTTCATCTTGATCTACTTCCTCTTCCCTTCCTACAACATCGTCTCTAAGTTCATTTCCTTTGTAGAGCTTCTCTATGTACTCTTTCCACCTTTCAGCTTTCCCTTCTTTGCTGAGAACTGGTTTCCCATCTGAGTTCTTGATATTCGTAGAGTTGCTTTTCTTGTCCCCAAATGTCTCCTTTATTTTCCTGTAAGCGGTATCTACTTTTCCCCTTCTTACACATTCTTCTACAGATTTGCATTTGGCTTCTAGCCACTCCTGCTTAGCCATTTTACACTTCCTGTCAATCTCATTTTTTAGTCGTCTGTACTCCATTCTGCCTGTTTCATTTACCGCATTTTTATATTTTCTCCTTTCCTCCATTAAATTTAGTATTTCCTGTGATATCCAAGGATTTTGTGTAGGTCTTGCCTTTCTACCTAGTTTGTCCTCTGCTGCCTTCACTATTTCATCTCTCAATGCTACCCATTCCTCTTCTACTGTTTTATTTCCCCCTGTTTCTGTCAATTGTTGCCTAAATCTCCCTCTGAAATTCTCCAGAACTTCACTTTCCTTCAATTTATCTAGGTCCCATCTCCCTATTTTCCTACCTTTCTGCAGTTTTTTCAGCTTCAGCCTACAGTTCATGACTAACAAGTTGTGGTCAGAACCTATATCTGCCCCTGGGTATGTCTTGCAGTTTATAACCTGGTTCCGGAATCTATGTCTTACCATTATAAAATCTATCTGATACCTTCCGGTGTCTCCTGGTCTCTTCCACGTATACAACCCTCTTTTGTGATTCTTAAACCACGTGTTTGTTACGATTAAATCATGTTCCGTGCAAAATTCTTCCTCTTTCATTCCTCCTGCCCAGTCCATATTCACCTACTATTTTTCCTTCTCTTCCTTTTCCTACTACCGAATTCCAGTCTCCCATCACAATTAAGTTTTCCTCTCCCTTAACTGTCTGATTAATTTCTTTTAGCTCTGTTTGGACTTGCAGTTGCCATCTGGTGGTGGTTGGTAGCTGGGCGGAGATGCCGCCTAGTCAGGTCTGCCCCCTGGGAGAAATGCTGGAACCCCAAGGGCAGTTTGACCACCACCGCGGGCCTGCCGGCAGGTATACTGCCTTTGTTCCGATGCCGCCTCAGCCCTTGTGATGGGTGCGCGACACTCAGCACGGCAGACTGTGTCGAGGCTCCGTCGCTAAAGGACGCATGTCGGACGTCTCAGAGGGCTACCGCTAGTAGGCTCCTCATGGTTGTAATAGAGTGGTCGCGGCTGGCAAAACATTATTTGTATAATTTAATAATAATGTGCTTTAAATATAATACAGGTTTACGTCTTAATTATTATTGAGAAGGTGGAAATGATGGGGAGATCCTAGTCTCTCGTATTTACACACCTTCAGTTAATGTACGTGGAACCAGAGGCTCGTACAAGCTCCTCATATATTTCTTCGATCTCCTCATCATCGGCAGAGCTGGTTGGCATATAAACCTGTACTACTGTTGTCGGTGTTGGCTTCGTACCTATCTTGACAATGATAATGCGATCACTGTGCTGCTCTTAGTAGTTTACCCGCATTCCTATTTTCTTATTCATTATCAGTCCTTCTCCTGTGATACCCCCAACTGATTTGGTATTTATAATCCTGTACTCACCTGACCAGAAATCCTGTTCATCCTGCCACCGAACTTCACTAATCCCCACTATATCTAACTTCAACCTATCCATTTCCCTTTTTAAATTTTCTAATTTTCCTACCCGATTAAGGGATCTAACGTTCCACGCTCCGATCCGTAGAATGCCAGTATTGTCTTTCCTGATGACAACATCCTCCTGAGTAGTCCCCGCCCGGAGATCCGAATGGGGGACTATTTTACCTCCGGAATATTTTACCCTAGAGGATGCCATCATCATATTTCCATACAGTAGAGCTGCATGTCCTCGGGAAGGGTAACGGCTGTAGTTTCCCCTTGCTTTCAGCCGTTCGCAGTAGCTGTGTGGCAAAACCACGTTAGCTGATGTTACAAGGCCAGCTCAGTCAATCATCCAAACTGTTGCCCCTATAACTACTGAAAAGGCTGCTGCTCCTCTTCAGGAACCACACGTTTGTCTAGTAAGACTATAAACTTTTATTGAAGAATGTCACCCCGAAAGATTCCGAGGGCACATTACAACTGGCTAATGTGTTCAGTATGTGGTGAGATCTCATCTGGCCGCAATGGAGTTCAGATAACGACTGAGCGTTCTGTAAATGATGCCATCGATCTCGTGTGGAGATGATGACGCCCATTCTTCCAGAAGGGGTCCTCGCGAGCCTTGGAGAGTGGCTAGCGAATAAGCAAGCCTGAGATGAATGTTGTTGTTGTTGTTGTCGTCAGTCCGTAGACTGGTTTGATACAATTCTCCACGCTACCCTGTCGTATGCTAGCCTCTTCATTTGACAAGGGAGTGGTCAGACTTGTCATGCCGAAACATGTATTGATTTTTTTAGCATTGTTGGTTAACATTTAAGGAATTCTGGATGCAGAATGTTAGCTGCTGACATGACCTGGAAGTCACTTTTAAAAAATCACGAAAATGGCTGTTTTTCCTGCTTAGCGCTTGCGTTGACGGTTGGCCATCCCTGGAAATGGCAAGTCGCGAGCTGCTGTTATGGTGAGCGTTGTGTGCGCATGGTCGGGAGGTGCGGCCGTCTTATCGCGGCGTTCACTGAAGAGGAATATCGTTGCACGGTTTTGGTGCAAAGGGGAAACAAATATTCGTTTCTGTGGCGTACACTTCCTTTTCATTTCTGGTACGTATTTCGAAACATACCGTCCAAAAACTGGTTAGAGATGTGAAAGATATTCTGCACATCTACATCTATACTTCGCAAAGCCACTTTACGGTGAACAATTTCCCCTCACAGGTGATGGCAAACCCTGTGAATGTTTTGCTGCTTGCAATAGAGACATACCACAGACGCCAAATGAAGCAATCAACAGAAAACTATGTGATGTGAAGACTATGTGATGTGCGATATGGTAGTTAAACTTCTAGACGAGCATGTAAATAGCGCAGACATGTGGCTAGAAACGAATGAAACACTCGATATTGCAGACTGTGAATCTACAGACGGCGAAGAAACGGAAGAAAGTTGCATACATGAAGACTCTTCGAGTAATAGTGCCACATACCATCATCAATTATCTCCGAAAGGAACACCAGCAACTACAATTACATTATCAGACAATGAATAAGCGGTGAAGTATGGGTTGAACTAAAGTGGTAAGAAACGCCTACGTGTCAGTACTGTTCAAAATAGGTATCGCTTTGTCCGTTCTGAACGTGAATTGTATAGATGGAAAAAGGAAGTCGCTGAACGACGTAAGAGTCGATTGGAAATTGCGACGGAGATAAATGTGCGATTTTCTGAGCAATTTACCGATGCCAGACGACAGTCATTGAGTGTCAGCGACACAACTGTGCGTGATTGGGCGTTAGAGATGCCAGCGCAATAGGCGCTAAAGAATTTACAGCTTCTCAAAGTTTGATTAGTCGCTTCAAAAGATCACATAAAATTGTGGCACGAAAAGTAACAAAATTTGTATCGAGAAACAGCTCGGAAAATGAAGTGACTCAAATGGAAATTATAGAAGCTTTTCTTACGACTCCAAAAAATAAGATCGCCAGTTTAAGTGAATCCTAATTTTACAATGCACCGGGACCCGTGTTTCAGTGCTAGCCCATATCGTACACTTACTACGCGCTGTAATGATGTGCAAGTGAGTCTCTAGCTAAATGTATCCTGTCAGCTTTCCCATCGTCTCAGAAATACTTATTTTACACTATGTGTCAAGGTTTTCGGGGCTGCAAGTGGCTCACGCTTCAAGAATTTCAACATAACTTATTTGCTAGCACAAACACGTAAATAGTGAGTCCCGGCAGAAATATGTTTTTTAAAAAGATTAACTGCTGGTAACACCGTCGATTGTGAAAACGTTTAATGGCTTTCGGGGGGTTCATCGTGTCTATCAGGAATTTCCTGGAACATTTTCAAAAAGAAATGCGTGCGAAAAGAACACTGCCATTCAAAGGGGAAAAACACATTAAGGCAATTGCGCAGTCCACGACTGCACTCTCCCATTCATACACTATAATGACCATAATTAGTTGGATGGTTCACTGCTGCCTAAACTATATATCTCCAAGAACCAAGTACACGTTTTGGACCACGTGTCAAACAAACAATGTTCTACGCAGACAAGCTTGTGGTAGACGCATCGAAGTCTGGAAAGTTTCATGCGTCATGCTTTTCTTCCGATCTGCGGGAACAAATCACTTCTCCTTCTAGATTCGTAGTCAGGTCATACAGGATGTCCAGAAAAGGACTCCCGGATTTCAAAATTAAATATCTCGAAAACAAAGATCGATAGAGGAATGCAGTAAACGGTATGTTTATTGTGAAAGCTGTAACAAGTTTATACAGCAGTTCGAAATAATAGTAACAAAAGCTGCTAACAGATGGCACTGTAGGCTAATCGCCATACGTAATGCCTAGTATAAATAGTGATCCGAAGCCCAGAGCGATCATCCACCGGCCTAGAGTCGCAAATCTCTAGGCGATCGACAAAAGGCGATACAACTTATCGTTCATTTCTCGGTTTTAGGGTCAGTCGTCGAGACGTTGTCGCCAGCCAGCCAGCCAGCCAGCCAGCCAGCAGCAGCAGCAGCAGCAGCAGCACCCGCCGCCACCAACCAGCCAGCCAGCCAGCAGCAGCAGCAGCAGCAGCAGCAGCCACCACCGCCAGCCAACCAGCCAGCCAGCAGCAGCAGCAGCAGCAGCAGCCGCCGCCGCCGCCAGCCAGCCAGCAGAAGCAGCAGCAGCAGCAGCAGCCGCCGCCGCCGCCAGCCAGCCAGCCAGCAGCAGCAGCAGCAGCCGCCGCCGCCAGCTGCCAGCCAGCCAGCAGCAGCAGCCGCCGCCGCCGCCAGCCAGCCAGCCAGCCAGCAGCAGCAGCAGCAGCAGCAGCAGTGGCAGCAGCAGCCGCCGCCGCCAGCCAGCCAGCCAGCCAGCCAGCACCAGCAGCAGCAGGCGCCGCCAGCCAGCCAGCCAGCCAGCACCAGCAGCAGCAGCAGCCGCCGCCGCCAGCCAGCCAGCCAGCCAGCAGCAGCAGAAGCCGCCGCCGCCAGCCAGCCAGCAGCAGCAGCAGCAGCCGCCACCACCAGCCAGCCAGGCAGCCAGCTAGCAGCAGCAGCAGCAGCCGCCGCCGCCAGCCAGCCAGCCAGCCAGCAGCAGCAGCAGCAGCAGCAGCCGCCGCCGCCAGCCAGCCAGCCAGCAGCAGCAGTAGCAGCAGCAGCAGCAGCCACCGCTAGCCAGCCAGCCAGCCATCAGCAGCAGCAGCAGCAGCCGCTGCCAGCCAGCCAGCAGCAGCAGCAGCAGCAGCCGCCGCCAGCCAGCCAGCCAGCAGCAGCAGCAGCAACAGCCGCCGCCGTCAGCCAGCCAGCAGCAGCAGCAGCATCCGCCAGCCAGCCAGCAACAGCATCCACCGCCACCAGCCAGCCACCCAGCAGCAGCAGCAGCAGCAGCCGCCAGCCAGCCAGCCAGCAGCAGCGGCAGCAGCAGCCGCCGCCGCCAGCCAGCAGCAGCAGCAGCCGCCGCCGCCAGCCAGCAGCAGCAGCAGCAGCAGCAGCCGCCGCCGTCAGCCACCCAGCAGCAGCAGCAGCAGCAGCAGCCGCCGCCGTCAGCCACCCAGCAGCAGCATCAGCAGCAGCAGCCGCCGCCAGCCAGCCAGCCAGCAGCAGCGGCAGCAGCAGCCGCCAGCCAGCCAACCAGCAGCAGCAGCAGCAGCAGCCGCCGCCAGCCAGCCAACCAGCAGCAGCAGCAGCAGCAGCCGCCGCCAGCCAGCCAACCAGCCAGCAGCGGCAGCAGCAGCTGCAGCCGCCGCCGCCGCCAGCCAGCCAGCCAGCCAGCAGCAGCAGCAGCTGCCGCCGATAGCCAGCCAGCCAGCAGCAGCAGCAGCAGCAGCAGCAGCCGCCGCCGCCAGCCAGCCAGCAGCAGCAGCAGCCGCCGCCACCGCCAGCCAGCCAGCCAGCCAGCAAGCAGCAGCAGCAGCAGCAGCCGCCGCCGCCAGCCAGCCAGCCAGCAGCAGCAGCAGCAGCAGCAGAAGCCGCCAGCCAGCCAGCCAGCCAGCCAGCCAGCCATCAGCAGCAGCAGCAGCAGCAGCAGCCGCCAGCCAGCAGCAGCAGCAGCAGCAGCCGCTGCCAGCCAGCCAGCAGCAGCAGCAGCAGCAGCCGCCGCCAGCCAGCCAGCCAGCAGCAGCAGAAGCAACAGCCGCCGCCGTCAGCCAGCCAGCAGCAGCAGCAGCAGCCGCCAGCCAGCCAGCAACAGCATCCACCGCCACCAGCCAGCCACCCAGCAGCAGCAGCAGCAGCAGCCGCCAGCCAGCCAGCCAGCAGCAGCGGCAGCAGCAGCAGCCGCCGCCAGCCAGCAGCAGCAGCAGCCGCCGCCGTCAGCCACCCAGCAGCAGCAGCAGCAGCAGCAGCCGCCGCCGTCAGCCACCCAGCAGCAGCAGCAGCAGCAGCAGCCGCCGCCAGCCAGCCAGCCAGCAGCAGCGGCAGCAGCAGCCGCCAGCCAGCCAACCAGCAGCAGCAGCAGCAGCAGCCGCCGCCAGCCAGCCAACCAGCAGCAGCAGCAGCAGCAGCCGCCGCCAGACAGCCAGCCAGCCAGCAGCGGCAGCAGCAGCTGCAGCCGCCGCCGCCGCCAGCCAGCCAGCCAGCCAGCAGCAGCAGCAGCTGCCGCCGATAGCCAGCCAGCCAGCAGCAGCAGCAGCAGCAGCAGCAGCCGCCGCCGCCAGCCAGCCAGCAGCAGCAGCAGCCGCCGCCACCGCCAGCCAGCCAGCCAGCCAGCAAGCAGCAGCAGCAGCAGCAGCCGCCGCCGCCAGCCAGCCAGCCAGCAGCAGCAGCAGCAGCAGCAGAAGCCGCCAGCCAGCCAGCCAGCCAGCCAGCCAGCCATCCGCAGCAGCAGCAGCAGCAGCAGCCGCCAGCCAGCAGCAGCAGCAGCAGCCACCACAGCCAGCCAGCCAGCCAGCCAGAAGCAGCAGCAGCAGCAGCAGCAGCTGCCGCCGCCAGCCAGCCAGCCAGCCAGCAGCAGCAGCAGCAGCAGCCGCCGCCGCCAGCCAGCCAGCCAGCCAGCAGCAGCAGCAGCAGCAGCAGCAGCAGCGGCAGCCGCCGCCAGCCAGCCAGCAGCAGCAGCAGCAGCCGCCGTCGCCAGCCAGCCTGCCAGCCAGACAGCAGCAGCAGCAGCAGCAGCCGCCGCCAGCCAGCCACCCAGCCAGCACCAGCAGCACCAGCAGCAGCAGCAGCAGCAGCAGCAGCAGCCGCCGCCAGCCAGCCAGCCAGGCAGCAGCAGCAGCAGCCGGCGCCGCCAGCCAGCCAGCCAGCCAGCAGCAGCAGCAGCAGCAGCCGCCGCCAGGCAGCCAGCAGCAGCGACAGCAGCAGCAGCCGCCAGCCAGCCAGCCAGCCAGCCAGCAGCAGCGACAGCAGCAGCAGCCGCCGCCAGCCAGCCAGCCAGCTAGCAGCAGCAGCAGCAGCCGGCGCCGCCAGCCAGCCAGCCAGCCAGCCAGCAGCAGCAGCAGCCGCCGCCGCCAGCCAGCCAGCCAGCAGCAGCAGCAGCAGCAGCAACAGCAGCAGCAGCAGCTGCCGCCAGCCAGCCAGCAGCAACAGCAGCAGCAGCAGCTGCCGCCAGCCAGCCAGCCAGCCAGCAGCAGCAGCAGCAGCAGCATCCGCCGCTAGCCAGCCAGCCAGCCAGCAGCAGCAGCATCAGCCGCCGCCAGCCAGCCAGTCAGCAGCAGCAGCAGCAGCAGCCGCCTCCAGCCAGCCAGCCAGCCAGCAGCGGCAGCAGCAGCTGCAGCAGCCGCCACCGCCAGCCAGCCAGCCAGCCAGCAGCAGCAACAGCCGCCGCCGCCAGCCAGCCAGCCAGCCAGCCAGCAGCAGCAGCAGCAGCAGCAGCCGCCGCCAGCCAGCCAGCCAGCAGCAGCAGCAGCAGCAGCCGCCGCCGCCGCCAGCCAGCCAGCCAGCCAGCAGCAGCAGCAGCAGCAGCCGCCGCCGCCGCCAGCCAGCCAGGCAGCCAGCAGCAGCAGCAGCAGCAGCAGCCGCCGCCAGCCAGCCAGCCAGCAGCAGCAGCCGCCGCCAGCCAGCCAGCCAGCAGCAGCAGCAGCAGCAGCAGCAGCCGCCGCCAGCCAGCCAGCAGCAGCAGCAGCAGCAGCAGCCGCCGCCAGCCAGCCAGCCAGCCAGCAGCAGCAGCAACAGCCGCCGCCGTCAGCCAGCCAGCAGCAGCAGCAGCAGCAGCAGCCGCCAGCCAGCCAGCAACAGCATCCACCGCCACCAGCCAGCCACCCAGCAGCAGCAGCAGCAGCTGCTGCTGCCGCCGCCAGCCAGCCAGCCAGCCAGCAGCAGCGGCAGCAGCAGCCGCCGCCGCCAGCCAGCAGCAGCAGCAGCAGCAGCAGCCGCCGCCAGCCAGCCAGCCAGCCAGCAGCAGCAGCAACAGCCGCCGCCGTCAGCCATCCAGCAGCAGCAGCAGCAGCAGCAGCCGCCAGCCAGCCAGCAACAGCATCCACCGCCACCAGCCAGCCACCCAGCAGCAGCAGCAGCAGCAGCTGCCACCGCCAGCCAGCCAGCCAGCCAGCAGCAGCGGCAGCAGCAGCCGCCGCCGCCAGCCAGCAGCAGCAGCAGCAGCAGCAGCCGCCGCCGTCAGCCACCCAGCAGCAGCAGCAGCAGCAGCAGCCGCCGCCAGCCAGCCAGCCAGCAGCAGCGGCAGCAGCAGCCGCCGCCGCCAGCCAGCCAGCAGCAGCGGCAGCAGCAGCCGCCGCCGCCAGCCAGCCAGCAGCAGCGGCAGCAGCAGCCGCCGCCGCCAGCCAGCCAGCAGCAGCGGCAGCAGCAGCCGCCGCCGCCAGCCAGCCAGCCAGCCAGCAGCACCAGCAGCCGCGGCCAGCCAGCCAACCAGCAGCAGCAGCCGCCGCCACCAGCCAGCCAGCCAGCAGCAGAAGCAGCAGCAACAGCCGCCGCCGTCAGCCAGCCAGCAGCAGCAGCAGCAGCAGCAGCCGCCAGCCAGCCAGCAACAGCATCCACCGCCACCAGCCAGCCACCCAGCAGCAGCAGCAGCAGCAGCTGCTGCCGCCGCCAGCCAGCCAGCCAGCCAGCAGCAGCGGCAGCAGCAGCCGCCGCCGCCAGCCAGCAGCAGCAGCAGCAGCAGCAGCCGCCGCCAGCCAGCCAGCCAGCCAGCAGCAGCAGCAACAGCCGCCGCCGTCAGCCATCCAGCAGCAGCAGCAGCAGCAGCAGCCGCCAGCCAGCCAGCAACAGCATCCACCGCCACCAGCCAGCCACCCAGCAGCAGCAGCAGCAGCAGCTGCCACCGCCAGCCAGCCAGCCAGCCAGCAGCAGCGGCAGCAGCAGCCGCCGCCGCCAGCCAGCAGCAGCAGCAGCAGCAGCAGCCGCCGCCGTCAGCCACCCAGCAGCAGCAGCAGCAGCAGCAGCCGCCGCCAGCCAGCCAGCCAGCAGCAGCGGCAGCAGCAGCCGCCGCCGCCAGCCAGCCAGCAGCAGCGGCAGCAGCAGCCGCCGCCGCCAGCCAGCCAGCAGCAGCGGCAGCAGCAGCCGCCGCCGCCAGCCAGCCAGCAGCAGCGGCAGCAGCAGCCGCCGCCGCCAGCCAGCCAGCCAGCCAGCAGCACCAGCAGCCGCGGCCAGCCAGCCAACCAGCAGCAGCAGCCGCCGCCACCAGCCAGCCAGCCAGCAGCAGAAGCAGCAGCAACAGCCGCCGCCGCCGCCAGCCAGCCAGCCAGCCAGCCAGCCAGCAGCAGCAGCAGCCGCCGCCGCCAGCCAGCCAGCCAGCAGCAGCAGCAGCAGCAGCCGCCGCCGCCGCCGCCAGCCAGCCAGCCAGCAGCAGCAGCCGCCGCCACCGCCAGCCAGCCAGCCAGCCAGCCAGCCAGCAGCAGCAGCAGCAGCAGCCGCCGCCGCCAGCCAGCCAGCCAGCCAGCAGCAGCAGCAGCAGCAGCAGCAGCAGCCGCCGCCGCTGCCGCCAGCCCGCCAGCCAGCAGCAGCAGCAGCAGCCGCCGCCGCCGCCGCCAGCCAGCCAGCCAGCCAGCAACAGCAGCAGCAGCAGCAGCAGCCGCCGCCAGCCAGCCAGCAGCAGCAGCAGCAGCAGCCGCCGCCAGCCAGCCAGCAGCAGCAGCAGCAGCAGCCGCCGCCGCCAGCCAGCCAGTAGCAGGAGCAGCAGCAGCCGCCGCCGTCAGCCAGCCAGCCAGCTAGCAGCAGCAGCAGCAGCAGCCGCCAGCCAGCCAGCAGCAGCCGCCAGCCAGCAGCAGCCGCCAGCCAGCCAGCCAGCAGCAGCCGCCAGCCAGCCAGCAGCAGCAGCAGCAGCAGCAGCCGCCGCCAGCCAGCCAGCAGCAGCAGCAGCCGCCGCCAGCCAGCCAGCAGCGACAGCAGCAGCAGCTGCCGCCAGCCAGCCAGCCAGCTAGCAGCAGCAGCAGCAGCAGCCGCCGCCGTCAGCCAGCCAGCCAGCAGCAGCAGCCGCCGCCGTCAGCCAGCCAGCAGCAGCAGCAGCCGCCGCCGCCAGCCAGCCAGCAGCAGCAGCAGCAGCAACAGCAGCAGCAGCAGCTGCCGCCAGCCAGCCAGCCAGCCAGCAGCAGCAGCAGCAGCAGCATCCGCCGCTAGCCAGCAGCGGCAGCAGCAGCAGCAGCAGCCGCCGCCAGCCAGCCAGCCAGCCAGCAGCGGCAGCAGCAGCTGCAGCAGCCGCCACTGCCAGCCAGCCAGCCAGCCAGCCAGCCAGCAGCAGCAGCAGCAGCAGCAGCAGCCGCCGCCGCCAGCCAGCCAGCCAGCAGCAGCAGCAGCAGCCGCCGCAGCCAGCCAGCCAGGCAGCCAGCAGCAGCAGCAGCAGCAGCAGCCGCCGCCAGCCAGCCAGCCAGCAGCAGCAGCAGCAGCAGCAGCAGCCGCCGCCAGCCAGCCAGCCAGCCAGCAGCAGCAGCAGCAGCAGCCGCCGCCAGCCAGCCAGCCAGCCAGCAGCAGCAGCAGCCGCCGCCGCCGCCAGCCAGCAAGCCAGCCAGCCAGCAGCAGCAGCAGCAGCAGCAGCAGCCAGCCAGCCAGCCAGCAGCAGCAGCAGCAGCAGCAGCTGCCGCCACCAGCCAGCCAGCCAGCAGCAGCAGCAGCCGCCGCCAGCCAGCCAGCCAGCAACAGCAGCAGCCGCCGCCGCCAGCCAGCCAGCCAGCCAGCCAGCCAGATAGCCAGCCAGCCAGTCAGCCAGCAGCAGCAGCAGCAGCAGCCGCCGCCGCCAGCCAGCCGCAGCCGCCGCCAGCCAGCAGCAGCAGCAGCAGCAGCCGCCGCCGCCGCCACTGAGCAGTCGTCGCCAATCCGCAGTCGCCGCCAGGCGTCTGCAGAGCCGCTGTCGCCTCCTCGAGCCTGTGCCGTCGCCAGCCTGCCGTCGCCACCAGGTGTCTGCAACGTCGCTGTCGACTCATCGAGCCTGCCGCCGCCGCCGCCGCCCCCACTCCTAGCCTGCCGCCTGCCGCCTGTCGCCTTTCACCGCCGCCGCCACCGCCGCCGCCGCCGCCTCTTCGTCTTCAGTGTCTTCGCCATCGTCCTCATCATCCTCGTCGCCGCTCAGTCATCCCGGTAATATGTCCCACTCACCTGCTACTACCACGTCCATCCATTACACCTCCCCGTCCCAGGCCTCCACCACCACCACCTGGAGTTCCACTTCCCTCCCCCAACCGGCAATTCCGTTGTCTGTCTTAATGTCTTTTTCCTCCGCTTCCCACGTCCCTCCTCCGCCTGTCTACACGCCACTGACTTCGCCTCATGAGTTTCCTCCTTTACCACCCGTCCGAATTGAACATCGCCGTGCCATGGTTGCTGACACGCCACAGTCGCCCCCGCCGTCCTACCTGCCTCCACACCAACCTGTGGTTATCCCGCTCAACCCAGTCTCCGTTTCTCCTGCTCCTCCCTCCACTGCCTCTGCATCCTCCTCCACGGGCGCCAAGCCCAAAAAGTCATCCAAACGTGGGAGCGCGGACCCCACTCCAACTTTGCCCAAAAAGGCCCCTCCCCCTCCTCCCCTCCTTCTCCGCCTCCGTCCCACCACATGGACACTGCCCCCATTCCTGCCCCCGTGCAGCCCGACCTATACTCCTACGTCCTCTCCCGTCCCGACGCCCGTTTCCTTGACTACAAGACCCTCTCCATTGAACTCCGTAAGTACTACCCCGACGTCCCCCTGACTCAGATCGTCCCCCGCCGAGACTCCGTCCTCCTCAAATCCCCCAGCCCCACCCTACACACTGACATCCTCCAACGCCTCCCCCGCATCCACTTTGGTCCCCATGCCACTCTCACCCCTTACTACACTGCCACCACACTCGCCAACCGCCTCCTTCCCGCCGCCGACCCACCCTCACTGCCGTGATCACGAAACTCAGCCCTCTGATCATGGAGGAACAGGTGTTGGGTCAGCTCAACTCCATGCCCGACGTCACCATCCGCTCCGCCAAGCATATCTTCAATGCCACTGGCCCGACATACCTGATGCGTATATTCACAGAGTCCGCATCGTCCCTTGATCACCTTTTCCTCCAGGGGGCCCTAATTTACGACCGCCGCCACAAGGTGGAGCCCTCCCGTTCCCCACCTCAGTCATACCGCTGTGCCAGGTGCCTCGTGTACAACGACCACCTGACACAGAATTGCCGCAACCCCCCCCACATGTCCTCACTGCAAGTCCCCTCACCTGCACAAACACTGTCCTAACCTTGCCTCCCCTCCTACCTGCAACACCTGTGGCGGACCCCATCCCACATACTCCTACAAATGCAAGTCCGTCCCGGCCCCCACCGTCCCCGAACTCACCGTCCCCATTCGCCCCGTCGACCCACCCATGCACCCCAACAACTCCTTGCTCCCTCCCCCCACTGCTGAGGACGTCATCCGGTTTGTAACCACGGTCCTCGCAAACATCCATCCTTTTCAACGCCCACATACCCTTATAGCAGATTGCACGGTCAGTGTTTCACCTAGAAACCTTTGCCACCTTCTCCCGCGCCCACTCCCACTTCGCTTTTTCCCACCTCGAAACACAAGTCTAAGCCCACCCGCTCCCCCTTCTTCCGTTCCACCTCCCGTACCCCCCCCACCACCACCATCACAGGCTCATCATACACCTTTCTTTACCATAATGTCCGGTCTCTCCCAGCCAACAAGCACCTCTTCATGCATACCCTTTTCCATCACCGCGTGGATGCCTTCCTCCTGAATGAAACGTTCCTCCAACCCCGCCGTCCCGTCAGTACCGCTCCTTACCTCCTTCATCGCACTGATGGTCCCCCTCCCTTGGCCAGAAACGGAGTGGCGATCGGCCATCTCCACCAACACCCCGTCCAGCTACACCCGCTCCTCAATGATCCTACAGAACATTTAATCCTCAGTCTCCTCCGGCAGTGGCATCAGTTTGTCACCACCTCGCTCCGGGGCGGAATCCTACCCCTCCCTCACCCGACTCGCCCCGAAAGCAATACCACCCCTGACGTCGTCTTGGCGTCTCCCAACCTCCTTGGGCGCATCACGGCAGACGTCCTTGATCTTATAGGCAGTCACCACGCCCCAGTCCTACTCACCCTTGACCACCGCCCCAGCCCTGCCCGAGCTCCCCATCCTAGACCTCCTCCCAAACTCATTCATGACTACTCCCGTGCCGACTGGAATGCCTACGGTCGCTCCATAGATACCTCGGTCGAAAGCCACCCCCTACCCCTCCGCACACCCGAAGATATAGAACACGCCTCCACCTTTCTCCAGCAAACCCTTGCTAACGCGGTTGAAGCCCACATCCCTACCAAAGCAATATACCTGCACAGTCCTACCCTGCCTCCACAGGCCGTCCTCCTCCTCCGAGAATCCCGACGCTTCTACCGCTCGTACCTCCATACCCGGGACCGGGACACACTCATACGCCACCGGCAAATCCAACGTCACATTAGAAACCTTTTATCCGCGAAAAAACGCCGGGACTAGCGGCAGACATGCACCTGCCTTAACGCCACTCTCCCCATCAACTCCTCAAAGTACTGGAAGGCCTTCAATCGCCTTACTGGCTGTCACTCCTCCCCCTACTACCCGTTTCTCCATGATAACCATCCCTTTCCCGACAATGCCAGTAAGGCGGAACACTTTGCCTCCTACCTTTCCGACGTTTTCTCCCTTCCTGATAATCCTCATTTTGATTACTCCCTCTTTCCCGACGTCCATGAGCGTACCGCGTACCGACACCTCTTCTCCCCCGCTCGCCCCCGGCTTCCAGTACTTGGGGCACATTCCTCCCTCCGACTTAAACACACCCATCACAGCACACGACATCATAGCTACACTTCGCACCAAACGCAACACCGCTCCCGGTCACGACCGGCTCACCTACAGGCACCTTCGTGCCTGTCCCCTCTCCTTCCACACTGTCCTTGCCGCCCTCTACAACACTATCCTCTATACCGGTTTCTATCCTCGCCTGTGGAAAATCTCCCGCATCCTCATGTTCCCCAAGCCCAACAAGCCCCCATCCCAAGCCTCTTCCTACCGTCCCATCAGTCTCACCTCCGTGTTTAGCAAGGTCCTTTAATCCATCATTTCCCGTCGTATCCATCAACACCTCCGACAGCACCAGCTCCTTCCTTCTTCCCAATGTGGCTTCCGACCATCCTTCACTGCCGACGACCAGCTCCTTCGCCTCATCCACCTCTTATCCGTCCAGCTCAATTCCCGTCGCTCCGCTATATTTGTGTCCCTAGATATTGAAAAAGCCTACGACCGTGTCTGGCATTCCGGCCTCCTTTTCAAACTCCAACTCTATGCCCTTCCTATTAACTATGTCCGCCTCATCGCATCCTTTCTCACCAATCGCCCGTCCTATGTCACTGTCTGCAACTCTGACTCCCGTTTGTTTTACCCCTCTGCCGGGGTGCCCCAAGGATCTGTCCTCTCCCCTCTCCTGTACCTTATATACTCTGCCGACATGCCCCAACCTCAGCCTCCCGTCCATCTCCTCCAGTATGCTGATGACACCGCCTTCCTCGCCCTTGCCCCCTCCCTTGCCCGATCCCAGGTTTTGCTCCAATCTCACCTCACCGCGTTTGCTGCATGGTGCAACCGGTGGCTCCTCTCCGTCAACCCTGACAAATCCCAGGCAATCATTATAGGTCGTACCACCCGCTCCTTCCGCATCCCCGATCTCTACATCACCCTCCACGACCGTCCCATTCGCCACACTAACACCATCAAGTATCTGGGCCTCACCCTCGACTGACACCTTACCTGGATCCCCCATCTGAAATCCATCCGTGAAAAAGCCATGTCCCGCCTCAACCTCCTCAAACTGCTCACTGGCCGGACGTGGGGATTATGCCCTTCCACCGTCCTCCACACATACAAGTTCGTCATGCGCCCCATCCTCTGCTCCTTCCACCCTGCCTGGGTATCTGCTCCTCCCACCTTTTATCACACCCTCCAAGTCTATGAACGCCATGACCTCCGCCTCGCCTACCGTATCCGCCTTCCTTCCCCCACGCGGATCCTCTACGACCTCATCCCCTTCCCTCACCTCCTTCAACACCTTGAACGCCTCCGCCTCCTGTATGTCACCCGAAAACTCGATTCCTGCAACCCGCTAGTTTACCCCATCCTCACCGCCCCTGGGCCTCTGCCACGCCTCCACCACTGCATTCCTCCCTCTCTCCACCTGCACACTTTACATATCCTCTCCCGAGGCAACTTCCGCTCCCTTCCCCTACCGGATGACGCCCTTCGTCCCGAAATATACCCCTCCTATCAGCTTTGATCCCCTCCCCATAGACTTAGCAGCCCCCTCTCCCCGTCCCCTCCTTCTCCCCCTCCCCGCTTGGCTTCCCCCCCATCCCTTCCCCACCAGGAGTCTCAAACGCGCCTATCCTTCCTCCTCCCTACCTTCTCCCCCCCTCTCTCTCTCTTTTCAACCTTCCCCCGCGCTTCCTCGCTTCCCCCCCTTCCTTGCCCCGCGGGGGCTGCAGCGTTGCCTTTTAACAACGGTGTCTCCTAGTGTCACGTGCATCATCGTCTCCGTGTGTTCATCTCCAGTGCGTCGCAACTCGTGTCATCATCACCTATATCGTCGTGTGACTTCGTGTGTCCAGTGTTGTCTCTCCATGTGATTTTATTGCCACTGTGGCACAGACTGTTTTTAATCTGCTTATGTGTGTCAGTCTCTCTTGTTCATGTGTCTTAAGTCTGCAGCATTGTCTCCGATGTCCAGCTTGTAAGTCTCCCATTTTTCCTCCGTACCATGTTTTTATACTCATTGTTTTTAACTTCATGTCTTTGTTCCTTTTATCTCGCTTGTTATTTGTCTGTACTCTCGGCTGAAGAGCAGCGCTGATGCTGCTGCCAGCCCGCCGACGAAAGTCGGAGTGAAATTAACAATAAAGAAAAAAAATCCAGAGCGATCGTCCTTTGTTCCTTCCACCCTGCCAGGATATCGGCCCCTCCTACATTCTACAAATCCCTCCAGATCCTAGAAGGCCACGCCCTCCGCCTCGCATACCGTATCTGACTCCCTTCCCCCACGCGGATCCTCTATGACCTCATCCCCTTCCCCCCTCTCCTACAACACCTGGAACATCTCCGGCTCCTTTACACATCCCGCAAAATCGAGTTCCAAAACCCTCTGGTCTACCCTATTCTCACAAATCCCGGGCCTCTGCCACGCCTCCGCCAAACCGTTCCTCCCAGCCTTCACCTACATACGCTCCGTATCCTCTCCCAGGGCAATTTCCGCACCCTTCCTCTACCGGATACCGAACTTCATCCCGATATCTACCCCTTCTACCAACTGTGATCCCTTCCCCGTAGCATTAGCACCCCTCCCCTCTCTCCCGTCCCCCTTCCTTCCGTGCCCGCTTGGGTACGCCTCTCCCATGCCCAGAGTCTCGTCAATCCTTCTCTCCCCTCCTTACTCTCTCTTCCCTCCCCTTCTCCCCCTCCCCCACACTTCCCCCATCCTTGTCCCACCTCCCCTCCCCCTCCGTCCCCCTCCCCACCCTCTGCGGGGGCGACTCGACTTTTTTAACACCATGTACAGTGCCAGTGTGTCTAGTGTCGTGCGTTGTTTTAATGTGTGCCTCCGTGTTCGCCGTCCGCAAGTTTTATTCTGTGCACCGTCCAGTGTCTCCGTGTTCTGTCCTTCGTGTTTCTGCAATGTGCTTTTAACTCGTCACCGTGGCCACCTGTTTTTACTGACTATGTGTGTTTTTTATTACTACTCGTCTGTTCATCGTTTCCCCGATATATATGTTTGTCCCGTTTTGTGCATGTACGTTTTAGTCTGTCAAAAACTCAGCGTGTAAATTGTTTTACGTTCCACAATTTTTGTTCCTCTTTTTATACTTTTCTCTTCTTGTCCATTTATGTATGTCACATGGCTGAAGAGCAGCCACCGCAGCTGCTGCCAGCCTGCCAACTGTTCACAGTTGGCTTGAAAACACAATAAAGAGGAAAAAAAGAAAAAAAAAAACAGAGCGATCGGTTCCTCTATTGAAACGTGAAAGGATTTTGAAATCAGGGAGTCGTTTTCTGGACACCCTGTAAAAGTTCTGATTCATTAAAAGCTGTATTTCGGGCTCACCCTGACAAAGAAGTAGAGATACTTCAGATTCCACCCGGTACGACGAACGTAATTCAACCGTTAGACAGAGAATTTTTCCGCCAGTGGAAGGCATTTTACAGAAAACTAAACAGAGAAAATTATTGTGTGCAAATCACTGCAGTTTCCTGTCTATCACCGTGACAATATTCTCAAGTTGCAATCAGTCGTACATTATCAGTTTTCCTCCCCACGGTTTCAAAATGTGATTAAATATGCTTGGCACGCCTCGAAATATACTGATATTAGTCGTGATTCCTTCCTAACACCAGCCGAGTTTTGTCTACAGACGTCTAACAACGTCTGTGATTCGCAGGGCTGTCATATGTCGTCTTTGCTTGTATGTTCTTGGTGCACAAAAAAACCTATGTTTTGAACATTGTATCAATATTTTCTGACACTACATTCAATTACCGTCGTTTTACTCTTGCTAATGTTCATCTTATACCTTCCTTTCAAGACACTATACATTCCGTTTAATTTCTCTTCCATGTCCTTTGCTGTCTCTGACAGAATTACTATGTCGTCAACAAACCGCAAGTTTTTTATTCCCTCTCATTGGACTTTAATTCCCTCTCCAAATGTCTCCTTACATTCCTTCACAGCTTGCTCAATGTACAGATTGAACAATATTGGGGAAAGGCTACAACACTGTCTTACTCCATTCCCAACCACTGCGACCCTTTCATGGCCTTCGACTCTAATAATTGCGGTCTGGTTTTTGTACAAGTTGAATATATTCTTCGCTCCCTGTATTTTACCTCTGCTAGATCCAGAATTTGAAAGAATGTATTCCAGTCAACATTGTCAAAAGCTTTCTCCAGATCCACAAATGTTAAAACCTAGGTTTCCAAAAATGTTCAAATGTTTGTAAAGTCTATGGGACTTAACTACGGGGTCATCAGTCCCTAAACTTACAAACTACTTATGAACTACTTACGAACTAGGACGGCACAAATATCCATGCCCGAGGGGAGATTCGAACCCCCGACCGTAGTGGCCGTGCAGACCGTGACTGGAGCGCCTTAGTCTCCTCGGCCACCGCGGCCGGCCGTAGGTTTCCCTTTCCTTAATCTATCTTCTAAGATAAGTCTTCATATGAGTATTGCCTCGCGTGTTCCTACATTTCTCCTAAATCCAAATTGATCGTCCCAAGGTCGGATTCCACAAGATTTTCCATTATTCTGTAAATAATTCGTGTTAGTATTTTGTAACCAAGACTTATTATACTGATAGTTCTTTAATTTTCACATTTGTCTGCATTTGCTATCTTAGGAATTGGAATTATTATATTCTTCTTGAAGTCTGAGGGTATTTCCCTTGTCTCATACATCTTGCATACCTGGTGGAAGAATATCTTCCTGACTGGCTCTCCTAACGATAATAGCTATTCACATGGGGCCTCTTTCGATTCAAATCCTTCAGCGCTCTGTCAACTTCTGCTCGCAGTATTATATCACCCATCTCATCTTCCTCCAGTTCGTCGTCCCTTTCTAGAATACTGCCTTCAAGTTTATTTCCTTTGTATAGGCCCTCTATATATTACTTCCACAGTTCAGCTTTCTCCTCTTTGTTTAGTACTGGTTTTCCGTCTGAGTTCTTGATATTCATACCGGTGCTTTTCTTGTCTCCAAATGTCTCTTTTATTTTCCCGTAGGCGGTATCCATCTTTCCCCTAGTTATACAGTTTTCTATGGTCTTGCATTTCTCCTCAAGCCACTCCTGCTTAGCCAGTCTGCACTTCATGTCAACCTCATTTTTCAAACGTCTGTACTCTCTTATATTTTCTCCTTTCATCAATTATGTTTAGTATCTCTTGTGTTATCCAAAGATTTCTGTTTGGCCTTCTCGTGCCTATATGATCCTCTGCGACCTACACTACTCTCTCAGGGTTACTCATTCTTCTTCTATTGTATTACTTTTCCCGTATCAGACAATCCTTGCCTACTGCTCACCCTAACATACTCAAGCACCTCTGGTTCCTTCAATTTGTTCAGATTCCATCTCCTTAATTTTCTACCTTTTTGAAGTCTCAGTTTTAACCTACAGTTCATAACAAATAAGTTATGGTTAGAGTCTATATCTACCCCTGGATATGTCTTACAATTAAAAACCTGTTATCTAAACCTTTGCCTTATAAAGTCAATCTGGTACCTTCCAGTGTCTCCTGGCCTCTTACACGTGCGCAATCTTCTTTCATGATGATTAAACCAAGTGTTTGTGATGATTGAATTGAACTCTGCACAAAATTCCACAAGGCGATCTCCTCTTTCATTCCTTTTCCCCAGTTCATATTCACCTATTACTTTTCCTTCTCTTCCCTTTCCTACTACCGATTCCCAGTCCCTCATCACAATTAAGTTTTCTTCCCCTTTAACGGTCTGAATAATTTCTTTTATTTCCTCATACATTTCTTCGATCTCCTCATCGTCGGTAGAGCTAATTGGCATATAAACTTGTACTACTGTGGTCGGTGTTGGCGTCGTGTCTATCTTTTCTACAATAATGCGTTCACTACGCTCTTCATATTAACTTATCCGCATTCCTATTTTCTTATTCATTATCAGACGTACCCCTGCATTACCACCAACTGACTTTGTACTTGTATTTATAACCCAGTACTCACCTGCCTAGAAATCCTGTTCGTCTTGCCATCGAATTTCACTAATCTCCACCATATCTAACTTATCCATTTCTCTTTACAAATTTTCTAACTAAGCTACCCGATTAAGAGACCGAACATTCCACGCTCCTATCCATAGAATGTTTTGTTTTTGTTGATGACGACATGAACCGGAGTAGTTCTCGTTCAGAGATTCTAAATGTGACTATCTACCTCCGGAATATTTTACACAAGAAGACGCCATCTTCATATATTCATACAGTAGAGATGCATGTCCTCGGGAGAAGTAACGACTTTAGTTTCCCCTTGCTTTCAGCCGTTCGCAGTAACTGCACGGCAAAGCCACATTAGCTGATGTTACAAGTCCGGCTCAGTCAATCATCCAGACTGTTGCCCCTGTAACTACTGAAAAGGCTGCTGCCCCTCTTCAGGAACCACACGTTTGTCTGGCCTCTCCACAGATAGCCCTCCGCTGTGGTTACACCTACGGTACGGCTATCTGCATCGTTGAGGCACGCAAGCCACCCCATGTCGGTATTGTCTGTGGTTCATGAGATGAATGGAAATCCACAAATACTGTGGTTCCCAATCTTTTGTACCAAGTGAACCTCAAAATTCATGGGAAAAAAATTCCGCGGCTCACAACGAATCCGGCAATGCTTCGCATTTGCTACATATGTGTGTACATGGAATATACAACCTCTGACAAGAAAGTTCGGTGAACAATCATGTAACATTAACGTAGATGAACTATTAACTACAGCTACCTTACTTCCCTTCGAAATAATCACCTCTCATAACTATGCACCGCTGAGCTTTGCGATACATATCCTGGAAACTTTGCACGAAGTCTTTCCTTTGGGATGGTGTTCAAAAGCCTCGTCACGTTTCGTTGGATGCAGGAATATCGTCAAATCCCTTTCCTTTCAAAGCGAGTTTGAGCTGAGGGAACAGGAAGAAGTCTGGAGGATTGAGATCCGTTGAGTATGGTTCATGTTCATGTTGCACCCATACCCTTTTTTTGCCTGAACTGTTTGACGGTATTGGCTGTGTGTGGGCGAGCGTTGTCGTGAAACTTGAACGTCCACCGTAATCACCAGATCGTAATCTACCAGACTTCCTGCCATTCCTTCGACTCAAACTCGCTTTGAAAGTAAAGAAATTTGACGATATTCCTGACATCCAACGAAACTTGACGAGGCTTTTGGACACTATCCCAAAGGAAAACTTAAGGCAAAGCTTCCAGGATATTTATCGCAGATCTCAGCTGTGCATAGTTATGGGAGGTGACTATTTTGAAGGACAGTAAGATAACTGTAGTTCAAAGTTCTTCTAAGTTAATGTTACAGGAGTATTCAGCAAACTTTATTGTCAAAAGCTGCATATGCTACATACCTCCCCTAATCTCTTTCCCCATCAGCTCCTGTTTCTTGATGCCTATTTCTTACCTTCGTCTTTTGTCCTCTTAGGCCTCTCTCTCTCTCTGCATTTGGTGGTAGGAAAACTGGCTTTGCTCATGTATTTACTTATTCCGATATTCTGTTAGTTCAAGTTATCCTCTCTCATCTCCTCCTCTTCCTGTCCTTCCCCTCCACCTCCTCCTGCCCCCCTAGTCATCCACTCATTTCTTGTTTCTCTTTCTAGAGTAAGGTGCGCCATGTATAGCACGAAATCTTACGTAGTTAGTGATGTGTTTTCGTTTTTCTTTTTTTTTTTTTTTAAGGTAGTTATTCACAATTTTATTACAGACGAATCTAGCCCCAAGGTACAAAATTATCAATTTCAATTATTTCATGTTTCTGCACCACACATTGTGTCCGATTTTTTATCTGAACATCCAGGGACCCAGTCAAACACAATATTTTTAAGAATTAAAATCAGTCCACTCATTTAGAAGCAATTTAGTGTCATACACACGGTTCTTTCATCGCGGTTTCATTGCGCCTCTTTGCTGCACGCATTGTAGAGGTTACATTTTGTGGCAAATTTTACTGTAAATAATTACAGTTCAATTGCAATTATGATTAAATACATGACTGATTTATAAAGCAAGATCATGTTGTACATAAATTTACAAAACACATGTAAAGTGAAATAAATTGTAGCATCAAGGAAATGTTTTAAATCGATTGTAACCTACCCCAGTTATCTAACCGGGAAAACGAGACATGTAATTTGAACCACGTGTCGTTCCTGGCGATTCCTCGCTTGGTTGAGAGGTGAAGGAAAAGTGAAAAAGATCCGCGACTGGAGATAGTTTGGAACCAAAGACCTCTCACTTTGGTGTTGGACATTTTAACACTAGTCCAACCTCAAAGTCGAGACACCAAGCTATCTACTGGATACTTACTGAGCATATATAACACATTTAGTTTACAATAAGAATATAGTGCTGTCATGAATTGAGGTAAAAGGTACCCTATCTTTTACGTCGGACCAAATCACACACACACAGTGTTCAAAGATTCATTAAGATCAGTTGAGTAGTTTGGTGTGTGTGTGTGTGTGTGTGTGTGTGTGTGTGTGTGTGTGTGTGTGTGTGTGTGAGTGAGTGCAATGTTGCACTTTCTGTTTATTTCCTTTTGAAGATACAGTAATTAATCAATGCAGGCCGTCCCCAACTGCGGTGTCGTGTAATGTCAACAAATACTTCTATTATACATAATTATATTATATATATTATGAGACTCTGACCATAACTTATTGGTCATGAAATGTAGGGTGAAACTGAAAAAACTGCAGAAAGGTAGGAAAATAAGGAGATGCGACTTGGATAAATTGAGGGAACCTGAAGTTCTTAAAAATTTCAGAGGGAGCGTTAGGCAACAATTGACAGAAACGGGGGGAAATAAAACAGTAGAAGAGGAATGGGTAGCATTGAGAGATGAAATAGTGAAGGCAGCAGAGGACAAAATAGGTAGAAAGGCAAGACCTACAAAAAATCCGTGGATATCACAGGATATACTAAAGTTAATTGATGAAAGGAGAAAATATAAAAATGCAGTAAATGAAACAGGCAAAACAGAGTACAGACGACTAAGAAATGAGATTGACAAGAAGTGCTAAATGGCTAAGCAGGAGTGGCTAGAAGCCAAATGCAAATCTGTAGAAAAATCTATAAGAAGGGCAAAAGTAGATACTGCCTACAGGAAAATAAAAGACATTTGGGGACAAGAAAAACAGCTCTACGAATATCAAGAACTCAGATGGAAAACCTGTTCTCAGCAAAGAAGGGAAAGCAGAAAGGTGGAAAGAGTACATAGAGCAGCTCTACAAAGGAAATGAACTTAGAGACAATGTTGTAGGAAGGGAAGAGGAAGTAGATCAAGATGAAATAGGAGATACTATACTGAGAGATGAATTTGACAGAGCCCAGAAAGACCTAGGTCGGAACAAGGCCCCGGGAGTAGATGACATTCCCTCAGACCTACTAAAGTCTCTGGGAGAGCCAGCCATGACAAGACTATTTGAACTGGTGTGTAGGATGTATGAGACAGGCGAAATGCCCTCAGACTTTAAGAAAAATGTAATAATCCCCATTCCAAAGAAATCAGGTGCAGACAGGTGTGAAAATTACAGAACCATCAGTTTGATAAGTCATGGTTGCAAAATTTTAACAAGAATTATTTACAGGAGAATGGAAAATCTGGTGGAAGCTGACCTCAGGAAAGAACCCGGGAGGCAATACTCACTTTACGACTTATCTTAAAAGATAGATTAAGGAAAGGCAAACCTAATTTTCTAGCTTTTGTAGATTTAGAAAAAGCTTTTGACAATGTTGACTGGAATACACTGTTTCAAATTCTGAAGTCAGCAGGGATAAAATACAGGGACAGGAGAATTATTTACAACTTTTACAAAGGCCAGACTGCAGTTATTAGACTCAAGGGGCATGGAAGGGAAGTATTAGTTGGGAAGGGATTAAGACAGGGTTGTAGCCTTTCTCAGATGTTATTCAATTTGTACATTGAGCAGGCGGTGAAGGAAAGCAAGGAAAAATTTGGAATAGGGATTAAAGTTCAGGGTGAATAAATAAAAACATTGCATTTTGCTGATGACATTGTAATTCTATCAGAGACAGCAAAGGACCCCGAAGAGCAGTTGAATGGAATGGGCAGTGTGTTGAAGAGAGGGTATAAAATTAACAAGAGCAAAACAAAGATAATGGAATGCAGTCTTAGAAAATCAGGCGATGCTGAAGGATTTAGATTAGGTAATGAAACAATGAAGGTGGTAGATGAGTTTTGTTACTTGGGTAGTAAAATAATATATGACGGTCGGAGTACAGGGGATATAAAATACACAATGGCAATGGGAAGAAAAGAATTTTTGAAAAAGAGAAATTTGCTAACATCGAATATTAATTTAAGTGTTAGGAAGTCTTTTCTGAAGGCATTTGTGTGGAGTGTTGCCTTGTATGGGAGTGAAACATGGACGATAAACAGTGCAGACAGAAAGAGAATAGAGGCTTTTGAAATGTGGTGCTACAGAAGAATGCTGAAGGTTAGTGGGTAGATTGTATAACTAATGCAGAGGTACTGAACAGAATTGGGGAGAAAAGGAATTTTTGGCATACCGTGACTAAAAGAAGGGATCGCTTGGTAGGACACATTCTTAGACATTGGAGAATCATAAATTTTGCATTGGAGGAAAGTGTGTGGGGTAACAATCGTAGAGGGAGACCAAGAGACGCATGTAGTAAGCACATTCAAATGGATGTGGGCTGCCGTTCTTATGAGGAGATGAAGATGTTCGTCAGGATAGAGTAGGGTGGAGAGCTGCATCAAACCAGTCTCTGGACTGAAGACCATAACAACAACAACATATTATGAATATTATTATATTACATTATAAATCATTACAAATACCTGTGAAATTGTTAACTCTTGATAATAAGACAATTTTGAAGGTGGAGTTACCTTGGGTGAGACTATCCACATCTTGATTGAGGCTTGTTGGTTTTAGGTGTAAAGTGTTTTCTACACAGTTTATTCTTCTATTTATTAAAAAACTAGAAAATGCACACTTGTAATTATGTTTTGGTTTTCCTTCAAAGATATATTTGCTAACAAATTGCAAGAATTCAGTAGCATCCATTTTCTGATTTAAGAGATGATAGTGGCATCAGGCAGTCTTCCTCAGGTTCTGATAGTTTTTAATGTTGTCCTCTACATAAGGAATTCTTGGAAAATAACTACTGACACAAGATCCATTTTTAAGTAATTTTCCTAGACAAGCAAGTTTCACTTGGCCTAATGTTCATAAAATCTTTAAACAGTAGTCATATCCATTATCACTTTAAATAAAAAATCGGTACAACTTAACTCTTACCTTTCTTTATGGGGAGAAAATAACTCCATGAAACAAATAAGTGTTATAAAAGACACTTTTTGAGTCCGTAAGATATTTTACATTGATATTTTAAAGACATCTGGCAATCCATGTAAATAGATAATATGACCCACTAATGGGTCACATCCTACAGTTTAGAACCACTGCACTAACATATTGCTTTTACAGTAAATATTATCACAAATAGTCGCTAGAATAATTATCTGAAATTTAAAACTGTATAAAAATTGTAGAGAAATTTGAACATGAGTACACCACCTGTGTCATACTACACATTCTATAAATTTGTACACGGCGACTGTGCAAGTGGGACTACCCAGAACGTTCCAGGTGACCTGACATCATCGGTGGAATTGTTATTCAATGACTGGATTCCCACATGTTGTGCAGAACAGAACTGTACAACTGTTGACAGCTTGTTTGATTAGCTCGTGAATTGGACTCAGGATGGGAAAAAAGCGGTTTGAATTTTTGACACCAGCATACGATGCATTTTCATGTGACATATACATCCATGCCTTATTTATAACCTTGTGTTTTCTGCTCTGGATATGTGTACTAATTTTTGTGATCCGAATGATTATTGTGACACTCTAGTTAATGCAACACTTTAAGACAACATGTCATTTAATCAGCAATACTAGTTTTCTTATAAAGTGATGACAAACCATATTGTATTGAGCTGTAACCAACAGCAGAAGTAGGAAACCATATTACTCGTTAACATATTACCTAACAGAAGTTACTGAAACTTTTTCTGTGTCATTGAGGAAATGTATTATCCAATTCAGCACGAGAGGGGGGACATTAAAATTCCCACACGTTTTAATACTTCAGAACATGTCTTTATTACACATCACAAATAAAATTCAGTACATTTGGCGCAACTGTAAAACTACTCTACAAACAATGTAACAAACAAGCTTCATAAAAATAAGGAAGGAAACATTTTTGTTAACTGTGTCTTTGTTCACACTACACTCTACATTTCATAATTAACTTTCTCATTAATTTATACTGTCAAATGTAAAATATAGGTACTAGTGGCAAGACAATACATATGCAAGAGCACAATCATGACAGAGCAGTCACTCAACATATTTACTAACATCTTTTTTTAATCTGCTAATCAATAGACCATTTAAGATTAACATAACCAACTGATGTGTTACATTAATAATGTACATAAACATACTGTAGGAAAATGAGCTCATAAAAAAGTGTTTTAGGGTAATTTTAATTCAAAAAATGTATCTGAAAAATTTACACTATTTCAGACTCAGATGGCATAGTGTTAGGATGTGCACCATTTGTTATACCAATGGCTTATACCAATTTGTAGAAGTTATCAATTTGATAATTTACAATTTATGAATCAAGAATGTGCTTCAGTATGAAGAGAGGAAGATATATTGGGCATGACACCTAACTTAAAAAACTTGCATTGAACTGTTGATAGTCTCTTTATAATAATAATAATAATAATAACAACAACAATAATAATGTCCTCTTTCACTACGGTTTCCATATGCAACTCCCAATTTTGTAATTATATACAACAGGGCAACATAATTTCATGAATATGATGAAACACAATTGTTAATAAAGATTTTTGTTGATACATAATTTACCATAGAGGAATATTCTGTTAAGAAAGAAGTATACTGGAAAATTTGGGAATGTGTAAATGTTGAGAGAAATAAAGGTTCATTCACAGTTGATCATTTTTAACATTTATGTAGAATTACACGTCCCAAGGAAATCGTTTGCATTCTCAGGATCGATATGACATTGTTTTACAGTTCACATGTAACTTATACAGTTAGCAGTAGCTAAGGGAGTACCTAAATAAATACCAGCAAAACATCATTAAACAATAACAGTTAACTGTTACTACCCAGTAAAAAAAAGTTTCATTCTTAAACATAATTACATTAGACAATGCAATTTGATTAACACATTGAAATATACATTTTGTATTTTCCAGCTAACAGTCAGGATAAAATATACAAAAACCTTAGAAAATTTTGTGCAAATGATAATGTAAGTAAATCTGGAAGAAATTAAGATTATTTTCAGTTTGAACATTTCACCTGAAAATTATATTTTCAGCTGAATAAAAGGGTGAACGTGTTTGTAAAAACGATTATAGAAATATGCTTAAGAAAGATTAAGTACCTCTCAATAGGTAGTTAATTATTACTAAAATCACAGTGTATTCCAAGACTTTGTTATTGATAACAAAATCTTGGTATGTGTAAGCGCATATCTGTTAAGAAAATAAATACATAAGAAATAACAGGGTTCCATAATAAAAAATAACAGTAGCAGATGATATAAAAATGGAAGACACTGACAGTTTAGTTATAAAATAACTTAAACATTTCATTACTCTGAAAAATAGAAGTAGGTATTGAACAATATTTTTATTTTTAGTTTCGATCCTTGCAGGAACTACCTCGTGTGATATAGCAGAGGCAACCACATGTACACTCTTTCCCAACAAACGAAAATAGTGGGTTCATAGACATGGGGGGAAAGGATTGGGGCTTCAGGCCTTGCGTCCACTCCAACACTTTGGGTGGTGGTAGGGTGGCGATAGGGTTATCAGCCAACTGCACGCTGCACTCGACAGTGCCTAGAGTTTAGCCCCAAGTGCTGCAAGGGGTTGTTTACGTCGACGTTTCCTTGCGCGGGTAGCCTTGGTTGCGCCGCTCTGGAAAGATAAAAACAAAGTATTTGACAGATTTGAAACCAAGACTATACTGCGGACAGTTATTTAAGGATCTAGGGATCTTCACAACAGCCTAATAATATCAGTTCAAAAGTAATAGTAGTGTAATTACGAAATTACGAGAAAGGATGATCTTCACTATTCAAGATTAAATCAACTTTCGCACAGAAAGGTGTGAAATATAAAAATTGAAAGTATTGTTCGGTGACAACTTCTTCTCAGTAGATGAATTTTTGGTGTAAATTAGTAATTTAATAAAAAGTTTAGAAAAATCAAAAGTAAAATTAAAAAAACAAGTTAATTTCATCAAATGTCATGTTAGCTAGCTTTCATTAAACTGACATATTCCACATCATTCCTAAAATCAGTTTCATGATCGACGGAAAAAGTATTTATCGAATCTAATTGTGTTTTCCCTTTTGCCCTCCACATACCCTGCTCTGAGCGCTGGAACAAAAGCATAAATACGAGTGTGGGGAGGTAGATACTGCGTTTACAAGCCTGAAAATTGCTTTACTTTTCAGCTGACTCACCCTGTAAATTTAAACACTGGTTCCATCATTGGAGAAGGCTGTAATAGCCTGGAGCATGGAATTTTTGTGGCAGAGTTTCCATCGTATAAGCGACGCTTTAAACAGCTGCAACCCACAAGACGGATGTATCGCCAGCCGCGGTGGCCGAGCGTTCTGCGGCGCATCAGTCACAGTCTGCACGGCTACTACAGTCGGGGGTTCGAATACCCCCTCGGGCATGGATATTTGTGCCGTCCTTAGTATTAGCTAGTTCATAAGTAGTTTGTAAGTTTAGGAACTGATTACCCCGTAGTTAAGTCCCATAAGCTCTACAGACATTTGAACGGATGTGTCGTAGTGGTAAAGAAATACTCCTACACATCGCGCAGTACTGGCGTGTCTACTTCAGTTTGCAATTTATTTACGAATTCACCCTCGTGCATATTTCTGCTTCGATTTCGCTATTTGATTCCTATCACAGATGCTTCGTGCAGGTCTAAAATATGCCAAAGTCTCTTCTACATGGCTTCCACAGAGGCAGGAAAAATCTTTTTTTGTGGCTCGCACCATGCACTCCCCGAAGAACCTCTTTTGCAACAAAAAGTTTTGTTCAAATAATTATCTTACCAACAGATGTTAATTCAGTATTCTATGGAATACTGTCTTTATCAAATGTAAACACATGCAGTATCTGAAGATTCTTTTGGAAACAAGAGATTGTATCGAATTTATGTATTTATATTTCTTTCTGGCATCTCACGTTACCTTTAAAGTATCGGAAGGATTGCGCTCCTCAATATCCATGGAGGTTATTCCCTGGTATCTGAACACATGTTCTGTTGTCCTGTCCTTTTTTCTTATCAACGTTTTTCCATAGGTTCCATTCTTTGCAGATTCAACCGAGTCTCTCATTCGTTATCTCATCAGTCCACCTAATTTTGAAATTTCTTGTGATGCACCACATCTGAAATGCTTCCATTCTCTCTTGACCCGATTTTCCTACAGTCTGTTTCTCTTCCATACAAAGCTGTAGTCGAACAGTAGATTCTCAGAAATTTCATCGTCACATTGACTACGGTTGATACCAGCAGATTCCTAATGGCAACAACCTAGTGAGGTAGCACGGTGGGCCGGCCGCGGCGGCCGAGGGGACCGAGGCGCTCCAGTCACGGTCTGCACAGCCACTACGGTCGGGGGTACGAATCCCCCCTCGGGCATGGAAATTTGTGCCGTCCTTAGTATTAGCTAGTTCATAAGTAGTTTGTAAGTTTAGGGACTGATGACCCCGTAGTTAAGTCCCATAAGCTTAACAAACATTTGAACAATTTTTTTAGCATGGCGGTTAGCACACTAGACCCATATCGGGGAGGGAGTCGGTTCAAATTCGCCTCCCGTCCTCCAGATGTAACTTTCCCGCGTTTGCCCTAAATTTCTCTACATTACTTTCCCCGTCTTCATCACAATAATCCTATTAGCGCTCCGTCAATAATGGACACGCTGCTGACGGAAAGAATAATCCTAATCTTTCTTGCACATTCGTTTTCCTGTTGACCATCAATTCCCTGTTTATCCGTACCAGTCTACATTTTGTGTTCTCCTTGCATCATTCGTCATGTGTTCTTTTCATACCAAGTTTGCAGAATTCCTTAATTTCATCTACGTCGTGATCAGAAGTTTTTATATTAAGAATCTCTCTTATCATTTCTTCCACTTCTCACAACGTTTGTCTTTTTGCAGTTTAATCGCAGTCTATATTCTGTTCTCATTGGACTATAATCCCGCTGAGCACACCCTATAGCTTTTTTCCTCTACTTTTACTGAGGATGGCAATGTCATCTGTGATTCGTTTCATTGCTATCCTGTCAACCTAAATTTTACTTCACTCTCGACCCTTTATTATATACCCGTCATTGCTCTTTCGATGTATTTAATGAACAGTAGGGGACGAATGTCCGTATTCCTTTCTTACACCCTTTTTAACCGGAGAATATCATTCTTGGTCTTGCAGCCCTATAAGTCCCTCTTGGTTCGTGTACATGCTATACAAGGTGTAGTGTAATTCGCCCACTTTGACTTCGCAGCACGATTCCTCACATGCCAGTAATAAAAGTAATGTCACAAAATTTCGTCCTACGCAAGTTTCTGGCAGACGTCGTAGACAGATTGGTATGTATGTGTCCTATACGTTAGTGTGTTTCAGAATTTACCAACAAACAACTATGAGATGTAGGAGTCTCGAGGAACAAAATGAGCATAGAAACCCACACCCGGAAACGTCGTCCAAAGACGCCACAAAGCGTTAAAGTTGTTGGAGGGAATGTCTAGTGGGAGGCACCAGTTCCTGTAACTTGGACTTTTTGTAGCGTCGTTGAATGGTTTCCGTGTTAACTTTGTTCCACAAGACGCCTTCTACATCCTCTAGTCGTTAGTTGGTGTAATTGTGAAATACTAAAACACAGTGATGTATGGAACACAAACACACATCCCAGTCTTCGACGACCATTTGGTGCCGGAAATATGCCCAGATCGAAATTTTGTAAGACATTTCTTCTACTTTTTTTTACTTTTTATTTTTTATTTATTTATTTATTTATTTATTTTATTGCTGGCATGTGTCGAATCGCGCTGCGAACCCAGAGTACGCGAATTTCGCTTCACCCTGCATATGCTTCTGCAGCTTGTGTAGTTCAAGTGATAAATTTAACTACCCGCTATTTCACTTCTGTGTATATTTCTGAATTCCGTACGCTACTATATATGTGTGAATGTGTACGTTTATCACGTCTGAACCACAAGACATAAAGAGCTAAAAAATTTTACAGTTACTAATGTCTACCCAGGGAAGGCTTTAGGCACGATTTCATGGCGATCGAATAGCTATTTATCTATATATATATATTAATGTGAATGTCTGTTCGCTGTACGCTTATCACGTCCGAACGACAAGACGCAGATACTTAAATATTTGTTCAGTTATTAATTTATATCTGAGGAAGGTTTTAGGCACGGTTTTATAGCGATCTGATAGATATTTAGTAATTTGAAGAATATAACGCGAAATACGGAACAATAATTACTCTTTGAAAATTATATTTACTCTTTGAAAATATTTACTCTTTGAAAATGGTTTTATTGGTTGCATTGTTGCTTGCGTGTTGATAATGATAAAAGGGTAGAGTATATTGTGATGGAAAATTATCGGTGTATATAAAATTCTACGTGTGTGTGTGTGTGTTAATATTTCGCTCTGCAGCGAAAACTACAGAACGCAAACGAATGGTCTGTGTGTAATTGTTGTCCGAAGTCTCCCGTTGTACAGCATTAGCAGTTCCATGCCGATAGCTATAACGGGGGGAAGATGTGGTAAAAAGTCGTCAAATTATAAAAAAAATTCGGACTGAAGGCCAGCGACGACGTTTGTGACTCTGCAGCAAGGAAGTTACATACAGCGAAACGTGATACCCCATTCCATATCTTTGGTCTATGCGTGCTAAAATGTCTTCAGCTCTTTCTCTGTAAGAATAAGCGTACGAATAAGGAAATATAACAATAAATAAATACCCGGCTAACGGCGGGTGTGTGTGTGTGTGTGTGTGTGTGTGTGTGTGTGTGTGTGTGTATGTGGCGGAACGTACTTCGTGTCCAAGAACTTAAAATGAAACCAACTAAGTGATTTAAGTAGAAGTAAGTAGGGTGCACACCCGTAAACTTACGTTGATTTTATATGAGGGTGGGGAGGTGGAGCAAGTGAACTAACGTCTGTTCCATAGACTATACAAACATTTGAAACATTTTGAACTAACGTCTGCCCTACCTGTGGAGAGTTGATACAGCTACCTTAGCTGAGGAGAAATAAGAGAGGAAGCATTTAAGATGCACTGGGAATCATTTTATCATAACTTCAGCGCACACTATTGCGCGCGCGCACACACACGCACGCACAATCCGAACGTAGTTCATGGAAAAGAAATGTAAAATTTAAGATTTGTAGATGTGAAAGTCGATTTTTGACTACGATACGTGAGTAAAAAACAGTCAATATACACAGCCAGAAATAAAAATCAGCAAACCCTCTTAAAGTTTTGAATTCATCCAAGGTTTATTGTTGAAACAGTAAATTTGGAATATGTGAAATTATTACATTGCCGCGGCGGAGTGGCCGAGCGCATTGAGGCACTCAGCTACGACGCGCGAGGCCGTTCCCCGTCGGGTGTTCGAATGTTTGTGCCGTCTTTAGTATAAGCTAGTTCATAAGTAATTTGTAAGTTTAGGGACAGTTGACCCCCCAGTTAAGTCCCATAAGCTCCACAAACATTTGAACATTTGAATTATTACATTTACAGATCAACAGCTGAAATGGTACCGTAAATCGGGGAAACTTCGTCATGCATATTATGATGCATGTTTTTGTGCATAAAAATTGGCTTTTGAGTGATTTCATAACTATGTATGATGATTTATTATCTGAATATTAGTTACTATACTTTTTTGTTATTATGATTATTACAATATTTTTAATTTTTACCTCTAGTAGATTTATTTACCAATATTAAAGACACCTTGTAAAATGCATTATCAGGACATGTCTGTCACCGTTGGTTCTGCCCCCCCAGCGGGCTCACAGTTCTTTTGTGAGTACGTGCGTGGCGAGCACGGGGCCTCGAGCTAATGCAATCTTCCTTATTCACTTCCCGGACTGCATTTCCTTTACCCTCCCGTCCTTTCCTATCCTCACTCCTTCCCCTCCCCACCGGGGGACTGATATCCTCAGTAGTTTAGTCTTCCTATCCCAAGCAAACGACCCAGCCAACCGTTGATTCTGGAGCAAAAAAGGTGTTGGAGCCCAGAGGAACAGAGAAAGTCGAGCGAGTTCAAGGGAACTCCAGGACATCAGTGTCACGGTTTGCGGGACAGCTAAGGGCGTCCTGCTTCCTCCCATAGTGCCTACAAAGTCCAACACTTACATGAAAACTGAACAACAGGAGGTCCTGCAGGTTTGATATGAGACCATTTGAGAAATGGTTTCTCGTAGTTTCGATTCGTCAAATAAACGCAAACAGTACCACAGAAGAAACAAAAGTTGTGATTGGAGACAACCTTGCGTCACACTTTTCCCCTCGTGTGGTTCAAGCAGCAATAGCGAGCGAATAATATCTACAAGACGCCGCTGCCAGCAAATTCGACGCATCTGTTATAGCCTTTAGATGTGAGTTTTTTGGCTCCCATGAAACGAAAATGGCGAGAAGTCCTAGATTCGTGGAGAAAGAAATGTCGCCGAAAAGGAAGTATCCCAAAACAACACTTCCCAATCTTCCTGAATCGCTGGGGTCCCAAGGCCTCTTAAGCCTATCGGCTATTACATTTGATTGATTGTTGATGATAATTTTTATTTTTGTGTCTAAGTTACCCTGGAACAGTTTAACTTCGACATTACGCTCAATTATGCAGGGTGTCGAAGTTACCCCCAACCACGGGTTTTCGACACCAATTTATTTTTTTTAAAGGGGGAGGGGGTAATGGGGCGTGAGAGGAATATACCTTTTTGTAGTAAAGACAACCAAGGTTTTAACTGTTAAGATGACACTTGAGCCAAGGTTCTCTCGCAAATAGTTCTCTTTACAGAGCATCAAATATGCAAAAACCTGTGAAGTTACCCCATTTTATGGTAGTGAAGTATCAGGTGTCGATTCATGCTGAAACATCGATGTTAAGTGCGTGGTGAAGCGTTCACGGGCGCTATGCACGCGCTAACTCTGCCATCCTTTAGATCGTACAGATGGCGTGCGAATACATCTTGGGAAATATTATTCCACGCCTGTTGGACCTGTGCACGTAATACTGGAAGAGTCGTGAGTTGACAAATCGCACGTGTCAGTGTCCCACAATGCTCCATAGGAGACAAGTCGGGAGATGGTGCTCCCTCGGGCATGGATGTTTGTTGTCCTTAGGTTTAACTCAGTTTAAGTAGTTTGTAAGATTAGGGATTGATGACCAACGTAGTTCGGTCCCATATAATTACAAATATTTGAACATTTTAAGCACTCTGTGGGCCAGCATTATCTTGTTGCAACAAATCACCACCTCCCACTTGTACAAACGTGAAAAGAACGGGTCTTGCAACATCCTGGACATACCGAACACTGGCCATTGTTCACCCGGAAACACCAATGATGAACTAAATTTGCAGCTTATCACACCACAGACTATAAGGCCTGCATTAGGGGCAGTGTGTCTAAGGACACTCTAGAGTCAGTGCTCTCCAGAACCACATCGCACGCACATCCGTCCATCACTTGCATACGGTCCAAACGATCCTCTGACGTCACCATTCGAGCCGTGCACGTCGATGTTGTGACGTGGGTTAAGGATAGACTAGAGGTGCACGTACTCTTAGTCCCACTGCTAGCAACCGGTTGGTAACAGTTCGCGTTGACACGTCTGGGCTCACAAACTCTCTCATCTGTGCTGATGCTCTTAAATTTTGACGATTTGGCAGACGTCTGTTCTGCGTGGAAGTCCAGAACCTCGTCTACGAGCCTGAGAACGTTCACGTGACCAATGTAACCAGTATCGTTGCACAACGGACTCAACACGTTCACCTTGTCTGGCAATGTTCCGAGAGAACATCGCGCCACAGGGAAGGCCGCCATTTGACCCCTTTCACATTCGAGTAGTGGGCTCTGGGAAGTACGAATGCGGCTCTGTGGCAAGGTGCCTGTTTGCGTCACGTAATAATATCATACAGTCTTATGGGTGTAAAAAGTAGACTCAGCTGGCGATCTGGCAGCTACGTCACAACGAGTTTGTTACACTTGCGGGGAGTGATACTTGCGCGGAAAGGGAATGTGTAGACACTTGCGCGGAGACCCGGACGCTGCAGGTAGTGAACAGGGTGTTTCAGAAGTAGGGATACACCACCCCTACTCCACGCCCTCCAGCCGCTACCTGTGCCGTATTCAGGGAAAGGCCCACCGAGCGAGGTGGAGCTGTAGTAACGGCCCGGAGGAAGATAACACGTCATACAAATATCACTCGATTTACAATACAGAACCATGTGAAGAGGAATGTGATGAAATCGGAATTGAGCGCAACCGTTGCTAACTACAATTTGGGATTTACTGCATTTTGAGTCAGAATTCGCATCTATATTCGCATTTATCGCAAATGCGAATTTTTCCTGTCCCTAGTAATACCTCTAAAAATAAACAGCTGATCAAGGCACTAAAAAGCAAGGGCAGATCTTTGGGTGTATTACTACAAATAACTAAAACACAATTTTATCGTGGAATTATATACAATCTCATTATAAAGGTTTTTTTGTAGGTGGTTTTGAGCAGCTTTTAAATATGTTAGGAATAGCATTATGAAATATAGACAGCTACACCTTATGTTTATTATGAGATATCGATTTCGGCTAATTTCAGGTCATCTTCAAGTCTCAAACAACAGGTGTTACTTATGCATTTTTCCAGTGGCACTCATAACCTTTAACTGTTTACACACGAGGTCTAACGTTGTTAGTCGCGTTAGCGATGAAAACAGAACCCAGAATCTTTGCGTCTAAATGATACATATATTGGTGTGATGTCTTATTTCGAAAGAACAAACATCACACCAATACATATATAGCTCTCGGTAAAGTGGAACTGTACGATATCGTTACGTAGCACAGCACGGCGACTGGAAACGCAGGAGAAGTGCAAACAACGTTCTCTCCTCAGAGGTATGATTCTAATTAGGTTCAACTTAGACTTCTACAACATACAGTCTACACGGCGAAGATTACACCAAAAAATTTAACGTTTCGTCTACTTTGGCGATAGCAACCAAATTTTAAAATCGTGTCTACTATGTAAAGATTTAGCAACACAAAACGCTTCAAGTCCATAACTTCACTGGTTTTCGAGTTCTCATTTTTTATATGTTTTTAATGTTATTACATAAAAAACAAATTTGGGACTCACACTACAATTTTCATATGGCAGATTTTGTAGGTACATTCACATGACATAATTCAACGGTTCTATGCATTCATTTTATTAGAAATACCAATCATTTGTTTTCAGTGTTTATTTCAAATTTCTACATTTAAGTTTCTTTAATTATTAGTACTTAAATGTGGTGATGAAATAAATAAATGACGTGTATATGTGTAGTCTTATGCGGCCAAACTACTTTGGTCATCGGTCGCTAGACTTACACTACTTAATCTTACTTAAAATAACGTAGGCAAAGTACAAACAAACATACCCATGTCCGAGGAAGGACTCGAACACCCGACCGGACCGGCCGCGCAATTTGTGACACAAATTACATGTTTGATAATATTAATACATAGAAGTATGAAATCACGTCAAGACTACTTCCTGCAAAAATTTCGACAAAAAAAGTTGGCACTGAGTTTAGAAAAACAAAATTTTGGTATATTGGATTTTAACATTTTATCAAAAAATGAATGTTATTAAAAGAGATACAGCCATTCAAATTTACGGGCACCATAAAGTTTTGTCTTCCTGAGTAAATGAGCTGCTTCTTGTAGTTTCAACACCTTTTTCTTGAATGTTCTGAGTATAAATCTTCACACAGACTTCTTGAGGAGGAGAGTGATACGGATATCTGATTGTAAACCACTGCCTATTACCTTAGACCTTTTTGACTGAACTGAACACGAATTCCGCGTATTCCGTAATTTATATTTATACAGTTATCAGGCAATGTAATTTATAACCAACTATTGGCTGTCAATTTCGCCACTTCTTTCCTGGAAGTCTTGCAACTTGTTTCTCCCTGTTGGTTTATGCCAAGTTCGGAGTAAAAATGGTTCTATATGACGGTGATGGAAAATAGATCTTTAGCATTTTTCGGTGTGTGAGATTCCTATTTCATACATTTCTTAGATGTATTTCTAATTCGAACACAGCCAAATCGTTTTGGGGTCTACGAATAAACGCTTCAAGTATGTAAAATACTCATTGACTTATTATTAACGTTTTTTTTTTTAATTGAAGGTTTAAGGTTGCGTCTCCTATTAAAGAGCATAGTAGCTATTTTTAAAGAGATGGAAGTTGCGTGATAGTGGGGTTAACTACATAGCGGTCAATTACATCAACGTATCTGTGCAGGATGCCTAATATATTTATTGCTTGCGCATGTGTCTTGATATGCTTAGTGTTCTGAATAATATGCTTTTAGGAGGTATGACTGTGGAAAGTCATCGTCTTGTAGTAGCAAAGAATGTCTTAATAACTCTCCAAACATTATCACTATTAAAATACCTTTTTGTTTTCAGGAGGAACACTCAACGAATTCATATGTAGTTAGAACAAGTTACTATATTGCTCTTCAGCTTTGAAAGGGTTGTGCAATTTCACTGAGTTCCGTGTTATGTTGACAGTGTGGAAACTTGACAAGAACAGTGCTAGACTTCTTGGTGTGCCTATACCCAGGAAAAGCCATTAGTCGCCCCAAGGGTCCCGGGTTCCGCGCAAGTGTCACTCCGCGCAAGTGTCACTCCGCGCAAGTGTTCCAACCCCGTCACAACGCCAACTATTAGCGAACGACGTTGAAACCATTATTAGTACATTTGCTCTCCTCCGTGTGGCATCTGCCGTCATAGAATCAAAATCGACGTTATCTTTCCAGGTGTACCAATTTTTTTCTGGCAGTTTATTTTCAGTGTGATTTATAAGGTGGACTGACTAAGGAAAAGAAAAGCCAAATGTGTGTGTTAGATATAATCGACCATGTTATTGTAATAATACCTCATCGATTGAATATGTATAATTTTTCTTTCATGATTTTTAATACGAAACTGTTCAATGAAAATTGTGTTTCACTGTAAAACTTAGAAGCTAAAGTTGGTTGTGGTTGAAGAAAGGGCGCTGGGGTTACGATATTGTGCGTTGGACGATATGACGACATGTGACTGCAGTCAGTAGTAAGTAGTAGTGTAAAGATTATTTGGAACCACTACTATGGGGTATCTACGGCTGGCTTAATACATGACGTGCAGTATCCGTATTTTTACGATTCAACCAATGCGCTGTCCTTGAGATATCTATACATCTGAAGGACACCGGCAATTTGGCGACTAGGCGTGACAACAATATGAGAAATGTATCTGCAGTTGAGAATATGATGGCACATCAGCTGTACTAAAGTGTATGCCGTAATGGGAGTAGCATCCGAATTGCCACGTTTCGCGAGCAGTCACTTTAATTATTGGGCTATCCGTGCACACCTCTCGGATCGACCCAAACTTCCATATGCCACAGTCTACTTTTACACTAGAGTGGTCGCACAGTATCTGCGAATGACGTACAGAGCGTGCCACAGGGTCTTACGATTTAACAAATGCAAAGTCCTTGAGACAAGCAAGCATGTCTAAAAGCCAAAGTGAGGGCCCGTGACAGTAAATAAATAAATATAAGGAACACTTTATTGGGACGATATAGAATTGTTTAATACTAGGTTTTCAGCCAAGATCGCTTTCTTCGTTTAATTACATGACCGGTTTCGGCGTGCTAGACGCCATCTTCAACATCAATTTTTTTTTTTTTTTTTTTTTTTTTTTTTTTTTTTTTTTTTTTTTTTTTTTTTTTTTTTTTTTTTTTACAAAATGAGCTGCATTACATATAGCCAAAAAATCTTATCTATCTACAATTACATAGTT
Organism: Locusta migratoria; assembly: GCA_026315105.1. Classification (NCBI taxonomy): domain Eukaryota; kingdom Metazoa; phylum Arthropoda; class Insecta; order Orthoptera; family Acrididae; genus Locusta; species Locusta migratoria. The sequence continues at coordinate 748,681,509 of CM048745.1, read as the reverse complement.
ACAAACCTGTAGTAATTTTTTACATGACTTCACGGCTATGACGACCATTTTTAACATAGCAAAATGGTGAACATCCATGTTGATGTGTCATTCAAATAAAATTTACACATCAATAATAAAATGACTGAACCCATCTTTCTCAAGGTCAAAGTCAAAGGCACTTGAGAATCAAAGTTCAATATTTTCTTGTACATTTAACATCTTCCCACCTAATAGTCAATATTGAGCTTCACTTCTGTCAGTATTGAGCTTTGATTCTGAAGTGCCACTGGCTTAGACCTTGAGAAAGATGGCTTCACTCATTTTGTTATTGACGTGTAAATTTTATATGAATGACACATCAATGTGGATGTACTCCATTTTGCTATGTTAAAACTAATTATAATAGCAGTGAAGTCAGCAGTGAACTTACTACAGGTATGTAGCTATGTAATTGTAGATAGATAAGATTTTTTGGCAATATGTAATGCAGCTCATTTTCTAAAAAAACTTCATGTATTACGTCTGAAGATGGCGTCTAGCACGCCGAAACCGGCCATGTAATTAAACGAAGAAAGCTATCTTGGCTGAAAACCTCTTATTAAAACATAAATAAATGTTCAACTGTGCGAGAATCACAGATTCAATGCGAGCAATATAGGACAATAGCACGTCATTGAGCTTAAGGAAGTTATAATCGGTCCATGTGGCATGGACGAATGGCCTAAAGAAGGAGTATGGATCGTTTCGTTTCCAGCCAGGACGTAGTATCTATGTGCTAAGACGAATGAAGTGACATACCTTTGACGATAGATGGTAGACTAGTAATTGGAATTTCATCCGGCACCGAGATAAATGTTAAGTTCCTTGTGAGACGTGTGCACGGTGAAGGGACATATAGTTGGTGTATCTAAATATAACGGAAAGCACCGATGATTCTATAGGAGACCGGACAAAAACAGAACGTGTCCTGTAAACATATGGTTTACTTGATTTCGTTACCGTGTTACAGGCATTTGTTGCATTGTGCACAACTCAGACTGCATAAATAAGGAGGCTTTTCATTTGTGTCGATATAGAGTAATTTACTACGAACAGTTCTCTACGGAAGTTACTCAAAATGGCTACCATGAGCTGTTATGCAGGCGTCTATGCGCCGCATAATTGACTGTCTCACTCGCTCCAACATTCCAGGCGTCTGTCTTTATCTGCTGACACCATTGCTCTATGCGCTGACGCAGCAGTTCCACTTTATGAATACTTGTGGCATACACAATGGCCCTCAAATTACTCCATAAGCAGGAGTCTAATGGACTGATGTGCGGAAGAACAAGCAGGGCACGGTGTCTGTCCCTGATGACCTATCCATTTGTTTGTGAATCGCTGATGTAACATTGCAGTATGAGTAAAATGAGGCAAATTAAATGCACATAAACATTAAGAGTAAAGCAGTCAACAATCCGAATATTGGTTTGAACACCACAGTGCTTTACTGTGCATGGTCCTGTTTGGAGGTGGTATGTTTTTGCCTTCCTCCGACCTTCGAACTGACTTACTCAGCCACTTATTGGGGGACCTACAGTTTTAACGTGGGTTCCGAACCAGGGTGCTACTCGGTATTGCTGCTCCGTAGCACAGTGGTAGAGTGCCAGCTGAAGGCAGCTGAGACTACGAATCCAAAGGTCGCGGGTTTTATCCCCGCCAGGTCCAAGGATTTTTATCTGTCACTTCCCACTTCTTTCACTTCTGGCAGTACTGCTCATGTGAAAAATACCGAGTAGCACCGTGGTTCGGAACCCTCGTTAAACTGTAGTTCGAAGGTCGGAGGAAGGCAACGGCATAACACCTCCAAACAGGACCATGCCTAGTAAAGCACTGTGGTGTTCAAACCAATTTTCGGATTGTTGACTGCTTTAGTTAGTTTTTTAGACGTTACGAGCGTCTAAACGAACTTACGGCCTGTGGTGCCCTACACAAATGATGAAATAGATTGCGCGGCCGCTCCGCGTCATTGGAGCTTCGAGCCCTATCTCGGGAATGGTCGTGTGTGTGTGTGTGTGTGTGTGTGTGTGTGTGTGTGTGTGTGTGCGTGTGTGTGTGTGCTGTATGTTCGGTGGTCGGTGCGGGCGCTGGGCCAGCTGAGGCGTCGTACCTTCGAAGATGTCGTTGTAGGCCTCTAGCAGCTCGATCATGCGGTCGGCGGGCACGGGCGGCAGGTTCATGATGCCGCCCAGCTCGGTGGGCAGCGCCTTCACCTCGATGTGCTCCAGCAGCGAGCCGCGGTCGCGCCCGTGGAAGTGCAGCTGCAACACAAGTCGCCACGTTAGCACACAACCGAGCAGTAATGGCTTCAACATGTATACACAGTCATGTAAAAGAAAAATAAGTACAGAACACCTTGAAAATCTAGAGATAGAAACTTCATAAAAATGTTCAAATGTTTGTAAATCTTATGGGACTTAACTACGATGTCATCAGTCTCTAAACTTACAAACTACTTATCAACTACTTACGAACTAGGACGGCACAAATATCCATGCCCGAGGAGGGATTCGAACCCCCGACCGTAGTGGCCGTGCAGACCGTGACTGAAGCGCCTCAGTCTCCTCGGCCACCGGAACTTCATATTCACAGGTGAACACGTATATGAGTAAGTTCTTTAAGAAATCATTAGCATCTCAACCATCAGCCCGAGGGTTCATAGAGGTCAACATCGATATCATGGCGCTACACCACTTGCCAGCAAAATATGCCTGCGGTTCTCGTTTAGTATAAACTGACAAAGAGACCACATGGCTACCGGATTTTAGTCATTTTATATTTATGGTACGTGAAGTTCAGAACTTAAATAACAATCAGACAAAGTTATTTGACGAAACTCACACAATTTCTCGGGAAAATCCACTTTGAAGTTTTGCAAGCACGTGTACGTACCAATTGTCAAACGCAGTTGAGCGTATGTCGCTGTAGCTCAGGTGGTAGCCTTTGTGACGTTACAGCTATAGGCTTGGTGGTTCGGATCCCATTATGACCGATAGTTTTTTCTGTTTTTGAATACTTACACAATTTTAATTCGTAATGGTAAAATTAATGAAGAATGCACATATTTTCGTTTATTTCAAATGTTCTATATTTTACACTCCTGGCCATTAAAATTGCTACACCACGAAGATGACGTGCTACAGACGAGAAAGAAGAAGATGCTGTGATAAGTTTTCCAGAGCATTCACACAAGGTTGGCGACGGTGGCGACACCTACAACGTGCTGACATGAGTTTCCAACCGATTTCTCATACACAAACAGCAGTTGACCGACGTTGACTGGTGTGATAGTCTTGTGTAAAAAGGAGAAATGCGTACCATCAAGTTTACCACTTTGATAAAGGTCGAATTGCGGCCTCTCGCGATTGCAGCTTATCGTATCGCGACATTGCTGCTCGCGTTGGTCGCGATCCAATGACTGTTAGTAGAATATGGTATCGGTGAGTTCAGGAGGGCAATACGGACCGCCGCGCCGTGTTGGATCCCAATGGCCTTGTAACACTAGCAGTAGAGATGACAGGCATCTTATCCGTATGGCTGCAACGGATCGTGCAAGCACGTCTTGATCCCTGAGTCAACAAATGGGGACGTTTGTAAGACAACAACCATTTGCACGAACAGTTCGACCACGTTTGCAGCAGCATTGACTATCAGCTGGGAGACCATGGCTGCATCACAGACAGCGGCGCCTGCGATTGTGTACGCAACGACGAAACTGGGTGCACGAATGGCAAAACGTATTATACTTTTCAGATGAATCCAGGTTCTATTTAAAGCATCATGATGGTCGCATCTGTGTTTGGCGACATCGCGGTGAACGCATATTGGAAGCGTGTATACGTCATCGCCATACTAGCATATCACTCGTCGTGATGATATGGGGGGCCATTAGTTACACGTCTCGGTCACCTCTTCTTCGCATCGACGGCACTGTGAACAGTGGCTGTTACATTTCACATGAGTTACGACCCGTGATTCTACCCTTCATTCGATCCCTGCGAAACCCTACATTTCAGCAGGATAATGCACGATCACATGTTGCAGGTCCTGTACGGGACTTTCTGGATACGGAAATGTTCGACTGCTGCCATGGCCAGCACATTCTCCAGATCTCTCACCAATGAAAAACGTCTGGTGAATGGTGCCCGAGCAACTGGCTCGTCACAATACGCCAGTCACTACTCTTGATGAACTGTGGTATTTTGTGGAAGCTGCATGGGAATCTGTGCCTGTACATGCCATCTAAGCTCTGTTTCACTCAATGCCCAGGCGTATCAAAGCCGTTATTATGGCCAGAGGTGGTTGTTCTGGGTACTGATTTCTCAGGATCTGTGCACCCAAATTGCGTGAAAATGTAATCACATGTCTTTTCTAGTATAATATATTTGTTCAATGAATACCCACCCGTTTATAATATTCATTTCTTCTTGGTGTAGCCATTTTAATGGCCAGTAGTGTATAAAAGGTTGTCAATACTGATTGTTTTAATTTAAAAAAAATAGAAAACTTTAAAATAACATTGTAAATTCCATATTCATTGCAACGCTGAAAAATAAAAAAATCCTTCATTTAGATATAGCCTCACACATGCCTGGCTGATAATCATCGTAAGAACATTGAAAACAATAATTTTCATGGTATCGAGCTCATCGTACAAAAGCTGCATTTTTACAGTCGCAATTTGTTTCTTTCATATGTCAACTGGAAAGCAAACTTCATTTACGTTCATGAAGATTTCTCTTGTACCGCACAGTTTAGAAGCGAACCACGCATAACTGATCATTTCACTGAAGACTGAAGAGGACATCTGGTTATGAATAATTGAAGGAAGTTTGATGCAATCTGTCCTATCATAATTTCATTCCCTCATTCGATCCGGTAGGCATACTTTCGCAGGTGCTTAATGAAATTTTGTGCTTGACAGTATAAATACACGCCACAAGGCTGCACCAATGGGGTGCATTTTGGCGGAATGACTTGCACGTTGCAGGTAGGCAGACGCCTGTTGTTTCGACAAGCTTCATTATAAAACATGGGATCGATTTGTCCGCTCCAAGAATCAATCAGTAAAACAAACCTTTTGATTTCTAACGTATGGCTTTACACCACTGATTAAAAAGCCTTTATATAGCTCTGAAGTCAACTTGACATTTCGATGATGTGACAATGACAATTGAGTTAGCTGTTTGAAAAGCCATTAGTAGCTATGAAGATTGACTTTCCAGAAACAGCATCGTAGCTCTCCACAAAGACAAAAAACTGAACAATCCAAGACAATCGTCTTCAAATAATTGTGAAGCCAATTCTGCAAAAAATGTAACTTACGAATAAACATAAATAGGTGCATTTTTAGTAAAAATTACCATTAGATATTAAAATTGTGTAACTATTCGAACACAATGAAAGAAAATAAAATAGAGCACGGCAAGACTCTAACCACAGACCGTATGGTTATAAAACCAGAATTCTACCACCTTAGCTACACCGCCAGACGGTGCAATGCGCTTAATTATTGGTCCTTACAGGTAATTGCAAAATTTCAAAGTCGATTTTCTCGAGTATTTTTTAGAGTTGAATCGAATAGCTTTGGCTGATTGTTAATTTAGTTTCACGTACTATAAATATAAAAAAATCCTAAAATCCTATACCCATGTGGTCTCCTTATGAGGTAGAAGAGAGCATGTTGCTGCCATCAGAGGATGTGATGCATCCACACGGGAAACTGCTGCTCTTATGGGACGAAGAATTCCGGCAGTGCAACGGCTATGGTGGGCAGAATGGTTCACAGAAAACTGTAGGACAGTACGAGATGGGCCAGTACACACTACTCAGACGTTACCCAAAGAACGTCGATAACTCGTCGGAATGGCGTTGCTAGTCAGATCTGCGTCCATCTCGGTTGTGAGAGAACTGTGTAACAGATTATGTACACTATCAGGGGTGACACTCCGTCGCCGTTTATTAGGGCATGCACTATGTGCACGTCGACCACTTCTCCGACCACCTTTGACTAATGAGCAGACGGCAATGGTGTATGGGACGACGCCATACTCTTCTGATTGGCTATCTTTACAAATTAAATGTCAGTTTCGGGACGTTACAGTCCCTCTTCAGGTGAACAAATAACTGCAAATACAAAACACTAGAAGAATCCCAAAAAATTAAAGAAGTGACTCAAAAGTTCAACTGTGTGATAAACAATGCAATTTGGCCAGTCAATCCTCGCAATTTTCGTTGTCACCCTCTGCGCTCCCCACTCTGAGCGTTCGATTCTTTCAGGTAGACTGTCAGCTCGGTTATAGGTGGCAACTGTCAACTACGATTTCATTCAACAGTTACTGTAAATTTAATGATTTGGTTATATTTCTGCTCCACACATTCGGACCTCAGCAACTACTTCTTGAAACATCTTATTCATTTCCATCTCATTCTGTTATCGTGCCCCCCTTCAAGTTGTCCCTCCCGGAGATTCGACTGGGTGTCCGCCTCCGTAGCTCAGTGTTAACGTCTTTGGCGGCCGATGCAAGGGGCCCGGGTTCGTTTTCCGGCAGGGGATTGGGCGTTATGTGTTGTCCTAATCATCATCATCGGCACGCAAGTCGACCAAGCGGGATCATCCTAAAAAAAAGGCTTGCACTACGGCGGCCGAACAATCCCGAATGGGATCTCCCGGCCAACAATACCATTCTATCATCTCCATTTTATCCGACTTCACATGTTCAAATGCTTATACAGCTATGGGACTTAACTACTCATCAGTCCTTAGGCTTATAAACTACTTTAACTAACTTATGCTAAGGACAACATGTACACCCATGCCCTAGGGAGGGCCGAACCTCCGAAGGCGAGCAGCAGTGCGCTCCGCAGCTAGGCGCCTTGGAACGCTCATCCACTCTACCGCGGCACCATTTTGCTTCCAGATAATGATTTAACATGACGGGAAATCGTATTTTACATATAAAATGGAGACTGTGTTTGCAGGTAAAGTAATCTGTGGTGCGCCCCTAACATGCGATACAGACGCCTTCGGATCAGCCTCTGTAGACTCCAGTAATTACGAGTGTATCGACGATGCGGATTTTGTGCACGAAGTGCTCTCCCGATTATGTCGCTTAAATGTGCAATGGGATTCATGTCGGCCGATCTGGGTGACAATATCATTCGCTGCAGTAGTCTATAATGTGCCGCGGCGGAGTGGCCGAGCGCACTGAGGCGCTATGCCGCTCCCGGTCGGCGGTTTTAATCCCCCCTCGGGCATGGATGTTTGTTCTGACTTTAATATAAATTAGTTTATATCTAGTTTGTAAGTTTAGGGACTGATAACCCCATAAGCTTAACAAACATTTGAATTTGAGTCTATAATGCTCTTCAAACCAATCGTGAACAATTATGACCCAGTGAGATGGCGCGTGGACATCCATAAAAGGTTCATCGTTATTTGGGGAAATGAAATCCTTTAATTGTTGCCATTTATCTTCATGTGGCCCGCCGCGGTGGAGTAGTCGAGCGGTCTAAGGCGCCTCGCTGCGGAGCGCGCGGTTGCTCGCCGTGGAGGTTCGAGTTCTACCTGGGGCATGGGTGTATGTGCTGTCATTAGGTTAGTTTGCCTAGGTGTAAGTAGTTTGTAAGCTACAGGCTGATGACCACGCAGTTTGGTCCGATAGATTTACAAACATTTGGACATTTGATCATGTGGCCCAACGTAACCACTTTCAGTCAATGATCGGTTCAGTTGGACCAGTGGACCCAATCCATTCAATGTAAAATAACCCGTTCTATCATTCAGTCACAATGTCCACAGACCCTTTCTGACGACTAGAGTCCATGGCTTCGTGGCGTATGCCCCATACTCGAACTCTATGAAAATCAAGCCAGGGTTTTCTCTTCATCCGTGGTCCAAAAAATACGGTCATGGGGCCACGAGACGGGGCGATGTAGTGCTTTCAGCAAATGCTCTCTAGTTTGTCATCTGCCTCCATATCCCATTAAGGACAGTTTTCCTCACACTGTCTCACATTGATTTCTGCGGTAATTTTACGCTGTGCTACTTTTCTTTTAGTGCTGACAACTGCAGATAAACGTCGATGCTCTCTGTTATTAGTGCAGATCACTGCTTTGATTGTATTGAGAGGTTCTGCCCGAAGTTTGGCGTTCTCGGCACACTTGATACTTAATTCCCTAACAATTTCCGGAATGGAATATCCGATCCGTCTAGCTCCAATTACTATTCTGTGCCCAAAATTTTATGTTCCCTACCGTGTGACCGTACCCACGAAACCCTCTCAAATATATTAGGGCAGTACAACTGTCAGCTCTGCCAACGCACCACCCTATAACACCTTGTGTAATCATTACTGACATCATCTGTATCGGTGCATATCGCCATCCTGTGACTTTTGTCACCTAATTGCAGTTGGTCACAGGTTTCTTTGCCGATTGGGGTAATGTGGGGAAGATGCTGAAAAACTGAACTGACAGTCTCTTGAACACATAAGAATATCAGCCCGAAAATGGTGTCTTTACAAAGTTTGAAAAATCAGGAGTTTATAGTGAATTCAGAACATACTCCAACGCCCTCCGTATCGTCTCAGTATTATGGTACTCACAAGATTAGATCAGCTACAACGCTGACAGCGGTGTTTGAACAATCATTTTTCCCGTGACCTATATGTGTACAGATTCGGTGACGCCCAAATACAGTGCGATTCGCTGGAGGGAAGGCGACTTTCTTTTCGAGAAACACTGTTGAAGAAATTTAGAGGGCCGGATTTTGAAGCGGACTGCAGAAAGAGTCTACTGCCACCAACCTAAATTTCGCGTAACGACCATAAAGATAAAATCAGAGAGATAAGGGCTCGTACAGACGCATACAGGTATTTGTTTTTCCCTCGTTCTGTATGGCGTGGAACAGGAAACTGAGTAACTAGTAGTGGTGGATTACGGAGTGTGTATGTAGATGTAGAAAAATGCCTATCTAATAGAAGTTTACTACAAATTGATGGAAATTACTCTGACAGCATCAGTATAGGAATATGAAACTATATATCAGATTACCTCTGGAAACGTTCTCTATGCATTTATCGCTTCTTCAGCTGTGCTATTAATCACTTTACTTAATGACATATTCATTTTATCTCTGAACTTAAGACGTCGTTTGTAATAGGATCGGATGTGCGAATGACTTTAGAGGAACTCCCTACACAGTAATCCAGTAGTCGTGTGGCAGACCGTGAAAAAGCGATGGTCTGTCAGAATTAAAGAAAAGTAGGTCGCCAACGGAAGAGGCACTTTGCTGTTATTAAATCATGATATACAGCCCAGATTTGCCCACATTAATTTCCCTCTTAGTATTCATAAGCTAATTTGATTCATTCCATGGACTAATATGACCTGAGCACTACCACTTAACCTTTTCTTCCCACGACTGTTCAGCTTAGCAATGAGTTCGTCTTTAATCATACGAACCGCAAGTAAATAGGCCTCATGCATGACAAATAGCACCGCTAGTACAGCTGAACATGTTAAGTCATATTTATTTCTGTATCCATCAAGACGTATTCTTTAAAAACCCACGCTGGTATGTTTTAGAGAAACCCCTTACTTTCATGTTCAATGGACCCTTGCGAGTAAAATAAAAAGAGACACTTTAATAGTAGCGTTCATTGTCTCCATTTTCCGTAATGGTGCCCATGATAGCGAAAGCGCTGGGTACCAATCCTAATCCAGGACCTCCCAAAACTCGCTATAGTTCTGGCAAAAGTGGGGCTCACAGAAATTCCAACCGTTATGACCGTTTTATGCACGATGGGGTAGCGACTGATACAACTAATCTAGATGATCTCTGGGTCCCGTCGCCAATAGGTCGACAACCTCATTTCATCCCTTACAAATACCTGAGTACCTGAGTAACCGGAAAAGAATTCTATTCAGTTAAGTACCCAGAGGTAACAACAAGTAAAGAAGACCAAGAGGGAAGTACTTGAAATGTTCAAAAGTTATAACACTGTAATACCGGGCGCTACCTCATTTTTCCCTTTTCCATGTTCTAAATATTATTTTGTACAATTTTATAACCTGTTGACAATTTAATTAGTGCCACAATGTTTAAATAAAATGTATCATCTGATGAACTGCCAGTCAATTCTAAATCGGTAATGGGAAACAAATTCATTAATTAACAGACTCGCAGTGAAGTGACCGAGTGTTCTAAGGCGCCTTGCTGCGGAGCGCGCTGTTTCTCGCCGTGCCGGTCGCGGTGGCCGAGAGGACTGAGGCGTTTCAGTCACGGTCTGCACGGCCACTACGGTCGGGGGTTTGAATCCCCCCCTCGGGCATGGATATTTGTACCGTCCTTAGTACTAGCTAGTTGATAAGTAGTTTGTAAGTTTAGGGACTGATGACCCCGTAGTTAAGTTCCATAAGCTATACAAACATTTGAAATATTTGAATTTGATTTGTTTCTCGCCGTCATAGGTTCGAGTCCTCTTACGAGCATGAGTGTGTGTGTTTCCCTTGGCATTAGTTTGTAAGCCTAGTGGCTGATAACCGCAGCAGTTGAGTCCCTAAGATTTAAAAAAGATTTGTATGTGTAAATAATGGGGAAACAATAAGAAGCGGAAATAAAGAAATAAAATAAGGGAGCCGCGATGGAGTGGGTTCATCTAGCACTTGGAGGGGTAGTCTAGAGCAAGGTAACCTCCGCTATGCCCCGTAAAGGTCTCATGTAGACTGTGATGTTTCTCTTGTTTGGAAGTTCAAGTGGTCAAAATTTTATCGCAGCACTATGAGCAGTATAGCAGCAAGTAAATACGAATCTAAACTGAAATGGCACAATCCCCCTTACAAAATTATAAATTTTAATATTTTCGATGTATCAGCTCTTCATTTGCGTTTTTCCTATAATTGTTCTAAACCATCCCTGTATTAAAGAGAACAAAACAATACACATGGTGTCCTAATCAATGTTTTCACCGAAAATATCTCTAGAACAACAATAGATATTGAAAAAAGTATTTCATAGTCATGAAAGTACGTTAGGGGCTTGTGAAAGTAAGTACTGTGAAACACTCTAAAAACTAAACAAATATTATTTTCAACACAAACTTATGTTTTTCATGGATACCCCATATTATTTCTTATGCAATCAGCAGCGTGAAAAATCACAAAAATAATGGCGTTGGTCGATGCTCTCTGTTATTAGTGCAGATCACTGCTTTGATTGTGTTGAGAGGTTCTGCCCGAAGTTTGGCGTTCTCGGCACACTTGATACTTAATTTCCTAATATCTTTCTCCGTGACAGTCGCATCTTCGATATATATCGTATGCAAGCAACCAACGCCATTCTTTTTTGTGATTATTCGTGCTATTGATTACATAAGAAATAATATGAAGTAATTATTAAAAACACGTAAGTTTGTGTTGAAAATAATGTTTACGTTTTAGGCTATCTAATAGAATTTACTTTCATAATCCCCTGCCACACGTTCAATACCGCGAAAGTCGTTTCTCAGTATCTGCTGTAGCTCCAGATGTTTCCGGTGAGAAAGTTGAGTGGAAGACCATATTCTTATGCAGAGTGTCCCATTTATCTTGACCACTCAAAATATCTCTGGAACAACAACAGCTATTGTACAACGACTTTCACCGATATCGATGAAAGGCGGCGGCTCATGAATGCAAATATTTTGAAACATTCTAAAATGAAAGCATATGTGTTTTTAACACAAACTTGTGTGTTTTCAAATGGACACCCTACATTATTTCATTAACAATCTATAGCAGAACGTCCTGCTTAGCATGGGGTTCTAGCCAGTCCCAGCAAATCAAATGTTTGTAGAACTTATGGGACTTAACTACGGGGTCATCAGTCCCTAAACTTACAAACTACCCCCCGACCGTAGTGGCCGTGAAGACCGTGACTGGAGCGCCTTAGTCCCCTCGGCCACCGCGGCCAGCCAGTCCCAGCACGTGCCGAAAATATGAAGTGCCAGAATAAATAACGACGTCTTTCTGCAGAAGGTCAGGTCTTTTTGTATTTAAAAACTTGTTTTTGTTCTTAAAAATAACGGACACTATTTCAGTAAATACCTGTAAGTTAAAAGATAATATAAGAAAACTGTTCGTATCATACTCTCATGTCCCATGGCCGTCACAAAACCAAATAAAGACAAATATTGTGGCGTTCTTGGACTTATTGCAGGAATTTATGCAATACGCTCACTGCGGTAAAATCTGTTACAAATAAATATAAACAATACTATTCGCTCTCATACTACATCATATTCAGGACTGTAGCTTGCCGGCCTCTTGGAGAGCTGCTGGATCCTATATCGTATAAATAAACTGCCAACAGACAATTAACTGCGCAGTGAAGCGGGTTATTGTCAGCTAGCAGGAACAGAAAGCTTATTATCTCCTGGCCCACTAACCGCTGGTCTTTGGTAAGCATCGGCTACTGATGAAATCCAGCATGCATTAACAGACTGCATTTAAACATGACGCCCTCGTGACCTGCTACTCTTGCGAAACGTCATTTTGCTCTAGTTCTGTCGTTCATTTGCACTAGGCGAATAAATGTTTGGACCAAACGCACTATTACGTCACACAACAAGGTAATTTCTGCCTACAGCTTAGAAAAAAAAGGTTTACAAAGCAATAATAATGTAATTTATCGGCATAAAATAGTGTTGGACTGTGCATCGAAATCGAAGCCTTGCTATTTACACCTGCTTTTCTGCAAATGACCAATAAAAGGCTCGTGTGCTGACTTCTTCAGCTTCATTTCTACCTCTTGCCATCTCCTAGAATTTAATATTATTTTTTTCACTGGGGAACATACTAGACCCACAAGGGGTTCACGGTTCTTTCGTGAGTAAGTGCACGACGAGCATGGGGCCACGAGCAAATGCAGTCTTTCTTCATTCTTTCCTCCCTGGAATGCCTTTCCTTTCCCCACCCCCCTTTCCTAATCTCACTCTTTCACCTCCCTACCGGGGCACTGATGACCTTATAAGTTTGATCGCCCTGTCCCAAACAAACAACCAAACATACCAGATTATACTGTTGTCTATGGATATACGTTTTCAACACCAGTCACCATGTCACAGTACAGCTGTGAAGATAGTAAAAATTTGCGCATTGTGCAATACTATACTCGTGTAAGCAGAGTGCAGTAGCCGGCCGCGGTGGCCGAGCCGGCTGCGGCGCGTCAGTCACGGTCTGCACGGCCACTACAGTCGGGGGTTCGAATCCCCCCCTCGGGCATGGATATTTGTGCCGTCTTTAGTATTAGCTAGTTCTAAGTAGTTTGTAAGTTTCGGGATTGATGACCGCGTAGTTAAGTCCCATAATCTGTACAAATATTTGAACATATAGAGTGCAGTAATCTATCAAATTTTAATCTCGTCGTTATATCAATGACTACAAGATGTATCCAAAGTTTAACTACGTTCCGACTAAATGAATGCAGTATTTTAACGTATAATTTGAAAGCAGAAATAAATTAACTCTTTAATAGTTTTACCCGCTGAAAAAATAACGGGTAAGGATGCATTGAGAACAGTTCTAACAACACATCAAATTTCTAAATTCGCTGTTGCGATTAGAAACTCGTTAAAAAGGACAATATACACTCCAAATCGGAATATTAAATATATCTGTAATCTTATTTGTTGGACATTCACTTCCAGCAATAAAAGAGTTTTTTTAATAAATTACAACAGCAAGCTGAAACCTTTACGACCAATTCTTTGTTTCAACATATTTGTTAGTAAATCCTGATTGGTCACTATTACATTAATATCACAGTCTTTCGGAAAGAAATCTCATCCTTTTGAAATACATAACTGTTAACTGCTTATTAGCTACCATTTTATAGACAATTTTCCGTGTTTTTCATTTGAAAATAATAGTCTAATTAAGACCAGACGCATTTAAATATATTTAAAAGCATCTTCAGCAGTCAATTGTAATTACATATTTATTTTAGATTGTTTTAAAATTTTAATCACGAACAGTTCTCAAACAATGGCTTTGTATTTTTGTAAGTATAATAGACCATTATGATTACTCACTTTCCTGTCACCCTCCTTATACTTCGCATTTTTTAGTGAACTAACATTGGCACTTATAATGGTACTAAATATTTGATATTATTCTTCGTTTCGAAACCGACGGATAGTCGCCATTTCCTGTGATCTGTTTACAAGTTGCGAGACGTGATTGTCTTTTGTTCAATTTGTAGAGTGGATCGTCTGCTACCAGTGATTTCTATATAGTGTGGTTGAATTACTCTGCCCTCTGTACGTAGAACCACAGTCGTAGAATTGCAACGTGTTTACACATTCATATATTTTGAATCTAGTTTCGCATTGTCCGCCATGTAATTCAACAGCACCAATTTCCATCAGATTTTTATATGACAAAGAATTGCTTAATTGAATTTTATGTAATAGGTTTCTATAGGAGCTGAATCGAAACTAATCTTCTTTCTGTATTTTAGTAAAAACTTCCTACTGTCCAAGTTAAAATTTAGCATTAAACGAAATATGAACATCTATCGTTGACGTACAATTAAAGTTCAAAGTATTTGGAAGAATGCTTGCAAACGATATATATCGAAGATGCGAGAAGCTGCAAGTAACTTGCAGAAGCTTCTCGCACATTGTTCACAATGAAAGTGAGATACTTGCAGCAAGTCACTTGTGCAATCAATTACTGCCACTTAAAGTCGTCTCGTTACGAATTTACGCTCGCAACTAGCTCGACAAAGCTCCTCTGCACAAGGCAAATTACTGCAATAACTTGCTAGTGCAAACACAACCTAAGAGGGGAGAGGAGTCTGGGTCGAGACGCTCACACATATTGCAGAAAGAAATTAACACTCTGGTTCTCAGGTCTCCTTTGTTCAGTCCTACGTGCCAAATGGAATATAAGCAAATCACTAAGCACAAGTCTGAGTACTGTCTCACTACGACTGCATTTTACGTATGGTATGCGGATTATAGTAACCTGCAAAATATATCTTACCTTCATTTGTGTTTGGAAACAGCGGCAACAGACACGAAAGTTCATCACCGTTGCGGCAGCCAGCGGTAGCGCTCAAGTCATTAACAAGACGACAGAAGTCGTCCCAAAAACTACTAACTACTGTTCTATTTTTTCATTAAAAATAAAAAGAGTCAAATATATGGTGAACGCTTAACCACTGCCCTTCTCGGATGTTTTGCGTCGATTTTATTACTGTTTTTGTTTTCGTATAATGTTATGCTGTAACACTACCTCAGCCTCGGATTAACAATGGAATAGTTCTGCTCGAAAACCCATGCCTAAACGGAATAATTTCCTTATTCATTTGCATCACGACAATGACTAGCGAGTTCCTTCAACAGAGCCACAGTTTAATTTTCGTCATATCGTTTTTCAATCAATTTCAATATCAACCTGACATTATAGTTTGTTATATATCCCTGCCATTTTAATAATTCATTTCCGTAATTTTACCATATATGTCTTTGTAGTCGTCCCTTCATTTCAATTCGCAATGTTGCAATTCACTACTGGTCACGTACCATTTTGAGGATTGGGACAGTTGTAATGGATTAAACTAATGGTTGCAACTTGTAGTGTTACTGGAAGAATTGTGAACTATTTGGGAATGATTCTTGGTTGATGACCGTAAAGAACAATACTACGTCATTATTTTTGGATTAAAATTCAGTCTTCTTATTTTCTTCTTCCTTCCCTAAATAGGATTATGCCATAAGAGGTCCAGCTAGTCTGTATCTCAAGCATATACCTCTAGTTTTTCACCTAATGCAGACAGAATTTCTTCTCTGAAGATTGTTTCAGCATGAGAAATAGAGAGCGACAAAAATATTATAAATAACTTGTCTTAAACTCTACTTTTAATCTTTGACAAGTCTTTTATTCTCTCCTGTAACTATAAAGAGGCACTTCCATACTTTTTACAAAAGCAAATTGCACCAGTAGTGTTCGTCTACTAATGAGACAATATCCGCATAATATAACAATAACAATGTAAATACACAGAACTTATACACTCCATCACGGAATAACAGTTTCAGTTCCGTCTTTCTCAGTTCATGGAACTTACAATTCACTAAAGCAAGTGGAAATCATCCACTATTCTTCTGAAAAGTAGAAAAAAGGATCGGAAAGAAATATCTGTCAACTAAATAAATATATTTGACATTCTTATGTCGGGTCATAGATATGAAGTGCAACTCGTTACACTACATACTTGAGAGATAATCTCTGGCCCATATTATTTTATGTACCTAAGCTGAAATTCTAGCTATTTTTGGTAGGTCTTCATATTAGGCCTTGCACCGCATCAAGACCTACATTTAGTAGTCGCTGTGAAAGCGTATAAACATACTTCTTTCATTCCATACAAGCATTTGGTACTGAAGTACATATTCGACTGCCAATCAGGGTGAAAACATTAAATAGTTCCTCGGAACTGTGACTGATTAGAAGAGCAGCAAAAGCAGCATTACGCCTTTCCACCCACCTTCAAAAAATGTTCAATTGTTTGTACAACTTATGGGACTTAACTACGGGGTCATTAGTCCCTAAACTTGCAAACTACTTTTGTACTAGCTAATACTAAGGACGGCACAAATATCCATGCCCGAGGAGAGATTCGAACCCCCGACCGTAGTGGCCGTGCAGACCGTGACTGGAGCGCCTCAGTCCCCTCGGCCACCGCGGCCGGCCACCCACCTTCCCACCCCATCAAAGAAGCGTAATAGGATGGCCCATACATTTATTTTACATAAAACATTGGACAAATAGTTTAATCAGCACATCCCTATAGTTCGCCGATTACAGAAAGTATCGTCGCTGGGTAGTTGTAAGAATAGTCACACTAATTTAGTATTCCCGCTTTATTAATTGAATATCACTTGCCTTCAAATTTTAATATATTCAATAAGATGCCCACAACAAAGAGCCCGATAGCATTAAATTAAATTTTTGAGCCAATCAGACCGTTTAAATTTCAAGGGCAATTTTACTAAGTACAGGATCCACATGTGAAGTCAGCAGTAGGCAACCAGATTAGGTGAGCGGAAGAACTTCATCAATTTACGCAGTGAGTGGTATAGTAGTAACTAACGAAAATTGCGGAGCGAAGTAGCATTTACCTGCATCTTGCAATCGAAGATAGCAATTACGTATTCGTTCGACATTTACTATTAGTTACAATCATTTTGTACAGAGGAGACAACATTACCCTGTGCCTCAGTTTCTCCCTGATGAACGGCTTGAAGATAGCGAAGACCATGTTGAAGATGTAGGGCTGGTTAACGACGTGGATGGCTTTCAGTCGAATAGGTATGCAGTCCTGAAACAAGAATGCGTAAATAATAAGTTCACTCCAATCTACAACGAGAGAAATAACAACCACAATAAAGAAAGATTCATCAGAATTAGCTTCAAAAAATTCATGTGCTTGTTTTTGGTTGGTTGGTTGGTTGGTTGGTTTGATTTTTAAAGGGGACTAAACTGCTTGTTTTTCTTAGGTGTTATGACGAAGCGGAATGAAAGGGAAATAGTCTTGAAGTAGATCAATGAACACTCTGCTAAACAGACAGGTTCAACTAGATGTACAGTAACGATGTTTTAGTAACGACTGTGAACTTTCGTTCATCACATGACAGGTTACTCTGTAACTTCAATATTTGGTATGTTTTATAATGTTTTTTTTTTTCCTTTAACTTTTTGATATCATACTTTGTAAACAGTAGCTTATATTCAGTTGTAACATTTGTTTAACAGATCTAAATATGGGCAACTGTCCCGAAAACGGTCATGTTTTAAAAAATAAAAGCGATCTGGAGACTGATATTCAAGAATTTTATAGATGTACAGACGTGTGAAAATTATCAGACTCATAACAAAAATTTTGAAATTTACTAATTTCCTCCAATTTGAAACTACATATTCGTAAGTTTATAAACACTGAATAGCCAAAGAAATTGTTGTAGACATGCGTATGTAAACACAGAGATATGTACACACAAAGAGGACGGCCGGCCGCGGTGGCCGAGGGGACTGAGGCGCTCCAGTCACGGTCTGCACGGCCACTATGGTCGGGGGTTCTAATCCCCGCTCGGGCATCGATATTTGTGCCGTCCTTAGTGTTAGCTAGTTTGTAAGTAGTTTGTAAGTTTAGG
Source organism: Locusta migratoria (assembly GCA_026315105.1). NCBI lineage: Eukaryota > Metazoa > Arthropoda > Insecta > Orthoptera > Acrididae > Locusta > Locusta migratoria. Next base: position 748,663,288 of record CM048745.1, on the reverse strand, counting down.
GACTGATGACTCCGTAGTTAAGTCCCATAAGCTATAAAAACATTTGAACATTTTTGAACAAAGAGGACGCCGCTGCGGTCGACAACGCCTATGTAAGACAACAGTTGTCTGGCGGAAGAGTTAGATCGGTTACTGCTATTATAATGGATATTTATCACGATTTAAGCGTTTAGAACGTGATGATACAGTTCGTTGCACGAGAGATGGAAGACAGGATCTCCGAGGTGGCGATGATATAGGGATTTTCCGGTACGGCTACTTCACGAGTGCACTGTGAATATTGGGAATCCGGTATAACAGCAGATCTCCTACATTGCTATAGGCGGAAAAATCGTGTAAAATCGAGACCTAAGGCGACTGAAGAGAATAGCTCAACTTGGCACAATTGCAATCCTTTCCGCAAATTGCTGCGAATTTCAGTGCTGGTAAGGAAGGAAGGCAGCTTAGGGTTTAACGTCCCGTCGACAGCGTGGTCCATTACAGACGGAGCTTATGCTCGGAGTTTCAGGTGAGGATGGAGAAGGAAGGAAATCGGCCGTGCCCTTTCAAAGAAACCATCGCGGCATTCACCTGGAGTGATTTAGGGAAATCACGGAAAACCTAAATCTGGATGGCCGGAGGTGGATTTGAACCACCGTCCTCCCGAATGCGAGTCCAGTGTGTTACCACTGCGCCACCTCGCTCGGTCAATGCTGGGCAATCAGCAAATATCAACGTGCGACGAAACATCGTAGATATGGGTTTTCGCAACCAAAGGCCCAATTTTTTACCCTTACTGATTGGAAGACACACAGTTTTACGCCTCGTCTCGGCTTGGCACTACAATTTCACAGCTTCGTGCTCCGGATCACCTTTTTATTAGATTATCATGACGCGTACCTAGTTTCGGCACTTAGCTGCTTATAAAACGCTGTGCAGAGAGGTTAAAAAGTTACAATTCTCTAAACTTTCTGTTAAGTTCTCGCTGTTTCGACCATACAGGATAGAACCGCACTTTAAGTTCACTTGTATTTTCCAGGTTATGTAGGTTTTCGATGGATGCCCTACACTGAGTGCCACCTTTAAATGCTGACAGTGCCACGCTTTGGCACGACATTCTTTCACATCTGACTGATGTAAAACATTATTATAAGGTCAGTAGTTAATCTATTTTTACTATCACTGTTCGTGATAAACTTGGCATGTAAAGTTTCCTCTAACTTATTTTTCCAGATTCTGATGATGACCCAAAAAGACGAAACGCGTTAAATAAATCATTGCAACCAAAACCGTGTTTTATTAGAAGTATATATCAATTTCTTTATGCTGTGAAAAATAATATCTTGAAAGTAATAAGTCTTATGAAAAACACTTTTCAGTTTTTTCCGATGTGTGAGATATTTTACTTTGATATTTTAAAGTCGTCTTGCGATCCACCTGATTGAGTAAGGTGACCCAACAGAGGGTCGCAATCCACAGTTTGGGAGCCACTGTTCTAAAGTGTCTACTCGTCGTCCTGAAAGGCCTGTATACATGAAAGGAGTAGATGAACTAAGAGAGATAGGAAGAGGCAGGACGTAGAGCAATCAGGAACAGAGGAATGAGGACTCACAGGAGAAGATTGGAAGAGAGTGAGGGAAGAAATGACACATGGCTATATGGACAGAGGGGTGAAAGAGGAAGAGAGGAGGTGGAGCTGGGTGAGATGAAGTAGAAGGCGGGAGGAGAGAAGGAGATATACTTAAAAAATAATAGAATTAATAAGGCTAGTATTATGGTGGATATTCACAGAATATATGACATCAACTGCGAATGGGCAAAGCTGAAAATGTGTACCCAGCCGGGAATCGAACCCGGGTCTCCTGCTTTCTAGGCAGTTGCGCTGATCCGTACACTACTGGGGACACAGTAGTGTACACAGTACATTTTGACACCTGAAGATGATACAGTGCAGTTTCGAAACTGTAGCAATAAAATCCCACAACTTAAAGGCTGAAGGTGCTCCAGTATTTTAATCTCAACATACAGCCGGCGTTCTTGATCGTCTATCATGGAGAGAGTCATACAAAGTCTTCGTAACAAGTCCACCATCTAGATAAAAAGCTGGTCTCAAGCATCATAATATATATACATGAGGCGTCTGTTCCGAAAGAACAGACGTCACTTATGATCCTGCAGTTGGTATTTGTTTCATATTCACAGAATATATGACATCAACTGCGAATGGACAAAGCTGAAAATGTGTACCCAGCCGGGATTCGACCCCGGGTCTTCTGCTTTCTAGGCAGTTCCGCTGACTCCTACACCACTGGGGACCCAGTGATCACCGCACCTGCAAGGACTACCTAAGCACGCCTCCCGTCAGACACAAATTCCCAGCTTCACCCTGCTCACAGTACTCAAACTCGTAGTTATGAAACTAATTTCCGTAAGAGTAAGGGCCACAAAATGGCCCATCCCTCCCTTACAGTTTCGAAACTGCACTGTATCATCTTCAGGTGTCAAAATGTACTGTGTACACTACTGTGTCCCCAGTAGTGTAGGGATCAGCGCAACTGCCTGAACAGCAGAAGACCCGGGTTCGAATCCCGGCTGGGTACACATTTTCAGCTTTGTCCATTCGCAGTTGATGTCATATATTCTGTGAATATGAAACAAATACCAACTGCAAGATCATAAGTGACGTCTGTTCTTTCGGAACAGACGACACTTGTATATATATTATGGTGGTTGAGACCAGCTTTTTATCTAGATGGTGGACTTGTTACGAAGACTTTGTATGACCCTCTCCATGATAGACGATCAAGAACGCCGGCTGTATGTTGAGATTAAAATACTGAAGCACCTTCAGCCTTTAAGTTGTGGGACTTTATTGCTACAGTTTCGAAACTGCACTGTATCATCTTCAGGTGTCAAAATGGACTTAGTATGTTGCGTAGTCAGAATGGGGGCCAGCCAGTATTAATGTACTGGGGTCCATTGACTGTGGGTAAACTAAACACAAAATCTATGAAAGCTGCCCAACGACACTATCACTTCAGACATCAGCGGGCAGTTGTCTAGCTCCCATTCTGACTACGTATCATATTAAGCCAGGGGGGCCTGAAGATGACACAATGCAGTGTTGAAACTGCACCAATAAAATTCTGTAATCTACACGGGATACTCTGCAAATAACATTCAAGTGCCTGGCAGAAGGTTCATCGAACCACCATTATACTATTTATCTCCCATTCCATTCTCGAATAGCGCGCGAGAAGAAAGAACACCTGAATCTCTCCGTTCGAGCTCTTATTTCTCGTATTGTATTCTGATGATCATTTCTGCCTATGTAAGTGGGAGTCAACAATATATTTTCGCATTCGGAGGAGAATGGAGTTTGGTAAGTAGCCCACGCCGCAGCGATAAGCGCCGTTGTTGTAATGATTCCCATCCCAGATCCTGTATCATTTCCGTAACGCTGTCTCCCCTGTATCGGGACAATACGAAACGAGCTGCCCTTCTTTGGACTCTTTCGATGTCCTCCGTCAAAACCACCTGATAAGGATCCTACACTGGGCTGCAATACTCCAAAAAGGACGGACAAGCGCAGTGTATGCAGTTTCTTTAGTAGTTCTGTTGCATCTTTTAAGGGTTCTGCCAATAAAACGCAGTCTCTGGTTCGCATTTCCCACGACATTATCTACGTGTTCTTTCCAGTTTAAGTCTGAACTAATAGAAGTTCCTACGTATGGAGTTTACGGCCTTGACTGTTTATTGATTTATCTTGTAAACAAAGTTTAACGGATTTCTTTTCGTACTCATGTGGACGACTTCACACTTCTCATTATTTAGAGTCAATTGCCAATTTTTACACCATACTGATATCTTATTCAGATGGTTCTGCAGTTGTTTCTGATCTGCAGATAATTTTACTATACGGTAAATGACGTCATCTACAAACAACCTAAGAGAGCTACTTAGATTTTAGCCTAAATCGTTTATGTAATTGAGGAACAGCAGAGGACCATTAACACAATCCTGTGGAACGCCCGATATCACCTCTGTTTTAGTCTGTGACAGGAAATCCCCTATCCAATCGCAAATTTGGGGCGATATACCATAACCACGCAATTTGATTAAAAGCCGTTTGTGAGGGACGGCGTCGAAAGCCTTCTGGAAATCAAGAAATACGGAATCGATTTGCGAACCTTTGTCGATAGCACCCATCACTTCGTGTGAATAAAGAGCTAGTTGTGTTTCTCATGAACGACATTTTCTAAATCCGTGTTGACCTTGGGCCAATAGATGATTCTGTTCGAGATCATTCATAATATTTGAATACAGGATACGTTCCAAAACCCGGCTGAAGGTGCTGTTTAGGCGTCAGTGAGAGGCCAGCCGCGCACCCACCTGCACCCAGTGAAGCAGCATCTTGGCGAAGGAGGGGCTGAACTGCATGGCGTGCGACATGGAGAGGCCGTCCAGGTCGAGGATGACGGTGACGCCGGCGATCTGCGTGCGCGGCTCCGACACGGCGATCTCGAGGCACACCATCACGCAGCTGTACAGCTCCTCCAGCGGGCACTCGGACGGCTTCCACCGGCCTGCACACGGACACAAGGTGTGGAAAACAGCTGGGAAAAAAGTCCAAATGTTTGTTAACCTAAGGCAGGGCCGGCCAAACGCTGCACACTGTGCAGAGGTGCGCACATGTGAGGCAGCGAGAAACAACGACACCTGTTATTTGACACGAGTACATAATAGGGATGGGAAAAACCGACCGGTTAAAACCGATACCGGTATTTTAGTTTTGAATAACCGGTTTTTTCGGTAATTATTTGGTGTCGGTTGTAACCTGTTTATTTTAGTTATTGCCAAGAACCGTGTAACAAAACCGATACGAATACTTCAAAATGTGTTTTTTGTAAATAATATTAAAAAAAATAAAACTAGTAGACACTAATATTTATGGCTATTCCTAAAATTTCCACTGCTGTGAAATATTAGGTCATCGCAGAAACTAAGAAAAGCGATCAGTGATAATTTAAGACCAATCCCGGCAGTAAGAAACGCGCAACTTAAGAACTGGTGCAGCTGTTGAGGCATCGATGCACCTGTTGCCGTGTGGCGTGGCCTATTTGACGACGCGCGTGCACCAGCAATGTATAGGACTTGCCTCCATCTGGCCATGCGGCAGTTCCTTGCTGTCGTCGCTAGACATCGGTTGTGTCTTAAATGGCACCATCCCGAGTATGGAAGTACTTCACGAAGTACGGGAGCAGTGAGATACAAAGCTCCATTTGCTTTAAAAAGCTTAAAACGGGTGGAGGTACTACAAACATGCTATGTCATTTAAGGAGAAAGCATCAAAAATGTTCCTTGGAAGAGAAGGTAAATTCGACTAATATACCTATTATGTAAGTGATGTACTCTAAGCTTGGAATATTAACTTTTAATGTATTATCTTATTGTTTTAATGTATTATCTTATTGTTATGCTAACAAGTTTTATTAATGTGATTCCTTGAAAGCGAGGAGCTTAATAACTAATATGGGTTTAGGTAACATTGATCATGTGGTGCGTCGCGAGGTAGCGGTGCGGTCTGAGGCTCCATGTCACGGAGTGCGGCTGCTCCAGTCGGTCATGGATGTATATGTTGTCCGTAGCGTAATTTAAAGTTAGATTAAATAGTTTCTAAGTCTAGGGACCGATTACCTAAGCATTTAGTTCTTATAAGAACTCACACCCATTTGGACATTCTTTGATCATGTGGTACATAGCTTCCCTAGTTCAATTTGCGTACTTTTACACTGACAACAATCATACTGTTAGTCGGAACTGTGACTTTATTTTTCGAAATACTTCTGCAGCACTGATTGAAGTTTATTTACTGACTGTAACTTGTATATGTTGTGTGTATAACGTGATATTCGTATGCGCTGGATCACAAAGTCCAACTTACGGAGTGGTTGGCTCAATAATCGCAACTGCCGGATGGAAATAGTAGGCCAGTAAATCTGTATACTTCGTATATCGTCTTCTACGGACTCCTGGCTAGGCTTGACACACTCAAGAAGGCGTAGTATTGGGAGGGGATTTTGCAAAATATGGAAAGACTAGTGATTTGTAGTATAACGTAAATTAACCTGAATATTAATTACATTTCTTAAGTTTCGGTGCCGGCCGCGGTGGCCGAGGGGATTGAGGCGCTCCAGTCACGGTCCGCCCGGCCACTACGGTCGGGGGTTCGAATCCCCCCTCGGGCATGGATATTTGTGCCGTCCTTAGTTGTAAGTAGTTCATAAGTAGTTTGTAAGTTTAGGGACTGATGACCGCGTAGTTAAGTCCCATAGACTCTACAAACATTTGAACATTTTTTTAAGTTTCGGTTTCGGTCGAAACTAGAAGAACCGACGATTACGGTTTCTGTTTCGGCCGTAAATATGTTTCGTTCGAACTCTACTGGAAATAACAGCAATAAAAACCTAAAACCGGTTATTTAAAAAACCGGTTATCTTGAGCAATTTTTACGGTGCGGTTAAACTGTAGATGAAAAGAACAGGTATAACCGAAAACCGGTTGTTTCAGCGATAACCGCCATCCCTAGTACATAATGAATGGCGACGGCTCCACTCTGTGGGTTATACGGTACAAGCAAGGGAGCAACACAGTCAGTCTCGTTTACCTCTGGCGACCCTGTGGTAGAAACATGCACTACATGAGCGGAGATCGCTGCTGAGTGCACGCCGTGACCCGTAAGTTGCAGCACCGCACGTGTGCAGAATTTCTGGCCGGCAATGACCTAGGGCGTGAAACTGCTGACGTCATCCGTCACTAGACGTACAAACTACAAACACTAACTTTTGCTATGGGCAACACACACACGCACACACACACACACACACACATATATCACGTGGGAGGATTCGAACCTCCGGTAGAGTGGCCACGCAATCCGCAATCCGTCACATGACACCTCAGGCCGCGCGGCCATTTCCCGTGCGGCAAACAGTTGAAATGCTCTATCGTTATCCTGTTTCCACCAGGAAATGGTCCATACCGTCATATCGAAACCTGCAGCTTTATTTTTACGCCACCCCAAAAGAAGCTGACAGAGTATCTATGTTGAATATTGCCAATATCGTGTGTCACTAGCCAGCTGGAAGTGGATCCCACACAAACTGCACTACATTCTTAGCTGCTCACCTACGTCTTCATCTACATCAGGCATGGCCAATAAATAAATAATATAAAAGGAAGTGTCCCGATTGACTGACTGACTCATCGTCGCCCAGCCCAAACCACTGAAGACAGAAACTTGAAATTAAAAAAAAAAATGTTCAAATGTTTGTATAGTCTATGGGACTTAACTACGGGTTCATCAGTCCCTAAACTTACAAACTACTTATCAACTACTTACGAACTAGGACGGCACAAATATCCATGCCCGAGGGGGGATTCGAACCCCCGACCGCAGCGGCCGTGCAGGCCGTGACTGGAGCGCCTTAGTCCCCTCGGCCACCGCGGCCGGCAAACTTGAAATTGTGGAGGGTGTTGATCTTACTCTGTAGGCGTCATTTAAGAAGCGATTTTACGATATTCCGTTCGTAAGGGGGTGAAATAGGGGATGAAACGTTTTTTGAAAATACTTAGCTATTTAGGCAATTTTGAAGTTAGAACTACAAATTTTCGGATTTGGATTCGGGATTAGAATTTAAAAGACACGTGTTTCGGCATTTTTTGAAATTCAACCAATAAGGGGGTACAATAGATGACGCAAAAAAATTGATTTTCAAAAATATGTTGCTGTTAACTCAAATTTCAAACTATAACTACGAAACTTAAGATATGGATTCTTCGTCAGAATTAAAAAGAAACAAATGGTGCAGACCAAACAGCCTACGCATGCGAAGCAGCGGTGGTACAGCTAGTAAATAATATAAATAAGGCATATAGTGCTAAAATCCCGATTATAAAAGTACACTACGAAGTTGCCATCTCCATTTAGCAGCCTCACGGTGTTGCAAAACATGCCTTCGTTTCCCCCTTGCTGCGTTTGGCCTCTAGTCATCTCACTCCCAAACATGCTGCAGGCACTGCAGTGGTGGGGGAAGTAGTGCGCCGTAAAAACGGCTCGCGCCCGAAGTGCGCTAACCTCTTTTCAGAGGAACTAGAAGAAAATGCACCTAATACCAATATTTTGTATTACTTTTTTATTTGTGTTTTAACAAAAAATATTTACATGTTAGAGTGAGACTCAATAGCCCTTATATTAAATTATTTTTAAAATAGCATATTTATGATATTAGTTCATTTAAGAAACATATATCTTTTAGAAGAAGCCTACTGTATATATGACGAGTGTGCATATACAATACTAATAGACTCAAATTTGGGTCACAATATTACAAAGTTTTTCTTCGATTCATGTTCTGGATATTTTCTAAAGCTTCACGTAGTGATTCTGCCAAACAAGCACTAATTGTTACCTAAACAGTAAATGGTTTTCTAGTTTTACCGTTCTTGGACCACATTACGGAACTGCACTTCCTCTGCTACTTCGTTTACGTTGGACCTACCCGCGGGATAGTCCAGCGCAGAGCAGTGCTGTGCGGTCTCACTCTTTCCGCAGCTCTCTCTCGCTCCGTTGCCGACACTAGCGACACACGGTCGCGACCGGGGCGGTGAACTACAGTGTACTCCGCCCACAGGGCGCGAGCACGCCCGCCGGGCGGGGAATGTTGGCCATACCTGGATACCTGGTATACAAACTGGTTGGTCCAAAAATATGTGTCAAAAACGAAACGATAGGTAGGGAGGACCGAAATAACCATATTTCGTATAGGAATGAGTGGACCGAAATAAGCAGGTTTCGTATAGGAATGAGTGATCGGTAATAATCCTTACGCCGTTAGAGAGCGCTCAAGAGTGAGCTATTTATAAGCGCTTCGCTAGTTGGACTCATTATTTCCCGCACCGATCTCGTGCAGCATGCTTCGTTTCACCAGTGCAGAACTGGCCGACATGCATTTTATGTATGAGGTACGCAAAAGGAAATGGATTGACAGCTCAAACGATGTACGTGGAGCGATTCCCGGATAGTCATCAGCCGGACTGTCGAATATTCGAGCATCTTCATCCGGAGTTACACTCGAGTGGATCGTATTATACTTCCAGTTGTGGAGCTGGCATTAGAAGAGGTCTAGAAGGATAGTACTATCGATCCTACATTTTAAGTTGGACCAAACACACACTGTGCAGAATTTCATTAAGATCAGTTCAAAAGCAACGGTGCTATAACACTCCCTGGAGCACGCCAAAAATCCGCTTTCAAAATGTTCAAATGTCTGTAAATCTATCGGACCAAACTGCGAGGTCATCAGTCCGTAGCTTACAAACTACTTAAACCTAGGTAAACTAATCTACGGACAACACACGCACCCATGCCCCAGGGAGGACTCGAACCTCCACGGCGAGCAACCGCGCGCTCCGCAGCAAGACGCTTTAGACCGCTCGGCTACCCACCGCGGCATCCGCTTTCACTTCGGAAGAGACTCTCTCCACTGGGTATGACATGCTGCATTCTGTAAGCTAGTAGCTCTTTAATCGAATCACACGGATCGTTTAATATTCCGTACGATCGTATTTTGTTCATTAGGTGAATAAGCGGTATCGTATACAACGACTTGGGAAGGCCAAGAAATGCTGCATCTGGGAGACTCCGGAGCATAATACATTACTTTGTCCACATTACTGGTGTAATTACTCTCGCAGATGTCGCAGAAACGGAATGCGTTTTGATTGATAATAAAACCAATAAATTGTTTTGATTATCAAATGCGGAACGATCATGAGCTGAAGTTTGTTGTGATAATAAACTCGGATTGCGGTAGTGTATCATAGAATAAACATCTACATTTAATATTTTATGGAACATTGTTCCCATGGAAAATAAACATCAATCAAAAAATTTCTGAATCAAATAAAATAAGAAACATATTGCGATCTAGATTGCTGCAATTGTCATATTATTCCATTTACATTTAAGTCAATAGTATAAGGACAGGTAGCAACTCACCGAAAAAACGGTCGCTGAGCCTCAGACACGTGGAATAAACAAACACATGCACACAACTTTCCATGGCTACAGACTTCATCAGAAATACACATAAAGTCACGATATGATTCAGGCATTCCAACTTGCACTTCCCACTCTTACATTTACATGTGAACATGTTTCGCTGACGCTGACGTTACCCATCGATAGCGTGCATTTTAAGGCCACAATCGAATATACGGAGCCCGCCAGAAGAATGTATACACACTTTAAGGAACGAAAAATATTACTCATGTGTTTATTTTACATTTAATAATTGATCAGACATATCGGACAACCTTCAATTTAGCACATGGTTACTTCAAACGCTCAAAATGTTAACCGTTGGCGGTAATACACATAGTGGAACGACGAGCGGTCGCCGCATCTTAGTCAGTCAATGTTTTAATGGAGATCGCCTGCACGTGTCTCTGTGATGTCCTGGCGAAGTTCCTTCAGCGTGCGTGACTTACGTCGATAGACGTTATCTTTCACAGTTCCCCACGCCTATAAGTCGATAGGTGTTACATCTGGCGCCCAAGGAGGGAACTCGTAGGGTCCTATTCGTCCAATACATTGCCTCTGAAAATTGTCATTCAGGAAAGTTCGTACGGCTACGTGGTAGTGCAGTGGCATCCCGTAATGTTGGTAGAAGACATCTTCATCAGCTTCATAAATTGCACGTATACCTGGCAAAATTTCTGTGTGTTACATTTCCAGTGACAGTAGTATCAAAGAAAAAGGGTCCCACTAAGCGCCTCGATGATAGTCCACACCACGCATGAACCCCTGCTAGATTATCAGCCTTATCCACAGAAACATGCGGATTTTCCGGTGTCAGTGTGCCATGGCGGAGCGGCCGAGCGCATTGAAGCGCTATGATGCGATGCGCGAGGCCGTTTCCCGTCGGGGGTTCGAATCCCCCCCTCGAGCATGGATGTTTGTGCTGTCTTTAGTGTAAGGTAGTTCATAAGTAGTTTGTAAGTTTAGGGACTGATGATCCCGCAGTTAAGTCCGTTAACACACTGTTGTGTCGTTTTGTGCCCCGTCACTCCACACTACCGTCCTCACAAATTGTCCGTCAACAGTTACCACTTGCTGATGCCTTTGGCAAAATTGCATTCGGCGGTCAGGCTCGCCATCATTAATCGCGGCAGTAATCGTGGAATGTAAACTTTCCACTTTGCAGCTCTCGGAATTGTTCGTACGCTTGTGATGCTAACCTCCACTTCACGTGAACATAGCGTAGCAGATTTCTGTGGTGAAGTAACAAACGTTTTCAACACGAGTGCCGACAAAGCAGGACTTGTAGCTGTACGCCGTCTTCCTGATCTTCCTTCGTGAATATCACAAATCGTTCCATGCAATTCAGACTTGTCAATAATGCGCTTAATTGTTAGGCAGGTTGGCGGTTCTGTTTCAAATTCCCGCCTCCACTGACGTTGCACTTCGACGGCATCATCAGACTTGAAAAACCACTTCGCAGTATATTTTCGTTTCTCGAATGTCTAGCGTGCTCCAGCCATCGTGTTTTCTCAAATTCCGAGATGAAAGTACCAGAATCTGGTAAGCCAAAGAACTTATTACAACTCACTCGTAACCATTGAAGTTAGATTAACGGTAGATGGCGCTACGTATCCCAGCCGTAATAGGCTTTGAAGCCATGGGGGCGTAGCCCGCCGCCATGACACTCGACCAAAACAATGACAGTGTGTTACGGCGCTATCTGTATTTACTGTTGCTAATTGAACCATATACGCATGTAATGTCCTCAAAACTGATTGTTTAAGGTATTTGTTTAAAATAGTATCTCATAAAAGAGAAAAAATCTCGCGTTTATTCTGTTTAAAAATAGTTTTAATGCAATATTATTATAGCTACCTAATGCCACCCTTCAATGTAAATGATGAGATTTTGTAAATTTAGTAGTAACGTGCACCACAATCGTGGGTTGTTTCTGTACGTAATGTTACTATCGTCTGATAAAACAATTCGACTGAATGAATCAACGCCAGATTACGAGCACAGTCACGATGTCTTTTCCGATTTCGGTGAAATGCAAACCAATACTTTTCAATAATTTGACTTCAGAATGATGTACTGAAGCAGTTATCAAAAAATGTATAGCAGACTGACTGCAATTCCGACCACTACATATATCTGAAGAGGTTACCAAAATTATTTGTCTTTATTTAATTATTAATAACAATGAATAAGCAGCTAAATGACATTCTAATAAAGTAACGCAATGTGACTGACAGGCATTATCCATAGATCTATGTTTCATTGTGGACAACTTTATTCTATTGTCAAAACAGAATGGAACTGTGGAGAATCACACGAAATATAAAGTATGAGTTTGTAATACACAAAAAAGCTAATTTCAGTTCAGAGGAAGAAGAAAAAATTATTTGCCATGCAATTTGTACAAAAGTGTTCTAATTTTCATCTGTTATGAAAGTTACTTTAATATTAGTAATGGGTACTTGTTATTGGTTAATTATGTTAGATTGATGTCTGAAAACAAATCTCAAATTCATATTTTGGTTTGAAATAGTTTTGTTAACAGCGTAACAGTGTCCAGTGTTTTTCGGTCACTTAGGTACCGGTATAAACAGTTTGACATTGAGGTTCGTTTATTTTGCTACTAGTACTTAACTTTAAAAATTCATAGTCTTTTAACACCAATCATTTCTCGTCTAGGCGACAAACATTTTCTTAAGAACAAAATGAAATGATTATGGAATTAAGATAGCGATCATTGCTCAAAACCCTATATCAGAGTTTGAAAAGTATGGAAAGTGCTATTAAATAAGCAGAAGCTTCATTTCTTGCTAATGACACAAATCAAGTTGACATGACAGGAGAGGCGATCTTAAAACAGGCAGATAAAAAAGAACTGGTTATCTAACATCTACTGATGTAAATATCTTTTACTGTGAGAATGTTACGTAAAATTAACCCAATCCAAAAAAATCTCTTAAAGAAATCTACTTTTTGTTCCTGAACTGGACAGCTTTGTGTAGTAAGTTTTATTAAGATTGAAACTAGGTTTTGCTTTTGAAATCTTTGACATAATAAAAATAATATATATATTTATGCTTATTCATTGGTAAATAGTATGTTAAATGGGGGAATGACTTTCATCTTTAGGAAATCTAAAATAATAAGAGAGATAAATACGATACAGTACAGGTGAAGTTGTATTACACGTTCGTACGCAATTAAAGTTTTTAAATCACACGTTAGCAAGACAATTTACACATGAAATGTTACTTCTTTCGATTTCTCGTCACAATCAGAACGATTCGTACACCGGAACACCACACAAGTCACCAGAAGAGTGCAAAATCATTCCAAAAACGAGCGACAAGCCTACGCAAATAAGGTTAGTAGAACAATGTTTTGGTTGGATCAACTCCGTTTATTCTTACCTCCATGCACGATACCAAATCAACCGTCAATATCGATATCTCGATAGAGCCCGACAAAGTGTGTATACATTTTTTCTGTCGGCCTCCGTATAGACGCGGAACTAGCAGCACCGCGCATAATCGGACTGCTGCCCCGTACAATAAGAAGACTCGAGTTGCCTGACCGAGCAGCCTCGCCGAGACCTTGCGGGAGGAAAGTGAGTGTCCCGTTATGAAACCGTTCTGCAGCAGCCGAGCCCACGAGACTACGGTATAGCCAGAGACCAGTACCTTGAACTCATTCCTTCTATCCCTGCAGGTTCCATCAATACAGATGAGTTGTGCAATCGCTTCACTGTGTCCCATAGACAGAAATAATCCTCATCCTGAGTAACAGCAGGTTAAGACATGCAGAAAAGTTTTTCTCGCGCTGTATACGGTACTCCTCTAACGCTGCTAAATTGCATATATTTCTCAATATCAAAAGAGGAAAACACTTCCAAATGATGTGAAAATAATGTGTCACTTGACAGTTATCGGCTTCCTATGCCATCGTCAGGCGACTCACAACTGAGTGTCTCAGGCACAGATAAAATAACTTGCTACTTACAAATATATTATACACTCCTGGAAAATGAAAAAAGAACAGCATGAATTCGTCGACCGAGCAAAGGGAAATTTTACTGGCACATCCTTTAGGATGTATACAATATATGATCACACAGACCGAGTCATACGTTATGTTATGTACAGTCACCAGAACGTGCACAATGTAAGCTGCAAATCTCCCATGGAGACGATTGTAGAGGTGCCGAACGTAGTCTTACAGAATAGCCTGCCAGGCAATTTCCACATGGTGCCTTAGTTGGGACAGATTTCATGTCCGTCGTGCAGACCGCGAAAGATGACGTCTCATTCGGTACCCAACGTGTTCAATGGGGGTGGGGAGCCATATCCTGCACTGGTCGTTTTCCTCTGGTGATCGTCATGGAGCCAATGAACAGTGCATGGTACACTGAAACCGTTATTCGTCCATGCACCAACAAGTTGATATGCCTTTCCAAAAGCAATATGCACGTTCACATGTGTCCCGTACCACCCAACAAGCTCTTCAAGCTATCCCGGCCAGCACGATCCTCAGATCCGTCCACCAGTGAGCATGTTTGGGACCAGATGCAAAGTCATCTTGCGCGGTCCGCACGACCGGTAATAAATCTGGCCCATCTGAAGCACCAGGTCGAATCTGCATGTCACGCCATCCCGCAAGACTAGATTCGGCACCTCTATGGTCGTCTCCATGGGAGACCTGCAGCTTACATTGCTGCAAAAGGAGCGTGTTCATGGTACTAGCTAGCGTCGACACCGGGCACGCTCTGGTGACTACTTACGTCGCTGTCAATGTGATCATGTGTTGTATACATCCTCAAGAATGTGTCAATAAATATCCCTCTGCTCGGTCTGCGAAATCATGGTGAGCTTTTTCATTTTGCAGAGGTGTATATATTAAAACAGTAGATACAAATGTTAACACTTGTATGCATAACGTTAAATGCTTATAGAAATTATTTTATTAACCGAAATATGGAAAGAAAGTTGTTTATCTAATTGTACATTTAACAACTGGCGAAATATATGAACTTAATTTTGTCAAACGTGATAAAAGAGAGGGGAAAATGGAAATTTAGTCTGATCATTTTACACTAAACTTGCATCCTGTGTCATATGTTTGTTAATTTTCAGCATTTCCAGCAGGGGAATCTTTCTACTTCGCTTTACATAATGTGATAGTTTACAGTATATATCAAATGGGTGATTTTCTGATAGGAGGTAGTCGGCTCTGTCGTCGCAGATAATTATTTCCCGAGGGCGACTTCCTCTTGAATAGTCCCCATCTGGAGGTGCGAATCAGGAATATTTTTATCGGAGACAAAATCAAGTACTTACATAGTAAAGTGCAAATCTCCGGGGAGAGTAATGACTGCAGTTTCCCTTTGATTTTAGCAGTTGGCAGTAACTGTTTGGTAAAGCCATGTTGGTTGATGTTACCAGGCCAGCTCAGTCAATCATCCAGAATTTTGCCTCTACAACAACTGAAAGGTTGCGGCCCCTTTTTGTCTGGCCTCTCCACAGATACACCATATCGCTGTGGTTGCACCTACAGTATAGTTATCTATGTCGATATGGCACGCAAGCCGCCCCACCTGGCAATATCTGTGGTTCATATCTTTTGTATGGAATTAATAGAGTGTTTTTTAAATCTCCTATATCTTGCAAACGAAATAAAATGGTATTTAACCACACCTGGCTCTCTCAAGCATATCAGAAGTTTTTTTTGGAAAAGTCAGATACTCCAAAGCCTTTTTTGGTTTTATGTCTTTCAGTGATCTGCTAAGTTCTTCTCGCATTATCTATCTCCCAGTTGAGCATTATCTACGTCCTGAAGGCTTTATATGATATTAAGTACGATATTAATCTAGAACGTAGCCAAATGGGTAGGGGGAGGGGTCTTGGGAGTCCGAACCCTCCAATCATGCAAATGAAATTAATGAAACAAACTGAATGATATCTTTCCTAAACGACGCAAAAGGGATGCCACTGTCGATAGTCAAGGCCATCTACACATAACTAACAGTATCGGTGTTTAGTGTCCTTTCCTTCTTTAGCCAACACTGTATTGTGCGCTTTTCTTGCCCTTAACTCCAGCTCCGCTGTTGCTTTGTTAACTACTTCAGTTCTAACTTGCAGTTCAATTTAATATAAGAGATGCCGTTAATTGTTGTTTTCTGTGGCGCTTTGGGAAAAATGTGAGGTACGCACTAATACGCTACTGTAATTATCAATGTACACCGGTTTATTGTTAACAATGCTGTCTCTATTTCGAGATTAGAAATCTGGGACGGGAATATTTCAAGTACAAAAGATGCCTCACTCAGTGCGGGTAATACGATTTAAAAAGATGTTCGAGGGTAATATTTTATCAAGAGGATTGATATGTCAGATTGCCTGTAAGCGTAGAGGAATTATGAAATTGAAATAAGTGGAATTTAACTGATTATGGACTTTCGCTCGCTAAATAAATGTGCAAGATATTCATGCTCATGGAAACGTAAAGCACATTTTTCGAAACACTGAGCTGCTGACGTAACTGAAAGGCAGTGATCTTGCTGAAATGCTACGTGTAGTCGTCATTTTGAAATAAATTTCTTTTGAAATAAAATATTTTGAAACAATGACAAGACGGGCTACTGATGACGCACTGTCACCCAAATACCCACCTTAGCTATAGGCCAACGGTACACTAAACAAACCTCCAGAAAGGCTGAAATGAAGTACGGTATAACTTAAATTATTACATTCATCTTCAATGGGTGTCATTACATAATAGAACCATTAGTACCTAAGAAGTCCAATAGTGCAGCTCGAGAACTTAACTGTTCTCCTGGTAGTACCGCTGCGTTGTAGTTCCGTAGCGCCACTGACAATAGCTTGAGTATGTTTTTGTAACCAAAGAACATCGCGCAATTTTCCGATAGTACTATTTTATAATAGATTGTGTTTTCAGAATTAATGAAAAACATGAGTCTTTGTAAGTGTCTATTTAAAAACTCGGTCCCTCCATTAGACAATATCCTGGCTATATTATTGATCCACAATTACCGGTGGAAACGGGACTGCGGCTGGTCAAGAGTATGTAGGAAGTGGGACACCAACAGCCGAAAGTTTAATAGGAACATTTATTCTCTCTCTGCCAGTTTCAGCATTTCATTATGTCATCTTCAGGTGGCTGTGTATTAAACCTACACAAGTGACTGAGGCAAAAACATTAAAATATAAAAAACATAAAAATATTGTATAGTAACACTCTGAAAATACAATATAGGTATGAAACCATAATTCAATAACACATAAAGAATATTTACAAACGAAGTCAACTTTAAAATGCAAATTTTTAAAAAATAATTAATCGTATAAAGCGATATTAAGAATCCCTAAGCTGACAAAGGGAATTATAGTGTACGACTAAAGATAGTCGTTTTTGGCGATTAAAACATTACCATGTTTGTCGGCATTGGCACATAAAAACTAAATAAGCTAGGCCAGGCCAAAATATACACATGAATCATACACTCAAAGGAGGTAGACATGCAACACACTTGTTAGTGATCACTTAGCAAATACAGAACTAATGTGTCATAAAATAAAAATGTATAAAAACAAAATATATAAGAAGTCACAGAAAACATCTCACTAAAATATCACAACAAGAGGACGAGTAAAGGTAACAGGTACAGTAAAACTGTAACATGCACATTATTACCAAGTGCATGGTACATATTCGGCCTGACAGATACGTAGTAGTAAACTACTTATAGAAAGAATGAAATATTCTAACATTAAGACAACGAAGAACAAACAAACATACATAATTGAAACACAGGGCAAAAATGCCACAAATGCCCCTAAAATTACAACCATGTATAGAAATATACCTGGACTATGCAAATACCCTATTTGGTAGCCGTTACTCGTCTTCACAATTTTAGTTGGTGATTATGATTATAGTACCAAAGTATTGCTTTTAATATTTGCACAGTCCTGGTATATTTCTATACATGGTTGTAATTTTAGGGTCATTTGTGGCATTTAGTCCTGTGTTTCAATTATGTATGTTTGTTCTTCGTTGCCTTAATGTTAGAATATTCCATTCTTTCTATAAGTAGTTTACTACTACGTATCTGTCAGGCCGAATATGTACCAGCACTTGGTAATAATGTGCATGTTACAGTTTTTCTTTACCTGTTACCTTTACTCGTGCTCTTGTTGTGATATTTTAGTGAGATGTTTTCTGTGACTTCTTATATATTTTGTTTTTATACATTTTTATTTTATGACACATTACTTCCGTATTTGCTAAGTGATCACTAACAAGTGTGTTGCGTGTCTCCCTCCTTTGAGTGTATGAGTCATGTGTATATTTTGGGCTGGCCTAGCTTATTTAGTTTTTATGTGCCAATGCCGACAAACATGGTAATGTTTTAATCGCCAAAAACGACTATCTTTAGTCGTACACTATAATTCCCTTTGTCAACTTAGGGATTCTTAATATCGCTATTATACGATTAATTATTTTTTAAAAAAATTGCATGTTAAAGTTGACTACGTTTGTACATATTCTTTGTGTGTTATTGAATAGTGGTTTCATACCTATATTGTATTTTCAGTGTGTTACCATACATTACTTTTGTGTGTTTTATATTTTAACGTTTTTGCCTTAGTCACTTGAGAAGGTTTGTTTAATACACAGGGACCTGAAGATGGCATAATGGAATGCCGAAACTGGTAGTGAAAGAATAAATGTTTCTGTTAAACATACGGCTGTTGGTATCCTATTTCCTACATATATCCTGGCTCCGCCTTGTCTGAGTCAGTGACAAGGACCTGAAGATGGCATAATGGAATGCCGAAACTGGTAGTGAAAGAATAAATGTTTCTGTTAAATGTAAGGCTGTTGGCATCCTCCTTCCTACATATATCCTGGCTATGGTGTCTGAGTCAGTGAGAGTGGTGGGTATACTCACGGCCTACGTGTATGAGGAGGATGCGGCGGCCGTGCTGGTCCCTGTTGGGCAGGATGGAGATGACCTGCTGCTTCAGCGGCCGCTCCACGCTGCGGGGCATCACCTTCTGCACCAGCCGGTCGTGCTTCAGCTTGAACTCGTAGTAGTGGTGCATCTGCAACACACCGCCAGTCGCGTCAACCACTCACCGAGCCGCTGCAGTGCCTACGACTATAATATAGGGTTACCAGATGTCTGTCTTCAGAAAAGAGGACATTTCTAGAGTCATAAAAGAAACTTCTCTTCTCTCTCTCTCTGTCTCGTATTGACAACTCAAGTACTAGTGATGTCTCTACTGTTATTATCAGAAACTTGTTTGTAATACATCTTACGCATCTTACGAAATTTGTTCATCTTCTTACAAATTAAGAAACATGAAATGTTGAGACCCGTAGAACGAATTAAATGACTACATAGCAGTGAAGCCATAATATTTCATCACTTCACCACTTGTAATTATCGTCTTAAGTGCTGAACATTTTTCCATACTTATAAGATACCTTGCCTATCACCCCCCTCCCACCGTTTTACCTGGTATTTTTTACGAGGCATCATTTGCGGAAACCATAGTACTGTTGACTTTAAAATCGTGACGAATAAAGTTACTGTAAAAATTATTTAAGCGTTCCTTGATATAGCTATGCTCCCATTTCGGATCAGACTGACATGACTATATACATGATTAACATCTAGATTCTAGTGCGTGAATGGAATATGTAAGGCCTACGTGAAGAAAGCTATTAATAAAATAAACTTTTTAGTTGCCGTACAGAAGCTCGCAATTAATTATTTAAAGCCGCTCAGTTTTGGACAAAAGCTTTAACTCGATTTTTTCAAAACACTGTTTATGTAGTTACGTCTCTTTCGTCCTAAACAGACGAATGGTGACTGTGGCATCTGACGTTATTTGTATGAAGTTTCGAACAAGGTTTCAACTTACGTATAACTAACATTGCACTGGCTTTTGATCTTAAAGTCATAAGTGTCCTTGACTGACAACACACAGAACTGCCGAGTCCCAGCTCGACGGACTGAACGTCTTATTTTTGGGTGTCACACAATACTTCGACCAGAGAAAGGGGGGAAGAGTTTTATGGTATACTATGTGTATTGCACTGTGTCTTGCACTGTTGCAGACGTATGGGTTTAATTGGCCGCCTCGAAGCTCGTATTCCGCGACAATTGGCACGCCAATTATTTCAATACTTCCGAAGTAGCTTGACCTCAGAGCAGCGACGGCACAGAATCGAGAAAATTAAAAATATTGTTTCAAGAAAGGTTAAATTCTCTAGAGTTAGTGTTTGTGACAGTTCAAAGAGTTGTATTTATGCACTTCCAAGATGAAGCAGTTGCACAACGCAAAAAAGAGGACATTTCCCCATTTTGTTAAAAACCCGGCCGGAGCATTTTTAGGGTCCAAAAAGGAGGACATGTTCGGGTAAAAGAGGACGTCTGGTAAGCCTACTACAACACTGCTGAACAATCAACAGGTAGAGACTGCTGCTGCTGGTGTCGTAACCATACTGCGTGGACATATGAAAATTCGTGCCAGCAGCGGGGACTCAAACCCGGATCTCCTGCCTACTAGGCAGTCGTGGTAACCCTTACACAAACGGGCACACGGGCTTCAGTCATCTGCACGGACTGCTCAAACGTGTATCTGTCCTCCAACTTTTACCGTAGTATTTCCACGGCTCCAGCTAATCCTGTATTGACTCCAGGAGTCCGAAAATCGTGTGCGTCCGCAGTAAAGAAGACCTGGACTTGGCAGATTACTTGTAGGATCTGCGGCGTACTGTGGTAAAAGTAAGCGCTGTGGAACGACATATGCGAATTTGGGTCTGGCCAAAAACGTGCTTGAGGACTCCGTGCAGGTATGTATAGTCCATGTGCCCTGATGGTGTAACGGTTAGCACAACTGCGTAGTAGGCAGGAGTCAAATATTCAAATGTGTATAATTCTTTGGGGCTTACGTACTCTGCTCATCAGTTGTTACGTTTACAAACTACTTAAACTAATATAAAAAACGAACAATTTCCTGATGTTCTGCAAAACTTGACAATCCTCAAAAACCAGCTTTCGGCTTCTCAGGTCATCGTCAGGTGACAACTGACTGTAGTATACATATTTTCAAAGAAGTTACAAAGACGTTACGATTTACAAAGATGTTAGCACAGAAAACTAACTAGTTCACAGGAAAGTACAACATATTTATGAGATTACTGGAAATCAATAAACATTTGGCTCCAGATGCCAGTTTAATATTAAACAATCAAATCAATTTCCCCTTTACCCCTCCACTGAAATAGTAATGAATAGGTCGCGGCGGAGCGGCCGAGCGCATTGAGGCGCTATGCTGCGATGGGCGAGGCCGTTCCCCGTCGGGGGTTCGAATCGCTCCTCAGGCATGGATGTTTGTGTCGTCTTTAGTATTAGTTAGTTCATAAGTAGTCTGTAAGTTTAGGGACTGATGACTCCGCAGTTAAGTCCCATAAGCTTTACAAACAATTGAACATTTTCGAGTAGTGGATAGTAACACCGTCAACTGTATTCTCATTATATTAATTATTGGCAACCAATTTCAATGGACCACGCCATCATCTCCAGGTCCTTATAATAGGGTAATCTGCTTTTTTGATGTGTTAAAAACAAGATAACTGGTGTCGCACATTATAGCACGGAGGACAAACAGGAATGAATTCCTCTTGATCGTGCTTGCTATAATATTACACGAATCTGCGACACCAGTTGTTTTGTTTGTAACACCGCAAAATGCTGATTACCCTATCATAAGGGTCTTAAGATGAGGGCTTCGACCATCTAAACTGGCTACCAATAATTAATATAATGAGAATACAGCTGACGACATTATTCATTACCATTTATATAGCTGAAGCCCCATCGTCCATACACAAGATGGACAAAATCAATCCACTGAAACAAGTTTTAGTTTCCAACATTCCTTTTCAACAAAAATAATCATGTCAATTTTGATCCTTGACATATACTTATGTTTTTATATAAATGTTAGTAACTCTCATAAAAATACTGTAATGTACTTTCCTGTGAACTAGGTCAATTTTCTGTGATTGAATATTTGTTAATCGTAACATCTTTGAAAACATGTATACTACAGTTATTTGTCACCTGATGATGACCTGAGAAGCAGAAAGCCGGTTTGTGACGAATAAATAAATTTTGCAGAATATCAGGAAGTTGTTCCTTTCTGATATTATAATCATGTTCTGTCAAGCACTGACGGAAAATTCAATTAATTTTACTTAAACTAACTTTTGCTAAGGACAACTAATACACTCATGCCCGATGGAGGACTCGAACCTCCAACTGCGAACAGCGCCGCGCTCCGCACTTTAAAACGCTCGACCACTCCACTGTGGCAGGCAGGAGCCCCGGGATCGAATTCCGGCGCCAGCACAAATGTTCATATGTCTATCTTGTTCGATTACAACATCTACAAGCAGCGGAGACAAAAACACCACGACTAAATCTATATTTAAAACAGCCACAAAATCACATACCGACGTTTGTTCTTACGGGCATGTCTGAAAGAGCAGACGCTGCATTTCTTAATTTTAATCTACCAAGTCGAGGTTTTATGCATCATTCGGGTCGGATGCACATGAGAGCGTACTCCTGGTTTGAATACAGGGCGAGTTGCGAGCCATGGAGTTATAATGGTTAAATTAGGAGAACTGATGGGAATATGGGTCAGACAGCGCAGGTGTTTGAGTAGTCCGCAGACCTACACAATACTTTATTTCACACTATGGAAAACCGACTATGGCGCCCCAAACCGCACGGAAATTCCAGCGCGACTAACGTGAACACAACTAAGAATCTGGGACGTGTTTAATTCACCCACTTTCTCTCTCACCTCCAAAATTCTATGTAACACGGCACTCTATTGAAACCCTGTTGTGTTTTGCACCTTTTATATAAGGCGGAATGCCACACACAAAAAACCGGAAACTGACATGATGTGGTTCAGTAAAAGCAGCTCGGCGAAAACAAGTTATTTCTTCGTGTGGTCAATTTATGGCTCCTACATCTACGCCCACGACATACATTGAAAGAACCGTAGAATTTGAAACAAAACTAATCAGAAAGGTAATTGAATTACTATAAGAAATTTCATTGCGAAACTTTGAAATGGAGTAAAAGTTATATATGGATTTGTTTATAAATAACAATACTGTTACCAGTCACGATTTTTCATTTGTTTACCACGACGCGTTTCGAGAAATTATTCCCATCTTCAAGTGTGATTTTTGTGTTGTTTCATATTATTTATGATGTTTTGAGTGTGTGAGTTCCTGGTTCATTCTCCTGTAGTTAAGTTTTCGTCTGGTCCATCTTAACGACAGCAGAATGAACCATGAACTCACACACTCAAAACATTATAAATAATATGAAACAGCACAAAAATCGCACTTGAAGATGTGAAAGATTTCTCGAAACGCGTCATGCTAAACAAATAAAAAATCGTGACTGGTAGCAGTATTGTTGTTTATAAACAAATCCATTTATCTCAGAGTCGCAGGCTTTCAGAAGAAAACATTATATATTACAAAGAAAAATATGTCGCTCGATAGTAATTTGATACGTAAAGCAGTCGCAATGAAATGTAGCTCGTGTGTTACTTATGGTTCTGAGACCGATAGGCATAGCGCGATGTTAATGTATGTAAGAAAATGCCACACAAGCGTTAAATTCTGTCAACTGAAGTAAGTTATACTAGAAGTTAGGAAGTGCATATTATCTAAAAATGTGCCCGCATGTGGAACACTTATATCACCCCATCCTTGAGTATGATTTGAGTGTTCAGGATTCCTGTCAATTAGGATTAAAGAAAAACGCTGAAGTAATACATAAGCATATAGATATTTTTATTAGTAGCAGGTTCTTAAGCCATCTGATAACCTTTGTTTATAATCATTTATTTATTATGTGTATAACAGTTTACCGGTTTTAGTCCTCATTATCATCATATTTGGATCAATAAAGTTTGAAGTTCTGCTGTTGGAAACAACACGCCTCAATATTGATTTATGCACAGAACAAATGGTAAACCAGCAGTATTATTTTTGCCGCGACGGTTTCATGGGCACATCAGTCACTACACTGTGTTGAAAAATGATCAGATGGCTTAAGAAGCTGTTTTAAGTGAAGGTATGTTATTAACTTATTGATTTTTTATGATCACCTTCCGCAGCAGCTGTTCAAATTAATGTTGTCCGTTTTCTTCCTTGATCTTGCTACAATTAAAGATAATTTTACACCAGTCGCGTTTATGTATTTATTACACATAGGGCGCATGACGTTTTCGTGAAGAATACGTAAGTTGTGAAATTTACTTACGTGTTACGTGTTTATTTCCTGGAAACTTTGCACGAATACTTCCTTTGGATGCTGTTCAAAAGCCTCGTCAAGATTCGTTGGATGTCAGGAACATCGACTAATCTCTTTTCTTTCAAAGCGAATTTGAGTCGAGGGGATAGGAAGGAAACTCGGGGATCGTGATCTGGCGAGTAAGGTAGATGTTCAAGGTACACCACCAGCTTTTCTCCCACGAACTGTTTGGCGGTATTAGCAGCGTGTCGGCGAGAATTGTCGTGCAGCTTGAATATCTACCACACTCGCCGTATCTCAATCTTCCAGACTTCTTCCTATTCCCGCGACTGAAACTCACTTTGAAAGGAAAGAGATTTGACAACACTCCTGACCTCCCACGAAACGTGACGACGCTTTTGAAAACCATCCCATGGAAGATGACCTGAAAATTTTCGAATGGCCAAATTTTTGTAAATCTATTGGACCAAACTGCCGCATGGGGTGGCCGCGTGGTATAATGCATCATGCTACTGACTACCCCCAGAGGTACGATTCCTCCATCGGGTATGGCTGTGTGTGTTGTCCTTAGTGTAAACTAGCTATGTTTCAGTAGTGTGCTATGAGATCAAATCATACGTAAAAATGCACTCGTTTCTAAGAATCCAATCACGAAATTCAACAATAATGATTGTAATATCACAGATCGATCATTTGATATAATCGCGAAACGTCAAATCGATTTTTTTAAAAGATGTATTAAAAGAAATTTGTTTTTTACTGCTTTATTTATTTATTCTTATATTTCCTTATTCGTATGCTTATCCTTACATAGAAAGAGCTGAAGACATTGTAGCACGCATAGACCAAAGATATAGTCTGTGGTGTTTGTCCGTAGGTTAGTTTACCTAGGTGTAAGTAGTTTGTAAGCTACGGACTGATGACAACGCAGTTTGGTCCGATAGATTTACAAACATTTGATTTTTATGGTCTGTGGCATCACGTTTCGCTGCATGTAACCTTCTTGCTATAGAGTCGCAAACGTTATCGCTGGTCTTCAGTGCGATTTTTTTAAATAATTTGACGACTTTGAACCACCATATCTTCCACCCCCTTATAGCTATCGGCATGAAATTGCTATGGTGTACAACGGGAGACTTCGGACAACAATTACACACAGACCATTCGTTTGCGTTCTGTAGTTTTCGCTGCAGAGCTAAATATTAACACACGTAGAATTTTATATACACCGACAACTTTCCATCCCAATATACTCCACCCTTTTATCATTATCAACCCTCAAGCAACAATGCAACCAATAAAACCATTTTCAAAGAGTAAATATAATTTTCAAAGAGTAATTATAGTTCCGCATTTCGCGTTATATTCTTGAAATTACTAAATATCAGATCGCTATAAAACCGTGCCCAAAACCTTCCTCAGGTATAAATTAGTAACTGTACAAATATTTACGTCTGTGCGTCTTGTCGTTCGGACGTGATAAGCGTATACCGAACAGACATTCACTTTAATATATATAGATAAATAGCTATCTGATCGCCATAAAACCGTGCCTAAAGCCTTCCCCGGGTAGACATTAGTAACTGTACAAATTTTTACCTCTTTGAGACGACCATAGCAGTTTGGTCCAATATATTTACAAATATTAGGTTTTAGATTAAGAACAAACTGTTAAGGTCATCAGTCCCTAGACTTAAACTAAGGACAATATACACACACACACACACACACACACACACACACACAGACACACACACACATACCCTAGGGAGGAAATGAACCTCTGGCGGGAACGACCGCATAGTCCAGGCATGGCCAACATTTCCGCCACGCGGGCGGAGTACACCGTAGGTGACCGTCCCGGCCGCGACCGTGTGTCGCTAGTGCCCACACGCCGCTGCGCACTGTGCGCGGGGCAAGGGCGTTGTTGGCCATGCCTGATCTAGTTCGTAGCATGACTCAGACCACGCGGACTTTCCGTGCGGCCGTGAAAAGTCCTCAGAATATGTATCGCAGAGCTCAGTTATAGGATGCGTAGTTATGGGAGGTGACTATTTCAAGACCAATGAAGTAACTTTAGTTCATAGTTAACTAGCTTAAACCCGCGGCTCCGCTCGCGTGTTGGTTGATTATGATAGATAATGCGCGAAACGTCAAATCGATTTTTTTAAGAGATGTATTAATAGAAATTTATTTTTTACTGCTTCATCTATTTATTCATATATTTCCTTATTCGTATGCTTATCCTTACAGAAAAAGAGCCGGCCGCGGTGGCCGAGGGGACTGAGGCGCTTCAGTCACGGTCTGCACGGCCACTACGGTCGGGGGTTCGAATCCCCCCTCGGGCATGGATATTTGTGCCGTCCTAGTTCGTAAGTAGTTCATAAGTAGTTTGTAAGTTTAGGGACTGATGACCCCGTAGTTAAGTCCCATAAGCTGTACAAACATTTTTGAACAGAAAAAGAGCTGAAGACATTGTAGCACGCATAGACCAAAGATATGGTCTGTGGCATCACGTTTCGCTGTATGTTGTCACGTAACAATGTAACCTCCTTGCTATAGAGTCGCAAACGTCAATTCTGGCCTTCGGTCCGAATTTTTTTAATAATTTGACGACTTTGAACCACCGTATCTTCCACATATTATAGCTAGCGGCATGGAACTGCTATGGTGTACAACGGGAGACTTCGGACAACAATTACACATAGACTATTCGTTTGCGTTCTGTAGTTTTTGCTGCAGAGCGAAATATTAACACATACACACAAACGTAGAATTTTATATACACCGATAACTTTCCATCCCAATATACTCCACCCTTTTAACATTATCAACCTTCAAGCAACAATGCATCCAATAAAACCATTTTCAAAGAGTAAATATAATTTTCAAAGAGTAATTATTGTTCCGCATTTCGCGTTATATTCTTCGAGTACTAAATATCTATCAGGTCGCTATAAAACTGTGCCTAAAACCTTCCTCAGGTAAAAATTAGTAACTGTGCAAATATGTAAATATCTGCGTCTTGTCGTTCGGACGTGATAAGCGTACACCGAACAGACATTCACATTAATATATATAAAACCGGCCTAAAGCCTTCTTCCGGTAAACATTAGTAACTGTACAAATTGTTAGCTCTTTATGTCTTGTGGTTCAGACGTGATAAACGTACACCGAATAGACATTTACATTTATAGGTATAGATCTACGGTAATGTTACAGGCTATTCACCGAATTTGGATTGTCAGAGGTTGTATGTCTAAGACGCGATTCTTTGGACCTGTTTTACATCAAGGCTAGGGTGAGCCAACAACATACTGAGTTGCAGCATTACCGATGGTGGGTACCAGTTTTGACCATATAGAGTATTTTACAAACAAATTGCAAAATACGTCTCGTGTAATATTATCTTTAATTTCATTTCATTCATTTCAGGAAAAAAAAAATCGATTAACCAAGGATATTATAAAAATAAAAGAGAACCAATAATTCTTCTCTGAAGTGATTTTATTGACAGTACTACAAGCTGTCCACAACCTCATATGCCGATGGCAATGGGAGATTATGCAACTTCCACTGTACTTATTGGACATATGCGCCTGATATTACGATCTGTCAGCCAAACTGAAACAACTACTGTGACGGATCTCGTACGATACCATAGATGACATTATACGGGACATCAACAGAAATACACGCAGAGATGGTGTACGACGAATTCTGGACATATGGAATAACGTCATAAGTAACGACAGTAATTACAATGAATGTGTGCAACTGTAAGTAATGGATCTCACTACCTTTAATAAAGCCCTTGTAATTAAACTAACTTTATATTTTCGAAATAATGATTAGATAGGAAACTTCATGGCTACCTGTCGCCGGCCGCGGTAGCCGAGGGGACCGTGGCTCAGCGCGCCCGGTCAGAGGGCTGAACGTCCTCTGTAATAAAAAAGCTGAGCCAAAATCACATCGAACAAGAACGAACAAACTCGATCAGCGTCCGCAACGAACAGATCTACCCACAGAGCAAAAAAAAAAAAAAAAAAAGGGGGGGGGGACTAAGGCGCTCCAGTCACGGTCTGCACGGCCACTACGGTCGGGGGTTCGAATCCCCCCTCGGGCATGGATATTTGTGCCGTCCTAGTTCGTAAGTAGTTCATAAGTAGTTTGTAAGTTTAGGGACTGATGACCCCTTAGTTAAGTCCCATAGACTATACAAACATTTGAACATTTTGAACAGCTACCAGTCGTAGTTGTCACAATATAGGTAGCGGGCATAACAAGTGTTACTGACTGCAGACGACTGCCTCGAAGCACATCTTACATGTTGATTGTCTCTCTATAGGAGCTATATCACTGCCAACGACCTTGCCTCGAACATACCGATTCTCGTTAGGTCACGGAAGTTAAGCAACATCAGACGAGGACAGTAATTGGATGAAAAACAGTCTGCGTACCCATGTCCTGTTCGCGGCATTATCCATTAACTTTACTATAAAAGAGAGGTGTTTTGGTGCGACGTTCCGTATTACCAGCCTTCCTGCCAGAGGCCTGAATTAAATCCCAGAATATTGCGCAGTGTCTCACGAAGTGAGCGCATGCGACAGTGCTGATGTTGATCCATCGGTATGGTGTGGACGTTACGTGACAATCTGGCAGCTACGCGAAATGAGTAGGTTATATGAGACTCTGGGTTTCACCATCTAGTTCCTTTTACTATCGCCAAACTCAAATGTGACTGTTTTGATACGAACTCAAACAGATGTCAGTAGTATCAATTTTACTGACACCTACCGGTTTCGTGACCACATAATCGGGTGTATATAAGAGTTATAATATGATAATCGCCATAGCAAAGAAAGTACACCCAACCGTGCTCTCCGTGAGACGAATTGTCCAAAAAAATTAAAATTCTGGCGACAAAATCCACTGAAATGGTCACGTGCCTAATAGTAGTTGATCACGGGAGTTAATGTCGCGGTGTTGATATTGGCACATGTATTGATCGTCTGCTGCGAAAGAACATAAGAACATTGTTTGTAGCGTTCAGTGCTCCGAGTTCAGACATAGCATTAACGTCTGACAATAGTTCCATTACAGCTCCCCGCCTTTCGAGGTTTACTGTTCTGTAATTAGGGGCGGACGCCAAACCCATCGTCGGTAGGACGTTGTTTCACCATGGTTCCGCCACTTGTTGAAGACAAGCACAACACTCCTGGAACACCAGACAAGTCGTGAAGTTTCTGAAATACTCCTGCAGAACCTTCGGCAACACACACACACACATACACACACACACACACACCAATGTCCAAGTGTGGCGTGCCAGTCACGATCTGCACGGCCGCTACGGTCGGGGGCTCGAATCCCCACCTCGGGCATGGATGTTTGTGCCGTCTTTAATATAAGCTAGTTCATAAGTGGTTTGTAAGTTTAGGCACTGATGCCCCGTCTACAAACATTTGAACAGCTCTGCAGCCTGAACTATAAGAGATAGGCTAGTGCTGATATTACTTTTTATTTCAATTATTTCACATTTTCGTATTGACATTTAATATAACCTACGTTGATCCCAGAATTATAACGAAGAAATTGAAACAAAACACATTACGATACGTTCTGTAGTTCTCGAGTTAAAGAACTTATCAATCGTGCAAACTAGGGGCGGATTCAGCTAGTTAGTAATAAAATAAATAAAAAGTCATAACTATTTAATAGCAAAAATTTTATTCCAGATTAAAAAATGTTTATCGAAATTGGTCACAAAGTACAAGGTGAGTGGGCAACAGAATCTGTGTTCGCTGGTGGGTAAGCTCGCTGAAAAGTAACGAGTAAAATTTGAAAGGTTCCACCGCTCTATTCTATCCAAAATTGTGAGAAAACTAGGAGAGCTATAGAAAATTTGTTTATATAAAAAGTTCATTTCATTCTCTACAACTTTCTGGCTAACGAAAAATTCCTGACCACAAAAAAAAAAAAAAAAAAAAAAAAAAAAAAAAAAAAAAAAAAAAAAAGGGGGGGGAGCAGGCGACTACCTTTTTCATGTCGCAATTTTCATTTAATATAAAAGTAATAGTTTCAATTATTATTTTTATGCAAACACAACACGTATTGTATTTGCTAGGAACAATATTGCATTCCTTCAGTATTCACCTGTCTGCGTGAAAAATTTGGTAATTTTTTTCCTATCCTAAGAGGTTCAAATGACAATGTAACAGAGGCGAGCTCCATTTGAAGAACGACGCATTTGTCGGCCCAACTCCGTTTCTACACCCATCCAAGATGGCTGCCGTGACTTCACTGCCTGTACGCTGAGTAGGCGGTGTAGCCTCTCTATGTTATTCTGTGCTCGCCGAGTATGACTCAGACCACGCGGCCATTCCGTGCGGCCGTGCAAAGTTCACAGACTATGTATCGCAGGGCTCAGTTATGGGGGGTTGACTATTTCAAGACCAATAAAGTAACTTCAGTACATAGTTGATCTACGGTAATGTTACAGGCTTTTCACTGAATTTGATTATCAGAGGTTGTATATATAAGGTGTCCCACTCAACTGTTTCACCCCAGATATCTCTGAAGCTACACGAGATATTGAAAAACGACTTTTATGGTCATGAACGTACGGCAGGGGCTTATGAAAGTAGGTACTATGAGACACTCTAAATGTGAAGAAATATTATTTTCAGCACAAACGTATGTTTTTTAAAATGGATACCCCATATTATTTCTTAAGCAATCGATGGAATGAAAAATCACAAAAAGAATGGTTGCATCGCGATGCGTCAATTACATCCTGAGATACTACGAGGCGAAGTTGACGTTTGCGCTAGCGCCTCTGACATGAGCTAGCAGCGTGCCTCATGTATTTCAAACGTCGACTTCGCTTCCCAGTTTCTCCGGATGTAATTGACGCATCGCGATGGAACCACCGCCATTCTTTTGGTGATTTTTCATCCTGTCGATTGCTTAAGAAATATTATGCGGTATCCATTTAAAAAAACGTAAGTTTGTGTTGAAAATAATATTTCTTCACGTTTTGGACTGTCTTATAGTACCTACTTTCATAAGCCTCGCATTGTCTGAAGAGCAGTCCCAA
This sequence comes from Locusta migratoria, assembly GCA_026315105.1. NCBI lineage: Eukaryota > Metazoa > Arthropoda > Insecta > Orthoptera > Acrididae > Locusta > Locusta migratoria. Next base: position 748,631,731 of record CM048745.1, on the reverse strand, counting down.
AGTTTCTTACCGTTGTCACTGCATTCTAGAAAGTAATTCGCCAGCCAAACCTAGCGAGTCAGTAGCTCTAGTGGACGATTACTGCGTTACACATAGAATGTAATACCTTTGACAACACAGTTCGATGAACAGTCCTGTAATATAAACGTAGATAACTTATAAATTACAGTCACGTCTCATAACTATGCACCGATGAGCTCTGCGATACATGTGTGAAAACTTTGCACGAAGGCTTCCTTGGGGATGGTGTTAAAAATCTTGTCACGTTTCGTTGGATGTTAGGATTATCGTTACATTTATGACCTTCAGAAATAGATGTTTCCTGTTACCACAGCCTACTACAGAATAGGAATAGGCTGTAGTAATAGGAAAGACCGTGGCGAATGGAGATTTTGGTGTGGCAGGAGACGTGCAAGGAAGAGTCCTCTGCAGTCGGGTTGGTCACTGTGTCCTCGGTGGCGGAGTGGTCAACGCGTCTGCCTAGTAAACAGGAGATCCCAGGTTCGAATCCCGGCCGGGCACAAATATTAATTCGCCGTACTTTGGTATTCCATCTAAACCTAGTACAGTGAAGCCACAACTGATCGCAAATTGCGTTTTATTTTATTAATTGAACGCTGTAATATAATTGTACTTCTGAAAGAGGTTGCGGAGTTCAAAAGATCTTACGCCCTTTTCAGGCAATAGCTGAACTTGGGACACATTTTATTCTAAGGAGTTGGTGTACTTATTTCTTTAGTTAGGTGACTTTCTTACACCTGGAGCGAGGCATTCGCTTTGCCACTGAGGAAAGAAACCTGCTAGTCAAAGAAATCTCAGCTGCGATTGTCACCTGGGGTTCTGGTGTAACATATGTTTTCTTCTTTTCTTCAGTGTCATTCTTTGGAATTTCTTGTAAATACTGTACGTTTCTGGAGCTGATATTTTGCTGAAAATTTTGATGATTCATTTCGCTAGATCATCCCAGATTTTTGTAGATGAGTTTGCACTTCGGGCGATTTCTTGTATTTTGTCGTTATGTGGAGGCGATCGGTGCAGTGACTCGCTATGATTTTGAAGACGACATATATGGTACGGAGTGGGGGAAGGTGGAAGAGTATGGGAATTTAAATTGAGTATGTATGTCATTGGATTGTAGGATACATTTTGAAAGTCGATAGTGGATTAGTCTGTTGATTCCGAATTGTGCGTGGTTTGTTCCTCGGATCCATCAGTTACATTTAATGTATTTCGAGGTTCATGTAGCGAGTCAGTAAAGGAGTCAGGACGTAAGATGCCGGTGGTACATAGCGTCCTCCATTGCTCTGATAAAATATTTGCGGTTTGGCTGTGTGACATAATCCCTGTGAGTGAACCGTATTCAAGGTTGGGGCAGACGAATGTTATGTACGTGACAAGAGCAACTAAGTTTTCCGTACTACGCGTTCCGTAGGTGGAGTCTGTTATTAGCTTGCTTGATATTCTCTGGCGTGTTTTTTTCTAAAATTTAAAAGCTAATCTTGATGAATAGATAAATTAAAATTGAGAATTTGTTCTCATTTTCAACACCCCACATGGCGATGGTCTGTTTGAGAACCGTTTCGTTGGAGATCTCAGTTCTGTGATCAGGAAGAATATTTTAAAAGAATAAATTTCACAAAATTTTACTGTTTCCGAATCATACCGTGCGTGAGCGAGTGAAACGGGTTTATTTTCAGTTTCTGTGCAATCATTCCAAGAAGTGTAGAGCAACGAGAATTTTCCTAAAGCTATACAATTTCTTTTCTTCACAAGTTCAGACAGTTTGTCATACTGCATACGAGATTCTTCAGTGAATTAAAATTCACGAATTGTTGTTCAATAATCTAACCAAGTAAGATCACTGGAATAATTCAGAGGGCATTTAGGAAACGCGATAAAACTTTACCAAATATACATTGTATACTACACTACTGCTAAATAGGATTTTTCTTACCCTCTTGAGTGCACTTTCCGGGTAGAACTTGCATGGCCTCAGGAATATGTAAAGGTACTCCTCATCGTCTTTTGGAACGTTGAGATCATCCTCCTCTGTAAAAGAAAAGATTCGTAGATATTATATACAGTATAGTACTATTCAATTCAAAATATTACTTCAAAATGAGTTATTAAACATAAAATATTTCTATAGTGTCGTAGAACGACTGTCATAAATTTGTCATTTGAGGGAACATTACTGAATTGACAAGATGCAGTTGCCATTTCGCCTCCGATGATGTCTTCCGCAGCCTAAGACGAAACGTTAGGGGAAACTCTTACCTATCGACCACGGCCTATCAGCCCGGAATTTTAAGCGAAGTTAAACGCCGGCCGTGAAAGGCTGCATTATATGATCAAACAAACAAAAATTATTAAGAAAATCTTAGGCGTCGAACTTACTAATGGGGTAAGTTACACGCTGAGAAGTAATAAGAAAGACGAATACACCTACACATATGGTGACATGAGAAAACGAAGACTTAAAATTTATGGGCACATTAAGAGAATGGCACCTAATAGGTTGACAAAGCAAATAGTAGAATTCTACGAAAACAGAAGAAAGATCGAAAATGAAGCAATTAAATGGATCGCAGCGATTAAGGAGGATCTAAAACTAGCCGATAAATGTCTGACAGACGTTACAAATAGAGAACATTCAGACAAACGATATTTGATAGGAGAGTTGGTCAGAAATAAATTAGAAACCGGAACAACGTGGTCTGATGGAAGAAAGAAACTTCCTTTCTCAAAGGATGAAACAAATTTGGCACAAAGGACGACCAATCATCAAAAGCGAAATTGGTTAATTGTACCGCTCGTGCCCCTATTGGACCAAAACGTGAATACTGATAATATTAGATGTTATTAGATTTCCGTGAATGTAGTACCAAATGATGTTGAGCGAACTCTTATTCATATGGCACCTATAATTCGCCGTATACTATATATTATTAATCCTATAAAGGCGCCTTGTCAGGACTGCGAGGCTGCTCCTTTTGGAGGTTCGAGTCCTCCCTCGGGCATTGGCGTGTGTGTGTGTGTGTGTGTGTGTGTGTGTGTGTGTGTGTGTGTGTGTGCGTTGATCTTACGCTAGTTTTAGTTAGTGTAAGTATAATTAAGTGTAAAAGGAAACACGGAGTCTCACAATATGCCGCTCCTGACTAAACACTGCGGCAGCCTATAGCGGCCAGGCACTTTAAATTTCTTTAAACTCACAAGGAAAGTACTTGGGCTTGAACAAACATAAATACACCAAAATCATATGATAAATCATGTAAACGTGCCTTACTGCACTAGTGGTACTCCCGCATCTGCAAAACTCTGCAGTCGTCCTTTACAGGCCTCTGCGTGTGCCATGCCGCTTTGCACATTGAGCTGCCGGTACACCAGTAGTGACGGTGCAGTGTGCCTCTGAAGTTGCGTTTTGTGACGTAATTTGTGTAGTGAAGCATGTGACTGGTTGAGATGAAGTCATGAAGAAACCTTCTTCGTGAAGATGGTATTGTTGTAGGAGATGAATCATTCGCATGTTACCTTGTATCTATAATAGTGTTTCTAATGTATGCTCATATTTCTGCACTATAATAGATACCGGAAAACATGGGAATGATTCATCTTCTACGCCAAGACCGTATTCACGAAGAAGCGCTCTTCGGAATTTCCTCTCAACCAATCGCAATACATTAGTAGGATTGATTATCAATCGCCGACCCATCTGACGCTTCTCTACACAAATGACGTCACAAAACGCAACTTCAGATGCACACCGCACTGTCCCTACTGGTCCCGACTGTTGTACCGGCAGCTCAATGTGCATTGCGGCATGTTACACGCAGACGCCTCGAATGGCCGTCTGCAAAATTTTGCAGATGCGAGAGTATCGCTAGTGCAATAAGGGACCTCTACATTATCTCTCATACGATTTTGGTATATTTGTGTTTGTTCGAGCCCGAGTACTTTCCTTGTCAGTAGTATTCACTCGGTACGTAATTTATGAACAAACTTAATATCATTTTATACAACATGAGCATAATGTCCTATAAGTTGTAACGTGATAATTTTATTCAAATGTTCAAATGTTTGTTAAGTTATGGGACCTAAGTGCAGTGATCATCGGTCCCTAAACTTACTAACTACTTAAACGAACTTATCCTGGGAACAACACACACACACACACACACACACACACACACACACTCGAGTGAGGACTCGATGCTCCGACGTGGAACGGCCGAAAGGCGCCTTACTGCGCATGGCTATTCCGCGACAAAATTTTCTTCTTCTGATGAAGACACCCTTAGATGTTGTTGAAATTTGGAGCCGCGGTGGCGTGGCCGAGCGCTCTAAGGAGCCTTGGTGAGGACCAAATGTTCAAATGTTTGTAGAGCTTATGGGACTTAACTACGGGGTCATCAGTCAATGTTTCAAATGTTCAAATGTTTGTATAGTCTATGGGACTTAACTACGGGGTCATCAGTCCCTAAACGTACAAACTACCTATGAACTACTTACGAACTAGGACGGCACAAATATCCATGCCCGAGGGGGGATTCGAACCCCCGACCGTAGTGGCCGTGCAGACCGTGACTGGAGCGCCTCAGTCCCCTAGGCCACCGCGGCCGGCTTCGAGTCTTCCCTGGGGCGTCTGTGTGTATGTGTATGTGTATGTGTATGTGTATGTGTGTGTGTGTGTGTGTGTGTGTGTGTGTTTGTGTTTCTGCCTTAGGATAGTTTAAATTAGTTTAAGTAGTTTGTAAGTGTAGGGACTGATGACTATAGAAGTTTGATCCAACAAGTTTACAAACATTTGAACATTTGTTGAAATCTTGATAAACGTATTTATTTGAAAACATCTTCTGGAGTGTATGTTTCCTTTTAAACAGTTACGGTTGCTGGTTAAGACAAGCTATGTTCAAAATCATTAGTTTAAGTAGTTTGGAAGCCATAATAGTTTGGTTTCATAGATTAAAAAAAAAATCAAACAATGTTTGCAGTAGGCACCCAGTAAAACTTACATTACTGGACTGATATTCTCGAAGATACAAAGCAGATACAAGAAGAATCACATGCCAAAGATTATTGTTGAAGATTTGAAAGACAAATGAAATAACTAGAAGACTTGGAGACGCCACGGTGAGACGAAATTTGCATGAGCTCAGCCCGGTAGGGGCTAGACAATATTAGATTTACCTCCAAACTGTAATTTTAGCTTCATTACTTCGCTCACGAAACGTATTGACATTGCCGTGAGAAGAATTTAAATCGTCGGGTTTCTGGTTACCGTGCGAAAGTACAGTGCCGTTTGTATGATTCAACACGTCATTGAGAGTTGCGGTTTAGAAGGCGCCGACCTTGGCTTTGGTGGGCGGGTAATTGGTATGCCAGGTAAGTGGCTGGTTACGATTCGCCCACCGGCTTTAGAAAACGCAGGGCTGGGTCGAGCAGCCACGGCGCTGCAAGGTTGTGTGTCGCGACACGACCCTGACCGCCGGTGGCAGCCGCGTGCGGTGTGTGTGCGATAGAGGGGGGGGGGGGGGGGCACCACAACAGGCTATCTGCGTGCGGCGCGCGTGCCGCTTTGCGTAACTGACGACGCGCGCCAGCAGGTGGGGACCTAGCCGTCACAGCAGGGCAATCCAGGGCCGGCGCAAGCCCAAGTGCCGCCCCGTGCGAGCTGCTAAATTGCCGCCCCCCCTCCAACCCCACGATTTTTTGTTTTTCAAAACGTTTGTGGAATTTCATTTAAACAAATCTATAGGATATGTCAGCAATCAATCGCAATTTTTGTTCTTACTTTTCAGATCTACCTAGGTTTCGGCCGCTGAGTGGCCAGTCTCAAAAGCTTTTAATATGTGCTTACATGTAAACCGCCAGGTTGACAGTTACGTTCGGCATGACGGAATAGATGTAAACATAAAGCACTGAGAATAGCCAAACTACCCGAAATCTATGTAGATCTGGCAAATAAAAACAAAAAATGCGACTGATATCTGACATTCGTGCGCCTCGGTTGCACAGTGGTAGAGTGCCAGACTACAAATCCAAAGGTCGCGGGTTCGATCCCCGCAGGTCCTGGCATTTTTATCTGACACCTTCCACTTCTTTCACCTCTGGCAGTATTGCTCATGCGAAAAATACCGAGTAGCAACGTGGTTCGGAATCCACGTTAAACTGTAGGTCCCCCTATAACTGGCTGGGTAAGTCAGTTTGAAGGTCGGAGGAAGGCAACGGCATAGCACCTCCAAACAGGACCATGCCTAGTAAAGCACTGTGGTGTTCAAACCAATCTTCGGATTGTTGACTGCTTTACCTTTTACTAGTCATTGTAGGTGTTGGACATGTTTGACTAGTAATGTTCAACCATTTTTATCCATAATGCGGGAAGAATAAAACACTCGGAAACTGCCGTTGAAGGGCTTAGCAAAATTGCTTGAAGCTTAACACATAATCGCAGTATCGAACATTGTATTTGAATTTCCAAATTAGGTTTCGTCTTCTGCAATATTAGTTGTGAGTAAACGCAAGGCGCGTAACAGACTGGGAACGCTTTATAAGAATACTGGCGTGTACGCCAGACTGCTTCGCACTCTTGAGTTCCTACGGCGTAAACAAGACGGTGCTGCCACAGTGGCGAGGAAGAAATCAGTGCTCCTCCCTCCTCTTATTCAACAGGGGCGGCCGCCAGGTAGTCGAAGCGCCTTGCCACAGTTCCCGAAGCCGCTCCTTCCGAGGTTTGCTTTCGAATCCCCTCTTGGGTATGAATGTTGAATTTGTTCTACAAAAATAAAAAAAAGGGGGGGGGGGGCGGCAGATTTGCCGCCCCTCGGAAAGTGCCGCCCCGTGCGGCCGCACGATTCGCACTTGCCTTGCGCCGGCCCTGGGGCAATCACTACTCATCTTCACTGAAGTGAAAGGAGCATCTACAGGGGCGGACAGAAGTATTCAGACGCTAGTCACGTGGGTATCTCACGGTCAATTGTGACTCATGCGTGTATCTGCGTATTTGCCATAATGCAGAGAATACTTCGGAAGACGTCGACTACATGTCACCGTAACCTCTACGTCGATCGATTAGTTTTGTGTTAGCATCGCAGACTTCTGTTTCACGCGGGACAAAAGTAAACAGGCCGGTCGCTGTGGCCGAGGGGCCTGCGGCGCGCCAGTCACGGTCTGCACGGCCACTACGGTCGGGGGGCAGAGGTTATATTGTGCCACTATTTACCTTTCTTTATTTTTAAGATTAATTTTGATATTCTGTCAAATACATTGTGCTACGTGTAAATCACTACGTTTATATGCAAAACATCTTCCGGAAGACGAAAACCGAATTTCGTAAAAAGTTTTTAGCCGTCGTGTTTACATGTTATAGTTTTAAGCGGATTTCCTAGTCCACATAATATTGCCGTTGAAAAACAGCTGATTCCGTTCCTGATTTAGTTAGCATAATCGCAATTTTTCCATACTTAAGTACATTGATTCAAGTTTAGTTTAATATTTTTGCGTCTCTTTCACTACAGAAAATGTCACTCTGTCCACATTAGTTGCAAATTTTTAACAAGAAGACACTATCTGACAAGCTAAGAATGTTTCAAAATCGGTTGCGTTTACTTGGGCACGAAAATCTATTATGGAACTGGAAATCCGCTTTACAGAAGAGGATTTCCAGAATCGATTTTGAAGCGTTTACATAACTAAAAGGGGATTTTGGAAATCAGTTTACGTAATCCGGTTTTGGGAACCCATGTAAAGTAAGTCACCGACTTACAGATTCAAAATAATAGTAATGAAGGTATAATTTTGTCGAGATCAGTTTCCGTAACTAATGAGAATTATAAATCACTCAGAGGTTGCTACAGTAAAAATTCACGAGTAGGAGTAGGGAGTTCGGCTGCATTGATGAAATATCATATTGTTAGGTTAATTAATGCGATTAACAGATGCATTCAAACTCAGTTGTCTCGTGAGAAAGAAATTATTTGCATTCAGTTGCTTTCTTTTAGAGCTAATCACGGTTAAAATTACATAAGTACAAATGAGACAGTGCAGCGATTGTTATTTCATGTAAACAGATAAAATATTCCAGTAACGGATTAGCAATTATTTTTGTTAGCTCTCGCAGTTGAATGATTTAAATATAGCCTGGTCACTACTCTTTTACGCATGCTGTAAATTTTTATATAATTCTAAGTGACAGTACATATTAAACATACAGGATTACTATTAAACCAGATCGCGAGTTTAATTATAAATCAATTATTAACAGTGTTTTTCTCATTTACAGTGTCATCTGTTGCTTACCAAACAATCACACACACATTTTAAAGAATGTCAGCTTCATTTTATATATCTGAACAACAGAAACAGACCAATATTCATAATTTAATAGGATAGTTAACAGACAGGGCCATCACATAATTTTGTTGGAAGATTTAATCAGTAATAGTCACGACAGATATGGCCAGTGAAACATTATTGCTTAAATACAGACACAATTTCACCATTCACCAGGCAGTAGCCGAGTTTCAAGGTGACAGATGTCGTAGGATACCTCCCAAATAACGATTGAAATCTAATTATGCATCAGAGAAATGCAGCAAATGGAGGTGGTATGTACTTACGTCGTTCGAGTTTCCCCTGCAGGATAACTGTACCTTCCGACATATACAAGGTGTACAAACTGCAGAGTTCAATAGATGAAAGGATACGGAACGAAAGGGGGTCTAATGAAGGGTATATCCGCTTTCCAGTTAAACTTTTTGCACATTTTCAACAACAAATCTTTGACTGCACAATTCCAGCTGTAGATCTATGGGATCAGATTTTCATTTCAACGTTTGTTTCTGATACAAAGAAAGGGACGGTCTCACTACTGCTTGGTTCTAGGCATCATGTCAGGAATCCGGTGGCTGCTCCCGGTTTTTGTTATACGACAGCAGCGCTCCAAGCGGTTGGGGCAGCTACATTTCTGAATACGGTCTCTGATGAGTGTGAACAGTGTTGCTTAAATTAATTTTAAAATACTTTTTACAAAAGACGAGGTCCGCAGTGACATTAAAATTGTCAATAACTACAAAATAACTCCACATTTGTCTTTATTATGTTTCCTAAGAACCATTGTAATGAATGAAACGGCACATTGCAAGACAGTTTATTTAATATCCTCTTGAAATCTACGGCTTTTTAAAGAAAAATTTCCTTTTCTATTAAGAACAAGAAATGGTTAATAAACTACAGAAGAACCTACCATTTGCAAAAAAGACGTCCGTTTTCTACTCAGAAACGTTAAGGTTTCGTCAATACAATTCCAGTCTAATCAGTAAGCGTTGAAAGTAAGAAACGTATATGGAATACAATACTTGCAGTATTTAATGTACCAGATCATCACCTACAGTTGTAACTGAAGGAAAAACCTCACAAACTTGTCAATAAAACATCAAAAGGAAAAACCACCGTTCCCCACAAAGCAGAAACCAAATCGTAGCCAAGCGGTTTGGAGCGCAACGTTGCGGATCGTGCAACCTCCCGCGTCAGAGGTTCGAATCCTCCCTCGGGCCTGATGTTTGTGTTGTCTTTAGTATAAGTTAGTTCATAAGTAGTTTGTAAGTTTAGCGACTGATGACCCCGCAGTTAGTCCCATAATCTTTACAAACATTTGAATTGGAACCAAATCGCAATTATTGTTACATATGAACCACAAACGACATGAAACGTCAAGCCATTCGTAAGCAAAAGTAACTTCACTCAAAAGTATTATGCGTTCAAACGAAAGACGGACGAAGTATAAAAATGTACGAATCATTACACACCATTCCCCATTTTTACACCTTAAAAAAAACCCTGCCTACTATCTAAGAACAGACCGTAACAGGAATTTGTTTTTCTTGTATTTATATTCTTACTTTCAGTAAGCTGCAAATATACCCATATTCGTATGTATTTCTTCATGATTTAGTTTTTTTTCTATCACTGAATTACTGATTTTTTTTTTTTTTTGATTTTTTTTTACGATTATTTAGGCCTATAGATACTTTACTAATGCTTGGACTTCAAAAATTACAGAAAATATTTTCTTAATTATGCAGAAAAAATGTTACAAACAAACATTATTCTTCCGGCGGCTTGCCCGGCGCCGGCTACGGTGGCCGAGCGGTCTGCGGCGCGCCAGTCACGTTCTGCACGGCCACTACGTTCGGGTGTTCGAATCCCCTCTCGGGCATGGATATTTGTGTCGTCCTTAGTATTAGCTAGTTCGTAAGTAGTTTGTAAGTTTAGGGACTGATGAACCCGTAGTTTAGTCCCATAAGCTCTACACACATTCTTAACATTTGCATTTGCTTGCCCGCCGCTAGGAGCGCTAGTGTCGTTGCAACTGTCAGTTGGTAACAAATTTAACAGTAGTGAGTGTTGCGACTGATTAATATGTTAGACTGTGGTTTAAGTAGTTTGTAAGCCTAGGGACTCTTAACTAAAGGAGTTTAGTCCCATAGATTTACTAACATTTGAACACTTTTTTTCACTACTCCTGTCTAGGTTACAATTAAGCAACCCTTCACGGAGTACCGAGGCCAAATTAATATCTCATCATTTTGACACTTGTTGCAAAGTTCTTGTTGAAAGGCTAGTAATTGTGACAGTCATTTCATTTCAAGTGGTAGAGATACAGATGAAATAAAAAAAGAATCTCATATTGCCAGAGAAAAGTGACACTTAGAGGTAATGATATATTTTTTGTTTATGCCATTAGACTAAGAGTCTCGAGTATCAATAAAAAAACTACAGGACGGAACTTCAAGCAACTTAGATACGAAGCTCAAGGCGAACTAGCTAACTACCTTGCGAGTTGAACTACTTTACGAAGACATGGTTGTTTTGTAAAAGACGAGATGTTGAAGTAGGTCTAATATTCACCTTTAAGGTCATCATAAAAAGCTCCAGAAACTGGTTTCACTTAAAGACAGTGACTGATGCAATGTCATGCTCCATTGTGTCGTAAAAGAATCTAAAAGTATCGCTAACATCTCTAGAACTGGGTGAGTGCGGGTACATCTAATTTGCGTCTTTCACGCGCTTACTTGACGATTTCTAAATGCATTTCTACATATTCGTGCAAATAACCACGGATACAAAATTTAAAAGATTTAGAATGCCAGTCACAGACCGCAAACTATGTGTCAGAGTTTGGCAATGTCTGGAGTTATTTGTGATAAGTATCCAGATATTTGCTTCACAGAGTAAGAGAGATTTCTGCAGATGGTTTTCTTTATTGTGTACAAGTAAACAAACGCATTACAACCGACAGAGGAAAGAAAACATAGTACAGACGTCACTACTGCATCTCACTACTGACTTGGGACGAAGTGATATAGTGTATTAAGTACAACAGCCAAGATAGCTTTTATTTAGATTACCGGTTTCGGCATTTTAACTGTCATCTTTGGATCTGTACATACAAATGTAAAATCGAAATAAAAATGCTGTAATAAAATAAGTCAGAGAAATACATATCTTTAAAGACATACACTTTTTAAAACGACCTTTCATTTTATTCTGCCCGTAACAAGTAGAAACTTTTTAATAACACACTTATTTAGCAACATCATTGTCGGCTTATCATACAAATAAAATACCAAAAGCCTAATGTTGTAATGTGATGTTGTCACTAAGATCAAACAAAACTGACTAAATTAGCTGTCGAACCCTTAATATGATTCCAAATGGCCACATAGATATGACGGAATCCTCCTTAACTATATGTAAGTCTACGCGCATTACATGTAAAACCTACGCAATAATTTAACTGTTAATGTGCGAAGTTTCTTTTGCCTAAGCGCATTGATTGTAGTTCTTTTGCCTTAATGATATTGATTGTAGTAAGGTTACTAACACTAAAAAGTACTTGTATTTTAGAATATACATGTGACAGGATTAAATAATTACACAAAAATAACCACGTTCTGTGAAAACAGCGCATCACTAATTTTGACGAAGATGAATGACGTGAAGAGTGAAGATGGTAAAAACTTATGTAAATTGAGCACGTGCTTAGTTTAAACCACCAGGCATCTGCGTGCTGTTGCACAATGACATTGTTTCCTCGTCACGTCTCTGAAGGTACCCGACATTTTTCCTAAGTAGATGTCGTCACTTGCGGTTCGCACAGTCAGAGAAAAAAACTCTCAGCATTCTCCAACGTTAATTACGTCGATTCCAAGAGGAATAAGGTCAAATTATACTGTATACAGCATATCCTATATTTCGCTAATAGGAAAGGATTGAAAGACCTCTTACTAAAACAATTCGAAAATGACTGATTTGTTCGGTATCCGTAATACACCTTATTAAGCCCTACGTGGTAAAAGTAATTCTATAAAGATCACGAACGAACTTGAAAAAGTCAAACCTCCCTAGAGAAGAAGACCTATGGTGATAATTTCCTTACGAGAATGAAATTTGCAGTCAACCAATGTGATTTAGGAGAGTCAAGCATTGACCATAGAAACAAGGATTCACTTATGTCTTGAGTGAACTTGCAGAATATCTGGCCTGTTTTTGAAGACTGTCTACTCCTTGTATTCCTGAATGAGTATAAAGAATTCAGTTTTCAATCCCTGGGTTATATCTTGCCCCAACCTTTCGTCTCATCGCAAGCTCTGCTGAACGTACAGTTAAAATGTCTCTTATGAAGTCTGAATAGTAAGAAAGAACCATTTTCAAATTTCAATACAGCATATTTCAAGCTACTATCTGAACAAAATCTTCATTATAACGTCAATGTACAGTTTAAAGTCACACTGAAATGAATGAACAAACAAGTAACGGCACTTTAATTTTCTCTCTACCACCATTCTAAAGTTACGAAGGCAAAATTTCAACCAGTCCTTGATGTCGTGACATGGATCATTCAAACTATTGGTTCAGGGTGCAACACTTGCTTAACAAAGTCTATCTTCCTTCTTACTAGATGTGTCATCTGCCAAATAATCACCAATACACCTTTCGAATACAGCTGGCAAAGGCTGTAGTGTAGCATAACCCTTTTGTCAACAATACAAAACTTAAGAGACAGTTCCATGGATAACAAATGTGGGTGGAATGACTAAACGGGAGGTACTTGCACTGTTTTTATGGCGACACAGCTGTAACTTTACCTGTAACTACGAAATGTCAGTACTGCAGAAATTTCGCAAGTCGACTGCTTCATAAACAAAGCACATCGAAAAGAATTACAACTAATACTTGTAATAGCAAATAACGTTTTGTGTGTAATGTTAATAGAATAACTAATATAAAAGTATAGAAATTGTTTGTGAAAGCGTCGATGTTTAAAAAAATAAGTCTTCAGTTTACCAGCACTATTAAACAACGTTGTTCACTATGAGTACAGTCGCGTGACATACAACGGACAGGCAGCCTTCATGAAGTGCAATGCTGCCATTGTATCAACACGGCAATTTCTGTAACTGGTTACACTGTATTTCAAATTAAATAAAATGAGATTCTGAACCCAATATTTTTTTCTTCAGTATTCCGAAATTAGAAAGGTAGTCGTTGGAGAGAAGGCGACGTTACTTTCGAGGGAAAAAAAAAAAAAAAAGTAACGTCGCCTTCCCTCCATTCTCGCCGAAAAGCTCGTGGGAAGAAAGAACACCTGAATCTCTCCGTTCGAGCTCTGATTTCTCGTATTTCATTTCTACGTATGTAAGTCGGAGTCAACAATATATTTTCGCATTCCGAGGAGAAAGTTGGCAATTGGAGTTCTGTAAGTAGCCCACGCCGCAGCGAATAAGCGCCATTGTAATGATTCCCATCCCAGATCCTGTATCATTTCCGTAACGCTGTCTCCCCTGTATCGTGACAATACGAAACGAGCTGCCCTTCTTTGGACTCTTTCGACGTCCTCCGCCAAACCCACCTGATGAGGATCCCACACTAGGCGGCAATACTCCAAAAAAGGACGAACAAGCGCAGTGAATGCAGTTTCTTTAGTAGTTCTGTTGGATCTTTTAAGGATTCTGCCAATAAAACGCAGTCTCTGGTTCGGTTTCCTACGACATTATCTACGTGTTCTCTCCAGTTTAAGTCTTAGTAGTGTGTTTCTAGATGTAGTGACGTCGTTCAAATATCTAGGCCTAACATTGCAGAGCGATATGGAATGAAACGAACATGTAAGGACAGTTGCGACTAAGGGGAACAGCCAACTTCAGTTTATTGGGTGAATTTTGGGAAGATGTACTTCTTCTGTATAATTGACCGCGTATTAAACGCTTGTACGATCACGTCTTGAGTATTTCTCAAGTGTTTGGGGCCCGCAGCAGATCAATTTAAAGGGAGACATAGAAGCATTTCAGAGGCGAGTAGGTAGGTTTGTTACTGCATGAACCAGACATTGCCCAGGTGGGGTGGCTTGCGTGTCTCAACGAAGCAGATAGCCGTAACATAGGTGCAACCACAGCGGAGGGGTATCTGTGGAGAGGACAGACAAACGTGTGGTTCCTGAAGAGGGGCAGCAGTCTTTTCAGAAGTTACAGAGGCAACAATCTGCATGATTGACTGAGCTGGCCTTGTAACATCAGCTAACATGGCTTTGCTATGCAGTTACTGCGAACGGCTGAAAGCAAGGGGAAACCACAGTCGTTACTTCGCCCGAGGACATGCAGTTCTGCTGTATGACTATACGATGATGGCGTCTTCTTGGGTAAAATATTCCGGAGGTAAAATAGTCCCCCATTCGGATCTCCGGGCGGGGACTACTCAGGAGGAGCCGGCCGCGGTGGCCGAGGGGACTGAGGCGCTCCAGTCACGGTCTGCACGGCCACTACGGTCGGGGGTTCGAATCCCCCCTCGGGCATGGATATTTGTGCCGTCCTAGTTCGTAAGTAGTTCATAAGTAGTTTGTAAGTTTAGAGACTGATGACCCCGTAGTTAAGTCCCATAAGCTTAACAAACATTTGAACATTTTACTCAGGAGGATGTCGTCATCAAGAAAAATAAAACAGACATTCTACGGGGCGGAGCGTGGAATGTTCTAACCCTTAATCGCTTAGGCAAGTTAGAAAATTTGAAAAGAGAAATGGCTAAGTTAAAGTTAGATTTGGTAGGGATTAGTGAAGTTCGGTGGCAGTATGAACAGGATTTCTGGTCAGGTGAGTACAGGGTTATCAATACAATGGTAACACAGGAGTAGGTCTGGTAATGAATAAGAAAATAGGAATGCGTATCGTGACAATACAAAACGAGCTGCCCTTCTTTGGACTGTTTCAATGTCCTCCGTCAAACCCACCTGATAAGGATCCCACAATGGGCAGCAATACTGCAAAAAAGGACGGACAAGCGCAGTGTATGCAGTCTCTTTAGTAGCTCTGTTGCATCTTTTAAGGGCTCTGCCAATAAAACGCAGTCTCTGATTCGCCTTTTCCACGTCATTATCTACGTCTTCTTTCCATTCTGTACGTCTTCTTTATGAAGTAATAGTAATTCCTGGGTATTTAGTGGAGCTTATGGCCTTCACTTTTGTTGATTTATTTTGTAAACGTCGCTTATGGCCACGCTGTCAACGAGACGTTAGAGCGTAAACTCGCTCCCTCATCGTCCTTTGTGCAGCTACCTCTCCGTCAGGTTGCTGTCGCGCAGCGAAGACACATGAACAGGTGGGGCCGTGTCCACACAGGTCAGCGAGCTACTCCTTCAGAGGAACAACGGCTGAGCGCGAACGCGACCGCGCGGCAGAAAGGAGCCAGGGACGCTTTTGACGGAATATAATAACACGGCCTTTCATGTGCTCATCAAAGGACACGCGCTTTGTCTCGTAGCTTCTGATCTCCCTTGTAATGGGGCTCGCCTCTTCACAAGCATAGTAGAAAGGTGATACACTGGTTCCTACCCTGCTATTTCTGTCGCTGATGAAGCCTGTATCAGATTACCTCATCTACGCGTTGATTGGTTTGATAGACTGTAACTCACTGCGCCGGCCGCGGTGGCCGAGGGGACTAAGACGCTCCAGTCACGGTCTGCATGGCCACTACGGTCGGGGGTTCGAATCCCCCCTCGGGCATGGATATTTGTGCCGTCCTAGTTCGTAAGTAGTTCGTAAGTAGTTTGTAAGTTTAGGGACTGATGACCCCGTAGTTAAGTCCCATAAGCTATACAAACATTTGAACAACATTTAACTCACTGCAAAGATCACCTTCCAGCCGCAGACGGATACGTAAAAGTCACGATAACACAGAGAATAGCTTTCGGCCACAACCTTCGTCAGAACAGATTCATACAAGCACAGAGCCAGTTCTCAGTAACATACGACTGCAAAGTTTTTAGCAGAAATCTAAAAATAAATAGGGACTTAAGGGACCAACTTGTTGAAAAAAAGGGACCTAACGAACTTTTAAGGGACCAACAGGGATACGAAATCGTTGTGCTAGAAACTGAGAAAAGAATCCGAAATTAGGAGTGACATGATGAACCATTTCAACTTGCTGTTGAATGGGAATATTGACAGCAGTGATGATAGTGATTGTCCAGCTGAAGAAACACCAGAGGTTCTACAACTTCTGGAAGTTGAGTCTCCTGTGAAAAATATGCGAAACGGAAAGTCTCCAGGGTTTGATGAGGTAAGCTCAGATATGATGAAGGCAGCCGGAACACCTGGCCTACAATGGATCTACAGAGTTCTGTCAGTCATCTGGACAAACAACAAAATTCCAGATGACTGGACAAAAGGAATCATCATTCTACTGTTTAAAAAAGGAGACCGAAAGAAGTGTGGAAACTATAGAGGTCTCGCCCTACTTTCACATACCCTAAAGCTGCTGGAAAAAATTATAGAAACCAGACTTAGGAAGATAGTTGAACCCTTATTTGAAGAAGAACAGCATGGTTTCAGGAAAGGGCGAAGTACTATAGACCTCATCTTTGCGGTAAGGGTTTTGGCAGAGAAATACTGGGAACATGGAGAGAACTTAGTGATGGTGTTGTTAGACCTTGAGAAGGCATATGATAGTGTCCTTCGCAATAAAATATTGAAATGCCTGGAAGATCTAAAAGTGCCCACTTACCTGTTTGACAGAGTAAAGATGCTGCATCAAATTTGCAATAATAGTGTCCAAGTAGGAGACGTACAGGGGAGTCCAGCAGGAAGTGCTCTATCACCACTCTTGTTTATTTGCAGGAAACTGCAAATGAGTCGAGATCACTGGTATTTGCAGATGATGTTGTAATATGGGGAGAAACAGAAAAAGAAGTGCAGAGGAGCCTGATTGTCTGGAACAATAAATTTAAAGAATTTAACCTGAAAATCAGCAAGACCAAGACGTTTTAGATGACCATAAACAGAAGGAACAAGTTCAATCATCTACTTGGAGGGAACAAAAATTAAATCAGTTTCACACTTTCATTACCTTGGAAGTATTTTCTCCAAGGACAACACCATCCGGCAAGAAATCCTCAACAGAACACAAAAAGCAACAACTTTCTACATGCAAGTTCGGAATCTACTCTGGGACAAAAAATTACCCCAGGCAGCAAAGTTTATTTTGTATAACACTTACTTCACTCCAATACGTATATGTGGCATGGAAAATGTACATCGTTAAAAAAGGATTACAGCAGAATCCAAACAACAGAAATGAGGTTTATCAGGACTATGAACCAAAGTACCAGGAGATACAAGATCAGAAATGAGGTACACAGAGAAACAGCTGGTATCAAGGTCCATATTGCGAACATCTTGGGAAAACGAAGACTGCAGTGGTATGGCCATGTAATGAGAATGGATAGCACAAGAACAGCTAAAAATACTTCAGAATGGAAGTGGGAGGAAGAAGACCAAGGAGACGATGGATAGAGCCAGTTAAATGAGACATAGAGAAGAACGGTTTTAACTGGGATAATGTCCAAGACCAAATGGTATACCAAGATCGGATGAGATGGAGAGCGCTTGTTAACCACACCCGAGAAACTGGAGATAGAAAATGATGATGATGATGAGGGATACGAAATACGAGAAATCAATAAATTTTTTTTTAAATTTACAACCCTACCCAATGACCCATTTTTCTTTATTTATTTAATAAAGAAGTCTTGATTGTACTTTATTTGTTTACTGCTAATGTGTTTTGCCCTTTTGAGGCATCTTCAAAACGATATATACACAAAGCTTAGTCTTAGAGCTTGAATATTTTGACTTCGTAGTTTGATTTATGAACATCAGCAGACGCAGACCTATTGTTCTGAAAATGACCAAAACGGATGAGACAACTTAGGAGCATATAAATAAATTACAATCAAGGCTGTTTTTTTAATTTGTAAATCGTTATCACAACAAACATGTGAACATTACAATTTGTTTTTCAAATGTTCAAATGTTTGTAGAGCTTGCGGGACTTAACTACGGGGTCATCAGTCCCTAAGCTTACAAACTACTTATTAACTAGCTAATACTAAGGACGACACAAATATCCATACCCGAGGGGGGATTCGAACCTCCGACCGTAGTGGCCGTGCAGACCGTAACTGGCGCGCCACGCCGCAGTCCCCTCGGCCACCGCGGCCGGCTATCGTGACTTTTACAGCCACAGCTAACAACCTACTGTTCCGACAGCTTACCAAAGTGCTATAATTCTTTTGCTTACATAATGGTTTGTGTGCAGCTACGAAATTCAGTGTGGCGCGACTGACACATACAGAATGTGGCCTAGAATAACACAGTACCGCGGCACGTTTCCAAACGGAGCTTAAATCGGTAGCACATTTCTCGGCTCGTCCTGCCTCCGATCGATATTATTTTGTCAATAGGAGTCGCAAGTCGTCCTCGTTGGAGCTACTGGCAAATTACGCTAACTACTATCATGCGTCATTTCTACCATAAAACATGAGGAGGAAGTCGCGCAACAGTTTCTGGTACTGCGTAGCACTGTCGTACATTTCGTGTCCCCACGGTCGAAGATGTCTTACATCACTCCCTGCACTCCCCTTGACAGGACACTTCTGTACGTGCAGGAGCTGAATAGGGACAAAAATGCCGACACAAAGGTTAAAGCCAGCTCTGTAACATGCGAAGTGCCTCAGTTAAGCGTTATTGGAGTTATTAAAATACGACAAAATATATGTTCCAATTTAGAAAAAAAGAATACGGCACTTTAGGGCCCAGATTGAAAAAATAAGTACCCTTTAGGTACTTTTGGAAAACAAGGGACTTTAGGGACCAATGGGACCTCCGCTAAATTCCCAGCGACTGTCATCTGCGGTTGCTGCGGTCTTGAAACCTATCTTAATTATACTGCTGAATTCAAACATGGACTTTCCATTGTTGATGCTGACTGGTTTGAATACCAACACTTAATAAGTTTACTCAGATCAGGCGCTCCGGCAAGAATAGTCACCACATATAATTGTAATTGAGCTGACGACGGATGAACGGTCACTTCAATGCAGATGCACACCACACTAGAACTTTTACGGGAATCGGCGACATGCTGCGACTGTTGAAGATAATAAACTATGGCAGGAATGTGTGGGTAAGTTGAGATTTTGAGTCTGGCGGGAGGCGTTCTAGCTAGTTGTTGTTTGTTTAGATAATTGAGCCCTTAAGGTTTAGTGGTCACCGCACTTATCTAGTGAGCAGGATGCACAGCTCTCTCACTAAAACTGTATACTTGACAACTCTAAATTTAAATGAAAATAACGGCTTAAACGTTCATCTGAGACGAAAATTGAATGAACGCATTTGTAAATGAGAAAAATCTGTACAACTTTGCTCCATAACTCGCACTGCGTCAGATATATTTGCAAAAATAACAGTGTCATGACACTGTCACTTGATTTTACGTAAACCAGTGCAGGCAAAGATAATGAACTCGAAAGAGAAGACAAACTACCACGGCAAAAGACGTGATATTATTTTAATGTAAATAGATAATTAAAATATGGCAAAGATATTAAAATAATAGTTTAAAAAGGTCAAAGTTCAAAAGAAGAGTGTGTTTGTCAAAGTTAAAACCTAAAATATAAAATAATTTTTGCTTTGTGTCAAAATAAGGTTAGAGAGATTATTACGTCTTGAGTGCATAGAATTAATCGTATTATCCATAAAAGTTTGAAGACCAGAAATGATATACAACCGGATTTACTCAAAACGAAGTCATTATGATTAAATCGGCGTGCTCGGTGCAGAAATTCAAGTGTTCCTTTAACTTTTTTCGGAGTTTGGGCATTTTATTGTATTTAAATCTACACGCGATATTTCCATTATATACATCTTATTAGAAACGTAATTTTCGACTTGTTTTGTTTAATTTTATATTATTTATATTGTCATTATTTTTTTCCGAAATATTAACAAAAAAATCATAAACAGGAAAACACACGCCATAAAACACACCTGTGAGGTGTTTTTTTCCCCTCCAAAACAACCTTCTATCACCTCTTACGTCATTCTATATGTCACATCGCTGGTGAAACAAGAATTTTATTTATTTACCTAATTTATTTTAGATTAAAGTTCAACTCACAGTACCAAATTTTGGTTCAACCCGATTATTCCTGGAAACAGAATGTTACGATAGTAAGAAGTTACTGTCACGCAGGATAACGTTTACCGGTCAAGGTTTATTTGTGCCATTTTCTATTTTAATTTTTATTGGTGTTTTCAGATAGCTTATGTTTCGCTACAACTACTAATTTGCTCCACAAGTACCCGACAACAGCGAACAGTAAACAATATAACACGTAATTTACGAAGTTTTCGAATGTAATGTTCGTCATACACATGTTCGTCATATACATGTTGATTTCAAATCAGCGATGTTTACTGAATCCGGTAACGAAAATATTACAAGGAAAATTGCAATCTTGTGTTCTCGCAACAGAAAAATCTATAAAAGTTGTTGAGATGTTTGAAAACCCAAGGGAACTTCTAAGGTCATCGGTCCGTAGACTTACAAACTACTAAAACTACCTTACGCTAAGAAGAAAACACACACACACACACACACACACACACACACACACACACACACACACACACACACGGCTGAAGGAGGACTGTAACCTCCGGCAGGAGCGACAGAGCAATTCCTAGCTCGGCACTCTAGACCATGCGGCCATTTCCGTGCGGAAGAATTGTAAGTGACAATTGTAACAGGGAAATGGTTTAATCTGAGTGTGGTTCGGTTTTGATATGATTTCAGGTACTGCCGTAAGCAGTACTTGACGTATTGACGAAACTTTGCAGCGGATGTTTGCCAGCATATGGCGTGGCGTACTAAAAGCCTAGCACGCCCACGTGGACAAAGCAAACATCCGTGCCTGAGGAACAACTGCAACAAGGCGGAAAAACTACGAAAAGTAAGCGAGCCATGAGAACCTGCCTCTCTGTTAGTAAATTTTCTATGGCCATTGGCACGTGACAGCCAAGTATGGAAAATCCTATAGCCATGTGTTTTTGACTGACGCATATGGTACCTCTAAACTGAGACTATTCTTTGAGTCCAAACTTTAATTTTCATCTCCTGTATTAATGGCCTTGTAGAGCTGTGCGCACACTGCAGCAAATTATAATTAACTTATGGTAATAAGTTTGCTACCCAGTTTAATGGATTGGTTTGTCACGAATTAACCTAACACAAATTAACCATTCAAAATATATCATCATCTATTCAATGTAATCAGGAACAAAAGTATTGGTACTGGGAGGGAATCGAAAAGCAAAGAAAATGGTAAATGGCGAGGATTAGAATAAGTGCAACGCTTTAATTACGTTCGACACAGAAAATTAACTGACTGGAAGTGCAGCACTGAAATTAGAAGCAAAAGTTATGGCGAAGGTAGCTTTTTAAAGAAAAAGAATAATTTTTACAGCAATATGGAAGAAGATCTAAGAAAAAGTTTAATAAAATGTTTCGTATGGGGTGTTCTTTTGTATGGTGCTGAAATTTGCACGTTGAGGAAGGAAGATACTGCAAAGCGTGAGGCTTTTGAGATGTGGACATGGCGGAGGATGGAATGATAAGGTTGATGGACAGAGTGAAAAATGGGATGGTATTGCATGTAATAAAAAGTAAGAAAAGAAACTAGATTCGACATGTATTAAGAAAGAAGAGGATTACGAAGTGTTACACAGCCGTTGAAGAGAAGAGATGAAGAGGAGTAAGAGATTTCTGATTTTGGATGTGATGAATGGCAGTACGTACAGTAAAAACAAGAGGGAAGCGATGGATCGTAGAAAATGGAGAAGCAAAAGACCTATTATAGCCGGAAACTGATGACGATGATGAAGCTGGAACGCAGGCCCTCCCTGTCACCGCAAAACAGTAAATAAAATCCACACTGTACTGTATAATGGGAAATACAACATTATTAACCTCATCGTCATTAAAATAGTGTCATAATTTGAATGTAGGAAATTTTTACCGTGCACAGAGTTCGTTGTAGTAAAAAAATATATAAACATAAAAAACCCTAAAACACTGGACCAATTGCAACCAGACTTTGTACAGATGCTGCTTACTATGAGACAACAATCGATGGGGGATAATGAACCAAGTAAAACACAGTAGCGGCGAAACGTCAATGACAATGAATTAGGTGAAAGTATGCGGCATCTGGCAGAAACGTTCCACATCTGCTCCTAAACTAATGGAGAGAATTCAATGAAACTTAGTGCAAATATTCTTTGACAGCAGGCAACAATTTCTGTGGAGGGTAAAACCACTTATGACAAAACTCAGGAGGTATGACATCATGGACAATAAGAGAGACAAAATCTGCCCCGTCATGCAACGCAGGAATAACGAGACTTAAATCATCCACATTTTACGAATGAGAGAACTTGGCGATTTTCAACAAACTTTACACATAATTTCAAACCTTTACGAAGCTTTCTGGCACTGACAACCTTAACAAAATGATAAAAGAGGAGAAGTACATAGATTATTACATTTCCGCTGTTCATTTAGTAAAACTATGCCATTCGGAATGTTGTTAAAATTATTAATTCTACACTACTAATTATATTCGCGAGACATTAAAGATATTGTACACATATAACACTGAATGTACCAAATCGACTTTACTCGGAGTATGCGAAGGAACTTTCACCCCTTTTATCAGCATGAGTAAGGTCTCTAGAGGAGCGAAGTGTTCCCAATAAGTGGAAATTTCACAGGACATTCCTGTTTGCAAGAAGAGATAAATAGTATAACGGTGGTTTGATGAACCCTCTGCCAGGCACTTAAATGTGATTTGCAGAGTATCCCATGTAGATCTAGTAGATGTAGAAGAGTCGTCGATCAGATGCGCAAACCTACGGGCCTATGGTTTTCCAAAGCAGCGATCACGTGAAAAACAACTCGCGCTTCATCCACGAGAGCCAGCAAGATTATCGCTGGTAGATGCCGTGTTCCTTGAATTCCGCGAGGCGTTCTATTCCGTTCCGCACCTTCGCCTGATGAACAGAGTGCGGGCATATGGAATGTCGGACCAACTGTGTGACTGGTTGAGGCGTTTCTAGCTCACAAAAAGCGGCACGTCATTCTCAACTGAGAGAAGTCTTCAGTCGTTAATGTGATCTCAGGCGGCCACTGTGGATTAATAAAGTACCCCTCTACGTCGTAAGCTCAATGGGTTCTTTTGCGTTTACTTAGAAATAAAATTATATAAATCCGCAATAACAGGGAAAACCTTGGAAGCAGTTAATCCATAAAATATTTGGGAATAAACATAAGGCGCGTTTTGAAATGGAACGGCCATAAAAGATCAATCGTGGGTAAGGCAAATGCCAGATTGTGATTCATTGAAAGAATCGTCAGGAAGTGTAGTTCGTCAACAAAACAAGTAGGTTACAAAACTCTCTTTCGGCCAGTGCTTGAATATTGCTCATCAGTTTGGGATCCGTACCAGGTAGGGATAACAGAAGACATAAGGAAGATGCAAAGGAGAGCACGCTTCATTGCGGGCTCAGCGCGAAAGCATCACAGAGGTAATGGGGAAACGCCAGTGGTAGACACTAGATGAGACGTGTTCTCTATTGCTGTACGGGTTTCTGTCGAAGTTCGAAAAGCGTACGTTTCATGAAGAGCCAGTCAAAGTATTGCTTCCTCCGAGGTATATCTCACGAAGCGACCACAAGAATAGGATCAGACAGTTAGGTCTCACACGGAGGCATACAGGCAATCTTTTTGTTCGCGAACCATACGCGACTGAAAGAGGAGAAAGTGATAATGGTACGCATAGTACATTCCGCCACATAACTTGACGTGGCTTCTGGAGTATGGATGTAGATGTCTGTTAGCCATTGTTTAGTCAGTATTGAGTGCAACATTGTCACACCGTAAGCGAACAACATCGTCCCACAGTGAGCGCTCAGCATTAAATGTTGCGTGAATCTCTTGGGACTTTACAGACACACCAAATGATGCAAGAAAATTACAGTGATGGGTGCTTAAACCGTACTCGGTAATGGCCGGGCGGACGTTAAAGGTGACCTTTGATCAAGACGCTCTTTGACGTCTACGGACGTGAACGTGTACGACAATGTGCGTGGCAATCAATGACCGATTGTCAAAGTGATTGCTGAAGAATGCAGCATTTTAGTTGGATCGAGTCATGAAATCCGGGCACATTAGCCTTGAATGCATCGTTTTGCCGGCAAGATAATCTCACGGCTCACGAGTCACGACCATAAAAAGAAAAAAAAGTCACTGTGCTGCCTCGTCTTCGATACTTTTCAGAATTGGCCCGTGCGGATTTTTTTTATTTCTAAAGCTGGAAACCCCGTTGAAAGATAGGCGAGATAAAATAAATTTCGCAGACGGCGCTTTCCGCCATCCACCGAGTGTGTGCTGTGACTACTTCATGAAGTGGAAAGGAAACGGTGTATAAATTGTGCAGGAGACAATTTCGAAAAGCCCAGAAAGTGCGTATTCTCGCCAGAAAGTGATGCTAACTGAAATGTAGGCAAAACAGTCCCCTTCTGAAGCTTGAGCTGGCATTTTACGATGGAATCTTTTCTAACCGCCAGTCTACTACACTGTCTCTGCAGTACAGCACGCTGTTTACGTCCACGAACTACAGTCATGAGTCGAAGCTCTGGAACAGTTCTGAAGCGAATGCCATGAAGTGGTTCCTTCATCTTCGGAATCAAATCAAAGTCACAAGGACTTAAGTCCGGGGAGTATGGTGGATGGTACAGTACTTCTTAGGCCGGCCGCGGTGGCCGAGGGACTGAGGCGCTCCAGTCACGGTCTGCACGACCACTACGGTCGGGGGGTTCGAATCCCCCCTCGGGCATGGATATTTGTGCCGTCCTTAGTATTAGCTAGTTCATAAGTAGTTTGTAAGTTTAGGGATTGATAACCCCGTAGTTAAGTCCCATAACCTTAACAAACATTTGAACCTTTAGTACTTCCCAGTCCCATCGACCGAACACTGTATGCTGTATGCTTCCGCGCATTGTCGTGAGAAATGATGCGTGGGTTGCGCAGAAACGTGTTGCTTCTTTCTAAGCTGGTTGTAGGTGATGCTCAAAAACGAACAGTAATACTTTGCATTGACGAGATGCCGTGGAGGAACGTAATGCGTTAGGATAACGCCATCACAGTCGTATACGAAAATCACCATAACTGCCACTACGCTGGGGCTCTGACGCACTTTCTGTTTTCGCGGCGACCAATAATGACGCCATTCGTTGGATTGACGTTTCAGTTGTGGCTCGTACGATGTTCTTGTTTCGAAAACATAGTGACACCGTTACGTTAGACCGCTCGCTCACAAATGACTGTGTTTTCCTCGATTGTGCGCACGCTAGTGACGTGGAACGGGCGTGTCCATTTGCTCGGAGATGAGGTAGGTATGTCAACAACGTGGAACTTCTAGCGATCGTGTCCGCCTCCTCCAGAGATTTCAAAGCCAGACACCGTGGTATTCATAAGAAAAATGAGCAGTAAACCGTTGGACAGTTCACGGAGCACTGCGATGACCCAGATAGGTTCGATGTTTCAGTGAACAGACAACCATCCACCGTACGACCTTGCGTATGTAACGACACAGCTAACGATCCCTTATCGATAACTGTGTAACTGACAGCGATAGTTAGTAATGCGCTGCGCTTCGTGCCCTCTGCTCAGTGCAATCGACGCGCCTGTTCAGGTGACTCACGCTTCCTGTGACATCACACCGACAGTCCTGTCAGAAATCTCCTTCTTCCAAAGCAGCACCTGCACGGCACAGCACCGTACGATTACATACACTCGTCGTGGCAAAGTGCTGTTACAACGGACTTTCACCTCTATTATTGCCCTAACGTCCTCTACAGCTACGGCCTCATCGGTACTCTGCAAATCGTTCTTCAGTGCTTGGCAGAGAGTTCATCAAACCACTTTGACACTAATCTTTATCTACACACATACTGCGCATTCCACCGCAAAGGGCGTGGCGGCGTCTACCTCGTATTAGTACTAGCCATTTACTTTTCTGTTCCACTCCCAAACTGAACGAGCGGAAAACTAATGCCTGTATGCCTCTGTACAGCTCTAATTTCTCTCATCTTTGAGTTCGTTACGCGCAATGTTACGTTGGCGACAATAGCGTCGTTATGCAGCCCGTTTCAAATTCCGGCCCTTCAAATTTCTTCAAGAGTGTTTCTCGACAATAACATCGCTTTCCCTCCAGCGAATCCCACTTGAGTTCCCGAAGTATCTCTGTAACGCGCACTGATCTAACTTAGAAGTTCGAGGCGTGTTTTTTAAGTAAGTTCCGTTTCGTTGTTGACGCTAGTAGTTCGCGCGCATACCTGTACGGTTCTGTTCTGTCCTTTCAAAATGTTTAAGACTATCAACTCGCCCGCCGCGTTTGAGGTTCGCTCAGTGATAGGATTCTTGTCAGTAAGGAACCTGTCTGCTGCAGAAATTCATCGACAGATTTGCGAAGTGTACGGTGATACTGTTAGAGTGAAAGCAAAGTGCGTAAGTGGGTACGAGAATTCAAAGATGGCCGTGACAACGTCCATGATGAGGACCGCTCAGATCGCCCATCTTCGATTACAGACGATTTGGTGGCTTCTGTTGAAGGGAGGATTCGTGATAACTGCGCTGCACCTCAAACAACACCTCAGTGGAAACCGTTAAAACGATGACGACGATTTGAAAACGGCAGCGAACTCTTGGTTATCGGAGCAGGCGGCAAGTTGTTATGAAGAGGGAACTTTAAAATTGGTTGAGATGTATGACAAGTGTTTGAACCAACTTGGCAACTACGTCGGAAAAGAGAGTAAAGTAAGTATTTTCTGAAAATAAATTTACTTTTTTGAAATAAAATTTCTTTGTGCACTTATGTTCAAGTGGAACTTACTTAAAAACACGTCCCATAAAAAATCTAGCAGCTCGCCCAAGAATTACATCTATGTCTTCCTTTAAGCCGATCTAGTGGGGATCCCAAACACTTAAGCAATACTCAAGATGGGTTCGCACAAGAACGCGTCTGCTTTACAGATGAACCACATCTTCCCAATAAACCGATAGCGGTTAACCGCCTGAAATCAAAAATTCAAATGTTTGTATAGTCTATGGGGCTTAACTACGGGGTCATCAGTCCCTAAACTTACAAACTACTTACGAACTAGGACGGCACAAATATCCATGCCCGAGGGGGGATTCGAACCCCCGACCGTAGTGGCCGCGCAGACCGTGACTGGAGCGCCTTAGTCCCCTCGGCCACCGCGGCCGGCTAACCGCCTGAGTTGCGACTGTTCTTACATGCTCATTCCATTTCATAGCGCTGTGAAACTTAACGCCTAGATACTTAATCGACGCGACTGTGTCAGGTAGCACACTACTAATGCGCTTTATTTACCCAGCATTCCACTCGCGAATACACCTAAATTTCTCCGTTAAGAGTCCTAATTTATTTTATTATGACGGTTATTTATCCGAATGTTGATATGTCTCAACAACATTCTATCGCGTTCAGAGGACAAAGTTGGCCATAGAAATTTCGTAAGTAGATATCATTGCAAGGAAAAACACTGTTGTTTTAGATGCCCACTCCAACTTTTGTATCATTTCCGTGACACTTTCTCCCATGTATCACGATAATAATAATAATAAAAAACAAGGTGTACTTCATTGTAATCTTTCGATGCCCTCTGCAAATAGTATCTGATAAGGATCCCAAGCCGTACAGCAATACTCTAAACGACGTCGGACAGTTGTAAGGTAGGCAGTCTCTTCTATAGTTCTCTTTGCATTTCTAAGTGTTCCACCAAGAAAAGAAACTCTTTGATGGCCGTTTTCCATAAAGATTTGTATGTAATCTTTCCAATTTAACTCTGTTATAATAAAAATTCCTAGGTATTTAGTTGAATTTATGATGACGAAAGTTCCATGACAGTATGGTACCAGTAATGTCCAACAAGCCAACATCTAAGTTCGTCATTTTTCCATATGGGGTTATCAGCTGTTCCTCAAGGGTACTGAGTTTCGTCTATAGAAAAAGGAATTTGCGCGTGCTACTTAGAGAGATTGAAGTGCTCCTACTTCCTTAAATTACCAGATGTTACTTTTTGTTCGGACACTCTATTAAACAGCGCTTCAGAATCCTGTATAAGAAACTTGGGTCGTAAGTAAAGTTACACAAAATAAACGAAACAAGCGAGGACAGTTTCACTTATGTATTCAGCTGTTGAATATCGTGTCCTTGAATGAGACAACAGCGTGTATACAATTATGATAGATGTAGATCCGAACGAGGTCACGAGAACCATTAATACCACTGCCAAAGCAACGTACATTTAGCTATTGCATGATTTACATTACCGTGGTAGTCCGAAACTGCAAATAAATTTCAAAAAGACAAATTTTAAGAAATAATCCCGCAGGAATCCATTTCTGAACAGTACATTACAGAATCCACGACCTATATTCCTTAATCCACGCTGACTACCTTACTTATATCTTCGGTTCAGAGACGTTGAGATGTCTTCAAGTTGGGTAAACAAAGCTAGAATTGACATAAGTTTAAAACGTCAACATAATTCGAAACTCATTTTTCCAGGCGTCATGTTCCCCGCAGCATATGGTAGAGAGTCAAAAGCATCAAAATGAGAACAGTTAGAAGCAATGTGCATGTGATCGTGGTCTGACGGAACTGACACTAAGACATACTGTGGAGAGCTGAAAATTTCGTACTTTCAAAGGAGATCTAAAGACGCGCATATACTGACAAAGAATGCTGCGATATGGTTGTCAAACTGTGACCTAAACATACATTATGGATGTGTGTGTATTTTCTGTAGTACCATACTGTGAGCTGCCAACATATGTTCTGAGGTTAATTTAGCAGCTAAAATTGGACTCCCGGTATGTTATTTTATCGTATAACATAGTATAGAAATGTATAATCGCATTACATACTACAGAAATGCACTGTTGAATGAAATAGTACAGAAATGTGCTGCCATATGACTTACTACAGAAATTTTGTATAACAAGTGAATACACGAACGGCAATATTAGCAGTTAAATTAACCCGTGAAATATATTGGCAGCACTTACAGTTGCAAGCATATGCAAATGAACTCTTGAAATTTGCACATATTTCAGATATAGTCACTAATCATCGCTGGTATTGTAAAAGTCAGTAATATCAGATAACAGCGCACATATACAAGCTACCTTCTGTTGAATTATAACAACGTGCTGAAAAGTGCTCTGATTCTATTGTTTTCGTGCAGCATAGTACGAAAATGTACTATTTGTATGTTATATATAAAAATTTACTACCATTTGAGACAGTACAGACGTAGTATAGAAATATTACAGACATATTAATAGTAAAATACAGGTAAGGCAATGTTACCTACTAAATTAAACTCAGAAAATGTTTTGGCAGCAAATACAGTTGCAAGTAAATGCACACGAATTCTAGACATTTGTAAAAATTACCGATACACAGTCAAGAGTCATCACTTGTATCGCAACTGTCACTATTATCGGCTAATAGTGCACAATGTATAGGCTAATCTCAGTCGAACTACGACGGCGTGTTGAAAAGTAATGCCGATAATTTTTTTAATTGAGGCGTTATACGTCCCGGATATTGCTCAATTGACTTCGCCACTTTTTTCATTTAAGTCTTTAAGGGTTTTCACATAAATTTTTACGAGTCAATATTCAGCAATCGTTCACAACACTGAAAAATTAGAATAAATAAGAATTTCTACAAGGCCTTCTCCTTCTACGGATTCTGTAACTTCCTCTCCGTTATATATCTGAATAATTTATTTTATCTCATCAAGCATTTTTTCAATCTCATCATCTACAGCTTTGTTGACATATAAACTTGTACTACTGTGATAAGTGTTGGTTGGCATCGTGTCCATCTTGGCTACGATTATTAGTTCACGCCGCTGTTCTTTGTAGCGTACCACTATTCCTATTTTCTCGTTGATTATTATTAAATCAAATAAATCGGGCAAATATACAGGAATTATAATTATGAACATCCGTAATTCGAAAGAACACATCGAAAATGTTGTGGGGAAGGTGAACCAAAGGCTACGTTTCATGGGCAGAAACTTACAAGATGCAACAATTCTATTAAAGAAACTGTTTACAATGCTGACAGAGTATAAAAAATGTTCAAATGTTTGTTAAGCTTATGGGACTTAACTACGGGATCATCAGTCCCTAAACTTACAAACTACTTATGAACTACTTACGAACTAGGACGGCACAAATATCCATGCCCGAGGGGGGATTCGAACCCCCGACCGTAGTGGACAGAGTACAGAGAAAAGGTTCAGAGAGAAGCAGATCATTTTATATCATCGTGATACAGCAGAGAGAGTGTCACAGAAATGATGCACTATTTGGGGTGTAAATCATTATTCGTTGCGGACAGTTGCATTTGCGAAATTTCTTTCACTAAATGAGTTCATTGAATATATTATGACGTCTGACTGTAAATTATGTGTCCATAAAGAAAGCGGATAAATCTCACCGCCAATATCCGTATTTCACACCTTTTTTTTTTTTTTTTTTTTACAATTTCCTTACTTTACACGAAAAATTCACAGTCCTGAATTGCAGAAGCATTGTGTAACTTATTCCTGGTTTTTTCTTCCTTCCTTTCTTTCTTTCTTTTTTTCAGAATTTATTACACATCTGCGTCGGCTGCATTTATAAAATAAACTTTACGGAATACTTAAGATTTCAGAAAAGACGCACTGATTATTGCAGTAAGTACCGTGACAATGTATTCATTCTTGTGTAATGGTAGACTGCATCGTGGTTATTAAACCAAGCAGTTCCTTACCATTTGTTTAGTTGCGCACATATCACATAAAAAATTCTCACTGCTGTGAAATATGGCTCCTTTTCTCCAACCGAGAGATTCTGGAACGAGATTCCGCTCTAGATAACGTCATCTGACATTTTGCTCCTGCCACCAGCGGAAATCGAAAAGAAATTGCGGAGCGCCAAATCAATTCGGAAACAGAGATGACGCCCTGCGGATGGCAGCAGGAAACTACTAGCAAATAAAGTTCTACAAAAACGTGTAAATCCGCAACCGGAAATTTTTGGAGAAACAAAACGTACACAGCGCTTTCGGACACCACCGGAGAATGAACTCGTACGTACTTGTTCTCAGAGGTTAGCTAAATCTAGAAATATGCAGTCACTAATGGAACGAATACTAGACGCATCTCTATCATTATCATATGGGAGTGTCAGAAGATAAACATATAGGATACTGGATTTGCGATTAATATACTCTGATTCAGAGGAAAAAAAAAAAAAAAATAAAAAAAATAAAAAAAAAACTTCAAAGACTTCAGATAGGAAGTTTATACACACAGGACATATTAATTTGTATGTTCTGAAGAAATAATTAGCATTTTTGTCACCTCGATTTCAAATTCAAATTTTTGTAAATTTATGGGACTTAACTACTTTGGTTATTAGTCCCTAGGCTTACAAACTACTTAAACTAACTTAAAGTAACCTATGAACACACACACACAAACACATACACACACATCAGGGAGGACTCGATCCTCCGACGGCGAGCAACGGCGAGCTCTGCAACGAGGAGTCTTAAGCCAGTATTACACAACGCACACCTATCGTATAAAAGTCCGCACCAGCGCTCCAAGCATATAAGTCTAAAATTGCCAACGTTTCCTTCCGTCCTATTACACAGAAATTACGAGGATGGAGTTACGAACTAAACTGTTCGTTTTACTTCATGCTGGTACAACCAAATACTTGTATTTACCTTTATCTCGTGCAATTGACTTGGAATCTCTTATGATTGCATAGTCCAATGAACTACCTAGTTCGTTTTATGTCTCATATCATATCCCAGCCTTGGCAAAAATTTTAATTCGAAGGTTCCTCGCTACGCTCATTATCTGATTACGTTTGTCTTGTGCAGCTAGGTTTCAATTTCATTATAATTAAGCAGATTAAATGACGTAAATAGTTGGGTGTATGTCAAGCTTGTTCAAGCAAATTTGCCAGTTACAGTAGCCTCCTCACCGACAAATGTGGTCAATAGCTCGTATCCGAGAGAGTATGGCAAACGAGTCGTCTGCTGAACGAAGTAACTAGCAGAAAACCCCACTCCAGATGATGCGTTCTGCGCCATGTGCGCATACACCACCTCCACTGTGCATATTCGGTCCCTATTTCCCCATGGCGGATAAAGCGTCTGCTAAGACATAGCTTCACCCGTTCTGTCGCTAGATGGCAGACCATCTAGACCTCACTTGCGAGGTCTATATAGGACTTGCTTACTAGTACACGTTCGGTGTGTCGTGTAATACAGGCTTCAGAGCGCTCGGCTACTCCATCGCGACCACCTCAGTTTTGCAGTGTCGTGTTGCCTAGCAGGCACAGGGTCCGCCATGGTCCTCGTAACTTGTTCCATACGTGATGACGACGTGCTCAAGGTGTGAAAGGCAACCTGTGGCATAGCTACGCAGGCTGCATGCACTCATGTGTTTCATCTGTGGTGTTTGCCGTTGGATCACAGCACTGCATCCGTCGTTTCGCCGTATCCCACACATTGTCGATTGGCGACAAACTTAGTGATCTGGCGGGAAAGGGCAAAAGGCTGACATCGTGTGGCACCAAGAGGGCGAGTGTTCGTGCAGCAACACGTGGTCGTGCACTGTACTGCTGAAAAATGGCATCTGGGGCATCGTGCAGATAGGGTATGGCTACGGCTCGCAGTCTGGCATTCACGTACGTCAAAGTAATCACAGTTCCCTGGACATCCACCAATTATTTGTCATTGTACCCCATGGCAATCCAAACCATAAGACCTTGAATTGGCGGTGAATGTCTTCTACGAAGGCAGACACTGTGATCTCATTCTCCCTGTCTGCGGCGAACCAAAATGCGGCCCATCATTTTCAAACAAACGGAACCTGAATTCGTCCGAAGACACATTACGTTGACACTCCTGTCTGACGTCGTTCCATACACCGATGCTGTCCAGCATGTTTCTGAACATTAGTCAAAAGTAGGCGGAGAAGTGGAGAACGATGACGTGCACGCAACCCATGCCGTAATAAATGAAGACGGAACTGTCACTCCTAATGGTGTTCGATGTGTTACACTGTTGCAATGTGGCTCCAGGGCAGATGATGACGCAGCTCTGTCCTGGGATGCCATTCGGGTGAGGTGTCTATCTTCTCGGATGTTGATCTTGGAACTGTGACCTGATCCATATCGTGGTGCTCTACGGCCTTCTGTGAACCATTCATCACATACCAGTTGCATACGCGAGCAGCAGTTTCCCAAATTGACGCATCCCATTCTCTACTGCGAGTAATGTGCCCTCTTCCAATCTCATTGATTCGACGGTACGGTCCGCGCATACATCTGTGAAGCTTCTTGTACGTCTGCTCAAGTCGCACTCATGTATAGCGACAAAGAGAGCCGCAGGCAAGTAGTGTTGCGCTGCCGTCTCAATGTTGACCATGAACCCGAGATCCGATACGGTTCAAAGGAAACATTCCTCACACACAAAGAAAGAAAATATGTTATGTGGACATGTGTCCGGAAACGCTTAATTTCCATGTTAGAGCTCATTTTAGTATTTGTTGATTGGGCCTCATGTTCTTCCACCTAAGCTCACTGGAGCACGTTATCATGATTTCAGACGGGATACTCTACCTGTGCTGCTAGAACATGTGCCTTTACAAGTACGACACAACATGTGGTTCATGCACGATGGAGCTCCTGCACATTTCAGTCGACGTGTTCGTACGCTTCTCAACAACAGATTCGGTGACCGATGGATTGCTAGAGGCGGACCAATTCCATGGCCTCCACGCTCTCCTGACCTCAACCCTCTTGACTTTCATTTATGGGGGCATTTCAAAGCTCTTGTCTACACAACCCCGGTACCAAATATAGAGACTCTTCGTGCTCGTATTGTGGACGGCTGTGATACAATACGCCATTCTCCAGGGCTGCATCAGCACATCAGGGATTCCATGCTAACGTAGGACATTTTAAACATTTCCTGCAACAAAGTGTTGAAGTCACGCTGGTACGTTCTGTTGATGTGTGTTTCAATTCCATGATTAATGTGATTTGAAGATAAGTAATAAAATGAGCTCTAACATGGAAATTAAGCGTTTCCGGACACATGTCCACATAACATATTTTCTTTCTTTGTGTGTGAGAAATGTTTCCTGAAAGTTTGGCCGTACCTTTTTGTAACACCCTGTATATCCTGTGAGTGTGAACGATCTCTCTCTGCTCTTTCATGCTGTTTTGTTTTTCTGATTATGAGTTAACCAGTACAGTTTTTACTGTGATTAGCGTTAAGGAATGAATACACCGACTCGTTGTTTGTAGCATAACTGATTACGTAGCCTATGAATAACACGGAAACTGTGGATCATGGACTCCCCGTAACAACTGCTCGAAGAGAAGTCCTAATTACAGTCTCGTTTATTACGTACAGGATGAGCATGACCGACGGGTAGCTCTTACTACTTCCGCGCCAGCGTAATGAGAGAATTCCGTGAGGAACTCAATTACAAATGAAGTCTCACTCTGCTATATCCAGGAAGAGAACATATAATTCGCTTCCTTAACGGAAATAACGAAAAAATTCTTTCTGAGTACCGGGTACGTAACAAACTACTTCGTCAGTGTAGAAGAATTGAAAGGCTACTGGTGAGCAATGGAACACTGCTTACTTCTCTTCCTCAGTTTTATAGATTTTGTTTCTGGAAACGTAGTCCATACTCTTAAGCACATATGAACACATTCGGTAGTTATATTCATTTTCCGTAAGTGACAAAGCAACGGTAATTGATTGATGAACTAATATAATGTACGTACCTAAGACGGGTTGATCGGTAAGTACGTTCAAGAGGACTCCACAAAATATGTTTGTTGCACAAAATACGTCCAATTATTGCGGTAAGCGTGTTGCACCAATTGTCTTCCCATTCTTTTCTTATTGTTAGATACTAGTGTTTATAGATCTACGTTCTATTCTTGGTCGCATGTTATATGAATTTGGTGTATACTGAAAGATTATTTTGACAGAGCACTGAAAGACCTAAGTCGAAACAAGGCCCCTGGAGTAGATGGCATTCCCTCAGAGCTACTGAAGTCTCTGGGAGAACCAGCCATGACAAAATTGTTTCACCTGGTGTGTAAGATGTATGAGACAGGTGAAGTACCCTCAGACTTTAAGAAAAATTTTATAATCCCCATTTCAAAGAAAACAGGCGCAGACAGGTGTGGAAACTACAGAAGCATCAGTTTAATAAGTCATGGTTGCAAAATATTAACACAATTATTTACTTAAGGATGAAAAAGCTGGTAGAAGCCGACCTCCGTGAAGATTAGTTTGGGTTCAAATGTAGGAACACGGGAGGCAATACACACTTTTCGGCTTATCCTATAAGATAGATTAAGGAAAGGCAGACCTACATTTCTAGCTTTTGTAGATTTGGAGAAGGCTTTTGACAATGTTGATTGGAATAAACTCTTTCAAGTTCTGTCGCAAACAGTAGTATAGGGAGCGTAAGGTTATTTACAACTTGTACAAAAACCAGACAGCGGTTGTCAGAGTTGAAGGGCATGAAAGGGATGCACTGGTTGGAAAGGGAGTAAGACAGGGTTGTAGCCTTTCTCCAGTGTTATTCAATTTGTACATTGAGCAAAGAAATTTGGAGGAGGAATTAAAGTTCAGGGTGAAGAATTAAAAACATTGCGTTCTGCCGACGATATACTAATTCCGTCAGAGACAGCAAAGGACCTGAAACAGCAGTTAAACGGAATGGACAGTGTGCATAAAGATGAACATTAACAAGAGCAAAACTAGAGTAATGGAGTGCAGTCTAAGAAAATCAGGTGATGCTGAAGGAATCAGATTAGGTAACGAAACAATAAAGAAGGTAGATGAGTTTTGTTACTTGGGTAGTAAAATAACAAATGATGGTCGCAGTACAGAGGATATAAAATGCAGAATGGCAATGGGTAGAAAAGCGTTATTGAAAAAGAGAAACTTGTTAAAGTCGAATATTGATTTAAGCCTAAGGAAATCCTTTATGAACGCATTTGTGTGAAGTTTGTTGCCTTATATGGGAGGGAAACATGGACGATAAACAGTGCGGAAAAGAAGAGGATAGAGGTTTTTGAAATGTGGTGCTACAGAAGAATGCTGAAGATTATGTGGGTGGTACTGAGGAGGTACTGAACAGAATTGGGGAAAAAAGGAATTTCTGGCACACCTTGATTAAAAGAAGGGATCGATTGGTAGGACACATTCTTAGACATCACGGAATCGTGAATTTAGCATTGGAGGGAAGTGTTGGGGTAAAAACCGCAGAGGAAGACCAAGAGATGAATACAGTAAGCAGATTCAGACAGACGTAGTTTGCCGTTCTTATGTGGAGTTGAAGAGGCTTGCTCAACATAGGGTATTGTGGAGAGCTGCATCAAACCAGTCTCAGGGCTGAAGACGACAACAACAGTTTATTAAACGTCACAATCCTTTTGACATCACTTATTAAGATCGCACAAATCCCACTTTTCACGTTCACAAGCACATTCCATAATCACTCCGTCAATACAATACAGTAATCTCTGTATCTCTGGGGCTTTCAGACTTCCTGAACTACACCTGAGCAGTTGAAATTTCTTGCATGAACGCGCTTTATGTAGCTCATGCGTACATGAATTTCTCACCAGGTCATCCCTAACACATTTCTGGAATTCTCTTTTCTACATATCTTTTATACATCGCTGAACTGCCCCGATGAACAAATCTAGAGTTTCGCGATTATATCCGAGGCAGTGTTCGGCGTGTTTTAGTTGGGCGGACCTTTCTTCCCTGCATCTCTCATCGACTGTCCTTATAGTCTGCCCAACGTAAGACATGTCACGTGCAGATGAGAGATGCAATGAACAAAAGCGACACGTATCAATTAAACACCAAAGCAAATCAACTGCAGACGACCATAATCGGAATGTGATCATGAAATTAAATACGGAGAAACCAATATTTTGGCACAAATGCCAGAAAATAATCTTACCTCTAACTACTTTCGAGAATTTTCATTCATTCAAGAGGCATATTGTTGTAGGCCATATATGAGGCTAATTTCTATTTCTGATAATACTAATTAATTTCTTTTCTCATAAGATTGAAGTAGGTATTATTATGTTTCACAAGTAGTGTTAGGAAAGTTTTGCCCTTATTAGTTTCTGTATAATTACAGTTTATTTCGAAGGTATTGTTGACAAACCTATTACATTATCTTTGGATATGAAATACTATTAATATAACGGAGATTTGTATATCAATTTACTCAATATTATTTACGAAACCTTTTATATAGGCAGTTGCAGGTAATTGTTTACTTTTCCATTGTAATTAGTACATAATACATATAATGTAAATAATTAACAATACGTAATTTTCGGTGACACTGTTTGGATGTATAAATAGGATACTTTCGCTCCGTGTAAATAAGTATTGTTTCGAGTCTAAATGGTCAAATGTTTAAGCTTATTCGCAAGTTATTATGCACAAAATAGTCAACGAAAATGGTGTAGACATGCGTATGCAAACACAGAGATATGTAAACACACAGAGGACGGTGCTGCGATCGGCAACGCCTTTATAACAACAGTTTCTGGCGTAAGAAATCAAATGTTTGTGGAGCTTATGGGACTGAACTGCGGGGTCATCAGTCTCTGAACTTACAAACTACTTATGAACTAACTTATACTGAAGACAACACAAACATCCATTCCCGAAGGAGGATTAGAACCCCCGACGGGGAACGGCCGCGCGCATCGGAACATAGCGCCTCAATTTGCTCGGACACTCCTCCGTGGCTGTTTAGAGTCTTATCGAGCGTACAAATCACGTCGCTTTAAATTTTCTGATTATGAACAAGAACGTAAAGTTGTTCAGTTCTATTTCTGTAGAAAGAGTATCTACTGTTATTACGAATTAACTCTTCATATTAGTGTGTCACTAATTGTACACCTCGAACTTTAGTATTACACACACAAACTGTTTAAGTTTGTATTGTTGACGAGCGGAATGTGCGTACTGGGGTGTGGTGACTGATATTAATGAGACTTGTAACCTGGTCATAAAATGGGGACTACTGAGCAATAATAATTCATTAAAATATCAACGAACTGGAATTCTACGTGTCGCCTACATTACTTGTAGTAGACTAGTTTTGCCCCATTAAATTTCACCGAGACATTACCGAGATCGCCGATGAACGAGATCTTCAAGAGGCAAAAAAGATCTACGATCCGGTAACGTCACACACTTCGAAATCCAAATCCCTGACGATAGAACCACGGCGCTATGGCTCTTCCAGTTAGCCCGATATTGCCTTTATTCAGCTTTGACCGTGCACTGTTTCTATTTTGCCTCTTTCTTCACAGTTACGTACATATTCCTCCTGTTGTCACGCCGGATCTATGTTCATTTTCAACGGCCTCTCCACTGGGTAATCTAACCACTAAATCGGAGAGGGTTGCGATGAGGAGTTTCCCTTGTCAGAATCGTCCACCTCCAGCCATTTCCTGCCCACTCCAGAACTCCCTGACAACGGCGTCGAATAACATGCGACCTGCTAGCGCGCCTGCGCTGCGGTTATTACGGCACGTGTTTTAAACTCTGCACGCTCTGGGACTAGACGTTCAGAGGGCCCGGCGCTTGCTGTGGGCAGCGCGTGACGGCATTAGCATATTTCGCACGGTCATTGTTCGCAGCGGCCGGCGGCGAAGGCGACGGGACGGGCCGATAAAGTGTCCAAAGGGCGGCCGACCGATGCCGCCGTGTCTGTCCGAGAACGCAACTCTACACTGCTCTCGGCTTCCAACAACGAGGCACGCGAACAAGCGGGGAGGGGGCGTGCGGGGGAGGGGGGGGGGGTGTGCTACCATGGGCGGTAGAGCTGTAACTCGTCAGCTACATCAGGCTATTCTTGAATTTTTTTTTAATTTATGCTACCTGAAGTGCAGAACTGAAATAGCTTTCAGTCCACGCAACTATCAAGAGTTCACAAGTTAATCGATTTTGCAACTTCCTCGACGACCTTTAATTACCTACATCTACATATGTACACCGCAATCCACCGTAAGGTGCCTGGCGGAAGGTACACTGTACCACTACTAGGCACTTCCTTTCGTATTCCACACCCAAATAGAACGAGAGAAAAAAAGAATGTCTATATGCCTCTACACAAGCCTTAATTTCTCTTGTCTTTGTTATCTTTACGCGAAATGTAAGTACGCGATACTTCGACAGTCAGCTTCAAATTCCGGCCCTGTAAATTTCCTAAACAGAAACTCATGAAAAGAACGTCGTCTTTCCTCCAGCGATCTCCAATTGAGTTGCCGAAGCATTTCCGTGACACTCGCGCAATGGTCGAACCTACCAGTAACGAACCTAGCTACTCGCCTCTGAACTGCTTCTATGTCTTCCTTTAAACTGATCTGCTGCGGGCCCCAAACACTTGAGCAATACTCAAGACGTGATCGTACAAGCGTTAGTACGCGGTCAACTTTACAGAAGTAGTACATTTTCCCAATCACCCAATAAACTGAAGTCGGCTGTTCCCCTTAGTCACAACTGTCCTTACATGTTCATATCGCTCTGCAATGTTACGCCTAAATATTTGAACGACGCCACTACATCTAGAAGCTCACTACTGAGACTTAAACTGGAGAGAACTCGTAGATAATGTCGCGGGAAAGCGAACCAGAGACTGCGTTTCATTGGCAGAATCCAAAAACGATCCAACAGAACTACAAAAGAAACTGCATACACTACGCTTGTTCGTCCTTTTTTCGAGTATTGCTGCCCAGTGTGGGATCCTTATCAGCTGGGTTTGACGGGGGACATGGAAAGAGTCCAAAGAAGGGCAGATCGTTTGGTATCGTCACGATACAGGGGAGACCGTGCTACGGAAATGATACAGGATCTGGGATGGGAATCATTAAACAACGGCGCTTATCGCTGCGGCGTGGGCTACTTGCGAAACTCCAATCGCCAACATTCTCCTCCGAATGCGAATATATATTGTTGACTCCACATAGGTAGAAATGATCATCAGAATAAACTACGAGAAATCAGAGTTCGGACGGAGAGATTAAGGAGTTCTTTCTTCCCGCGCGCTATTCGAGAATGGAATGGGAGATAAATAGTATAAAGGTGGTTCGATGAACCCTCTGCCAGGCACTTAAATGTGATTTGCAGAGTATCCCACGTATTTTAACGACGCGACTGCAAAAAGAAGCTCACTACTAATCCTGTGTTCGAACATTATGCGATTATATTTCCTACTCATGCGCATCATCTTAAATTTTTCTACATTTAGAGCTAGCTGCCATTCTTCACACCAACTACAAATTTTGTCTAATTCATTGCTATTACAGTCAATTAAAGATGACACCCTGCCATACACCACATTATCATCAGCAAACAGCCGCAAATTACAAGTTACTTCAAATCATTATATAGACAGAAAATAATAGCGGTCCTCTCACGCTCTCCTGGGGCACAACTGATGATACACTCGTCTCTGGTGAACACTTGCCGTCGAGAACAACGTACTGCGTTCTATTATTTAGGAAGTCGCAAATCGGTGAACTTACTCCATATGTTCGTATCTTAGTTAGCAGTCTGCAGTGCCTGTTGCCTTTCATCCATGGCTCGCAAAATGTCATGAGAGAAAACGGCATGCTGAGTTTCACACGAACGATGTTTCCTAAACACATGCTGATTCATAGAAAGAAGCTAATCCGTGCCGCGGTGGAGTAGCCGAGCGGTCTAAAGCGTCTCGCTGCGAAGCGCGCGGTTGCTCGCTGTGGAGGTTCGAGTCCTCCCTAGGGCATGGGTGTGTGAGTGTTGTCCTTAGATTAATTTACCTAGGTTTAAGTAGTTTGTAAGCTACGGACTGATGACCACGCAGTTTGATCCGATAGATTTACAAACATTTGTTATTTGTTTGTTAAGCTTATCCGTCTCGCGGAAATTTATTATATTAAGGTTGACACTATGCTCCAATATTCTACAGTAATATTAAAAGGGAAATTTTAACAGTGAGAAATTTTGAAAAGGAAGTTCAGGGAGAATAAATAAAAACTTTGCGTTTTGTCGATGACATAGTAATTCTGTCATAGACATCAAAGGACCTGGAAGAGCAACTGAACGGAACGGACAGTGTCTTGAAAGGAAGGTATAAGATGAACAGTAACAAGAGTAAAACGATTGTAACGGAATGTAGTGTAAGATAATCAGACAATATTGAAGGTATTAGATTAGGTAATTACACAATAAAAGTAGTAGGTGATATTTGTCATTTGGACAGCAAAATAATTTCTCGTGGCCGAAGTAGATATAAATTGCAAAATGGCTATGAGAAGAAAAGCGTTTTTGTAGGAGCGAAATTTGTTTTCATCCAATATTAAATTTTGGGAAACCCTTTCTCGAAACATTTGTCTAGAGTGTAGTACTATATGGGAATGAAACAAGTACGATAAGGAGTTCAGACAAAAAGATGAAAGGAGCTTTTGTAATGTGGACGAATGATGAACATTAGATGCGTATATCACGTAACTATTGAGGAGGTGCTTAACATAATTGGGGATAATAGGAGTTTCTCTGGCATATCAGCAGACTGGTTTGATGCAGCTATTCACGCTACCCTCTCCTGTGCAAACCTTTTAATCTGCGAATAAGAACAGCAGCCCCACGTATTTCCTTCTAATTTTAAGTTGACGTTTCCTTGATGTCTTAGAAAGTGTTCCACCAACCTATCCCTTTCTCTTAGTCAGGAAGAGCAATAAGATCATCAAAAATTTCTATTTAACTGTACACAGTTAAAACTCCTCTAGTTACAACGAATTACTTTTGACCGATAATTATTTCAGTTCTGAATTTCACATACCACAAACAGCAAACATTACAGAAATCCAATAGCCATCCGGTCTGCTTCTTAGATGAATCATCGCAGTATGACACCAGTAGTGATAAGCATCTAAAGAATCCGTTCGCAGACGGACAGCATAAGCGTTTCGGACTTCAGCCTGTTTACTGGAATTTCTGTCAATAGGAAAAAAGACTTTTCGAACAGGAAACAAAGTAAAATTAATTCTGATTGGAGTGCAATCCATGTGGTTTTGGGAGACAATTTCATATCTTGAAAAATTACAAATCGACTACAATGGTTAAGTTTACATTTTAGGTTTAAAGCGATATTATATCAGTTTGTACTAATAGAGGTGATATAATTTCCATTTTCAGTAATAAAATTCGGAATTCATTTAGAAAGAACGAATTACGGAACTTCTGAAACGTCTAAGCAAATCTTTATTTACAGTGCACATATCAGACTTTGATGTTATAGAAATTGGAAAGCTAGATTTTAGGTCCATAATGTCATTTAGGATCATTAACTAGACATCTCATTAAGCGTATCAAAATTTTTCAAAATGAGTGTACTACGATGACTGACTTCTCCAAGAAAGTGATACTCTAGCTACTGCATGCCTGCCAACCTTCATTACGTAAAATTCAACAGATCTGGTTTAAAACATAGGGAGTTTCTTCAAAAAATCAGGAGTGAGACACTTGCAGTAACCCAAATGTTGATTATATAGTTCTTATTTGAAGCCAAGCCAGTTACATTTTTTATATAAACAAAAAAGTACACAGCTGTATTGTTGTGCTATACTGGTATCTGGTAACATCTTATGGAACAGGCGACCTGCTTCGTCGTCAGATTTAATTGATAAATTGTGATCCAAAATAAACGATGGAAGTAATCATTCGGCATGTACCATACTATCACTTTTACTTTACAGTCTTCTAATTTTTTCTGTGCTTCTGTCTGTATGTGTTTTGATACATCGCTTTTTTTATCATGTGACATGGAAATATCACACAGACAAACTCTACACAAATAAATAAATAAAAATAACGGACCATTCTTAGAGTTCATAATTCGGAAAATGTTCTAAAAACTGCTTTAAAGAAATTGAGATATGTGTTTTGACATAGTGGAACTCATATCACCGAATCGAAATCCCACGATCACATAAAATAGCTGTTTACACGAATTTTGCCTTCCTCAATTAGCGTATCAAACTAACACTCCTAACTATCCACTCGAAAAGTTTCCACCGATTAAAAAAGCACTCAAACGACAATTACAAAAAAAGGACTCATTCAGACAGAGCAACAGACAGAAAAAGTACATATGTACCTGTAAATGCGTGCGAAACAGCAGAAGTAATCGATATAAAAGTCGCACGCGACTCCTAATTTCTGTGAATCTCGATAATAAATAAATGAGCGAAGGACTTTCTAGTATTGGCCAAAAGAATTGCGGGTTTTTTAAAACGAATCGTAGGTTTCAGAAGAAAAGCTAAAAATCGGGAAAAATTATGGCACGATCGGTAGGCGTGTGAAAAAGTGAAAAATCGGGAGAGTTGGTAGGTATGCTACTGCTTCAATACCAGAGATGCTATTTAGAAAACGAACAGCTTGGGGTTTCCTTCCTTATCTGTATATATATTAACGAATTAACTAAAATTACCCTTATAAAAAAATCAAAAGTTTCGTATCACCTGGTTTCACACAGTATTCATACACCACTCTAAGACGTAGAAACGACTAACGAAACGCTTTCAGCATGGAAAGCCTTCAGTGTCAAGCAGCATCTCGTGCGTGTTGGTTCTGAACCGCTTTGAATGCTGTTCAAGAGCTAAGTAGGTCGTAAAGGGAAGGTATCAATCGTAGATAAAAGGTTGTCTTTTTTTCTTCAAAAAAAAAAAAAAAAAAAAAGAGAGAGAGAGAGAGAGAGAGAGAAGGAAAAGATGATTTTCACAAATAGCCGATACTATTGGAAGAATCCGGTCTGCTTTGCAGCCCATTAC
The DNA here is from genome assembly GCA_026315105.1 of Locusta migratoria. Classification (NCBI taxonomy): domain Eukaryota; kingdom Metazoa; phylum Arthropoda; class Insecta; order Orthoptera; family Acrididae; genus Locusta; species Locusta migratoria. The sequence continues at coordinate 748,587,293 of CM048745.1, read as the reverse complement.
ATCGCCATATAGGGAAAAAGCTGTTCTAACATCAAAGTAAGACGTCGACGACGCAAGGAGAACGAAATATATTAATAATGTCAAATAAGATATTAATTTCGCATACTCTGATTCGCCTGCGATAGTTAACGATTAGTTGAGAAAGGGAGTCACAGCAAGGCTATTCGCTGTATTTTAAGTGGTTCAGGTTACGGAGTAGGATACATAGAAGAAAACGATCATCGGCAGGAAGGACAAGAAACTGGCTAAAATTTCCTTAGATCACATAAGCACGAACGCAAGTTTCTGGGACAACGTACTATTCACAGACGAAATTACTCAGCTGTGGCAGAATTTTAGTTTGGAGAACACGAAATACCAAGATGCACACTGAAACTATAATAAGTACGGCAGTAAAGGACTTATAGTATGGTGATATATAGGTACATCTGGTATCTGGTGTTGTGAGTATTTAAATATCTTAAAGGAATATCTGCACAAAAGTTTCGATATTTTGGGTTTAGAGACGGGTTACAACTAGTGTTGTAAATCAGCAGGATTTAGGATCTTAGGCCAGTTGTTAGTATCATTAATATTGTTACAATGTTAATGTTTTGTGACCTAACAATTCGTCCTCGTAAAATAATGTGATGAACTGCACAATTAAAAATATTTACCACATATATTGTTGTAATACACTACCGGCAATCGCATCAAGATTTTTACATTATGTAACAAATTGCATAAAGCAGATGACACTTTGCGTGAACACTTTAAGATATACAGCAACAATTCAAATAAGGTCATCTAGCAGTAGAAATGCATTAACGAACATGAAGGTACCTCATCAATTTCTCCTCCAGAGTTAATATTTACCCATTCTGCGCCGAGAATATTACAAGAGTAATAAGCGATTGCTCCACCGGAAGTCGTTTCATTGTCCAACATCTGCCGCCTTTATCTTACAGTTGCTGCCTTCCTTGAGCGGAAATATATCTCAGTGACATCGTAATGCATCTTATAAGCAACACACATCTCTTCCGGTCACAAGTTGTTAAGCATGTCGCATGAGGCAACCTATGTTTGCATGCGAAGCGTGCGTTCGCCGCGCTGGTAAAATACACGCACTACTCCGTCATGAAAACAGAAAACAAGCAACGGTGCGCACCTGCACTGACTGTAAACAGGAACTATGGAGGCTGTCCCGCAGGGTTATATGCTGAGAGCGATAGACACGTCGCCCACTAGAGAACTACAGTTCATAACAATCACACAAAGTTTCATATTACGAGGCGAGTCCAGAAAGTAAGTTCCGTTTGGTTATATAAAACGAACGGATACAGATACATAAAAAATATTAGTTGTACAAAAATCTACAACTGTTAAACTACATTTTTACATAGCTTCCGAAATTTTGTAGGCAATTGTCATAGCATGGTACAAGGTTTTGTGTCCCTTTTTCATAGAATGTTGCCGCCTGTGTATTCAACCATGTGATAACATGTTCTTTCAGCTTGTCATCATCGTTGAAGTGTTGTCCACCAATGACAGATTTTAGGTGTAAGAAGAGGATTACTGTCAAAAGATTTTTTTTTTTTCAACGATAATGCCTGACCTCATACACACCGAATGTGACCAAACAATTCTTCCGGAAATTTCAATGGGACCTGTTTGATCATCCTCCATACAGCTCGGACCTCTCTCCTAGCGACTTTCATCTCTTCTTACACTAAAATCTGTCCTTGGTGGTCAACACTTCAACGATGATAAAGAGCTGTTGCCACGTGGTTGTATACACAGGCGGCAAACTTCTGTGAAGGATGCATGCAAAAACTTGTGGCACGCTATGACAAGTGCCTACAAAATTTCGGCAGTTATGTGGAAAAGTAGTTTAAGAGTTGTAGAATTTTGTGCAATAAAAATTTCTTCTGTATCTGTGTACAATTTCATTTTATTACCAAACGGAACTTACTTTCTGGACGCGCCTCGTATTTTATGAAAACGAACATGGCAGCAAATATTAATTTGGTTTTTTTTGCTGCTGGCCGCGGTGGCCGAGGGGACTGAGGCGCTCCAGTCACGGTCTGCACGGCCACCACGGTCGGGGGTTCGAATCCCCCCTCGGGCATGGATATTTGTGCCGTCCTTAGTATTAGCTAGTTCATAAGTAGTTTGTAAGTTTAAGGACTGATGGCCCCGTAGTCAAGTCCCGTAAGCTCTACAAACATTTGAAAATTTTTTGCTCTAGCGTGGCAAGAAATTTAAATCAAAGTGACGAACTGAGATATTGTGCTGCGTAAGTACGTGTAGGCACGGTACTACCTTGTCCATCCTTATAACAAATAGGGCGTGGTTTAATTAATTACTTCTTACTATTCCGATGATGAATTCAGACTATATGCAAAACTAATAATCGTTTGATACGTCACAAATGTCGGCCCAAATAAAATTCATAAAGTAGATTAAATTAATCGTATATTAAAACCTATAGGATTATTTTTCCCCTGCAATTCAAAACTAATCTTTGTTTTGCTTAACCACAGTAGCGCCGTCTCAGTTGGTGGGAGTAATTTTCCGGTTACAAGATTAGTTATTCTTAAAAAATCGTAATAAGGCGAAGAGCTACAAGGGTTGTTAGAGCCGTTAATCTGAATCTTATTACAGCGCTTCGTCTCAGCGGGAAACACAATTGGGTCCCTCCTATTCCGCAAATTTGCGCCACTCCAGGTCTCCCAACCTCAGAACGAAGAGACCAGGTCAAGCGGGTGGCAACAAATTCTGGCGCTACCGCTGATCAGGTTGGCGACAAGTTTCTATTTCTGTCAGCGGAAGCTGCTAAACACCCGGTAACGAAACTTGTTCTTTAAGAGTGTATAGGTCGTGAACATCTCTTGTGCAAAAGTAACCGCCATATCGAGTTTCTTTTGCTCACTTGCTGTTCTGAGTAGCAGCCATGGACTTTACAATTCCAACTACAGGCGTTTCGTCGTAAAACATCACGGAAGTCGCGGTTGCGAGTTAATGCAAATTCAACGGTTTGCATTTTGATTGCTAGGCGAGATGATGCGATGATTTTAAGTATGCTTTCCCTGCGGTACTTTGTGCTGCTCCTCCCTTAGCTCCATTGCTTCTTCTCTGGCTAAAGATTATTTAATTTATCTATCTACATACAGCCGCGCGGGAAAACCCGTGTGGTCTGGGGCGCCAAGTTACGGACCTCGCGACCGGTCGTGTCTTAGGTTCGAGTCCTTCCTCGGGCTTGGTTGTGTTTGTTATCCGCAGCGTAAAGTTAGTTTAAGTACTTTGTTAGTCTAGGGATCGATGACCTTAGCAGTTTGGTCCTTTAGGTTTACAAACATTTGAACACCTACATAGACTCTCACTGAGAGCTGGACGAGTTGACAGAATTCTCAGATTCATTTAATTCCTGTTCTTCCCTTTCGTCTTGTCCTGCAGCAGGACGTGTGGCAGAGTCAGTGTTTTACCCCGTGTGTTTTATCGCTACATTTACAGTTGTTAATTTCAAAATATGATTATTATTTTAACGAAACTGTCTGACTTCTAGTCTATAGTCTTTCCCTGTTGCTACCATTCTATTCATTGATTAAAAAAATAACAAAAAGAGAAATAAAGCATAAACCCCTGCTAGAAGAGAAGTGGTCTGTTGCTGCCCATGGTCATAGTAGCAGAAGATTCACATTTAAGGGTACCTGTTAACTGGTAAGCAGAAGCCAGACAGACAGACACCGTTCGAGATGGCGCAGTGGTAACACACGGGGAGGATGGTGGTTCAAAGTCACCATCGGTCAAACACGATCAGGTTTTCAGTGATTTTCCTAAATCAAATGTTTCAAATGTTTCTCTAGCTTATGGGACTTAACTAAGGGGTCATCAGTCCCTAAACTTACAGACTACCCATGAACTAGCTAACACTAAGGACGGCACAAATATCCATGCCCGAGGGGGGATTCGAACCCCCGACCGTAGTGGCCATGTAGTCTGTGACTGGCACGCCGCAGTCCCCTCGGCCACTGCGGCTGGCTTTACTAAATCACTCCAGGCAAACGCTAGGACGATTCCTTTCAAAGGGCGCAGCTGATTTCCTTCCCGGTACTAACCCAGTATGATGAACGCGCCTGTAATGCAAAACATCTCTCTATTTGTCTTGTATGTTTTGTGCACCCGTCCCACCATGAATCCTGGACCTCTTACCTTGTCCGCCATGCTACTGGTCACGTTTTCATTTTTATAAATACTATTACGTTTTTATACTTTCTCTTCATCCAGTGCTTACTGTTATACTATTGTGAACTGGGATCTGTCAGCATTTATTTCTGATTGTTTAGATGAGCACTAGTCACATGGCACATGTGAGTCCAAAGACTTTTTATTTTCTGAAGATCCGTCGCACGGCTATGAGCTTTTAATATTGACGGTTGGTCACAAGTCCCGTGCTCTGGAGATAACCACGTTTTAACTGTTGTAGGTGCACTTAGCTTTCTTGGTACACGTATGGGAAGGTTCTATCATTTGTGTTTCTTGTTCTTCAGTTATTTGCCCGATGATGTAGCTCTAGGACACGAAGAAGGTAGTGCTTGTTTAAAAATTTCTTTGAAAATATATACCACACCTGCGGCCGTCCTGAGCACCGAATCGTCTGTAAGGCCAATGTGATGTACGAGTAAATCAACATCGTAAAAAGAGACGTTTCTGGCTGCATCACATTGATGAATGAACATTCTGTGCATGTACTCACGTGGTAACACACTATATAGAACCTTTCATCGTGTTATATTAATCCAGTATTTTCTTTTATTACATTTTTCTTTCTTTTCTGGCCGTATTATGTCACCGGTTAACACCAATCTGTGCTCATCTGTTCGAAAACCAGTAAGGTCTGTGCACTTTTACGGTGGTTTGGAACAATTACGTTCTCAAACTTCCAACGGAAAACTGCTGGTAGAAAGGTAGCATGGTCTTTTCCTCTTTTAATTTTACGGAGTATGTGAGTGCTGTTTTTAGTCAATAGTTACATACTGATACTGACGTATGTATCACGTAACACTTTGGTGAAATTTAACTCCCGTGATATGGCTTCGAGTATGGAAGATAAAACGTCACAGGTGCCAAATGATAGTCCACCATAGACGGCATAAGGTTGCGCTCACCGAATCTGAAACTGACACTAATAGAAGGAGCACAGTGGTAAAATAGAAGCATGTTTTAATGTGACAAATATTCGTTTCCGAATTTTTACGGAAATGGAAAGCCGGCAGCCGAGCGCAACAAAGTTTCAATTCACACTGGCGCCGGAATATCGCGAAAGTGCATTACTGATCGAAAGTCCATTACGCTCCATTAACAGTCCGTTATTAGGTAGCGAGGACCCGTGATGTCTCTCTCTCTCTCTCTCCCTCTCTCTCTCCCTCCCTCCCCAGCTCTGTTCACGGTATTTCTCTGCTGGTCAAACTGTCTGTATGCTGACATATGATTTAAAAAAGAGCTGCTTATTCCAGAACTGACAGTAAGGTGTGACATCAGTGTCATTAACCAGCCCCGCTAGAATAGCTGTTTTTACGTTTTCACCAAGAGTACATGTCAAATGACATCTTATATATTTTATTAATTTGACTTCCTTTGAGCATTGATGGATATGTTACAGGGTGTCCAGGAAAGGAAGTTTATACAGCAGTTTGAAATAATAGTTACAAAAGCTGCTAACAGATGGCGCTGTACGCTTTACAGCTCTATCAGCATACATAAGTGACATAATCGTATGAAAAAAATCTTTGCAAACAATCATATCACAATGTTTTCAAAATGTTCACCATTGGCACTACAGAGGTGGCGCAAACGAAGAATGAAATTCGCCATCACATTTCGTAGGGTCTCAACCGAAATGGATACACATGCCACAGAGATCGCCGATTCCAGCTCGTCCAGCGTGGCGGGAGACCATGTCTTTCACTGTGCCCCACAAAAAAAGTCACAGGGAATCAAATCCGGCGATTATGGAGGCCAATCCATGCCTGCACCAGTAAATTTGCGATATTCCAAAGCAATGACTCGATTCCCGAAGTATTCCTCAAGAAAGCAAACCACTCGTTCTGTCCGATGTGGTCGGGCTCCATCTTGCATAAACCATTCAGTACCTGGTCGATCCTCTAACCTTGCTGTGTGGCGACAAATTGTTCCAAAATTGCAACGTAACGTGCACCAGTGACAGTTTCTCGAATGAAAAAAGGGCCAATAATGCCTCTGCTGCATACTGCAGCCCACACAGTAACTTTAGGAGAATACAGGGGTTTCGCTTCACACCGATATGGCTTTTCGGAACCCCAAAATCGCCAGTTCTGCTTATTCACGTATCCAGTCAGGTGGAAGTGTGCTTCATCTGTAAACCAGATGCAGCCAACATCAAATCCTTCTCTATCAATCATTGTGAGCATCTGATTAGCAAAGGCAACCGTTTGTTGCAGAGCTCGTACAGGTATGGCCTGGTGCGTTTGAATTTTGAATGGAAACATGTGTAGATTCTTCCTCAGTATCTTCTGCGTGCTGGAACGCTTCAAACCAGTCTCAGATGCAATTCTATGGACGGATGACATTGGATTTCGCTGAATAATTCCAGAAACTGTGGCGATATTTTCAGACGTAACTGCGGTTTGCTTGCGGCCAACATGCCCCACTAGATCATCAGTTACGCTGTCTGTTCGTTGAAATTTTGCGAAGAGCGTATGAATGGTTTTCGCATCGGGTCCTTTTGGAACATTAAGTCGTGCTTGAAAACTTCGCCTTGTTGCCGTTGGACTCTCTTCTAACCTGTGGTACTCAAGCACCAGAAAAACGCGTTGTTCAGTGGAGTACATGGTTTTAATCTCTTCCTTCGGTACGGTAGCCTCCTTTCACGTTTCAATAGTGGAACTGATCGCTCTTGGCTTCGGATCACTATTTATACTAGGCATTAAGTATGGCAATTACAGCACCATCTGTTAGTAACTATTATTTCAAACTGCTGTATAAACTTCTTACAGCTTTCACAATAAACATACAGTTTACTGCATTCCTCTATCGATCTTTGTTCTCGAGATATTTAATTTTGAAATCAGGGAGTCCTTTTCTGGACACCCTGTAGCTGATGTATTCACTTAAATCAAATAAACATGTTCGTAAAACTATGGGAGTTACCTACTCTGGTCATCAGTCCCAAGGCTTACAAACTGCTTAAACTAACTTAAGCTAAGGACAAGTACACCCAGGCCCGGTGGAGGACTTTAACCTCCGACGGCGAGCAACGGCAGCGCGCTCCACAGCTAGGCGCTTCGGAACGCTCGGCCACTCCACCGCGGCTATTCACTTACGGTAATCAGTTTGTTTAGCTTAGAGCCCGTCATAATGGTTTAAAACCGAAGCCGGTCGATGGTTAATAACATGCACTCCCAGCTGTTTCAAGTTGCGACCTTCCTATCGGTTCTCACCAATAAGACTTGGGCAATACATCACTCAGGGTAGTAAATGTTTATGGCTCGTTGTCTCTGTTCATAGGGGTGAGTTATGTATGTCAGCTTCTATGCCCTAAACAGCTACCCAATCTGTTTAAGCTAGATCAATAATTAATCTGTAGTTTAGCAAGTCTATTAATCTGCATATGACGTGAAAGTATATTTCGACTAACATAAACTTCTGAATAACCAACGAAATGGATTATAAGATAAAGAAGTGGTTCACTCACGAAGTAATTCTTTGTAAATGGAGTTTATTACTCTTATTAGACATGAAACGCGGAGGTGGTCCTACTTTATACATCGCTAAAAAACTAAATATTTCCCCAATTATTGTTCATGAGAGGCATAATAAATATCACACGCACTCGAGAGTAAAAGTTCGAAATTATCACTCTTACGTTACAGTAGTCCATCGAACTTTGCAGTTCCAATTTAATTCACGATAAAAGTATTTGTAAAACTGTTAACTATTATGTATGAGAAACACTGAGACTGTGGTGAAATAAGGTATCTTGAATGACAGCAACCAGTCGCCTTTTATGCAAAAGTTATTATTACATTTATCCCATTACCGGTTTCGATATGCCTAGCATATCATCATCAGATGGTGAACGGTTTATATATATATATATATATATATATATATATATATATATATATATATATATATATATATATATATTACAGATGGTGTGTAACGGAATTTGTGCATAAATTGTGTTATCCATACATCCATTGTCACAAATGGTGGCATGCACACATTAATTGTGCTGCTATGCACTTCACACGTATTACATATCAAACTGGTAGCATGCACATATTTATTGTGCTACTAAACACTTTATACATGTTGTACTATACAGTTTCCACGCGCTATTCAAATGTAAACAAACCAAACTACGTATCAATAATTGTAAATATAAGTCTTAAAATGTTCAAATGTTTGTAGAGCTTATGGGATTTACTTACGGGTCATCAGTCCCTAAACTTACAAACTACTTATGAACTACCTTATACTAAAGACGGCACAAACATCCATGCCCCAGGTGGGATTCGAATACCCGACGGCGAACTGCGGCGCGCACCGCAACACGGCGCTCTAGTACACAGGGCTAATCCGCCGCGGCTATAAGTCTTATAATACTATTATTATAGTACTGAAATTTATCGGCTTTTTATCTGTAAGGAATATTGTAATTGTAATTACGGCGTTTCATTCTCCCAAGTCTCCTGAATCCATTCATATAATTATATTTGCCGCATGATCATTCCCTGATTTTATATGGATTTTTAGAATAATGTGTGTGGCTATATTGTATTTCAGTTGCGATCTGGACTAGCCGACCTCGCTCAGCCCAGTGTTTCCGGTTTCCGAGCACATTAGGAAAACCCTGAGTACCTGTCCATTCACTATGTTCAAACTGTTAACCGGCCGGCTGGGGAAGCCAACAGTCTGGCAAAACCCGCTTTTCACATGGAAACAATCAGCTTCCCCCTGTATCTGCAATATCACAAAGTCACCTTAATAAAAATTTGTTCAGTTTAATTTTATGATGTGGATGTTGTTTTCATGATTTTGTTCACTAAACATCAGGTGATGTGAAAGTTTCTGACTACTATATTATAGTATTATCTTTGCCACAGTTCATCATCATCATCATCATTAGAGAATGAATATGCCTTTCAGCGTTCAGTCTGGAGCATAGTACCTCTAATAAAATTCCTCCATGATCCCCTACGCAATGCTTACATTGATGCCTCGTCTGATGTTATGCCTTTTACTCCAAAATCATTCTTCACTGAATCTAAGTACTTTCTTCTTGGTCTACCTCGACTCCTCTTACCCTCCACTGACGAGCTCATGAGTCTCTTCGGTAACCTTGCTTCTCCCATGCGTGTAACATGACCCCACCATCTCAGTCTGTTCGCTCTAACTGCTTCATCTATGGTATTCATTCCCAGCTTTTCTTTGATTTCCTCATTATGGACACCCTCCTGCCATTGTTCCCATCTATTGGTACCTGCAATCATTCTTGCTACTTTCATATCTGTAACCTCTATCTTATGAATAAGGTAACCTGTATCCACCCAACTTTCAGTCCCATACAACAAACTTGGTCGAAAGATAGAGCGGTGCACTGCTAACTTAGTCTTGGTACTTACTTCTTGCAGAAGAGAGTAGATGTTAGCTGAGCACTCACTGAATTAGCTTTGCTGCACCTCGATTCCAGTTCTTTCGCTATGTTGCCATCCTGTGAGAAAATACATCCCAGGTACTTGAAACTGTCTACCTGTTCTAACTTTGTTCCTCCTATTTGGCACTCAATCTGTTTGAATCTCTTTCCCACAAACATTACTTTCGTTTTGGAGATGCTGATCTTCATATCATAATCCTTGCACCTCTGATCGAGCTCTGAGATATTAGTTTGCAACCTTTCAATTGAATCGGCCATTACAAGTAAGTCATCCGCATATGCGAGACTGCTTATTTTGTTTTCACCTACTTTTAATCCCGCCCTGCCAGTCTACTGTTTTCAACATATGATCCATGAATAGTATGAACAACAATGGTGACAGGTTACAGCCTTGAAACTACCGTGAACCATGAGCTTAATTTACCATCTACTGTAACTGCTGCCTGACAGTCTACGTAAAGCCCTTTAATTGCCTGCAGAAGTTTGCTGTTTTGTGTTAGAATTTATTCTGTTCATGTTTTCTGGACAAAAATATCAATCTGTTCACAAAGTAGACGTAGATACATAACCGAACGGAGGCGACGGAGAGAAACAAGGAGCCCGCGAGGAGCGAGCGCAGACGTCAGTCGCAGGCGGAAGTGGTCATTAGGCCGGTGTGGGCTCGCGCAGCTTTCGCTGGAACTTCTGCCGCTCCACGCATCTTCCGCCTGCGCCGTGTGTAGCTCCGGCTGCCAGCGCGCCACCCGACGGCGATGAAATTACGCCACGCAGCATCCTGTTCGCAAGTGGGGCGGCACCGAAGGCGACTATTGCTGAAAGCACAACCACCCCTCCGGGAAATCTCTTTCCTCACCTCCTTTGTCCCGTAGTGCGGACTTGTACAGAATGCTGCAGTACCCAAACAAGAGACATCTGATTTTATTTAGCTTATTTGTCGACTAACCTAATAAGAGAGGGGAAAAAATCAGATTTTTATCCACAATTTTCCTACTTCAGGCTTTTGTTTATTCTGCATCGACTCCTTCGAAATGGTCTCCTCCACAACTGATACATCGCTTCCGATGCCGTTTCCACTTGCGGAAGAAATCTTGGTACGCCTCTTGCTAGATGGCGTGAAGCACCGTCTACGAGTTTTCTCGCATCTTGTCTATCGCTGCAAATCTTCGTCCTTTGCACGAGGTTCTAAATTTTGGAAATAAAAGGAGCCACGAATTCGCACATTTCAGGGAGTTTCCTCGTCATCTACGTGTCCCGATAGTACTATCTATTAACACATGCGTGCGGCACGAATTCACGAAGTTAAGTAATCCTTCATCGTCAAAGAAAACCATCAACATAGCTCTGACATTTGACCTGATCCAATGAGATTTTTTTTAAATCGTTGGAGAACCTTTCCGACCCACTGTGTACCGCAGTGGAGTGGCCGAACATTCTAAGGTGCCTCGCTGCAGAGCGCGCGGTTGCTCGCCGTCGGAGGTTCGTGTCCTCTCTGGTGCGCGCGTGCGTTAGTTTAAGAAACTTTGATGTATCATAGACACTGTTATATGAAGAAATTCTTTATTAATTACGACAGGCCTGTTTTAGCACAATTGCCATCTTCAGGTTTCTATGAAGAAAATATAGATAAGAATAATATTGCAATTTTGAACGTGATAATATAGACTAATAACATGGTACAATAAGTTTACGTACATTAGTCTGTACTTCCTTGTAACGTCGTTGTTTTACTTGCTGTCATGTTGATTTGAATATTTTATTGCTGTTAATAGTGAACACATTTAGTGTCGTTCTTATATATCAAATTCCGAATTTGATTTATTTTTAGTTTTCATGTCTTGACAGCTCAGTCAGCGATATTACATGGTTATCATCTTTTTTATTTCATTGGTATTAAATAATTATATATTTCTGTCTATATAGGTTTTGTTAAATTACGAATCTGATATATATATATATATATATATATATATATATATATATATATATATATATATATATATACGAGGGTAAGTCAATTATTATCCGCAAAGTAGTTATAAAATTTTATTGTAATAAAATACGAAACTTACAAGAACATCATTTTTCGACATAGTCTCCTTGCTTTTCAGTGCACTTCGTCCTTCGCTCTAGAAGCTTCCTTATGCCCTCATAAAGGGTTTTCGGTTGAGCTGCGAGCCAGGAATGCACCGCTTCCTTCACTGCTTCGTCCGAGTCAAATCGACGGCCCCTTAATGCCTTTTTGAGTGGACCAAACAAGTGATAGTGAGAAGGGGCAAGATCGGGACTATATGGAGGATGATCCAGTACTTCGAATTTGAGTTTCTGGAGCGTCTCAGCAGTGTTGACAGCAGTATGCGGACGGGCATTGTCGTGCAACAACACAACACCTTCTGACAGCGATCCTCGGCGTTTGCTTCGAATTGCAGGCTTTAGCCTGTCAGTAAGCATCTCACTGTAACGTACACTGTTTGTTGTTGTGCCCCTTTCACCATAATGTTCCAGTACAGGACCTCGTGCATCCCAAAAAAACAGAAAGCATCAGTTTTCCTGCGGACGCTTGAGTCTTGAACTTTTTCTTGCACGGCGAATTTAGATGTTTCCATTTCATACTCTGCCGTTTACTCTCAGACTTGTAATGATAAATCAATGTTTCGTCACCAGTAATGATTCTGTCTAAGAAGTTGTCCCCTTCGTTACCATAGCGATCCAAATGTTTTTTGCAGATGTCGAAGCGCGTTTACTTATGCAACTGTGTGAGTTATTTTGGGACCCATCTTGCACAAACTTTACGAAACCCAAGTCTGTTGTGAATAATTTCGTAGGCACAATCATGACTAATTTGAAGACGATGAGCCACTTCATCAATAGTTAATCATCTGTCTAAGAGAATCATTTCTCGTGATCGTTCAATGGTTTCTTCATTTGTGGCGGTAAACGGTCGTCCGGCTCCTTCATTGTGCTTAATACTCGTGCGACCATTTCGGAATTTTTCAATCCACTAGTACACACTTCGTTGTGGGTAAAACACTGCTCCCGTACTGTACTGAAAGTCTTCTATGAATTTCGGCCCCTGATACACCTTCCGCCCACAAAAAAACGTATCACTGAACGTTGCTCTTCTTTGGTGCAAATAGCGGAGCAGCCATGATTAACAGTACGGCAGCGACAACGAAACTAAGGTAACAGCTTGAAAATTGAAAAGATATAACAACAAATAAACAAAGCATGCGTCACCAACGTAAAACGACAGTACTACCAACATAAAAAAAATATAACTAAATTGCGGATAATAACTGACCTACCTATATATACATTACAATGTGTATTTTGTGTAACTAGTTGTATCGAACGTTTTTATGATTTGCAACTTTCTTAACGATTTAATGTAATTTTTAGCGTAATTGTTTGCAGCGATTACTAATAATTTCGTAACAGTATGATCTCTGCTATGTTTGTAGATTTCGCTTATTATCTCTTTGGCAGGATAGTGTAAATAATATGTTCTATGTAGTTTTTAAGTTTCATATCGATCTGCTCATTTAAATTTCTTGAGGGGAAATCATTGTGTTCAATAAATTTCAAGAATATTAAATGAGCAGATCGATATGAAACATAAAAACTACACCGAAAATTTTATTTATACTATTCTGCCAGAGAGATAAACAGATAAGCGAAATCTACAAACATAGCAGAGACCATACTATTACGAAATTAATAGTAATCGCTTCAAACAAAAAATTACGCTAATAATTACATTAAATCTTTAAGAAACTTCCACATCATAAAAACGTTCGACATAACCAATTATTCAAAATATACATTATATATTCAAATTCGCAATTTAACAAAACCTGCACAGACAGAGATATAATTAATTAATACCAATGTAACATCGATGACTCAGATGTCAACATAGCTGTGAAAACAGGAACATTTTTTTAAAATTAAATTCGGAATTTGGCTGTTATGTAAGAACGATGCTGAATGTATTCACTATTAACAGCAATAAAATAGTCAAATCATCAAGACAACGACGTTATAAGGAAGTATGCTGTGCCTCTGGAAAGGTTTTCTTGAAGTTCACGCAAAATATAATGCAGACACTTTGCTCCTCTGCCATCTCGAAATCGGATAACTAACGTTCTAGTCAATACCGTACTAGTTTTCATTCGTGTCAAAGGTATCAATTACAAGAAAGCTTACCAGCAATAGAGTAAACAAGTGCCTGGACAGTAGGCATTAACATTTTAAATAAAGAAACGGATAAGTTAGTAATTAAAATTGTTTTACCCAGAAGTGGCTACATTTGAGGCAATAAAATCAGCATAAAATACATATATAAATAATTACAAATACATTTATATTCAGTCAGAGTGAGGGTTATTAAATTGCTTTAGCCCAAAAATGGGGTATGTCCAAGGCATTAGGGTTGGCCAGTCTGAAATCTCTTCGGTGCAGGATGATGGGCACAGCTGACAGTTGCGCAATTGTCTCCTCCTCCCCACACTCACTGACTGAAGGTCCACTAACGTACCCCAATTTTTCAAGGCTTACTTTAAAACCGCCCAACACCAGTTCGTAACCTGTTGAGCGACTTCCAGGTACACCAGCACTCATTACGACCGGGAGGTAGCTCTTCTTTAGCTTTTTTCTCTCTCTCCGGTCTAGAGGAGCAAAGTCTGCTCTCTTTTTCCACATGTCTATAGCTTGATTTGTGTTGTTGTTGTTGCTTACATAGACTTTTACAATATTTTTTCTGTACTTCAAGCGTGATGGTGCTGGCGATAGGCCAAACAGTGGGCGAGTGTGAGAGGTCAGGGCTCTACGTCCTTCTGCTTGCGCAGCACCTTCACGCCTGATGTCAGGTGGAGCTGTACCTGCTAGATGACAGAGTTGCTCCGCTTTGGTTGGTCTCAGGCAGCCAGTAATTATGCGACACGTCTCATTCAAAGCAGTGTCCACTTCCCTTGCGTGGCAGGAATTACGCAAGACGGGCGCTGCGTATTTGCCCGCTGAATAGCACAGCGCCAAATCTGAAGTCCAGATAGTGGCTGTCTGCGCTCCCCAGTTAGTTCCCTTAGTTTTCGTATCATATTTTTTCTGACATGACATGACAAAATTGTTTCACTTGGTGTGTAAGATGCATGAGACAGGTGAAGTACCCTCAGACTTTAAGAGAAATGTTATAATCACTATTCGAAAGAAAGCAAGTGCAGTCAGGTATGAAAACTACAGGACCATCAGTTTAATAAGTCATGGTTGCAAAATATTAACACGAATTATTTACAGAAGGATGGAAAAGCTGGTAGAAGCCGACCTTGGGGAAGATCAGTTTTGGTTCAGGAGAAATGTAGGAACTCCGGAGGCAATACTCACTTTATGGCTTATCCTGGAAGATAGATTAAGAAAAGGCAAACCTACATTTCTAGCTTTTGTAGATTTGGAGAAGGTCTTTCACAATGTTGATTGGAATAAACTCAAGTTCTGAAGCAAGCAGGAGTAAAATATAGGGAGCGTAAGGTTATTTACAACTTGTACAAAAACCAGACAGCGGTTGTCGGAGTTGAAGGGCATGAAAGGCATGCGGTGGTTGGGAAGGGAGTAAGACAGGGTTGTAGCCTTTCTCCAATGTTGTTCAATTTGTACATTGAGCAAGCTATAAAGGAAAGCAAGGAGAAATTTTGGAAAAGGAATTAAAGTTCAGGGGGAAGAATTAAAAACATTGCGTTTTGCCGACGACATAGTAATTCTGTCAGATACAGCAAAGGACCTGGAAGAGCAGTTGAACGGAATGGACAGTGTGCTGAAAGATGCATAAGATGAACATTACCAAGAGCAAAACTAGGGTAATGGAGTGCAGTATAAGAAAATCAGGTGAGGCTGAAGGAATTAGATTAGGTAACGAAGCAATAAAGGAGGTAGATGAGTTTTGTTACTTGGGCAGTAAAATAACAAATGATGGCCGCAGTACAGAGGATATAAAATGCAGAATGTCAATGGGTAGAAAAGCGTTCTTGAAAAAGAGAAATTTGTTAACATCGAATATTGATTTAAGCCTAAGGAAGTCCTTTCTGAAGGCATTTGTATGGAGTGTTGCCTTGTATGGGAGTGAGACATGGACGATAAACAGTGCGGACAGGAAGAGGATTGAGGCTTTTGAAATGCGGTGCTACAGAAGAATGCTGAAAATTAGGTGGGTGGATCGCGTAACTAATGAGGTACTGAACAGAATTGGGGAGAAAAGAAATTTCTTGCATACCTGGACTAAAAGAAGCGTATCTGACTGGCCGTTTGGCTATCCCCTGGGGCACGGCCCACTGTCTCATGACCACCAGCCAGTCAGCTACGCTGTCTTAGCCTCCGCCCCCTAAACTTTGAAGGGTTGTAGCTCCCAAACTAACACTGATAGGAATGTAGTTTAAATTGATTTGGACGCAGCTGGTTTCAACGATTCCAATGCACGATAGAAAAAAACTATTGTTCCATTTAAAAAATTGTATCTTTGTGGTGTAACTATTTGGAAAATGATACAATAAACTATGTTCATAGCTCCACAGAAAGTGTAACATTTCTTGTGTTGACCTACCGCATTAAAATTTCCCGTCCACTATTATTTTATAAGTTACAGAGGCAAACACACTTACTGAAATAGAGAGAGAGAGAGAGAATAGGGGCTAGAACACTGCCCTGGGGTATCCCATTTCTTTGTAATCTCCATCTACTGCACAATTCTTGAAATTCCACGAAAAATGTCCTATTACTAAGGAAGTTGGCGATAAAGGTAGTTAGAGTGAAGTCTTTAGCGGTCTCATAAAAATCTTGCAGGACTAATTTATAATACCGCACTGACAAATAAGTAACTGACATAAAATACTGAACACAGGCATGTGCAGAATTCCAATCACATTTCGCTAAACACTGCGCTGTCCATTAGCGCGAAATTACGAATGTTCCCTGGAATGCAAAAAATAAAAATAATTGCACTTGTAAAACGAATATTTCATAACACACATTTAGCTATTTCCAAAATTTAACCTTTTGTGACGTCCTGTCACCTCAATACCTCGTTACTGCGCCGTTCGATATCAATCGGAAATTCGAGATACACGGTTTCTTCCAAATTACCCCAAGATGTCAACAAAAAACTGTCAGACGTGCCTTACTAGAGATTTAGTTTACGAACTCGAGAGTTTCTTCGTCGAATACCTCCTTCAGCAACTGGTGAAATGAATTCCACCGGAAATTCATTAGACCTTGTTGCTTCACTGGTTTCTCAGTCGCGCGCGGCCTTCTCGATTTCTTCTTAAACCCTACCCCAGCTCGTCCTCACAGTGAGATGACGCCGGGTAACTTAAGACCGCTGTGCAGCGTGGCCCGGGGCAGACTTAAATGGAGTTTATTGGCTGTTAAAGAGACGAGAGCAGCCGGCAAACAGCAGGAAGCGAAGTGGGGCGAGGAGAAAGCACAGGCAGCGAGCGGAGAGCGGCGGAACCGCGCAGCCGGGCCGTCTCTGCAGATTAACACGGCCTGCGCGCCACAGAAAGGCCTATAAGGGCGGGAGTGCCACAGGGATCTGTGCTAGGACCTCTGCTATATTCTCTGTACACGGCAGGCATGCCGAAAGTCCCACAGGTGCAATTAGCACTATATGCCGATGACAAGGCGATCTACACACGCACCATGAATGCTGCAATGATGCGCCGGCGCCTTCTACATCTACATCTACATACATACTCCGCAATTCACCGTAAGGTGCGTGGCGGAGGGTACACTGTACCACTACTAGGCATTTTCTTTCCTATTCCACTCCCAAATTGAACGAGGAAAAAAAATGCCTATATGCCTCCGTACGAGCCCTAATTTCTCTTATCTTGTTTTTGTGATCTTTACGCGAAATGTAAGTAGGCGGCAGCAAGATCGTACTACACTCAGCTTCAAATTCCGGCCCTCTAAATTTACTTAACGGAAATTCACGAAAAGAACGTCGTCTTTCTTCCAGCGATCCCCAATTGAGCTGCCGGAGCATTTCCGTGACACTCGCGCATTGGTCGAACCTACCGGTAACAAATCTATCTGCTCGCCTCTGAACCGCCTCTATGTCTTCCTTTAAACTGATCTGCTGCGGGTCCCAAACACTTGAGCAATACTCAAGACGTGGTCGTACAAGCGTTTTATACGCGGTCTCCTTTACAGGTGAAGTACATCTTCCCAAAATTCTCCCAATAAACCGAAGTCGGCTGTCCGCCTTACTCACAACTGTCCTTACATGCTCGTTCCATTTCATATCGCTCTGCAATGTTACGCCTAGATATTTGAACGACGCGACAGCATCAAGAAGCTCACTACTAATGCTGTATTCGAACATTATGGGGTGTCAAAAAGGATGTGACGCGCTTGGCTCTTGGTCGACTAAATGGAGACTAAAATACAACGCGACTAGGAAACTCATCCCTAACCTACCCCCCGTCACCATAACGAACAGCCCCGTAAACCTGGATCAGAAACTAACATATCTGCCATACATCAGAGAAATAAGAAGCAAGGCACTGGTTAGACTCCGCGCTCTCTATCCCATCCTCAATCCTCAGTCTAAACTACCTCCGCGCCATGGCCTTACCATGTACATGACACTGGTCAGACCAGTACTGGAATATGCGGCTGTGGTGTGGGGTAATGCAGTACCCACACACAATAAAACACTGCAGAGGATTCAAAACAGGGCACTGAAAACAGCACTACGACTCCCTCGGGAGTACTCCACAGCCAGGCTCCATGAGGACACAGGCATACAAATGCGTCACAACAGATTCCAAAAACTAGCGAGGGACTTCTATGTAGCTATTGAAAAGTCCGCCAATGATCTCATAAAGGCACTGGGAAAACCAGTCCACTAAAGGCCAACAACGCGCTGGCAGGCCAAAACCGAATCTCGCAGCAACACAGGTAGGGGTTACACCTAACTAAAGGAAAACAGCCAGGAAAATCTAAGAAAACCAGGCAGCAAACAACAAAAAATAAAGGTACAACAGGAACAGCTAACACAGCTTAACCTGCACTCCACCAAGCCAAGTAGGCTTGCAAGTCCAGCGAGTCGCTGCCTGCCAAGACTGGTCATGACACGAGCAGACTATTGGTACTGTGTGGCCTTGTGTTGGGGAACTAGGAATACGTGAATGTTGGTCAGTGTGTTTTAAAATGTTTCCAATGACATGTAGGTGATGCGCAGTTCAAGTAAGTGTCGGTAACAGAGGGACTCTACAAAGGAAATGAACTTCCAGACAATATTGTAGGAAGAAAAGAGGAAGTAGATGAAAATAACATACGAGATACTATACTAAGAGATTAATTTGACAGAGCACTGAAAGACGTAAACCGAAACATCTGGAGTAGATGCCATTCCCTCAGAGTTACTGTAGTCTCTTGGAGAATCAGCCATGATAAAACGTTTTCACTTGGTGAGTAAGATGTATGACGCTGGCGAAATACGCTCATACTTTAAGAAAAATGTAATAGTCCCCATTTCAAAGAAATCAGGCGCAGCAAGGTCTGAAAATTATAGAACCACAAGTTTAATAAGTCATTGTTGCAAAGTTTTAACACGATGATTTATAGACTGATGGAAAGGCTAATAGATGCTGACCTCGGGGAAGATCAGTTCGGATTCACGAGAAATGTAGGAACGCATGAGGCAATACTCACCTTACGACTTATCTTAGAAGTCCTTTTTGAACGCATTTCTGTGGGGTGTTGCCTTGCACGGAAGTGAAACTAGGACGATAAATAGTTTAGACAGGAAGATAGAGGGTTTTGAAATATGGTGCTACAGAAGAATGCTGAAGATTAGGTGGGTTCATCGCGTAACTAATGAAGAGGTACTGAACAGAATCGGGGAGAAAAGGAATTTTCGATATATCTTGACTAAAAGAAGGGATCGATTGATGGGGCACATTCTTAAACATGAAGGAATCGTAAATTTAGCATTGGAGAGAAGTGTGTTATAGCAAATACACGAAAGAAAATGTACATACTTCAGCTGTCTGTACGCATGGAAGTCGTCTTTCCTTGCCTGTCTCTTTCGGATAGAGGATATAAGTTAGTATTGAACCGCTATTGACAATGATAAGTGTAGTTCTGTTATTATTTCTCTCTCTTTGGCATAATTTATTGCATTCCGCGTTTCACCTTTCGTCGTTAAATTTTACGTCCCGTCCCGGCCACTTCGCGTGATAATGTTGTCAAAGGATGCTGAAAGCACGGCAGTCATGTGACGTTGGCATTAGCCACTCGCGTAAGAGCGCAAATGTTTTGTTATCAGTTCTTCGTTTTACAAGGGTAATTACTTTCATGGAGTGGACAAGGGTAAATACAAGCACCTGTGAAGCAAAGAGCAGGGTCAGCATTATTTAGTTACTTCATGGTATGTACGAAACACCAATCAAGTCATTATATGTGGTGATGATTTCTAATATTTAACATCTTGGCAAAGATTTTCTACTGCATAATCGAGCGACGCCAGTGGGACGGAAAGTAAAACTTTGCCCCATTTTCAGCAATCCCTCAATCAAAAACGAATACAGTGTCTGTATTTTTCAGCATTTTGAGCAGTGAGTCAGAAGCTGAATTGTAGGCGTCACGTGTCCTGTCGAATGTTTTACAAACTCGCTAAAGCGAAATCATATCGACGTCAGTTTCTCAGTCTCTTCTTTTATTTATGACTAAACTTTTTCATTCATAAGTTTCCATACTCAGATCGCCTGTACGCCATCAAAAACTATATACACTTTGTTCGAATATTATGAACTATCTCGAAGAGAACGACCTATTAACCAATAGTCAACACGGATTCAGAAAGTATCGCTCTTGCGAAACACAGCTTTCCCTTTATTCACATGAAGTGATAAGTGCCATCGACAAGGGATCTCAAATCGATTCCATATTTCTGGATTTCCGGAAGGCTTTTGACACAGTACCCCACAAGTGGCTTCTAATTAAATTGCGTACTAATGGAATATCTCCCCAATTGTGCGATTGGATTCAAGATTTCCTATCAGAAAGGACACAGTTCGTTGTAATTGACGTTAAGTCATCGAGTAAAACAGAAATGATATCTGGCGTTCCACAGGGAAGCGTTATAGGTCCCCTACTCTTCCTCGTGTATATAAACGATTTAGGAGACAATCTGAGTAGCTCCCTTAGAACGTTCGCGGATGATGCTGTCGTTTATTGGTTAGTGAAGTCAACAGAGGATCAAAAGCAACTGCAAAGCGATTTAGACAAAATTTCTACATGGTGCGAAAAT
Organism: Locusta migratoria; assembly: GCA_026315105.1. NCBI lineage: Eukaryota > Metazoa > Arthropoda > Insecta > Orthoptera > Acrididae > Locusta > Locusta migratoria. The sequence goes on along the minus strand of CM048745.1, from coordinate 748,566,315 downwards.
TGGCAATTGACACTAAATAAAGAAAAGTGTGAAGTAAATACATGTGACCACTAAAAGAAATCCGCTGAACTTCAATTACGCGATAAATCAGCCAAACCTTAAGGTCGTAAATTCTACCAAATACCTAGAAGTTACAATTACGAACAACTTTGGAGAGAACACCCATAAAATACTGTGGGGAAGGCGAACCAAATGTTACGTTTCATTGGCAGAACGCTTCGAAGATCCACCAGCTCCACCGAAGAGACTGCCTACATCACACTTGTGCGTCCTCTTCTGGAGTACTGTTGCCCCTTGTGGGACCCTCACCAGGTGGGACTGACGGAAGGCATTGAGAAGGTTCCGAGAAGGGCAGCTCGTTTTGTTTTATCGCGTTACGGGGGGGAAAGCGTCACGGAAATGTTGCACGAATTGGGGTGGAAATCATTAAAAGAAAGACGTTATTCATTGCGGCGTGATCTGTTTGCGAAGTTTCAACCACCGACTTTTACTTCTGAATGTGAAAATATTTTGCTAGCAAAATCAAATGTTTCAATGTAAATCTATCGGACCAAACTGCGTGGTCATCAGTCCGTAGCTTACAAACTACTTAAACCTAGGTAAACTAACCTAAGGACAACACACACACCCATGCCCCAGGGAGGACTCGAACCTCCACGGCGAGCAACCGCGTGCTCCGCAGTGAGACGCTTTAGACCGCTCGGCTACTCCACCGCGGCTTTTGCTTGCACCCACCTACTTAGGGAGACATGACCATAGAAAAATCAGATCGAAAACGGAACGATTTAGGTGTTCTTTCTTCCCGCGCGCTATTAGAGAATGGAACGGTAGAGAAAAGTTATGAAAGTGGTTAATGAATCCTCTGCCAGGCACTTAAATGTGATTTGCAGAGTATCTATGTAGATGTAGATGAAACAATGACGACTTGTCTCTGACGAAAGGCGTCGTCATTGCTTGACGGAGTATCACCATTGTATTTCTTTTAATAAGAACAGCTCTAGTTTTGTGAGTAAGAGACTATGAATTTTATATCCTCCTCTTTTGTCCGTTGCTTCTAGAACGCGCGCTTTTGTTTCTGTGCAAATTTTCGTAAACAAGCAGTCGCTCTGTTTTCACTTACATAATCTTCAAAATTTAGATTTCAGCAGTCTTTTACTTTACTATTCGGAACGCAACGTTACAGTTCTTGATTATAATTAGTATTACTTGCAAAAGATAACAGCATCCATAGCAACATTTATGATAGCTCTGATCGGAAGAAAAACTTGTCCTTCGTAGATAAAGTGGTGTTACATCTACATAATCTGATTATTCAAAGAACCGTCTTGCTTCAATCGCCTTGTGTAAACATTGCATTGTTTTCATTCAAATAGGCAGCCTGAAGAGCTAGCTGTTCTACTGCTTCCATCGCATACTTTCACTCTCGCTCTTTCCTAAGCGGAAATGTCCAGTGTTTTCGTCAGCATTCCAACGCTGACTAATGTGGAGTTTTGACAGTCACATACTTTCTAAAAATACGAAAGGAAATCATAGTAACATATGATGACATAGAGGCGCTAGGTAAAATCCGCGATAGTCAATGTCTAGTTCTGCCGGACTGCAGAACTTTAAAATTCGATGAAGCATATAGTGAACGCAGATCTTGAATTCCACGAGAACAAGACAAACATATAATGAAGGTAACACAGGCTGCTGCCTGACAACACGATGACAAGTGGAACAAATCAACAGGTGGAAACCGACAAACGCATATTTCGCACGCTATTCTTTGTCGCACACGGAAGTTATGGGTGTCAATGACCTGCCGCAAACTGAGGTAAAGAGTTTGCAACACAGTTCTCAATGCTGAAATAGACTTTGTTCGTATAATCAGTGAAAAATACTAAGTGAGAAAACAATCTTCCACTGATCGTCCATATTTTAACAAATTTGTTCACTACAGATGCTTTAATTATTTTTCAATAAATTGCAAACCTTAGAGTCACCAGCATCACAATGTAATTTCGATTTTAAGCTGTTATCAATGAATTCCGTCATGATGTTTGTATAGTGACACTTAGGAACACAGTACTCTGTCAATATCTTAAGATAATGTTATTTCTCTTCGAGATAAGGCTGCTCTGTAAACGTAAGCGATACCTAGCACGATTCAGGAAGATTAAAACAGAGGTTTGTTTACTGTATTCATCAAATTATCTGTGACTGATAACTTTGGAAACACTAACAACAAGGCGCTGTTGTTGTTGGTGGTGACGATGGTAATGTTTTTATGGGAGGAGACATTTCATTTCTTCTCACTGCTAGTCTATGCCACGTAAGGCTTTTTTCGTTCACGTAGCTGCTGCAACCTACAGTTTCCATTAGTCAACCCTTCGTCTCCATATACAATTTTCATTTGCCCGCCATCCCCAAAATCATACACTTCGATTACCGAATGGAACGTTTTTTGATAACTCTACATCTACATGGGATACTCTGCAAATCACATTTAAGTGCCTAGCAAGGTGTTCATCGAGCCACCATCATACTATTTATCTCCCATTCCATTCTCGAATAGCGCGCGGGAAGAAAGAACACCTGAATCTCTCTGAGCTCTGATGTCTCGTATTTTCTTCTGATGATCATTTCTACCTATGTATGTGGGAATCAACAATATATTTTCGCATTCGGAAGAGAATGTTGGCGATTGGAGTTTCGCGAGTAGCCCACGCCCAGCGATAAGCACCGTTGTTGTAAAGATTCCCATCCCAGGTCCTGTATCATCTCCGTACCGCTGTCTCCCCTGTATCGTGACAATACGAAACGAGCTGCCCTTCTCTGGACTCTTTCGATGTCCTCCGTAAAACTCACCTGATAAGAATTCCACACTGGGCAGCAATACTCCAGAAATGGACGGAGAAGCGTAGTGTATGCATTTTCTTTAGTAGTTCTGTTGCATGTTTTAAGGGTTCTGCCAATAAAACGCAGTCTCTGATTCGCCTTTCCCACGACATTATCTACGTGTTCTTTCCAGTTCAAGTCTCAAGTAATAGTAATTCCTAGGTATTTTATGGAGTTTACGGCCTTCACTTTTGATTGATTTATATTGTAAACAAAGTTTAACGGATTTCTTTTCGAACTCATATGGACGACTTCACACTTCTCATTATTTAGAGTCAATTGCCAATTTTTACACCATTGTGATATCTTATTCGGATCTTTCTGCAGCAGGTTTTGATCTCCAGATGATTTTACTAGATGGTATACGACGGCGTCATCTGGAAACAACCTAAGAGAGCTACTTAGATTTTCCCCTAAATCGTTTATGTAAATAAGGAACAGCAGAGGACCTATAACACTACCCTGTGAAATGCCCGATATCACCTCTGTTTTAGTCGATACCTTACCATCGATTACTACGAACTGTGTCCTCTCTGACAAGAAATCCCCTATCCAATCGCCAATTTGGGGCGATATACCGTAACCACGCAGTTTGATTAAAAGCCGTTTGTGAGGTACGGTGTCAAAAGCTGTCTGGAAATCAAGAAATACGGAATCGATTTGCGAACCCTTGTCGATAGCGCCCATCACTCATTATGTGTCCTAGCATTCTAACCCTTCAGTAGTTCACAATACACATCTATAGTCAGTTTTAAATGCTAACTTAATTGTGAGTTGGATTGCATTTTATGCGTTCAAAGGAACAACATTTTAAGTATATATCTATATCATAGTTTCTTTTTATAAATCAGAACTGTTTTGTGACACTAAAACTAAAGTTGTGGGTGGTCTATGCAGATGATATCACACAGCTCTTGAGTATTCGAAAATATAATTATTTACTACAGGTTTCTATATTTTGATCATTTTCAGCTATCAAAAATGTAGACCAACCTATACGACAACTTGATGACGTTCCGTTAAACAGACGCAGAATGCCGTTTGATTTCAAACCACAGTAGGCTGCTTTAAATTTTATGAGACGTGCAGGTGATTAAAGTAGAGCAACCGGCAGCAAATTAAGAATCAGCAGCAGGTCTTGGAGATTTAGAAATGTGACTTTTTTCCACAAATTGCGGGGGGTTGTCAACATAGATCATGAAGAATCGAAAGGAAGGTCTGATCACCGAACGGTCCATGATCCAAGGCGTTATTTGACGGCAGGAATGAAAAGACATGAAAGTGAGCACACCGATTTTCCCAGTCTATGCCCTATCTGAAAAAATAGAATGTTTGGAAATTCCCGTTACAAACTTGAAGTACTTGTAGACGGGACAAGATACGTAATATTTATATGAAGAACCCATGTGCGGAAATGTCATCCAGTGATGTCACGAACAATTCTTTGACACTGCAAAACAAATTTCTTCTACGGTACGCTCTTTCCTTTCCGTATTTTGGAAGAAGCTAGTAATAGAACAACAAACTGTCTAATAAGCACTGGCTCTGGCTACAAGCGTGTCTTCATCTTTTGATGTTGTGAACACTTTTTTCCTACCATGGCCATAGCTTATAAGCTAAGTATTTTAGAGTCCATGTGTAATAGTCTTTATTTCATGCTAGTTCTTCCAAAAATATGGATAGCAAAGACCTTACCGTAGAAAATATTTGTTTCGCGGTGTCAAAGAAGTACTCATAGTATCACTGGATGATACTTCAGGAATGGGTACCTTATCAAAATATTATGTACTGACTCCCCTCTACAAGACAACGAAATTTGTAACGGCAATTTCCGGACACCTGGTATATCGCTGTTCTGTAGGCAGGGAGAATCCATTGAGTGCCTGGGGTGTCATGATGCTTCAGGGGGCCGTTAGAATTTGTAAACTACTCCACACTGACAGCTTTTGCTTAGTTGTAGGGATGATCAATATTCGTCGATATTAAATAAGTCGATGTTTAGTGGGAAACATCGAGGTTACGTTTTCTAAAACATCGTAATATCAATGGTATGAAAACACTGGACCATCGATACTTCCCTGTTGAGTCAACTCGATGATCCAATAAAAATTTAGGCACAGTCTATGATGCCAGCCCACAAACGAAATAGACTTTATATTGCGCTGTATTTCTGTCTGTCTTGTTGTTTTTGCGAGTGTGTTATAATTTCGCGACGTTATAGAAGACCAATAGATTAAATGGATAGAGTTAAGCGAAGTGAATAATCAGTTTTTGCTTTGTTACTATTTAGAATACTACCTGACCCACTTACGTCCACCTATCAACCTAGCGAGATCCAATATTAAAGATACTAATCATTTGAAACGTTGATTATTTGCCTCTTTTGTTAAGAACGCGTTATTATTTCTCACTATACAAACTGATCCATTTACGTTCACGCATCCACCTACCGATGTCTATATTTTAATTTAAAAATGACTAGGTAATTATTTTAAACATTGATCATGTTTATAGGATATTACAGTATGGTTAAAATTTAATAGGTTATCATATCGTTCGTTGGAACACCTGTCTCACCTGAAGCACATAAACAAACTCGCACGGCTTCCTTTCAGAATGCCGCACAGCGACCGCTGTCAACAATGCTACAAAAAGTCAAAGCGTCGCTAACCGTGGTGTGAACTTGTAGGAAGGTTTATTTTTGGAATTAAACCATCGATTTTTTCCGACACTGATGTTTTCCTTTCGATATGACGGTGTCGATATCGATGTCAACATCGATAATTTTCTCATATCGATCATCACTACTTAGTTGCTTCATAATGGGATCAGGCGCGACCTTACTTCACTTGAAAGAAAACACTGTTCCATTGCCGAGACAGCATTTGTATTTTACGGTAACCGGTTTCAGTACGCTATGAGAAAGGAAGAAAGATTAGGGTTTAACGTCCCGTCGATATAGTCATTATTAGATACAGTCCGCCTCCGTAGCTCATCGGTAACTACCACGCTGGAGGCCCGGGTTCGATTCCCGGCAGGGGACTGCGTGTTGTGTGTTGTCCTAATCATCATCTCATCATCATTGGTACGTAAGTCGCGCAAGCGGCGTCAAATAAAAAGACTTACACTAAGGCGGCCGAACAAACCCGCAAGAGTACTCCCGGCCAAGAAAGCTTACTGCTCCATGATGATGCTCGTCCCGATAAAGCCCCTGGCACAGCAACTGTTTTGCGGAAGTTCGGCTGGGAGCTGTTTGACCATCTAGCACACAGTCCTGAACTTGCTCCCCGCGATTCCCACCTTTTCTCTCACTTCAAGAAGTTGCTGTCCTCCAGCCAGCCGTTTGACGACGACGAAACCAGAAGACGACTGTCACACGCTGGTCCCATTCTCAGGAGCAGACTTCTGTGACTCGTGGACAGAAAAGTTGATCCGACGACATCACGTGTGTCTCAAGTCTTCTTCTTACGTCGAAGAGTAAGTCAACCCGTCCTGTACCTGTATTGGGTCTGACTTCCGCCTGGCATTCAAACCACTGCCCTTTTTTTTTTTTTTTTTTACCTTGATACCCAACACAAATGTGAAAATCACAGAACTGTCAGTTTAATAGGTCATGGTTGCAAAATACTAACACGAATTATTTCGAATGGAAAAACTTGTGGAATCCGACCTCGGGGAAGATCAGTTTGGATTTAGGAGACATGTAGGAACACGGGAGGCAATACTCACATTACGACGTATCTTAGAAGATAGGCTAAGGAAAGGGAAACCTAAGTTTTTAGCATTTGTAGATTTGGAGAAAGCTTTCGACAATGTCGACTGGAATACTCTTTGAAATTCTGAAAGCAGCAGGGGTAAAATATAGTTAGCGAAGAGTTATATTCAATCTTTACAAAAACCAGACAGCAGTTATTAGAGTCGAAGGGCAAGAAAGGGAAGGGAAGGAGAGGTTGGGAGGGAGTAAGTTAGGATTGTAGCCTTTCCCCGATGTTGTTAAATCTGTACATTGAGCAAGCAGTTAAAGAATGCAAGCAGAAATTTGGCGAGGGAATTAAAGTTCAGGGAGAAGAAATAAAAACTTTGCGGTTTGCCGATGACATAGTAATTTTGTCAGAGACTGCAGAGGATCTGGAAGAGCAATTAAATGGAATGGACAGTGTCTCGACATGAAGATGAACATTAACAAGAGTAAAACAAAGGTAGTGGAATGGAATGTCAGAAAATCAGGCGATGCTGAAGGAATTAGATTAGGTAAGAAGTAGATGAGTTATGTTATTTGGGTAGCAAGATAACTTCTGATGGCCGAAGTAAAAAAGCTACAAAATGCAGAATGGCTTTGGGAAGAAAAGCGTTTGTAAAGAAGCGAAACTTGTTAACTTCCAATATTAATTTAAATGTTAGGAAGTCCTCTCTGAAAGCATTTGTCTGGAGTGTAGCATTGTAAGGGAGTCAAACGTGGACGATAAGGAGTTCAGATAAAAAGATTATAGATGGGTAGATCACGTAACTAATGAGATGCTTAACCGAAGTGGGGAGAAAAGGAGTTTCTGGCATTTCCTGAATAAGGGAAGGGATAGATTGGTAGGACACATTCTGAAACATCAAGGAATTGTCAACTTAGCATTAGTAGGAAGCGTGTGGGGTAAAAATCGTAGAGGGAGACCAAGGGACGAATACAGTAAGCAGATTCAAAAGGACGTAGGGTGCCAAACGTATTCCCAGATGAGGAAACTTGCAGAGGACAGGGTAGCGTGAAGAGCTGTATCAAACCAGTCTGCGGACTGAAGACCATAACAATAACACCCAACACCACATCTCTGCAGCTGGCCGCGGTGGCCGAGGGGACTGAGGCGCTTCAGTCACGGTCTGCACGGCCACTACGGTCGGGGGTTCGAATCCCCCCTCGGGCATGGATATTTGTGCCGTCCTAGTTCGTAAGTAGTTCATAAGTAGTTTGTAAGTTAGGGACTGATGACCCCGTAGTTAAGTCCCATAAGCTGTTCAAACATTTGAACACATCTCTGCCATCATCAGTGCATTTTTCTATTTATTTACAATTCGGCTTCGCATTATATTGTCATGTAGGACCATTTTTACATCGTCCTTTGTGATAGTTGGGTTTGGCATATACTTCCTCCTCTGCGTTTTTCTGAAACAATCAATACATGTATTCCACACTGCTATAACAATCACTTTACACTTTGGTAAAATTCAATGTTTACTCTTTGTTTTTATAGTCCATACTAATAGGTAGCGTATACCAGTGGCTAATATAGCAAATATATATTGCGAGGGTGGGGGTGGGGACTGATTGACGTAAAGATAAGTAATTTTTAAATAGTCACCCAATGATGTTTTGATGCTCATAATCAAAGGATAATTGGCGCTGAAGCCCCTTTTACACCATATAAATAATTGTATATCTCCCCCAACAGGTAACTGACACTTCCAATGCGGACTCATTATTACGCTCGATCTCTTGCGGAAATCAAGTATAGGCTACGAGCAAGTGGAATCAATTGGGCAGGGGGCACTACAGTCTTAGTGTGCTACAAGGTGAGAATTTAGGTTGGCAGGGAAGCGTGCCTGGATAGCCTAATTGGTTAATGCGCCGCTGGCCCAAAGCGGGAAGTCCGGGTTCGAATCCCGAACCAGCACAAATTTTCATTTTTGCCATAGGATTTATTTATATGCCTTTACAAGGTCGAAATGTTTAAATGTTTCGAATTCGCCCTTGACTAGTCCTGTATTAGCTTACGCGATCATATTTTGATCTCATCTATGACAAAGAAATATTGTCAAATATTCATGAAATTTTTTACACATAAATCCTTGACGTGACATGCAATAAACATTTATTATGCATCGCAGTTACTACCAGCGCAATTACATTTTGTGTAAGCGGGAAAAGAAAAAAAAGTACCCACTTGGGTAAAAATGAATAATAAGTTGTGCGGGGCTGCAAATGGAGGACGTCAAATCATATATAAATGGGTTGAGAATGGATGCTGCGACGTATTTACTCAGTAAATTGTCTCCTCACATCACAAAGTAGAATACGTGCACGAGAAATGCTATATATGAAGATGACAGGGATACACGACACAGTGAGTTCTTGCTACTGAAAAGATCTTTTCTAGTCTCCAGTATATCACTCGAATACCGCAGTGAGCAATAAACAAAATAACTCCTGTAACGTGTGAATCAATTTATAACACAGTAAAGGATGAAAATCTGAAACTATATGGGCATTAAGAACTATTTTTAATAATTGTATAGTAATTATGCCCCAATGTGGGCATAAACGTTGTAAATAAATAAAATACAATTCGTATCCCATCAACTATAAAATTTATACAAATGCGTGTGGTAGATGAAAGCGTTGTTTAATGAGAGGCACTGACTACAAAAATAAATTTTCTTCTCTATATCGTTAGCTGTACTACTATAACTCCATTTTCCCACAGTTCTCCAATCTTCTTAACATATTTTTATCATGAGAATGCCTCACATTGTACATTGACTCGTCTGCTTCGTACATTTATATTAATTTTGTTGTTGTCTGAACACACCAACTAAACTTTGCAGCTGTGTTTACAAAGACACAGCAGTCAAATAACAGCAGCGAATCTAGCGCTCAAAGCGGTTATACTTCGCATTGCCCTGAACAGAAGACAAACGACTTTTAAGATGAAATCTACGGCAAGTCTCTAGATTTGATAATTCTTTGATGGAAGACGATTTACGTCATAGTTCCCTACTACAAGTGTCTTTGACGTAAATATCTGACATATCAAATTCGACAAAGAAATATGATCGTGTAATACAAGATTACAAGATCGAGTTTTTTTTTATCGTTGACATTGAATCGTAAAAATGCAGATTCTTTGTAAAAAAGGAAAAAAAGAGAAAAACATGAATAGATCTCAGTTATTACTGGTTCTCCATGGGCTCACTTCGTTTTCCCTGCGCCGCCTAATGCGACTATAAGGAACGCATAATGTACCGTGCATTGTTGCTATAGTCGGCATCTTGTGATTATAAAACGGCGTCGAAGAAACAAATTGTGTCGCTGTAGCATCATCATTGCGAAGTTCACACCACTAACATCACCAATACTGGTAAGTATGACTGTTTTCTACGACGATGCCTTCACCTATCAGTCATTAAAATAATTCCGATACCGTACGTTTTTTATATTCATTATTCTTCTGGCGGGGGGAGGGCGCAGGTCTCTTTGCCACTTTCCTTACGTACGTCACTGGTGTAGGCCTACATCGTCGAATTTTGCCAAAGTGTAATGCGATTATGACAACAATAAGTCTGCAGAATATGTGTATTGTTGGTTTCTCTCGAAAATGCAGAAGAGGAAGTACATGGCAAGCGCAACTACGACAACGTTAGGTATCATTTAATATATTCTCTGACTATTTTAAAAAATCATTTGATATCTGAGTTTAACTTTGACAAACATTCTTTTTAAAAAAACTTTTACCCCTTTAAACTATCATGTTAATATCTCTCCCATATTTTCATAATTTTTTTCTGTTAAAAAACTATCCCTTTTTCTTTTCTTTTTTATTTGTAATGGTATACGTAAAGTCAAGTGACAGCGTCAGATCGCCGTTAGCTTTGCAAAACATCTCTGAAACGCTGCGACTTATGGAAATAACATAAGACAGCAAGGTTGTTGAGAAATTTCTCCTCTAGAAAAACGTTTATCTAATTTTCGTCTCAGATAAACGGTTAAATTTACTGCTGACAAAAGGCCATTTTTAGTGTTACTAACCCATTTTTTGGCGGAAACATTTGAAAAATGGAGGTCCTGGTCGCTAACGGCCAAAAATCACGTCTCTAAAATTTGGTGTCGACCGGTTGAACGGCGCGACGTAAAAAGTGGGAATACGTTACAGACACACATACTGTGTTAATTTGTATGTTGTAAAATTGGTCCTACATTGCCAAGTAATTCTATGGTGCTTATCGAGTGGACCTCATATCAAATATTTTTACTGAATACACGGAAAACAGATGAGCTGCACATACAAAATGATAAATATTGCTGTGCCTGTTGTCAGTAACATTTGCATGTAATGATATTTTCTTTAAAAATAAATAAATAAGGAAACTTACTTTTGCGACTCGCAATAATGGGGTAAAATTTTACGACGCTTCTCGTCGGGCTCCAGTGTTTATGTTGGCAACAGATGAACAATGAAGTGTAGAATTGCGTTAATATCTTTGACGAGCTACAGAGTAAATATTTATTCCTTCGAGCCGTCTTGATTGCACATTTTTATTAGTTAATGACGCGTTTGGCCCTTTAGCAGGGCATCTTCAGATTATCTGCGTGACAGAAGTTACACAAAATTACAAGGCGGAATTACAAACGGTTATAATGGTACATGGGCTTATTTTGTGTTAAGAAGGCAGTATAAATGGTAAACAAAGCTTACATCGAGTGGACCTCATACAAAACATTTTTACTAAATACACGGAAAACAGATGAGCTGCACATACAAAATGATGAATATTGTTGTACTTGTAAGCTTTGTTTACCATTTATACTGTCTTCTTAACACAAAATAAGCCCATGTACCATTATAACCGTTTGTAATTCCGCCTTGTAATTTTGTGTAAATTCTGTCACGCAGATAATCGGAAGATGCCCTGCTAAAGAGCGAAACGCGTCATTAACTAATAAAAATTTGCAATCAAGACGGTTTGAAGGAATATTTATTCTAACTGATTGCTGTTGTACACCATGGATTGGAAATCATTTTGAGTAAATATTTTTGGTGCTCGTTTCACTCGCAGCAAATTTAATACTGTACCTGCTCTATGGTCGACTGGTTCTGGTATGTACCCTTGTCCGTTCAGAAAAAAAAATATTCGTTTTAATTGCAGTTGTCTCGAAAAAACATTTATTGGTCATCTGAGTTGCCATCATTACTATTGGTGCCAACATAACCATTGCAGCCCGGCGAGAAGCGTCGTACAATTTAACCCAATGATAGTTCCATAGCGCACCAAAAGCGATCGTCATAAATAAGGTATCTTTTGAGAGGATGAGTATCTGCTGACCTGCTAGCAGCGCCTTGAGGCGCGCGACGGCGGGCTCTGTGACGTCGGGCGTCTCGCGCAGCTCCTGCGCGGCCTTCTGCTCGAAGTCTGCGCCCAGCTCGCTGCACTCGAAGCGCAGCGTGTAGTCGCCGAGCGGCAGGCAGGCGGTGCGCAGCTTGCTGATGGACATGGCCGCGCGGCTGCAGGCTGCAGGCTGGACTGAGCCTGTGCGGCGCGCGCTACTCGCCTTCCGGCCCCCACCACGCCGCCACGCAGCTGCGGTCACGTGGCGCCGCGCGTTGGCGGGCAACAGCACCGCGCCGACAATCGCACGGCTCCGTCTCCAGCGCCGACTGTCGAGGGGGGGGGGGGGATATCGCAATTTTTGTAAATAAAACGATCGCAGTGGCGTGTTTTAAGGCTCACTGTAGGTTTTCCGTAGGGTTACCATACGTCTGTCTTCAGAAAAGAGGACATTTCTAGATTCATAAAAAACCTTCTTTCGCTCTCTCCCTTTTATTGACAACTCAACTACTATTTGGCCGCGATAACTTGACGATTTTGCTGGTGCTGCCACAAGCAGCGAATATCGGCACTAGTTGAAAGTTATTCTTTTATTTAAAGTGCTGCCAACGTTACAATGGTCCTTGACGCGAAAGATTACTGTAAACATTGTTAGAGTAACGGTTGCAGCACTGCAGCAAGCTGCTTTCCCCTCGCCCTTCACTCCCCGCAGCAGCCGTAATGGAGCTCCCAGCAGCCACCGCGCAAATCGTCAAGTTATCGTGGCCAAACAGTGCTAAGGCCGGTATTACACTATCAAATTATTTGTCAAAGAATTGGACAAAGAAAAATTGGATGTAGTGTAATGGGAACGTCGTCCAATATTTCATCCAATCTACGGCCTCGGCCTAGATTTGATCAAAGAAATCGCTCGCCTTCTGTTTCCTGCAGTGAGAAATGTGACCGCTTGAAGCGCTAGTAGTATACAGCTTCCTTAATTTTATTTGGAGGTTAAGTATCTGACATTACTTGGACAAAATGTTCGTATTCGTAAACATGGCTAGTAGTGGAATGTTTGTGTAGTGTTTTCTAGCAACAACAAAATTTTAAAAAAATCAGATGGAGCGTTGTATAACAGGCGACAAGGCCAATTCACACTGTCCGTCACGTCAATTCGTGTAGCCCAATACCCTGCGGCGAAAGTGAGGTTGAGTTACAATCCGTGATGTAAAAAAGTCATTATATACTATCGGAATTGAAGAAGTAATACCCCTAAATCTTATTTACGGCCGAAACAGATTTTAGAATGTATGATTTTGGTAACTTAGTGTACTAAGTGCTGGGAAGTGAAACAACTTTCAAAACATCGACATCTGTTTGCAAGCGAATCTATGTACACTCTTTGACAAAAAACCTGGCCGCCGGCCGGCCGCCGCTGAGCCTAAGTCCGAGCCGATCGCGACATGGGACAATAAAAGTGGCCGCGCTGATTCGCTCTAAGTCCAGCTATCTGCACAACCTGGCAACACTGCAGACTGCGGGAGTTCATACAGCACTTCTTGTGTGCAGTTAGAAGACAACTGGGTCAGCTCCCACCTTGGTCTTGCGGTAAAGTGCGCGACTTGCATGTTCAGTATTAGCGATCGAAACCGACTGTTGACAAAAATTTTAAATTCACGTCACTCGTTCATGCTGATGCCACATGTGTAAGGGGAGCATATGCGTAACGTATATCATTTTTTGATACACTGGTAATAACATTTGGGCCCAATAACATCGCTGCCTCTGGCCGCAGCACTTGGCAGAGCTCTCCGCGGCCCACTCGCCGGCAGCAGCGGTGGCGGCGCTACACAGCGCTGCCTCGCTCTCTGCCCACAGCGCCTGCCGCCGCTCATCGCCCTGGATACGTAAAATGCTGTAGTGTTGCTAAGTGGTGATCCACAAAAAAGGTTGCGATTCGTATTTCACACAGGATATAACGAAGCAGACCACCTATTTTGAATGATGAGCATATAATACATTACAGAGGCAAAAAATTGTCATTGTCCAAACCAATGGCACTCTCCGATGGTTAACACTTATTTGTGGTTTAAATCTCGATCCTTTTCCTTTCAGAAAAGCCTTTCATGTAATTTGTTATTGTCATCAGTTCATGTGTTTTCATCAAGACACAATATGTAACTCACTAAAATGTTTTAGTGTCGTTGTTTCACTCCGTACGGTAAATGTATGAGCTAAATTATGTGAATGCGTTTCAGTGCACGTTCTAAAGCAATACAGGCACTCTGCAAGGTTCGTGTCTTCATGTCTCATTTCTACAGGAGATATTTCACATCAATGGAGGTGAATTCGAATTTCTTCGAAGGCGTTTGTATGGTGAAGCAAAGAAGACATCTAATACTATTTCCATAATTTGAAGTCGACCTTTCTGAAAGACTTATTGCATAAAGTTTTTCTTATGATTCCGTTAAAGAGTTTCTTCTTGCAATCTGCAGCGTATAAAGTAAAATAAAATGAAATTAAATTCCATCCCCAAACGCGCTTTCTCCAACCAGGATTAGAACTGCCGCCTCACACCAGGCTTGCATCACAAGACACAAGCAGAACCACCCAGCCAACCACACAATGCCAGAGATTCCCCTCAGTCTCTCATATATTCAATGCTTAGCCTCTAACGCATCGTGAAAGAACCTGAAAGTCACCTACACAAATAACTACATTCCTTGACTGCAAAAGTTAAATTTCTGTCTCTCATTTCACGTCGGCATTACAAATCATTAGTCATGAAAGTAGAAAAGGAATGTCAAGTGAACTTAGTGAGACAATTCAGTACCACTTGAGGAAGTAACTGCACTGTCACAGTGTTGCCAAATATCAGTAACGATGTTGCCAGTTCTTAGCTGTACTAGGAAGACCTGTGTAGCGATAAGCGACGCGAAATCGGGCTAGTCTCATGCGGGCTTCTAGACAGGAGTCGCGCATTTCGGTTAATATGCGGCGCTATCTCCTGATAGATTCCGTCGTCACATTTACGATGCAGATATTAAATTCGTCCAATGAGGCCGAAACTAGCGTTTAAGTTTTTTGAAGTTTTACAGCATTATGATATTTCAGCAAATGACTAGAGAAGTTAAAAATACAGCAGCATACTGCAGGTCAAAGTCTGAGATATATAAACTTCCATCACGATTTCAGTTTCACCCCCCCCCCCCAAATGACTAAAACAATTACTTTGTTAGATATCTACAAAACCAATTTTTTATGAGTTACTGGAAATGAACGTTGCATTATCCGTCACTAAACAGTACGGTATCAAACACTTCGCATCTTGAAAGTGACAGTCCACAATATTCTCAATCCTACTAACATCTGGCCTCAATTGGCTGTTAGCCATGCATTGAGAAGAAATGATGATGATTTGATAACTTACCTTCATCAACTTTCAGTGAGTGCTTTTTGTAACAAAACGAAAAAGTAATGCGAACCATCATTTTCTCCAATGATACTGGGCACTGTTTTCCGAAGATGGACTGTATCTACGTTGAGTTTTGTCAAACGCGTCTCACGTTCAAGGAATATTACGTAAATGAATTTAGTCCTCATGAAGCTGTAACAAAACAGAGAATCTGGGAGGTTGCGCATATTCGTATTACCTTGCCATAATACTTGATGCAAAGATGAGCAAAATACAAATTCTTTGGACAGTTTTCTTTGGTTTGTACTCCTTCACTTCGTTGGCTATCTACTGGTTTAATTGAAAATACAGTAATCAAAATTACGCGACTATTTGTCCCACATTTTAATGTCCTTGGTTTTTATTCTGAATGACAGTGATGATTTCTGTTGGAGTGGTTCCATATATCTGCTCCTAATTAATGAAATTTTATTCCCATGACAGATGAAATCAATTAGAACCTTGTGTCTCTATAATGAATTTTCATATGAAAAAAATTAACACCTGAAGATGGGCCTTTAAAAACGTAATAACGGTCTTGGACCAGTAAAGCAACATTCTTAATAAAAAAAGCCGCTGACACGGCTTCAGAATTTATTATTAACTTCATGGGATGACTACATTTAAAGTGATTTCCAAATAAGTTGTTCTAGCTATATTTAAAATTTTACCATCATTTTAGAATAATTGATAAATTCATTTAAGAACATGTTCTTTCGTTTTGTTTCTGATGTCACTTGATATTCTTGAAGTAGGTGGCTGCAGCATCTGCTATGAGGTTTCCAGGAGACAGTTGGCACGGATGAATTTGTTTGACAGTAAGCGGATAAATTAAAGACGTAACGAGACGAAATGATGAGATCCAGGTTTTGCAACAAAACGGCCCCGATTTCTACATTGGCTAGGTTTTCAGAAAGTGACTATTATACAGCTAGACATTACTGCTATAAACCCTACCTCATTTATTTACTCACAGCTGAGTCAGATTGCTCGCAACGTGAAAGAGAGTAGGAGTAGTTAATGTATGAAACGACGTTCTTGAACACAAATTCAGTTAACTACTACAATGAGCATATTATGATGTTAATTTTTCAAAATATTTAATGTAGGTGACAAGAAAAAATCAACTGACTGCAGAATTACATATCAGACTCACATCTACATGATACCGAAGTCGCGAAACAATAGGCCCTACTGCGACGTTGGAAAATCTTGATTACATTGGTGGCCTGATGAACGAGTTTTTGTAGCTGACGTCCTGCATGTTAGGATCCGGATCCGTAATTCCATTCAGGTTCGAGATACTGTGCTCTCCAAATTGCACATATGTCACGTGGCCAGCTATTAAAAATCAGTCAATACCTCATTGAGCATATTACCAGTTTTATTTCTCGGTTTATGGTTGATTCATATGCAGGACTTATCGTTATGTTTACTGCACTCCATTAACTAACTGGCCGAGGGGACTGAGGCGCTCCAGTCACAGTCTGCACGGCCACTACGGTCGGGGGTTCTAATCCCCCCTCGGGCATGGATATTTTTGCCGTCCTTAGTCTTAGCTAGTTCATAAGTAGTTTGTAAGCTTAGGGACTGATTACCCTGAAGTTAAGTCCCAGAAGTTCTACAAACATTTGAACATTTGAACATTAACTAACAATAAGACTCACAATTTGTCGCAGAAAAGTCTTCCTAAATACCCAAATTTGTCCAGTTTCCTTCGAGTTTGCTTCCTAATAAAATAAAATGTCCACAGGCCAATATGGAAATTACAAGCGACCTGTTATTGACAGAACATCTTGCTACGATAAATAGCGTTCGATTTGAATTTTTTGAGCACGTTCCTTAATGAGGTACTCAATGGATTCCGGACCTGTCTTTGTTGCCTGCCTCGTTGATTTCATAAAATGTTACGTAGTCTCATGACCGGATGCGATTTAAACATAGTTTTAATTGCAACGTGTTCATTACAGCGCGGTGATAGGTTCCAAAGTACAAACTTAATGGAGACTTTTAGGTGCCAGGTATCTCACGTCGATAGATTATCATTCGATCGGTGTCGTCGCAGATAGCGGACGACATTAATTTACTATACATTGCAATGTTCAATGCAATTCGTGAATTTCATTTATTTTTTATCTTAAAGTCAAAACGCGTACGTTCCAAGAGGTCTACCGAATATCTGTTAGGCTCCTTTTGATGGCTTCCTCTGTTCAGAACGAAAACTATTCCTCCAGCAGGCGCGCTCCGCCTTCTCCGTTTCCAACGCGCGCGCCTTCGCTCGCTCGTTGTGCCGCATTTACCAAAACGACCGTGGCTGCCCCCACCGCGTCATACCTCATATCGACTTCAGAAAGGTAATAAAATGAATTACCCTTCACGTTGGTGGCCAGTAAACGCTACTGTTAGCATTACTCATGATGCAAGAACACTTTATGTTCCATTGTTACTATGATGTCTGACATAGCTATTAAAAATTCGAAAATTTATTGGAACTATCCTTAACGCGGTACCAATTATCGAGTGGACAAAAGTTACATTATACGTCTTAGTCTATTTTTAAAGGCATGCATTTTCCATCTGAATGATTATTTTACACTTTTCAAATTTTGTATGTGTGAAATTTTTCATTCAGTTTCAACCGTTTTTATGAGAATACAACAGTGACATTCGATACATTTGTTTTATTTCTATTTCACTTGACCCCTCTTATGTATTAGTCACGAAAAGATCGCGAAGGTAAAAGATAGGGCGATATGAACTCCCACTAAGTCTTACCAGAAATAGTTTTAACTGCAAGCCATTCACGACTGGAAGAGAAACAGGCGAAAACAGCAGGTTGTATAAAAATTACCCTCCACCACACACCAATTAAGAAATGGCGTTAATGAAGCAGTGTCATCCAGTTCTAAGTTAAGTTGAAAGTTCACGGTCTCTTGTTCAGAGGGAAGTTGGTTTGAAATTAACTGCAAAATTTGTACCAACACACGGAAACATGAACAAAGTAAGCTCTATTGCACACGAGACACGAAAGAAAGAAGGAAGGTTACGATTTAACTTCCCCTCGACAAGGGGGTCATTAGAGCGAAGCAGAAGTTCGGATTGTCATGATAAGGATGTGGAAGGAAATCGTCCGTGCCCTGCCGCAGGGACCATTCCGGCATTTGCCGAGACTGATTTAGGAAAGTCATGGAAAACTCAAATCGAAATGGACGACGGCCAGTTCGATGCGCCGTGCAGCCGAATATGAGCCCAACTCGCTCCGTAGCAAAAACGAATGCGAGTAAAAATTGCATTGTCACACGGTTATGAGTTACGTTAATTAAGTTTCTGGCCTATCGTTAGTATAAAATCAATTGTGAAATGTGTAACAAAAACACAATAGACAATAAAGCAACCTAATAATCACGTGTTACAACGATTAAAATTGATCGATGAAATGTGCCATGGTTCAGAACAATATTAGGGAAAGCAATTGCACTGTTGCTTGTTAAAAGATAGTAAATAAAAGTATTGACGTATCTCTTATTCATTGATTTTGAACAGATGCCCTAGGTTGCGCAAGGCTGTAATTTTAGCGCTATCATAAAAATTAAATGGACTGAGTACAAAATTTGTAAATAAATTTGATCCAAATTATCATTATGAATGAAGTTAATAAATGAGCAATCCTTGAAGGTCCTCTGCCTACGTATGGTTTTCAAATTAAGGGTGTTAAAAGAAGTGTTCCAGCTTTTCAGAGGAACTTTTACGGATGAAACAAGACTAAAATTAACGTTATACATTAGCTCTAAGTCGCTTATATTAATGGACATGAGAACTTGTTGATCTTCAATATTGTGAAACATATTGAACAAACAAATATAACGGTAATACAAAATACAAATTCAGAGATCAACTTGAAATAAAAACTAATGGTACTAACAATAATAAAGCACAGCAGTTCAAACACTTCACGAGGAGAGTTATAGGGAAAATATGTGTTTAACAATATTAAGGAGATGAACAGCAAGAGCAAACTGTTTACGGTTACGAACAATATTCGTACAAGTAAATATACCAACGGTGGAAATATGACCGCCTACTGCGAAATGAATTATGTGGAGCACATGTTTTCTTTCGACTTGAAATCTGGGATCGGCAGAGACAAAGTATTATCCATCTAGAGTCAACGGAAAATGTAATGCGGTTGGAAACGACCAAAGGTAGCTACTAGCAGAGAAAAATATATCTCGTTATTTTGTGAGAAGTAAAGGCGCATATAAACTGAAAGAATGTAAATACACGGGAAAAATAAAATATGCAAGTTTCTTAGATATGACTTCTTTCTACAACATATAATTCCATCTCTTCTGCACAGGGGACTAGCTACGCGAGCCTAACTCTACTATGACAGAGAACCGTCCGCTTCTCTGCCTTTCGTGGAGATATTTCAGATGAAAGTGTTCTGCCCATATACGAATGACTTAAGATAACCAAACGGTTTGGTTTATAGGACAATTTCACTTTTGGCGGTTGCAATTACTTTACAAATAACAGATCGAATGAATGGAGTAATTCGAAGGGAAACTAATTATTACAATTACTTTGAATCACCTGCAAATATAAAAATATTTAAGACAAAAAGTACTTCTGAAGCAACATTAAACACTAACATTATAATGCACCTAAACAGGGGCATCACTATACGAAGAAAACAGTTTCTTATTGGGAAAGGTTATGCGGATGTAATAGAAGTCACTATATTCTGCAGCAAAAGCCGTCTTGTCAATTTTATGATTATCGGTAAAAACTTGCGTAACAGCTGCTCTAGGACGGTACCCGCCAGATGCTCATTTTGGTGATATTCATGGAATGTGAGCCGCGTATGACAAGACTGAACGTATATACGTCCAATTTGGGACAAAAGTCCGTAGGAACTTTGGAGAAAGTAGTCATTTCACACTTTCGCCGTTTCGTTGAAAGAAACTCTCCCCGGATGTTGATGAACGTAAGTCATCTATTCATCAGCATTTTCAATGATGTTGTATGCTTTCGGACTCGAGCCTTACATAGAATGGGCGTTGGCAGCGCAGCATGGATAAAAGCCAGTTGAAGCAAGCTGTTGGTAGGAATGAGGGTATTGTGGAATGGCCAAGAAATTCTTCCTACAGCTTAGCAGTATTGCTTATGATGCTAGGAAACTCTGATCGTTCCCTTAGTTCCACAATTCGGGGTATTTTCCAATATTCATGAGGATATGAGATTAGTCATTGCATTTAAATGACTCTGTTATCCTGAATTAAATTTTCGACTGCAGAAAGGTCTACCCCTCCTTAAATTGCAAACAATTTAGTGTTTCATGTCGGGACTGTCTGTATTAACTGCCAATAAATGTCAGATAACTGAACGAGTAATCTCATTTTAGCTCAGTGGCGCAGTTCTCGTTTTCTCATCTACAGCAAGCATAGTTGATTAGTGAGGTATCGTTGTACTAGTGATGTGTGTGGCTTCAGGTCTATTTTTCTCCTCTGAAAAATATCCTAAATGGCATTCAGCAACGAAATACCAAAACTCATTGCAGTGTGTCAACCAAGAGATCGTCATTTTCTATTGTTATTGTAATCTTTATCATTCTGTTGTAATGCCGTAACCATCATTGATTACTATCATTATTACCATCATTATTATCATTAATTCAGTTGCAAAAGCTTTCATTCTCATGTGGCCAAGAGACCAGAAAGAATGTGTGGTTTGACGAAAAATAGGACAATAGGAGAAAGTAGGTAAAATGTTTGTAAAATTTTCTGTTGATTTAACATCGTGACGACAGATACTAAGCCACAACACATGCAAGTCATAGGTTGCAACGTTCGAAAAATCCATCAGACACATGGGTTCGGATTCTCATCATCATTTGTTGGCCCATCAAGGCTGTAACACTACGAAATCAATAAGCTGCTTCGTAGTCTATAGATTATATGTATATGTTTGCAAAGGAAAGACATCAGAATTGCACGTTTCCCACATATACAGTTTCGTTTCTGTGTTCATGGCCGTAATTTTAAATATCCAGTCTTCTGAATACTTAAGTGAAATAATTACTGTGTTGCACAAATAATCAGTTAACTATGTTTCTTCTGGCTTTCAAGTAAACCAACACGTGGAAGACATGAAATATTACTTGTACAGTCGTAAGTCTTCATTTTGAAACGCAGTCGCTTTCAAGTTGCGAAGTTTTTCGAGACGGATGGGGCATCATTGATTTCCAGTAACTTTTCATAAAAAAATTAGCCTTTGTCGAAATGTATCAAAGCAATTGTTTCAGCCTTTTTTTGGGGGGGGGGGGTAAAATTGTAATCGTGATGCATGTTTACGTATCTCTGTCTTTGATTTGCCGTATGTTGCAAGCACAATATCAGTATTTTTAACTTCTCTAGTCATATCATAATGCAGTAAAGCTTCAAAAAATTTAAACGATAGTTTCGGCCTCATTGGACGAATTTAATATCTGCATCGTAAATGTGACGACGGAATCTATCAGGAGATAGCGCCGCATATTAACCGAAATGCGCGACTCCTGTCTAGAAGCCCGCATGAGACTAGCCCGATTTCGCGTCGCTTATCGCTACACAGGTCTTCCTAGTACAGCTAAGAACTGGCAACATCGTTACTGATATTTGGCAACACTGTGACAGTGCAGTTACTTCCTCAAGTGGTACTGAATTGTCTCACTAAGTTCACTTGACATTCCTTTTCTACTTTCATGACTAATGATTTGTAATGCCGACGTGAAATGAGAGACAGAAATTTAACTTTTGCAGTCAAGGAATGTAGTTATTTGTGTAGATGACTTTCAGGTTCTTTCACGATGCGTTAGAGGCTAAGCATTGAATATATGAGAGACTGAGGGCAATCTCTGGCATTGTGTGGTTGGCTGTGTGGTTCTGCTTGTGTCTTGTGATGCAAGCCTGGTGTGAGGCGGCAGTTCTAATCCTGGTTGGAGAAAGCGCGTTTGGGGATGGAATTTAATTTCATTTTATTTTACTTTATACGCTGCAGATTGCAAGAAGAAACTCTTTAACGGAATCATAAGAAAAACTTTATGCAATAAGTCTTTCAGAAAGGTCGACTTCAAATTATGGAAATAGTATTAGATGTCTTCTTTGCTTCACCATACAAACGCCTTCGAAGAAATTCGAATTCACCTCCATTGATGTGAAATATCTCCTGTAGAAATGAGACATGAAGACACGAACCTTGCAGAGTGCCTGTATTGCTTTAGAACGTGCACTGAAACGCATTCACATAATTTAGCTCATACATTTACCGTACGGAGTGAAACAACGACACTAAAACATTTTAGTGAGTTACATATTGTGTCTTGATGAAAACACATGAACTGATGACAATAACAAATTACATGAAAGGCTTTTCTGAAAGGAAAAGGATCGAGATTTAAACCACAAATAAGTGTTAACCATCGGAGAGTGCCATTGGATTGGACAATGACAATTTTTTGCCTCTGTAATGTATTATATGCTCATCATTCAAAATAGGTGGTCTGCTTCGTTATATCCTGTGTGAAATACGAATCGCAACCTTTTTTGTGGATCACCACTTAGCAACACTACAGCATTTTACGTATCCAGGGCGATGAGCGGCGGCAGGCGCTGTGGGCAGAGAGCGAGGCAGCGCTGTGTAGCGCCGCCACCGCTGCTGCCGGCGAGTGGGCCGCGGAGAGCTCTGCCAAGTGCTGCGGCCAAAGGTGGCAATGTTATTGGGCCCAAATGTTACTACCAGTGTACCAAAAAATGAAATACGTTACACATATGCTCCCCTTACACATGTAGCATCAGCATGCACGAGTGACGTGAATTTAAAATTTTTGTCAACAGTCGGTTTCGATCGCTAATACTGAACATGCAAGTCGCGCACTTCACCGCAAGACCAAGGAGGCAGCTAACCCAGTTATCTTCTAACTGCACACAAGAAGTGCTGTATGAACTCCCGCAGTCTGCAGTGTTGCCAGGTTGTGCAGATAGCTGGACTTAGAGCGAATCAGCGCGGCCCCTTTTATTGTCCCATGTCGCGATCGGCTCGGACTTAGGCTCAGCGGCGGCCGGCCGGCGGCCAGGTTTTTTGTCAAAGAGTGTACATGTACGTCAGACAATTTTTGTAAGGAAATAAATAGACCCTATTTAGTTTATCAGCAATGTTTCCCCCCTTAAATTGTTAATAACGTCATAAACAATTTAGATTATCCTCTTTGTCAGTGCTCACATTTTCCATTTAAAACGTTATTTAACGAAAAAGTTGCTTTATCAACTTGACAATCTTATCCGTATACACTGTTTGAGTCAGCCTTTTTGTTACTCTAATGCAAACTGTGGAGGATGAAGAGCGACAAAATAATTAGCAGTGAACGGCCTGGCTGTTCTGCCGACAGCATAAAAAAGAAAAAAAAAAAAAAAAAAAAATCCTCGCGGTCCCGTAACAAATTTTATTTATTTCGCTCTGACACCCATGGTTTCATCCAATTGTGTTTTTTTTTCCTCCTCTTCTAAATGCTGACACAACGCAACTGTAGTATAAACAACAGCTGAGCATTACACCGCCATTTTGAAACAAATTTGACAAAATATTGGATGATAGTGTAATACCCCCTTTTGCGATTCATCCAATGTCTTTGTCAAAAAATATGACCAATATTTCATTCAATTTTTTCGTCCAATTCTTTGTCCAATAATTTGATAGTGTAATACCGGCCTAAGGTAGGTGCGCCAAATAAGGCCACCTTAAGGTTTGACAATTTTTCACCGCCAAACTAGTCAGCTGATTAAGTTGAAACTTGACATTTCCTAGGAATAGCCCTTGAGCTACTAAGAAATAAATTTTCTGATCATTCAAAGCAGTGGAAGTATGTTCTAGACTGAAATTTAAAAAACATAACAGATGGCCTTATTGGGATACACGGGGTTCCCAATAACGCCACCCCATGTACCCCAACATGGCCACATCTAGAGAAGGAGGGGTTTGGGACTGTGAAATGCTGAATACACAGACAAAAAACTTTTATTACGTATTACATGAAAAAGCAACACAGAAAAATTCAGACAGAAACTAATTATTCTATTTCACAGTTGGGACAAAAATATTTTTCAACAGTATCTCCCTTGTCGATCCTGGCACAAAGCTGATGAACATATAGTCCACAGAGTGAACAGCGAATCATATCTTCTACCAAGTCCTTAGTGCAGATAAAACAATACCAAGAAGAAGATTTTGAGGATCTGGGGGCTGCTTGAGATCTTTTCTTCAAAGTTTTTGATGTCGTGTTGTGTTGTCCCCGTGTTGGTGTTTGAGGTTTCTCTTGGAATAAACTACGGCTTAAATTGTTCCCTACGTCATTCAAACTTTTTCTTCTCCGGGTGCGACTCTTATTCATTTTTGGGGTTTTTAAGATGTCGGTGAAGGATCTACCAGAAGATGCTGAAAGGTGAGCTGAGAGTTCTGTTTCAGTAGGCTTCTCACATTTGACTTGTGAGATCGGTTTGTTCACTTTCACTTCATCAGCTATATCGGTTTCACCAGGTTCCATTGAAGGCATAGCTTGCATCCCCGATGTGTCAGCCAGAACGGTACTGTTTTCATCGCATCTATGGAGTCATCATCCTCCATTACCCTTGTCATGAAATCGTTCACGTCGGGGGTCCGTGTAAGTTCCGGCTTTTCTTTCTCTGTGATTTCACTGGGAGCAAAACGTTCAGGAGGAATGATATTCAGGGCAAATCCGTACTCCGGAACCCATCAGTTACTTTGCTTCATGTCCAAGCTCTTGCCCACTTTTGAGAAAAGTTTTCCGAATGATATTTTCGTTATTCGTCTGGCAGGGTTATTTTCCCAGTATCTAAAGACTTCGTCATCCCAAAATGACTCAACGGATTTTAACACAGACCTATCCATTGGATAGAGGGCAACGGTTGTGTTGCTTGGAAGACAGTAAAGATAGGATAAACAGTTGTGAGAGAGCCCAATACGGTCACCCTGGCCAGCATGGCCTTATTGGTCTACAAACCGTTTTTTGCCCATCCCGTGAACATTTCTACAATGTCTAACAAGCTCTTCTCAGAATACCTCAAAGGTTTCAAATCTACAAGAAATATGCTTAAAAAAATCACCAGTTTATAAAGCAGCCACAAAAATTAATTACTCCAGAGCTTAGCAAAAACTTACCTCCGTAGCTCAACGAAAACCTCCAAAACGAAAGATACACTTCTGCAGTTGAATAACGGAAACCAAGGCGCTTCTTGTTTTCATTTGATACTAGGACATCGTTTCCGGACATGTAGGTGCTGCAATCCGACGGATTTGAATGGAAGTTTCTGAAGTAAAGGGGGGTGGCCTTATTGGGGACTGTGGCCTTATATGGCGCACCTACCTAAGTGTTGCCTTTAACCCTTTCGCTACGGTGAACTTCTGCAGAAGTCGGGAGCGAATGTGCTCCACAGCCGGTGGACTGCTGCAGCAGTCGAGTGCTGCCTGTGCCGCCCAGCCGGTGGACTGCTTTGGCAGTTCCGCCTCGCGTCATATTTCTCCAGTTCACTATACGCTCGACTTGTGTGGAAGTTTGACTTCCACATGCGTTGTCTGTAGAGCGCAGAAGAAGCGGATGCAGACTAAAACGTGTTGTGAGGAATGCAATACGACACTTTGCGCTAGAGTTGGCTACGGTTTCATGGTTTCGAAACCAGGTTTCGATACACACAACACTTTCAGTGTTTCGAAACCGGCATCTTTCACGATTTAATTCCGTTCTGTTTCGGATCACATTCGCGGTCGATTGTCGATACACTGAAACCGTTTCTTCCTGTCGGTTTCACGGTTTCGTGTCGGTTTCACAACACCAGTGTTTCAAACCACTAATGCAGAAAGGCGGAACAGACTAATGGTATCGAAATGTGGTGTTTCATTTTACTGAAGAGAGTGCCAAATAGTAGCTGACACTCGTGAGTCTGCAGCTTATGATTACTGAAATCAAGATTCGTTTGCAAGAGACTGCTGTATTCCGAAATGACATAATGTCTGCTTTAGAAATGTAAAAGAACACTAAAACAACGTTCACTATTTGCATTGAAATAACCACTTAAATTCTAGGTTTATCTACCATTTTAAAAACACTAGAGAAACTACATTTAAAAAAAAAAAAAAAAAAAGATACAACATGAAGCCTGAAATGACATTTTTATACGAACAAGGGTACATCGCATATTTAATCTCGTGTTAAAGAGTTAGTTTCTTACGAGTGAAAACGATATTGCCTCCAATTGTCTGTCATGTTAATCGAATTGCGGCGGTGGTGTGATGGTCAAGACGTAGAAGTGGTGAACCTGTCTCTTATTTTATTATTTTTGTAATTCCATAGCATTATTTGTGATTGTTTAGTGTGCCCTTTATTCCCTATAATTTATTTAGTATGTATAGAAAGTAGCATTTATGATCCATCACTGTAACATGCGTACCGTATTGCAGTTTGTGAGTTCCTAGCGGGGTAAACTTTACCAACCATACCGGCGGCCTCGTGTGACTATGTTGGCAACATCAACAACACGGGAGAAAATCTTTATCAACAAGTTTCGTACAGACCAAGAAGTAAATATATACTCTATGGTTGACAGGTTCTTGTATGTACCCTTGTCCACATAGTGAAAAATATTGCCCTCCTAGAACGAAGATTTCAGGATAAAACATACATTGCTTCACGGTTTCATGGTTTAGAAACAGTGTTTCGAAACCACAGATGGTACGGTTTCATTGGTTTCGAAACAGTCAGATGTTTCAATTATCCCATCTCTAGTTTGCGCCTTTCCCTGCTTCAAGATTTACCACACACAAAAGAATTTTTGAAATGTAACACTGTGAAATGATATTCCCGCGATGTAATGCTATTGAAATGTAACGTAAAGCAATTGTAAATAAATATTATTTAACAATCGAAATCTGCGTTTATAGTAACGAAGTGCACACCCCACCAGAGCTAAATAAAAAACTTGGATATTTTAAAATTTACGAAAAAATTACGCGAATTATCTGAAAGAAGGAAGAAAACTGTTTCTGTTCCAAATGAATTTTCCCTAATAAATATATAGCATAAAGTCCAATAACTGCGATAACACTGAGAGTGTGAAAGCAGGACAGAGCAGCGCCGTGGGGAGTGCGGAAACTGCGCCGTACAGCGGGCACGGCCGGGCGCGACTGGCGCTCGTCCACAGCGCACGGCGCAACAATCACGGCGCCGGAGCGAAAGGGTTAATGTATTATCAGAGTCTTGTTTGTAATACATCTTAGCCATCTTACGAAATTTGTTCATCTCCTTACAAATTAAGAAGCTTGAAAAGTTGAGACCTGTAGAAAGAATTACATGAGTACATAGCAGTGAAGCCCTAATATTTCATCACTTCACCATTTGTTATCATCGTCTTAAGTGCTGAACATTTTTTCCATACTTGTAACAAACCTTGCCGACCACCCCTGTTTTCACCTGAAATTTTTTACGATGCATCATTTGCGGAAACCATAGAACTGTTGACTGTAATATCGTCACGAATAAACAAACTGTAAAACTTATCTAAGCGTACCTTGATATAGCTGTGCTCCCATTTCGGATCAGACCGACGTGACTATATACATGATTAGCATCTACATTCTACTGAGTGAATGGAATGTGTAAGGCCCAGGTAAAAAAAGCAATGAATAAAATAAACTTATAATGTACCGTACAAAGGCTCCCAATTAATTATTAAAACCTACTCAGTTTTTAGGACAAAAGCTTTTCAAAACACTGTTTATGTAGATACGTCTCTTTGGTTCTAAACAGGCGAATGGTGAAACGGCAATGGTGACTGTGGCATCTGACCTTATTTGTATGAAGTTTTGAACAAGTCTTTAACTTTTGTATAACGAACATTGCACTAGCTTTTGATCTTAAAGTCGTTAGTGTGGTTGACAGACAACACACAGAACTGCTGAGTCCCATCACGAAGACTGAACGTCTTATTTCTTGGTGTGACACAACACCTCGACCGGAGATAGGAGGGGAGAGTTCATATTGTTATACGTGTATTACACTGTGATTTGCATTATTGGAGACGTATGGTTTTAATTGGCCGCCTCGAAGCTCGTATTCCGCGACAATTGCCACGCCAATTATTTCAATACTTCCGAAGTAGCTTGACCTCAGAGCAGCGACGGCACAGAAACGAGAAAATTCAAAAATCACATTCTTCAAGAAAGGTTAAATTCTCCAGAGTTAGTGATTGTGACAGTTCAGAGAGTTATATTTACGCACTTTCAAGTTGAAGCAGTTGCACAACACAAAAAAGAGGACATATCCCCATTTTGTTAAAAACCCGGCCGGACCATTTTTAGGGTCCGAAAAAGAGGACATGTCCGGGTAAAAGAGGACGTCTGGTAACCCTTGTTTTCCTGTAGTTTTATAATATTTCTGCAAATATAAATAATAAACAATTATGGACGATACTATTACGAGTCTACTGCTGTGATATTAATGCACTCTACACGGAACATTCTTTATCACCGTATTTAATATATACATACTATCTTACACCCGCGGCTCCGCTCGCGTTTGGTTGATTATGATAGATAATGCGCGAAATGTCAAATCGATTTTTTTTAAAGAAAGAAATTAAAAGAAATTTTAAGATTACTTGACATAGTCTGGTGTGGAGGCGACCTAATTGTTTTATAGTTTTCAAAATGACAAGCCAAGATCGCTCACTGACAATTTATTAAACGACGACCGGTTTCGGTGCACTGTGTCACCATCATTTGGTCACATATAAGTTATAATCTGGTCATCTTGTTAAAAAATTGGGTATAAAATAACAAGTGCAACATTGCACTTAGCCATTATATAAAAAATATACATAAGTTAAAAAAATGACAGCTTGTAAGATACTGACATCCCTGAAATTTCTAGTTTTCATTTTTCGAATGTAAACTAGAATTTTCAGAGTTGTCAGTATTTTGTAAGCTGTCATGTTTTTAACTTATGTATATTTTTTATATAATGAATAAGTGCAATGTTGCATTTGTTTTATTTAACAAGATGACCAGATTATAACATATATGTGACCAGATGATGGTGACACAGTGCACCGAAACCGGTCGTCGTTTAATAAATTGTTAGTGTGCGATCTTGGCTTGTCATTTTGAAAACTATAAAAGAAATTTCTTTTTACTACTTTATTTATGTATTCCATGTACTTATTCGTATGCTTATCCTTACAGAGAAATAGCAGAAGACATTGTAGCACGCATAGACCAAAGATATGGTCTGTGGAATCTCCGTTTCGCTGTATGTAACCTCCTTGCTTCAAACGTCACTGGCCTTCAGTCCGAATTTTTTTTATAATTTGACGACTTTCAACCAGCACATCTTCCACCCCCTTATAGCTGTCGACATGGAACTGCTATGGTGTACAACGGGAGACTTCGGACAACAATTACACAGACCATTCGTTTACGTTCTGTAGTTTTCGCTGCAGAGCGAAATATTAACACACACACGTAGAATTTTATATACACCGATTACTTTCCATCCCAATATATTCCACCCTTTTATCATTATCAACCCTCAAGCAACTATGCAACCAATAAAACCATTTTCAAAGAGTAAATATAATTTTCAAAGAGTAATTATTGTTCCGCATTTCGCGTTATATTCTTGAAATTACTAAATATCTATCAGATTGCTATAAAACCGTGACTAAAACATTCCTCAGGTATAAATTAGTAACTGTACAGATATTTAAGTCTCTGCGTCTTGTCGTTCGGATGCGATAAGCGTATACCGAACGGACATTCACATTAATGTATATAGATAAATAGCTATTCGATCGCCATAAAACCGTGCCTAAAGCCTTCCCCAGGTAGACATCAGTAACTGTACAAATTATTATCTCTTAATGGCTTGTGGTTCAGACGTGATAAACGTACACCAGACAGACATTCACATTTATAGATATAGATAATATTATTCGTTGGGACCAACTAGGACCATGTTAAGTCTTTGCTGCACTTACAAGGAAACCTCCCCATGGCAGTCCCCTCAGGTTTAGTTAAAGTTAGCGCAGCGGATAGGTCTTGAAAAACTAAACACAGATCAATCGAGAAAACAGAAAGAAGTTGTGTGAAACAATGAAAAAAAAAAATAAATAAAAACCGAGCAGTCCATGCGAAAGGTAAGCAATGTCCAGCATATTGTGAGGATAGTAGTGGTCCCGTGGCTACCGTAAGGTACTGCGGAGCGAGAGGTCCTTGGTTCGAGCCTTCTCACAGTCGAAAATTTTAATTTTTTCATTTTCAGACAATTACTATCTGTCCGTCCGTCAGATGCAAGATAACTGCGCCGTAGTATGGAGGCGCTACGTCTAACATCGAAAACACACGACGTCAGTCAACTACAGTGCACGGCGGAGAGGATTTCTACTTACGAGGCTCTCTGGCTGGCAGTTGGCAGTTCGATACTTTGGACGAGAGTGTATTAATTACGTGACTCTTATTCCGTGGGCAATATGAATACATCAAATATAGCTCGCGACTTCAATAATAAGGTCACTGATTATTTTCCGAACTTTACGGAATCCAACTCGCGCGTCCTCAATGAACTGCACAATACTGCTCTCGTCTAGGCAAAACGTTAGCACCTACACCTTCCAACAAACGGCAAAAATACATATAAACCTTTCTCAAACGTTTTCTCGCTTACACCCCTCCTTACCCCGCCTAAAAAAGAAAAAGAAAATTATTAATTAAAAAAAATTAAAGAGAAAACGTTTGCCGCTTACTATATTTCGGACGTTGGTTTGGTAAAAGTTCTGCACAGCCGCGCGGGAGACCGTTGACAAATGCAGCTGTGGCGAGAACGATTTCGAAGTTCTATGCCACGGGTTGTCTAGACGATAGACCCAATAGTGGTCTGGAGCCACGTTACGGATCGCGCGGCCTCCCGCGTCGGAGATTGTCCTTCGGTTAGCTTAACTTAGTTTACGTAGTTTGTAAGACTAGAGACTGATGATCAACGTAGTTTGGTCCCATAGGATTACATTTGAACATTGTTTTTTTCTTTACTATCACTGAATATATTGGCTGCAAAGTTTGCAGACATCGACAACTGAAGGCAATTACAAAATTATTTTGCAGTGTGACACCTAATTTATAAGCACGAATAAACAACTTTTAAAACAAGTTTTAATATTCTCTTTTTCAGTGACAAACATTTTTAATTTAATTGAAAAAAAAAAGTGTCAGTAGGTAGTCCTCATAACACTCTGTCGTGTTATGTCGGAAAGTTATGAAATACATGACTTTCATTCTGACGGGCTGTCTCACATGGTAGAAAACGTTTCAGCAACAATTCGCGGGCCACGGCTGCCGTCTCCCCTGCTCACCAGCAGTGCGCATGTGCTTAAAACCAGACACACACTTCTGATTGGCTAATGCGAGCAGATCTGCCAACAGCACCCGAATCGCTACCGAAAGGCTTACAAAATAGGGAGATATATTTGAGTTTAGCTTTGACAAACGTACTCTTTTTTAATCTTTTACCCCTTTAAACAATTATTTTAATATATCTCCCATATTTTCATTATCTTTTTCCGTTAAAATATCATCACCTGTCTTGCCGTGGTATTTCGTCGTCTTCACAAGTTTATTTCCTTTGTAATGGTGTAGGTAAAATCAAGTGACAGCGTCAAATTACCGTTAGTTTTGCAGACATCTCTGAATCGGTGCGAGTTATGAAAATAACATAAGACAGCAAAGTTGCTGAGAAATTTCTCCTCTAGAAGTACGTTTATTCGGTTTTCGTCTCAAATGGACGGTTAAGGCGTTATTTGCAATTGTATTTACTGCTATCAAAAGGCCACGTTTAGTGTTACTAACCTACTTTTTGACGGAAATATTCGAAATAGGGACGTCCTGGTCGCTGACGGCCAACAATTACGTCTCTTAAAATTTGGTGCCGATCGGTTGAACGGGAACATGTTACAGACATACATGGTTGAACCTCCGTTATTTTTCCAAATATTTTGAAACCATTAGAGATATAAAAAAAATACATAAGAGAAGAAATCTATTGAGAATTTTCTATTAAATTTCAAGCTGTCAAAAGACAATCGTGGGAAATTGTGAAATGACTCTTGATAAAAACTTCCTGTGTCTCACTTCTCTCGTCTTGGCTTGCAGATAAGCCCGGCTTAATGTGATGAAATAAAACGGCTAATTATAAATAATTTGTTGCCTAGTAGAAGACAAATCAGCTATAGACTGTACACGATCACAGCAAGTCACATAAGTATGATGTACTCCTTAAAAAATCAGGGATGTAATAAATTCATGACATAAAAAAAAAAATATGATACAAATCAGACATGCCCACATTACATCAGGACTCATGTCCTCTGTTACACTTCATGGCACCGAATCATTTTACAAATTCCTTCTCATGGGGCAATGTAAAACTGAATTTTACATTTGTAATCCCTTTAACAGAGTCGCTGTTATCAGTCTATTTTTCTGTATTATCCATTGTGCCAATGTTTAGATCAACGTAACAGCAAAAAGTGGAAAGGACTGTGCAGTTTTAATCGGTTCTCTAAACTGTCTACATATCTTTTGGTTTGCTTCACATTTTCCGTTGGAAGCAGCTATGATCTTTTTTCTCTAGATTTGAAAATTGGCCATAAACTATTAGCATATTTAATTACAATTTTTTATCCAACAGAAATTTTATGCATTCTTACACGTTACGTCCAGATCGTAAAAATCAGCCCATTAAATGGTTGCATCCTCATTTTTCAGAAGCTCAGACCGAAACATCGATTGTGAGCGTGAAACGTAGGTATGTAATGTTGATAACGTTCAATGTCTGCAACGCATATCTTTGGTTCCGCGGGGATAATCTTTGGTATGCGCTGCCCCGCATTTGAGCAGAGAGTGTGGTTGCTGGCCACCGTCAGGTGAGCAGGAGTAGTGTTGTGCAAGCAGCCATGGAATGAGGTCGCAAATTGCAGTATGAGCTTGCATCATTTGTTATGTGTGATAATGTTGAGAAAAAACTCGAATTTCAAAATGTTCTGAGATTATTAAGAATAGCCGCGGTGGAGTAGCCGAGCGGTCTAAGGCGCCTCGCTGCGGAGCACGCGGTAGCTCGCCGTCGGAGGTTCGAGTCCTCCCTATGTCATATATGTGTGTGTGTGTGTGTGTGTGTGTGTGTGTGTTTGTGTGTGTGTGTGTGTGTTGTCCTTAGGTTAGTTAACCTTAGCTTAAGTAGTTTGTAAGCTGATGACCACGCAGTTTGGTCCGATAGATTTACAAACATATGAGCATATATGAAGAATAAAGGTAAGGAGAGTCATTATTTACATTATTAGGCGCTTCGCGTAATTGTAATCCTAGAGACATTCAACACGAAGGGCTTAATTTTTATATTTTATTTTGATTCTTTAAATGATTAAAAGTATAGTTCAGGAATATAGTATGTTTTTAGTGTACAAAAAACGGAGGAATTGTGACGTAGACAATTTCGATTTTTTTTCAAAACATGTTTGTAGAGTCTATGGGACTTAACTGCGGGGTCATCAGTCCCTAAACTTACAAACTACTTATGAACTACTTACAACTAAGGACGGCACAAATATCCATGCCCGAGGGGGGATTCGAACCCCAGACCGTAGTGGCCGTGCAGACCGTGACTGGAGCGCCTCAGTCCCCTCGGCCACCGCGGCCGACCGATTTTTTTTTTATAATGTACTAGCTGTTTTTTCTTTTGTTGCTAGTAACGTGAGATTGATCTTTATTGGAAAATAACAGTAGAAGTAATGACTTTCTGGAGAGATTGGTGTAAGGCATTTCCCCAGTTGTAATCACCATTTTTATACAATATTGTTTAAGTTCATGTTCTCCGTTTATGAAAAACAGATAAAGCGCTTCACTTTAAATTCCAACCTCAGGTCTGTTTCGTGTTAGTCGTTCATCCCAAAACTTAATTAATTATTTGTTTTAAATACTACAGAGATGGACAAAATTAGTATTTGTGTAGTTATTGGATTCGCATTTCACACCTGCGAATTCTGTAGCTACCTTTTGACCTTGCAGCAGCAGCATTTTTTGGCAGTAACTGAGAGCAGTTGCACATGTTTCTATGCGTACAGGTAGGTCATGAAATCAGTGAAAATCGTTAAATGAGAATTCAAGAATAATGTAGATATATGCAATTGTCGAATTCAGATCTAACTGGTAACTTCTGCAGAAAGCTGGTGTCCTATTGTCCAAACAATTGCAATCTTTAATGACACAGCTAATTTCCTACCGGACATTGCCCATTCTATGAAAAAAGTTACAGCGTCAGAATTGGTTTTTATGACATACTTGGTTTTTGTTCAAAGTCATGCTTAACTAATTGGATAAACTGTTTTGAGTTTGAAGTGCAGATTCAGCTATCCATACACACACAACTACACATGACACAATTATCTGAGAAGTCACTAAAGTAAAGTCAAACAATTTTTATTGACAAGCTGCGAGTACAATACTAAACTTACTATTTTAATTATTAATTATCGACCTTCAAGCCATATGAAACCATATTTTCCGTATCAGATGTCAAACTGTATTTTTCAAAGCATAACCGATTGGTTATAAGTACATAACAAATCATGTAATTCAATATCCGAAATGAAAAGTATACAAATTGTTGACTGTAGGAGGTGAAAAAATCACAATATCATTTCCGAAAACTAGAAAATGCGGACATCACCAGAAATCGTAAAAATAAATGCGGATGGCAGAGTAAAACGTCGAAAATGTGGAAGAGTCCGCATAAATGCGACTAGTGCTAAACATTTACGAGGACAGTTCAAAAAAATCAGAAAATTTATCTACGCTTGCCTTTTCTCATTGCCCATGGTTTTCTTCGGAACAGTCTCCTCCACAATTGAGGGGTTCAGTGGAGAAGGGTCACAGGCCACCTGCTCCGTGATTTTGTGATTTTGATACAGGAAGACAGTCAATGCCATCTAGTATCGTACAATGGAATTTCTAGCTCAGTGGGATGTGCCCATCCTTTTAAAGATATCATAATATTATATTTGCTGTTATTCAGGACTGACACATTGCCAGTGGAAAAGAGGCCCATGCCAATACTATGTGTCTCACGAATCGATTCGTCTCGTTAGTCAACTTGGTTTCGTAAATCCAGTCAGGAAGCGTTGTCTCAAATGTTATACATATGTTTCCAAGATGGCGGTTATAAGTGTTGCTATTAATGTTACTCAGGAAGAAAATGCAACAGTACTAATAAAAATAAAATATAAATAATTCTCAGAGAAAATGACTGGATAATGAAAGGAAGATGTTAATAAATAGTGAAAAAATGTATAAATTGCGAAAAAATAAGAAAGTGTTTTGTAGTGCCAGTGAACCATGCTGCAAAACTAGCTTCTGCAAATACTCAGCATTGAATGAGAAACAGGAGGAGGCGATATTTATTGAGTTTTATTAAGACTTTCGCTGCCGTTCACGCTCTGGAGCGATGATGATAGGTGCCACTTCACGCTCTGGCGCGTGATCGTATTTTGACAGTATCTTTTCATAGTTTTGAGCCACTGAATGTTTTGGTTTTAGTTTTCAGTTTTTTTGCTATGATTTTTATTTGCATTTATATTTTTGTGAAAACAACAAATGAACAATATAAACAGTACATAAATCTATCATGACATCATGAGAAGCGTGTGTGGCTCGTAGCCGGTAATGCAAACGCGGAAATCTGGAACCACTTACGTGTGCATATCACTTATACTCTTCTCTGAGTGCCTACTAGAGTATACAGCTTGATTAGACGATGACAGTTTACAACAACCCATAATAGGATGCTAGGTCACAGCACGCGCCACAGCGTGAGCGGCCCCTGACTCAAGTAACGTTTACACGCGCCAAAGCGTGAACGGCAGCGAACGTGTTAAGCAAAATGCCTCTTAACAGGTGCTTCCTCTGCGGTCCGCGCCGCGAGTCCCACCTCTGCAAACGTCTTCGGTCTGGCGTTCCCTTTGTGGTCCGCGCCCGCTCGCTGGGATGTTCTGGAGCGTTGACGTTCTGTTCTGCGCCAGTCGCGGCCCTAGGTGCTTCCTCTGTGGTCTGCGCCCGTCAGGTCCGCCTCTGCGCGTTCAGTCTGCGGTCTGGCGCTCCGTTTGCGGTCCGCGCCCACTCACTGAGCTGTTCTGGGGCATTGACATTCCGTTTTCCTTTCGCTGCAGCCCTGGGTGCTCTCTCTGTGGTCCGCGCCCTTCATACCCGCCTTTGAGAGCATCATCTTCGGTGAAGCAGATAACGGTGCAGTGTTTCCACTGCCAGAAACTGCAAAAACGCAGATGCGTGTATGAAGTGCGCTGAGGCGCATGACACACGCAGCTGCAAGAAGACGCGGGAAGCCGCGAAAAAGTGTGCCAACTGTGGTGGCCCACACGCCGCCAACTTCCGCCGCTGCAGCTACATCTGTAGCTGGAATGGCGGGGGAAGCAGGCACACCGAAAAGGGCTCCGGTGAGGGGATG
The DNA here is from genome assembly GCA_026315105.1 of Locusta migratoria. Classification (NCBI taxonomy): domain Eukaryota; kingdom Metazoa; phylum Arthropoda; class Insecta; order Orthoptera; family Acrididae; genus Locusta; species Locusta migratoria. The sequence continues at coordinate 748,529,308 of CM048745.1, read as the reverse complement.
GAGTACCGAGAAGAACCCGCTGCAGATCCGCCCCCTACCCCAAGAGGGGACAGCGGACCAGGCAACGAAGAAACGTCTGCGGCCATCGACGCAATGCGCGCCCTCAAATCCGCCATGGCGGAGGAGAGAGCGCTGCTTCGCGCCGAACTCGACGCGGCGCGGCGCCAAGTTGAAGAACTGGTGCGGGAACTTCGCGCCGCGAAAGAAGAGGCGACCGCCCTTGTTGCCAACCCACAAGCGGGGAGGAAAGCAGGGGTGGACGCAGCGACGCAGACGGAAGAAGATGTCACACTGACAGGTGTTTCCACGGTCCCTGTAGCAATGCAGGAGGCCGAGGGGACGCACATGGAGGTGGACACATCTCCTCCTGGACACGAAGAGTCCGAAGAAGAGGACGTCTGGATATGGAGCAAGACGACCACAGAAACTGTGGTCATGGAGGACGAGCTTCCGGAAACGGACGAGTGCTTGCTCATGCCGGACAAGCACAGTGTCAAGTAGGTTCTTGACAAGCTCGTCTCCTCCATCCGAGACAGGATATACCCTCACCTAGATAATCCCTATCCTTTCCTTCCGTCCCATCTTAAACCCAGTCTCCCTCACAAACCTGTCCGTCTCCCTCAGAGATCACCTATCCCCGATCCTGTCCAACAAGGAGTAAAAACTCCTTAATTCCCATCCCATCTGGGGATGGGAAATCATCTGCCGCGAGGCAGATCAGTACATCAGATGGGAAAGAAGAAACCAGCGCGCTAGCGGAGCACGCGGGAAAACACACCGCTAGCTATTGCTAGCAGCTGGGATCCCATTATTTTCTATTTTCTGTTGCAGAACCAACACGATTATGACAATTCAAGAAGTCAGGATACATCTACAACCATCAAGATAGGAAAAAAGAGGAACAGCAACTATTTGCTTATACTCTAATACTTCGGGCCAAGGTCGAGACCCGTTCATAAGAGCGTCAGCGTTCATCTTCGTTCTGGCGCTTCCTTTGTGGTCCGCGCCCGTTGTGGCCGCTCCTGGGCGTTTTGTCTTTGGTCTCGTTATCCTGGTGCTCTGCTTGGGGATCGTTTTGCGTATGCATGCCTTCAGTTCTTCTGTTCGTGTTACACTGGAACCGTCCTCGTTGCTTCTCTAATAATTCCAGAGCAGGGTCCCAGGATTTTTTAGTTTGTGACCTGTGTCTTGGTTCATGAGATTGTCAGCCAATTTGATCCCTATTGGTTCCTTGATAACACTGTCTCAATATCTGGGTGTCTGTGCCATAATTTTGATGTCATCGTAATTTAAGAGATGTTCTAGCTCTAGACAATGTTCATCAATGGCATATTTCGTCATCTGCCTAAACTGGGTGTGCCTCTGATGGTCCTTGTACCTGAAGTCCACTGTTCTCGTGGTCTGGCCAATGTAGAACATTCCACATTGACAAGTAACATTGTGCAAATTCGACACTGACATCTGGCAGAACAACCGGCTACCAATAATGTAATAAAGTGTCAACTTAATAGTATTTGCCAAAGACCATGTAGTTGCTGTAACAACTTTTGGTATCGCAGAGAGGGTTCACATTACTACTCAAAATCATATTTCCTGAATTCCCATTTCTTGACATAACATAGTCTGCGCCCCTTTTCCACTGGGCCCCTCAATGATTGACACGATGCTCCCAATCCCGATTCCACTTCCGAAAGCGGTCTTAGAATGCGTCTCACTGGATCACGCGAAGCGCCGTCTGTGAATTTTGTTTTATCTATCGTTGCAAACTTCGTGATTTCAACACAGCATTCAACTTCGGAAATTAAAAAAAAAGTCTACAGGGATCAAGTAGTTCGCATTTGCGCGATCCAAAAGCTCTCCACAGATTGCAAAGCGATGGTCTTTGAGGTCTTGACTCTTGAGCTGCGCGACAAACTTGTCAGCAATACGATCATTCCAAGATGCCGTTTCAGCGTGTCATGACATGAGCCAACTAAAAGTTACATTCTTCTGCAGTATCTAGGACAGTCAGTCTTCGAATGGCACACACAATTTCGTTGACGCTCCTGTGACGCTCCTGACACGAACGTCTTCGATAGAAGCTGAAGGGCGTCCTGGACGGGAGTCATCTTTTTCTAAACTGCGTGAATCATTCCCAACACTGATTACGGCTAAAGAACCTATCACCGCAGGCTTCCTGCATCATTTAGCGTATCATTGTAGAGGTTTTCTTTAGTTTTTCCAAAATGTTTATACAGATAATTGCACCTCTAATTCTGCCAAATTCGCAAACTGTGCAATACAACGTTCTGCTGAATGCAGCATTCAACGATAAGTAACAAACGTACAGTAATGAAACATACGGCAATTATACTTTCAATTCAGGCGGGTGTAGGGATGTAAACCACATTTCACTTCAACACACTATTGGCGCTATATTAAGAATGTTGCGGATTTTATAAACATTCTGATCTTGAATACAATTTTTATTTTTATTCTTTCACATTTATCTGCTTCGGCATAATACCATTTTGAAAGGAACAACATCCTGTTCATGCGGCGTATTTCGTTAAACGTAATAAAATTAACAAACATGAACTGGAAAAGCTTTACAGAACTTAGAAATATATCACAGACTGCAATGCAAGATCCCTTTGATAGTTTTCCCAGCGGAACCCTGCCTCTATGGTAGGAAATGCAAAAACATACTTGTACTTAAAGAGCTAGCAGCAAGACGTAGTCAATAATTTCTCTGTCAGCTAGTGATAACAGTGCAGCGAAATTCCTTCACCAAAAGTAAACGAAGTAAATATTCTAGTACTGGAAACAAAAACAGCTGTTAGTATGAGAAACATAAAGGAATATGTCTTTGGTCTTGTGAAGCAATATAAATCCCTTAATAAAGACAAGGCTTCCATTCCATCTGGCAAACCAAGTAGGATCACTTCAGACTATGATGGTTCAATAGCTCCATAATTAACGATCTAATACAAACATTCGTTCGATCCGTGCTTAAAGAATGTGGACTTAAACAGCTCACAGCAATACCAAAGAAAGAAAATAAGAGAAACCGAGTGAATTACATACTCATATGAGTGATGCCGATTTCGAGTAGGATTTAGAGTCAGGACGCAAGAGACCCGGGTTAGAATCACGGCTGCGTACTCATTTTCAGCTTTAACCATTGGCAGTTAATGTCATACATTCCGTGAATACGAATTACATATTCCATAAATCATTTACGTGAATCACACATCTATGGAAAGGCTAAGGTTATTTAATGGAGATCAGGGTCATTATTTGATGCCCATTGTTACATACTAAATGTGAATTACGTTTGTTGAAAATAAGCCGCAAGTATGGCGTTTAAACACAGTCAGTTGCTGATTACAAACATAGTATTGAGGCACAGAATGCTTGGATGGTATTATCGAAAGATCAGTTGTACATTTAAAAGTTCAGCTATAAATTGCAGTGGTCATCGGTCCATATCAAATGTCTGTAAAGCTTATAGGACTCAACTTCGGGGTCATCAGTCCCTAAACTTACAAAGGAACTAACTTATACTACAGACGACACAAACATCCATGCCCGAGGGAGGACTCGAACCTCCGGTGGGAAGCAGACGTGCACTTCGTAGCAAAGCGCCTTAGAGCGCACGGAAGCAAGCTTAGGATTTAACGTTCCGTCGACAGCATGGTCATTACAGACGAAGCTCACGCTCGGATTTTTGGGTAAGGATGGGGAAGGAAATCGACTGTGCCCTTTTAAAGGAACCATCCCGGCATTTGCCCGGAGTGATTTTGAGCGCACGGCCAATTCCGAGCGGCAGCTTTTCACTAACTTAAAGAATAATTTTTCATGACCAATGAGAGTTTCCGTGGATCGTGCTGTAGTGTATCGGTAAGTCGCAACGCTGTAAGAATGCAGTGTGATCTGCAGCGTATGACACTTTTTGCAATAAGTGGGAATTGATTCTCAATTTAAACAAATGAGACGTATTGCAGATATTAAGAAATATAGAGCCTTTATTATGATTACGCAAGTGCATAACAGCGACTGGAAGCAGTTACTTTGATAAAATATCTGGGAACACGCACACGGAGTTAATATGAAGTGGAATTACGTCAAATTAAGCGCAGGTAACATAAATGCCAGACTGGGATTCACTGTAAGAACACTTGAGTTCACCAATAAAGGCCAATATCTGAATACTTCTGGTCAGTGAGGCATTCTTGCCGTCTGGAAATAATAGAGGAATTAGAGAACATTCAAGTGAAGAGCAGCACACTTCGTTACAGTTTCATTTAGCAAGCATCAAAGCGTCAAGGAGATAACTGGCGAACTGCAGTGGCTGACCAAACGCTGCAAGTGAGCTGCAATGATCTAAAGCCTAAGTTTCTCCAATATCTTACTTCCCCCTACACATATTTCAAGAAAAGACCACGAGAATGAAATAAGAAATGTTCAGCTTAAGGAACTTAACTGCGGGGTTATGAGTCCCTAAACATACAAACTACCTATGAACTACCTTATACTAAAGATGGCACAAAAATCCATGCCCGAGGGGGAATTAGAACCCCCGACCGTAGCGACCGTGCAGACAGTGACTGGCGCTCCGCAGATCGCTCGGCCACTGCTGCCGGCAATGAAATAAGATGTCCAAACATTTGTAAATATGTGGGTCACAGCTACTGTGGTTATCACTCTCTAGAGTTACAAACTAACCTAAGGACAACACACACACACACACACACACACACACACACACACACACATACACAGAGTAATATGGAAGACGCGATCCTCCGACGGAGAGCAACCGCGCGCTCCGCAGCAAGGTACCTTAGAAAGCTCGGACATTCCACATAAATAACCACACTGTGGCTTACCGGCAGTCCCCCCTCCCTTTTTTTCTTCTTCTTTCGCTAACCATTCTCGAATGGAACAGAAAAAGAGGAAATTACACAGATAAATAAAATACCATTCGCCACAAACAGTAAGGGAGGTTAAGGAGTGTATAAGTAGATATACGTGTAGGATGCAAACTCCTGCATTATTTTGTCAGTTTGATAGATTTTCAATTGTAAAATGTTTTACTAAGTATCTCTGTTAGTGTACAGCAGACATGAAGGTTGAAAACAGAGTTATGAAAAAAAAGTGACAGCACTTCCGTAACCTCTGATAGCACGTTACTCATGCTCGCACATCAGATGGACTCTGCCTCGTTAGACGCTGTCTGTTTGGTGACCCTTGCTGGCCATTTTGATAAGCCTTCCGTCTGAAGGCGATTGGCCGCAGCCGTATCTTTCCATTTCGCAGCTGATGTACAAGCAGACTGTTCTAAGCTACTGGTGAGGCGGATTCGGCTTCGCAATGCTAGTAGCATTAACTGTCTACGCCCAGACAACATTATTGGCGTAATCATTTTCGCATACACGCATCGAAATTAGTGTTGCATCGCCACAATTGTAGGGTTTCAAGACCAGGAACAGAGTTATAAAAAATCATCGTTTCGGTTCACATTATTAATTATGAAAATTGATAAATTGTACGGCAATAAGCTAGACATTCTGAATTTGTGTTTCGGATTGCAGAACACACCTGTACCCCTGATACACGATAATCTACATCTTCATATATACTTCGCAGTCCACCGTAAGGTGCGTGGCCGAGGATACACTGTACCACTACTAGGCATTTCATTTCCTATACCACTCCCAAATAGAACTAGGGAATAAAAAATGTTTAGACGCCTCTGTACGAGCCCTAATTTCTCTTATCTTGTCTTCGTGATCTTTACGAGAAATGTAAGTAGGCGGCAGCAAGATCGTACTACAGTCTGCTTCAAATTCCGGCTCTCTGAATTTCCTCAACAGAATTTCTGGAAAAGAACGACGTGTTTCCTCCAGCGATTCCCATTTGTGATCGCGGTACACTTCTGTGACACTCGCGCGTTGGTCGAAACTACCAGTAAATAACCTAGCTGTTCGCCTCTGCTGCGGGTCCCAAACACTTGGGCAATACTCAAGATGTGGTCGTACAAGCGTTTTATACGCGTTCCCCTTTACAGATGAAGTACATCTTCCCAAAATTCTCCCAATAAACCGAAGTCGGCTATCCGCTTTACTCACAACTGTCCTTATATGTGCCTTCCCATTTCATATCACTCTGCAATGTTACGCCTAGATATTTGAACGACGCGACTGCATCAAGACGCTCACTACTAATGCTGTATTCGAATATTATGCGATTGTTTTTCTTACTCATGTGCATCACCTTACATTTTTCTACATTTAGAGCTAGCTGCCATTCTTCACACCAACTACAAATTTTGCCTAAGTCATCCTGTATTCTATTACAGTCAATTAAATGACGACACTCTCCCATACACCTCAGCATCATCAGCAAACAGCCGCAAATTACAAATTCTTCTGTCCATCAGATCATTTACATAGATAGAAAATAATAACGGTCCTATCACACTCGCCTGGGGCACGCCTAACAATACACTCGTCTCTGATGAACACTCGCTGTCGAGAACAACGTACTGCGTTCTATTACTTAGGAAGTCTTCCATCCAGTCACAAATCTGTGAATCCCGTATGCTCGTATCTTCGTTAGCAGTCTGCAGTGTGTTACCGCGTCAAATGCCTTTTTTAAATCGAGAAAAACACGATCCGCTTGTTGCCCTTCATCCATGGCTCCCAACATGTCATGTGAGAAAAGCCAAGCTGAGTTTCACACGAACAATGTTTCTCAGACCCGTGCTGATTCACAGAAACAAGCTGATCCGTCTCATGGAAATTTACTGTACTCGAGCTGAGAATATGCTCCAAATTCTACAGGATACTGATGTCTACGATATTGGCCTTATGTGGGTCTCTTCTTCTACCTTTCTTATAAACTGGAGTCAACTGCGCATTTTTCCAGTTACTAGGATCTTTGCGCTGAATGAAAGATTCGAGATAAATGCAAGCTAAGTAAGGGACCAATTCCGCAGAATACTCTTTGTAAAACCGACCTGGTATTCCATCCGGACCTGGAGACTTTTTTGTATCCATCTCTCTCTGCTGCTTCTCTACACCAGTAATACCTATTAATATGTCCTCCAGTTGGGAGTTGGTGTGTTGAACAAATGATGGTACGTTTGTACGGTCCTTCGTAAAGGCTAAATTTAGAACTTCAGCTTTCCGTTTTCTTTCTTCTATTACTGCCCCGGAATGATCAAATGATCAACGAGTGACTCGATAGTGGACATTGATCCGCTTATCGATTTTACATAGAACCAGAATTTTTTCGGGTTCTCGGAACTCTCTTCTTGCACTGATGCATGCCTGTATTCGTCTTGCCATGCTGTCCACTACATCATCAAGAGACTGTTTGTCCAGATTGTCCCACTCCTCACCAGCGATTCGGTGTAGATTTCTCAGATTGGATGGTGGGTCGTCTAGTCCATCTACCTAATAGACGGTATTTCTACTTTTGGCACTGATAACTGCGGCGACACATATTAACATGTAAACAAACAGCTCTTGGTAGTTCACTTGAAGGGCCTGGCACCACATCTGGACACAAATGTCACCTTACTCCTTTGATGGTGGGGGGGGGGGGGGGGGGCGGGGCGTATGAGCTCTGACGCCACGCTCAATGACATCTCAACTGTGTTCCATGGAGTTAAAATCTGTCGAGCTGAGGTCCAGAACACCAATTTCAACCCACCAATGTGTTCCTCAAACGAATCCATTGCAATCATGGACCTGTACATGGAATATTATCTTGTTGAAAAATACCACTGCCGTTGGGAAACAAGGTCGTCAAGAAGAGGTGTACGTGCTCTGCAACCAGTTTACGATACGTCTTGGCCGTCGCAGTGCCGAGTTTCTGACACTAGTGAGAAGAGACGTTTGTAAGAAGATGAATGTGTAGACAGTTGTGAGATATCCGGGACACTCAGGTAAAGGCACAGGCTGCCTCGCGAGTTGCTACATACGCCCTTCCGCCGTCCCTGCCACCGCTTGATTTAAATTACCGCTCTGCATCTACATATACATCTACATCTACATGGGATACTCTGCAAATCACATTTAAGTGCCTGGCAGAGGGTTCATCGAACCACAATTATACTATTTATCTCCAATTCCATTCTCGAATAGCGCGCGGGAAGAAAGAACACCTGAATCTCTCTGTTCGAGCTTTGATTTCTCTTATTTTATTCTGATGATCATTTCTACCTATGTAAGTGGGAGTCAACAATATATTTTCGCTTTCGGAGGAGAATGTTGGCGATTGGAGTTTCGCAAGTAGCCCACGCCGCAGCGATAAGCGCCGTTGTTGTAATGATTCCCATCCCAGATCCTGTATCATTTCCGTAACGTTGTCTCCCCTGTATCGTGACAATACGAAACGAGCTGCACTTCTTTTAACTCTTTCGATGTCCTCCGTCAAACCCCCTAATAAGGATCCCACACTGGGCTGCAATACTCCAAAAATGGACGGACAAGCGCAGTGTATGCAGTTTCTTTAGTAGTTCTGTTACATCATTTAAAGGTTCTGCCAATAAAACGCAGTCTCTGGTTCGCCTTTCCCACGATATTATCTACGTGTTCTTTCCAGTTTAAGTCTGAAGTAATAGTAATTCCTAGGTATTTTGTGGAGTTTACGGCCTTCACATTTGATTGATTTATATTGTAAACAAAGTTTAACGGATTTCTTTTCGTACTCATGTCGACGACTTCACATTTCTCATTATTTAGAGTCAATTGCCAATTTTTACACCATACTGATATCTTATTCAGATCGTTCTGCAGTTGGTTTTGATCTTCAGATGATTTTACTAGACGGTAAATGACGGCGTCATCTGGAAACAACCTAAGAGAGCTACTTAGATTTTCCCCTAAATCGTTTATGTAAATAAGGAATAGCAGAGGACCAATAACACTACCCTGTGGAACGCCCGATATCACCTCTGTTTTAGTCGACGCCTTACCATCGATTACTACGAACTGTGTCCTCTCTGACAAGAAATCCCCTATCCAATCGCAAATTTGGGGCGATATACCATAACCACGCAATTTGACCGCATGATGCCCGCTAAGGCTAAAGAATATTGTGGCTTTCGTCAAAATATAAAACGAAACAAATATTTTTGTATCATGTTTATCGTGATATAGAAGTTATTACAACTTTGTCATTGCAAGGCCTTTCGTTTTCTACACGTATTTAACAGCTCTTACAAAAAGAAATAATACAGCTTCATGAGTACCCAATAATTCTAAAATGAAAGTGAACGGAAAAACAACTAAACCTTCTTTCTGCCAAACAAGTTCCAGTATATAACAAACAAACAAATTAAGTAAACAGGACATATAAGTATTGTATCAAGCTTCTGCAGATGTTCATTATATTGATAGTTGAGTGCATTCTTTAGCTCTGCCTGACCACCAGTTTACAGAATGATATATATCATGACTCTCAAACTTTAAATTTTTGTCTAGCAGATTTGAATGTACATTCTTGGAAGTTCTTGGAAGGCAAAAAATAAATAAATAAATAAATAAAAAATTACTGCTGTTGACTTCTTCCTGTCGTACAGAAAACGACGAACATCAAAAACGTTTTTAAACCTATTTAGAAGGAAATGACGAACCAATTCGTGGAATCTATCATGCCTTGATAATTGTTAGCCTGTGTTCTGGAAAGTGAGACTTCAAGAATTTTACGGCATTTTTGTAGACTATTGACTCAGAAAGAAATATCTGCGAATGTATATGTGGAATTGCACTCAAAGGCATCGCTACATCAACAACGTTTCTAAAGGCTAAGACCAAAACTTCATCAAAATTTTTACTGATGATTGACAAATTATTTTAAATATCGATGAGAAAAGAAGAAAATCTACGAGACGGACGAGGCTACCAAATGACATTTAAAAAATCTCGAAGTTGCTGTCAACCCAAAATCTTTTCTAGCCTACGAGCAAAAATTATAATGAAGAAGAAATTGTCAAAGGTATTGACATACTTTTAAATACTCAAAAAAATGCGTGATGCACTGAATATCTTGTAAAAAAAAAAAAAAACTTAATGGAGGTGAAGATTACACCAAGTCGGCTAAACGTGTCGAACCATGTGTCACTCTTTACAAATGTTGCAACCCCGACTGAAATCCCACAATTCAAAAAAAAAAAAAAAAAAAAAAAAAAAAAAAAAAAAAAAAAAAAAAAAAAAAAGTTCAAATGTTTTTAAAGTTATGGGACCTAACTACTTAAACTAACTTATCCTAAGAACAACACACTCAGCCATGCCCAAGGGAGGACTCGAATCCCTGAAGGCGAACGGCCGTGCGCAACGCAGCAAGGCGCTTTAGTGCGCACGGCAGTTGCGTCCTGGAATATCACAATTTCAGCCAAAGATTGCTGTATTTATATAGTGGACGAGGCTGCAAATTAATTGAAAAAAAAAAAAATTGTAAGCGCCAAAAGGCACACAAACAGGAAGAATAAAGAATCTTAGGCTCCGTGAAATCGTTACCTCTACACGGAAGTGCGAAATATAACCCCAGAATCACATGTTATTAAGTGGAAAACAAATGGCCCTGCGCAACATCCGCAGAAAGGCGTCGCCGGTACAGCAGCCGAGAGCACCTGTTGGCTGGGTAACAGGTTCTGGGCGTCCCTGAAGACCGCCTGCTACTTGCTCGCCGGGTCTTCTAACAAGTGTGCCTTCTGACAAGGGCGAGGTGTCACGCACAAGCTGCACTCGATTCAAGGCTTCCCACGTGAATGTCAGTCAGAGGATAATGAGCCGCCGCCAGCTTGCCTCCAGCCCGCATTGCAGCTTTCTAGCTGTTTCCCTGTATGAAGACCGATTCGCACTCTGCCATCGACGAGATGAAGGGATCGGAATTCACGATACCATGGATCATTCTGTCAACGTCCATTAATGATGGTCGCGTGTCTATTTACTACTTGGTCATCGGTCCCTTTCGTCGGCTGTGAACGCCCACCGTTTGGAGTGTCCGATGGACTGTGTTTTAGAATCACTCTACCCGGCATGTTAGTTCCGGCATATTTTGTCACCTGTCCTGCTATACCAGTCTGCCCAGGCCTACGACTTCCGACAACTGTAATGAGGAGGAGGAAGGAAGCTTAAACATCCCGTCGACAGCGTGGTCATTAGAGACGGAGCTGCCGATCGGATAGTTGCGTCAGAAAGGGGTTGGGGGAGGGAGGAAATTGGCCGTGTTCTTTGAAAGGATCCATCCCAAAATTTGCCTGGAGTGATTTAGGGAAATCACGGAAAACCTAAATTTCTATGGTCGGAGGTGGATTTGAACCACCGCCTTCCCTCTGCGCCATCTTGCTTGGCCTGTAATGAAGTGTTGCCGATCAACCTCTCCACGTTTGGACGAGGCTTCACTTTGGTTCCGCTATCTGCTGAAAACACCACAGCACCCTCGAGAGCCCGACAAGTCGACCAGTTTCCGAAATATTCTTTCTGAGCCTCCGAACCATTACCTTCTGTCGTAAGATATCAGCATAGTGCAAAAATTGGCAATTGACCGTTAATATGACGACAAAAATAAATCCGTTAAATTTCAGTTACACGATAAATCAGTCCAAACCTACAGGCCGTCAATTCTACTAAATACCTACGAGTAACAATTATCAACAACTTCAATTGGAAAGAACACACAGAAAATATTGCAGGGAAAGCAAACCAAAGACTACGATTCACTGGCTGAACACTTAGAAGATGCAACACATCTACCACAGAACATCCGCCTCCGCAGTTCAGTGGGCAGCGTGGTAGATTGCTTCGCAGAGGGCCCGAGTTCGATTCCTGGTGCGGTTGGAGATTTTTCTCCACTCGGGGATTGGGTGTTGTGTGTCCTCATCATCATTTCATTATCATGGACGAGCAAGTCGCCCATATTAAGTCACCTAAAGACTTGCACCAGGCAGGCTGAACACGATCCCACTTGGGGTCTAACGGCCAAAAATGCTACACGAAATCATCATCATCACTTTTGGCACGGATAAAACGAATCCACCCTGACTAACGTATCAAGTCTTGAAATAATCTTATTTCAAAGAAGATATCAGATTACAACATTGGCTACCTTCAACAAGACCTTATCAGAAACTGATCAACATCATGTACCGAAAGAAGAAAAATACATATCTCGACTTCTACAGTACACCAACTATAATGCATGATGGCTGAAATGACTATAATTGTATAATTATGTTCAATTTGGGTGCAAGTTTCTCGTTATTAATTTTTTTTAAAAGTAGTCTTAGCAGGACCCTTAAAAGAATTTCCCTTATATCACCCGCTTAATAGCTGAATTTCCAAAAATATCGAAGCACATGTTTTTAAAATTCCAGTCAAAAATATAATTCCGAAGTTTTGTATTTCTTGCTTCAAAATTGCCTGCGGGTTCAAGGTCAACATCGATATCGCGACGCAACACCATGTACCGGTAAACTATGCCTTCCAGTAATTGAGAGATGAGCTAGTACATAATTTTCTGGTAAGGAACCCTTGTTCTAAAATGAAATTTAGTAACACTATGAGCACTACCTTATCTTCTACTACTAGCTCTTTGCTTTCCATACTTTGCGACTATTTAATACGGACAAAAACAAGAGAAGAAGACTAGTACACATGGACTCTAAAATGCGTATCTGTACTATAAGAGCTTTGAGCAATTGACCATTAGAAGAAATGGGTTCACAGAATCAAAGATGTCCTCATAGCTCTTAATAAATTCCACAAATACCGATTCACAGCCCTTAGCGGAGTGCACTGCGGTATGTACATGAAGCCACAATTTTATTACAGTTATCAGCTATGTGTCAGCTTTTCTTATAAATTTTAACTTTACACTAATTTTTTAGTGAAGTTTCGTTATATAACGAAAATTTCGTCATTCTTAATTGTTGACCGGATCAGCTATATGTTTTCATTCAGTCGATGCTGAAACCGGGGAAAAAGGTTGTAGTATTTCTGTTACAACCGCTTAAGTTAGACGTTTTATTGTGTTCAATAGATGGCAAATTGAAACAACTAAGTTAAAGGGAAATGTTTGTCTATCCTGGCCCAGAACGTATGCGTGGCGAAGAACGTTAATGGCAGTGCGACAGTGTGCAGAAAATGAAGGCATCTGAGGCCTGTAATCTTAATATATATAAAAATTGAGATGTTTGTGCTTATATTTCATAACAGCCAAACCTACACGTCGCAAAGGAATAGTGGTTATTTATGTTCAAATGATTGAAAATCTATCAGACCAAACTGCATGGTCATCAGTCCGTAGCTTACAACCTACTTAAGGTAAACTAAGGTGAACTAACCTACGGACAACACACACACCCATGCCCCAGGGAGGACTCGAACATCCGACGGCGAGCAACCGCGCGCTCCGCAGCGAGGCGTCTTAGACCGCTCGGCATCTCCACCGCGGCTGGTTGTTTATGGTAGTAGGTATCAGTCTCCCATTGTGGTAGTAGTGGGTTGATAACAATAAGGGGGTGGAAGATACGGGAGTTACCGACTTCTATAAAATTCTACGTGTGGGGTGTCAATATTTTGCTCCTCAGCAAAACGTAAACAACACTGTGTTGTTGTAGTACAAAGTCTCTCGTCGTACACCATAGCAGTTTCGTGTCGATAGCTATAAGAGTGTGGAAGATCGTTTTATTCCTCTCCGTGAGGGGGAGAGGCGGGGGCCGTATGAGGGCTTGAATTACACTTTTTTTTAGGTTACATTGTTATGTTTGCGTTTACATTTATTTTGTTTGTAGCATAGTGAAAAAATATTTTACATAAATTTAATAATTTATCATTTAGGATGAAATTGAGTATTTATTAATATGGATTATACTAAATGTTAATGTTGTAATATTTGTTATTGTTGTTGTGGTCTTCAGTCCGGAGACTGATTTGATGCAGCTCTCCACAATACCTATCCTGAGCAAGCCTCTTCAACTCCACATAAGAATGCAACCTACATCTGTCTGAATCCGCTTACTGTATCTATCTCTTGGTCTTCGACTGCGGTTTTTACCCCACACACTTCCCTCCAACGGTAAATTCACAATTCCTTGATGTCTAAGAATGTGTCCTACCAATCTATCCCGTCTTTTAGTCAAGTTAAGCCAGAAACTACTTTTCTCCCCAATTCTGTTCAGTACCTCCTCATTAGTTACGCGATCCACCCACCTAATCTTCAGCATTCTTCTGTAGCACCATATTTCAAAAGCCTCAATCCTCTTCCTGTTCGCACTGTTTATCGTCCATGTCTCACTCCCATATAAGGCAACACTCCATACAAATGCCTTCAGAAAGGACTTCCTTAGGCTTAAATCAATATTCGATGTTAACAAATTTCTCTTTTTCAAGAACGCTTTTCTACCCATTGCCATTCTGCATTTTATATCCTCTGTTCTGCGACCATCATTTGTTAATTTACTGCCCAAGTAATAAGTCTTAGAGTGCACTCCATTACCCTTATTTTACTCTTGTTAATGTTCATCTTATATGCACCTTTCAGCACACTGTCCATTCCGTTCAACTGCTGTTCCAGGTCCTTTGCTGTCTCTGACGGAATTACTATGTCCTCGGCAAAACGTATTGTTTTTAATTCTTCAACCTGAACTTAAATTCCTTCTCCAATTTTCTCCTTGCTTTCCTTCACTGCTTGCTCAATGTACAAATTGAATATAATTGGAGAAAGGCTGCATCCCTGTCTTACTCCCTTCCAACCACTGCATCCCTTTCATGCCCTTCAAGTCTGACAACCGCTGTCTGGTTTTTGTACAAGTAACCTTATGCTCCCTATATTTTACTGCTGCTTGTAGTATTAGGGTGTAGTAATTTGGGGATGACAATTTTTGATTTGAATTGTTGTTTTTGGTAAAGGACTTTTGTAGTAGATTCAGTATCTTGTTTTCCTGTACTCCTTCAAGGGCTACTTTTCTTCGTATGTGACGTCGTCTGGGGGTTTGCCATACTCGAGGTTCCCGGGTGTCGTATTGGCCAGTTGTCCGGTCTCCAGTATGACGGGTGTGCCCGCCAGTATGGCTCCATTCAGATGTTGCCCGGCACCCATTTTCCTGCTTCACGTTGCCTATCGAAACGTGCTCTCTTCTCTTTGTACCATGCTTCAGACCTGAGCGTGTTGTCACGCTCCATCACTTCAGTGGCCATGACCAGTTTATCAGCTTCGCAGTCTTCTGTCCTTGGTTGATTCCTCAACTGTCTTCCTCCTCTGGGGAATTGGTGGTATTGCCCACTCTGTCTGGGTTCCGAGCATCTTCACTTCTTGCTGCTGCTCCGTTTGAGTCTTCTGATTTGTTCGCCACTTCTTTCGGGACCTCCGTCTGGGTCGGCGTGGAGGTCGTTAGCCTCACCGCAGCTTGCTGCCTCTGCGAGGCGTTGTTGTTAATGTAGCGTGGTTTCTATCTCCTTCGTGCGACGCTCATAAAGAGCACGCAGTTGGAGACATGCAGCTTCGAAACTCTGCTTCAGGCTGTCGTAGTACTGCGTCGAAGCCGGCGCTGTCATCTTTGTTGTTGTTGTCAGTCACATCCGTCTTTTCGTGGACATGTCCGCGCGTCTCCATAGCCTCGGCTTTTCGGCGCGTCATCTTCCCCCGCCCTATGACGCGCGGGTCGCCCCCCTCGTCACCATTCTGGGCGTCTGGGGCCGCTCACCGCGGCTGACGGTGGAGTAGCCGAGCGGTCTAAAGCGCCTCGCTGCGGAGCGCGCGGTTGCTCGCCGTGGAGGTTAGTCCTCCTTGGGGCATGGGTGTGTGTTTGTTTGTCCTTAGGTTAGTTTATCTAGGTTTAAGTAGTTTGTAAGCTACGGACTGATGACCACGCGGATTGGTCCGATAGAATTACAGACATTTGAACATTTGAACCGCGGCTGATGCTGCGCGCCTCTCGCACTCTGCCTGCGTGTCCGCCGCCTTGCTGCGTCTCTGACTCCGTCTGTCTCCGGTGTCTTGTGTCTTCTTCTCTTTCGTCTTCATTGTGATCGCTGGGGCGTCACGGCTTTTCTTCTTCTTGAAAGTCGTCAGCTTATAAGAGGCGTGTTTTTTTTTTAAAGTAAGTACCGTTTTGAAATTAAAAAAATAGTGGAATGATATCTCAATAATTTTATGCGCAGTGGGTACCTACATCGGTTGTCTAAGCACTGACTCCATTACAGTCTGATTCTTACTATTTTACGTTGTGTACTGAGTGTTTAAGATGCATCGGATAATCGTCAGTCCCGCCGACTGTGAAGTGCGTGCTATTATAAGATTCCTTAGTGCTAAAGGCCTAAAAGCGATCGATATTCATCGTGAGATCTGTGCAGTTTACGGAGAAAACATTATGAATGATAGGAAGTGGATGAGAGCGTTTAAAGACGGCCGCACAAATGTGCATGATGAACAACGGAGTGGGCGTCCTTCGGTCGTTAATAAAAGATTGATGCAGGAAGTGGACAAAGTAAAGGTGAGAGAAAACAGACGCTTTATGATTTCCTCCTTGCAGGATGACTTTCCTAATGAGTTAGCTGAGTGTTCTAAAGCGCCTACCTAGTAAGTACGAGGTCCTGGGGTCGACTTCCGGTCACAGCACAAATTTTAATTTAATGCCTCTCCTTATATTTAATACCTTTGGTATAACGAGACAATGTTGTCCCAAGGAAATGTATTATTTGTGGATATTTATATCACCTCTAATGGGGAACAAGGCGGGATTATTTCCATTTGCGTTCTTTGCTGGGGTGCTATTCTAATATAGGAGAGCCATGGCAATTTGATACCCATTTCACAGGGAACACAGAGACAGAATTAAAGAATGTGGTGTGGAGGGAGACGTGCTTTAAGACAGTCCGTGTACTCACTTTGGATGTAATGCTATGTTAGTTGAGTGTTCTAAAGCGCCCATATTTAGTAAGTAGGAGGTCCTGGGTTCGAATCCCGGTCACATCAAAAGTTTTAATTCAATGCCTCTCCTTATATGTAAGTTCCTCATAGTGTTTTGTATGGCATTGTGACCGAGCACTTAAATTACCGAAAATTGTGCGCACGTTGGGTGCCGAAAATGTTGACGAATGTGCACAAAACCAAACGTTCAGGCAGTGCATTGATTTCCCTTGAGCGGTACCACAACGACGGTGATGATGTCTCAAGGCAAATTATTACGGGCGATGAAAGATGGGTGGTCTACGTCACACCAGAATCAAAGCAACAGTCCATGGAATGGCGGCATTCAGAGTCACCCAGAAAAGGACTATTGCTTGTGGAATTTCTGCCTCGTAATGAAACAATCAAGGCAGCACCTTACTGTAAGACAGTGCACAATCTGCACCATTCAATTCAGAACAAAAAACGTGGCAAATTGAGCAAGGGCGTCGTTTTGCTGCAAGAGAATGCCCGTCCGCATGTGGGTAATCAGACCACAGATCTCATCACATCTTTTCGATGGGAAACTCTAGATCATCCTCCCTACAGCCCTGATTTGGCGCCCATTGACTACCATCTGTTCCTGGGCGACAGCGTCTTCAAGACGATGACGAAGTCAAGACAGTTATGATGCAGTGGTTAAAAGGTCAGGCGGAAGATTTCTATGAGGAGGGTATTAAAAAACTGGTGAAACGTTTTGACAAGTGCCTCCAATATTGACGGAAATTATGTAGAAATGTAGATTAAGATGCGGGATTTCATGAAAAAATAAAATTATTAAGATATCTTAGCACGTCTTTTTTTAAATTTCAAAACGGTATTTACTTAAAAACACGCCTCGTATAAAATTCGGACTGAAGACCAGCGATAACTTTTGACACTATAATAGCAAATAGATTATATACAGCGAAACTTGATGCACATTATTGAGTTGTTGTTCTGCAACAAGCGTACGAATAAAGAAAAATAAGTGCATATTGCTGTTTGAAAAGTAATACTACAAAGAAAGATGTCAAACCGTAAGAAATATTACCATCCTGAAGGGGGTGAAATAGGGTATGAACGGTTTTTTGAAAATACGTTACTATTAAGGAAATTTTCAAGCAAGAAATACAAAACTTCGGATTTCGATTATTGATTGGAATTTTAAAAACACGTGTTTCAATATTTTTGGAAATTCGACGATTAAGGGGGATAAATAAGCGAAAATCTTTTAAGGGTGCTACTAACACTACTTTGATTTCAAACCATGGTTAGAATTTAAAACAAATGTGTTTATAGATGTTTTGAATTCTGCCATCAGTGGCGCAATAGGGGGCGGCAAACTGTATCAGATGTTCAAATGTTTGTAGAGCTTATGGGACTTAACTACGTGGTCATCAGTCCCTAAAACCTACACACATGTTATGATCTAGCTTATACTAAAGATAGCACAAACATCCATGCCCGAGGGGAGATTCGAATCCGCGACGGGGAACGATATCGCGCATCGTAGGATAGCGCCTCAATGCGCTCGGTCACTCCGCCGCGGCAAGCTATACCAAAATACTTGATTACGTAAGCATTTTTAAAGCTAAATCCATGAAAATTTATATTTAGAAGTAGAAGCAACCAATGCAGTCCATCCAGTCCACGCGTGCGAAACAGTGGGAACTAAGCTAGTTATCTAATATTTACATTCACAGAATATATGACATCAACTGCGATTGGGCAAAGCTGAAAATGTGTACCCAGCCTGGATTCGAACCCGGGTCTCCTGCTTTCTAGGCAGTTGCGCTGACCCCTACACCACTGGGGACACAGTGATCACCGCACCTGCAAGGACTACCTAAGCACGCCTCCCGTCAGATACAAATTCCCAGCTTCGCCCTGCCCACAGTACTCAAACTCGTAGTTATGAAACTAATTCCCGTAAGAGCAAGGGCTTCAAACTTGCCCACCCCTCCCCACTAACGATAGGATCATTGCCCGTCACCGGCATATTATATATATATACATGTGGCGTCTGTTCCGAGAGAACAGACGTCACTTCTGATCCTGCAGTTGTTATTATTTAATATTCACAGAATATATGACATCACCTGCGATGGGGCAAAGCTGAAAATGTGTACCCAGCCAGGACTCGAACCCGGGTCTCCTGCTTTCTAGGCAGTTGCGCTGACCCCTACACCACTGGGGACACAGTGATCACCGCACCTGCAGTGATCACCGCACCTGCAAGGCTTTGCCCAATCGCAGTTGATGTCATATATTCTGTGAATATTAAATAATAACAACTGCAGGATCAGAAGCGACGTCTGTTCTTTCGGAACAGACGCCACATGTATATTTCTAATATTTACACACTGTTCAGTGAGAACATTATGACCACCTACCTGCTGTCGCTATAAATCCGTCCAACAGATGGCAGGAATGATTGCTCGTCAGACAGAGTCATGGTGCAAGCAGTTATCAGTGAGCGTGCTCGCCGTTTATAGAATGGGGCAGTCAGGCCATCCATCTTTGTTTGTGTCGAGAAAAGACTGTGATGGCCCGGGTGCTCGGCACGAGCGTTGCGGAAACTTCACGACTTGTCGGGTGTTGCAGGAGTGCTGTGGTGAGTGTTGCTAAAGCAAGGCGAAACCAGGACCAAACGTCCAAGGGTTGTGGCCTGCCCCCCATCGCAAATGTTGGACCTCGTGGGCTGGGCAGACTGGTAAAATCAAAAATGTTTGTAAAGCTTATGGGACTTAGCTATGGGGTCATCAGTCCCTAAACTTACAAACTACTTATGTACTACTTACGAACTAGGACGACACAAATATCCATGCCCGAGGCCACCGCGGCCGGCGACTGGTAAAATGAAACAGGCGGCGAGCTGTAGTGGAACGTCAGACTTTAATGCTAGTCAGAGTACAAGGGTGTGCCACAACACACACTCATAACGTTTGACCTCCAGTTTGAACAGTTTCATAGACAGCTTCTGTTGCGGGACATTCCACACTGTCATTAGAGACATTCCGAGTTCACGGAATGTACGAAGCGCCGATTTCTTAGGACTCATGAATGTCTCTCATACGCGCTCCACATTCACTTGACTCACACTGGAACGTCCGCTTCTCTTTGTAACGAATTTGTTGTGCCAGTGACAAATGGCCTTCCTTGTTGGTGGCCTCTTACCGTACTTGGCTCTAAACATTCGTTGAGCAGCTGTAGCACATTTGTTTTTGTCGAACACCAACACACAGAAAGCTCATCCCGCTCGTGAACTCGCCATGTTTGCGACCGACGCTGACTATCGGCAAATTACCAACTACGCTATGGTGGTATATATAAAAATAAATAAATATATAAATAAACTTTCAGGATTTCTCTTTGAAATGACAATGTATATGATACCTGTACAATGTTTGGTTCTTGTGTACAATAAGTAATTGAAAGTGTTCCCAGACTTTATGTATACCATGTATTATACGCCAACGTTTGACTAATGGGGAAAGTATGACAGATGATAATATATTGAACGACGTCACTTAGGACAGGAATAATATCAGATAGTGTTGTAGGACGATTCTGCGTTCAGTTTGTTTGAAAATGATGTCCGCATTTTGGTTCCCAGCAGACATTTAGAACTGCGTCACCGTAATTGTATTCACGTAAGACATGTAACGCCGACTGGAAACCGTAACGTGTGGTGTGGGTGGGTGGGTGGTGGTGGACATGAGGGACCAAACAACGAGGTCATCAGTCCCTTCAACCTCAAATTGAATACGCCATGGAACTCGACAAAAAATAGGTGAAAGCCAAAAGACCATTACACTAGGAAGTAAAATCGACTCGTCAACAAGACTAAGACCAACCCAGGGCAGCAAATGCTACAGTGTCCGAACCCACAGCTCTGGAAGCGACCTCTAGCCTAAACCACAAGGTACTAATGGCACAGTGGTCAACGTATCATAGCTCCAGAGCAGGGAGAAATAAAACTACATTAAAATGTAAAAGAGTGGGGGGGGGGCTGATGGGGATAAGGCTCTAAACCCCACAATCAGCCAAGAATCACAAACCCACTCACCCCGAACAAGTAACGTGTGGTGTGCTACTGGGTACAACCTCGCATCACAGAATATGCGTACACAGGTCATCGCGACCAATTTGAACTACGGGAATGACATTCTGCACTACACAGAATATGCGTACACAGGGCACCGCGACCAATTTGAACTACGGGAATGACATCCTGCACGACACCACAAACGCCATTTTCAGCACGACAGTGCTCGACCACATAGTTGCATGATCACCAAATTGTCGTCATGTGTGCGATATATTGAAACCGCAGGGGCATCGTGGTGACCCAGTGCCAACCACCACTTTATGTATACCATGTATTATACGCCAACGTTTGACTAATGGGGAAAGTATGACAGATAATAATGTATTGAACGACGTCACTTAGGACAGGAATAATATCAGATAGTGTTGTAGCACGATTCTAGGTTCAGTTTGTTTGAAAATGGTGTCCGAATTTTGGTTCCCAGCAGACAGCCAGAACTGCGTCACCGTAATTGTATTCACGTAAGACATGTAGCGCCGACTGGAAGCCGTAACGTGTGGTGTGCTATTGGGTACAAACTCACAGAATATGCGTACACAGGGCACCGCGACCAATTTGAACTAAGAGAATGACATTCTGCATGACACAGAACATACGTACACAGGGCACCGCGACCAATTTGAACTACGGGAATGACATCCTGCACGACACCCTCTCAGGCATGTTAGGCATATCTTTTCTTGTGTGCCTGACTGTACCACAAGCATTTGTTGCCCGGTCATATAACCACGAATTAGGGCAGGGCTTGTGTACTAATTGACACAGTACAGTGTGTGTCCCTTCTGCAAATATGGCTCTACCAATGTCGCTACAACATTTCCTGAGATACCGAGATCAAAGTTCTCAGTATCTGTATTTTAGACAAAGTAGGCAATAAAATCTAAAACGACGCAAATAATGAATATCTTTATTCCAAAACGTCTACGTTTAGCAGGTACATACTGCTTGATTTTTAGCCTGCCTTTGAATAAAACAAGACTTTCATCTATGCATAATTTATTAAAAGGATAGAAATTTTCCTAATATTGTTTTCTAAAGTGGTCAATTACTGGCCTTAGCTTATACAAATAGTCACTGTCGTGAGGCTCTTCGTTATTGGTGAAATGTAAAAGCCGCAAGATATGTTGAAATCGGTCTCTAGGAAGCACTTTAGAAAATATTGGTGTATGAATAACTGGATTCTCAGACCAATATTCAGACAGGTTCAGTGTTTTTACTCTTGTCATGTTAAACACAGTGGCAATAAAGATGTAAATATCATTTTCATTCACGTCACTCCATGCTATTTGGATCCTTTCTGGAACGCGACCACCAGCCACCATTTGGAAGAAGTATCTGTTAGCTTCCTCACACAAAATGTTTATGAAATCTGTGCTAAAGAATAACTGAAAGAAACTTAGCATGCTGTCACTGTCTACGATACCTTTCAGTCCAGAGATAGCTGCGTCAAACGGGTGTTTCTTCGGATTCAAGTTGTCATTTTTCCACTTTATTTTTTCTTGTTCGGCGGTTCTGGTATCGTCTGCTTCGTCTATCTCTTTATCTGTAGATTCGTCTTCTGTGCACAAATCCAACTCTGTGGATGTCAATGGAACAGCAGGAGTAGCACATGTACGTGATGTAGAAGCAGCTACAATAGGCGTTTTATGTTCATCGTCTGATTCGGACGATGATTCACTTTCATCCTCAAAGTCACTACCCAGTATTAGGGAAAGAGCTTCCTCCACAGTATATCTCTTCTCTGCCATATCACTTCTAGTAGAAACTGAGGTTAACAACACGTCAGATATAAACAAGGAGGGAAACTAGCAGTACAACACGAGCGAAACCAACGCTTTGAAACTGAATGCAACTGCCATCTAGTTAACTACAGACTATCAAGAAAGCCGCTAGACGGTGCATAAGTCAAACTTCCACACAAGTCGAGCGTAGTGAAGTGGAGAAATATGACGCGAGGCGGAACTGCTACAGCAGTCCACCGGCTGGGTGGCACAGGCAGCACTAGACTGCTGTAGCAGTCCACCCGCTGTGGAGCACATTCGCTCCCGGCTTCTGCAGTAGTTCACCGTAGCGAAACGGTTAAAAAGTACAGAAGCATTTGTGTTAAGTGTGAGATAAATGCATCTGATACTAAAACTAAAACAGTTTGGAATATAATTGGAAGGGAAACAGGGCAATCAAGAGCACAGGGAGACTGTATTGCCATTAAAATTAATGATAAGTTTTCTAACAAAAAGTCAGAAGTTGAAAATATTTGAAATAATCAGGATATTTTTCCAGAGAGACTAAAATATGCTATTGTTAAACCAATGCATAAAAAAGTGCATACTTTCAGTTTCAACAACTACCACCCAATCTCGCTTCTGACAGCTTTATCCAAAGTTCTTAAGAAAGTAATGTATTCAAGAGCACCGTCCCATGTTAGTAAAAATAAGGTACTAACAAAATTTCGATTTGGTTTCCAGCAACGCTATTCAACAGAAAAGGTATATATGCTGTCACCGATCAAATACTAAATGCTCTGAACAACCGAACATCACCCGTTGGGAATTTTTGTGATCTCTCAAAGGGTTTTGATTATGTAAATCATGTGATTCTTCTAGAGAAGCTTAAGCATTGTGGAATTAATGGGGCAGGTCACAAATAGTTTAATTCATACTTTACTGGAAGAGTGCAGAAAATTGAAATACGAGGTTCAGGTAAACAGAAAAAATTAACGGATTATTCAAACTGGGCAGCTCTTAAGAATGGAATCCAACAGGATTCAGTGTTGGGTCCATTGATGTTCTTATTCTATATTAATGATTTGCCATGTTATATTCGCAATGATACAAAGCTGCTTGTTTTTGCTGATGATACTAGTAATAGCACTCAATAAAGAAGATTTAACTAATAAAATCGTAAATAATGTCTTTCAGAAAATTATTAAGTAGTTCTTTGCAATGTTATTAAATTAAATTTTGATTAAACACAGTATATACAGTTTCATATGGTAAGTGGTATGACACCGTTCATAAATATACTTTGTGACCAGAACCTATAGCTAAGGAGAATATTTTAAGTTCTTAGGTGTGTGCACTGATAAGAAATTGAATTGAAAGCAACACACTGTGATGTACTGAAACGTTTGAGTTCACCAACTTGGATTATTTATACATTTTGGTGACAAACATCTCAGTAAATGAGCTTACTATGCTTAATTTCATTCACTGCATTCATATGGTATCGTATTTCGGGGTAAGTCATCATTGAACGAAAAACTATTAATTCCTTAAAAGCATTTAATTAGAATAATTTCTGAAGAGCATGCAAGATCATCTTGCAGACACTTATTTAAGGCTCTAGGGATCTTCACAGTAGCTTCACGTATTCTCTTATGAAATTTGTTATTAATAGCCCAACCCATTTCAAAAGTAATAGCAATGTGCACAGCTACAACACTAGGAGAATTCAAGGTTAAATCTAACTTTACCACAGAAGGGGGTGAATTATGCTGCCACAAAAGTCTTTGGTCACTTACCATATCACATAAAATGTCTGAGAAATAGCCAACCAGAATTTAAAAACACAATGAGAGAGTTTCTGAATGTGCTCTTCCTTTTGTTCAGTACATGTATTTTTACACAGGAATTAGTAATAAAAAAAATAAAACCATGAATGTCATGTATTATAATCTTTTTTTAAACTGACACGTTCCACGGTATTCGATATCTCGTATATATGATTTACGGAACAAGTAGTAATCTAATTGAATCACGCTAATGAACATCTACTGTGAGTACGAACTTCCTATGCCTAGTTTTTCAGTTTTCCGGTTTTTCCCCCATAACGGTAGTGTGCTTCTGGGGTGTGAGACATTTACCAGCCGGTGGTACACGCTTGTTTAAGGCAAAATATGGTAGTTCATACTTCAGAAATAGAGGCTAGTTTTATTTTTATCTTGATTTTCTGGATAATTAAAGTCCTTTTTCGTTAATACTAACGATAGCTTGTTACAGCCACAAAGGTAGGTACGTTACTACCTTTTACGGAAAAGGAAGAAAGAGGCTTAGAGTTTAACGTCCCGTCAACATCGTGGTCATTAGAGACAAAACTTCAGCTCGGGTTTTTAGGTGAGGATGGGGAGGAAATCGTCCCTGCCCTATCAAAGGAACCATCCCGGCATTTGCCTGGAGTGATTTAAGGAAATCACGGAAAACCTAAATCAGAATGGTCGGAGGTCCTTCAGGATGTGTTACCACTGGGCCACCTCGCACGGTTACCTTTTAAGGGAGGCTTAGGTTCTTTCCCTTACAAGGCATGGATCCCATGTCCCAGGCGGACGTTGAAGAGTCCGTGAGGCTTGGCTCCAATTTTTATCACAAGAGGCTTGCGTCGTGCACCTTCTTAGAGAAAGGCTGAATCTTATGGTGAATGTCCATGGTGTCAAAGATTTCAAGAAAGTCCTCCTGTTTCTTATCACACTGCGAACTATCGTTATCGCCTTCCAAATGAGATGGAATAAACGCCCTCAAGGAAGGGGGAAGTGCCATTGGGAGCGATCTGTTCAGCTGATTTATTATTTAGAAAACAGCCAAGATCGCTAATTGTCTTTTACTAAGATGACAGGTATCGGCCGATGAAACCATCTATCACTTGCGCGATATTCCTCTGTGATGTAAATTAAAGATCTCCTTATGGCCCAAATCAATCACCTTAAGAAGAGTTGCAATGCCGAAAAATCACCTTTTCAGTTTTGAAGCTTATGAAATAATTTGAAATTTTCTTTGTAAATAGTTCAAAATTTGTCAAGAAATTATAATTGGGGGTATTTTTTTTTTGTCATTTTCCCAAATTATATGTCCGCTCAGTTACCCAGCTTCTGTTCATATTTAAATCTTAGCATTTCCGTAAACGTTAGATATAAACGGCTGGGGGTTTCACTCTTCTGTTGTAGACTCACTCTCCCTTGGTACCATTTTCTCTGCAACTAATTGTGTTTATAGTTCAGTTTCTTATATGTGGCTTTTTGTTTTGACTCTAGAGGTTCGTTTGTCGCTCGTACGCAGATTATCTACCCTCTTTTTCACTTACAGTGCTGATTGCCATGGTTTTACGATGTAAGACGATTTACGATGTAAGAGTAAGTTCCGAGGATATCAATTTACAAACAACTTTTGTGTAAGTCATTCTACTTCAGCATCGGTTGAAAGTTCTAACGTTTGTATAGTTGGGATCTGTGAAGTAGACACACCCCCTAGTGCATCAAAAAAAGAAGTGAAGTTATAGATGAAGCTTCTAATATGTTTTCATCGACTTCCCTATTTGAGTGAGTTTATGATGAACTGTTTGTTTTGTAATCTTTGTGGAGTTCCTTTTGACATGGACATAACAAAATCTGTAAGAGTTCTCTGCAAACTTGTTATAGTTTGTGACAGTACTGAAAATGACAGCGGTTTATGAGCCCTAAAAAGCAACAGCGATTTGTTTGAGAGTGATATCAGGATACTGTATGCAATGAGAGCAGTTGGTAAAGGGCATACTGCTGCGTAAACACTCTGTGTCATAATGAATCTTCTACTTACAGCCGCTAAAATAGTTACAATGAAGTGATAGATTTGGTTCACTCTAGTAGATTTATCTATGAAAACTGCTGCCAGTGAAGCAAGATATATAAATGAAGGAAACAGATATCCCTATTGCTTTTGATGGAACCTAGCAGAAAAGGGGAAAACATAAAAAAATGCTGATGCCAGTATTACTAGTATGAACAGTTGGACATTGTGACCACTTTGCATCTGGTAAGAAAGACGAAACTCACAACGGGAGCGAGAATTATGAAGGTACAAGCGGAAGGATGGAGGCTGTCACTACTGTGAATATTTTTGTAACAAAGCACAAAAAGAACGAGTATTTTACGCAAAATTTCTTGGAGATGTGGATTCCCAAGGCTTACAAAAATGTGACAGAATCCGTGCCATATGTCAATAAGAGAATAAGTAAACTAAAGTGCATTGACTTCAAAAAAGAATGGGCACTCATATAAGAAAACTGAAGCAGAATCTAAAGGATAAAATTTTGTTAGATGGTAAAATCATTAGAGGTCTCTTGTCAGACGCAATTACAAATGCCGTGGTGGAGTGGCCGAGCGTTTTAAGTCACGTAACTACGTAGCACGCGATTGCTAGCCGTCGGAGGTTTGAGTCCTCCGTCTGGTATGGGTGTTGGTGTTGTCCATAGCATAAATTAGTTTAAGTAGTTTGTATGCCTAGGGACTTATAACAAAAAAAGTTAAGTCCCTTAGATTTAAAACCTTTTGAACGTAAAAAATTATAAATGAACTTCAACAGTACTATGGTATGGAAATAACAAATAATGCAAATAATTGACCGGAACTGAAAATTCTGTACGGTCAACATCTTCACATCGTCATTAGCTGATAATAATTCTCTGTTTTGCCTGCCCAGACGGGTCTCTGTGATGGTGCAAATACCAAAAAGCTAAAGCTACTGGAGATCCTAATCACCATAAAAGTTCTATCCCAATGGCTATTATGGCAGCAATTCAACCGATATATGGGGACCAGGGGAATTTTGATCTTCTCAGAAAAAATCTTCACGGTTGTACCCAGAATCAAAACGACTTGTTCAACTCCGTCATATGGACTCGTGTACCTAAGAATGTATTTGTTAGGATTAAAACTTTGAATGGGGAGTTAGTGATGGTGATATGGGTAAGCTAAAACTCATGGAAGGGCTTGGTATTGTTCCTGGTATTCATACCATCATAGGTCTTCACTATCTGGACAACGTGCGAGTAAGGAAGGCTCAGTACGCAGCTAAATTTAATACCAAAAAACCAAGGGCAGCAAGGAGAAGAAAGCTTCTAGGTGAATAAGAAGAACTAGAAGATGACCCTGATTACTGTGGACTCTTTTCATAGTAGAATAGCAGATATTTGTGAATTTTGACAATAAATAACTTTAATTGCATTTTCTGGCATTTGACATTTTTAATGTTTCATGTAGGTTTATCAATCAAACCACGTAATGTATTAATCAGATTTTCAAAAATGCTATAAAACAATCATAAGAGGCCATTGAACTAGAATCATGACAAGAACTGGCGTATTCTCTGAGACAGGGAAATTTATTTGAAATTTTTCCAATGAATATTGGCTTACCAGTAAAAAGCTCATAAACATTATACCAACAAAAACATTGCTTCTAGTGAGCTAACAATATATGCTCAAAACAGCTGCCAAAATTTCAAAGTTCTACATTTGAAAATTCAAAAGAAAAAGGTACGTAAAGTTGGCAAATTTAATGTTGGCGAGACAGGGGATTCCACTCTCATTAATAAAAGATAATCAGCGATCTTGGCTGTTTTTTACATGGCGTTGTGGAGACATGTGGTAAAGTTTGGGGTCAATGTTACGTCATTAATTCACCTTATGCTTCCCATAAAATAGACAGAATATTTATTCGTGGAAATGCTATATCTGGTGCTCCAAATATTAATGGAGAAAGTCAGTTTCCAAATCCTCCAATTATAATTGGTATAACTATAAAGAAAATTATAATGAATGTATGAGCTGTAATAATTATATTATAAATTTGGTAATATCCAATTATTGATCCTGGTTGTCCTAATTCTCTGAGCTCTATCATTCATTACGCAAGGATTGACTTGTTTGATGCATTACAGAGCCTAATTGTCATACCACAATGTGCGCTAAGCTTCTAAACTGTTAGAGAGGGTGCCAAATTTCAAACTTCTCCGTTACAGTAGGACATATGACGCAGATTCTAAATAATGCATCTTAAAATTTTGTTGCACAGTGTATTAGTCAGCAGGAGATGATGAGTAGGTAGTGGAAGATTTAGAGCTGCTACCTTTTCCTTGAGTGAGTCCGTAAACACTTTTTGTCTCGTTACGAGGGTCTCAAGTTTAGCACTTACATATCCTCTTACGTAAACGTTTTCATACAGGAGCAAAGCAAGAAAGTTGGCGCGTCGCTTCCTACTCTTCTAGCGTCTAGAAACAACACTTCAGGGCGGTTTGAACACACCTGTTTTGAATGTTAAAACCTATTTTTTCTATGAATTTGGAAAATTTTGTGAATAGTTGATGAAAGAATGAAGCGTTATTGATAAATATTGTAGACATTAAGAGCAGTCTTTTCTGGCATACCTTGAAAATGACGGGCGTTCAGCTACCGAAATAAGGCTGTTGTCGACGAAGTTGCCCAACTATATTTCCGTAAATTACTTGAACATTACATACAAAATAAGCCCAATTTTTCAGAGCAAAAGCAATCGCTGTACGGATTAGTAAATTAGAAATACCTTCCGCACTATAACATCTGGTACAAGTGATCAGTTGTCAGCAATCGTTGTTGTTTTTGTGGTCTTCGTCCGCAGACTGGTTTGATGCAGCTCTCTACGCTACCCTGTCCTGTGCAAGTCTCTTCATCAGAGAATACGTTCGACAACCTACATCCTTTTGAATGTGCTTACTGTATTCCTGCCTCGGTCTCTCTGCGATTTTTACACCACACGCTTCCTTCTAATGCTAAGTTGACAATTCCTTGATGTCTCAGACACTGTCCAACCAATCTATCCCTTCTCTTAGTCAGGATATGCCAGAAACTCCTTTTCTCCCAGATTCGGTTAAGCACCTCCTCATTCGTTACGTGAGCTACCCATCTAATTTTCATCATTCGTCTGTAGCACCACATTTCAAAAGCTTCTATCATCTTTTTATCTGAACTCCTTATCGTCGACGCTTCACTCCCATACAATGCTACACTCCACACAAATGCTTTCAGAAAGGACTTCCTAACATTTAAATTAATATTGGATGTTAACAAGTTTCGCTTCTTTAGAAACGCTTTTCTCCCCATAGTCATTCTGCATTTTATATCTTCTTTACTTCGGCCATCAGAAGTTATCTTGCTACCCAAATAACAAAACTCATCTACTACTTTTATTGTCTCATTACCTAATCTAATTCCTTCAGCATCGCCTGATTTTCTGACAGTTCATTCCATTATTTTCGTTTTACTCTTGTTAATGTTCATCTTATATCTTCCTTTCAAGACACTGTCCATTCCATTCAATTGCTCTTCCAAATATTTTGCGGTCTCTGACAAAATTACTACGTCGGCGGCAAACCGCAATGTTTTTATTTCTTCTCAACTACTACAGAGGCAGCTCCTTATTCCTTATAACGTACAAGATCTTCTCTAAAGCCTTGCAAACTAGAGTCACCAAACAGATAGACTCCCAACTAGGTGTATACCAGGCTGATTTCCGGGTGAGTAGGTCCTACACAGAGCAGAAAATGTTCAAATGTTTGTAAATCTATCGGACCAAACTGCGTGGTCATCGGTCCGTAGCTTACAATCTACTTAAACCTAGGTAAACTAACCTAAGGACAACACACACACACACACACACACACACACATACCCATGCCCCAGAGAGGACTGGAACCTCCACGGCGAGTAACCGCGTGCTCCGCAGAGAGGCACTTTAGACCGCTCGGCTACTCCACTGCGGCTCACTAATTAGATGACTAGGCATTTGGCTACGTTTAAGAGACGTCATAGTTAATCCCGCCGTATTACCCGCCACTGCTTGAATTTCTTCCCCTTGACATTCAACTGCACTGAGGCAGAAATCACTTTGCGAACAGGGGCTGGTAACTGACCCACCCGCAAGGAGTGTTCATCTACCACCCCCTGCCACAATCATTCCACCCAGTATTAGGTAAGACGGAAGCTCCCGACCCACAGCAGGGTGGTCACCTACGAGAACCGCCAGATCGCTTACCCAGTCCGGCCCTGTGGGATGACCCCCATATTAAGCCTGAACCGCAGGCAGCACGGCCCCTCCATCGGGGGGGGGGGGGGATTAGTCACTAGTGACGACATCCGGGGGTCCTCCGCAAAAAAGCCTCCCCAGGGGTATGAGTGAATGAATAGAAACCCCAGGTTCAGACTAAAAACCCTACTGTAGGACCCCCACGGTTAATTAGCCACAGGAATTCAAAATAAAATGTTTGTTAAGCTTATGGGACTTAACTACGGGGTTATCAGTCCCTAAACTTACAAACTACTTAACAACTAGCTTATCCTAAGGACGGCACAAATATCCATGCCCGAGGGGGGATTCGAACCCCCGACCGTAGTGGCCGTGCAGACCGTGACTGAAGCGCCTCAGTCCCCTCGGCCACCGCGGCCGGCTAGCCACAGGACCAAAGCCCCACATCCAGCAAGGAAAGTTATACCACAGACCTCATTCGGACGTATGCCCTTCCGTGAAGCGGTTACTGTTCGGGTGTACCCCATGGGTTAGGTCCAGGAGGACACGTGAGAAATTATCAAGCGAACTCCTGAGCGGCGCCCTTACGAAGTCCCACAGGCGGAAATCGCAGGGCGTCAACACCCGCTACACAGAGCAGATTCAAAACCTCAAGACAAGACAAGACAATCCTCTCATGTAGGAGCCGACGGGGACATCCCTGGGTAGCCATTATGGTAGATTTCGAAAAGGCAATAGACCGACAAACCATCTTCTCCACCCTGTGGGAACTAGGCCTAGATGAGAAGACTACCAGACTGGTCCAGGCTACCATGAATAGCACCACCTGCAGTCAAGTTTAGGGGTGAACTCTCCACGAGCTTTCCCATCCAGACAGGAGTCAGGCAAGGGAATGGCCTCTCGTGCACCCTCTTCAACTGCATTCTGGAAAAAATCATCAGAGAATGGACTTACAAATTGTCACCAGAAGCAGGACTGAAGCTTGGCTACACGAAAGATAACCTCATTGTACCATGTCTAGCCTTTGCTGATGATCTCACCCTTTTGGCCAACAGCATGGAGGAGGCTACTCATCAACTACAGAGCCTCTATAATGTTACAGTAAAAACCGACTTGAAAATCAACATACAGAAGACTGAGTTCATCACCAATATCAAACAGGCTGCTTCTACAATCTCACTAGGAAACAATAATATCTGTAAAGTTCCTGCAGTCTAGTACTTGGGAGAATGGATTTCAACAAGTGAGAGTGAAACCTTGGCCATAGACGCCAGGTGCACCAAGTTAGAGCCTATAATTCCTGTAAGAATCTCTATACTTCCAAGTACCTATCCAAGAACATAAAACTGAAGCACTACAACTCGGTAGTAAGATCCTCTGCACTCTATGCCTCCAGGCGCCTCTTAATGAAATAATGAATCGAAAGGGCTTACTCAGGAGACTAGAACTTAAAGAGAGGAAGATCCTGTGGAGAATATTAGGACCCATAAAAGAGGAAGCCGGTACTTACAGAATCAGGCACAATAATGAACTGTATGAACACCAGGAAGACATAGTTACATGTATGAGGAAAAGGCGACTGACCTTCTACGGGCACATGACCGACCTGAATCAGTCAAGGCTCACTAAGAAGATCCTCACAGTGTCAAGCTGGGGAAAGGCATCCAAAGCCAAGTGGTTCACCTCTGTTAGATCAGACTTAGAGGAAGTGCAGATACCATTATATATAACCGAGAACCGAACGCAATACCGTCAGGCAATCCTTCATGGAGTCTTCCCACTGTCTCTCACAAGCAAGAAGTGTATAGGCACCACCAGACCTAAATGGACGGATGAAAGGAAGCAGGCTCACAGCCAGAAAATGAAGGCGTACAGGGCGAAGAAAAAGCAGAAGACCCTAGCTGAGAGTTAAGACGAGCCTCGTGGTCCCTCGTAGGCTTAAACGAACTGATAATAATAATAATAATAATAATAATAATAATACTCAGTGAACAGAACAAACTTTATGACTTATTTCCATAATTTGATCTTTTTTTTCGTCCAAAATAGTGATGGGAAATTGCTGAATGACTGTAGTCGATACAGAGATCTGGTAAAAGTGGATTTTATTACCAAATAATTACGAACACTCTACCACTGGACCATAAAAAGTAACAGCTGTTACAAGTACACAATAAACATTTGTATTACTGTCTAATCAGAATCTAAATAATTTACTAATGAACACCATCACAATTAATTCTTTTAGGTAAATTACTGGCTATAAAATGGGAAATTCCTACCATTTTTAGAAATAAATCTAATCTTCACTAAAATATGTACCTAATCCTGATGTGAAAAGTAACACACACATACATACTGCCTGGGAATATGCTCCACTAAAAACAATATTTATAAAGTGCTGCAGTGACTATGTATGGATGTAGCAATTGCTGGCGTCACGTTATCCGTTCAGCATATGTGGAAACTTACAGTGACGACTTCGGGCTCGGAAGTGTGCAATCATAAGCTGTACATTCCGTCCGTGAAATTAAATACACCTTGTTCTGCTAAGTATCAACGACATTTAATTTTCGTTATCTCCAGCCTCTATTAATCTAGTACGAACACAGTCACAGACAATACTTTCTGAATCGGCTCGGACTTCACAATATCTAACTCCAGTGTATAAATACAGGAGTTTCAATTGCACAGTACGTCCTCAAATCGGAATAATTATCGTCACCAATGCATCGGTGCACTCACTAGCTTTTAGAGTGGCTGAAATAGTTCAGTGCTCAGCAATAGATTAGGCCAGAGGTGGGCACAAATCGGCTCAATGAGCAGCACTCCGGCGCAGTCCGGAAAAAGAGCAGCGTTCGCGCTCGGCCGGTAGTTATCCTAGTTGCCGCTAGAGGTCTGCATGCTTGCTGGCGCACATAGTTCCGTTACCTACTTATAAACATAATAGGAATTTTGCAGGAGATACACCAGCAGTGGAACCTGTTCATTCGAGTTGGATACTAAAGAGTTTTCATTATTATCTTTATATTTTATAACGCACTCAGCCAGGTGCATTTCTGCGGCTACGTTAGCGCGTTGGCTGCGCATAACGCCATCTAGTGTTTTCAGCAGGAACTTCGTGATGGACGCCAGCTGCTCGCGGCTCTGCTCCCACTCAGGCAGGTGGCTCGGAGAGCGCGGCTCGCTCATTGCCCACCTCTGGATTAGGCGATGAAATATCAAGTGCACCTACACAAAATCTCCACTCAGCACAAAATATAGAAATTATGGGTGAGTCAGAACTACGGCTACTCACACCCAGACAAAAATATCGGCTGCAAACAGAGGTCTTTCTAAACAAACGAAATCGATGTGGCCGCAAATGGCGGGGTCACCAAATTCTAAGTCCAACTGTGGTCACACTCTGCGATGCCACGGAAACTCCTGTGAGCGTCTCGGACGGATGCTTCCGTCAGTCTCCCTTCACGTAACTGATGGTCTCTGTCCGTCTCCTCGCGGCCACCCCTCTCTCACCTAGCAAAACAATCTCAGAGTTCTCCCAATGGTCCATCCAATGAAAACTCTAGGCTCAATGATGGATCTTCCACCCTGTCAGTCTAAAATTTCTCAGCCAATAGCAGACCAATCTGCGCGTACCATGCCAAGCACCACCTCCGAGAGCAAATTCTCACGTAGGCCACTGTACTGACGACACTACCCCACGCCGGCATCTTTAATCTGTATCACCTCCCGTCGTAGACCCGCCAGACCGGCGCGACATTTCAGTACCATCGGCGTCGAAACCATGCAGCACCAGATATCCGTCCCACGCAAAATACTGCACGCGGGATGTCCTACCATTTATTTACTCGTAAAACAAGTGTCCCTAGGCTGCCAGTTTGGAATTCAATTCCCCATGACATTAATCACTCTCCATAAAACGAGTGACTACTCGGCTGTATGCAGTCTTTAGAAACTGCAGACGCCAGACGTACCCTCGGTAAAGAACCTAGGTGTAATATTTGATCAGCACTTGGACTGGACAGAGCACACAACCACAGTCTGTAAGAAGGGATATGCTTCATTTCATTCACTGCATAAATACAAAAAAGCATTTCCTCTGCAGCCGAGAAAGAAGCTCGTTGATACTTCCCAGTCTACATTATGGTGATGCTATTCTGCTTGTCCTGTACTCGCCCCTCTGCCTTCAAGATCCGGGCACTCACAGAGGGTAGGTTTGTTGGTAGTTGGGAGCTCCAACGTTAGGCGGGTAATGGAGCCCCTTAGGAAAATGGCTACTAGGGAGGGGAAGAATTCCAATGTGCACTCCGTGTGCATACCGGGGGGAGTCATTCCGGATGTGGAACGGCTCCTTCCGGATGCCATGAAGAGCACAGGGTGCAGCCAGCTGCAGGTGGTGGCTCATGTCGGGACCAATGATGTGTGTCGCTTTGGATCGGAAGAGATCCTCTCTGGTTTTGAGCGGCTATCAGAAGTGGTTAAGACTGCCAGTCTTGCTTGCAAGATGAAAGCGGAGCTCACCACATCTGCAGCATTGTCGACAGGACTGACTGCGGACCTTTGGTTCAGAGCCGAGTGGAGGGTCTGAATCAGAGGCTCAGACGGTTCTGCGACCGTGTGGGCTGCAGATTCCTCGACTTGCGCCAAAGGATGGTGGGTTTTCGGGTTCCGCTAAATAGGTCAGGAGTCCACTATACTCAGGAAGCGGCTACACGGGTAGCGGGGGCTGTGTGGCGTGGACTGGGCGGTTTTTTAGGTTAGATGGCCTCGGTAATACACAAAATGGGTTTCAGTCTCAAAGGGGGCGGGTCAGACACGGTAAGAAAGCAGACCTAAAAACCATTGGTGTAACAGTTGTAAATTGTCGTAGCTGTGTTGGGAAAATTCCAGAGCTCCAAGCGCTGATAGAAAGTACTGAGGCACAAATCGTTATAGGTTCTGTAAGCTGGCTGACGCCTCAGATAAATTCGGACGAAATTTTTTCAAAGGGCCAAATGGTCTTCAGAAAGGATAGAATAAATAAAACAGTGGGTGGCGTGTTTATTGCTGTTACAAACGGTTTATCCTGCAGCGAAATTGAGGCAGATACTTCCTGTGAATTGGTCTGGGTAGAGGTTATACCTGACCACCGAAATAAATTAATAATTGGATCTTTCTATCGGTCCCCTGACTCAGACGATGCGGTTGCAGAAATGTTCAAAGAAAGCTTGAATCATATTTCAAATAGGTATCCGAAGCATACTGTTATAATCGGTGGCGACTTTAATTTACCCTCGATATGTTGGCATAATTACGTATTCAAAAGCGGGGGCAAATATAAAACATCGTCCGAACTAGTTCTGAATGCTTTTTCTGAAAACTACTTCGAACAGCTAGTTCATGAACCTACTAGAATAGTACGTGGTTGCGAAAATACTCTTGATCTCCTAGCAACAAATAATCCCGAGATAGTAAAGAGCATCAAAACAGATACAGGCATTAGCGAACATCGAGTTGTAGTAGCGAGACTGAATATCGAAATTCCCAAATGCACCAAAAATAAACGAAAAATATATCTATTCAATAAAGCAGATAAAAATTCGCTTCACGCTTTCCTGAGTGATAGTCTCCAGTCCTTCAAAACTAAAAATGCGAGTGTAGATCAGTTGTGGCTTACTTTCAAAGACATAATATCAGTAGCAATCGAGAGATTTATACCAAATAAATTAATAAAAGAGGGGGCTGATCCCCCGTGGTACACAAAACAGGTCAGATCCATGTTGCAGAAACAAAGAAAAACGCATGCAAAATTTAAAATCATTTACTGAAACTCGCAACCTAGCGCGGACTTCAATGCGAGAAGCCTATAGTACTTTCCACAACGAAATCCTGTCTCGTAATCTTGCAGAAAATCCAAAGAAATGCTGGTCATATGTGAAGTACACTAGCGGCAAAACTCAAACAATACCTTCACTACGCGATAGCAATGGTAATACCACCGACGACAGTACTGCTAAGGCAGAATTACTAAACACAGCTTTCCGAAATTCTTTCACCAAAGAAGACGAAGTGAACACTCCAGTATTCAATCCAAGAACAGCTGCCAGCATGCGAAACTTAGAAGTAGATGTTCCTGGAATAGTAAAACAACTTATGTCACTAAACAAAAATAAATCTTCCGGGCCAGATTGTATACCAACTAGATTCCTCTCAGAGTATGCTGATGCAATAGCTCCGTACTTAGCTATAATTTACAACCGATCACTCAGCGAAAGATCCGTACCCAAAGACTGGAAAGTTGCCCAAGTTACTCCAATATTCAAGAAAGGCAATAGGAGTGATCCCCAAAATTACAGGCCTATCTCATTGACGTCGATTTGCAGTAGGATTTTGGAACATATACTTTGTTCGAATATTATGTACTACCTCGAAGAGAACGACCTATTAACCAATAGTCAGCACGGATTCAGAAAGTATCGCTCTTGCGAAACACAGCTTGCCCTTTATTCACATGAAGTGTTAAGTGCCATCGACAAGGGATCTCAAATCGATTCCATATTTCTGGATTTCCGGAAGGCTTTTGATACTGTACCCCACAAGCGGCTTCTAATTAAAATGGCGTGCTTATGGAATATCTCCCCAATTGTGCGATTGGATTCACGATTTCCTATCAGAAAGGACACAGTTCGTTGTAATTGACGGTAAGTCATCGAGTAAAACAGAAGTGATATCTGGCGTTCCACAGGGAAGCGTTATAGGTCCCCTACTCTTCCTCGTGTTTATAAACGATTTAAGAGATAATCTGAATAGCTCCCGTAGACTGTTCGCGGATGATGCTGTCGTTTATCGGTCAGTGAAGTCAACAGAGGATCAAAAGCAACTGCAAAGCGATTTAGACAAAATTCATTGGCAGAACGCTTCGAAGATGCACCAGCTCCACCAAAGAGACTGCCTACATCACACTTGTGCGTCCTCTCTTGGAGTACTGTTGCCCCTTGTGGGACCCTCACCAGGTGGGACTGACGGAAGATATTGAGAAGGTTCAGAAAAGGGCAGCTCGTTTTGTTTTATCACGTTACGGGGGGGAAAGCGTCACGAAAATGTTGCACGAATTGGGGTGGAAATCATTAAAAGAAAGACGTTATTCATTGCGGCGTGATCTGTTTGCGAAGTTTCAATCACCGACTTTTAGTTCTGAATGTGATATTTTGCTAGCACCCACCTACTTAAGGCGACATGACCATCCCAATAAAATAAGAGAAATCAGATCGAAAACGGAACGATTTAGGTGTTCTTTCTTCCCGCGCGCTATTAGAGAATGGAACGGTAGAGAAAAGTTATGAAAGTGGTTAATGAACCCTCTGCCAGGCACTTAAATGTGATTTGCAGAGTATCTATGTAGATGTAGATGTAGAAGGACTGTCACACGAAAATTCACATAGGCTGGAGCTGGCGTAAAATTCTTGTGCCCGATACATTTATAACCTACGCTTCTACGACCATATCAGTCCCGTATAAAAGCAGTTATCTAGGCAATGTGCAGATAAGCGTTGAACCTACCATTCATTATGTTTGCTGCATCGCTTCCTCAATCAAACTGCAAACCTTCTTACTGATCCTGGACTTGCATACTACTATCCGGACAGCACAACAGAAACACACGCTGTCGCCGAAGTGAAAGTCTCTCTGTTCTATCACACAACACTGCAATCTTCTCTAAATCATTTTCTGTATCGAGAACACGTCTGTGGAACAATCTTCCTCAAAAAGTGAAGAGAGATAAAATGGATAAAATGAATTACAAATTTCGGAAGACAGCTAGGGATCCACCTTATGCCAGAATACCTATCATTTTTTCTCCACTTAGCAGTATGTAGCTCACTGTTGTCAATTCCTCCTACCCCCACAAATGTTTCCCTTTCCTTTCGTCAGCAGATATCTTTACTCATATTTATCTCCACTTTCTGGCTCTGTCATTTTCAATCTTCTCCTCTTTCATTAATCTTTTTTTTCTTCTGTTTATATTAAACGTATTTCAAATGCATTAAAGGTGCTGCGACCGGGAATCGAACCCGGATCTCAATCCGCAGCACAAATTTTAATTCAATGCTCGACCTTTAATATCTTTGACATTTTCGAGACGCAAAACAGTCTCTGGGTATATAAATTTACAATTATGATGATATTTAGTTCAAATCTGTTAAACTAATCTATCTCCATGTAAATATCTATTGCTATTATTAGTATTGGCATGTATTGCAAATTACTATTGACACTGTTATTTTTGTGTTATTATTATAATCATTATTATTGTTAGTATTAGCATATATTGTTATTATTAATATTATTAATACTATTTTCTTTGTTTTTTAAATCCTTTGTTTATGTTGTTCCTTGTCATATGTAAGAGAGGGCCTTAAGGCCGTAATCTGGTCAGGTTACATAACCAAATGAATAAAAATAAATAAATAAAGTAACAATGCTGTCGCCGCCGCACGCCAGACGGCGGCTGTGACCTTCGTAGCCCTGGAATGTAATCGTCATTAGCCCATCCGGAAGCGGTTCTGCTGGACGCCAGCCAGCTAGTACTGACGTTCCCCCTTGCTAACAAATGGCTCTCCACACCACTCTATCTGCACCATTCTCCTCAGGGTACAACACAGAGAGCTTGCCAATGACTACTTTTACCAGTGGTCTGCGAAAAAACTGACAGGCAGGTGAACATTCCGAGTAGGGTTGCCAGATCTCCGGGCGTCGCCCGGAGTGCCCGGGTTTGGAATGAATTCTCCGGGTCTACGGGCCAATGACTCTCATCTCCGGGCTTGAATGTAACCTTCATCTTAACTTTTTTTTTACTACGCTCATGTAGCGACGATCTACATCGAACTTAACGTAACTTAAACTAAGGACGAACACAACATCCATGCCCTAGGGGGGGATTCGAACCTCAGGCCGGAGCAGCCTCGCGCACTGAGGCAAGACGCCTCAGTGCGCTCGTCCATTCCCGGCCGGCTCCTCTCTAGTAATTATGAATAAATTTATATAAATGTCAATTTCTTATTGCAACAAAACGCTTCTTTTCTATTCTTCCTCTGAAAACTTTTCATTGTTGCGTCGGTAATAATCGGCTAGCACATTATTAAGCAAACATGGTTGCGGCAACGTGTCAACTGGCGACGTCTATTATTTGTGTTCGTTCGTTCATTGTTTGTTATCAGTTTACCGGAAATTTTTGGAATACTCGGATCGTGTGTGAACAGACAAGCTTACCTTAACTCAGATTAGTCAGTAATAACAGTCAAATAAAGAGACAAGTTCGTTCCGTGAAAAATGGTTGCAGGAAGAAAATTATAAAGAGTGGCTAAAATAAGTCGATACTTATGAGTGTATGTGTAAGTGCAGAATATGCAATATCTCATTTACTGTTAAGTACGACGGATTGAAAGCTGTGAATAAACATTTACAATCAGAAAGACACAAAGCGAATATTACCACACAAAAGAAGAATCAGTCGCTTCTTAAATTCTTGCCGAAACAATTTTCTGCAGAAGACGACAAAGTCACTGCAACGGAATTAACTTTGACTTACAATGGTGTGAAACACCATTCTTACAATTCTCAAGATTGTGGTAATAACCTATATCCTTATGTTTTTAGTGATTCCTCAGTGGCAACGAAAGTAAGATGCGGGGATACTTTCTGGGAGGGAGGAGATGATTAGTATTATTTTTTTTCTTTTAGAATTCACGTGTAATCCTGGTCGGGGGTGGGAGAGGAGTTGGTCGCAGTTGGGGAGAGGGGGGGTGACTCATTGGCCAAGGGGGAGGGGGGCACGTCAAGTCTTCGGGCCAGCCTCGAGTTCAATCTGACAAACCTAATTCCGAGGTCTCCTTTAACGTGCGAAATACCGTAAGCCCCGCATCCCATCACAGCTCGCCTGTTGTCTTAACTGCTTCCTCTCTACGGAGTCCAAAAAATAAAAATAAAACTCCTTTTCCGTCCCTGCCACAAGCAGCCCACAGAAAAAAAAGTAATGTTGAGAAATTCAAATACCTGAAAAAAATGAAATGTTTGTAACTTTATAGAGGACTTAACTACGTTGTTCATTAGTCTCTAAACTTACAAACTACTTACACTAACGTAAAATAACTTATGCTAAGGGCAGCACAAACACCCATACCCGAGGGAGGACACGAACCCCTGACGGCGAACTGCCCCGTGCACCGCAGCTGGGTGCCTTAGTGCGCACGGCTATTCTGCCGCGGCCATATACATGTCATTACAATATCCATACCTCCCATAACCTATCTCCCAACCAATAAGCGACAGATCAAATCACAACAAAAGACAAAACGTACTACAAATTGAAGACTACACGGAAAGAAGGAGTTAAGTCCAAATTTCACGAAAGTGAGTTACTGATATCCTTATGAAGTTCATCAGATGTACTTTCAGTTGGGAGAACTTAAATGAATGTAATGGGTTTAGTCACTGAGTTATAGCGAGATCAAAATATGGTATACACTGAGAAAACGAGTCAAGTCCACCCGAAACACGGAAACAAAGGGTGAAGTCCAGCCAATGTTGATTTCTCAGCAGTCAGCTGTATTTTTTTTCCTGCTGTTATGGCAGTATCATTGTTGACATAATGCAATGTCATTGTTGATTTTCATATGCATTTTCGAAGCAAACAGGGAGCAGATTTCTCATTAGCTTCTTTGCTTTATGCTGTGGCAGAACCGAATATCATGTCGTGATTTGTGCTAACACAGAGTAGCCTTGACATTCACCTGAATTCTTTGTGGTGTAGTAGATTGAATTTCGTGTGATTTCCAACTGAGGACGGTGTTTCAACTGGCGATTTGTGCGTTACACTAAGAAATTAAAAAATAGATTTACAGAAAAAAAGACGTAAAGGGTCCAGTTTTTAAAAAAAATATATTGTTTTATATTTTCAGGAAATACTAAAGAAAGATCTAGAATGTACTGTATACAGAAGCGTATGTCAATAACCAATGAAACTGCAACGTTTTAAACTTTGAAATTACTCTCCTGAAAAGTCTGTAAAATGGACTTAACCCCTTCTTACCGTGTAGTCTTCAATTATTATTATTAAAATCTGCCATAAAAATAAAATAAACAAATAAATTGAGAAAATAAGAAAAATAAAATTTGTCACAAAAATTCCACCACCTCTCACCAGTGCATTAGTATCTTCGGGAAGTTGGAACGGATTTGTACGGTAGGGATATTTTCATACTTGTAGAACGATTGAAAAAAGTGATGTAAAGAAATGGAGAGTATGTTGAAAAGTAAACAAACATATGTAGATTTGTCTGAAATTAAATGTTGTTTGGATATTTAAGGGAGACAATACGGCAATGGTCATCAGTCCCGCATTCCATCACTAAGCGTCACAAGTAAAAACGTGGACGGGAAAGAAATACTCCCAGAGTTTAAGTTCGCAGAGTGGGAGGTAATCCCTCTGAGTCCAGAAACAACAAAATCAACAAGAAACAAAACGAAACGAGACGATCACCTTACACCTTACAACAAAACGAAATAAAACAAAGAAGCCGATGAATGTGGTTGGCCGACCATAAGAGTAAAAAAGGAAAACTCAACCACTCGGCAGCACAAGGAAATTTAAAGATAGAGAGACTGATAATAAAAACCCTGCTCGAATAAAACTTAAAACTGAATTTGCTGTTGAAACGTAAAACATCTGATAAAACGACAGGGGGTTAAAACTCCGCCCCCAAGGCGGCTAAAACAGGGCAGTCTACCAAACGGGAACTACACTGACATTGGGGCGGGTCCTCACCACGAAGGAGATGTCCGTCGGTGAGCCACTATGGCCAATGCGGAGTCTACACAGCACCACAGAATCCCAGCGAGAGGCCAGCATGGACGAACGCCACGCGGCCGTGGTCTCCTTGACAACCCGGAGTTTGTTGGGTGTGCTGAAATTAAATATAATTAAAATGTTGTGCAACACTTTTAATATGCCTCTCGTACTAATAATGTTTGAGGTTACACGAGTATCGAGTATGGTTGAAATCTGGAACAGAGTAAGTCCACCAGAAGGCGGTATGGTAGGTAATCTCCACGATATGCAGCAATCAGGGAGACCATCCACCACTCGTTGTTGCGTGCTCATGTTGTCATTCCTGAAGAGCGACGCTTTGAGAGTCTGCAGTTGGCTATGTTGCTGACCGCAGACACTGACGCACTGTTTTTCCGGATATCCTCCAACGCCTTTTAAGCCGTCGGCACACAGAGCGCGTGTCTGAACATATGCGTACAACATCCCGAGTCCAAAGTGCGGCTGAACGCTGGCAGTCGGCGCGAAAGTTGTCGGCGGCGACAGGTCCCGAATAGGGATGGCGGTTATCGCTGAAACAACTGGTTTTCGGTTATACCGGTTCTTTTCATCTCCAGTTTAACCGCACTGTAAAAATTGCTCAAGATAACCGGTTTTTTAAATAACCGGTTTTCGGTTTGTTATTGCTATTATTTCCAGTAGAATTCGACGGAAACATAATTTGCGGCCGAAACAGAAACCGTAATCGAATTTTCGGTTTTTCTAGTTTCGGCCGAAACTTACGTAATTTAGTTAAATTTTAGGTAAAATTAGGTTATACGACAAATCACTAGTCTTTCCATATTTTGCAAGATCCCCTCCCAATACTACGCCTTCTTGAGTGTGTGTAAGCCTAGCCAGGAGTCCGTAGAAGACGATATACGAAGCATACAGATTTACTGGCCTAGAATTTCCATCCGGCAGTTGCGAATATTAACCCAACCACTCCGCAAGTTGGACTTGTGAACCAGCGCATACGAATATCTCGATATATATATATATATATATATATATATATATATATATATATATATATATATATATAGTCGGAACTGTGACTTTATTTTTCTAAATACTTCTGCAGCACATTCAGTAACTTCAATCAGTGCTGCAGAAGTATTTCGAAAAATAAAGTCACAGTTCCGACTAACAGTATGATTGTTGTCAGTGTAAATTAACGCAAATTGAACTAGGAAAGCTGTGTACCACATGATCAAAGAATGTTCAAATGGGTGTTAGTTCGTATGAGACCTAACTGCTTAGGTCATCGGTCCCTAGACTTACAAACTACTTAATGTAACTTAAACTAACTTACGCTAAGGATAACATACACAACCATGACCGAGAGAGGAGGGAGGACTCGAACCTCCGACTGGAGCAACCGCGCAGTCTGTAACATGGAGCGTCATACCGCACAGCTACCTCGCGAGGCACCACATGATCAATGTTACCTAAACCCATATTGGTTATTAAAAAAGCCCCTCGCTTTCAATGAATCACATTAATAAAAATTGTTAGCATAACAATATGCAAATACATTAAAAGTTATTATTCCAAGCTTACATAATAGGTATATGAATCGAATTTACCTTCTCTTCCAAGAAACATTTTGGATGCTTTCTCTTTAAATGACACAGAATGTTTCACCCGTTTTCAGCTTTTTAAAGCAAATGGAGCATCGTATCTCACTGCTACTGTACTTTGTGAAGTACTTCCACACTCGGGATGTTGCCATTTAAGACACAACCGATGTCTGGCGACGACAGCAACGAACTGCCGCATGACCAGACTGAGGCAAGTCTTGTACACTGCCGGTGAACGCGCGTCGTCTAATAGGCCACGCCACACGGCAACAGGTGCATCGATGCCTCAATAGCTGCACCAGTCCTGAAGTTCTTATGCCACGCGTTTGTGGCGCGTTTCTGACTGCCGGGATCGTTCTTAAATTATCACTGATCGCTTTTCTTAGTTACTGCGATGACCTAATATTTCACAGCAGTGGA
This sequence comes from Locusta migratoria, assembly GCA_026315105.1. NCBI lineage: Eukaryota > Metazoa > Arthropoda > Insecta > Orthoptera > Acrididae > Locusta > Locusta migratoria. The sequence continues at coordinate 748,484,618 of CM048745.1, read as the reverse complement.
AACTTTAGGAATAGCCTTAAATATTAGAGTTTACTAGTTTTAATTTTTTTAAATTATTTACAAAAAACACATTTCGAACCTTTACTACAGGAAGTAGTCGTGCCGGATTTTTACCCGGTTCTTGGCAATAACTAAAAAATACCGGCTACAACCGACACCAAATAAATACCGAAAAAACCGGTTATTCAAAACTAAAATACCGGTATCGGTTTTAACCGGTCGGTTTTTCCCATCCCTAGTCCCGAATGACACTGTTTACGAAATGAGTGAAATGCCTGCTTTACCTCTAGTAAAACGCATAGTTCCACACTTGTACATATGTTCATGTTCTGTCTGTGGTATAGGCCTACATAATTAACAACAAAATATTATCAATGAAACACACAAGATAACTGTTTTTCGGTTGTTACGCCATCATCAGGTAAACAATACAAGTTTAAATAATTTCAAAGAGAGACTAACGACTTGGTTTAAAACTAACCCGAGGGAATTTGTTACAATTCACGTTGTGGTGTACATTCTTGACGTTGATAAAAATGAGACAATATAATAAATTACGACAGTATCCTAAGAAATATAAATTGAAACAATAGAAACTGGATGAAAAATTGACAAAAAATATCTTAAACTGGTCCAGTGCTTGGAACAAGGAAGCGTGCGACTAAACTGAATGAAACATCTGTGAATATATGTTAAAATTTTAAATGGTTAACTTAAACTATGGTTACATGTAAAATAAGGCATTACAATTTGTATCAGGTAAGCAGCCAAACAGTTGTGATTACACAAGGCTTTTATAACATGGCTATGAAACAGTAGTAGAGGCATTGTTTGGCCACACACTCAGAAACTGCCAATGAAACCTAGTCTTTGGTTTGCCTTCCCTACAATACTATTTTCTATCTGTTCTTTCCCATTTAAATTGCTCGTAATTTTTATTCCTAGGTATTTAGTTGAATTGACGGCCTGTAGATAGATGATTCTAATATGTCTCAAATGAAGAAATTAGACAAATTCAATACACAAGACGTAGATATGTTGTTTACCTATATGTTATTACATCATATCATACAAAGAACAATGCGTCTTGACGGATCTTTAGTGCGCTGTTGCCTTGAAACGGCGGATTTCTTTACTACATAAATTCTTAAACACAAACGTTTCCAGTCATTTTACTTCAACAAATAGTACCATAATGACCGGATTTCGAGAGATTGTGGGAACAACAATATTAATATGATGCTGAATGACGTACAGTGCAGACGAAGACGGCAAAGATTATCATTAATGCTAAACTTTAATTGCTCTTTGATGATATAATTTCTGTTGTTTATTGTCTTCTATTCTTTGTTATGTAATTAACGTGATTAAAGTGTATTAAGTGCAAGCCGTTATTTTTAATTTTATTTTAATATGATACTAAGAAGCGGCTACAATGTGGTGACCCCAGAGACTGAAGAACACGCACAAGAAGAAGAAAATACGCGGGAGGATGTAAATTCGCCGCAACGTAGTGTGGAACGCAAACCGGAGTTATGGTTTTCCATGTTAGAGCTAGCGTTTGTTCATAATGGGATTACGGACGATAACGAGAAGTTTGAAGTAGCAGTTAATGGTTTGGACAACAGAGTTGCGACAATAGTTGAAGACGCAATTAAAAGCCCTCCGTCGACGCAACAATATACTCACCTTAAGCAGTTATTAATAGACAAACTCAGCAAACCTCTAGATCAACGGATACATCAGGTACTGAGAAACGAACGTCGAGGCGACAGATCTCCGTCAGAATTCTGGCGACAGTTAAGAAGCATAGTAACAGAGGAAGACCTATCAAATGTTACGCTTCGTTACATTTGGGCGTCACAGCTTCCCTCGGCAGTCAGAGCAGCTGTAGCGGCAGACGACAGTCAAGATATGATCCACATTCTTCGATTAGCCGACAGAGTTTTCTCAACGATCAAGACAACGGATACATTTCCGTCGATGGAAGCAATATCAATGACGGATCACTTTGAAGCAGCAGTAATCAGCAAAGAACGTAAACCGGAGACAAAATCTAATTTCCTACAGTTAAAGGAACAATTAGATGGACTACAAAAACAATTTGGAAACTGGAAATTTAAGGATTTAATGCATTTTGTAAATGGACATTTGTTATAGCTGAAGTGTCAGAGCATATTCTAGGAGCAGATTTTCTTTATGCAAATAGCAACAGTGTAGATATTCGGACGGCTCAACTTAGGAAAGGAGAAGAAATTGTATCTGGTTATCTAAAAAACATCGGCACTGAAGGATATAAACCTATTCAAATGATTAACGCAGATAAAAATAAATATCTACCTGTTTCAGTACAAAATTTAGTACCACACAAAACAGTGCATCGCATAAACACGATACCGGGCCCCCCAATTTCTTGCAGACCTAGAAGATTAGCACCAGATAAGTTCATGGATGCAAAAGCTGAGTTCAATCGTATGTTAGACACAGGGGTGATAAGGAGATGAGACAGCCCTTGGGCTTCACCTTTACATATGGTTAAAAAGAAAGATGGTAGTTGGAGGCCGTGTGGAGATTACAGAGAATTAAACGCACGAACAATTCCCGATCGATACCCGATACCAAATATTCGTGATTTTACGAACGTACTAGCAGGCATGAATTTCTTCAGTGTTATTGACTGTCAAAAAGCGTATCATCAGATACCGGTAGCTAAAGTGGACATACCTAAGACTGCAGTTACAACACCTTGTGGCCTTTTTGAATTTTTACGCATGCCATTCGGACTAAAAAATGCAGCCCAAACATGGCAAAGATTTATCGACGAGGTGTTAAGAGGGTTAAACTTCACTTTTGCATATCTAGATGATATCATATATCATTTTGGTGTTTCCGGCGACGTCTGAACTTCACGAAAAGCATCTTAAGGCTGTCTTTGATAGACTTAAATTATACGCGATCATAGTTAATGAAGATAAGTGCACATTACGAAAAGATAATGTCACATATTTAGGTCATATTCTCTCGGCTGCTGGCATACGTCCGTTGGATGAGAAAGTTGACCAAATACAAAAGATGCCCCCACCAAAAGATTTGCGGCAATTACGCAAGTTCCTTGGTGTAATAAATTTTTACCGTCGTCATTTACCAGGGATGGCCGCGTTACAAGCACCGCTCACTGAATTATTAGCAGGTCCAAAGAGTAACAACAACAGGAGACTACAGTGGACGACGGAAATGCAACGAGCGTTCGAACAAATTAAAGCAAATCTCAAGCAAGCTATACTGTTGGCCCACCCTGTGAGAAATGCAAAACTATCTCTAGTAGTAGACGCGAGTCAAGAAGCGATCGGGGGGGGGGGGGGGGGGGGCACTGCAGCAGCAAGTAAACGGAAATTTACAACCATTAGGTTTTTTTTCAAAGAAACTTACAAAGGCTCAAAGAAACTGGAGCGCATACGATCGTGAATTGTTGGCACTATACGAATCAATAAAACATTTCTGATCGTACATAGAAGCCAGACCGTTTACTGTGTTCACAGATCATAAACCACTCACGTTTGCTTTCTCTAAACATACAGATGCTTTGTCCCCTAGACAATTTCGTCAGCTGGAGTACATAAGTCAGTTCACGACCAACATATGTCATATTAAAGGAGCAGCAAATGTTGTCGCTGACTATTTTTCACGAATCACCATGATAACAACTACGGTAGATTATCACAGATTAGCAAGAGAACAAATGCAAGATGCACAACTTCATACTTTTCGGCAAAATCCCTCCACAGGTTTGAAACTGGAAGAAGTACGACCTGAAGGTGAACAAATTACAATTTGGTGTGACGTTTCTCAAGGTAAACCTCGGCCTTTTATACCTGAGAGTTTAAGGAGAGAAGTTTTTGACAGTATACATAATCTGGCTCATCCAGGACAAAAGGCAGGTATCAAATTGCTGACTGATCGTTTCGTTTGGCCACAAATCAAAAGAGATTGTAGAAAGTGGACACAGACGTGCCTTGCTTGTCAACGTTGTAAGGTTGGACGTCATACAAAGAAACCCTTGGGACATTTTGAAGAACCATCTGGTCGTTTTGAACATGTGCACATCGATTTAGTTGGTCCGCTACCCATGTATGAAGGGTATCGTTATCTCCTTACAGTAATTGATCGATTTACAAGGTGGGCAGAGGCAATTCCGCTGCAAGATATTTCGGCAGAAACAATTAGTCGAAATTTTTTGTCATCATGGATAGCACGATTCGGGTGCCCGGTACGTGTCACCACTGATCAAGGCAGACAATTTGAATCAGAATTGTTCCTTGAACTGGCAAACATTTGTGGGTTCCGGCGTCATCGTACAACTAGCTACCACCCGGAAAGTAATGGAATGGTGGAAAGATGGCACCGGACTTTGAAAAGTGCCTTGATGTGCCACAAAGAAAGTTGGTCAACAGCCTTGCCGCTAGTATTATTGGGCCTTCGCACAGCTTTTAAGCCAGACTTAGGGGCGTCTACTGCTGAACTGGTATACGGGGAAACATTGCGACTCCCTAGTGAACTTTTTGAAGAACGAAAAGAGCGGACTGACCTACCCTACTTCTTAAAAAGACTAAGAGCTCAATTAGCAGAACTAAGGCCCCAGTCACCGATTAAACATAGAAATGACAATACATTCATACACCGTGATTTGAACGAATGTTCACATGTGATGTTAAGAACTGATGCAGTGAGAGCACCATTACAGCCACCATATACAGGACCATACAAGGTACTACAGCACAATCAGCATACCGGTACAATAAAACTACAAATACAAAATAAACAAGTTATGGTGTCCATTGACAGGGTGAAACCTGCCCACCTTTTAAAAGAAGAAATGTCAACAGAAGAGGCACAAGGCAATCAACAACCTTTAGTTGGACAACATCGCCAGAAGATGCTCAAAGCAACAAATAGAAAACAGCAATCAGAACATGACACGCATAGTGAAAGAAATCAAACAGTGCGGTATACAAGAACAGGACGGCAAATTCATTACAAGTTTCCACAAATACCAGGAGCTCCGCTCTACCGGAAGGGGGCTGTGTGGGAACAACAATATTAATATGATGCTGAATGACGTACAGTGCAGACGAAGATGGCAAAGATTATCATTAATGCTAAACTTTAATTGCTCTTTGATTATATAATTTCTGTTGTTTATTGTCTTCTATTCTTTGTTATGTAATTAACGTGATTAAAGTGTATTAAGTGCAAGCCGTTATTTTTAATTTTATTTTAATATGATACTAAGAAGCGGCTACAAGATCCTCACTTTGCTCAGTCACTTTTACTTGCTTTGAAATAAGATATATTCATAAGACGTAAGTTATATATAAAACCCATCAAATTAAAAAAAAAAAAATGTTCAAATGTTTGTTAGCTTAAGGGACTTAACTACGGGGCCATCAGTCCCTAAACTTACAAACTACTTATGAACTACTTACAACTAAGGACGGCACAAATATCCATGCCCGAGGGGGGATTCGAACCCCCGACTGTAGTAGTCGTACAGACCGTGACTGAAGCGCCTCAGTCCCCTCGGCCACAGCGGCCGGCCCCATCAAATTCGAGCTTCTTCTAACAGCCAATATGGCGTCTTCATCTGTCTACCGAAAAGCGCTGCCCATCCCCCTTTCACAGGTAGCCTGGTGTGACGTCGGTGGTGTTCTCCCATCTTACTGGTGAACGTTCATACGCACGTTGAGAATTTCTCTTATACTTGATATTGCCCCACACGGTTCATACCTTGTCAAAAACGTTCAAATGTTGGTAAATCTATCGGATCCATTTCGTGGTTATTGGTCCGTAGCTTACAAACTACTTAAACTAAGGTAAACTAACCAAAGGACAACACAAACATCCATGCCCTAGGGGAGGATTCGAATCCCCGACGGCGAGCAACAGCGCGCACCGCAGCACGGCGCCCCAGTACGCACGGATGATCAATCCGCCGCGGCCATACATTGTTACTTCAGAAACTTGGCACTTTGACAACACTCACAAGTATTCTGCGGCTACCAAGTGGAGACTATGGGGGTGGGGAATAATGGAAGAATTTCCTGCCCAAATGTCCTTCTCCACAGTGGCAAGCAAAGTGTGAGGACGGGCTTTGTCGTGTTGCAGAAGTCATGTCCTCCCGTTTTGATTACTCTGTGACAATAAAATTGTCTATGTAATGAAATACTATTTCAAATGCGCCACTTCTGTAAACAGGAGATGCCACCAAAGACATTTATGTTCATTAACACGCAACGACTATAATGTAACTATAATAAAAATATTAATACCTTGGTTATAATTATTATATAAATTTGTGTTGCCCAAGAAATTGTTTTCATTGTTCCTTTTGTTCTTGTCTCATTGTCTCATTGTATATATATTGTATATTAGTCACACAAATGTGATTAATATACAAGATATAGGTATTAAAAATTCAATTAGTGTTGGAACATTTTAACTGATTTTCAAGAGATTTTTAGAAATAATATTAGCAGTTGTCGCAGCGAACAGCCTTCGACCTTGATTGCAGCATCCTGCCGCCATTACGTGGCAAACATAAAAACAAAAATTCATATAAATCAGGGTCGGGTGGTAACCAGACTAGTAATGATTTTTTAAATTTTATTTCAGCTGATCTGGATGCGCCAGTGAACTTATATGGCCCAAATTTTACTGTATGTAAATGTCACTTCTGAGTACTTTTCCTCAACGTACTTTGTCTTGAAATGCGTGTCTTGGAAATATCTTTAATGTGATGTTTCATTTTCCCTCCAAATTTTCGTAGTGAGTAAGATTAAATACGAAATCCGTCAAATACGGTACAGTACCTTGAACTGAAGGTTACGCAACGCGATGTTCCTTTGTTACGCTAACTGAGCACAGGGCACATGACACAGCCAACCACAACACACTGTAATAGCACTGTAATAGCGTAGTAGTCATTCAATACTACACTTTCCCACCGCGGCAACTTGCAAATACGAATGGTTATCGTTCAAGTTGAAATATGCGTATTGCATAGTAAGAAACAAAGTTATGTCTTTACATGCTATGCCCTCACAATAATCTGGGCAATTCTGTGATTGCAGTAAAAGATCTAGAGAGATATTTTTTTATTAACTGAAACCTGAAGATTCACATCTAACTTAAACGCACGCGCGAAAGCGCGTACTTAACATTTTTGAAAGCGGTTGAACTTTTATCAAATTTATGGTTTTCCGAGGGCAGTGTTACACGAAGACAGTGATTTACTAACCGGATAAGGGTACATCGAGAACCTGTCAACCATAGAGCAGTAACAACGTTAATTAATTGCCGCAGATTTGTCGCTAATTTCGAGGGCACTTTTACGTTGGGACTGAAATGGCAGTAGGCGAACATTCGTGACGAGAAAACTTGCAAATCTCACTGCTGCTGCGTACAATTATTTCCTCATAGTATCTGAAAGAAACAAATGAAGAAAGATACAAAAAATTGCGTGCAGTGGCTGAACTCTTGGCGAGCTACCATTTTATAGATTGAAGAAAGAAGACCTGTGGGCATGGCTCGTGGAGCATGGGGTGCTCCCAGCTTCGATGGAGTGCCCACGATGCTATGCCACATGTAAGATTCGGCCTGAGCTGGAAGCATTTCAGTGCTGGAGTACACGAAGGGTGCGTAAGGGTAGTCACATGGTCAATGTGGAGTGCACATTCAGGTGCAGTGCCCAGAATGGTACTTGGTTCGCTAACTCCCGATTGCCGGTCAGGAAAATCTCTGACTTCTACGCCATTTGGATCTCCATGCCCTATCCAAAGACCGTAAGACGTATCTCAGATTTCGGCTTGCCTACGCATACGGTCCTCGATTGGTCTTCCTTTTGTCGCGAATTGTGTATCGAGTGGGTGGTAAACAATTCTCAACAGTTAGGGGGACCAGGAGTCGTCATTGAAATGGACGAGGCGAATTTTTGGAAAAGGAAATATAATAAAGGTTGAAGAATCGGCGGAAATTGGGTGTTAGGTGGAATTCAGCGAGGGTCGAAAAGTGTTTCCTTGTGCCCGTTGAAGGTCGGACCAGGAAAACCTTGTTTAGAATCATAAAATAAAAGATTCTCTGTGGGACGACGATCATTAGCGAGTGCTTTAGTTCATACAACACTCTAAGTTCTGAAGGTTTTCAGCACCTTAGAGTGAACCATAGATTGAACTTTGTACATCCGAAAGATCGTTCCGTACACACCCAGAATGTAGAGAGAATGTGGCGGGATGTCAGAGGTGCTATCGCACGATATGGCAGAAAGGCCGATCATTTTGTGTCTTATCTAGCGAGTACATGTTCCGTCGAGCACATCGCTCGAAAGAAATATTGCATCACTTTTTCGTTCAGGAACTGTAATGCAATAATTCTTTCGAAGAATGCTGCAAGCAGGACAAGCGACTACAATTACGTGCCCTTCAGTAAAAGTCACCTCCAGCATGAACAGGTATGTGATAGCATCTCTTTATCTATTACTATACTATTCGCAAATGATTTTTACGGTAATCTTACTTCGTTCCTTATCTTCAGCGAAATTTGTTCTACTGTGTTGTTATTAACCAAGTACGGTTCATATGTTCCACTCGAACTCTGCTTTCCGGTTGCCTACTCGACTTCATTGGGTGACAAAGGAACATCTCGATTCGTAACATCACTTTCACACTTTACTAGACTCGTGCACCGTATTTCACCATTTTCATAATTATACTTCACTATTACGACAAAAAGACACTCCTGATGCAACATGGCATTAAAGAACTTCAATAAACAAGCCGTTTTCACAGCGATTTTCTGTCATACACTAGCCGGAAGTGACCTTTATATACGGTAAAACGTTACCCTTATATTCTTTTTATAAAAATATGGTGGTAAATATAATTTTACGACAAAGGTATGGTATGAAGAAATGCAGGTTGTGACCTGTTATTAACCCTTAACAGTGACTTATATTTCAGACTAGACGAGTAGGATGAAATAATCATCTCATTTAATAATTTTCTCGGTGGCCGAGGTGACTGAGGCGCTCCAGTCACGGTCAGCACGGCCACTACGGTCGGGGGTTCGAATCCCCCCTCGGGCATGGATATTTGTGCCGTCCTAGTTCGTAAGTAGTTCATAAGTAGTTTGTAAGTTTAGGGACTGATGACCCCGTAGTTAAGTCCCATAAGCTTAACAAACATTTGAACATTTGAATAATTTTCTGAATTGGCGGATTTTAGAAAGCAATTATAGTGAATCTGTTTTCATGTTAGGGGACTTTCATTTATTTTTCATTGTAGTGTGTCGATATCAAGCCGTGGACAGTGAAATAAATTTTTTAAGATCTTCACTAAACAAAACTACCATAGGTTCGTTGCAGGTGTTTGGTACCACGTAGCATTTCAAGTAACTGCTCTCAAATTAAAACTGAAAGGTATTTTACCATTAGTTATGTGGAACTATGTTGTAAAACTACTCGTACAAATCAGAGACCTTTAAGTAAAATTTAACCTATATGAACTAGCCGAGAAACAAAAAGAATAAAATAAAATGATAAAATATATAATAACCTATTAAAACAAAATAATAATCAATATTATCTACTAACAAGTATTTTTACGAGAATTACCTTTCCAGGAAGTTTATCGCGCAATTTAAGGCGGAGCTTCCAAAGCGTCTGAATATAACGGGCAGCATTTGTGGTTTGTCCAGGTGTAACACAACGTAGTGTGGTTCAGTGTTGCCAACTCGTTTGCAAACAAGTCCCTACATGAAGTTTCAAAAATCCCTACATTCACCATGAAAGGCCCTACGACAATACTCAGTCATAAATAAATTATAATAATAATTAGAGGGACAGAGAAATCCACATCGGGGACGCTGCATAGGCCCTACTCATAGCCCTGCATGGAGGTATAATTTTTTTTTTTTTTTTTTTTTTTTTTTTTAACAAAGGAAGCTACTTATGTATTCGGTAATAATATTTCCCATTTGTTGACATTATTATACAATAATTGTTATTGCTTTGAATTAAAAAAAAAGGTTGTTTCATTCTGCATCACCGCTGAGAAAAGTCCCTACGTTTTGTAAAGAGATCGGAAATCCGTTCCCTACATCCCTACAGTTTGGAGAAAAGAGTAAAAAGTCCTTACGCATAGGGACATGTTCCTGCAGTTGGCAACACTGGTGTGGTTAGTCATCAGCGTTCTTGGCTACTAAAATATGTGGACAATATGGGTTCTGGACTACAAATCTCATAGAACAATTAAAGTTTGGCGTTTGGCTTAAGTACACTTTTACTGTACATTTTTACAGTAGCCTAAGAATATCTCTTGTGATTTATTGTGTGTGATATATCCCATACGACAAGAGCCGCTCAGCTCCATTTAATCTTTGGAACTAATATGTAAGAAGGTACATTATTGGCATTTGAAGAAGATCACTTTAATATTTTAGAAGCATAGGTGAAGGGTTCCTAATAAACCTTTACATCTAACAGGTTGGTTAATTAATTTCAAACTACATGTTGGTTGGTTGGGAATAATGCATACTTTATAGAGGTGTTTTGGATCAAGGATTTGGGAAAGGAATGGCAAACCCCTGCAGTAGGCTCTGATGCCTTGTGGAATACGAAGTGAAGATGTCATTTTTCCGCAGTAAACGAAGTTTGTTATCTGCACTGACCTCTAACACTAATCTGATAACCACAGAGTTGAATTCCATTTTTTACTTTCTTCGGGTTTGGAAACGAAAATCAAGATGATTCAAGATTTCGGCGATTCATCTGTCCATCATCTTCAATATATTATTTTTGTCTTTGTTGGCCTAATTTTTCATTTACCTTGTCGGAACAGACTATAGGCCCCTACATTACCTTAACTTCATAGTGGATCTTTTTAAATGAGCTTTTGATTTCTGTACCAATGACTATTTTTATTTAATTTTATACGCATTATTCAAAACTGTGTATAGTCCTCAGTGTTTGACGAGGTGGGAAAATACAGAACGTCACCTGTGTTTCCCTTACCCTCTTCTCCCACGAATGATGAGTTTTCTACCGATTACCTGTCTCCACTCCGCTGTTTAATGTCGCTGATTCCAGATCAGACAATAGGACATAGGATAGTCTGACAAGATGGTAAGGTCGCTGGGGTCAGGGAGATCCAGCAAAGGAACTTAATTGGCTGCTGTAGCCTGGGAAAGAGTAACCTTAAGAGGCAACATGCCGATCTAATTACATTAGGAACTTAATTAAGAGACATTACAGGGAACAGTATAACAATATATAGCATCACCTGACAAAGCAAGGAAATCGGACTCCGTTTCTGCTTGCTAAGAAATCGATTAGACAACAAAGGGTAAATGGCGCACATTAATCTATAAATCTACTAGCTTATATGCCCGTGCTTCGCAGTGGTTGTTGAACGAGAGCATGTGTGTATCAGGGTTTTCCGGATCCCAGTCAGTAAAAACAGAATCCTTGTTGGATCGCTCTGTCAATATATTCAGATGTCCTAGCCAAGATGTCAAATGTAACTAAAAGTCATTGTCCGAAATGATGTATCTTCATAAAGTTTTTGATACAAAAATTGAAACGTGCCAAAAGAAGAAAAGAAATGTCGCTAAGTATTTAATACACAAAGAGAAATCCGTAACACTATGTTCAATGTTTGTTAGTATTTGTAGACGTAAGATTGCTTCCTTGTACTAACCCATACTTACTATGTAGCAGCGGTGTTTATTAGTTTTTTCGTGCACTACAGTGCCTCTAACATATGTTTGCTGTACTACGCAATCCATACTTCAAGCATAACCTACATCTAAAACAATTTCCCTTTTGAAGTTGCTCCATGCAAATCTGTGAAGTAGTTTAGGAGATTAGGTATTTCTAACAGATGAACAGACAGTTACTGATAACACTTGAGATTGCGATGTATCTTTTTTCCGTGATCTGATTTTGATTAAATCATGCATCTATGTTGCCCAAATCTTAGCTTTAAAATGTGTCAGTAGTTTCTTTTTTTTTTAATACGTTTGCGAAACGTGTTAGAAATAGGCATATCTTCATGAATATGATGTAGCTTACATCAGTTATATTCGCCATTTAAAACATTTATTTCATGATCATTCATATCTCTGGATAATGGGCTGAGGCATGGAAAGCTGAAATATAATAAGTATTTCCTTAATGAAGTAGAAATATTACTGACAATAATTATTATTCTTAAGGTTGGATCTCTTTCCGTTAGATGCGCTATTGTCGCTCAAAGCGTGAAACTTAAACTTCCATAGCAGTTGTACATATACGTTAGACTGTGATATCAGTATGTAACTATATCCATTGCCTTGAATCATATTTCGTAGAACATAGCAACCAAGAAAACGATTTTCAGAAATATGTTAAATTTGAAAAGTCAAAGAGTAAGTAGTATTTTCAGTGGGTAATATTCCGATCGCTGCCCCGAACTTCACACGAACACACGAAGCGCTATCTATTAGTTCTTTGCTGCTTTATGCCGTTCTTTCCAAGCATGAAATACACTTAAAACTTGGTTAATTGTTGATACAATTCATTGAGTTCTGTGTGTCCCTGCGATATAATAGGTGTGTACCTACCGAAACGACTTTTGCCTGTGTCTATTACGATTTACTAAACAGTTCTTTTTATTTATGTCTCATTTAAAAATGAAATACGCCCGTATTTTGTTGTAATCCTATTAACATGTTATGAGGAAAACCTGTTCAAATGAAAACTCTATTCGCATAATAATGGTAATGAAAGACTCCCGACACTGCTAGATGTGGTAAAAGGCGACACAACACTTAACAATCAAGGAGAATAGTTGATTTACTTGTGACATAAGGTCAGCGATGATTATTCATTTATTGAAACAAAGAGCAGAACATTAATATCAAAAATTCTGTCCGTTATAAAAACGGGTCTTTTTCATTTAAACCATTGTTCACTACATCGTATTCTGCTGTATTGTACATCTTTTCATCTTACAATCGTAAGAAATGATTTTTAAAAATATTTACTGCTAATAGCGAGCTGAATGATGGAGCTTCAAGGATATTCAGACGTTTCTGTGTGTAAATCCTACGTCATTCGCGTAAATTATGAAGGCTCTCTTTGTGAACCGTAACCCCATTGTAATGTCACCGTGGATTATGGAAGCCCAAGAACTGCAACTTCATTAGAATCCTAACAATACTACTTCTTTATTCCTCTATATGTTCATATGTGAAAAGATTAAAGAGGTATGTAAAATATAATAATCAAGAAGTAATTAAAATTTTAGAGAGGAAAAACTGTGCGCTTTGTGTTGGAGGAATATTCATATTCTGGTCTGAGCTATATGGTTCACATGTAGGAAATGTTTTGCAACTAACATCCAGTCTGGCGTAGATAAAGCTGAACAGATTTCCTCGTGTAGTTCACGGTAGATGTCGGTCGCAATGAACTTTGGATTCCGATAACCCAGTGGTATATATCCTACTCTCCTTTGATAAAAACAGTGTTTGGTAAGCACACAGGTGCCTTCCATCGGTCCACTGTCTTTAAGACAATAACTCTGAACAGCTGATAACTTCACATCTCTTTCTGGCTTAGATTGTGAGTAGAGGTTTCTTTATTTTCACTAACTAGCCAATGCCGTTTTACTAGAAAAAGATACTACAAGGGGAAAGGTTCTAGACGTAGTAATGTATTAACCGAATTGCCCGGTGGAGTGGCCCAGCGTTCTGAGGCGCCTTGCTGCGGAATGCGGTTGCTCACCGTCGGAGGTTCGAGTCGTCCCTGGGGCATGTGTGTGTGCGTCTGTGTGTGTGTGTTGTCCTTAAATTAGTTTAACTTACTTTAAGTAGTTTTTAAGCCTACAAACTGATGGCCTTAGCAGTTTGGTCCAATAGGTTTACAAACATTTGAACATTTTATTAAACAAATTCATCGAACCATACAAGGAACATAAAAAATAGTGAAATGGAGGTATACCAAATCGCTCTATTCTATCATGAATAGTAAGGAAAATCTATTATTTCAATTTTTTTTATCAGGCACACTGTGATGCAATTAGACTTTTCATTAAGGCAGGGGTATCCAACCGGCTCCCCTAAACAAATATGTTCCATCCAAGAAAGGAGCATCCATCATATGATATGTACAATGTGGCTACCATGGCAGTGATAAAGTCATTCTCGTTGCCCTCTAGTATGGTGTGTGATCACCTCGAACAAACTGTGCACACCTGCGTGGCGTGGACTACATGAGGTTATCAATCAGCTCTTGAGGGATATTTGGCCATTCTCCCATGAGTGAAATATCCAGCTCAGAAACCGTTCTGGGATGTGGTGATCTGGCTGCATTGCGTCAGCCAAGTGCATACCAGACAAGCTGGACGACACTTTCGTCATCTGGCCACATGGTATGGATAAACTCCTTGACTTCCTTACACATCTGAACTCCATACACCCCAACATCAAATTCACTATGGAGACTGAAACGGAGGGTAAATTGCCGTTCTGTGACGTCTTGGTCAAGAGAAGAGCTGATGGCACCCTGGGTCATGGTCGGAAGACAACGCACACTGATCTGTATTTACACGCAGACAGCTGTCAACACCCTTCACAGAGGAATGGGGTACTTAAAACTCTAGTACATAGGGCGCGCACTATCTCCGACACATAGAGTCTACCCCAGGAATTGGAACACCTGAGAACTGTATTTCGAAAAAATGGGTACCCAGAGTGGCAGATTCAGCGGGCTCTCCGCCCAACCACTACAGCACAACCTGTGGAAACAGATGAAAACACGAGGGAGGATGTAGGCACTGCGTTCATTCCATATACCGGCGCACTCTCGTGGAAGGAGCACCAGGTTGGAACTGTTTTTTGTCCGCCGAATAAAATTCGTGCACTGGTGGCGAGCGCCAAGATGATCTCGGTTTAAGTAAGGCCGGCGTATACCAGATTCCGTATCAGTGTGGCAAGTCATATATTTGACTGACGATGCGTACTGTCGAGGATCGATGCGTTGAACATCAGAGGCACATACGATTGATGTATCCGAGCAAGTTGGCGGTCGCTGAACATTGTTTGTCAGAGAATCACGTGATGGAGTATGAACGCACTAGGATTCTGGTTACAGACGTCGAGATACTGGGACTGCGTCGTTAGGGAGGCCATTGAAATTCGCACTAGTGACGACCTCATAAACCGTGACTGTGGCTATAATCTTAGCAAAGCTTGGGAACCAGCGATTGGGTTAATTAAGAGTAAATCTAGCAAACGTAACGTAGTGACGACCACGGCGGACAGAGCCCTCACACCGACGTCATCTCAGACGCCGTCACAATCGGTTCCGCTGCGCGACCGCGGCGCGGAGTGCGGACCGCGGAGGGGTCGCTCCGCGGGCCGAGGGTATTTAAATGGCCCGCTACCGGGCTAGAACCCAGTTCCCTTCTAGCAGCCGTAGCGTGCGGATCTCCGTGCCGGCGCGTTTCCAGGAGCTCAGTCCGTCAGGTCACCTGATGATGGCGACATGTATGATCGCCGAAATATTGTGCCCGTTGGACACTATAGACCGGCAGTACACCCGTGGATATTTTGATTAAGCTAAATCGGGTTTATGTCCGGTGAACAAGCTGGCCACTAAATCCCCTCAGCTTAAAGCATGTTGCCCACCAGTTCAACTCTATGGGGCGAGCATTATCGTTCACCAGAAGAGACACATCTCCTGTGGCACCAGCGTATGGCACAACAAAGGATCCAACGATCTCGTCTCTACACCTCTGATCAGTCAAAGCGCCATTCTGAATGACATAGAGGTCCATGGTCAGCCGATACTGACTCCTGCCCACACCATGATACTGGATTGTTCCACTTTCTCTCCAGATGAGCAAACGACGATTGTCCGGCAGAACTCATGTGTGAACAGAAGCCGGCACTATTTGTTACGACTGCAATCCTGATGTTCCTTCAGCCAGTTTCTGCGGGCTAAACGGTGCCATGGTTACGATGGGACACACACCATAGGCCTCCGTGCACAGAGGCCACATTCCGAAGGCGATATCGGACTGTTTGTGTTGATATTGCTGCCTGGAGGGTGCGTTGCAGCTGAGTTGCAATCAGCCTCCAGCCTCGACGGGCTGTTAACCGGAAATAGCGGTCATTCTTGCTGATGTTACCCGTGGACGACTTTGACTTCGCCTTATTTTAACGGTTCCTGTTGTCTGAAATCGCGTCCAGGTGCTGGAAATTATACTTTGGGACACTCCAATAGCTACGTCTGTCCCACTTCCATCTTTCCTAAGGCTGTCTAAGGCATAGCTTCAAATACGTCACGTTGTTGTTGTTGCTGCCTTGCACTATCTGCTCAGAACACTATCTCAACCCAACTGCCGCTGTGGACTGGGAGAGCCTTCTCAGGCGCCCTGCGCTGAGAAACAGAAGAGGCTGTGCGAGGGTGAAGATCGGGGTGAGAGTTTAATTTTTAAAACTTACAACCACCAACTGCGAACCAAATTCCTAAACATGCAAAAACACGAACTGTACTCGCTATAGTTTGACTCGTTTTCTTGGGTATGATATCACACGTTCGCAGCTTTCCTTCCCTGCATATGATTAACAAAAGAATTCATAATAAAGTCAAGTGCATGAGAGAAAAGGGTGTACTAACTACTATTTTCGAAAACACCTGAAAGTTCACTTTATGTTGTTTATTACACCATATTAAAACCCTGTGGCTAATACGTCTGTACGTTGACACATTTATCAAATAAAGTTATAGCTCGTGAGCCCCCAGACAAAATGAATATTGGTCGCAAATTGTTTTCACACCATGTGCCTGTCTCAAACACCGTTTATGTTCATGCCTATGTGACGACACGTGTTACATTAACAAAACACAGTCACTTTAATTCAGTGCGATGCACACCTTGTTTCACTGGCTAAATATTCACAACACACAGTAGCACTCGATACAACTTGGTGCAGTCTATGACGAGCAACCACACTTGGCGATTGCCACACAAAAATCTATAGTCTCCACCTGGAGATCCACAAGCCGCCCATGCAGAGCGACGCCGCCCGGCCAGCTGCACCACTCGCTCCCGACTCGTCACTTCCTGCCCGTGCGCGCGTGCGCGCCAAAAGCCCAACTGTCGGTTTTTTTCCCCACGTCATCAACTTCCCCATGTAAGCTGTTCTAATCGACTCAGCCAATACATTTCTAAAACTTTACTTAAAATCAAAATAATTACATTACACATTAAACAAATTTCTTATTATGTTTTTATATTGGTATAAACATCCTTTGCACTATTTATTACAATCGTGCAATTTCTTATATCACAGATAAGTGATTTAACTGAATATTTCAAGATAAAATACACAAGATTAATTGAAAATAAAATGAGAAATAGTTGATATATTACTTTTATAAACAAACATTACCATGTTAGTTGTGTAACTGTCTTGTATTCATTGGTAATTTATTACTTTTCATTGTCAATTAAACATATTACGCCAGATGTGACTATATCAGCTACTGTATTGTTTATTTACCAACAGGCTATTTGTATTGAGGGCCTTAAAGATTCCTGACTTCAAATGCCAGTAGCATCCGAATATTTTATTTCACGCTGTGCACTGCACTGTGCCTGGCACTCGCCATTGTCCCTCTCTCCCCTCACCGGAAAGGAACAAGCCACCAACGTCGGCCTGCTCGCTGGCCTCCCGTCAGCTACAAGCACACAGCAAATCTCAACGTGGAAAATTTCTGCCTATGGCCTAACTATAAATGTTGTCACCCAAGTGCGTACATACATTGCTACCATAATTAATAAGATGAAAATTGTGTAACAGTTAGTGCATTGGCATGGTCAATGTTTGCAGTGAACTTCATACTGTTTAATTATCAAATGCTATTAATTACCAATATTTCTGTTGGGCGGTAATCTCACAGCTGTTCAGGCTCGTAAGTGATAGGCTGCCTTCATATGTTTCGTTCTGTCTCGAAGTAAAGAAAAGAATCTTGGGGTATGAATATTGTCGTAAGGAGTAGTTACGAATTTAGAAGAGGGGTGCAACTGTTAAAAATGAACATTATGCCAGACCTTTGCCAAATAAAACAAACTTCTGTGATCCTGTTTGGGTGGTGCTGGACTGCGAGTTTTTCAAGGGCAGACTTCACTTGGCAAGAAACAAACGTGTTGGTGAAGCGGCGGAAATTTTATTTGCTTTTCAAAAATCAACTATCGCATTGACAAGACTGCAACTAACATCTTGTCGTGTTCAAGTAGTCGTCAATAACGGGTTCAGTGTGCTGTTCTGCCGTCATGGAACATCCACCTCGGCAAATACTTGGTAGGACTCCAGGAGCAATAGGTGAATCCTCGCGCGATTTTCACAGCGCAAACGTGTTTCGCAACTTATGAAAACAGGTTTTTAATTAAACCTTATTTCGACGTTGCCAATGACTGAATTTTCATTCTTCACGTAAAGAAACGAACAGAACTTCATTGCATGTCTTTTCATACCAGCAAAAGATGAACTCATTCTTAAAATTGTAGGAAGTGTATAAACTAGCGTTTTACTGATAGTATTATTCATTTCATTACAAAGTAATTATATTCTTGATTTAATTATATGCTTATTCAAGTATAACATTAATCTACTACTTGGTGTCTCAAATTTTATATTCAGAAGACCTTTTGTGAATAATTGCTAAATGTATCCTTTCAGTACTATGTCAAGTCAATTCATGTTAAGGAATGCAGGTTTCGTACACAACATATATTTAAAAGCCAAGGTTTATTGTATACTACAGTCATAATATTTTGCAAGTACCAATCTTGCAATTTACGTTTATAAATTCTGATTGATTTACTTGCTCTTATTTCGGAATATCTCTGATGTAACCATTCTTTTGTTTATAGAGAGGTCCTCCATAATAAACTGTGGACCCAGAGATCTCTATACAAACTGGATGTATAACTCTGGTGTCTGAGCATTGAATTGCAGCCTTCGACCATAGATACTGGTAGACTGGACTTGGCATCGTATTCATGGCACCAACATCTCTGCAGCTAAACCATTGCTTTGCCAACAGTCACGTGGTAGTTTACAGCTGTGGTACAGCTTTGCCTAGGATTATACAGAGCTTTTTGAGAAGACAAGTAACATTAAATTCTAAATGAAAGTACTATTAGTTTAAAATAACGGCATATCTTGAAAACTGTCGACTTGTTTATTATATCCGGCTATTGTTTGCCAACAGTCACGTGGTCATATGTTTGAACTACACCATATGTATAGCCGCTCTGCTGTTTGTCCGGTCTGTTAGTATCTATGGTCGAAGATTGCAGCGTGCCTGCACATTCATATGTTTTGCACACGATTTCACATTGTCCGCCATGTTTAAATTTGACAAACGAGTTTCCATCAGTTATTACGTGACAAAGAATTGCTTGCTTACCTATTCACTTGGAATTTAATTCAATATTCGATGTTGTAGGCTGATATGAGAACGGAATCGAAACATTTTCTTCTCTTTTTCTTTTAATGTATCTTAGCAGCCCTGTTTGAATTTGGCAAGAAACTAAATATGAATATCTATGGCTGGCACGCTAAGACAACTGAAGTTCAACATCCAGATGGTATAGAGATCAATGTGTGGACCTCTTAGATAATTACTCGTACCACAGATATTCTGACAAACACTAAGGTGAACACGTCATGGGACAGCCAGATGCACAGATACGGATGACATAGTACCGCGTACCCTAGGTAATTCGCGAGAAACAGTTACCGGCGTGGTTTTAGCCGCACGACGGGAATGAACAGAATTTGAACACAGACTGTTAGTTGGAGCGAGACGCACGGGACAATTCATTTCAGAAATCGTCAATGAGTTCAATACTCCGTGATCCACAGTGTCAAGAGTCTTTCGAGAATAACCAAGGCATTAATTCTTACCACGGAAAACGGAATGGCTTACGTCATGTACTTAATGACCAAGAGTAGCGGCATGTTTATAGAGTTCTCTCAGCTAATAGACATGTAACACTGAGTGAAATCACCGCAGAAATAAATGTGCGACATACGACGAACTTTTCCATTAGGACAGTGCGGAGCAGTTTGACATTACGCCAACAGACGATTGACTTTCCCTGGGACCCTATGTCATACATTGATTTTACTGTTGGAATTGAATTGTTGAGAGGCCGTGACAGCCACAGAGACGCACTCCAGGCTGAGAAATAGAGACCATTGCAGGTAACAGGCTAAAACAGACACGTATATCTTACGGGATGTAGGCACTAAAGAAATCTCGTAGCGAAATGCTGATGCCCTCAGACACCGTCACAGGGTGGAGGTTACCTTTCGGAGAAGATGGGCGTAGCTTCATATAGCGTCTAGACGCTGTTGTAAGACGTTACATTAGTACTTGGTGGCCAACAGGCACGTTTTAATGTACGTAGCAAAGTTGATACCAGTCACTTGGGAACAGCAATGTCAGTGGTTTCACGAGGCTAGAGTGAGAGGGTAAAGAAGAAAAACTGCAAGTTAGCAGCTCCCCTGAGGCGTGGCCTAAGGCGGAGCCTAAGGCGTGGCCAACTGACGTAAAACATTGTTGTTGTTGCCCATATTGGGTAGCGTCGTGACGTTTTACTTTCAGCTGAACAATGTTGCTACCAAGTATGGATTTTGTTAGTGCACAAACAAGACACCTCCCCTTCCGGGGAATGGCAGAAAGGACAGGGCTGAAACGTGGTTCGCTAGAGGACTCAGAGAGAGGGCAAGCCGCAATTTAGATTGGTTGAACCAAGCAGCGGCCAATAGGAAATTGTTAACTGTCGGAAAGTGGGGAAAAGAGGTGCGCCCACACCGGCCGTTAAAACCCCCGGTTTTTGGATCAAGAGGGGAGTTCTGTCAGACGAGTCTGGCGCCAGCCCGTGACTATCGCCGTCAGCCTCGGGGTGCTCCATGACAGTCTGTTTCTCGCGGGGAGTGCGTCTGTCTAGGGGATGCTGCTAGGGAACGTAATTAATGGCTTCTGTTGTGGTAAACGAATTATACTTCTTGTTTTTTTAAATAACTAACCCCAGTGTAGTAGACTTAGTATGGTATGCAATAAATTCAATGCAAGGTACCTTGGAGTTCCATAAAGTTTCCTAAACAAGTATCCTCTCGAGTCCCGAAATCCGCATCTCTAGTAGATGCCTGTACTGTCTCTCTGCAATCACTCCTTTCCGCTCGGGATATGCAGACTGACCTTGCTACCTCTTCCCTCTTTCCTATGTAGGACACGACACCTAGACGACTGCAAAACGTGGCTTGATCAGATGAATCCGAGGTGTGGGTTGATTCATAATGGAATGGACTGTGGCCTCTAAGCCGATGAACCGATCGTTGGCGTCTTCGTTTACTCCAAGGCAATTTAAATATATATTTATCGAATTTTCATGAAATATGTATATTCATTGGTTAGGTAGGAGTGGCATATCTCTCTATGTTGCTCTTTGCCGCGGTATTGCTGCTGTGCGTGGCTAAACTGCAAAATAAAGTTGGCAATACGATTCTTTTTCACGAATGGATTCTTGTGTTTCAATCTGACATTGTGAATCGATTCCTACGTTTCGTTCACGTTTCTTTCACGATTCTTTACAGTCTGCAATGGCACGATTGTTACAGAATGCCAAAACGGTTTATATCCTACTCATAGATAGCATTACATGTGTGTGTCATGTATGTTAGAATTTAACCTTGTGAATCTATTCCTACGATTCGTTCAGGATTATTTCTGGTCTGTGATGGTACGATTCTTCCGGAATACCAAAAAGGGGCCAATATGGGTATCGGAATTTTTGTTATTTATATTTATGGTGCGTAAAGTTCAGACTTAATAATCAGCTAAAGCCATTTGATCCAACTCTAAAACATTCTCGAGAAAATAGTCTTTGAAGTCTTGCAAGCGGATATAAATACGTATTGTGTTGCCAATTATTTCCGCTGTTGGCGAAGCTCATTTGTTAGCGTTGTAGGTTGTCAAACTAGTGAACTGATAATATTATTCATCTCATTATAAAGAAATTACATATCCCGATTTAAATATTTGCTTAGCAAGCTCAAGATTAAATATATTCGAGTAGTATAAGACAGTAGTATAAGACTTATAACTCGAAATATTCAAGAATAACGTTAATCGACTATTTCGTGTCTCAAACTTCATTCATTAGTGCTTTAGCGAATCATTGCTAGATGTATCTTTTCAATACTACAACAACTCAATTCATGTGAAGGAATGCAGTTTTTGTACACAACAGATATTTGACAGCCAAGGTTTATTCTATACTACAGATATAACAAGTAGCATACCAATCTAGCACTTTACGCTTTAAATTCTGAATGATGTAGTTCGAATCTTACTGTAACCGATATTTTTTTCGTTCTATTCGAATACTTAAGCCATTTAAATATAAATTTCAGTAAGTGCATTGTAATTAACACACATCTAATAGTTATAAAATACTTTTTATGTAAAATCAAGGAATTTGGAAATCACATCTATACCAATAAATTTTAAAAATCGAAATCCGTCTTTAAATAACTTTTATTCGAGATACACGAGATTCGTGTTTTTATAAAAAATGTTTCTTTCAGGAAAGGTAAACATAAGAACCTAAATAGTTAAATAGATTTTTGAAATGGCGTTAAAACCATTTAACCGGGTGGTTCCCGTTTATAAGAAAGGAAAGAGAACTGATCCACACAATTAGAGGCCAATATCGTTCACATCAGTTTCATGTAGAATTTTAGAACATATTCTCAGTTCGAATATAGTAAATTTCCTTGAAACGGAAAAGCTTCTTTCTATGAATCAGCACGGTTTTAGGAAACATCGTTCATGTGAAACTCAGCTTGTCCTTTTCTCACATGAGATCTTGCAAGCCATGGATGAAGGGCAACAGGCGGATTGTGCTTTTCTCAACTTCAAAAAGGCATTCGACGCGGTGCCACACTGCAGACTGCTAAAGAAGATCCGAGCGTATGGAATAGGTTCACAGATCTGTGACTGGCTCGAAGACTTCCTAAGTAATAGAACGCAGTACGTTGTTCTCGACGACGAGTGTTCATCAGAGACGAGTGTATCGTCAGGCGTGCCCCAGGGGAGTATGATAGGACCGCTATTATTTTCTATCTATATAATTGATCTGATCGACAGAGTAAGTTGTAATTTGCGGCTGTTTGCTGATGATGCTGTGGTGTATGGGAGGGAGTCGTCTGTAACTGACTGTAATAGCATACAGGATGACTTAGACAAAATTTCTAGTTGGTGCGAAGAATGGCAACTAGCTCTCAATGTAGAAAAATGTAAGGTGATGTACATGAGTAGAAAAACCAATCCTATAATGTTCAAATATTTAGGCGTAACATTGCAGAGCGATATGAAATGGAACGAACATGTAAGGACAGTTGTGAGTAAGGCGGACAGCCGACTACGGTTTATTGGGAGAATGTTGGGAAGATGTACTTCACCTTTAAAGGAGACCGCGTATAAAACGCTTGTACGACCACGTCTTGAGTATTGCTCAAGTGTTTGGGACTCGCAGCAGGTCAGTTTAAAGGAAGACATAGAGGCGGTTCAGAGACCAGCAGCTAGATTTGTTACCGGTAGGTTCGACCAATGCGCGAGTGTCACGGAAATGCTCCGGCAACTCAATTGGGGAGAAAGACTACGTTTTTTTCGTGAATTTCTGTTGAGTAAATTTAGAGGGCCGGAATTTGAAGCTGAGTGTAGTACGATCTTGCTGCCGCCTACTTACATTTCGCGTAAAGATCACAAAGACAAGATAAATTAGGGCTCGTACGGAGGCATTCTTTTTTTCCTCGTCCTGTTTGGGAGTGGAATAGGAAAGGAAATGCCTAGCAGTGGTACAGTGTACCCTCCGCTATGCACCTTACGGTGAATTGCGGAGTATGTATGTAGATGTAGACGTAGAAAATCGCGTTCTTACATAAAAAGAATATATTTGTAAGATTTTGATTTTACAGAAAATACAACTGTGTAGATGAACTCAAAAAGCAAAAACCTCTATAAATACAAAATACAATCCAAATCGTTAGAGCCGTTTCCGGGATAAGCGAAATATAAATGTGCACGAATTGCTCGTTCACAACATATTATATGTATACTATATAAACGACTTGCGTGTGTTGCATTGCATCTGGAGGAAATAAGCGGTACATAATTTTTTATCATACTTTAATTTCTTGAAATTAATAGTATGTATAGGCAGATGAGTAATTCGCTGCTTTTCGTTTCTGTCATCTGTAATTCGTGAATAATAATTAACGGCTCACGATCTTCGTTCTGTGCTTCCTTTCTTCACATGCGTCCTCCTCCTTAACTACTTCTTCCTGGCTTACGTAATGAAATGATCGTATGGCGTTTTTGGCCGGGAAATCCCGGGTATAATTGTTCGGCCGCCTGGCGCAAGTCTTTGATTGACGCCACTTCAGCGACTTGCATGGCGATGATGATAAAACTGATGGGGACAACACACAACACCCAGTCCTTGCCGGGAATCGAGCCCGGCCTCCTGAATCATGACTCGTTGGATCTTGGAATCTGCACGAGACAGACGATTCTTACGAACGGCGATTCGTCCGGAACACGATTCGATTCTCAGGATTCTTTATGAACGACTCATTCACGAGTCGCCACAACTATATTGCAGAAGAGTGCAGTACGTGATCGCAATAAGTCTTGGCCAGAAATGGTCTCTGAGAAGGCTCATTAAATAGCGGCTCCAGAAATGCAGAGCGAGATTTATGGATAGTTTTATTTGATTTTCTTTGATTAGATGATTCACGGCATTTATATGATTTTCTTGATGAGATGATTCAGGCAGAATGATGATTTCACGCTGAAAAGGTAGAACTTCTCGCACAGTCATTGTTAACAGCATGTACAGGTCTCTTAATAATTCGTTTTGTGCCCTCCAGACAAAAAGTCCTCAATGATGAAACTGAGAGTTGGCACTTCTTGGAGAACAGACGTGATTTTATTTAATATTGTGTTTAACTGTACATTATGGAACATGTATTAGTTGAAAAATGCGGTGTCACTTTCAATCGAATTGAGGAAGTAATTGTTCATCAGTTGGTACAAATTTTGATATTATTAAAATACAGCTAAGGCGTTACAGTCAAGCCCAACCAGTGTAGCGTACATGAATTTTTTTCCTGCTAAATTTTTTATGCTTCATTGGAATTTGACATTTTTGAAAATATTAGTTAACAGCAATTCCACATTTCACTTGATCCAGGTTAGTAGTTACATTTGGCTAGCATATTTAATTTTGATTGGAGCAGTCCCAGTGCTTTACAATTGTATAAGGATTTAATTACTCTTGCAGCTAGCTAAATGATTAAAGTAGTTTTTATTGGACCAGTGTTAGTTGCAGATAAACGTACACACGTCGCCAACATCTATACTAATCAACAAATAGTTAGTTCTTTCATTGTTCAGCAGATAATTACACGACAATAGGATAAATAAAACCAATTACCAACAGATCAATACGTCTGCAAACGAGTTTCACAAATTTGATTTCTCATCATAAATGTCATAACCTGAACAGAGTGCATTTACAACCTACACTTGATAAATTTAACACGAATTATTTACAGATCGATGGAAAGGCTGAAAGATGCTGATCTCGGTGAAGATCAGTTCGGATTCAGGAGATATGTAGAAACACAGGAGACAATACTCATCTTACGTCTTGAATTAAGGAAAGGCAAAACTACATTTCTAGATTTGGAGAAAGTTTTTCACAATGTTGATTGGAATACACTCTTTCAAATTCTAAAGTCAACAGGGGTAAAATATAGGAAATATTATTTACAATTTGTAAATTAACCAAACAGCTGTTATTGGAGTTGAAAGGTATGAAAGGGACGCAGTGGTTGGGAATGTAGTAAGACAGGGTTGTAGACTTTCTCCAATGTTACAATTTGTACACTAAACAAGCTGGAATAAACTCAAGTTCTGAAGCAAGCAGGAGTAAAATATAGGGAGCGTAAGGTTATTTACAACTTGTAGAAAAACCAGACAGCGGTTGTCAGAGTTGAAGGGCATGAAAGGGATGCAGTGGTTGGAAAGGGAGTAAGACAGGGTTGTACTCTTTCTCCATTGTTATTCAATTTGTACATTGAGCAAGCTATAAAGGAAAGCAAGGAAAAATTTGGAGAAGGAATTAAAGTTCAGGGTGAAGAAATAAAACATTGCGTTTCGTTGATGACATAGTAATTCTGTCAGAGACAGCAAAGGACCTGAAAGAGCAGTTGAAAGGAATGGATAGTGTGTTGAAAGGAGCGTATAAGATAAACATTAACAAAAACAAAACAAAGGTAATGGAATGGAATTTCAGAAAGTCTGGCAATGCTGAAGGAATGAGTTTAAGTAATGAAACAATAAATGTGGTAGATGAGTTTTATTACTTAGGAAGTAAAATAACACATTATGGTTGCTATACAGAGGATATAAAATGCAGAATGGCAATGGTAAGAAAGGCGTTTTTGGAAAAGGTATATTTGCTAACATCGAATATTAATGTGTTAGGAAATGTTTTCTGAACGCATTTGTGTGGAGTGTTGCCTTGTACGGGAGTGAAACTTGCACGATAAATAGTTTAGACTGGAAGACGTTAGAGGCTTTTGAAATGTGGTGCTACGAGAGAATGCTGAAGATTAGGTGGGTAGATCGCGTAACTAATGAAGAGGTAATGAACACGGGAGAAAAGGAAGCTACGACGGAGCGCACTGAGGAGCCATGCTTCGATGAGCGAGGCCGTTCCCCGTCGTGGGTTCGAATCCCCCCTCGGGCATGTATGTTTGTGCCGTCTTTAGTATAAGGTAGATTCATAAGTAGTTAGTAAGTATAGGGACTGATGACTCCCCAGTTAAGTCCCATAAGCTTTACAGACATTTGAACATTATTTGAGAAAAGGAATTTTTGGCATACCTTGACTAAAAGAAGAGAATGATTGGTAGGACACATTCTTAGACATAAGGGAATCGTTAATTTAGCATTGGAGGGACGTGTGTGGGGGCGAGGGGGGGGGGGGGTGGGGAGCGGTAAGGGGAAGGAGGGGGACTCGCTTTAAGAGACGAATGTAGTAAGCAGATGGATTAGGGTTGCATTTTTTATGAGGAGGCATGTTCAGGATAGAGTGGGTGGAGAGCTGCATCAAACGAGTCTGCGGACTCAGGACCACAACAACACAACTTGTTAAAAAGGAAGAAAAGGACTCAAATTTCCGCGTTAAGTCAAAGTACAGTACGAATCATTGTGTTCTCCGTACTGTGTGTAATGGTACGAACTACCTACACTGCTGTGAAAATTGCTACACCAAGAAGAAATGCAGATGATAAATGGGTATTCATTGAACAAATACATTATACTAGAACTGACATGTGATTACATTTTCACATAATTTGGGTGCAATAGATCCTGAGAAATCAGTACCCAGAACAACCACCTCTGGCTGTAATAAGGGCTTTGATACGCCTGGGCATTGAGTCAAACAGAGCTTCGATGGCGTGTACAGATACAGATGCCAATGCACCTACAACACGATACCACGGTTCATCAAGAGTAGTGACTGGCGTATTGTGCCGAGCCAGTTGCTCGGCCACCATTGACCACACGTTTTCAATTGGTGAGAGATCTGGAGAATGTGCCAGCCAGGGCAGCAGTCGAACATTTCCGTATCCAGAAAGGCCTGTACAGGACCTGCAACATTCGGTCGCGCATTGTCCTGCTGAAATGTAGGGTTTCTCAGGGATCGAATTAAGGGTAGAGCCACGGGTCGTAACACATCTAAAATATAACGGCTCCTGTTCAAATTGCCGTCGATGCGAACAGGAGGTGACCGAGACGTGTAACCAGTGGCACCCCATACCATCACGCCGGGTGATACGCCAGTATGACGATGACGAATACACGCTTCCAATGTGCGTTCACCGCGATGCCTCCAAACACGGATGCGACCATCATGATGTTGTAAACAGAACCTGGATTCATCCGAAAAATGACTTTTGCCATTCGTGCACCCAGGTTCGTCTTTGCGTACACCATCGCAGGCACTCGTTATTGTAATGCAGCGTCAAGAGTAACCGCAGCCATGGTCTCCGAACTGATAGTCCGTGCTGCTGCAAATGTCGTCGAACTGATCGTGCAGATGGTTGCTGTCTTGCAAACGTCCCCACTACGGTCGGGGGTTCGAATCCCCCCTCGGGCATGGATATTTGTGCCGTCCTAGTTCGTAAGTAGTTCATAAGTAGTTTGTAAGTTTAGGGATTGATAACCCCGCAGTTAAGTCCCTTAAGCTTACCAAACATTTGAACATTTTTTGCAAACGTCCCCATCCGTTGAATCAGGGATTGAGACGTGGCTGCACGATCCGTTTCAGCCATGGGGATAAGATGCCTGTCATCTTGACTGCTAGTGATACGAGGTCTTTGTGATCCAGCACGGAGTTCCGTATTGCCCTCCTGAACCCACTGATTCCATATTCTGCTAACAGTCATTGGATCGCGACGAACGCGAGCAGCAATGTCGCGATACGATAAACCGCAATCGCGTTAGGCTACACTCCGACCTTTATCAAAGTCGGAAACGTGATGGTACGCATTTCCCCTCCTTACACGAGGCATCACAACAACGTTTCACCAGGCAACGCCGGTCAACTGCTGTTTGTGTATGAGAAATCGGTTGGAAACTTTTCCCACGTCAGCTCGTTGTAGGTGTCGCCACCGGCGCCAGCCTTGTGTGAATGCTCTGAAAAGCTAATCATTTGCATATCACAGCATCTTCTTCCTGTCGATTAAATTTCGCGTCTGTAGCACGTCATCTTCGTGGTGTACCATTTTTAATGGCCAGGAGTGTAATATTCTTGACGTATTTCGTTCTGGTACATTTGCAATGCAATATTGGTATTATTATGAAAGACAAATACAGTATTTTACAGCAGGGAAATTAGTTTCCTGGATACTGATATCTGTTATTAACGTCACCTCCTCACTTAATATCAGATAAGTATAGGAGATGATGTTCCCCAACAACGATGGAATGTGTATGACGTATATGGATCACGGCTAGGTGTGATTCTAGGTTTCAGTTTATCATGATGTAGGGCTCCGTTGTGTAGACTACTTCGAAAAGAACTTCCAGAATTTGACTACTAGAATTGGATAAGTTCTGTGAGGATGGTGAGTTTGCCGAGCTTCTCCATCTAAATCTCACATGTACCTAAAATAGTATTACCGGAAATGATTGTTGGATAGCGTTCCTCAGTGCTTGCCCCTTTTTACATGTTGGGATAGTTGAAAGGCACTCCAGATGAAGAATGTAAACGCAGGAGTCGAAATCAAATGTTCAAATATTTGTAAATCTATTGTACCAAATTGCGTGGTCCTCAGTTCGTAGCTTACAAACTGCTTCAACTAAGGTAAACTAACCTAAGGACAACACACACACCCATGCCATAGGGAGGACTCAAAATGTTTCAAATGTTTGTATAGTCTGTGGGATTTAACTACGGGGTCATCAGTCCCTAAACTTACAAACTACTTACGAACTAGGACGGCACAAATATCCATGCCCGAGGGGGGATTCGAACTCCCGACCGTAGTGGCCTTGCAGACCGTGACTGGAGCGCCTTAGTCCCCTCGGCCACCGCAGCCGGCAGGGAGGACTCGAACCTCCGACGGCGAGCAAACGCGCGCTCCGCAACGAGGTGCCTTAGACTGCTTGGCTACTCCACCGCGGCGCAGAAGTCGAACTGATGTGTTTGTGAATACTGCTGCCCTCATCAAAGAACGCCAAGACAAACTCAAAAGTACCTCACGCGGAAAAATATAGAGAATTCGAAATCCCATTCTGGAAAGGAATCAATGAAAATGGAAGTTAATAATTTGCCTTTCTTTAAACATTTTTGTGTTATTTTGGATAATTCAAGTGCAATTTATTGGGATATTTTGTGATTCTTCTATTTTCAGTGTCGCCTTTTCGTAATTTCGGAACTTTTTTATGCTACATTTTATTCTACTTATAAAAAATTTGGTATCTTTGTCTATATTTGTGAAATTCTTTAGTTCTTTTTTTTCCCGAATTTGATATTATATTTAACAATGACGGTCCGTTTTTGTCGCTTCTCATGTTAGGTTTTGCCGAATTCGGTGCTAATTTTATGCTAGATTCGTCTTATTATTTTTAAGTTTTTGTGTTACTTTTTTCCAGTTTTGGTGTTGCTCTTTACCATCTTTTTCTCAATTGAGTATAAAAATATTATTTGCAGTTTTTTTTGCGAAATTCGGCGTTTGTTTCTTTCTTTATTTTTTATATAATTAGCTGCTTTTTACTGAATCCGGCGTTTTAATTGACAGTATTTTTTAAAATTATTTTTTTTTACAGCATCGCAGCTACTTTTTACGTAACATCAGAGTTCCTTACGTGATAAATGAACAGTCATTTCAAGAATGCACATAAACATAAGCTTTGAAGAAACCAGTCGGAATAGTTCGATTTAGGTATTCAGTAGTTACACGTTGATTTGATTTGATTTTCTCAGGGAAGCCAAAACAGTCTTGGTCCAACCCGCCACTGCCCGCACCGAAACTAAGTTTATTGTGCGGTATCGCTCGCTGTATATCTAGTAAAGCAAACCAATGCCCTTGAACAGTGCAAGGAGTCCCTTTACCAGTTCTTTATTAGACACTATTTCTTCGGGTCTGGTTGTCCCAAATGTTCTGTGCCTTTAACTCTCCAATACAATTTATTCGAAAATTAGATGCAGTTTCATCACCGTCATCACAGATCCTACATTTAGGGCCCTCTTCTGTTATTCCCATTGTATGTAGGTGTTTTTTGAAATTCCCATGGCCTGTCAGCAATCCAACCATGAGTCTAATCTCTCTCTCCTGTTCAGGCCCAGGATTGCAGAGCTTCTTTTAAAACACGGCTTTGGCAGCATTACCTTGCCATGTTTTTGTTGACAGAAGTTACACGTTACTTACATCTGCAAACTTTTGTTAATTTCGCCATATTTTATTTAAAAACTCCTACTATGGATTATTTAGTTAGTAACCACCAATTTTTTTTCTGCATTGTTTGGGTGAGCTTTTTGCTTCGCCAGTGACTATTTAGGTCACGACGAACAAAGGACCATCCTACTGAAGCAGTCGATCTGTGATTTACAAGAAGAGGATGGCGTTCAGTAGAGTCACAGTCTAACATATACAGTCACGACACTCCCACAGATTTTTGTTATACGCTGCGATAGCAGCGCTCCAAGCTACATTTCTGAATACCATAATTGATGAGTGCGAATACTATCGTTTAGATTGACTTCAGCATACTTTTTACATTAGGGAACGTATGTAGTGCCTTATAAATAGGTAATAATTTTAAAATAGCTCCCCATTTGTCTTTCTTAGTTTTCATAACATCCCTGATAAGGTAAGAAAACGGTATATTACAGGACAGTTAATTTACAATCATCCTGTAACATACACGCTTTAAATGAGTAATTTCATTTTCTATTAAAAATAAAAATGCCTCGGAAACACCAGGAGACATACCCTGTAGCAGAGAGACGTCAATTTATACGCAGGAACGTTAAGTATTCTTCATTACAATTCCAGTAAAATCGATGAGGTTGGAACATAGGAAACGTATATAGAATGCAATAAATACGGTATTTAACATACCAGATCAACCATCACAGCTCTAGCTGAAGGAAAAACGTCACAGACATGGCAATATAACGATAAAAGCAACCAAACTGTTTTCCAACAAAGAAGAACCCAATTCCACAATTGTTGCTACATCTGACCTAGAAACGGCAAGAATCATCAAAATATTGGTTTTTTAAAGCTAAAGAAAATACACTTAAAAGAATATGCACGTATAAGACAGACGAGTGACGTATAAAATTGTGAGAATCATTAGACTCCGTATCGAATTGATACACGTCAAAAACTGGCTGTCATAGTAACAACAGACCATAATAGAAATTTATTATACCATTATGTTTATATGCAACTTACTTTCAGCGGAATAAGCTGCAAATATACACATATTCGTAAGTATTTGTTCATGACAGAGTTGTTCTTTATTCCATTGAATCATTCAAATCTACATCTACATCTACATCTACACGGGATGCTCTGCAAATCACATTTAAGTGCCTGACAGAGGGTTCATCGAACCACAATTATACTATTTATCTCCCATTCCATTCTCGAATAACGCGCGGGAAGAAAGAACACCTGAATCTCTCTGTTCGAGCTCTGATTTCTCTTATTTTATTCTGATGATCATTTTTACCTATGTAAGTGGGAGTCAACAATATATTTTCGCATTCGGAGGAGAATGTTCGCGATTGGAGTTTCGCAAGTAGCCCACGCCGCAGCGATAAGCGCCATTGTTGTAATGATTCCCATCCCAGATCCTGTATCAGTTCCGTAACGCTGTCTCCCCTGTATCGTGACAATACGAAACGAGCTGCCCTTCTCTGCCCTTCTTTGGACTCTTTCGATGTCCTCTGTCAAACCCACCTGATAAGGATCCCACACTGGGCTGCAATACTCCAAAAATGGACGGACAAGCGTAATGTATGCAATTTCTTTAGTAGTTCTGTTGCATCTTTTAAGGGTTCTGCCAATAAAACGCAGTCTCTGGTTCACCTTTCCCACGATATTATCTACGTGTTCTTTCCAGTTTAAGTCTGAAGTAATAGTCATTCTTAGGTATTTTGTGGAGTTTACAGCCTTCACATTTGATTGATTTATCTAGTAAACAAAGTTTAGCGGATTTCTTTTCGTACTCATGTGGACGACTTCATATTTCTCATTATTTAGAGTCAATTGCCAATTTTTACACCATACTGATATCTTGTTCAGATCGTTCTGCAGTTGGTTTTGATCTTTAGATGATTTTACTAGACGGTAAATGACGGCGTCATCTGCAAACAACCTAAGAGAGCTACTTAGATTTTCCCGTAAATCGTTTATGTAAATAAGGAATAGCAGAGGACCAATAACACTACCCTGAGGAACGCCAGATATCATAAAATCAGGCTGTTTTTATATTAATTTCCGTATTATGTTTGTCTCTCGATATTTTAATAATGCTTGTAAAGCAAAAATTATAGTAAGTATTTCGTTAATTACGTACAAAAGCGATTATAAACAAACATAACTACTTCGGCAGCTTACCCACCGCTAGGGGCGCTAGTGTCGCAGCAATTGTCAGATGGTAACAACTTTTACAGCAGTGAGTGTCGCGACTGTATGTGTTAGACTGTGGTAGAGTTACATCACGAGCTGAGTGTACAATGCGATTTCAGTCGTTCCCAGACGTATGAGGAAGCGGTGTCGCGTGTCCGAGTGCCGTACACATTAGCTGGCGGTGTTACGGTCCGCCGGTAGGCAGTTCATTACCCCGCGTCACGTGACAGGAGCGCGACAGCTGGCAACATGGCGGCAGTAGCGGCGAATCCAACGCGCCCCGGCGCAGACAAAGATATTGTTGCTCCGCGCCCGCGACCTGCCGTCTACAGAGGTCGGGTCACACGGCCCACGCGCGGTACTCCCCACCAGGAAGCGCGTCAGGATCCTCGCTG
The DNA here is from genome assembly GCA_026315105.1 of Locusta migratoria. NCBI lineage: Eukaryota > Metazoa > Arthropoda > Insecta > Orthoptera > Acrididae > Locusta > Locusta migratoria. The sequence continues at coordinate 748,450,887 of CM048745.1, read as the reverse complement.
CTGCTTCAGCCTCAACCAGTGAGCTGCCGGCTTACAGAACGTTCGTTCAATCGTGTCTTGAATATTACTCATCGGTGTGGAATCCCAGTGACGACGCAAGACGAAAACTGGGCGTCGGCTGCGAGGGTGAAAGATCGGGGTGAGAGTTTAAATAGGGAAAGATTAATTTTTAAAACTCACAACCACCAACAGCGAACCAAATTTCTAAACATGCAAAAACACTGGAACTGCTGTTTGACTCGTTTTCTAGGGGATGATACCACACGTTCGCAGCTTTCCTTCCCTGCACATGAATAACGAAAAAAAAAAAAAAAAAATCATAATAAAATATGTTCATGTGAGAAAAGGGTGAAAACACGTGAAAGTTCACTTTATGTTGTTTATTACACCATATTAAAACCCTGTGGCTGATACGTCGACATGATATGTCGACACTTTTATCAAATAAAGTTATAGCTCGTGAGCCCCCAGACAAAATGAATATTTGTCGCAAATTGTTTTCACACCATGTGCCTGTCTCAAACACCGTTTATGTTCATGCCTATGTGACGACACGTGTTACATTAACAAAACACAGTCACTTTAATTCAGTGCGATGCACACCTTGTTCCACTGGCTAAATATTCACAACACACAGTAGCACTCGATACAACTTGGTGCAGTCTATGACGAGCAACCACACTTGGCGATTGCCACACAAAAATCTATAGTCTCCACCTGGAGATCCACATGCCGCCCATGCAGAGCGACGCCGCCCGGCCAGCTGCACCACTCGCTCCCGACTCGTCACTTCCTGCCCGTGCGCGCGCGCGCGCCAAAAGCCCAACTGCCGGTTTTTTCCCTACGTCATCAACTTCCCCATGTGAGCTCTTCTAACCGACTTGCCAACGTACAGCGCTCAGACAATACATTTCTAAAACTTTACTTAAATTCAAAATAATTACACTACACATTAATTAAATGTCTTCTTAGGTTTTTTATATTGGTATAAACATCCTCTGTACTATTTATTATAATCGTGCAATTTCTTATATCACAGATAACTGATTTAACTGAATATTTCAAGATAAAATACACAAGATTAATTGAAAATAAAATGAGAAATAGTTAATATATTATTTTCATAAACAAACATTGCCATACTAGTTGTGTAACTGTCTTGTATTCATTGATAATTTATTACTTTTCATTGTCAATTAAACATATTACACCAGATGTGACTATATCAGCTAATGTACTGTTTATTTATCAACAGGCTATTTTGTAATGAGGGCCTTAAAGGATCCTAACTGCATCGTATTACTTCAAATGCCAATAGTATTAGAATATTTTATTTCACGCTGTGCACTGCACTGCGCCTGGCACTCGCCATTGTCCCTCTCTCCCCTCACCGGAAACGAGCCTGGAAAATCCTAAGCTGGAACAAGCCACCAACGTCGGCCTGCTCGCTGGCCTCCCGTCAGCTACAAGCACACAGCAAATCAACATGGAGAATTTCTACCTATGGCCTAACTAAAAATGTTGTCACCCAACTGCGTACATACATTGCTACCATAATTAATAAGATTAAAATTGTGCAACATTTAGTGCATTGGCATGGTCAATGTTTGCAGTGAACTTCATACTGTTTAATTATCAAACGCTATTAATTACCAGTATTTCTATTGGGCGGTAATCTCACACGGCGAACTCATCTTTGCGCGGCCCCTTTCATTATTCCAGTAAGGAGGAAAATGTTAAATAAAATGAGCAGTATTATACACCAATAATCATTATACTATAACTGTATTAGTGTATATACAACTATTATTGGAATCAAAAAAATTACAATAAACAAACACAAATTAAAATATAGAAACATTTCGGCTTTTCGTCTCACAGAATTTTTTAAAGATCACATCTTAATTGATACTAGCCGCTATTTCGGCTTCAATTGATAGTACTGACGACGCAGATAGTCTTTCTTCGCTCATTGTGCTTCTCAAGTAAGTCTTAATCAATTTTAACTTTGTGAAGCTTCTCACGGCCGAAGGTGTACTGACTGGAACTGTGAGCAGGATTCTGATTGTTATATAAACATTAGGATATATTTCTTCTAAATTGTTTTCTAAAATTTATTGAAGAAGTTGTTTTGCAAGTATTTAACTAAAAATTGCTTCACTGCTGCACTCATGCGGAAATAAATACGGACAAGTAAATAGCTGCCGGCCGGGAATGGCCGAGTGCACTAAGGCGGCATTCCATTCAACAGAGAAATTGTCGTCTTTGCTGCATTTATTCTTGATCTAATTTCTTTTTCCTGTTTCCCATCATTTGTAATTTTCACTCCTAAATATTTATATTCCTCTGTAGTTGTTATTGTTGCCATCCCTTCTTCTAATATTAAGTCTTCATTTATTCCACCACAGTGAGCGAGATCGGTCTCGTCGGGGGTCGAATCTCACCCTTGAGTACGGATGTTCGTTCTTGTGTTAAGCTAGTGTAAGTTAGATGTAGGTCGCCGCTACATGACCTAGCAGTTGAAAAGCGCTGATAAACAACAGATATAAAGAAAGCTAAAATTTTAACAATGTTTTTGCGAGGCCTGCACAGGCGCGAGGCCGTCGGCGGTTATCGATGTCGCCGACGCCTAGCGCCGCCACTGTGGAATCCGTACCTGATACCCTTGAAAAGGAGGGCAGCACGCTTCGTTACAGGTTCATTCAGTAAGCAATAAATCTTCACGGACGTGATCGACCTACTCTAAAAGCGTACTCTGTAAAACGGACGTTCTGATCCGGGTTTGGACTTCTAAGCAACGAAGCTCGTCCTATCGACAGCGTGGTCATTAGAGACAAAGCTCGCGCTCGGGTTCTTAGGTAAGGATGGGAAAGGAAATCGGCCGCACCCTCTCCAAAGGAACAATCCCTGCATTTGCCTGGAGTGACTTTGGGACCAGTGGCGGACAAAGGCTGTCAGAGGCCCGGGGTGGCGACGGAACAAAATGAGGCCCCATAACCACTTGCAAATACATGTATTACTGTAAAAAAGTAACTTTTGAGATTTGGAGGCCCCTCCAGGACGTGAGGAACGGGACAATCTAAGAAGGATAGCCCTCCAGATTTGGAGACCCCAGATCGAGAGACCAAAGGCGCAATATATATATATATATATATATATATATATATATATATATATATAGGGTGTTTCACTAAGTGTGTTTGCCTCTGTAACTTATAAAATAATAGGTGACGGGAAATTTAATGCGGTAGGTCAACACAAGAAATGTTACACTTTCTGCGGAGCTATAACATAGTTTATTGTATCATTTTACAAAGAGTTACACCACAAAGATATATTTTTTTTTAAATGGAACAATAGTTCTTCTATCGTGTATTGGATTCGTTTAAACCAGCTGCGTCCAAATCAATTTAAACTACATTCCTATCACTGTTAGTTTGGGAGCTACAACCCTTCAGTGTTCCGGGGGCGGAGGCTGCGATAGCGTAGCTGACTGGCCGAGTGGCTATCCCCTGAGGCACGGCCCACTCTCATGACCACTAGCCAGTGAGCTACGCTGTCGTAGCCTCCGCCCCCAAACTAACAGTGATAGGAATGTAGTTTAAATTGATTTGGACGCAGCTGGTTTCAACGAATCCAATGCACGATAGAAAAAACTATTGTTCCATTTAAAAAATTATATCTTTGTGCTGTAACTCTTTGGAAAATGATACAATAGACTATGTTCATAGCTCCGCAGAAGGTGTAACATTTCTTGTGTTGACCTACCGCATTAAAATTTCCCGTCAGCTATCATTTTATAAGTTACAGATGCAAACACACTTAGTGAAACGCCATATATATGTGTATATATATATATATATATATATATATATATATATATATATAAGGTGCCTTCGAGGTATTTGGAGGCCCTCCAAGACGGTAGGCCTACGGCGGTCCGCCCCCCCCCCCTCAGTCCCCCTCGGTTTGGGACATCACGAAAAAACGAAATCTGGATGGAAGAAGGCAGATTTGAACTAGAACCGTCCTCCCGAATGCGAGTCCCGTTTGTTACCAAAGCGCCACCGCGTTCAGTGGTACGGGCTTCTGTCAAAGTTCATAGAACGTAAGTTTCTTGAAGAGTCAACCATTATACAGGATGGTCATGAAGTATCGTCTCAATTCTAAGAAACATTGGATGTCTTTATTTATGCAATGGCCACCATCCAATTCGATGTTATCATTTAAGCAGATCTTATCGGTGGCTTAGGAGTAGATGGAGGTCTAGGAAATAAAAATTAAAGACCATTTCTAATACTAGGTATCCTCCAGTTTACTAATTTAAATTACAGCATGATTTCAAGCTTCTTAAAAATCGTCTATCCCAATACAACAATTAGAATGAAAAGCAGCTGAAAAACTTCATGTCCACTTTAAAAATGTTTATTGAAGAAGTTCACATAACCAAGTAAACTGGTTCCTTAATTTTGTCCATTGTTCTCAGTGAGTCTTCGGTTTTACTTCAGAAAAATGAAACGAACTCGCCTTCGGTCACAACTATCGTGTTTCATTGTTACCTTTCGAGCCCTCAGGGGTCACCATTAGCTGTACTTCGTAACGGGCTTCTTCTGCATATAGTTTTTTAATATGTGTAGAATATATAGGCTCTGAATTTTAGTTATGTTGTCTGTTGAAATGGTAGGTTAGTACTCCTGCTTATTATCTTGCTTAATAAATTGTAGTCTTCTATTTAGCATGAGAAACTGCTCAGTCTTTAATTTTATTCTAGCCTTTTTTTAAACTTAAACTTTTGTAACCACATCGAGCATGAAATTTCTTTTTTTTTCAGGGGTTTGATATTTGATGTAACGATACTTGAAATTCATCATTCCCCGGATAGTTTATTTAAATTAGAGCCAGTTACAAAAAGAATATATCTCACAGTTTATGATGATATTGTTCTTGCAGTTAAAATTTTACTTTGGGCCTCTTTTGCTTCGTAGCTAATAATTTATTCATTTCACACATATAATTTATTTAAAAGTCAAAGATATTATAGTCACTTTCAAAACTGTTCCACAGATACTGTAAAGGTTTTTAATTACGAAATAAACTGTAGATACTTTTTATAGATCACTTGTCTATATATATTTCGTAAAGCTCAGTTCACAGTTAATACACTTGAAAAAGACACACGTAGAATGCTTCATAGTTCGGGAATTCAATTCCTCCCAATCATAAATTTCTTGTACAATATCTTTGCTTTAGGGTACAGTTCGTACCACTACCTATTTATCCTAAAATAATGTTCATAATATTAACAAAATTACTCTTCAAATCTCACTGAATTAGTCCATACGAGAATTGGGAGGCAGAAATTTAGCGTTATCTCCTGTCGCCTAACCCCGATCTAATATTCATAGATATTGTTACCATGAAGTGCTTTATACTTCAATATCAAATCTGACTTTCCCGATGATTACACACATTAAGATGATTAAACTTTGAGTGAGAGATTTCAATTGAACGAGATCTTTACCCTGAGAAAGAGAGAGAGCTGAACTCAAAAAGAGCTAAACTTAAAGAGTAAACCAACTGCAGGTACTATTTATACTAATACTCTGACAAATGATGGCTGTTATGTATAATGTTTTGGCTATCTTACTCTATGCCTTTGTGCTGCTCTGATTAACAAAGACGGTAATTAATTTTCCTTTTAAATGCCAAAAATATACAAATTCTGCCTCATAAAAATAACAAAATATTTACGAATAACTGAAATGTGGCGATACCAATGCTATGATCGGGATGTGTTGTTATATCCTATGTATCTTTACACATAGTGAGAAATCCTGGCGTGTCAAGATCAAAAACTGTTGGAAACAATACGGCAAATTTAAAACACTGGTTCATATAATGAAAGAGATGTAACAATTGACCCACTTATTAACAGTGATGCAGCATGAGAATTTTCTGTCGTGGAGTACATTGTGGAATAACAACTCAAAGACAATCACATTGTTACCGGTATGGAAAATGTGAATGTCAGTGGATATAAATTAGTCTCAAATGTAAGTAGAGATAATAAGATAAGAGGAGGAGTTGCCATATATGCCAAAAGCTATCACAGTGTAAAATTTAGAAACAAAAAAGTTTTGTGTAGAGCAGCATATTGAAGCATGTGCCTGCCAGCTTAAACTCAATGATGATTATCTTATAATTGTAACAGTATATAGGTCCCCTTCAGGGAACTTTCAGTTATTTCTGGAAAACTTGGATGCCTTGTTGTGCTATCTGTCAGATACGGGGAAGCAAATTATTATTTGTGATGATTTCAATGTAGATTCACTGAAAGAGTGTAATAGGAAGAAAGACCTGGAAGTCTTACTTGGCTCATTCAATCTGACATCCGTTATTGATTTTCCTACTCGGGTAGTAAAGGACAGCAGTACATTGATAGATAACTTTTTTATAGACCAAGATAAGTTTAACAACATAATTGCTTGTCCCATTGAGAATGGTCTTTCGGATCATGGTGCACAGCTAGTAACAGTATATGAAATAGCTCCGTTCAGTAATTCGAAACTGTCCACCAGAATTGTGCGCTCGATTAATGACTTAACAACTAAAAATTTCAAAGAAAGTCTACAGCAGTTAGACTGGGATGAGGTTTACAAGGAACCTGATGTTAATTTAACATATAATTTATTTCACGATACATTTGTAAGGGTATGTGATAACTGTTTCCCCAAGAAATTAGTAAAATTTAATTCTAAGAAACCATGCAAAAAACCAAGGCTTACTAAAGGAATAAAAATATCGTGTAACCGAAAAAGGGAACTATATCTGTCCGCAAGAAAGAGTAATAACCCAGAAACAATAAAATATTATAAAAGCTACTGTGCTACATTAAGAAAATTTATTAAAAAATCAAGAAGCATGTGCATCATGTCTGAGATTAGCTCCTCTGATAATAAAATTAAAACAATTTGGAATATTATTAAAAGGGAGACAGGGCAACCAAGAGCAGAGGAAGAGGGTATTACCATCAAAACAAATGAAAACTTTATTAACAAAAAGTCAGAAGTTGAAAACATTTTTAATGATTACTTTTTAAATGTTGTGGAGAAAATAGGATCTAAATGTTCATTATAAGGAGCAAGGCAACTAATGGAAGAGGCCAAACCCACACAATTTGATACAATTGAAATTCCACCCACCTCACCTTCAGAAATTAGGAAAATAATAAACTCTCTCAAGAGTAAACGGTCATATGGAATTGATGGCATTTCCAGAAGGGAATTAAAAACTTGTTCCCAGGAGATAAGTAGGATTCTCAGTCATATTTGTAATAGCTCATTAAAGCAGGGTATTTTCCCAGATAGACTGAAATATGCTATCGTTAAACCTATGCATAAAAAAGGGGATGTCAACAACTACCGGCCCATCTCACTTCTGACAGCTTTATCAAAGATTTTTGAAAAAGTTATGTATTCTCGAGTTGCTTCACATATTAGTATAAATAAGGTTCTAACAAAATGTCAGTTTGGTTTTCAAAAAAGCTTTTCAACTGAAAATGCTGTATATACCTTCACTGATGAAATATTAAATCCTTTGAATAACCGGACATCACCAGTAGGGATTTTTTGTGATCTTTCAAAGGCTTTTGATTGTGTAAATCAATGGATTCTTCTAGATAAGCTTAAGTATTGTGGTATGAGTGGGACAGTGCACAAATGGTTTAAATCATACTTAACTGGAAGAGTGCAGAAAGTTGAAATAAGCAGTTCACATGATGTAGATGAGACAATTAATTCTTCTAACTGGGGAGTTATCAAAAATGGGGTCCCACAAGGTTCGGTCTTGGGTCCTTTGCTGTTCTTAATATATATTAATGACTTGCCATTCTACATACACGAAGATGCTAAGCTAGTACTTTTTGCTGATGATACAAGTATAGCTATCGCACCTGATAAACAGGAATTAACTGATGAAATTGTAAATGATAGCTTCCAGAAAGTCATTAAGTGGTTCTCTACAAATGGACTCTCATTAAACTTTGATAAAGCCCAGTATATACAGTTTCATACAGTAAATGGCATGACACCATTAATAAATTTAGACTTTGAACATAAATCTGTAGCTAAGGTAGAATATTTAAAATTTTTAGGTGTTTGCATTGACGAGGGACTGAATTGGAAGAAACATATTGAAGATCTCCTGAAACGTTTGAGTTCAGCTACTTATGCTATCAGAGTCATTGCAAAATTTGGTGATATACATCTCAGTAAATTAGCTTACTACGCCTATTTTCATTCACTGCTTTCATATGGGATCATATTCTGGGGCAATTCAACATTGAGTAAAAAAGTATTCATTGCACAAAAGCGTGTAATCAGAATAATTGCTGGAGCCCACCCAAGAGCATCCTGCAGACATTTATTTAGGGATCTAGGGATACTCACTGTAGCTTCACAATATATATATTCACTCGTGAAATTTGTTATTAACAATCCGACCCAATTCAAAAGTAATAGCAGTGTGCATAGCTACAACACTAGGAGAAAGGATGATATTCACTATTCAAGGTTAAATCTAACTTTGGCTCAAAAAGGGGTGAATTATGCTGCCACAAAAGTCTTTGGTCACTTACCAAGTAGCATCAAAAGTCTGACAGATAGCCAACTAGTATTTAAAAAGAAATTTCTGAATGGCAACTCCTTCTACAATGTAGATGAATTTTTAGATAAAACTTTAAAAAAAAAAATTCTTAAAATATAGATTGTCAAGTATAGACAAAATTTACTAAACTAACACGTTCCACATCATTACGAAATGTCGTATACATGATCTAAGGAACAAGTATTAATCTAATCTAATCTAATCTACTTACAGCTATGAAGATGTTCCACTTCTATATTACTAAGATGCTCTATACCTACATCTGTGTTCGATTTTATATTTTTAACTTAAATTTTCTACATTATAAATTAGTATTACTTCATAAGAGGTTTGTAGAATCTATAATATCTTTCTTCACTAACAACAAACTGGGACACCACTTATCATACACAGTGTACAAAAACACTCCAATTACAGAACACAGTGGGACATATAAATTAGAATGTAACATTTGCCCTGCATTTTACATAGGCAAAACTGGAAGAACTTTCGAAACGCGTTACAAAGAACACACTGATGCTATTAGACTTAATAATTTTGACAAATCCACCGTAGCTAACCGTCTATACTTCAATAAACACAAACAAAGTGACATTCACACTAGCCCAACAGTACTCTACACACAAGTAAATGGCAAAAAACTTGATTTACTTGAACAGCTGGAAATATTGCTACATAAAGAAAAAGACACTGAAAATATGTTACATGAACAAACAGAATTTAGCAGCCACAGTTTTTTCAGTAATTTTAAAAGTTTATTTTTTCCTGACAACACAAATACTTAGCATTACAAACCAATTGCCAACCTTCAATCATAATTAATGTTTCTGCAAACATCTTATGAAGTAATACCAGCTTATAAATTTTTAATGTAGAAAGTTTAACATAAACAACTGTATCATTTTTAAAAAACAAAACATTTTTATGTAATATAGTGAGGACAGTTTACAACTCACCGCAAAGACGTGGCGACGAGCTGCGACAGGCACATACAAAAGACACACACATACAACACATTCAGCTATCGGTCATGGCCTTCTTCAGAAAATAGAGCACTCACGCAATCACACAGGCACACAACACAGTCATACAACCATCATCAACACATTTTTATGTGTACACATAACACCTTCATATGTATAGAGCAGCTCAGTAATACAGAAGTGGAACATCTCCATAGCTGTAAGTCTTTGAGTTGTTGTTATTTCACAGTTTGCTTCAAGGTGGGAAGTGTTTGTGATGATGGTTATTTGTACCTGCAAGTGTGCTCCAGAACAGAAAATTCTCATGCTGCATCCTACTTGCTTGTACACAGCTGTTAATAATTAAGTCAATTGTTAAATCGCTTTAATCTAATGAAATTGTATTTAAAATTTTCCATATTGTTACCACGCATTTTTGATATTGACAGGCCCAAAACTTTAAATATGTGCAAAGATATATGGAGGCACTTAATGATGATCCCTCAGGGTTCGAAATCCATCGTGCATCAATAAAACACGATTGTTGTGACTGAAGGCTAGTTCGTTTTACTGTATTACAACTGGTTCCATTCTTTAACATATGCACCATATGCTTAATCAAAGCCTCAATGTCGGAAACCTAATTCACCATGGGTTTAAATAATGGATCACAACAGAGGGTAAAATTATTTAAGCAAACCTTACAACTTTTCTTATACATTATTTGGATAATTACACAAGCTTCAAAATTCAAGCAGTACATCAAAAAAAGAGAGAAGTTGACCTGCAAAGAATACAAGAATGATTCTAAACAAGACAGACACACTACAACTTGACGTGTCATTTTAGCCATGGCTCCGTATCTAAACTAGGAAGATGCTTGTAAAAACAAAAACTCTTCAAATACATGTAATTACAAATAAATAAGGTCACTGAACTCCAGAGATGTAGCAGAGAATGATAGGTTAAGATTTATCTGTGGCAGATTACGAAATTTAATTAATTTATAAGCGAGCAACATAATCCACAATTAATAATGCTCACAGCCAAGTGGCAATAACAGTTCCCTTGATCCAACGATGAGCAAGCGTAAACAACGTTTACAAATAGAGGAAAAGACATAGAATTAACGGTCGAGCTGTATAGATTTGTGAATGGATAGTTCATTTGAACGAATACAAATCGAGAATCGTGTGTTGTTGTGGTCTTCAGTCAGGAGACTGGTTTGATGCAGCTCTTCTCCCTACTCTATCCTGTACAAACCTCTTCATCTCCTCATAAGTACGGCAACCTACATCCATTTGAATTTGCTTACTATATTCATCTCTTGGTCTCCCTCTGCGATATTTACCCCACACACTTCCCTCCAAAGCTAATTTCTGAATTCCTTGATGTCTAAGAATGTGTCCTACTAATCGATCCCTTCTTTTAGTCACAGTATGCCAGAAATTCCTTTTCTCGCCAATTCTGTTCGGTACCTCATTAGTTACGCGATCCGCCCACCTATCTTCAGCATTCTTCTGTAACACCACATTTCTAAAGCCTCTATCCTTTCCCTGGCCGCACTGTTTATCGTCCATGTTTCACCCCGAAACAACGCAGCCAGCACTCCACACAAATGCCTTCAAAAAGGATTCCTTATCCTTAAATTAATATTCGATGTTAACAAATTTCTCTTTTTCAAAAACGCTTTTCTTCCCATTGCTATTCTGCATTTTATGTCCTCTGTAGTGCGACCATTATACGTTATTTTACTGCCCAAGTTACAGAACTCATTTATCACATTTATTGAATCGTTACCTAATTTAACGCCTTCAGCATCGCCTGATTGTCTAAGACTGCATTCCATTACCCTTGTTTCGCTCTTGTTAATGTTCATCTTATATTTTCCTTTCAACAAACTGTCCATTCCGTTCAGATGCTCTTCCAGGTCCTTTGCTGTTTCTGACAGAATTACAATGTCATCATCAAAACGCAAGGTTTTTAATTCGCCACATTTCTCCTTACATTCCTTTATAGCTTGCTCAGTGTAAAAATTGAATAACATTGGAGAAAGGCTACTACCCTGTCTTACACCCTTCCCAAACTCAGATTTTAAAATGTTTCTGCCCAAGCTGGAATTGGTTCTGGGTTCACTGTATAGGAAGTATAAAAATTTAATTGTGTGTGGAGATTTCAACATTAATTGTGTAGGTGATAGCTCAAGGAAACGTCAGCTGTTAGATCTATTTAATTCCTATAACATGATGCAAACAGTATTTTTTCCAACGAGAGTGCAAGGAAATAGCAGTTCTACCATTGACAATATTTTTGTTCATTCTTCATTATTAGAGGGGCACTCTGTCAGCAGAATAGTAAATGGCCTATCAGACCACGATGCCCAACTTTTAATTCTAAAAAGTATTTGTTCTCAAACAAATGTTAAACATAAATATCAACTACTCAGAAAAGTTAATCCAGTTGCAATTGAGACCTTTTTAAGCCTAATTAAGGAACAAGAATGGCAGGATGTTTATAGTGCTGATAATGCAGATGATAAATATAATGCTTTTCTGAACACATTTATTATGCTATTTGAAAGTTGCTTTCCACTAGAACGCTCAAAACAGGGTACTTTCAGTAACAGACAGCCAGGGTGGATGACAAAGGGGATAAGAGTATCATGTAGAACTAAGCGGGAGTTGTATCAAAATGTTAGAAGCAGTCAGAATGAAGATGCAGTAGCTCATTACAAACAGTACTGTAAGGTTCTGAAAAATGTCATTAAGAATGCAAAAAGTATGTGGTACGCAAAAAGAATAGCAAACTCTCGGGATAAAATTAAAACTATCTGGTCAGTCGTGAAGGAAGTGTCTGGTCAGGAGCAGCAGGTAGAAGATATAACGTCAGTGCGTAGTAGGAATGTTTCTGTTACTGACAAGTTAGATATATGTGCAATATTCAATAATCACTTTCTGAATATAGTAGAGGAACTAAACAAAACTCTAGTTTCTACAGGTAATCATATAACGTTTTTAGAAAATGCGTTTCCGAGGCTGTTGCCTGAAATTATCCTTCATGATACTTCCATAGGTGAGATTGAGTCAATAATTAAATCACTAAAGACTAAGGACTCTTGTGGATATGATGGGGTATCTAGCAGAATTCTAAAGTACTGTTCTCCATATGTTAGCCCAGTACTAAGCCATATTTGTAATTTTTCCTTTCGGAATGGTCAGTTTCCTAACAGATTAAAGTACTCAGTAGTGAAACCGCTTTATAAAAAAGGTGAAAGGGATAATGTAGACAACTATAGACCTATTTCTATGCCATCGGTTTTTTCCAAAGTTATTGAAAAGGCTGTTTATTCAAGATTAATTGATCATTTCAGTTCACATAATTTCCTGTCAAACGTACAGTTTGGTTTTAGAAGTGGTTTAACGACCGAAAACGCTATATTTTCGTTTCTCTGTGAGGCACTTGATGGGTTAAATAAGAGGCTACGGACATTAGGCGTCTTCTTTGATTTAACAAAAGCGTTTGATTGTGTTGATCACAAAATATTGTTGCAGAAGTTGGAACATTATGGAATACGGGGAGTAGCCCACAACTGGTTCACCTCTTACTTTAATAATAGACAACAGAAGGTAATTCTCCGCAATGTAGAAAATGGCTATGACGTGCAATCCCAATGGGGCACAATTAAGTATGGGGTGCCCCAGGGGTCTGTTTTGGGACCATTGCTGTTTCTTATTTATATAAATGATATGCCTTCGAGTATAACAGGTGATTGTAAAATATTTTTGTTTGCTGATGATACCAGCTTGGTAGTGAAGGATGTTGCTCGTAATATTGACACAGTATCAAATAATGCAGTTCAAGAGATAAGTTCATGGCTAATAGAAAACAAGTTGATGTTAAATCACAGTAAAACTCAGTTCTTACAATTTCTAACACATAATTTGACGAAATCTGACATTATGATTACACATAATGGGCATGTGATAAGTGAGACTGAACAGTTCAAATTTCTAGGTGTTCATATAGACAGTAAGCTGTCATGGAAAGCCCATGTTCAGGATCTTGTTCCAAAACTAAATTCTGCTATATTTACCATTAGAACAATATCTGAGATAAGTGATTTTTCAACACGAAAAGTAGTCTATTTCGCTTACTTTCACTCACTTATGACGTACGGCATTGTTTTTTGGGGTAACTCGCCTGATGCAAAAAGGATATTTCTGGCTCAAAAACGGGCGGTTCGAGCAATATCTGGTGTAAGTTCGCGAACGTCATGTCGACCCCTTTTCAGTAGTCTGGGAATTTTGACTCTGGCGTCACAATACGTTTTTTCTTTAATGTCGTTTGTTGTTAATAATATCAGCTTATTCCCACGAGTTAGTAGCTTTCACTCGGTGAATACTAGACAGATGTCTAATCTACATTTGCACCGCACCACCTTAACACTTGTGCAGAAAGGGGTGCAGTATTCTGCGGCATCCATTTTCAATAAGCTGCCACAAGAACTTAAGAATCTTAGCACTAATCCACATGCTTTCAAATCTAAATTGAAGAGTTACCTCGTGGCTCACTCCTTTTATTCTGTCGAGGAACTCCTAGAAAAGTTAAACAATTAAGCTAATTTATTTTTTCTTTATTGATTCTTTTCACTTTTTCTATTACCATTATTGTGTAACAATTAATGTATTGACTTGTTCCATGACCATGGAGTCTTACTCCTGAAGTGGGTCCTATGGAACAGAATAAATAAATAAATAAATAAATAAATAAACTCTAGATCCCTTTCATGCCCTTCAACTCTGATAACTACTGTCCGGTTTTTGTACAAGTTGTTCCATATATTTTACTCCTGCTGATTTCAGAATTTGAAAGAATGTATTCCAATCAACATTGTCAGACGCTTACTCCAAATCTACAAAAGCTAGAAATGTAGCTTAATCTATCTTCTAAGTTAAGTCGTAAAGCGAGTATTGCCTCCCGTTTTCCTACATTTCTCCTAAAGCCAAACTGATCTTCCCCGAGGTCGGATTCCACAAGTTTTTCCATTCGTCTATAAATAATTCATGTTAGTATTTTGCAACCATTACTTATTAAACTGATGGTTCTGTAATTTTCACACCTGCCTGCACCTGCTTTCTTTGGAAAGCGTATTATTACATTTTTCCTAAAGTCTATTTCCCCGGTCTCATACATCTTACGCACCAGGTGAAATAGTTTTGTAATGGCTGGCTCTTCCACAGACTTCAGTAGTTCTGAGGTAATGTCGTCCACTCGAGAATCGTGAGAACCGAGTATTGGTGCAGACGAATCGTTGTTCAAAAGAATCGTCTGTCTCGTGACGGATTTCAAGTTACAACGATTCATGCTTCGAATGCAACTGCCGAATCATGTCGAATGGTGCCGAATTATTACGAAAGCCAGAGAGCAGTCAAGGGGTGAGACACGTGTGAAAATAGGAAACACGGAACTAAGGCCTGTATCAAATTTATTGGACAAAGAAATTAGATGAAATATTGATCCTATTTCTTTGACATGACGCCGAAGTGGGGGTATTACACTATCATCCATATTTGATCAAAGTTTCCACAAAATTGGTAGATAGTAACTCATGTTCGGCAGGTGCGTGTTTATAAGAAAATAAAGAATAAATAAAAATTGTAAATTTACTAGAAGCCATGGAAATCATCACGAGATAATAAAACGGGAACTGCGATTCGAGGGCCTAAAGGCACATAGTAATATCAAAACTACTTTTAAATGGACGATATAGTATATTTAAATATATGATAATGAAATAGGTTTTTCTGTTCCTAATAGTGCAAAGCAGAAAATTCACCTCAGAAAAGGTATATACGCAAAAGCCCGAGCTGACGTGACGCTCCGATTTCTTGCAACAATTGGCACTATAATACGGCAGTGCACATTGACGAACATAATATTTCAGTTTACAGTTGGCACACGGGTACTGTAGTGCGCATTGACAAAAATAACAGGTAATGTATAAAGCACTTAAAGAGGAATTATAATGTATATACTGTTTGGTAAGGTATATTGTCATCAGGAACCATTTTTATTTAGGTATTTATTTTGAAAATTTATTTCTTCATCAACTACAGATTTGATGCAAATTTGCGATGCAGATAAACACTTTTTAACCAGCGGCATCTGGAGTACCAAAAAAAAAAAAAAAAAAAAAAAAAAAAAAAAAAAAAAAATTATTTATCTACGAGTATGCCGCCTCCTCCTCTATGCCCGCTTCTTTGAATGCAACCTCGGTAAATTCAGAGGAGATGTGGACGCCGATGACAACACTTGTAACATATCGCAGCTACCCAATCAACACACAATTTATTTCTTGCATCGTAAACCAGTTATAATTACTGAGCGCCTCGTCTGCTTCGTAATCAATTATGTAGACAACAAATACACCTAGAAAACTTAGCAGCCGTCAGTCATGTCTTTCACTGCAGATTACAGAATACAGACGCAAAACGACTGCAGCTAGCGCTCCAAGCGGTTACATTTCTCACTGCAGGGAACAGACGACGAACGTTCTTTGATAAAATCTAAGGCCAGGGTCTAGATTTGATCGAAGAAATTGGACGAAAGGCGAGATTGGGCAAAAGTCTCCTATTACTCTACGTTCAATATATTGGACAAATCATATTTGTCCAATAAATTGGATAGTGTAATACCGGCCTAAGATCGTGATTCGTCAGTCGTTAACTGATATTCACGAATTACTGATGACAAACACGAAACACAGCAAATACACAGCTGCCAAAAAATGCGATTAAAATCAAGAAATCAAAGTGTGGTGACTAATACGTCCCTCTCATTTGATCCACATGCAGTGCAACACACACACACTCACACACACACACACACACACACACACACACACACACACACACACACACGTCCTTTATACAGTTTGCATGTAATATAATTAAAGGAGCCATTCTTGCACATTTATGTTTCGTAATTTACCCAAAACAGTTCTAACGATTTGCATTAGCTATATTTTGTATTTAGAGAGGGTTTTTTTTTTTTTTTTTTTTGAGTTTATCTACACAGTTGTATTTTTCGTAAAACTCGATTTTAATAATGATTTTTTATATAAAAACCCGATTATACATATTATCGTTACGCCATCTGGTATCTCTTTTTTACTATGTAGATTTTTATGTTTATCTGTGTTTAGATGTCTTTCCTGAAAGAACACCATTTTATCAAAAAATAAACGTCTTTATACAAAATCGCGAATTTCGTGTATCTTCAATAAAATTTTGGTATTTAGAGATGGATTTCAATTTTTAATGTTTGGCTAGTATAAACTTGTTTCCTGATAATAAGCTTGTTTACATAATAAATATTTTTATAACGGTTAAATATGTTTTAATTACCATAAATTTCATGAATTTTATATTCAAATGGTTGAAGTATTCGAACAAAATTAAATAGTAAAAATAACAATAATAATATTACAGCAGGATTCCAACTACCTGACCTACTTTAACTAGATATGATCTACGACAACTGACATAATTGGCAGCATAGAACGGTTTTGCATTCTGCAAGACTCGGTCGATTGCAGACGAGAAAGAATCGTGAACGAATCGTAAGAATCGATTCGCAATGTGGGAACAAATCACAGAAATCGAGTCATGAAAAGGAATCGAGTTACCTAATTTTAATTAACGGTAAACAAATTATTAGCAGTAAATGAAACGCAATTCCACTCTAATCGTTGTTATTATGAGAAGAGTCCTATTAGTGGGAAAATTATATCACAACTCACAGAAATTTTAAAACACAGACATCCTGAAACTCAACTAGGAGTTTATAGGCCGATAACCCACTATCGCACAAATTTAAGACGGAATTAAGGGAGTAACTGCAAATAATAAAAGTACCCAGCCCCGTAACAAATGGTGTGTTGAGTAACCAACTGTTAACCGCAGCCGGTGGAAAGCCGAAACTTCATGATCACTAAACATGCCGACAATCCGACATAACAAAAGTGTACGAGCTGAAGCTTAAAGAAAACAGTTGGAAACCAGTTTACCCTGAGAAGCGCTGGGCCACTTCTGATCAAGCGGTAAGATCAGGCTCCCGGAACGACTCGTTTCAATTTGGCGAGAGGCCGCAAAATGAAGTTACAAAGCCTCACACTATTGCAGTGCTGAGGGACTGTATATTGTGAATAGGTATATAGGGTGTTTGTAAATAAATATCCGGAATTGAACGCTTTATAACATTAAGGGCCGTTTTGTCAATGTCTCGTTAAGTTCTGGTTAAGATTTTAACTTGTCGTTAGCGGAGAACTGCGTTTGTCAATGTTTCGTTATGAGTTAACCAGACGTTAAAAGACCTCAAGCTGGCCGTTAAGTTAACGAGTAGAATTCTGCTCGTTATACGGCTAACCATCAGTTAAGTCAGAATCTGTGTGAAAGTAGAAAGATTCCAAAGCGCTAAAATACCGCAATATATTCACTTGATAAGACCGATTTACGCAATATATTCACTTGATAAGACCGATTTATCGAACAAAATAACAGAAGCACTACATGTATGAAAAACTAGTGTGGAAAGCAGCTTCATTGAAAAATTTTATCGTCATATTTCTCGCCTCATCCATGTCAGTAGCAAGCGGATGAGTTTGATATATTGCAGATACGCAACATAACCTTAAAATTACTGTTGCGATATCAAAATACAAACTCATGGGTAACGAAGATTTCAGTGAGAATCGGTATGATGAAAATGGTTGGCATAAGAGTTTTGGTTGACAATGAAGACGATGTCAATATTTTGGACGATCTAGAGGTCATTGCTCCAATGCGACCTAGACGTATTTATGTTCGCCCAAATCATTTTGAATGCTGAGATGATGCAGAATTTGTTACGCTATTTCGTCTTGGAAACGCTACATGAAAAACTCCACGACCATCTCAAGAGTCCAACTGATAGTTACGTATTTTGTAAGTTATCTGTCATAAAAGAAAACAGAATACATTATTTATGCCTTCAAGCTTATTTGGTTAAATTGTACCACGCTTCTCGCCCGGCTGCAATGGTTATGTTGGCACCAAGGCTAATGACGACAACTCAGACGACCAATAAATGTTTTTTCGTGAAAACTTCAATTAAAACGAAAATTATTTTTTTCTGAACGGACAAGGGTACATACAAGAACCTGTCAACCATAGAGCAGGTACAGTACTAATTTTTCTGCGAGTGAAACGAGCAGCAATAAAATTTACTCTGTAGCTCGTGAAAAATATTAACACAATTCTACACTTCATTGTTTATCTGTTGCCAACATAAGCACTGGAGCCCGGTGAGAAGCGTCGTAAAATTTTACCCAGTATTAACTTATGCTTGTTGCGCCTAGTGTGAGACCTAAAATGTGATTCTTTCCTCCGATCTACAGGAACAGTATACTTTTGCCTATATGCAAGCTTGCACTAAGATACTACACACTTGGAATGTTATCGTACTAAGTCCTAAGCATTTTTACTGTCCTACATTTTCCGTGGAAAGCACTGAATACATTTGCCACACGCGATCATGTCGCTTTTTTCTTCTCCTTCCATGTCGTGGCGTCCGTCTTTTTTACATTCCAATGCACCCTAATATTTATCTATTGAGGACACAAGACACACGCACTAACTTCTTATAAAATTCAAGCTTCTTTCACGTTTGTTTTCCATAACGCCAATCAACAACTATCTGCTAACCTTTTCCCTGATAGATAAATAAGGGAAACAGTTGTTTATTCAGACGGCACTTTCATTTGTTTCTATTGCGAACCTAGTCGAAATATGTCGTACCTTCTCGTTTTCTCCAGGTTAGCAAACGAGAGGTGTATCTGGCAATGACAAACGCAATGCACTTAACGAGCACATTTAACTGGAAGTTAAAGGCATCTTCTCGTTTACTAACGAGAAGATTAACGAGAGATGGACGAACTGGCCCTTATTATATTATAACTTACAGTTATCAATGATATATCAAATGAAAGAGCAAATCAGTTTTACCAAGACCGTTGTAAATGTTCAATATGAACACCATTTGTCTCACGGCACACATCAAGTCTATAGCCGACTTCTTCCCAAACGTTGATAAGTGTGTCTTCAGTGATTGTAGCAAAAGCTGCTTCAATCCGGTTTCTTAATTCAGGGACTCAGCTGGTAGCGGAGGCACGTACATCCTTCATGAAGCCCCAAAGGAAAAAAAATCGCATGCCGTTAGATTGGGTTGAAAAGAGTACACACGTTCTGCCATGGTCATATTTTTATTAGAATTTTAATTGTTATTCTGCCTTGGGTACATTTTTATTGGAATTTGAGCTGTACGTTGGCACATTCCATTTATATGTGATATTCGTATTTCATTTTGAATGTACTTGTTAATATGGACAAGTTGGTAATCTGTGCCATAAGCCCATTGATCTCTATACTCTCTGGATGTTGAACTTCAGTTTCCCTAGGGTGCCAGCCATAGATATTCATATTTAGTTTCCTGCCAAATTCAAACATGGCTGCTAAGAAGCATTTAAAGAAAAAGAGAAGAAAATATGTTTCGATTCCGTTCCCATATCACCCTACAACATCGAATATTGAATTAAATTCCAAGTCAAGAGGTAAGCAAGCAATTCTTTGTCACGTAATAACTGATGGAAACTCGTTTGCCAAATTTAAACATGGCGGACAATGCGAAATCGTGTGCAAAACATTCGAATGTCCAGGCACGCTGCAATTCAATGATCAGACACCAGAGTTATACATCCAGTTTGTATAGAGATCACTGCATAAGCCAGAGAGTATGCATTATCTCTGACCTGAGTAGTAGCGAGTAAGTCAGTCTGCAAGTGGCGAGCAGTCTGTCTGTAGGTAGACTCGGAGAGTGAAGCTTTTGTGAAGCACACGCAGTCTGCCAGATACATTGGTAGCTTAGGCAGCCGCACTACATTAATATGCCCTGTGGTGGAGACCATTGTATCACCAGCTGTGAATACGCATTTGCTTCTTGAAAGAAGAAGGTAAATTTTCTATTCTTATCAATGATATTGTAGTATTGTATGGTTATTGTTGTAGTAGGTGCTTAGCGTTTCTTATTAAATACGTTAGTTAACAAAAGTTGCTAGTTTTGATTTAACCTGAAGTCACTTTACCTATTCCCATTCCTTTCATCATTTGTCTTCTGTTATCGCCCTCTGACAAAGGAAGTCATTGACTTACAATTTGATGAGAATATTAGCGAAAGAATAATCCTTAATACGATCAACCCGCATTGATAGTGGGAATGAACACACAGGTAGGCAAAGGGAAATTCATAAGTTGTTTTGTTGTATTGCTGAAAGATCACGTTGTTAGGTTAATTAAAAGGCTTAATAGTTACAGGAAAACTCAGTTGTCTTGCAAGAAAGAAAGTATTTACATTCAGTTGTGTTCTTCTAAAAATAATCAGATTTGAAAATTACGTAAATGCAATTGAGGCGGTGTACTGATTGTTGTGTGATGCACATCACCGGATTCAGTGACATTGATGAATACTTTATTTTTTGAACATTCTAATTTATTTATTGTGTCATATAAAGCTAACAAAATATTCTACTAATGAGGTAGTCAATTATTTTTCTTGTCTCTCGCAGCTGAATTGTTTAGGTATGGCTGGTCACTAGTATACTGTGTACGCTAAAAATAATCTTGAAATAACCTTAACTGACATTACTTTTCAAATACACGAGATTAGAATTCAATCAGATTACGATTTAATTACAATTGTCTCATTAACAGTTTGCCTACATTTACTGTGTTATCCGTTGCGCTCTAAACAATAACACGTAATTTTACTATGTGCAATGTCAAATGCGTTTAATAGAATAACTCTGAAATTCACACTTTAATCAGTTTATTTAATAGACATGGTCATCACATTGGTTTGTTGGTAAATTTTATCTGTAACAGTCACGTCACACACGAACAGTGACACATTCTTGTTTTGCAGTGAAGGCTTTCACGACCGGCTGAAATAATCGCTGTTGTATCTTCCGGGTTATGTGGTCGTGGTCTGGACGAAACGTCAGGAGCAGATATGTTTCTTCGACCACGACCACATAACCCGGAAGATACAACAGCGATTACATTCTTGTTTGAATAACGACAAGGTTTCACGTTTCAACCAGAATTACACAAAATCGAGTTCCAGGATGTACGTGGAGGCCATGCAAAGCTAGCTTTGTCATTGGGTCCCTTGCGGCCTATGCAGCGCTACTATCTTTCTAGCGGATTTCGGCAGAAACATAGCGCCCGGCACGTGCGCACTGGTGAAAAACAAAAATGCTTTGAAGTACTGACTTCAATTTTCTATAAGAACAAGGAACCAAACATTTATTCATGAATTTTTGCTAATAAAAATATTATGTTCCAGAAATGTACCTGAGTTGCTCTTTCATTTGACATATCATTCATAACCGTAAGTTTAATATAATAAATATTATAAAGCGTTAAAACCCTGATATTCATTTATAAACACGCTGTACTTTAACAGAAAGATCTTACAGCTTTAGCAACACAAGTAAGATTGTATAAAAAATAAAAAATAAAAGAAAAGAATACTCAAGTTGAGCATTTGGGATGACGGAACATTTGGCATGACGGAAGGTCAAATCTGCCTCCGGTCGTTCTGGTTTAGATTTGCCGTGATTTCCCTTAATCACCTCAGCCAAATGGCGGAATGGTTCCTTTCATTGGGCACGGCCGACTTCCTTCACCATCCCCGACAAAATCTATGCGAGCGTGTGCAACGTCTCCAATGATCGTGCAGTCGACGGGACGTTAAAAGCTAATCTTCCTTCCTGTAGCTTTGCAGATATACGAAGTCCCATTGCTGTCGGCGAGAATCGCTAAATGTCAAGCCGTGAGCACGTTCTGAGACACTGTTCCGAATACTTTGTCCGAAATCATAGTACAATATCTGCTGGATCGTAGCACTTTTCAGTGTAGTGGAAAGGCGGCAGGATAACTGCGATGTTTAATATTGTTATTAATGTTCTTCTTTAGTCTCTAATCATGAAATTATTCTGACATTAGAAAAGCTTTATCAGTTGCTAGGACCTTGTTGATTAGTTATGTACAGTTCCCTAGCAACACCAACTATCATAAGCTAACAGTGTAAATTCTCTAGACTTCGTCCGAAGTGTCCCGCACCACAACAAAAATTAAAATTTGTAGGAATAATTCCTTTAAATAGTTCATCAAAAATAAATAAGGTTCTTGTACGAGCGGGGCATGGAAAATAGTTTATAGCCGTTACTAAAATTTCATCAAAGTTAAACACAGGCACTTCTATTTGCTGTCCTTAATTCGTACTGAAAAATATTAATAATCCTCTGCCTTCTAAACACTGGTTTTCCACATTCACACTAAATACAAATATAATGTCACATTCGAAGCTAATCAGCAGTGATTCAATCAGAATTAAATTGTTTTCTGAAATAAGTCGAAATTCTTCACAAGAATAAAATTTATCTTGCTATAAAATATTCTTGATCATAAAAAAATCTTCATGAATGCAAGATATCTTTCAACATTAACAAATATTTATTCTTCTTCATGTTAATACAGCGTCAGTTTAGCAAGAGACGTGAACATGGACATGGACAATCTCAAACAAGACTAACTATAATTTAATGTTCTTTTCTTTTCTTCTTTGAAACGATTGAAGCGCGGCAATAAAGAAGGCGCAGCAGCATTCGTAGCCCCGTAGCTGTCGGTTAAATTTTAATAGTGGCCGTCTGCTGTAATGTTGGCTGTGGCGGCGGCGACGACGCTGCCCTTGTTGATTGCGGCGCCTCGATCGTACATGAAACATACAGAAACAAACATTTTAAAAATCTCATTAAAAACAATATTTACATAAACATCAAATATTTATGCAGTTTAAATAAAAGGTTCGTTTTCTATCAATTTTTATTTATAACTTCAAATCAGGGCTGACATAGGAAAATGTAGTACGACTATCTTGTCCCACTACATGAGTCGATGCACATACTGGATGAACAAGTTCAGAGTCTGTAAGCGTCAAATATTTAACTATGCTCCGGCCAATCAGGTGTCACTCACGTGACTGAATTCGCTATACTGCACGCACTCTGACACTGGAAAACGTTCAAATTGGCGGAACACCGGAGCGCGTCCGTAATGCAGTCAGCCGGTGCCTTTTCTTTTGCCAAAGTAACAGCCTTGCACGCTGCAGACACCAAATCAGAGTAGTACTCTGCTCAAAACAATTACGTAATCAGGTGAGCTCTTTTACTCAATACACATATTGTAACGCTTTTTAATTCAGATATTGATTACAATTGTAACCAACTCTTTACCTGAAGTTAACAAGGCATTTACTTAGCCATGGGGCTACTATAATTGTGAAAAAAGTCATTCTCATTGCCCTCTAATGTGGTGTGTGTTCATGTCGGACAGCCACTACAGTTGTTCACCTTCGTGGCATGGACAGTATGTTATCAATCAACATCATGAGGGACGTTTGGACATTTTTCCATGAGTGCAATATCCAGCTCTGCAACCGTTCCGCGAGGTGATAATCTGGTGAAGTGCGTCTGTCAAGTGCATCTCAGACAGTGTCAATCGATTTTAAGTGCGGTGAACAAACAGCCTACTCCATTCGTTCCCTCAGCTTCAAGCATGTTGTCCACCAGTGAAGCTCTGTGGGGACTAACATTATCGTCCACCAGCAGAAACGTATCTCCTATGACACCAGCATTGGGCACAACGAAAGGTCGAATAATCTCGCCTCTACACCTCTGAACAGTCAAAGCGCCATTCTAAATGTCATAGGGGTCCGTACGTCCTCCAATACTGACTCCTACCCACACCATTCGCCCTCCACCAGTACATCGTGATGTTTCCTGCTCGTAAGTAGGTTCGATGTTCCACGTTCTCTCCAGATGAGGGTTCTTCGTGCTGGTGGAATGCATGGCTGTTCAGGTGAAACAGTTACTAGCGGGCAACTGGATACTGCCGAACTTCAGTTGTATCATGCTTACCTAGGCATCCGGGACTCTGTCTAGGTGGGCATTTATTTCCCTAGCTGCTCGTGGGACCATTTCGCAATTTTCCTTTAAACCTCCCAGCGGGATGGGTGTGCCACTGGGGAGGGGGGGGGGGGGAATAACACCCACCCCAAAAAAGCAAAAAGAGGGCTCACTTATCCAGTCCTCCGGACACAGGGTTCGATAATACGGGTATGTTGACGTGTAGTTTTAGTCATTAATAGAAAAGACAGAAGTTTCGAGAAGGTTTCGCCCTTCTACATCTTCTTCCTCGAGATTTGAAGTATGTGAAACGATTGAGAAATGGTACCATGTTCGTTGAAACTTCTAGTTCTCAACAAGTGCCGTGGGAGTATGAATTAGAGACAGAGATGCACATTACCTTGCAGCAAAGGCATGTTCTCTTGTAGTGATCTCATTGACATTCCAAATGAATAACTTAAGGAAGAATGGGCTTAGAGGGAATGTTGGATGTACAGAAAAAGGAAATGTGTGGATAGGGGACTTGCAAAATCAAAGTGCTTCATCTTCACCTTTAATATTTCAAAACTGCCAGAATATGTAAAAGCAGGATTCCTTAGGGTAAAGATGCGGCCATATGTACTCAACCCTATGCGATGTTTTAAATGTCAGTGGTTGGCGTGTACTACACTAGCTTGTAAAGGAAAGACCACTTGTGGTAAATATGAAAAAGCCGCCCATGAGGGACTTAGTGTACGCCACCCGCAAAGTGTGTGATCTGCTCTGGGGAACACCCAGTCCGGAGCAGAGTCTGCAGAGTGTATTTGGAGGGAAGGAAGTGCAGGAGGTTAAAACCACCAAACGAATTTCCTATGTTGAGGCCAAAAAGGTCTTTAAAGCCATGCAGCCGCCGTCACGTCTTTTGTTGCTGTTGTGCAAAGGCCGGTTCCCAGAGCTGATGTCGTCACTCAGTCTGAGGTTGCTAGTGTCGATACCAACACCTGTACCTGTGAATGCACCTGTTAAGGCTGTAGTTGTTAAAGAACGAGAAGCCCCGCCACATGAAAAAGCTACTACTGTCAACATTACAGCGTTTTGGCACCGTTCCCAACAGAGGCCACTGGCCAGGCCCTGGCACATTTAAAGCCAAAGGCTATTCAGAAGGTCAGTACTCACACTTCTGCTGCTGCTGTCACCACTGTAAGCAGAACAAAGCAGAAAAAAGAGAACAGGAAAAAGTCAAGCACAGATCAACGTAGGCAATAAACCGTCTGATTACATAATTATACCTGACCTTCCTTCTGACTCCGCTCCAGAGTTTTGGATGTCCCTCAGGGGCAAACATCACGCCCAGCTCGTGATTCGTGCCCTGGGCATGATAGGCTACATTACAGTATGTTACGACACCACACAGAACGGAACAGAGAAATCCTCATCTCACTTTTTAATGTCATTTGGGCGTGAAGCGATTTTAGTTCCTCGGGGGCATTAAAATCAAACTGCGACCGGAACTTGTGGTTAGATAAGTGCTCGCGCTACATAAGGCTGTTTCTGATTAGACAGCGCCAGTCGTCGGGTAGATGCCGCACAGGCAACAGCATTGAACGGCTTCAGAAATGCCTCGTTACAGGAGAAGATTTCGGCGTTGCCGCGTACCAGTCTATAAGGTTATAGATGATATTGAAATTAGTACATCGTCGGGTGTGAGGTCAATTGATCATCAGGGTCCATATATGTTTTGTGGAGCTGTTTTGAACTTTACTGTAACACTCAAGCAGGTCGTGGGAACGGATGTATAACCGTTGCTAGTACGATACAATGGTAGTACTGTTAAAGCAGTTGCTGGATTGGCGAGCTGTTATTGCTTTCCGCACATATTAATTAGCTGAGGTATTCAATCGTGACATTGGGACTTATTATAAATGTAACAAGCTTTTTTCATAGAGCGGACTTACAATACTACTTGATGGCATCCATAGGCATCTCCATGAATGGGGTTTTCGTGATTGTCTTCCTCTTTTACCACGTTATTTTAGGTACCGAGTCGGCGACGTCCTATCTGTTCGTTTTGAGTAAGAGAACGGTGTTCCTCATTATAGCGTTTTAAGTGTGACTTAGTTTGCTATAGGAATTAACAGTATCACGTCAATTGATAAAAGTCCTGTTCAGTGTTCTCTATCTGTTGATGACTTCTAGATCTTTTTTTCTTCTTAAGCCTTGCAACGACAACTCGTCAGTTGCAACTGACTCCTCGAAGATTTGAAAAGGAGAAGTCAGTGTGTGTTCTTTTTAACCGTTCCCGTTCTGCTTTAAACTTACCTGAACTAAGAATGAGGGACACTGTCCTACATTTTAAAGAAAATGTGAGGTTTCTGGGCCTCATTTTTGACTCGAAGCTCAAAAGGCTGCCACACCTCGAGGATCTGAAGAAACGATGCCTCAAAGAACTGAGTATTTTAAAATGTCTTAGCCACAATTCGTGGGATTCAGATATGACCTGTCTGCGCCTGCGATGTCGCCTTGATTATGGATGCACCGCATATGGTTATGCGAGGCCCTCTTATTGGAAGGCGCTGGACGTGGTGCACCATGAAAGAATTCGGCTGACCATTAGGGCATTTTGAACAAGCCCCATTCCCAGACTCTGTGCCGAGGCTGTTGAACCGCCACTGACCATCAGGCGGCGGTTGCTCATGGGGCGCAAGGGGTACAAAACGCTGTCAACGCCGTACACATCAGCAAACCATAGTGTATCTCGGCCCCCTATGGAAAGGCTGTTTGAAATTCGGCTGCGGGTGGCACGACCTTTTGGGATTCGCATGAAGGATTGCCTTTCACGGATGGATGTATCTGATTTCAATGTGTTAACGTCGCGGTTGGAGCAGATTTCCTCTATGGATCCCTCAGAGGTCCAGAATTATTTTAGAATTGGCGAATTTTAAGGAAGGATGCACTCTTGATTTTACAAATCTGAGTTTCTTTAACATTAAATAGGCATACCGATTTTACGGAGGTTTACACGGATAGTTTTAAGCATTGGGTTTCCCTCGGCTGTTCCATAGTTACTAGGATTCGCCTTCCGACAGACTTTTCTGATTTTACAGCAGAGCTTTACGCCATCTTAAAAGCAGTCCAGCAATTGCGCCGTATTCAGGACACTTGGTTTCTCATGTTCCGGTTCCCTTAACGCACTGCAATTACTGCAGAGTCTGTACCCAGCAGAGAAGGTTGCATAAATTTATCCATGTTATTTGGATTTTTTTTGAGGTCTGCGACTGTATTATAAGCTTTTTTGGAATGATTAATGCTGCAGCAGTCACTATTTATAAATATTTTTATTGGCACGACGCGTTTCGGCAGCATGCTGCCATCATCGGGTGCATTTTTACAGTTACTGGTTACATTCTTGATGTATTGTGTTTTGTGTTGTGGATGCCAGTGAGGTTATGTTTGTACAGTTTTAACCTGTTAGGAAGATATAGCTATTTTTACAATTATGTTTCATCATTATAGTTTTTGGATTATTGTAGTGTTGTATTTACTTATAGTTTTGCTGGTCTTGATAAACTTGTTGTCTGGCACACACAACACAAGCACATAGTTACATATACACTTACAACACATGTAGACATTTTGTATTTGAAGGTTACTGTACAAAGATAAGATAAACTACTTACATCAGTATATATAGTGAATATGCATGAGTTTAAACAGAAGTTGCTACATTTTGAAGAATTGATCAGTGTTACATTATTAATTTTATATTTTACTTTTATTAATTTTATATTTTAATGAAAGATGCATTCAATACTGGAGAAATTTTTGAAGAAATTAGTATTGTTGCTTTCCAGTTTATCATTAAGTAGAAGTTCACCATGTATGGATGAAGATTTCTAGTTCTTCATAGAGGTCCATTATGTGTCCCTTGTCCATTTTATGCAGTATATGAAGATCACTCTTGATATTCTGGAATGGATGTCCTGTGTTCTTTACATGGTGAACTTCTACTTAATGATAAACTGGAAAGCAACAATACTAATTTCTTCAAAAATTTCTCCAGTATTGAATGCATTTTTCATTAAAATATAAAATTAATAAAAGTAAAATATAAAATTAATAATGTAACACTGATCAATTCTTCAAAATGTAGCAACTTCTGTTTAAACTCATGCATATTCACTATATATACTGATGTAAGTAGTTTATCTTAGCTTTTAAGGATCTTTGTACAGTAACCTTCAAATACAAAATGTCCACATGTGTTGTAAGTGTATATGTAACTATGTGCTTGTGTTGTGTGTGCCAGACAACAAGTTTATCAAGACCAGCAAAACTATAAGTAAATACAACACTACAATAATCCAAAAACTATAATGATGAAACATAATTGTAAAAATAGCTATATCTTCCTAACAGGTTAAAACTGTACAAACATAACCTCACTGGCATCCACAACACAAAACACAATACATCAAGAATGTAACCAGTAACTGTAAAAATGCATGTATGAGTATGAGTTGCGCAACCTTCTCTTTTTTGGAATGATTAATGCTGCAGCAGTCACTATTTATAAATATTTTTATTGGCACGACGCGTTTCAGCAAAATACCAAATGCACTCCCTGCATCGGCGGGGGAAGCCGGTGTCATTTTTCAGGGTGCCTGGGCATCTGGGAAATCGGGGAAACGAAGCTGCTGATCGGGCTCCATACGAAGCCTGTAACGACCGTCACATCATACAATCTGCCACTCCCCTGCAGGATACCCTCTCTGTTGTTCGGCAGAGGTCCTTTCAATTGTGGGAAGAAACATGGCTGTCAGTGACAGGTAATAAGCTGCGATCGTTGGAACCAAATCCGGCTGTGGCGAACCTCCTGCCAGTCATTGAGACGGCATGGACCCCGGCGCGGCTCCGCATGGGCCACTGCCCATAGACACACAAATTTTCACTACGCTGAGAAGATCCCCTTTTTGATGACCCCGTAGTCAAGTCCCATAAGCTATACAAACATTTGAACATTTGAACTACACTATCTGAACTCAATTGCTCCTGTAATTCGTTTGGTAAACACAAGACAACACCAACCCTCTCTGCAGTAATTTTCTGTTTTTACCACTATCTCAGTTTCCATGGTGTTATTGTCCTCACTCTGCCGACGGCAGAACTTCAGAACCTAGATGTCTCAACTGGTTTCCTCATTGTTTTGACCAGTGTAGTTTGCCCCTAAATCCACCATGCAAGAGGGGCCCTCAAACTCTCCATTCGGCGTTTCACTGGTGCAGCTCGGCGCCGTCTACATCTACATCTGCATCCATACTCCGCAAGCCACCTGACGGTGTATGGCGGAGAGTACCTCGAGTACCACTGTCGGTTCTCCCTCCTATTCCAGTCTCGTATTGTTCGCGGAAAGAAAGATTGTCGTTATGCCTCAGTGTGAGCTCTAATCTCTGATTTTATCATCGTGATTCATTCGCGAGATATACGTAGGAGGGAGCAATATACTGCTTGACTCCTCGGTAAAGGTATGTTATGGAAACTTCGACAAAAGCCCGCATCGAGCAACAGATCGTCTCTCTTGCAGTCTTCCACTGCAGTTTAACGATCATCTCCGTAACGCTTTCTCGATTACCAAATGATCCTGCAACGAAGCGCGCTGCTCTCCGTTGGATCTTCTCTACCTCCTCTACCAACCCCACCTGGTACGGATCCCACACTGGTGAGCAGTATTCAAGCTGTGGGCAAACAAGTGTACTGTAACCTACTTCCTTTGTTTTCGAACTTCATTTCCTTAGGATTCTTCCAATGAATGCACCATGCGTCAATTCGATGCAGATCCTCCTGAATTTCAATACAATTTTCCATTGTTACAACCTCTGGATATACTACAGCATCATCCGCAAAAAGCCTCAGTCAACTTCCACAAGATCATTTATATACATTGTGAACAGTAACGGACCCACAACACTGCCCTGTGGCACACCTGACATCACTCTTACTTCGGAAGTCTTCTTTCCATTGAGAACCTGTTTCATTCTGCTATCTAGGAACTCTTCAATCCAACCACACAATTGGTCTGATAATCAATATGCTCTTACCTTGTTCATTAAACGACTGTGGGGAACTGTATCAAACGTCTTGCGGAAGTCAAGAAACCATCTACCTGGGAAGCCGTGTCTATGGCCCTCGTGGACGATTAGCGCGAGCTTTCACACGATCGCCTTTTACGAAACCCATGTTGATTCCTACAGAGTAGATTTCTAGTCTCCAGAAAAGTCATTATACTCGAACATAATACGTGTTCCAAAATTCTGCAACTGGCCGGCGTTAGACATATAGGCACGTAGTTCTGCACATCTGTTCTACGTCCCTTCTACGACCTGCGCCATTTTCCAATCTTTTGGAACGCTACGATCTTCTAGAGACCTACGGTACACCACTGCAAGAAGGGGGGCAAGTTCCTTCGCGTACTCTCTGTAAAAACGAACTGGTATCCCATCTGGTCCTGCCATTTTGTCATCCCGCTCACAGTGTCCTGGTTACCTCCAGCTCCACACGGCCGACCACGTCCAAAGCATCCCGCAGCCTTTACCGTCAACCCCCGACAACCCAATCGGCGTTGCCCCTCATACCGCGCTGCCTAGTGACGATTCCGGTGACGTAAACCCTTTGAACTCACGAACTGATCAGTCATCGAGGAGTCGTGGCACGACTCAGAAGCTTTGCTCCCTTCGTTCAGAAATCGACATGAAGACACTTTAAGGCAAAGAGCTTAAATTTCATAGAGTGGCGATAGGTCCGCCATGTCTGAGGCAAACTGAACTGACGTCCGTCATGATATTTGGGGTATTGGCTGACAGCTGGTATGCCACACCCTCTAGAGAATTTTGTCTTTTTACAGTTATACGTTTTAAATAAAGATAGACTATTAAATACGGATGACTATGCTGGTAGTATATTTCCTAACAATGCGGCAATTTAATCTCACGAACCTGTCAGTGACACAGTTGCAGTTCGAACTGTAACAGTTAGCTGAGGTTTGCAATAACAACGGAAGTGCCGATGTGAAAATAATTGCGTGGATTATAATGCAAGTACCTGGTCTAAGCGAGCTGCGAAACATACACGTGAATAGTAATTGTTACGACGAACAGTCATAATCGCGGATTTTCATTTGTTGTTAATATGTTTAACAAGTGATTCGATAAAGCCTAGTATACATTTATCTAGGGTTTACTGCACGTATCAAGTTCAAATGTTCAAATGTTTGCATAGCTTATGGGACTTAACTACGGGGTCATCAGTCCCTAAACTTACAAACTACTTATGAACTAAGACTAAGGACGGCACAAATATCCATGCCAGAGGGGGGATTCGAACCCCCGACCATAGTGGCCGTGCAGACCGTGACTGGCGCGCCGCTGTCGCCTCGGCCACCGCGCCCGGCGCGTATCAAGTCTACAAATTATAAAATTGCTGTCAAAGGGTTTGGTTGTGAAATTTTGTCGACGAAATTTGAGTACAAAGACTAAAGTGGCAACAAAATACTGCAGTTAAAATGCAGCTGCCACAAAAGCATTCTACACCGAAATAACGTATCATTCATAACTTTCGTTTTTGCCACATTGAAATAAGTCCTTTTTTTTTCTTTCAAAGAACACATACAAGTGATGAATTTTTGGCTGTTACTACTGCTTAAACACTTTGCACTGGTTAGTATTCTCAACAAATGAAAACATTTAAAGAAAGTATAGACACTCAAAAATGTAGTTTCATCAACCAAAGGAGCAACAGACGAAGAAACACCGTAAAAATACACCAAGTACAAAACTGATAATTTTTAATGGTATATAATTCAAGAGAATTCCAGGATAGTTCATCTGAAGCTTCAGTCTTGAGGCAGCGTAGTGCCATTAGTCAAGAATTTTGTTTGAGTATAGACAGACTAAGATCAAAGAAGGTAAAAATTTATCGATCTTGCACGAAGTATGTGTCGTTTTATCACTTCGATTTGTGCATTTCAATAGTGTATCCAGGGGGGGAGATGTCGGGCTGCACCCCTCCCCCCACCTCCAGACCCTCCTTGAGGTCCCCCCCCCCAGACCTTGCTGCTGTCTCCCCTAAGAGAGAGAGAGAGAGAGAGAGGGAGGGGGGTAGAAGAAAAAACAAGGATCAATCATCCCACCAATATATATATCAAACCCGGCAACGTTTCCCAGTAGCTAATGTGTATGGGTTATATACCCCAATCTCTCCTCTTCTTCTCCCTATGTCTATCCCTTCCTACCTCCTGTATTTTCACATCACCTCCTCCCCCTGTCTTTTTCCATCACCACACCACTCCCTCTTATGCCACACCATATCCATATCCTCCACCTCCTCTCTGCGTTTATATCATCCCCCCTTTTTAAATCCATTTCATTCCCAATCTCCTCCTCCACTTCTCTCTGATCTTATTTATTGTTATTGGGACCCTGATTGGTAATATAAGTCAAAATGGATGGGTAAATCAATTGGAAACGTGTTATTAGAGAAACCTTTCAAGTTGCTCTATCTGTGAGGTTAGTAGCTTTAATGGCCGTACTTTTAATGATTTTATTGTACGAATTGGCGCAATTATACATTTAAGCATAAAAAACTTCTCTGTTTCATATTAAAAATTACTAGAAAAAGAAAAACAAAACCGCACATTCTTACAGCACAACTTAGCAAGTTTTTCTCGCAGCGAACAGAATAGAAATGCTTTTAATGACTTGCTTCTACTTCCTGAGAGCCTATGAGTTGAAAACAAAGTACTTATAGCATGATCATACTTTAATGATAGAAACTTCTTATACAACAAAATAATTAACTATAATACAAATACGTTTTGGAATTCTTTGTGTTGCGTTCATTGTAACGTTTATTGATAAACGATATTTTTTGTCTTTCCGTCCGGAGAGAAAACGAACAGAGCATCATGGGTAATCTTATATAATCTTACAAGCTCCCGCTTCCGTTTAGAATGGGCTTAGAAGCAGAAAACCGGTTAGTGACTGAACAAATAATTTTGCAGAATATCAGGAATTTTTCCTTTTTGGTAATAAATCAATAATTTGTTCACAAAAGGGTGGCAGAGAATGTTCAGCACTCAGCAAATGATGTACAGTATAAAATAACAATGTAACAATATTAATCAAAATGTTCCAATGTTCGTAAAGCTTTACGGACTTAACTGCGGAGTCATCAGTCCCTAAACTTACAAATAACGTATGAACTAACTTATACTAAAGACAGCAGAAACATCCATGCCAGAGGGGGGATTCGAACCACCGACGGGGAACGGCTTCGTGCATCGTAGCATAGCGCCTCAAAGCGCTCGGCCGCAGCCAATATTAATCAGTTCTACAGTATGTGTTTTTTTATTTCTTGATCTATATTTGTTACTTTTATGCTCAGTACTACGTTGTTGTAGAATTAATTAACAAGTCAATTACTTATAAAAAGAGTTCTTTAGTTTTGTACTCAAAAACAACAAATCTGTTAGTATAAAAATGGGTGATGTGTGTATGTATGTATGTTCCCTATGGAACATAGTTAATGAGATCACAAGGATATCGGATTTTAGAATTTTTTTATATTTATGGGACGTGAAGTTCAGAACACAAACAACAATCAGCCCAAGCCATTCGATGCAACTCTCAAAAATTCTCGAGAAAATCGACTTTGAACTTTTGCAAAATCATGTAACTACCGATACTTAAAAGAATTGCAGCTGCTGTCGATTTAGCTCAGGTAGTATCGTTGTAACTTTACAAACTTTTCGAATCCTACTATGGCAGATTTGTTTTTTTTTTTTCGTTGTTGTAGGATACTTACACAATTTGTAATTTTTATGAAAAATACGCTGTTTTTATTCGTAAATTTCTATATTTTATAAAATTTCGTTAATAATGATGGTTTGAATCAAAAAACTATTTTTTGTTTTTTTTTGTTTTTACAGTATAGTATTCACTACTAGTTGACGACGGTACTATTTATCTGCTCATTTTTTGAAGAGCTACGACACTGTTGTTGGAAAGTCATTTCCATAGCTACTAATGGCTTTCCAAGCCGCTAACCTACTAATCTTCAGATTAGTCCGGCGAGTGAACCTGTGAAATTTGGTAGTGATCGGGTCATGATATTTATTCATGTATACGCAAAGTTTACGTCTGGTAATTGGAGCGCCATAGTGTCTCTACCGGAGAATGAGCCAACCATTTGCATCGTGCCATTCTTCTGTAACCGCAGTGCTTCCGGTAGCGCCGCTTCCGTGACCGTTCCTGTTGACTGTGCCGCGACTGTCATTAAGCAAGGCCGGATCTAGGGGGGGGGGGGGGGGGGGGACAAAGGGGACAGTTGCCCCGGGCGGCAGAATTTAGAGGTCGGCAAATTTTGACCGACTCTTTTTTTACAGACTGTATCTTTCTGGTATAATTTAATAAAATTAACTGACACAGAATTATTAAAAGTAAAATGACTGCAAGAAATACCGAAATCATTTAATACAACTAAAATTCCTGGTTGCTGACTTCAGTGTTGCCCTGTCACACTTCGTCTGGAGAAAGAAGTTTCAGCAAGCTGAAACTAATTAAATACACTTGAGGAGCACGACTGCTTAACAAATCTGAGTATAATATCCATAGAGCACAAACAGCTGCTTCTCTAAACTATGATGATATCAAAAACAGTTTTGCAGCAAAAAAAGCTCGAAAAGCGAAATTTTGAATTGATTTTTGTACGATGAGTAGGGTAAGGTGGTACAATTTCGATCATTCCGGACAAATGTTATTGTAACCGGAAATATATTGAGAAAAGATGTAATTTTAATTATAGCACTTGTTCTTGGATGTTTAACTAATATGTAACACAAATATTAGACAATTACAAATGTCGGTATAGACACCAAAAAAAAGTTACAGAATTGAGAAAAATCGATCGAAAATGTACCACACTTGGTACAATTGTGATCACTTTCTAATAGAATTTTGACTAAGGGCATCTTCCAGATAAAAAGCATTTTTTCCGTGAGGCACCAACGCATACTTCGTTGTACCAAACATTGCATTTTGGGTAGAGAATCTAGTCACCCTTAAATAGAAAATTTATAAGAGCTCGTTAGGCTAAGTAGCTTCACTTACCTCTTAACGTCAAAAAATTTATCTCTCCGTAGCACAAAGTGGTATATTCTTGGAAAAGACAGGAGGAGCTGTAGAAACCTGTTACGCTACAACGCCACACAACGAGACACTACGAGACTGACGAATGGCGTGAAAATTTGTTGATCGGATTTGTACCTATATCGAATTTGTACCACCTTACCGTAATCTTGTAATATTTTTGTATGTATTAAAATTGTTCTTTTTTCCTTTGACCTTCATTCAGTCAATAAAATAAGTTCATGTTGTGAGATTGTGACATTTATTTAGAAATATGTAACCCAATTAGCGTCAAAAAAATCGATTGTTACAGGGGCAAATTTAAGTGGCAAATTTAAGCTTGCCCCCCCCCCCCTGGCAAATGTCCTAGATCCGGCCCTGCATTAAGTCATCGTACCGCGCCGTTACTTGACAAATTGTGCTGGAGAAAAAATGGAACTGTCCGTTTGACTAAGTGCCTGCCATTGCCCGCGATGAGTTGCGCGTTCGGAAGATTTTTGCAACGTAGCTAACGGCAATTTGACGGCGTGACATTCGTCAATGCCTGACAGCTAACCGTTAGTAATTTCAAATATCTCTGTGTCAGTCGGAAGTGTATCCGCTATTCGGCTAATCACTCTAAGCGATTTCTACAGCCTCACATCAACTAAAAACAAAACGGTTGTAGTCAGGTGCTCTGTCCAAAGACGATGTCTTTCACGCCAAGAAGTCTTGGCCTCTTTAGTAATGGAATGTAGGACGGATCAGCGATGAACAGGAGATCTATAACTTGTTGCTTTTAAATCTTTCGCCGTTCTGTACTGTCGTTGCCGATGTAATACATTTTTATTCGTACTTCTTGTTCTGCTTACAAAACTTCGTGTAAACTTTGAAATATCACTAATTTCACATTTTGTGTTTCCATTTCAAAGCAGTCCTTCTCCATATGTATTTATAAAACAGTTCTAAAATATGTTAATCATGTATTTGTCACGTTGTCATTTCAGCGCCCTCCACACGATACATCAACTAACGTAATCTACAAGTTATTCATACGGGGAAATTTTTCTATTTACAGTAAGAGCTCCTTTAATAATACTATGCTTTCAGTTATTTGTTATACGTCATATTTCTAATTAACTTGCACGTGTAATTTCTATCTTCTACAATGATCATACGACTTTTTTAAATAAACATAAGACTAGAAACAGTCGTTGTGTAATACCCATATAATTCCAGTACACTGCTTACATACGTAAAAGATCGTTGAAATTACAAGTCAATAACTAACTTACACCCTCAGTCTGAACTGCCTTTGATACATCGATACATAAATGTGCGAAAATTGAAGTACAGTTATTTAATATCATTTATACAATATGGCCAATGAACCTTATATAATTCGAAAGGGGGTCGCCATAGATATGAAAAAAAAAAAACACGTGTCTACGCAGCCGTTGGGAGGTTAAAGGAAGTAGGAGTTTTCATATTGTAAAGTGGGTATTAGAAGACGACCTGCTGCTGGAGAGCGCGAGAGCCATCTGGTGGTAGAATTGGTGAAACTATGCGGTCGACCATATTGTCAGCAGGTGAAATAAAATTTCGTGGTAACGAAATAAGGGTATTTCTAGGCGTTGATATTTCGCTTACTGTTCTGAAATGATGACATTGTGGTCATTTGATGCTGTTAATAGAGAATTCATGTGATATTTAAGTAACTACCCTCACTACAACTGAAATCTCTCCACTCCGCATTCGCGTGACATCGGTACAACACCAGTAATAAATCCACTCCTGGCCATTAAAATTGGTACACCACGAAGTTGACGTGCTACAGATGCGAAATTTAAACGACAGGAACAAGAAGCTGTGATATTCAAATGATTAACTTTTCAGAGCATTCACACAAGATTGGCGCCGGTGGCGACACCTACAACATCCTGACACGAGGAAAGTTTCCAACCGATTTCTCATACACAAACATCAGTTGACCGGCGTTCCCTGGTGCAACGTTGTTGTGATGCCTCGTGTAAGGAGGAGAAATGCGTACCATCACGTTTTCGACTTTGATAAAGGTCGGCTTGTAGCCTATCGCGATTGCGAGTTATCGTATCGCGACCTTGCTGCTCGCGTTGGTCGCGATCCAATGAATGTTAGCAGAATATGGAATCGGTGGGTTCAGGAGGGCAATGCGAAACGCCGTGCTGGATCCCAATAGCCCCGTATCACTAGCAGTCGAGATGACAGGCATCTTATCTCCGTGGCTGTAACGGATCGTACAGCCACGTCTCGATCCCTGAGTCAACAGATGGAGACGTCTGCAAAACAACAACCATGTGCACGAACTACGTTTGCAGCAGCATGGACTATCAGCTCGGAGACCATGGCTGCGGTTATTCTTGATGCTGCATCACAGGCAGGGGCGCCTGCGATGGTGTCCGCAACGACGAACCTTAGTGCACGAATGGCAAAAAGTCATTTTCTCCGATGAATCCACGTTCTTTTTATAGTATCATGATGTTCGCATCCGTATTTGACGACATTGCGGTGAATGCACATTGGATGAGTGTATTCGTCATCGCCATACTGCCGTATCGCCCGGTGTGATGGTATGGGGTGTCATTGGTTACACGTCTCAGTCACTTTGAACAGTGGCTGTTACATTTCAGATGTGTTACGACCCGTAGCTCTACCCTTCATTCGATCCGTGCAAAACCCTACATTTCAGCAGGATAATACAAGACCGCATGTTGCAGGTCCTGCACGGTCCTTTCTAGATACGGAAAATATTCGACTGCTGCTCTGGCAAGCACATTCTCCAGATCTCTCACCAACTGAAAACGTCTGGTCAATGGTGCCCGAGCAGCTGACTCGTCACAATACGCCAGTCACTACTCTTGATGAACTGTGGTATCGTGTTTAAGCTGCATGGGCATCTGTACCTGCACACGCTATCCAAGCTCTGTTTGACTCAATGCCCAGGTGTATCAAGGCCGTTATTAAGGCCAGTGGTGGTTGTTCTCGGTACCGATTTCTCAGGATCTATGCACCGAAATAACGTGAAAATGTAATCACATGTCAGTTCTAGTATAATATATTTGTCGAATGAATACCCGTTTATCATCTGCATTTTTTCTTGGTGTAGCAATTTTAATGGCCAGTGGTGTAGTATTACCTAAACGCCAGTGTTGGACTGGCTTGATGCACTTACCCTCGAAGTGTTCATATCTGCACTTAAGGTTCAACTAGGGCATTTAAATTTGATGTCTCCATTGTGCTACTGGTGAGTAATTTGCTAAATTGTCACCTGTTTTGTTAACCAGCATGAACCACAGACATTGCCGAGGTGGGGTGGCTTGTGTGCCTCAACGATACAGACAGCTGTACCATGCAACCACAGGGGAGGGATATCTGTGGGGAGGCCAAACAAACGTGAAGTTATACAAATATTAATTCGCAATTTGCGTGAATTTCCGACTGAAGCTGTTATTCTCCAGTTGGTCTATGCTTTGGCAACATATGAAAATGTGTGCCAGACCGGGACTCGACCCCGGGTCTTACGCTTATCGCGAGCAGACGACTTAACCACTTGGCCATCCGAACACGCTCCCCGGCCAGACCCAAACTTCCATATGTTGCACTTGCCTACTTCCCCTGGTGCTCGCACGAATTTAGCCAGTCTACGCTCTCATATATACAATGATACTTCTGTTCTAAACGAACAGAATTGCCATTGGTCCACATCTGTAAATGTCAATTATACAAATATTAATTCGCAATTTGCGTGAATTTCTGACTTTAGCTGTTATTCTCTGTTCCTTTAAAACAGCAGTATCATTGTATATTCGAGAGCCTAGACTGGCTAAAGATGGTGTATGTCTCTCCCCGTCGCGGGAATCGCGCTAAATGCGTGAGAGCACCCGGGGAAATAGGCAAGTGCAACATATGGAAGTTTTGTTCTGACCGGGGAGCGTGTTCGGGTTGCCAAGTGGTTAAGGCGACCGCTCGCGAGACCCGGGTTCGAGTCCCGGTCCGGCATAAATTTTCATCTGTTGCAAAAGCATAGACCAACTAGAGAGTAACAGCTAAAGTCGGAAATCCACGCAAATTGTGAATTAATATTTGTATAATTGACATTTATAGCTGCGGGCCATCGGCAATTCTGTTCCTTTAGAACAGAAGTAACATTGTATAAAGGTGTAGTTACTGAAGAGGGGCAGCAGCCTTTTCAATAGTTGCAGGAGCAACAGTCTGGAGGATTGATTGAGCTGGCCTTGTAACAGTAGCAAACATGACTTTGCCTCGCAATTACTGCAAACGACTGAATGCAAGGTAAAACTACAGTCATTAACTTTTCCGATGAAATTCAGCTCTACTGTATGAATATATGATAGCTTTTTCTCGGGCAAAATATTCCGGAGGAAAAATAGTCCCCCATTCGAACCTCCGGGTTGGAACAACTGAGAAGGATGTCGTCATCAAGAAAAACAAAACAAGCATTCTACGGAATGATGTATGTAAATTAGAAAATTTGAAAAGAGAAATGAATAGGTAAAAGTTAGATATGGTGAGGATTAGTGAAGTTCGTTCGCAGGATGAACAGGATGTCTGCTCAGGTGAGTACAGTATTATAAATACAAAAACAGTTGTTGGTAACGCAGGAGTAGGTCTGATAATGAATAAGAAAATATAAATGCATGTAAGTTCTGTGAACAGCATAGTGAACGCATTATCGCAGTAAAGATACACACGAAGCGAACACTGACCATAGTAATACAAGTTTATATGCAAACTAGCTCTGCCGGTAATGAGGACTTCGAATAAATGTATGAGGAGATAAAAGAAATTATTCAGACCAGGGAGAGGTAACATTTATTATGACGGGGGAGTGGAACTCGTTTGTAGGACAGCGTGGAGAAGAAAACGTACTAGCTGAATATGGATTGGGGAAAAGGAATGGAAGAGCAGTTCACCTGGTAGAATTTTGTGCAGGGTACAATTTAATAATCACAAACACTTGGTTTAACTATCATGAACGAAAGTTATATACGTGGAAAAGACCAGGAGACACTGGGAGGTACCAGATTGACTTTCTAATTGTATAGCACAAGTTCAGAAACAGGGTTTTAAAAAGTGAGAAATATCCAGGTGCAGATATAGACTCTGACCATAACGTCTTGGTAATGAACTGTAGAATAAAACTTCAGTGACTGCAAAAAGAGAAAACTAAGGAGATGGAATCTGGACAAATTGAAGGAACCAGAGGTCGTTGAGAGTTTCAGAGGGAACATTAGGCAAGGATTATCTGAAACGGTGGAAAGCAATCTAGTAGAAGAAGAATGGGAAGCTCTGAGAGAGTAGTGACGACAAAAGAGGATTATAGAGGCAAAAATACAAGGCCAAATAGAAAACACAGGGGATACTGAACGTAATTATGAAAGGAGAAAATATAAAAATGCAGCTAGTGAAGCAGGCAAAAAGGGAGTACAGGCGGTGACAAATGATGTTAACAGAAAGTGTAGACTGGCTAAGCAGGGGCGGATAGAGGAGAATGGAAGACCGTAGAATAATGTATAACTAGGGGAAAGATAGATACCGCCTCCAGGGAAATAAAATTGACATTGGAATACAAGAAAAGCAGCGATATGAGTATCAAGAACTCAGATGGAAAACCATTACTAAGCAAAGATGGGAAAGCTGAAAGATGGAAGGAATATGTAGAGGGCCTATACAAATGAAATAAACTTGAAGTCGGTGTTCTAGAAATGGAAAACGAAGTAGAGTAAGATGAGAAGAATTTGACAGAGCACTAAAAGATTTGAGTAGAAACAAGTACCCTGGAGTAGATGATATTCTGTCTGAACTGCGCATATCGTTAGGAGAATCAGTCATTAATCGTAATCCACCTGGTTTTCACGATGTATGAGACAAGAGAAATACCCTCAAACTATATAGTACGTAATTCTAAAGTTTATAGTAACTATAATTCCTAAAAAAGCAAGTGCACACAAAGGTAAAAATTACAGAACTATCAGTTTAATAAGTAATGGTTGCTAAATACTGTTTTACAGACGAATGGAAAAACTGTTGGAATCCGACCTTGGGGAAAATCAGTTTCTGTTTAGGAGAAATGTAGGAATACCTTAGAAGATAGGCTAAAAGAAGGCAAACCTACATTTTATCATTTGTAGATCTGGAGAAAGCTTTTGACTATGTTGACTGGACTACGATCTCAAAATCTGAAGGTAGAAGGGGTGAAAATAGGAAGCGACGAGTTATACTCAACTTGTAGAAAACCAGACAGCAGCTATTAGAGTGAAAGGGCATGAAAGGGTTGCAGTGTTGGGAAGGAAGTAACACAAGGTTATTCCCCAATGTTGTTCAAACTCAACTGACCAAGCTGTGGAGGAATGGAAGGAGAAATTTGGAGAAGGAATTAAAGTCCAGGGAAAATAAATAGAAACCTCTTTTTTTCTGATGACATAGTAATTCTGTCGGAGACAGCAAAGGACTTGGAAGAGCAGTTAAATGGAATAGACAGTGTCTTGAAAGGAAGATATATCATGAACATTAACAAGAGTAAAACGAGGTTAATGGAATGCCGTGTCAGAAAATCAGGCGATGCTGAAGGAATTAGATTAGGTAATGAGACAATAAACGTATTCGATGAGTTTTGTTATTTGGGTAGCAAAATAACTTCTGCGGGTCGAAGTAAAGAAGATATAAAATGCAGAATGGGTATGAGAAGAAAAGCGTTTCTGAAGAAGCGAAATTTGCTGACTTCCAATATTAGTTTAAATGTTAGGAAGTCCTTTCTGAAAGCATTTGTCTGGAGTGTAACATTGTATGGGAGTGAAACGTGGACGATAAGGCGTTCAGACAAAAAGATGATAGACACTTTTGAAATGTGAGAGACGAATGATGAATATTTGATGGGTAGATCACATAACTAAATGAGGACTTGCTCAACAGAATTGGGAACAAAAAGAGTTTCTGGCATATCTTGACAAAGAGAAGGGATTCGTTGGAGCTATAGCAGAAAGTGTGTTGCGTAAAAATCGTAGAGGGTGACCGAGGGACGAACGCAGTAAGCAGATTCAAAAGGATGTAGGTTGCCGTTCTTAGTCTCAGATGTTGAGGCTTACGCAGGTTGGGGTAGCGTGGAGAGCTGCATCAAACCAGTCTGCGGACTGAAAACCACAACAACAATATCTGTTTTTAACTGTATCGTTATGTGTTTTGTTTAAATCTGTTCGATTAATTCTGATGGAGCTACCTTGAGAGCTTTTACATGCAATATCAATTCATTGATGAGTAAACTGATGATTCTAAATTTTGTAAATCTGCATCTTTATTGATGATTTAATTAAATTTTATGGGCCGCGAAATCTAAATTGTAACGTTCTTCAGTTAATATTTTCTCTCTGATTGAAAGTTTGTAAAGTCGGTCTTGAAATTTGTTCACTTCTTTTGAACGTTTGTAAGGTCACTCTTAGAGTTTGCTAACTGCTCTTTGAAAATTTGTGCGGGTCTTAAGTTTTAAGATTTGGTCACTGCTTTGAACCAAGTAATAAAATAATAAATGGTTGAAATTGAGGGCTAGCTGTTTCATGGCAGTCTTTTCCTTTGTTCCCCTAATGGGCATATAAGCAGCTGGTAGCAGAGCGCGGTTGGGTTGCTACAGGGTGTCCAGAAAAGGACTCCCTGATTTCAAAATTAAATATCTCGAAAACAAGGATCGATAGAGGAATGCAGTAAACGGTGTGTTTATTGTGAAAGCTGTAAGACGTTTATACAGCAGTTTGAAATAATAGTTACAAAAGCTGCTAACAGATGGCGCTGTACGCTGTACAGCTCATATCAGCATACGTAAGTGAAATAAACGTCTGAAAACAGTCTTTGCAAACAATCTCATCACATCACACCCATTGGCACTACAAAGGTGGCGCAAACGAACAGTGCACCAGTGCACCAGTGACCGTTTCTCGAATGAAAAAAGGGCCAATAATGCCTCTGCTGCATTCTGCAGCCCACACAGTAACTTCAGGAGAATACGGGGGTTTCGCTTCACACCAATATTGCTTTTCGGAACCCCAAAATCGCCAGTTCTGCTTATTCACGTATCCATTCAGGTGGAAGTGTGCTTCATTTGTAAACCAGATGCAGCCAACATCAAATCCTTCACTATCAATCACTATGAGCATCTGATTAA
Source organism: Locusta migratoria (assembly GCA_026315105.1). Lineage (NCBI taxonomy): Eukaryota > Metazoa > Arthropoda > Insecta > Orthoptera > Acrididae > Locusta > Locusta migratoria. The sequence continues at coordinate 748,406,853 of CM048745.1, read as the reverse complement.
CAAAGGCAACCCTTTGTTGCACAGCTCGTGCGGGTATGGCCTGGTGCGTTTGAATTTTGAATGGAAACATGTGTAGGCTTTCTCAGTATTTTCTGCGTGCTGGAACGCTTCAAACCAGTCTCAGATGCAATTCTACAGACGGATGACATTGGATTTCGCTGAATAATTCCAAAAAATGTGGCGATATTTTCAGGCGTAACTGCGGTTTGCTTGCGGCCAACATGCCCCACTAGATCATCAGTTACGCTGCCTGTTCGTTGAAATTTTGCGAAGAGCGTACGAATGGTCTTCACATCGGGTCCTTTTGGAACATTAAATAGTGCTTTAAAACTTCGCCTTGTTGCCCTAGGACTCTCTTCTAATCTGTGGTAGGCCTACTCTAACACCAGAAAAACGCGTTGTTTAATGGAGTACATGGTTTTAATCTTTTCCTTCGGTATGCTAACCTTCTTTCACGTTTCAATAGTGCAACTGATCGCTCTGGACTTCGGATCACTATTTATACTAGGCATTACGTATGGCGATTACAGCGCCATCTGTTAGCAGCTATTGTAACTATTATTTCAAACTGCTGTATAAACTTCTTACAGCTTTCAACAATAAACATACCGTTTACTGCATTCCTCTGTCGACCATTGTTTTCGAGATATTTAATTTTGAAATCAGGGAGTCCTTTTCTGGACAGCCTGTATGTGCAAATTGGTGGGAACCAAGGAAGAGACTGGTTGATGGATAAGCAGAACAGGGTGTCACTGTTCAGGTCGTACTCAACGGTTGAATTTCCTCCACAGTGCCATGGTCGATGACACGCCTCCTTAATGGCTCATCAAGGAGACACGATCTGTGTAAGGAAACAAACCTGCTGGCTTCTATCGTCCCCCATCCCCAACGTTGAATGCGAACAACGATGCGAGATGATACATCTGAACTTCTCACCAACACCTGCCACGTAAATGAGTTAAACACGACTCCCATATATCGAATAGCGACAATGCTACGAGAGGGTACGAACGAGAAGATTTACTCTGAATACAACACACGAGAAATGAATAGGGGAAAATTTTCTACCTTTCATTATGTTTTCTCCTTTTCTTTCCTTGTATTTTCACTACCTGTCTCTACTTGTCCAAACTGTGTGTTCACCTCTTGGCTATAGAGCACCCTGCATGCTGATGCCAGCCCGGCCCGAGTAGCGGGGAATCGAATTATCAATAAAGGAATACAAATATAGCTCAGCCGTGTGTTCGATCGCACCTAAAGAGCTCGATCAGTTACAGCGATGATATATTGCGGAGTTAACAGGTTACTGATATTACCGCTACCAGTCACAAATTGTTTTACAGCAGTAAATATTGTATATTCAATATATTCAACAACATGTTTCGAGGCTGTGACTCATATTCAGGCTACTCCGGCGATAAAAAATATTTTAGTATTTAATAATAAACCCGAGGAAAACAAAAAGATAACGTATTTGAGAAGCTGTCTCTTTTGACTACCTGTTTGATTATATGTGTTTGTTTTATTAACTCACTTTGTACATGTTGAATAGCGCCAGTTCCTGGTATTTTAAGGTAACACCATTTCTTTTATGGGCTTTTTAACCACAAAACACAATATTGCAAAACACGATTTCACTGTCATCGTAGCTATTGCTTCTAGTTAAATGAACAATATTTGTTGTTGTTGTTGTTGTGGTCTTCAGTGCAGAGACTGGTTTGATGTAGCTCTCCACAATACCCTATCTTGAGCAAGCCTCTTCAACTCCATATAAGAACGGTAACCTACATCTGTCTGAATCTGCTTACTGTATCCATCTCTTGGTCTTCCCCTGCGATTTTTTTCCCCACACACTTCCCTCCAACGCTAAATTCACAATTCCATGATGGCTAGGAATGTGTCCTACCAATCTATCCTTTCTTTTAGGCAAGGTATGCCAGAAATTTCTTTTCTCCCCAATTCTGTTCAGTACCTCCTTATTAGTTACGCGATCTACCCACCTAATCTTCAGCATTCTTCTGTAGCACCACATTTCAAAAGCCTCTATCCTCTTCCTGTCCGCACTGTTTATCGTCCATGTTTCACTCCCATACAAGGCAAGACTCCACACAAATGCCTTCAGAAAGGACTTCCTTAGGCTTAAATCAAATTCGATGTTAACAAATTTCTCTTTTTCAAGAACGCTTCTCTACACATTGCCATTCTGCATTTTATATCCTCTGTACTGCGACCATCATTTGTTATTTCACTGCCCAAGTAAAGAAACTCATCTACCTCCTTTATTGCTTCGTTACCTAATCTAATTCCTTCAGCATCACCTGATTTTCTTAGACTGAACTCCATTACCCTAGTTTTGCTCTTGTTAATGTTCATGTTATATGCACCTTTCAGCACACTGTCCAATCCGTTCAACTGCTCTTCCATATCCTTTGCTGTCTGTGACAGAATTACTACCCAAATTAATACCCAAATTAATCTTCCTCACTAGTCACTTGCCACAGATCATCCTGCTTTTTTAATTTTTTTAAAATTTTATTTATTTATTTATTTTGGGCTGATTGATTACGAAGAGCCGGCTGCGGTGGCCGAGGGGAGTAAGGCGCTTCAGTCACGGTCTGCACGGCCACTACTGTCGGGGGTTCGAATCCCCCTCGGGCATGGATATTTGTGCCGTCCTTAGTCTTAGCTAGTTCATAAGTAGTTTGTAATCTTAGGGACTGATGACCCCGTAGTTAAGTCCCATAAGTTCTACAAACATTTGAACATTTTTTTGACTGGTAGCGGTAATATTAGTAACCTGTTAATTATTTACACACAGTTACATATTACATTGTGGAGTTATGACAGCATCCGACGCCCAAGAACCATTTGTACAACAAATCAGTCGGGAAAGTCTCAAACAACAAATGTTCAAATGTTTATAGTGCTTATGGGACTTAACTACGGGGTCATCAGTCCCTAAGCTTACAAACTACTTATGAACTAGCTAAGACTAAGGACGGCAAAAATATTAATGCCCGAGGGAGGTTTGAACCCCCGACCGTAGTGACCGTGCAGACCGTGACTGGAGCACCTCAGTCCCCTCGGACACCGCGGCCGGTACAAGTGATAAATATTTAATACGAAGAAGATCGAGTAGGCTTTTGCATGGAATTTAATAATAACTGTAGGAATGCATGGTCTCGCGGCGATGAAAAGTTCTCGGGTTTTCGACCGGCTCAAGTGGTTAAAACCCCACGAGCTTTCGGCCAAGCACTCCTTGACCGTTGTCAAGTGGGGTAAGACTGTCTGGTGCGGCCTTATATACGCTAGCTGACTAGCCGTGACGTCAGTGGTGTCCGCGCCATCTCCATATACGGTAATGTTTTTGCTCGGTGGTCGGCGTGCCCGCTTCAACTTCGCGATCGCCGGGTTCAACACCACGCTGTGCTACAGGCCACCGTCTCTATTGAGAGTGTTATCACTGATTTTCATTTCTATTGCTTCCTTAATTACGTAATCCCAGAAACCGTTGATGCGAGCCACGGCCGAGGTATCATCAAACCTGATTCGGTGGCCGTTTTCTAGCGCATGTTTTGCTACAGCTGTCTTCTCTGGGTAGCGTAGACGCAAACACATTTTATATTCTTCCTGCGTTGTTCTATGATTCGCACAGTTTGTCTGATGTTAATACTGACCACACACATACTCCAGGCGTTCTGAGACCTGCTGCATCTTTAACTGGCCCCAGTAATAATTGTCAAAACACGAGAACTTTTCATTTAATAATAACCTCCTTGATTATTTTTACTCTCTCTGTCTCTCTCTCGCTCAATCTCTCTCTCTCTCTCTCTCTCTCTCTCTCTCTCTCTCTCTCTCTCTCTCTCATACACACACACACACATACACACTCCTCGCGCAGTTATAAACCTATTTTGGAGATCATTGTACTTTGTTTGCAGACCAAAAGTCAATGAATGTAGCCGACCGCAGTGGCCGAGCGGTCTGCAGCGTTCCGGGCACGGTCTACACGGCCGCTACGGTCGGGGGTTCGAATCCCCCTCGGACATGAATGTTTGTGCCGTCTTTAGTATAAGCTAGTTCATAAGTAGTTTGTAAGTTTAGGGACTGATGATCCCATAAGCTTAACAAACATTTGAATTTTCAATGAATGTAGCATGTAATTTTAATCGCTAAAACACTAATAAAAATATTTGGCTGTGAATAATTTTAAAATACATTTTTTATATAAAATGTTAGTAAAAGCAGAATTAAAAATATTTAAATTGGTAGGCAACGACTTTCACTAGTGCCACCTGTCACCTAAAGTATTTTATTTCTATGTGCGTAAGTTTTAAACAAGGTTTGTGATTAAATCCGCCTTATGCAAGACACCTTGTTGTGTTTTAACTCCCAAACATGTTTCGGCACTTATTGTGCAATCTTCCGTTGGTTTTTACCTTTTATTTTACTATGTCATTCACAGGACTTGCGTCTGCTTTGAGGAATGACAAGTTTTTACAGCTTGTCATATTCGAGCTATGGTGTTGCTGTTTGCTTGTTTGTGGCGTGTTCTTGATGTTTCCTCATGTTTAGTGCGCTTTTTGTTGTGAAGTGGCACTGTTTTCATCGCCATTTGTCTTGCTGTCTTGCATAAGGCAGATTTAATCACAACTCTAATACTGCAAGCACAGAAGAAACGACAGCTGCACCATCACAAGATGATCAATTTAAACAAGATGTTAGTTGATACGTAGTTTATTACTGCACTGAACTCTGTTATAGAAGATCGTAGGTTTTTAGGTGAGTCAAAATTTGTATTACCTTGTAAAGAACATTAATTTTTTTTTAATTTGTATTTGAAACATTCTATGGAACTCGACTGTACAACCCAAACTTCATCCCAATTACAAGTTGGTTTAAATAAATATTCTATCCGGAAGATAGTTGACAATTAATTGTTTATGGTGATTAATTTTTACTGGTGTAAAGTACGTGCCGATTTTCTTCTCTGATGTTGTTTTTATATGACATTGTTGCAATTAGTGTATGTTCAACAAAAAATTTAAATTCCTCAAACATCATTAATCTCTTTTGTATATGAGAAAGTAGACAAAATGGGGGAATCATATTAAATAAACATTCAATAGTCAAATTTATTTAAAGTTCTCAGCGGCCTACCATTTCACAATTTCATCGTTACGAAATGAACAAAGATCTCATAAATTTGATTCGCATCGCACTATGGCAAATCCAGTGGTTTCAAATTTTCATTTCGGCTGTGTGTTAGTTCGAGATCAGTGTGACAAATGCGGAAAGCATCGCACACAGTCGAAAAATAATTTGGTAAACGTGAGTCACACATCTTTCATTCAAACAAACTAAGCCAGTTAACTTTTTTTTCTCGGTGTTAATTTTTTTCTTCGCAGTAAAACCAGTCAGATGTGTTCTATCCATCAATAACTGTTGGCTCAGAGTACATTGCCAACGTTAATTAAAAGATTTATTTATTTATTTATTTATTTATTTATTTATTTATTTATTTTTTATTTTTATTTTTATTTTTTATTTTTTATAATTTAAAGGTCATGTTTCGTATTTCAGGCAGACTGCTACAATCGCGCTTCAATAATCGAACAAAAATGTTCAAATGTTTGCAGAGCTTATGGGACTTAAATACGGGGTCATCAGTCCCTAAACTTACAAACTACTTATGAACTAGCTTATTCTAAAGACGGCACAAACATCCATGCCCGTAGGGGGATTCAAACCCCCGACCGCAGCGGCCGTGCTGACCGTGACTGGCACGCCGCAGACCGCTCGGCCATTGCGGCCGGTCACTAATCGAACAATGCAACCAGAAGTGGAACATCACATTATCAACCAACTTGAATTATTATATTATTCTTTAGTTACTTTTTGTAAGTTAATTTTCAAGGAGCCACCATCTTTATGCACACTTTGTTCAAACTTCAATCCATAGCTTCGTGGGCTCTGCGGCACACACGAATATACATCTACATAAATACTCTGCAAGTCACATTGAAGTGCATGGCAGAGGGTTCATCGAACTGCTTTGAAGATATTTCTCTACAGTTCCGTTCTCTAATAGCTCGCGGGAAAAAGTAACACCTAAATCTTTCCGTTTTCGATCTCTTATTTTGATGATCATTTCTTCCTATGTAGGTGGGTGCTGACAAAATATGCTCGCATTCGGAAGAGAAAGTTAGTGAAAGAAATTTCACATATACACAATATAAATACAACACAAGCTGCCTTTCTCTAAATTTTCTCTAAATCGTCGTCAGTCGCACTTTGTAGCGATCTCACATATGTGCAGCAATACTCCAAAATAGAACGCACAAGTGTGGTATACGTAGTTTCCTTAGCACAACTATAGCATCTACACCTACAGCCATACTCCGCAAGCCACCCGACGGTGTGTGGCGGAGGGTACCATGAGTACCACTATCGGTTCTCCCTCCTATTCCAATCACGTATTGTTCGCGGAAAGAAAGACTGTCGGTATGCCTCTGAGTGAGCTCTGATGTCTCTGATTTTATCTTCATGATGTCTTCGCGAGATATACTTAGGAGCAAGATTCCTCGGTAAATGTATGTTCTCGAAACTTCGGCAAAAGCCCGTACCGAGCGACAGAGCGTCTCTCCTGCAGAGTCTTCCACTGGAGTTTATCGATCATCTCTGTAACGCTTTCACGATTACCAAATGATCCTGTAACGAAGCGCGCTGCTCTCCGTTGGATCTTCTCTAGCTCCTCTATCAACCCCACCTGGTACGTATTCCACACCGGTGAGCAGTATTCAAGCAGTGGGCGAACAAGTGTACTGAAACCTACTTTCTTTGTGTTTGGACTGCATTTACTTAGGATTCTTCCAATGAATCTGTCTGGCATCTGTTTTAGCCACGATAAATTTGATATGGTCGTTCTATTTTAAATTACTCCTAATGCCTACTCCCAGATAATTTATGGAATTAACTGCTTCCAGTTGCTGGCCTGCTATAGTGTAGCTAAATTATATAGGATCTTTCTTTCTATGTATTCGCAGTACATTACACTTGTCTACATTGAGATTCAATTGCCATTCCCTGCACCATGTGTCAATTCGATGCAGATCCTCCTTCATTTCAATACAATTTTCCATTGTTACAACCTCTCTATATACTACAGCATCATCCGCAAAAAGCCTCAGTGAACTTCCGATGTTATCCGCAAGGTAATTTATATATGTCGTGAACAGCAACGAACCCACGACAGTCCCCTGTGGCACACCTGACATTGCTCCTACTTCGGAAGACTTCTCTCCATTGAGAATGACCTGCTGCATTCTGTTATCTAGGAACTCTTCAATCCAATCACACAATTGGTCTGATAGACCATATGCTCTTTCTTTGTTCATTAAACGTCTGTGGGGAACTGTATGAAACGCCAAAGTCAAGAAATACAGCATCTACCTGAGAACCCGTGTCTATGGCCCTCTGAGTCTCGTGGACGAATAGCACAAGCTGGGTTTCACACGATCGCCTTTTTCGAAACCCATGCTGATTCCTACATAGCAGATTACTAGTCTCCAGAAATGTCATTATACTCGAACATAATACATGTTCCAAAATTCTACAACTGACCGACGTTAGAGATATAGGCCTATAGTTCTGCACATCTCTTCGACGTCCCTTCTTAAAAACGGGGTTGACCTGCGCCATTTTCCAATCTTTTGGAATGATACGCTTTTCTAGAAACCTACGGTACACCACTGAAAGAAGGGGGATAATTTTCTTCACGTACTCTGTGTAAAAACGAATTGTTATCCCATCAGGTCCAGCGGTCTTTCCTCTTTTGAGCGATTTTAATTTTCTATCCCTCTGTCAATTACTTCGATATCTGCCTTTTTGCAATTTGGTTAGCAATTTGGATTAGAAACTACAGTGCAATTTTCCTCTGTGAAACAGCTTTGGAAAAGTCAGTTAGTAATTCAGCCTTTAGAGTATCTGTTTCAATGCCATTTTCGTCACAGAGTGTCTGGAGATTTTGTTTTGATCCACCTACCGCTTTGACATAAGACCAGAATTTCTTCTTTCTGCCAACGAAACGTAGTCTTTGGTTCGTTATCCCTACAATATTTTCTATGTGTTCTTTCCACATTAAGTTATTCGTAATTTTCACTCCTTGGTGTTTATTTGAATTTACGGCCTGTAGTTTTGACTGATTTATCGTGTAATGAAGTTTAACGGATTTCTTTTAGTGTTTATATAGATGACTTCACACTTCTCACTATTGAGGATAAATTGCCAATTTTTGCACCATGCTGATATCTTATGTACATAATTTTGCAGGTGTTTTTTATTTTCTGGTGACTTTACTGAGATAAATGACAGTATCATCCACGAACAGTCTAAGGGAGCTCATATATATATATATATATATAGGCATTATAACAGTTGCCAGGTATCAGTTCTGTTCTACTCGATGATTTACCGTCAATTACAACGTACGTGTCCTTTCTGACAGGAACTCACGAATCCAATCGCAGAACTTTTGCGATATTCCCTAAGCATACAATTTGATTAGAAGACGCTTGTGAGGGAGATTGTCAAAAAACTTCGGGAAATCTAGAAATACGGAATCAGTTTGACATTCTTTGGCAATAGTAATCATCACATCACGCGAGTAAAGAGCTAGCTGTGTTCCTCAAGAACGTGTTCATTATTGGTCATTAGGTCGTTCTCTTCGAGGTAGTTCTCAATATTTGAGGAAAGTTTATGTTCTAAAATCCTGCTGCGAACCGACGTCAATAATATAGGCACGTAATTCTGCGGATCACTCCTATTGCCTTTCATCAATACTGGAGTCACCGGTGAAACTTTCCAGTTTGACCATCTGGTCATACCACCTGCGGATTCATTTGGCACAGCTCGTGCTTTCGTCTGGGAGTACACAGATGTTGTCAAGAGCCCAGGAAAATCTCTGCAGACCATGGCGTGCTCTAATTAAAGTCCTCGAGTTGTAGTCTGCTGCCATAGCTCAGTAACACGAAATTGCGCACACTGTCCTAACGAATACTTTCGTCCTACATCCCACTTTGATTTCTCAGATCATTTCATACAGTTCATCTCGTCTGCTAGCACTAACTCCACACAAGGACCGCTGCCCTCGCTCGTCATTTACTGCAAGCTGTGGGCACTTTGTCCATTAGTGAGAGGTAATGCCTGAAACCACCCCCATGAACCACAGACATTGCCGAGGTGTGGTGGCTTGCGTGCCTCAACGATGCAGATAGCCGTACCGTAGGTGCAACCACAGCGGAGGGGTATCTGTGGAGAGGCCAGACAAACGTGTGGTTCCTGAAGAGGGGCAGCAGCCTTTTCAGTAGTTACAGGGGCAACAGTCTAGATGATTGACTGAGCTGGCCTTGTAACATCAGCTAATGTGGCTTTGCCACACAGTTACTGCGAACGGCTGAAAGCAAGGGGAAACAACAGCTGTTACTTTTCCCGAGGACATGCACCTCTACTGTATGGAAATTATGATGATGGCATCCTCTCGGGTAAAATATTCCGAAGGTAAAATAGTCCCCCATTCGGATCTCCGGGCGGAGACTACTCAGGAGGATGTTGTCATCAGGAAAGACAATACTGGCATTCTACGGATCGGAGCGTGGAATGTTAGATCCCTTAATCGGGTAGAAAAATTAGAAAATTTAAAAAGGGAAATGGATAGGTTGAAGTTAGATATAGTGGGGATTAGTGAAGTTCGGTGGCAGGATGAACAGGATTTCTGGTCAGGTGAGTACAGGATAATAAATACAAAATCAGTTGGGGGTATCACAGGAGTAGGACTGATAATGAATAAGAAAATAGGAATGCGGGTAAACTACTATGAGCAGCACAGTGATCGCATTATCATTGTCAAGGTAGATACTAAGCCAACACCGACAACAGTAGTACAGGTTTATATGCCAACTAGCTCTGCCGATGATGAGGAGATCGAAGAAATATATGAGGAGCTAAAGGAAATTATTCAGACAGTTAAGGGAGAGGAAAACTTAATTGTGATGGGAGACTGGAATTCGGTAGTAGGAAAAGGAAGAGAAGGAAAAATAGTAGGTGAGTATGGATTGGGCAAAAGGAATGAAAGAGGAAGCCGCCTGGTAGAATTTTGCACGGAACATGATTTAATCGTAACAAACACGTGGTTTAAGAATCACCAAAGTAGGTTGTATACGTGGAAGAGACCAGGAGACACCGGAACGTATCAGATACATTTTATAATGGTAAGACATAGATTCCGGAACCAAGTTATAAACTGTAAGACACACCCAGGGGCAGATATAGACTGTGACCATAACTTGTTAGTCATGAATTGTAGGCTGAAACTGAAAAAACTGCAGAAAGGTAGGAAAATAAGGAGATGGGACCTAGATGAATTGAAGGAACGTGAAGTTCTGGAGAATTTCAGAGGGAGATTTAGACAACAATTGACAGAAACAGGGGAAAATAAAACAGTAGAGGAGGAATGGGTAGCATTGAGAGATGAAATAGTGAAGGCAGCAGAGGACAAAATAGGTAGAAAGGCAAGACCTACAATAAATCCTTGGATATCACAGGAAATACTAAATTTAATTGATGAAAGGAGAAAATATAAAAATGCAGTAAATGAAACAGGCAAAATGGAGTATAGACGACTAAAAAATGAGATTGACAGGAAGTGCAAAATGGCTAAGCAGGAGTGGCTAGAAGCCAAATGCAAATCTGTAGAAGAATGTATAAGAAGGGAAAAGTAGATACCGCCTACAGGAAAATAAAAGAGACATTTGGGGACAAGAAAAGCAAGTCTACGAATATCAAGAACTCAGATGGGAAACCAGTTCTCAGCAAAGAAGGGAAAGCTGAAAGGTGGAAAGAGTACATAGAGCAGCTCTACAAAGGAGGTGAAGTTGGAGACGATGTTGTAGGAAGGGAAGAGAAAGTAGATCAAGATGAAATAGGAGATACTATACTGAGAGATGAATTTGACAGAGCCTTGAAAGACCAAGGTCGGAATAAGGCCCCAGGAGTAGATGACATACCCTCAGAGCTACTAAAGTCTCTGGGAGAGCCAGCCATGACAAAACTATTTGAACTGGTGTGTAGGATGTATGAGACAGGCGAAATACCCGCAGACTTTAAGAAAAATGTAATAATCCCCATTCCAAAGAAATCAGGTGCAGACAGGTGTGAACATTACAGAACCATCAGTTTGATAAGTCATGGTTGCAAAATTTTAACCCTAATTATCTACAGGAGAATGGAAAAGCTGGTAGAAGCTGACTTCGAGGAAGATCAGTTTGGGTTCAGGAGGAATGTAGGATCCCTGGAGGAAATACTCACTTTACGGCTTATCTTAGAAGATAGACTAAGGAAAGGCAAACCTACATTTTTTGCTTTTGTAGATTTGGAGAAAGCGTTCGACAATGTTGACTGGAATACACTCTTTCAAATTCTGAAGTCTGCAGGGGTAAAATATAGGGAAAGGAGAGTTATTTACAACTTGTACAAAAGCCAGACCGCAGTTATTAGACTCGAAGGGCATGAAAGGGAAGCATCAGTTGGGAAGGGTGTAAGACAGGGTTGTAGCATTTCTCCGATGTTATTCAATTTGTACATCGAGCAGGGGGTGAAGGAAAGGGATTAAAGTTCAGGGCGAAGAAATAAAAACATTGCGTTTTGCTGATGACATTGTAATTCTGTCAGAGACAGCAAAGGACCAGGAAGAGCAGTTGAATGGAATGGACAGTGTGTTGAAGAGAGCGTATAAAATGAACATTAACAAGAGCAAAACAAAAATAATGGAATGCTGTCTTAGAAAATCAGGCGATGCTGAAGGAATTAGATTAGGTAACGAAACAATGAAGGTGGTACATGAGTTTTATTACTTGGGTAGTAAAATGACATGCGATGGTCGCAGTACAGAGGATATGAAATGCAGAATGGCAATGGGAAGAAAAATGTTTTTGAAAAAGAGAAATTTGCTAACATCGAATATTGATTTAAGTGTAAGGAAGTCTTTTCTGAAGGCATTTGTGTGGAGTGTTGCCTTGTACGGGAGTGAAACATGGACGATAAGCATTGCGGACAGGAAGAGAATAGCGGCTTTTGAAATGTGGTGCTACAGAAGAATGCTGAAGATTAGGTGGGTAGATCGCATAACTAATGAAGAGGTACTGAACAGCATTGGTGAGAAAAGGAATTTTTGGCATACCCTGACCAAAAGAAGGGATCGCTTGGTAGGACACATTCTTAGACATCGAGGAATCGTAAATTTAGCATTGGAGGGAAGTGTGTGGGGTAAAAATCGCAGAGGGAGGCCAAGAGACGCGTATAGTAAACAGATTCAAGTGGATGTGGGTTGTCGTTCTTATGAGGAGATGAAAAGGCTTGCTCAGGATAGAGTAGGGTGGATAGCTGCATCAAACCAGTCTCCGGTTGAAGACCATAACAACAACAACAATGCCTGAAAATTGTATCGCCGGCTCACTATTCAATGCCGTACGTACGACATTGCCAACCGCGGCACAAAACGGATGGTGACACTTCCCACTTTCGCCTACTCGGTGTTGCTGTTGATCATCTTGGTTGCTGGTGCACCCACTTTATGTTAGTAACAGTAAAGGAGGGCAGTTTGCGATAGTCTTGCTAAAGGTCGAAATTTAATCGTAAATAAGCCCGTAACTCTCATTATATCGCAGGTATATTCATAAGTACCGATATTATTATTGTGAAGGCCCCTCCCAATATATGAATTTTTTCCGTAATGGAAATTTCTTTCAAACACGACCCGAAAAGGCCGGGAAGTAAAAGAAATGAGACAAATAAAAATCGCACTGACTCACTAATGCAAATGCTTCGGGCAAACAAATAACATAACTATAAATAATGTTAATTTCAATATATAACAATGACACGTATTAATCTTTTATATATTAAATTTTCTCTAATTTTAATACGTTTTATGTACTATGTTACAATTTATATATATTTTATTTTATATTATTTATATTTTTATTCCAGAATGAAACTTTCACTCTGCAGCGGAGTGTGCGCTGATATGAAACTTCCTGGCAGATTAAAATTGTGTGCCGGAAAGTAGGAGGCGAGGTACTGGCGGAAGTAAAGGTGTGAGGCGGCATCGTGAGTCGTGTCGGGATAGCACAGTCGGTAGTGCGCTTGCCCGCGAAAGGCAAAGATCCCAGGTTCGAGTCCCGGTTCCGGCACACAATTTCAATCTGCCAGGAAGTTTTATATTTTTATTGTTTTGGTGTTCAAGATATTTGCCAAAATCTTAAAAGTACACCAGTGCAATGTCTTGGAGATCATTTGGCGGCTCTCTTTGAGTTCAGCCCGGGACAGACACCCCGGTCTGCCCTCTCATAGATCTGGGCGTGGTGCTCACCAAGGGTACGTCGACGTTTGCGTCGTTTGGACCCTGTGAACGGCAGAGCGAAGCCAGATACGTACAGTTAGGCTCGGGTCCATGACCGACACGCAGAGGTACACTTTCCGCGAAAACGGCTATGTGGACTGTGACGATACTGCTGGCCCTCTCAGCTCAATGTTATCGTACGATACCGTCTGCCTGGTCCTCTCATCTCAATGTCATCCTACGATACCGGATCCGGAATTGTGTGGTTCAATAGTGATAAAAGTTGCGTGTGAAGTTAGTTAAAAACGATATAGCCAGCCTAGGAATCAGTGTAGGACAGTGATTAAAACAAGTGATATATATCATTAATTAAGAGATTCGTTTAGATACTTTCCAGACAGTTCTATGAACAATAGTTTCGTCATTGTATGTTATTTAAAGACTTAAACAGATGAATTGTAAAAACTTTTGTGAAAAACAAAAAGAAATGAAAATAAATAGCATTTTATATATGTTATGCTCATAAACAATTTGTATTGACCAGCTAATTGTGTTAATTAATGTCGAAATTCGTATATTGTATTTCTTTGTATATATTGATTGACATGAGATTTAGAACCTATTTTCAGAATGGCCTAGATATGTGATAGTTCAGTATATGTTAGGAACATGTATGATGTACTCGTTAACTAATTAATTAACATTTCACATTTTGGTTTGTTGTCAAACAAAAAGTAGCGTGATTAAGTCTTAAAACGATATGTGGCTTGTAAAATTATTGTATGTATAGTTTTCATTTTATATTGTGATTATTTTCGTGTACATGAAATGTTTTCTTTGTGGGTTTGTTCATTGTAAATTAGTATATTCAATTGTTATGAACAATGCATAATGTAAGGTCATTATTGCCGATGTTATATATTTGCCTCACCGCCTTGCGTGGGGGAGTTCGAGTTTTGGCTTTTACAAAGTGCACTGGAATCTATGTTAGTCTGCGTCTTAAAATGGAGGTACTATCGGCTAAGTTCTCTTGCATTGTTATGAACTTGTAATGTTTTGGTGGAGAAGAAGTTTGATTCAAATTAAAGAAAAAGTGAAAAATCGTACCTACGAGTATTTATTTCTACCACGACGCCCCAGGAGAATAATGTTGCAGCGAGCAGAACCCCCATACATCGCAATGTTGAAAAGATGAGTATTCTGTTTGAAAGTGGTAGAATGAACTGTAATTACTTAATAAAGCATGTAAATGTTATAGGACGTATCACGCGGGAACTGTTGTCACTGGACTGCTCCGAGAAGGTAGACAGTTTATCGCATGTATCTCAGTCCCGTGTCCGCGTATTGGAGGGGAGTTGGCGCCTATAGAGAGACTGGCTCTTGGTTTATACTGAGGGAGTGCCCTCGCATTTTGTGAGCAGAAAGGGAAGCTTCGCTCCAGGAAGGCTCAGTTTAAGAAAGCCGACGAGTACAGTCGAATCGAGTTGGGTATTTTGCTTGGGTGTAGACTTCGGTTATTTTCCACCTATTCCGCCTCGTGGAGTTTCGGATTCACTTTTCAGACACCGTCTGAAACTTGTATCTGTCGACCTGTCTCATCGGGATGTCAGTAGGTCCTGCCAGTCTCAATCAGCTGCATCGACAAGCCGAAAATGTTCACCCTAGCTCTGGTGTCAATTACGCAGTCGACAATCTTGTGTCTAGTACTCATGGTCCGAGATGACATGATATAGCCGAGCCTGTGGTATCGTCCCATGCCGTGTGTCTACCGTGGACATAGAGGCTGAGAATAGGACATTTTACGCGTCTGTCTGGCGAAGTTTTCTTGCGATCGGGTCCCGATTGCCGTCTCCAGCTCTACTTCGTTGAGTATCGCTTTGCAACTGCTTATCTTGGCGAGACAGTTTTTGTAAACATCTTTTTATGTGGGAAGCACTCGTAATTTCTAGCACGCCCCTTGGTCTCCTTCGTGCGTTTGAGTTATGTACCATTGTGCGCAAATACATGCATATTAGGGACCTGCCCCTCATTTAGACGTGTGATATTTGCGTTTATTCATGTACAATAATCTGTGAAATTGTTTGACATTTTTAAAGTTCTAAGAAATCATGCTGTTTTGTTAGTAAATGGATGTTATCATGCAGCTGATTTTTGTGTAATAAATTATGTTTGAGTCAACCATGGATCTACACTCCTGGCCATTAAAATCACTACACCACGAAGATGACGTGCTACAGACGCGAAATTTAACCGACAGGAAGAAGATGCTGTGATATGCAAATGATTAGCTTTTCAGAGCATTCACACAACTTTGGCGCCGATGGCGACACCTACAACGTGCTGTCATGAGAAAAGTTTCCAACCCAATTCTTATACATAAACAGCTGTTGACCGGCGTTGGCTGTGAAACGTTGTTGTGATGCCTCGTGTAAGGAGGTGAAATGCCTACCATCACGTTTCCGACTTTGATAAAGGTCGGATTGTAGCCTATCGCGATTGCGGTTTATGGTATCGCGACATTGCTGCTCGCGTTCGTCGCGATCCAATGACTGTTGGCACAATATGGAATCGGTGGGTACAGGAGGGCAATACTGAACGCCGTGCTGGATCCCAACGGCCTCGTATTACTAGCAGTCGAGATGACAGGCATCTTATCCGCATGGCTGTAACGGATCGTGCAGACACGTCTCGATCCCTGAGTCAACAGATGGGTACGTTTGCAAGAGAAGAACCATCTGCACGAACAGTTCGACGACGTTTGCAGCAGCATGGACTATCAGCTCAGAGACCACGGCTGCGGTTACCCTTGACGCTGCATCACAGACAGGACCGCCTGCGATAGTGTACGAAACGACGAACGTGAGTGCACGAATGGCAAAACGTAATTTTTTCGGATGAATCCAGGTCCTGTTTTCAGCATCATGATGGTCGCATCCGTGTTTCGTGACATCGCGGTGAACGCACATTGTGTGGTGTCGCAAAAGTCCAAAGTGCGCGCCACCTACTTTCGCCGCGCGCCGCCATGCGCGCACGGCGCGGCGTTCTTACGTCAGCCACGAGCGCCCTCTGCGACAACTCCGCTCGTGGCCACCACTGAACGACATCGGTCACTTGGGACTGAGATAGGAACCAGTTAACACTTCGGAATCAGATAGGTACCAGTGAAGACTTGGCTATCGGACAGGCACAAGGCAGGCCTCTAGCTCAACTATGTATCAGCTTTCTGCAGTACTGATCTATGTAAAAGTTAAGTATTGTATAAATTCTGTGCAGTATATATCTCGTTCTAATTTACTCTAGTGTTTCTGCTGTCCCACTGGCTGCTCACCTCCGTACCTGCACAAGCGTGCATCCTTTATTCCTGTGTCGGTCTAATTCTACTCGGCAACCGACACCTACGACGGAAACGAGACACAAAAGCGGCGACGAGGCTGGGACACAAAACATTGGAAGCGTGTATTCGTCATCGCCATACTGGCGTATCACCCGGCGTGGTGGTATTGGTTACACGACTCGGTCACCTCTTGTTCCCATCGACGGCACTTTGGCCAGTGGCCGTTGCATGTCAGACGTGTTACCACCCGTGGCTCTACCCTTCATTCGATCCCTGCGAAACCCTACATTTCAATGCACGACCGCATGTTGCAGGTCCTGTACGGGCCTTTCTGGATACGGAAAATGTTCGACTGCTGCTCTGGCCAGCACATTCTCCAGATCTCTCATCAATTGAAAACGCCTGGTCAATGGTGGCCGAGCAACTGGCTCGTCACAATACGCCAGTGACTACTCTTGGTGAACTGTGGTATCGTGTTGAAGCTGCATGGGCATCTGTACCTGTACACGCCACCCAAGCTCTGTTTGATTCAATGCCCAGGAGTATCAAGGCCGTTATTACGGCCACAGGTGGTTGTTCTGGGTATTGCTTTCTCAGTATCCATGCACCCAAATTGCGTGAAAATGTAATCACATGTCAGTTCTAGTATAATATAATTGTCCAATGAATACCCGTTTATTATCTGCATTTCGTCTTGGTGTAGCAATTTTAATGGCCAGTAGTGTAATTCAGTAGTTAGATTCCCTATTGCCATCATTTTTGGTGTTTACCAAGAGTCCAGAATTTTAGGGCACATTTCAGAAATTGTCAGGAGGTGTCTGCGAATCCAACCCCCATGTCCTTGTGCTCTCCATTTCCTATATCTCTGCACCTAACATATCACCCAATCAACCGCAACTTTACAATAGTTACCGTAATGTTTCGCACAAACAGCAACAACTACTTTCAAGGTGACCCTTTGTGGGTATGCAAATAAAAATTTCGCAGTTGCAGTTTCGCTACATTCGCCGCTAGTATGTGTTGTAAAGCGTTGTAAACCATAGTGTAAGCAAAATGGCGAACAGTGCGAGAATCAAGAATCTGTTATTGAATATCTTCGTTTGAAGGGAATGACGCCCAAACAAATTGCAGCAGTGAAAAACTGGATGGCCAACTTCAAACGTGTAAGAACGACTGTGGAAGATACGCCAAGGAGGCTGTCACCGTGACTGCAATTCACGATACGTTTATGTAGGATCTTCAAATATTGAAACCAGCTTTAAAATCTTCCATGGGGGTTCTGATGAAATTATTGTTGAAATTTTTGTAATGCGGAAAGTTTCATGTCGGTGGGTCCCGAAAGACTTAAATGTACACCAGAAACAGAATGATGTACAAGGTTGTGAAGAAATCGTCCGCTAACTTGACGCGGATGAAGCCGGATTTCCTGCATGGTATGTGACAATGAACGAAACGCCTGTTCACTACTTTCATCGTCCTTTGACTGTTCGCCAGTGCCAGAACGCTGGGTGCGATTAGCCCTGGAGGAAAGGTTTCTTTTTACCTACCTTTGTTTTAATTCCTTTTTTTAGTAGTTTTTATTGGTATGGTCAACCATGGCACGACTCATAGGTAAGTTTGGGCCCTGTATTAGACTTTCTTTTCAGGAACCATTCGCTAGCGTTCATCCTTTGGTTATTCTACCACTGCGAGAAGTTATTTTTCCTTTACACACCAAGTAGACTATCATTTGTTTGCCGTTGGATGTAGGTCCCCATTACTCTTTTATGTTCTCCGCACGTTACTTTCGTCTACTGTTATTTTCCGTCAACGAAGTAGCTTTCGGCGACTGGTGGACACATGATCGCCTAAGGAAAAGTCTCCATGTAGTTTTTGAGCCCATATGGGTATCGGAGGCACGCTTTTTGTTAAAAACCAAGCACCTACTAAATTATTGTGCTCAAGAAGATGGTTCAATATGCTTACATTTATTCGGAAGACCTCGCTTTTCTTTTGTATTCGCCGATGAAGGCTTAATTGGTGCGATACATGACGAATAAAAAAATATGAGTAACTAAAAGAAAAAAAACAATAGTCACTGTGGTGTCGCACAAGTCTGAAGTGCGGCCACGTACTTTCGCCGCGCGAAGACGTCGGCCACGAGCGCCCTCTGCTGCAACTCCGTCTGTGGCCACCACTGAACTGCATCGGCCACTTGGAATTAGGACAGGCACTAGGACTCATAAGTAGGCAGGCTTCTACCTAGTTAAACGATGTATCTGCATTCCACTAGACTTCAGTTAACAAAGCTAAGTATTGTACTCTCTCTACGAAATATATATCTTGTTATGATTTAGCTTAGTGTTTCTAGTTTCTGCTGTCCAACTAGCTGGTCACCTCAGACTCTGTACCCGCACTTGCGTGCATCCTATTTCCCTGTGTCGGTCTCTCTCTACTCGCCAACGACACCTAGGACAACCGGCGGCAACGAGACACTAAAGTCACAATACTGGAAACATCATTCATACCCTACCTCAAAAAATTCCAAGTGCATAAATCACCTGGCAAAGTGATGGTATCGGTCTTCTTGGGTAACTTTGGTCGATTACTTGAAAAAGGTCATAACTAATAATGCATCATATTATTACACCATTCTGCACCGTCTGAGGGAATTGATAAAGAAAAAAAGCCGCTGAAAATTGGAGCGCTTGAGTTACGCATCGTGACAACGCACCGTGAACGAATCTTTCTCAAAAAATGGAAACTCTGCATGACTGCAGGTTCGAATTGTTACGTCATCTGTTAGGCTCCATCAGAGTTTTTTCTTTTCCCAGACCTAAAATGAAAGGTCTAAAGAGGATGGCGATTTGACAATGATGACGCAGTGATTGATGCTATAACGCTTGGTTGGACTCGAAATCAAAGTCGTTTTATTTGAATCGTTTGCAGAAATTATCTGAGCGTGCCAAATTCAAATGTTCAAATGTTTGTTAAGATTATGGTGTGGTGTCGCACAAGTCCAAAGTGCGCGCCACCTACTGTCGCCGCGCGCCGCTATGCACGCACGGCGCGGCGTTCTTACGACGACAGCCAAGAGCGCCCTCTGCGGCAACTCCGCTCGTGGCCACCAGTGAACGACATCGTTCACTTGGGACTGAGATAGCAACCAGAAAAGACTTCGGAATCCGATAGGCACCAGTGAAGACTTGGCTATCAGTTAGGCACTAGGTAGGACTCTAGCTCAACTATGTATCAACATTCTGCAGTACTATGTGAAAGTTAAGTATTGTATAAATTCTATGCAATATATATCTCATTCTAATTTACTCTAGTGTTTCTAGTTCTGGCTGCTCCCCTCCGTACCTGCACCAGCGTGATATCTTTATTTCTGTGTCGGTCTCATTCCACTCGGCCACCGACACCTACAACGGAACGGGACACAAAAGCGGCGACGGGGCTGGGACACAAAAGTGGAGGAGTGATAGAATCGTGGAACAGCACACTTGCAGCAGCCAGACAGCAGCAGTCGGAGCACGCAGAAATTTCTCCCGCCCACCCACCCTTATTATAAGATTTTTGGGGGACAATATTGTTACGTGTTTGTGGACTTTTTTGTTGCAGAGCGTCGTCTTTCTTATTGCAATTGTGTTTTGTTATAAGTTACTTGTATGCGCGGCGCCTAATCGGTCAGTATGGCCACTACCCCGAATCTAAACTTAATGGAAATTATTCAGTTACAGACGGCGCAAATAACACAACTCCTGCAGGCTGTGGCCCAGCTCACAGCGCAAGCAGCTAACCAACAACAGCCGCCGCCGCTTCAGCAGCCCACACCTGCCGCCGCAACGCTTCCTACATTTCGACAGTACAACGAACGTGAGGAAGAATGGAGCGACTACTTCGCACAGTTTCAAGAACTCGTCGCGGCTCATCAACTTACAGGTCAGAAAGTGAAGCATCTGCTATTATCTGTGGTTGGCACCAACACCTTCGTGTTACTGAAAAAATTTTTCCCCGACGTATCTCCTCGTGATGTAGACTTTGAACAAATTGTAGATGCACTGAATGCTCATTATGAGAGAAAAGTTCTCGTAGCTGCGGCACGGTACCGATTTTTCAGACTTAAAAAATTACCGCAGCAGTCACACCAAGAGTGGATTACGGAATTGAAGGGCTTAACCCGCAAATGTAAATTTACTTGCTCTTGTGGACTTTCGTATAGTGACGTGATGTTGAGGGATGCGATTACGCAGAATATTCAGGACCCCAGAATTAGAGCAGCAATTCTGAAACAGTCTGACCCCTCATTAGACAGTGTACTGCAGCTTATAGATGCGCATGATACTTTTGACTTAGCAGATGTAGAAATGCAAAGCCACAGTGTTAATTCAGTGCGCCACAACGGTCGCTTTCCTAGCCGTAGTTCTCAGTGTAGCACTAGTGATTCTTACAATAGTACAGGCCGTGCTGAACTGACAGTGAACAGTAGCCAGTGTAAAAGTGCGACACAAAGGTCGCCCCGTAGTGTTAGACACAGTAATTTGCATAACGGGCGCCAACGCTCATTTCAGAAAAATATACGTAAATCTTGCCCCCAGTGTGTGTCTCGCCACAAGCGTGCTCATTGCCCTTGTCGCAACGCAACCTGTTATCAATGTGGCAAATCAGGACATGTACAGTCTGTGTGTATGCAAATTAAAAACTCAAAGAACGGTACCGTTAGAAACAGTGCTTCGCAGAGTGCGAGAACAGTTCATTCTGTAAATGTTATACGGGCTGTGGAATTGAACAGTGCTTTCCTTGGATCTCAATTGCAAGAAAGTAGTTCTGCACCTATGGCAAAACTATATAGTGCACCACGTAGCAAGAGCCGACGAGCGCGTTAAACAGTGCAACGGAAAAGGGTTTGGGGCAAGCAAAATGACTATGAACAGTGCATTCCTGTAGTGAAAATAGTGCCTTCTGCAACTGCTCCTTGTAATAGTGCCCAGTACTGTGTAGCTAGTGACAGTAGACATCAAGTAGCTACTCAAAAGTGTAGTGCAGTAGTTAGTACATCTGGAGTAGCTTCGCATGCTTGCGCGGACGCCGATCCGGCAGTAGTGCCATCTAGTGACTGTTGTTAATCCGCTGCGTGCCGAGTCTGCGCCGCTTACTTCACTACGCGGCCCGCGCAAGCGCAGTAAACAAACCGTAGCAGACGTTGCCCACATTCGCGCACCTGTCGAGCGCCGCAAGCAAAAACTGTTTGTGACTCTTTTCATAGAAAATAAGACGGTGCAATTTCAGCTTGATACTGGTTCCGCTGTCACATTAATAAATAACGATACTTATGAACTTCTGGGTTCGCCAAAATTGTCGCCGTCACAGCAAGTGTTAACAGCTTATACAGGTCAAAATATTCCCGTGCTAGAACGTGTAGCCTGCCCGCCTCTTTTCAAGGTGTAACAAAAACAGTTGCTTTTGTAGTTCTTCAGGCCAAATCGACACAGAACATTTTTGGACTAGATGCTTTTGACAGGTTTGGTTTATCAATTCAAAGAGATGTGCTTCAAATTTCGTCAATAGTGCCTCAGGATAAAATCAATGCCTTGTGTGACAAATATAGTGACTTGTTTTCGCCGGAACTAGGTTGTGCAAAAGACTTCGTGGCACATGTAACTTTAAAAGAATCTGCAGTCCCAAAATTTCGTAAAGCTAGACCAGTGCCTATCGCATTGCGTGATACAGTTGCCGATGAACTTAAACGTTGGCAAGATAGTGGTGTGATTTCTCCTGTTTCTGCAAGTTAGTGGGCCTCGCCTATAGTAATTATACGCAAGCCGTCAGGAAAACTTCGTCTCTGTGCGGACTTCAAATCAACTGTGAACAGCCTAACAATTGTAGACACTTACCCCCTGCCCCGTCCTGAGGAACTTATGGACAAATTAGGACAGTCTCGCTTCTTTTCTAAGATTGATTTAGCAGAGGCATACTTACAGATTCCTCTTGATGACGAGTCAAAAAAATTTTTCGTCATTAATACTCACATGGGCCTTTTTCAATTTCAACGCCTACCCTTTGGCAGTTCTTCCGCCCACGCCATTTTTCAGCGTTTTTTGGAACAGCTGGCAGTTTCTGTACCGTGTTGCTCGAACTACTTAGATGATATTGTGGTATCCGGACGTACAGTTGAAGAACATTTGGCAAACCTGGAGTGCCTTTTCAAAGTGTTGACTGCAGCAGGTCTACGTAGTAATAAAGCAAAGTGTTCGTTTTTTCAGACTGAAATAGAGTACCTAGGCCATGTGATTAATGCCCAAGGAATCCATCCCTTACAGTCACATCTTCGAGCAATCAAAGACTTGCCTCCTCCTAAGAATGTGTACGAATTGCAAGCTGTAATGGGAAAGCTTAACTATTATTTCAGATTTATTCCCAATGCCTCTCAGATTGCAGCTCCACTGCATCGCTTACGTAGGAAGAATGTTTCTTTGGTATGGTCTAAAGATTGTCAGGTTGCCTTTGACAAACTAAAGTCTGCACTACTCAGTGATGCATGTTTGATTCCCTTTGACCCACAGAAGCCTGTAGTGTTAGCAGTTGACGCCTCGTCGTACGGTGTGGATGCAGTTTTGTCACATCGCATTGGATGTCACGATCGTCCTATTGCCTTTGCGTCCAAGCTTCTGACGCCAACGCAACAGAATTACAGTCAGATAGAAAATGAGGTCTTAGCAATAATTTACGGCGTCACAAAGTTTCATCATTATCTCTATGGCAGAAAATTCTATTTGTTGACAGACCACAAGCCTCTCACGTCGTTGTTCTCACCCACAAAGCCAATTCCGCCACGAACGGCACAAAAGCTTCAGAGATGGTCCTTGATATTATCAGTATGAGATTTTGTACCGACCTAACACTAAACATGCCAACGCGGACACACTTTCCCGACTTCCGGTTGGCCAGGATGTATCATTTGATTCTTCAGAAATGGCATGTTGTCAGATAGACTCCAGCGATGCTTCCGCTGTCGTAGACTTTCCTTTGAACTCTCGTCGGGTTGCACAGGAAACAGCTGCGGATGCGGACTTAAGTGTGGTAGCACGTTTTGTTCGCTCAGGGTGGCCTGCCAGTGCCAAAGACATTGATCGGCCTCTGGTTCGACGTTATTTTGCACAACGTCATGCATTATCTTTAAGTCAGGGTGTACTGTTGTTGCATACCGACAACGACCAAGCAAGAGTGATTGTTCCTCGTTCCCTGCAACGAGAAGTGTTACGCCTCCTGCATCAAGGACATTGGGGCATTGTTAGGACAAAGCAACTGGCCAGACGTCATTGTACCTGGGTTGGTGTGGACGTTCAGATAGAGAGCATGACATCACAGTGTACAGTTTGTGCGGAGCATCAGGCGGCTCCTCCACAGCGTTTCTCAGACTGGCCACGCCCCAAGGGACCATGGCAACGTTTACATATTGACTTTGCCGGACCTTTCTGGAATACGCGCTGGTTAATTGTTGTAGACGCTTTCAGCAAGTTTCCTTTCGTGATTGCCATGAACTCAACGACGGCGTCTAGTACAATCAGTGCCTTAACATCAGTGTTTTGCATCAAAGGTTTGCCTGAAACTATCGTCAGTGACAATGGACCTCAGTTTATTAGTGCGGAATTTCAACAGTTTTGTCGTGTGAATGGCATTCAGCATATCACCACCGCACCTCTTCACCCTCAGTCCAATGGTGAAGCAGAACGTTTCGTTCGAACATTCAAGTCTCACATGGATAAGATGAAAGGTCAGCACTCCAGGCAGCAAGCTCTTCAAATTTTCCTGTCTACGTATCGATGCATGCCAAGTGACGGCCCGTCTCCTGCCGAGCTGCTACACGGCCGCCGTCACCGCACTCTCCTTCACCTGCTGCAGCCTCCCACGCACCGAGTCGGTTCGTATGGCGCTACGCGTTTTCAGGTTTCTACGCCGGTGCTGTACAGGGTGTTTGCTGGTATGAAGAAGACATGGTTGCCAGGCACCATTCAGCGCGTGCTCGGTCGCAATATGTATGTTGTACGTTCTTCCACAGGGTCGGAGCTGCGGCGCCACGCAAACCAATTGCGCTTGCACAGGCCGCGCGATCCTGTCTCCGGTTTCTTGATTCCAGACCCAGTTCACCGCCAGGGAGCATAGCCACATCGCTCGCCGCCGGGCCCAGCTTCCCCGGGCTACGAGATCCCGATGGATGTCGATGCGCCTCCTATGCAGTCGGCCCCTCCGCCTCCGTCGCCGCCGCAGATGACAGCGTCACTGAGAGGGACTCCGGGACCGTGTGGGCCCCCCCAGCTTGGGCCACGCACCTCAGAAGATGTCCTGTCCCTCTGGGCGGGGGTGTGCGCCCTTCCTCAGGTTTCGCCGGGTTTCCTGGAGGATCGCAAGGAGGATGCCGGGGTGCGGACGGCGTCTCGATCCCAGCCTCAGCTACGACGCCCGTCCCACCAGTAACGCCCCCGCCCAGGCCCTCCTCCCAGTGCCGTCGCCGTGGCCCTCAGCCCTACGCCACGACGACGCGGCGGTTCGAGGGGGGGGGAGGGGTGTGGTGTCGCACATGTCCAAAGTGCGCGCCACCTACTTTCGCCGCGCGCCGCCATGCACGCACGGCGCGGCGTTCTTACGACGACAGCCACGAGCGCCCTCTGCGGCAACTCCGCTCGTGGCCACCAGTGAACGACATCGTTCACTTGGGACTGAGATAGCAACCAGTAAAGACTTCGGAATCCGATAGGCACCAGTGAAGACTTGGCTATCAGTTAGGCACTAGGCAGGACTCTAGCTCAACTATGTATCAACATTCTGCAGTACTATGTAAAAGTTAAGTATTGTATAAATTCTGTGCAATATATATCTCATTCTAATTTACTCTAGTGTTTCTAGTTCTGGCTGCTCCCCTCCGTACCTGCACCAGCGTGATATCTTTATTTCTGTGTCGGTCTCATTCCACTCGGCACCCGACACCTACAACGGAACGGGACACAAAAGCGGCGACGAGGCTGGGACACAAAATATGGGACTTAACTACGGGGTCATCAGTCCCTAAACTTACAAACTACTTATGAACTAACTACTACTAAGGACGGCACAAATATCTATGCCCGAGGGGGGGATTCGAACCCCCGACCGTAGTGGCCGTGCAGACCGTGACTGAAGCGCCTCAGTCCCCGCGGCCACCGCGGCCGGCTCTGAGCGTGCCCACAAGTGTATTGGCGTACACGAGTATTATGTTGAAAAATAAATGGTGTAATGAAATTTTTCTCTTTCTTTATTCGTCAAGCTATAAGCTTTTCGATCGTTCCCCCTCCCTCTAATATTATCATGTACTGAATTTCTCTACATGTTTACAAAAACAAAGAAAAGACGTGAAGTAAAGAAAATTTCTCACTCTTACAGGAAACCTTTTTGTTTGAGTGACTGAATTCGTTGTGCAAGTCACGTTAGTAATTTTCTTTGAAGCAGATTCTATCACGTTGTAGTGCTTCGCTAACAGGTGTGTGTCACGAGATTCTTTTTGTTTGGCGCTAGCATTATCTTTTTACGTCACATCTTCCATGCTAGGTGATCGGCTCCACGGACGCCATCGCGCCGTTCTGAAGGACACGTGTCGCACATTTCGGAGAAAGAGCTTTTACAAGGAGAGATAACTTGATGTGATAGGCAAGCTCTTGACGTTTCATTTAGCGATGAAAATAATTACCAATACCTGCTCTGTGCGTTTGAACATATAATTTGGTATCGACAAAGTAAAAATTTTACTACAGCAACTATATTTTTTATTTAGCTTGACAGTTTTTACTGAACGACAAGAAACGTATACCTTTTACTGAGTTAGAGTTTATTGTCTGGATGAAGTTATCGATATTAAGCGATCTCTTATAGCAGAACAAATATCGACTATTTCGTAATTCAGTTATTAAAAAAATTGAATCATACTCTATAGACGTCTCAAGTAACGAGGAAAGTATTACAGAATTTAAGAATTAACACAAAGTTTGAAATGAGGGTCCAAAGTTTAGAATGGGCAAATCAATTACTTACTGCAGTTCAAAGTTTAACACTGCTCCGAGAGCAATTCAAATTGAACAGAAGTTTTTTGAGTTGTCAGCGGAAAGGCTGTATGTTTCCACCATAGAAGCTAAACAAAAGATGCAAAAGATTTGTAGTCAACTGTGTAAAGTGGAGAGGTAGATACACTACTGCCATATAAATTGTGCTATATATTCTGCGGGAACCCACTCTTTTTTTCTGTAATAGCTTGAACGTGACTGAAGAGTCAAACATAAAGGGCACAGAGCCATAAAAAAAACTGCACAGTGACAAGGTGATTTTCACAAAAACAGATTAAATGAAAAGATCGATACCGACAGTCATACATGGGAATGTTGTTGCATATGGAAAACACATTGGTCACCATTGCAATAAGCCAGTGTGATAATCTACTTTGTTGAGACAATGTATCCTGAGTTTACTGTTCGGCCGGAATGATATTCATAATTACCGAACAGACTGAAATTGAATAATCCCTCTTAACAGATGAAACGAATAGAAGAACGACGTATAATCAGTAAGTGGTTTTTAAGTGTACAAGAAGCTATGTTAGAAATATTTACAACAAACATGACATGCTTCAGATTACTAAAAAAATTATTTGGTATGAGTAAATGGATTTTAGCCTCTCTCAGTTTTTCAGATAAAAAGGCTGTGAGAATGGCTTTTTCCTGATCAGCAATACGTCTAGTAACCCATTTACTCGTTACAAAGTACAGTCTACAAAACAAACCTCTTCTTACGGAATACCTCAATGTCCCACATAGAGCACTGTCGACGTGTATAGATAGCCACGTCGCAATTTCGGACAACATTTTTGCCCCATTGTGCCAACGAGACGCACTATACAATACATTGGATATTAATACCATTAAGTTAAACAGGTAATGATTTAAACAACAGGGCTAAGCATGGTCCGAAGATGGAGTCAACATCACTTTGCAAGTAGAGTACCAGAATTCGATTCCACTCTCTGGCTAATATACTTTTTTTTTCCATGTCCCGGCCTTTCTGTGGTAGCACCTCTTGTCTTAATGTGTACAAGACTGGTGCAAATTATCTGAAGACTTTCACAGGACTTTTGTAGTACGGCCTAGCAAAAACCATTTAGAAAATTCATAAAACGTTTAGTGAAGTTAATTCCAGTTAGTATTAGGGCATTCGATTTAAAGCAGCAAGAGTATATCACTATATTAGCTGAGGACAAACTGATTTAGTCAAATTTGTAGCAAAAGTTTGTCTTTTTTCGACACTCGTGTTTCATATGTAGGAATGAGTAATTGATCTAATAATTATTCAGTTCTTTGCCACTGGTTAAACAGATGAATATTTACTTCTTACTCGGTCAAATAAAAGCATCATGCTCAACATCAACCCTTTTCAAATGGGAACACTAAAATTCACAATCTCAATTTCGAAAACAATCAGGTCTAAATTATATTTCAAAGAGAAAATCTTGTCATAATGCATATTTCGAAAACATAAGAGACAGAAGGATAAGGCAGATGTAGCAATAAAAAAAGATAAACAAATAGAAGATTAAGTTGGAATTGAGCAAGACAAGATGATATTGATGAGCAAATAACTATAGGTCTTGATTTAAAATTGTCAATTTCCTGGGAAAAATAAGTTTAACAAGAAATTGTACGAGGTTCCACTTGATGGGACAAACGTGCTAATTATACGATTTTCCAACGGGAAAGTTGATTTCGTTTCTCCATTATTTTCAAGGAAAATAAATATCACTAAATAATTTCGGTTGCCTGCGTGTATGAAATTAGATACACTACACGATGAAATCTACTACTCATTACAAAGCTGAAATTATAATTTAATTACAGAAAATGATTGTATTCTGATGTGCCCCTTTTTTAACTTATCCAAACGATACAGTCATTCCTGACATTGAATTGCAATACAGATGAAAGGTGATTATTACAGCATAGTTCGCTAACGTGAAGAGGTACATTCTGATTAAAGTAATATTCTTTAATGATAGGAGATATCATAAGTTAGTTCTCACAATAACTGAGGTTTAGCGTATTGAAAATCAGATAAATTCGGAGATCGCCTCTAGTAGCAAGAATTCTCGATATTAAGAACTCTGAAATTCAGGTTTTTAACATCTATGTGCTTCAGAGAGAAGTTAAATTAATTCAGACAACCATTGTTACAGATTTAATTTCTCATTTTTTCGTCTTGAAAATTATTTTCAGTGCTAAAATCATAGTTGCACTGAGACTATTAGCTATATAAATAACGTTTCAATAGCAACGTGCAAAGCTATGAGTATCAATCATTATAAATATTATCTGATTGACACATCGATTCCGGACTGTACAGCTTCGAACGGAAACTTTTTCATCGCTCCTTACAGTTTTTCAGTTGAACTCCAATTAGACCAAATCACAAGTGTCACCGTAGCTTTAAACTTCGTTTACACCAAACTGAAGTGTAGTGATCGCCATTGCCATATCTCCGATTTCAATAGACGATATCTGTCTTAGATTTCGCGGATGATACTATCATTTATCTGTTAGTACAAGTCACCAGAAGATAAAAAACAACTGCAAAATGATTTATATAAGATATATGCATGGTGCAAAAACTGGCAGTTGACCCTTCATAATGATAAATGTGAAGTAATCTCTATGACCACTACAAGAAATCCGTTAAACTTTATTTACATCATAAATCAGTCAAAACTACAGGCCGTTAATTCAACTAAATACCTAGGATTAACAATTACGAACAACTTAAATTGGAAATAACACGTAGAAAATATTGTATGGAAGGCGAACCAAAGGCTTCGTTTTATTGTCAGAACAGAAAATGCAACACTTCTACTAAAGAAACTGCCTACACTAAGCTTGTCCGTCCTATTTTGGAGTATTGCTGCGTAATTCAGGATCTACACCGGGTGGGACTGACGGACGATTTAGGGAAAATTCAGAGAAGGGCAGCTGGTTTTGTATTATCGCAATGTAGGGGAGAGAGTATCACGGAAACTATGCGAAAGTTGGGGTGGAAATCATTGAAAACATGCGTTACTCATTGCGGCGAGATCTATTTGCGAAATTTCTATCACCATTTCCTGAATGCGAACATATTTTGTTAGCACCCACCTACATAGGGAGACATGATCATCATAATGAAATAAGAGGAATCGGATGGTAAACAGAAAGGTTTAAGTGTTCCTTTTTTCCACGAGTTTCTACAGAATGGAACTATAGAGAAATATCATAAAAGAAACGCACTTCAATGTGAATATTTATCAAAAATGTTCAAATGTTTTTATAACTTATGGGACTTAACTACAGGGTCATCAGTCCCCAAACTTACAATCTACTTATGAACTAGCTAAGACTAAGGACGGCACAAATATCCATGCTCGAGGGGGGGGGGATTCGAACCCCCGACCGTAGTGGCCGTGCAGACCGTGACTGGCGCGCCGCAGTGCCCTCGGCCACCGCGACCGGCAGAATATTTATGTAGATGTAGAAAAACACTAGTACGAAGTGTCTTTGCTCCCGTATGTCGTAACATCAGCTCCCTTTTCACAAACACCGGGAGTAAAGTCTATTAAAAACTTCCATTCACGATTCTTAGAACTAGCAATTAATAATCGTGTATAAAGACACCTGTTCCTGACTAGCGATTGCTACAACTTGTTTGGGATTTATATCTCTCATCTTTTATTGTTCTCGATGGATGTAACAACTGGTTAAACGACTCTTACCCAGTTCCTGACGTAGATTTAAAATAATGATAGAGATTTTCTTTTTAACTCGTGCAGCAAAAACCATATAGGTTTCTTCGTCGAGTTTCAATGAAATATAACTTGATAAACTCAGCTATAGTTGAATACACAATAGTTTGACACAATTTCAGTCGTTATAATGAAACGTTACAGGATTTGACGTATCACTTGGCATCTCATTCCACCTATATTAGCAGTGCCTATATTTTACGGAGGAAAGTAGGAGGCGTGGTACTGACAGAATTGAAGTTGTGACGACGGACCGTGAGTCGTGTCGGGATAGCTTAGTGTTGAGCGCTTGCCCGCGAAAGGCAAAGGTGCCAGGTTCGAGTTCCGGCACACAATTTAAATCTGCCAGGAAGTTTCAAAATTAATACTGTTTCAATTTGAGCGCTACTGAACAACATCTCATTGACGAACAATGGGATATTGAACTCGAGTCTTCCTTCCTTCCTTTGGGGAAACTTAGTGTGAATTAAATACTCATCTTATTCTTAAATGTGTGTTTTCGAAGTATGGATTTCTCACAGTAAAGAAACACCATACTGTAATATATTTTAACTCATTAAATCAGAATATTTCACATGTTGTTGTGGTCTTCAATCCGGAGACTGGTTTGATGCAGCTCTCCACGATACCCTATCCTCAGCAAGCCTCTTCATCTCCACAACCTACATCTGTCTGAATCTGCTTACTGTATCCACCTCTTGGTCTTCCTCTGCGATGTTTACCCCACACACTTCCCTCCAACGCTAAATTCACAATTCCTTGATGTCTAAGAATGTGTCCCACCAATCTATCCCTTCTTTTAGTCAAGGTATGCCAGAAATTTCTTTTCTCCCCAATTCTGTTCAGTACCTCGTCATTAGTTACGCGATCCACCCACCTAATCTTCAGCATTCTTCTGTAGCACCATATTTCAAAAGCCTCAATCCTCTTCCTGTCCGCACTGTTTATCGTCCATGTCTCACTCCCATACAAGGCAACACTCTATACAAATGCCTTCAGAAAGGACTTCCTTAGTCTTAAATCAATATTCGATGTTAACAAATTTCTCTTTTTCAAGAACGCTTTTCTACCCATTGCCATTCTGCATTTTATATCCTCTGTGCTGCGACCATCATTTGTTATTTTACTGCCCAAGTAACAAAACTCATCTACCTCCTTTATTGCTTCGTTTCCCAATCTAATTCCTTCAGCATCACCTGATTTTCTTACACTGCACTCCATTAACCAAGTTTTACTCTTGTTAATGTTCATCTTATATGCACCTTTCAGTACACTGTCCATTCCGTTCAATTGCTCTTTCAGTTCTTTTGCTGTATCTGACAGAATTACTATGTCATCGGCAAAACTCAATGTTTTTAATTCTTCACCCTGAACTTTAATTCCTTCTCCAAATTTCTCCTTGCTTTATAGCTTGCTCAATGTACGGAGAAAGATTACAACCCTGTCTTACTCCCTTTCCAACCACTGCATCCCTTTCATGCCCTTCAACACTGACAACCGCTGTCTGGTTATTGTACAAGTTGTAAATAGCCTTAGGCTCCCTATATTTTACTCCTGCTAGCTTCAGAACTTGAAAGAGTTTATTCCAATCAACATTGTCAAAATCCTTCTCCAAATCTACAAAAGCTAGAAATGTAGGTTTGCCTTTTCTTAATCTATCTTCTAGGATAAGCCGTAAAGTGAGTATTGCCTCCCGTGTTCCTACATTTCTCTTGAACCCAAACTGATCTTCCCCGAGGTCGGCTTCTACCAGCTTTTCCATCCTTCTGTATGTAATTCGTGTTAATATTTTGCAACCATGACTTATTAAACTGATGGTTCTGTAGTTTTCCCACCTGTCTGCACCTGCTTTCTTTGGAATGGGGATTATAACATTTTTCTTAAAGTCTGAGGGTACTTCGCCTGTCTCATACATATTACACACCAGGTGAAACAGGTTCTCCCAGAGACTTCAGTGGCTCTGAGAGAATATCATCTGCTCCAGGGGCCTTGTTTCGACTTAGGACTGTCAGGGCTCTGTCAAATTCTTCTCTCAGTATAGTATCTCCTATTTCATCTTCATCTAAATCCACTTCCCTTACTACAATATTGTCCCGAAGTTCATTTCCTTTGTAGAGCCCCTCTATATACTCTTTCCACCTTTCAGCTTTCCCTTCTTTGCTGAGAACTGGTTTTCCATCAATGTCATTGATATTCATAGAGCTGTTTTTCTTATCTCCAAATGTTTCTTTTATTTTCCTGTAGGCTGCATCTATTTTTTCCCTATTTATACATTCTTCTACATCCTTGCATTTGCCTTCTAGCCACTCCTGCTTAGCCATTTTGCACTTCCTGTCAATCTCATTTCTTAGTCGTCTGTACTCCATTTTGCCTGTTTAATTTACTGCATTTTTATATTTTCTCCTTTCATCGATTAAATTTAGTATCTCCTGTGATATCCAAGGATTTTTTTGTAGGTCTTACCTTTCTACCTATTTTGTCCTCTGCTACCTTCACTATTTCATCTCTCAATTTAACCCATTCCTCCTGTTTTATTTACCCCTGTTTCTGTCAATTGTTGCCTAAAGCTGCCTCTGAAATACTTAAGAACCTCAGGTTCCTTCAATTTATCCAGGTCCCATCTCCTTAATTTCCTACCTTTTTGTAGTTTCTTCAGTTTCAGCCTACAGTTCATAACCAACAAGTTATGGTCAGAGTCTATATCTGCCCCTGGGTATGTCTTACAGTTTAAAACCTGGTTCCGAAATCTATGTCTTATAATTATAAAATCTATCTGGTATCTCCCGGTGTCTCCTGGTCTCTTCCACGTATACAACCTACTTTGGTGATTCTTGAACCAAGTGTTTGTTATAACTAAATTATGTTCTGTGCAAAATTCTACCAGGCGGCTTCCTGTTTCATTCCTTTTGCCCAGACCATATTCTCCTACTATCTTCCCTTCCCTTCCTTGTCCTACTACCGAATTCCAGTCTCCCATAACAATTAAGTTTTTCTCTCCCTTAATTGTCTGAATAATTTCCTTTAGCTCCTCATATATTTCCTCGATTTCCTCATAATCGGCAGAGCTAGTTGGCATATAAACCTGTACTACTGTTGTCGGTGTTGGCTTCGTATCTATCTTGACAATGATAATGCGATCACTGTGCTGGTCATAGTAGTTTACCCGCCTTCCTAATATCTTATTCATTATCAAGCCTACTCCTGTGATACCACCAATTGATTTTGTATTTATAATATTGTACTCACCTGACCAGCAATCCTGTTCATCCTGCCACCGAACTGCACTAATCCCCACTATATCTAACTTTAACCTATCCATTTCCCTTTTTAAATTTTCCAATTTTCCTACTCGATTAAGGGATCTAACATTCCACGCTCCGACCCGTAGAATGCCAGTATTGTCTTTCCTGATGATCACATCCTCCTGAGTAGTCCCCGCCCGGAGAACCGAATGGGGGACTATTTTACCTCCGGAATATTTTACCCGAGAGGATGCCATTATCATATACAGTAGAGCTGCATGTCCTCGGGAAAAGTAACGGCTGTAGTTTCCCCTTGCTTTCAGCCATTCGTAGTAACTGTGTGGCAAAGCCACATTAGCTGATGTTACAAGGCCAGCTCAGTCGATCATCCAGACTGTTGCCCTGTAACTACTGAAAAGGCTGCTGCCCCTCTTCAGGAACCACACGTTTGTCTGGCCTCTCCACAGATACCCCTCCGCTGTGGTTGCACCTGCGGTACGGCTATCTATATGGTTGAGGCACGCAAGCCATCCCACCTCTGTGGTTCATGGGAGTGGATATTTCACATAGGTAATGAGAAAAATCAATGAAACAAATAAACCACATTTTCAGTCAAAGAGAGACTAAGTCTACCAACAAGACTAGCAAGCAAATTTAAAATGAAATTAAAATTGTTTTGGAACTCTGACAAAACTATTTTAAAATGATACATAAGTTAAATATTCTTTGGAAACGATTTATCTCTACAAATTTGTTGGAGTAAAATATTTCTGGCCACTTGCCGCGTTAATTTCTCATAAAATATCTATATTTCAAAGTACTCGCCAAATACTACTTTGGATGTCAGCCTCAACCACTTTGTCTCTTCTATCATGTATAATACGTGATAATACCATGACATTCCTATGCAGTTTCTCGGTATCAGGTGTGTAGCTGTGCTCCGTGCGTGACATCCATTTTTATACACTAATGTTCTTAGCTGATGGAGTGTCTGTGTTTTGAAGCGTGGGTTGGTATTCGTTTATGTTTAAAAATATCTTCCTGATGACAAATACAAACTGCGTATTGGAAAAGGGGTAGAATATGTCAGGTCCCGTCGACATTGTGGTGTTTAGAGACGGAACACAAGTTCGGATACGAGTGGTGAAGAAATTCGACCGTGGCCCTTCGCGGTGGCCGAGGGGACTGCGGCGCGTCAGTCACGGTCTGCACGGCCACTAAGGTCGGGGGTTCGAATCCCCCCTCGGGGATGGATATTTGTGCCGTCCTTAGTGTTAGCTAGTTAATAAGTAGTTTGTAAGTTTAGGGACTAATGACCCCGTAGTTAAGTCTCATAAGCTATACAAACATTTGAAGATTTGATTTTCTGCGGGTCTTACGTCGGGACTTTTTACAGGCCACTTGAGATGCAGTAGGTCGGAGCTATTACTCAAAAAATTATTGACATATTATTCCAGACAGATGAAATTTCCTGACGTCATCTTAAAAAGTAGTGCTGTCAGTAGCACACGCGTTTTAATAATGTTGACTCAGAGGTAGCCAGAATGTTTATTTAAAAATTATGGATTATCAGCAGCGAAAAAACACTTGTTCGTCCAAAATTTGTAAATAAATATTCTGGTTCATGTTATTGGTGATCTAAGCAAGCTAGTGCAATACGCGATAAGGCAAATACACCAGAAAAGTCACACATGCATGACCGCCGCCCTGCCGCGGTGGCCGAGGTGACTGAGGCGCTCCAGTCACGGTCAGCACGGCCACTACGGTCGGGGGTTCGAATCACCTCTCGGGCATGGATATTTGTGCCGTCCTAGTTCGTAAGTAGTTTGTAAGTTTAAGGACTGATGACCCCGTAGTTAAGTCCCATAAGCTTAATAAATATTTGAACATTTTGAACATGACCGTCTTACACCTTACGTTGCATCCATTCAAAATGAATCCCATCATCATCGTTGCTTTCGGTAATGTCCGACATTTGAATCAAGGATTTACCAATTCACTCAACATTTATTGTTGGAACAGTACATAAAATGAACACTTTTTTTAGACAATTGAAACTATAATATTTAGCAAGTTTCCTAAATCTGACGTGTTTTGGTCCACCACCTACCACTACGCCGTTTTTAGCGTCTTCTTAATTCATCTAGCAATAATAACGCAGCACCACATGCTAATGTTTCCCCCTCCTCTCTCGACGTAGCCTAGCTCTGAGAATTCCGTAACGCAAATACAGACACAAGCTCACTACAGCAGAATAGAAATTTTCGTCGCCAGCATAGCAGCGACATTAGCTGGGATTAAGTTGCAAACCAAAACATGTTCCGAACTTCAGTGTAAACACGCCTTAAAACTCCGTCCAGTATTTCCAATTGGCCTATTTCTCTAGTGCCACCTGAAAACCTTTTTTGGACACATTCAAACGTTCCTATACAGTAAAAATCAGTCGCTGACTCATAGGCACCAGCACAGAAAAGAGTCGTTTAGAAAACCCTGAACTTAATGGTGTTACGTCCCTGAAGTAGCGGCTGTTGGCCTCATTCAAAATCTAAGAGATGTTGAAAGGAATGCCTATCAGTAGACTGACGGGGTGCGTGCTGAGCCGATTTCTTATCTTGATAGTTTGGTGCTAATTGTGGTTAATTGGCCTCTCACGGGATTGCTCTCAGTCGCACGCCCTTCCACGACCTGTTGGTGCCTTAGGTCTTTGTGCCCTGTTGCTTCCACACTGTAGATATGGACGACCTTCTGATCGATGGTGCTTTCGTCACTTGCTGCCAGTACTCCAATCATTCAGGACCACTGCCAGTTCCAGAGGCACAGTGGCACCATCACAAGCAGTTCAAAAATATATATTTGCAGTAGTAGAGTGAATCTGGTGTTATAATTTGGCAACACACGTTGGTGACATCACTAGGCTAACAGCATCAGCGCTTGCAGTAGTTACAGTACTGAAAAGAACTGACGAGTGAGACAGTTGCTATCATAACATTAATACGTGAACACTAAAGTCGAGGTACCCGTTTTTGATTTCGTACAAGGAAACGAATGGTGCTTTGCCATAGAAGTGGACAAAACAAAAATCATGTCTGTATGTTTGGTGAATGGTGAAACTGAAACTGGCCTGCTATACGTCGTAATTTAGGTGATTGCTAGTTATTTAAGTTGGATTTACGGTAAAACCAGTTCTATAAACCTATGAATGTTGAATATTAGCTGTTCTGTTACAACTTTTGAGGCTCTGCTAAAACATGAGAATTTATTTTCATTATGATATAAGAAAATACACCAGTCACTTTTTCTTGAAATGATGTTTATTCCATGAAGCGGTTTTGGAACCTTTTCAGGTTAATCTTCAGATGCATTATGTTAAAATATCGTTTTAAGCGTCATGTTGGATGCTGGCTTGCGACTATATGGCCGGATTTTTGTAGTTAATTTCCATTTCTTGCGTCTCCTTTTGTTTATGTCACAATAACAAAGGTGATGTGTTATTGTGACACAAACAAAAGGAGACGCAAGAAATGGTGATGATGTGTCGCAAACCAGCATTTAAGATGACGCTTAAAATAATATTGTAACATGATCCATCTGAAGATGAACCTGAAAAGATTAGAAAACCGGTTCATAGAATAAACATCATTTCAAGAAAAAGTGACTGATGCATTTTCTTAAATCATATTGAAATTAACAGACACGGGTTCTGAAACATCCGTAATGGATAATCTAAAAAACCTATTTTCATGTTGGAAGGGTAATGGCACCCGTCGAATACCTCATGTAATTCAACTGCGAGGAAGTAAAACACTATGTCCAGCACCATCCACAGATCTGTTCCCCATTCAGCATGTTTAGAACCGCATGAAACGTCATCTTGCGCAGTCTGCACGACCGGCACGAAATCTGGACCAAATGAGGCACCAAGTGTAAACTGCATGGCAGGCCATTCTGCAATAGTAAATTCGGCACCTCAATACGATTGTCTCCGCAGGAGAATTACAGCTTGCATTGCTGCAAAAGGAGGGTATACACGGTACTAGCGTCGACAGTGCACACTGTTTAGTAACTGTATTCAGGTTCGTATGGCTCTGCCTGTGTGATCGTTTGTTGTATACATCCTCAATAATGTTCCAAAAACATTTCCCTCTGCTGGGTAGACAAATTCATTGTGTTCTTTTTTCATTTTCCAGGAGTGTATATTCATTCATTTTAATCTTGCTATCTATCTGCTAGTGGCGACTGGTGCTTCAGATGACTAGAGGTTCACTTCTTTCAGTGTCGATCTTGATAGGGGTACGGACCTCCCCCCCCTCACTCGCCATCCAAATAAAATAGACAATTTGGCGCAACTCTGCGAGTGAAGCTGGGGAAAGCACCCCGCTTTACCCCTTCCCTTTAGATATATTTTCGTTATAAGATCTGCAGAATGTCTTAACTCGGCTTGTTTGCGCTTGCTTCAACTCGAACTGAGGCTTCGGCCTACTCTGGCTTCTTTATGTCACTCTTTTCTTCCATGCTTAAGGCTGAGTAATTTGTTTCTAAAAGATGCTGAATCTTTTTTTATTTTTCTTTGATAGTAAACACCAAGAACATATGAATGTGCACATGAACACTAAAACACAGTAAGTAACTGATTACACTGTTAAGTGACTGTAACAAAATGAATCTGTAACGATGAAGAGGCAAGCTACCTTCGGGTCACGTGACACTGTAAGCAGCACCCCACCCTAACCTTACGCATGTATGTCCAAAGGCTGCTCTCCCCACATCTTTTCAGTTACATATTTGTTACAACGACGAGTATAAATGTTACTTACCCTCAAAATCGCGACATATTTGCAAAAACGCCCAAAGTTTTGTGGCAAGTAACAATACAAATGTCATTTTCCCGTATCCGTTAAAAAGAAGACTGGGTTTAAATAAATTGCTTAAAGTAAGTCTCGAAGCCACTACATTCGACCGCGCATAGCGACGCCGCCAACCACACGGCTATTTTTGCTAGGTGAAGAGTAGTGACTTTATTACTATCCTAAAGGCTTTTACAATTCCTTTCTCCTGGTGTTATAGCTATGCACACTGCTATTACTTTTGAACTGTATTGGATTATTAACAGCCGCAGTGACCGAGCGGTCTGCGGCGCGCCAGTGACAGTCTGCACGGCAACTACGGTCGGGGGTTCGAATCCCCCCTCGGGCATGGATATTTGTGCCGTCCTTAGTGGCAGCTAGTTCATAAGTAGTTTGTAAGTTTAGGGACTGGTGACCCCGTAGTTAAGTCCCGTAAGCTCTACAAACATTTGAACATTTTTGGATTATTAACAACAAATTTCATAAGTGAATATATATATACTGAGTAGTTACTGTGAGGATACCTAAATCATTAAATAGATGTGCAGGATGATCTTGAGTGGGCTCCAGCATTTATTCCGATTACACGCTATTGTGCAACGAATACTTTTTTACTCAGTTATGAATTACCCCAGCGTATGATGCCACACGAAAGCAGTGAATGAAGCTAGTAATCAGAGTAAGATAGTTTACTGAGATTCTTTATGCCATAATTTGCAATAACCCTAAGCCCGTACTAGCAGCCACTAGGTAGTCATACCCCTTGACAATAGCCATGGAGTGCTTGGCCGAAAGCTCGTAGAGTTTTACGTACCTGACGCGAACGGAAACCCGAGAAATTGAATGTTATCACCGCGACACTGTACAGTCTTACATTTATGTTGGATCATTGCTCAAATGCTTAAGAAGGCGCGGTGCTTTATGGCAGTTTTTGTTCTAGCTAAAATAAAATAAAACACTAAGGAGTTTGAATCATGGGATTGCGATATGATCGGTACAGATGCACAAGGTGTAAAAGGGTGGCGCATCGGCAGAGCTGTCATTTGGACTCCAGTGATTCGCTGACGACGTGATCATAGCCTCATGACAAAAATTAACAGACTTTGAATGCGGAATGATAGTTGGTCCTAGATGAACGCAACATACCATTTCGGAGATCATTAGAGAATTCAACATATCGAGATCCACAGAGTCAAGTGACCGAGAACAGAGGCGTTTTCGTAGCCTTTAAATGCCAACAGACAAGCAACACGGCGTGACATAACAGCAGAAATCAATGTGTCACGTACTATCCGGAGGAACAGAGAGGCGCAATTTGGTGTAAACGGCTACGGTAGCAGTCGACCGACTGGACTAGCAGCACAGCATTGCCTGTAGCAGGTCTTCTGGGCTCGTGACCATATCGGCTCCAACTCCAAACAACAGAAAATCCTTGGCTTCGTGACATGATCCTGTACTACAGTCGCTTGGGTTCGTGTGGCGTACACCCCACGAAGGTCATCGTGCAAGCTCGTGGTGGCACCATAATGATGCCAGTTGTTTGTGCATGGGATCGCCTGGACTCTGAACGAAGTGAGCCATCATGGTCTGGAAATTGTTATGTTGGGCTCATCGGAGAGCATTTTAAGAGATTCGTGGACTTCATGCTACCAATCAAGAAGTAATGTTTAAGGGTCAGAATGACACCGGTCCACAATTGTTCGCGATTTGTTTTGAAGAACATTCTCGGCAATTGTTCGCCATTCGATTGAATAACATTCGGGACAATGATATGGGCACCGAGGACTCCCGACATAAATCCGATAGAACATTAATGGGACATAACGAGAGGTCAGTTCGTGCACAACTTTCTACGCCGTTAATATGTTCGCAATTACGGACGCTTAAAGATGCGGCGTGGCTCAATATTCCAGCAGAGGACAGCCAACTTCTTACTGAATCCGTCTCTCGTCGACTTGTTATATTTCGTACACCAAAAAGGATGTCCGGTATGAATTTTGTCACCTCATTCTAC
The DNA here is from genome assembly GCA_026315105.1 of Locusta migratoria. Taxonomy (NCBI): domain Eukaryota; kingdom Metazoa; phylum Arthropoda; class Insecta; order Orthoptera; family Acrididae; genus Locusta; species Locusta migratoria. The sequence continues at coordinate 748,366,204 of CM048745.1, read as the reverse complement.
ATCAAAGTGGTGACTATTACTGCATTTTTAATTAACTTCACTGGGCATTCCCATGCTACATTGTACCTGGTGAACAGATTAGTTACCAATAGGTTAGCGTGTTAAAATAATCGATGAATGGCAATTAAAGTCATATACTTGAGACAAGAGCAATATAATATGTTTTGCGTGTGGTGCATCGAAAAGGATATTGTGTGTTATCATCTCCTCTACTGGGTTGTCCACTACAGATGGCATTTTTTGGCAACTGAGGTACCATTCGATTGCTGAGTAACAAGAACTATAGAAAGAACACCAATACGGGTTGCTGATGCACGATTACGCGCAGCAGATGGTACAAATGAAGCTAACAAGGAATTTTTTTTTTGAAGTGATCCCTCATACAAGTATTTGTGTTACAAAAATCTGTCATACTTTGAGGCGGGGGGCATCTGTTCAATTAATTTACTATGGGAAACAGCCAAAATCGCTTATAATCTTTATTCAAATGAACAATTTCGGCAGATTAATCTGCCGAAACCAGTCATTTTAATAGAGATTATAAGCGATCTTGGCTGTTTTCCACAATAAATTACTTGTAACCTATCTTCACAAAAGTTTACCTTTCTCACTCTTTTTCGAATAACCGTCAAGAAAATTTCTTTGCGCCGGCCGCGGTGGCCGAGGGGATTGAGGCGCGTCAGTCACGGTCTGCACGGCCACTACGGTCGGGGCTTCGAACCCCCCTCGGGCATGGATATTTGTGCCGTCCTTAGTATTAGGTAGATCATAAGTAGTTTGTAAGTTTAGGGTCTGATGACCCCGTAGTTAAGTCCCATAAGCTTTACAAACATTTGAACTTTTGAAAATTTCATTGCAAACTTGAATTCACAATTCAAATCTGGTCAGACGGAGTCTTGAAGTCAGAACCACTAGGTTCCTACGCCCATGGGATTGGTAAACTTAACTAAATTCACCTAAAGACCCTTGTTTAAAAAAATTACTGAATTACTCTTTCCAAGTTACATCTATACGCGGTGTTTTTTTATTTCTGGCAAGTGGTCCGGAATTCGAAGGCTGGTCGTAAATAGAGCACAACACTTTAGACTTAGAACACGTTTATTACCAAAACAAGCCTACAGAGTGCCTCCTGCTTGGAGTGCTCCAATATTTATAAATAGAAAGAATTTTCTGTAACTCACAAGTACATCAAACATATGAAACATGCAGAACATTTTAGAAATACTGAATACAAAGAAATATTTTTTGCTGCCCGTAGCGGGATTTGAAATGGGCCCCGCAAGCACAGCGACCTGCGATGCTAACCACTGCTCCACGCGTTCCGTCGGAAGACGCGCTGGCAATATGCCAGTGACGGGCAATGATCCTTCCTTCAGTTAGCAGGCACTCCTAGGCGCTTACTTTTACGGGAACATATTACGAAATAACCACGAGTTTGACTATTAGTGGGCAGGGAAAAGTTGAGAATCTGCAGCTAACGGGAAACGTGTTTGAGTAGCTCGTGCAAGAGTAATGGTCGCTGTGTCCCCAGTGGACTAGGGGTCAGCGAACTGCCTAGCACGCAGGAGACCTGGATTCGAATCCCGTCTAGGTAGACATTTTCAACTTTACCCATTCACAGTTACATGAACATCTACATAAAATTCACTGCATGTGGCACTGAAATGCTTGGCAGAGGGTTCGTCAAACGGCTTCTCTATACTTATAAGACGCATTTGTTGTCTGTCTGTCTGTTCACTTATAGATCAAGATCCAGACATCCAAATAACGTGAAATTTGGTGCACGTTGAAATGTTTTAATAGATTTTAAGTAATTACAGTTGATTCTACCGATACTCAGCTTTTCAACATTTCGATGTATGGGGGTTCTGCTCGCTGCAACATTATTCTCCTGGGGTGTCGTGGTAGAAATAAATACTCGGTATGTACAATTTTTCACTTCTTCTTTAATTTGAATCAAACTTCTTCTCCACCAAAACATTACAAATTCAAACTTGCGTACAACAACAACACAGACTGACATAGATTCCAAAGCACTTTGCGAAAGCCAGAACTCGAACTCCCCCACGCAAGGCGGTGAGGCAAATATATAACATCGGCAATAATGATCTTACATTACGCATTGTTCATAACAATTGAATATACTGATTTACAATTACCGAACATACAAATAAAACATTTCATGTACACAAGAATAATCAGAATATAAAATGAAAACTATGCATACAATAATTTTTGATGCACATATCTTTTTAAATCTTAATCGGCGTTCTTTTTGTTAGATAACAAACGACAATGTTAAATGTCAATTAATTAGTTAATGAGTACATCATACATCTTCCTAACATATATTGAGCTATCAAATATCTTGGCCATTCTCAAAATAAGTTCAAAATCTCACATCAGTCAATATATACAAAGAATAACAATGTGCAAATCTCGACTATTACACTAATTATCACAATTAGCTGGTCAACACAACTTGTTTATCAGCCTAACATATATACAATGCTATTTATTTTCATTTCTTTATGTTTTACAAAAGTTTTAACCCTTCGTCTGTCTATTTATTTGAAATAATGAACAATGACAAAATTATCGTTTATAGAACTGTCTGGAAAGAAAATATTTAAATCTCTTAATTAATGAAATCTATCACTTGTTTTAATCACAGTATCACCGAGACACTGTCCTACACTGATTCCTAGGCTGGCTATATCGTTTTTAACTAACTTCACACGCAACTTTTATCACTATTGAACCACACGATTCCGGATCCGACGCAGACGGTATCGTACGATAACATTGAGATGAGAGGGTCAGCAGTATTGTCACAACGTACACAACATTACATGGGGAAGGTTCTTAAACAGGTTCCTTTGCATTTTTTAAGCTAACTGTAAAATTTTGAGAAAAAGTGAAAGTGCGTTTTCAATGTGTCCGTGAAAATCTATATCTTCACACTGATATTGATGAAATTTTGCACAATTGACCTTCAAACAAGAGGAAGCACACTGTCTGCATAAAATTTCGTACAGTGCATGGTGGAGGGTACTTATGGATTTCGCCAAATCCACAGTTTTGCTCCGATCTTGATGAAATTTTGTACACTTGACCTTGAAAACAAGATGATGGTTACTGTCTACATAACATTTCGTTCGGTGCATGGGGAGAGTACTTTACTTACAGACTTCGGTTGCAATCTGTATACATGTAAGACGCATTTTTGTCTGTTTGTCTCTTCCCTCATAACTCAAGTTCCAGATAACCAAATAACGTGAAATTTGGTACATGTACACAAAATTACATGGGGAAGGTTCTTAAATATGTTTCGTTCCATCCCAGTCTCACTCTGGCCACGTTCCTGTTCTAAGAAATGTACCCTTTTATTAAATGCAAATAAACGGTTTTGTACGCTTCTACAGAAAACCTTATTTTAAACCCGAGCAAAGCCGGCTACTTGCAGCTAGTTTATGATATTCCTCTACAGTTCCATTCTCTAATAACTCGCGGGGGAAAAGGAAAACCGAAATCTTTTCGTTTAAGATCTGATATCTGTTATTTTATTTTGATGGTGAAGTCTTCCTATGTAAGTGGTGCTAACAAAACATGCTCGCATTCTAAGAGAAAGTTGTAGAAAGAAATTTCGCAAATAGATCTCGTCTTTAATGACTTCCACCCCAACTCGTGACACTAAAAAAATGTTTGTAGAGCTTATGGGACTTAACTACGGGGTCATCAGTCCGTAAACTTACAAACTACTTATGAACTACCTTATACTAAAGACGACACAAACATCCATGGCCGTAGGGGGGATTCGAACCCCCGACCGTAGTGGCCGTGCAGACAGTGACTGACGCGCCGCAGAACGCTTGGCCGCCACCGCGGCCAATCCCTCCGTGACACTCTCTCCCCTGTATCGCGATAGTACAAAAGGAGCTGCCCTTCACTGAATTTTCTCTGTCAGTCCCACTTGGTAGCGATCCCACAATGCGCAACAATACTCAAAAATAGGACACACAAGTGTGGTGTAGGCAGTTTCTTGAATAGAACTGTTACATCTTCTAAGTGTTCTGCCAATGAAACGTAGTCTTTGATTCGCTTTCTCTACAATATGTACTGTCTTGTTTCCAATTCAAGTTGTCGTTAATTGTTATTTCTAGGTATTTAGTTGAATTTACTGCGTGTAGTTTTGACCGATTTATCGTGTAAGTGAAGTTTAAAGAATTTCTTTTAGTAGTCATATGAATGACTGCACACTTATCATTATTAAGGGTCAATTGTCAATTTTTCCACCATGCAGATATCTAAATCATTTTGAAGTTGCTTTTGATCTTCTCGTGATTTTATTAACCGCTAAATGACAGCATCATCAGCGGAGAGTCTAAGAGAGCTACTCTGTCGTCTAAATCGTTTATAAAAATAAGGAACAGTAGCGGCCCTATAATATTTCCCTGTGGAACGCCAGATATCATTTCTGTTCTATTCGATGATTTGCCGTCAGTGACAACTTTGTCCTTTCTAACAGAAAATCACTAATCCAGTCGCAGAATTGTGGCGATATTCCATAAGCACGCAATTTGATTAGAATAACCTTGTGAGGTATAGTGTCAAAAGCGTACCGGGAAATCTAGAAATACGGAATATGTTTGACGTCCCTTGTCGATAGCACTCATCACATCATGTGAGTAAAGAGCTAGCTGTGTTTCACAAGAATGATAGTTTCTGAATCCGTGTTGACTATGGGTTCTCTCTAAGGTAGTTCGTGATATTTGAGGGAAGTGTATGTTCCAAAATCCTGCTGCAAACCGACGTCAATATATTGGCCTGTAATTTTGCGTACCACTCCTATTGCCATTTTTGAATATTGCAATAACCCTGTGACGATGCCTTTAGCTCTTGAAGTTCTCGTTGTTCATTCTCGTTGATTCATGGTGCAAAACTAATACACTACAAATAATGTAGGCGACACTTAGAAATACAGTTCATTGACTATGAATCTTTAGTGCCCAAATGTCCCCATTTATGGCCAGTGTACAAGTCACCACAACACAGTACGCACATTCCATATGTCAATAATAGAAATTTTTCACAGTTCGTGTGTGGAATACACAAATTCAAGGTGTACTTTTAGTATAATATAGATATTAAGATTCAATTCGTAATTACGGTAGATACACTTTCTACACAACTAACACTGAAGAGCTTTTACATAATTGTTCAAATTAGAGAGGGGCGTGGATTGTTGCTCAGCCGGCCGCGGTGGCCGAGGTGACTGAGGCGCCCCAGTCACGGTCAGCACGGCCACTACGGTCGGGGGTTCGAATCCCCCCTCGGGCATGGATATTTGTGCCGTCCTAGTTCGTAAGTAGTTCATAAGTTTAGGGACTGATCACCCCGTAGTGAAGTCCCAAAAGCTTAACAAACATTTGAACATTTTGATTGTTGCTCAGATCAAACAGGAAACAAGACTCCTTACTGGCGTGGATTGTACCTTCGATCAAAGATAAAACAAGGCCCATTTACATGGCGGGAAAGCACCCTATTTATAATAGTTGAACAATGACTCTGAAAATTACGTACTGTTAATTATGTACATTACATTAATTATAATGGAAAAGTAAACAAATACATACAACTGGCTATAGTAAATAATACTGGGTAAATTGATGTAGTGTCCGTTACATTAATAGCGTTTCATATCCAAATATAATTTAATAGGGTTGTCAACAATACATTTGGAATAAACGGTAATATACGGAAAGTAATTAAGCTATAAATTTCCTAACATTAATTGTGAAACATAATAGTATCTAATAGCTAGCACATATAATTTAATTAGTCTCATTAGAAATACTAATTAGCCTAATTTATGACCTACAACAATACGCCTCTGGCATGAAGTAATTAATATTTGATAATTAAACAAAGCTCTACGACGTTAAATAAGAGAATAAAACTTCGGTTTTTTTTTTTTTTTGTTTTTTTTTTAATTTTATGGGACTCAACTGCTTGGTCATTAGGCTATAGGTTACAAACTACTTAAACTAAGACATTATTGATAGATCTGAAGCATTGAATTAAAATTTGTGGTGCGGCCGGGAAACGAACCCGGACCACCATGCTTACTAGGCGGACGTCTTAACCGTCTTTTTTTTTGTGCTCTATGGGTAGTTCTGTTCGTTGCGGACGCTGATCGTGTTTGTTCGTTTTTGTTAGACTTTCTGGCTCAGTTTTTTTTTTTTATTTTTTTTTTTTATTACAGAGGACGTTCAGCCCTCTGACCGGGCGCGCTGAGCCACGGCGCCCGGCTAACCGTTAGACTACCACACCACTAACGATTAAGGCGCCTTGGAATAGTCTATGTACGATTTCCCTCCACAACACAAACTTTAATTCAGCTTCTTTGTTCCAAAGATAATTGCCACTACTGCCAAGGCTCTCCATGCAGCGGAATAGCACCTCAGCAATGGACATGGTGGAACAATCCTGTTACGGTGATATAAATATCAATTAATACAAATAAAGAATCCCAGAGACGGATTTACGTGTCAAATATGTCAAAGACATTATTGATAGATCTGAAGCACTGAATTAAAATTGGTGGTGCGGCCGGGAATCGAACCACACCACTAACCACTAACGATTAAGGCGCCTTGGAATAGACAATGTACGATTTCCCTCCACAACACAAACTTTAACCGTGGAGGTCCGGGTTCGATTCCCGGCCGCACCACAAATTTTAATTCAATGCTTCAGATCTATCAATTATGTCTTTGACATATTTGAGACGTAAATCCGTCTCTGGGATTCTTTATTTGTATTAATTGATACTTAAACTAAGATAAACTACCCTAAAGGGAACAACCATGCCCGAGGGAGAACTCTAACCCCCGACAGCGAACAGCCGCGCGCACGGCAGCACGGCGCTTGAGCGCGCACAGCCATTCTGCGGCGGCGAACTTCAGTCAACCACGTTAGAAAAATAACTAACAAAAGTTTTGGAAAAGAAAATGATAATAATCACATCCATACCTATTATTAGGCAACACTGGTATCGGGAGGCTCAGTAATGCAAGCAGGTGGGAATAAATCCCATCGTGCTGCGTTACAACCTGTGGTACTTTCCAGTCTTTGGATACGGAAAGTTCCGTGAAGAGTAGTTGTTTTTGCAGTTGGATGCCCCCGTCAGACGTGGAAATTTAAAAGGTGTTGTGGGAGGAGAGCAGCGACTTCCACTTGGCGGCCCCCTGCGACGTCATCAGCCCACCGCCTGCTAGTGTGGGGTCGCATAATAAATTGCGGACGTTTCTGCAGCGACCTACTGAAAACCGGCTTTCGTGCGTCAGGGGTTTTTACCAAGCCTACAGCTGAGCAAACAAGACGTAGGGGAAGGTTCGCCGTACGGGCGGATGGAATGTTTTGCATGACTGGAGTCGTGTGACGGCGTCGGGTTTGTGTCTGGGTCAGGTCTGTTAGGGTCACAAGGACGTAGACACTCGCAACGTGTTTATAATTTCTTCGCGTAAAGGAGACCGACATGTCATAAAAGGGAGGATAAAGGCAATTATTGTTCCTTTCTGCACTTCTGGATTTGCAAACACGAAGAAGGACCGGACAAACGTCACATACCGGATGATAAAAAAGTCAGTATAAATTTGAAAACTTAATAAATAACGGAACAATGTAGATAGAGAGGTAAAAATTGACACACATGCTTGGAACGACATTTGGTTTTATTAGAACAAAAAAAAAAAAAAAAAAAAAATGCCAGACGCGAGAAAGACCTCTTGCGCGCGTCGTTTGGTGATGATCGTGTGTTCAGCCGCCACTTTCGTCATGCTTGGCCTCCCAGGTCCCCAGACCTCAGTCCGTGCGATTATTGGCCTTGGGGTTACCTGAAGTCGCAAGTGTATCGTGATCGACCGACCTGTCTAGGGATGCTGAAAGACAGCAGCCGACGCCAATGCCTCACCATAGCTCCGGAGATGCTTTATAGTGCTGTTCACAACATTATTCCTCGACTACAACTATTGTTGAGGACTGACGGTGAACATATTGAGCATTTCCTGTAAAGAACATCGTCTTTGTTTTGTCTTAATTTGTTATGCTAATTATTGCTTTTCTGATTCTGTCGGACATTTTTGAACCCTTTTTTTCCCGAATAAACCCCATGTCATTCCAAGCATGTGTGTCAATTTTCGCCTCTCTATCTACATTATTCCGTGATTTATTAAGTTTTCAAATTTATACTGACTTTTGATCAGCCGGTATTTGGAAAAACTACCCCAGGTAAAGTGAGGATGAAATCAGCATTGAGTGTTGCCACCATTGCTGGCTAAAACCACTGCTGCACGCCTAGTTATTGAATCAGAGACACAATGGACGTGTTGAGGTAGAGCAGTCACGGTACTTTCAAATATCGCCGAAATTGGTATGATGTAGCAACGGGTGGTGTGAACCGGTCCAGTTGGTCCATAATCATAGGGCAATAGCTGAGCAGATAAGCCAAGGCAGAAATAGAAGCCGTTGGGCGAAGAATCAGCCTTGAACGTATGGTCGCGCATTATCCTAATGAGGCCGTGGTACAGCTGCGATGGTTTGGGAGGAAGACAGGCTCAGACACTTCAGCGTTGTAACGCTGGCTGGTTAGTGCATTGGCAGTGCATACTAGGGGTGCGCAAGTGGAATCCAATATCAGTCCACAGTACAGTAGAACCTCTTAAACTCGATGCCCGGAAACTCGATAGGGCTGGTGAATTAATAATATATATATATATATATATATATATATATATATATATATATATATATATATATATATATATTTTTTTTTTTTTTTTTTTTTTACACCGTCCATAACGTAAAGCTTTCCATCAGTACATAGACCGCCCGAGAAAGCGCTAGAGAGTCATACTAGGTTAACTGGGTTTTCTAAGGTCGTTCAATGCACCCTTCACCTGTTGTTTGCGCACGTTAGGGGATTTCTGTGGCCACTTTCCTTATCTTGAGGCCGCGCGTTGACCTGGGATTCCCGGGCAGGTCATGAACTATCCTCGCTACATTGTCGTCACTGGGCGTTCAGTTTAGTGTTTGTTGAGACACAGTACTGGTCAGTTGCTTTTGTTCGAGAGTGATTGACAATTGTTTAAACGAGTTTTGTGCTGGAATATAGCGCGACAATATGGCGGAGAAGAAGAGGAAACAAGTGTCAATGTCAATGGAAGCAAAGTTTTGTGCCCTAAAAAGACTTGAGCGATGTGAGAGAGCGACTGGAGTGGAGATTCTGTTCCTCAGGCGACTCCGTGATCAAGCTGCAAGACGCCGCGTGGGGACAGAAAAGCAGTCTTCAATCACAGGGTTTTTCAAACGACTTCAGGAAGTTTTCTTTTACACTTTTCTTCTAGTGTTCGGAAAACTTCCCATAACTAACTGTGATGGACTTTTATAAGTAGCATAAACAACTTCAGTAATAATTGTAATGAACACTGCATTTTCAGATTCTACTAGGCCTTTTGTCTCAAACGTCTTTTTTGATTTGTTGATTATAAGTTATAAATGTTGGTATAAATATATAATTGTATATAATAAATCAATAAATGTACAATTTTAATACTCTAAATAAGCGTCTTTATTCAACTCCTAGTTATTTTTATTTAAGTTCCCTAAAACTCGACAACCTCAAAACTCGACAACCTGTAAGTCCACATTGTGTCGAGTTTGAGAGGTTCTACTGTACCTTGAGCGGGACCAGAATGGCGATCCCCAAGGCTTCAGAATGTTCACACGTTCAAATGTTTGTAGACCAAAGAGCCCAAACCGCTGAGGTCGTCGGAGCATAGACCTTTAAACTAACTTATGCTCAGGACAAAACACACAGACACACACACACACACACACACACACACACACACACACACTCACACACGCCCGAGGGAGGCGGCCGCAACCGCGCAATCCGTTACATGATTTTTAGAAGAAAAGACACCATATATACAGGGTGAATCACCTAACAGTTGCATCGCAAATATTGAGGAAACGGAAAGTGCGATTGATGTGCGTTTTTCACAGAATGAATTGGTGGGCAGGGGCTAGTATTTTTAGCCAACAAACAGATTGCAATATTACTTAGAAAGTGTAATTTTTATGCAAACATACAGTTTTTTTTAAATTGTTGTTTCTATCATGCATTAGAATTTTTGACACCATCTATGTAAAAAGAATTTTCAATGACATTTTATCACGTTTAGTTTGGCAGCTACAACCGTTCAAAGTTTCGGGGGCGGAGCCTGCGATAGCGTAGCTAACTGGCCGATTGACTAGCCCCTGGGGCACGGCCCACTGTCTCCTGACCACCATGGCCGCTTGGAGGTGAAAAAATGGGTGAATTCTTAGACCACATCAACAGCATCCATGACAAAATCAATTTCACGATGAAGGTAGAGAATGGTGCCCTGCCGTTCCTTGACATACTTGTCAGGCACAAAACAAATGGATGCCTTAGCCATAGTGTCTACCGGAAACCCATCCACACAGACCTGTATCTGCACGCCACGAGCCACCACCACACATCGCAAAAACGATCTTCTCTAAGGACGCTGGTGCACAGAGCAGAAGTAGTCTCGGACAATGAACATCTGCATAAGGAACTGAGCCACTTACGGAAAGTATTTAAGAAAAATGGCTACAGCAACCGCTACAGCAACCTGCCAGGCACTTAAATGTGATTTGCAGAGTATGTATGTAGATGTAGATAACAGAAGCCCTCCATCCGAAGACACGCAAGCAGGAGACCGTCGAGGAGGAGACAAAGAGGCTTGCATTTTTGCCGTTTTGTGGCTCGGTAACGGCAAAGATTCGCCGGCTTCTTAAGAGACACGAGATGGACACGGTCTTCAGGCCTCCTACAAAATTGCGACAGATCATGAGACCTCTGAAAGATGATCTAAACCTTAGAACGCCAGGTGTGTACAAGATACCGTGTGGGTGTGGACAGTTCTACTTCGGACAGACAGTGCGCAATATTGAACAGCGCTGTGTTGAACATCCCGAGAAATCAGCAATTGGGGATCACGCTCTAGAAAACAAACATCACATTGCGTTCTCGGATACATCAGTCATTACCAGAACAAATACCTTCTGGAATAGCGTAATAAAAGAGACTATCGAAATAAAAATATCTGAAAACTCTCTTAATAGAGACGGCGGCTTTCAGCTGAGCACAGCTTGGGACCCGGCCATCGGACGGTTGAAGCGGGCGCGGCAGGTACGCGGCCAAAACATGGCCATATATGGCGATGCGGCTGAGCACCAGTGACGTCACAGGAAGCCGCGTAGGTACATAAGGACGGCAGCAGCAGTGATAAGACAGTCACCACTTGACAATGGCCGAGGAGATTTCGGCCGAAAGCTCGTGGATATTTAACAACTTGACAAGGCTGGAAGCCCGAGTGTATTTTATCAGTAACTAAGATGGTTGCAAAAAGCACAAAGGAAGAGTATAGCAATATTGCGAAGTAGTAGAAAAATATGAAAAGGTCTTTGAATCGGAAAAACACGGTAATTTTAATAATGTATAGGATAATCTTGAAAATACTATTGAAACAATCATAAAATTATAGTCTCTACATGTGCATTGAAAAAAAATGCAATCAGTAATTAAATTTCTAAAAACCAACTATGATTAATATTGTCAGGTTGCAAACTTCAGGTGGTCCGAAATTCGAAAGCTGGTCATTAATAGAGCACAACACTTTACACTTATAAGGGGATCACCAAGTATGGTTCCAACGGATTTTGATGGGTCGCAGGTATGTTGTGAGGGAATTCTTCCAGACCATCAACCTAAAAGGGTTTACTGCAATGGGCCTTGATTTCTAAGAAAATCGAGATCAAATTCGGAGCAAATTACCACGCGTAACGTGTCTACTTATACATGACGGTTATCTATCACTGAGACAGCGTGGTGTACTCGGTGAGGTGCTAGGCTCCCATGCAGGAGATCCAGGTTCGATACCTAGCGGCAGGACAATTTTTAAAAATTGTAATTGCTACTTTTTATATTAAAAAAATTAAAAAATAATTAAGCAAAGAAAAAGATATAAAGAAAGAAAAAAAAATAATGGAAAGCTAAACGATTAAAAAAATAACCAAGAAAATAAAAATTCGTCCCTTTCGGGTAATTTATTTTTCACTTTTCTTCATTTATTGTGCATAATTATATGTCTTTATACCCACTCCTATGTTACAGCTTGAGTAAACAGGATAATAGCAAATAACACAGTAGCAACTGATTATTTTATTTATTGCGCAGTGTTATTTACTCACTGTCGCACTCGTCACTACCTTAAACACCTGTACAAAATTCTGGGTGATAATTGTCATAGAAGCACCGAAACGGGTCGTCAATTAATTGCGACGCAAACCAGGCATATTTAATCATGGGAACGAAGACTGGTGCGCTGAACTAATGCAACAGTAATGAATGTATTCGAATCGAGTCTTCTTGTGAAGCGATTTCGCGATTAGCTGATAATAATTCATTATTTTCGTTTCTCTTTCTTTATTTTTCTTTGCTTAATTATTTTTTAATTTTTCTTAAATATAAAAAGTAGCAATTACAATTTTTAAAAATTGTCTTTCCGCTAGGTATCGAACCCGGGTCTCCTGCCTGGAAGCCTAGCACCTTGCCGATAACACCACACTGTCTGGCTGAACGGTAACCGCCATGTATAAGTAGACACGTTAAGCGTGGTAATTTGCTGCGACATTGGTTTCTATTTTCTTAGAAATCAAGGCCCATTGGAACAAATCCTTTTAGCTTGATGATCTGGAGGAATTCCCTCACAACATACCTACGACCCATCGAAATTCCTTGGTACCGTACTTGGCGTTCCCCTTGTTAGTACATACTCACTCCTGCTTGGTGTGCTCCACTATTTATACATAGAAAGAATTTTCTGGAACTTAGAAGTACATCAAACATAATAAACATGTAGAACATTCTAGAAATACTAAACACAAAGAAAAATTTCTTTCTGGCCGTGGTGAGATCTGAACGGGGGTTCACAGACACAGCGATTTGCGACACTAACCACTGCACCACGCGTTCCAACGGAAGAATCACGGCATTGCTCCCCTCCATGAAGAACAGTGTCCCACTGTTAGGTTCCCTTTGCAGCCAGATGCAGTGTCCTGAATCTTGTCATGGGTCCTCTGTGTGGCAATTCCGGAGAATCCTTCCATTCTGCCTGCACGCCTTTTACATCTACATCTACAAGGGGTACTCTGCAAATGACATTTAAGTGCCTGGCAGAGGGTTCATCGAACCACCATTATACTATTTATCCCCCATTCCATTCTCGAATAGCGCGCGGATAGAAAGAACACCCGAATCTCTCCGTTCGAGCTCTGCTTTCTCGTATTTTATTCTGATGATCATTTGTACCTATGTAAGTTGGAGTCAACAATATATTTTCGCATTCGGAGGAGAATGTTGGCGATTGGAGTTTCGTAAGTAGCCCGCGCCGCAGCGATAAGCGCCGTTGTTATAATGATTCCCATCTCAGATCCTGTATCATTTCCCATAACGCTGTCTCCCCTGTGACAATACGAAACGAGCTGCCCTTCTTTTGACTCTTTCGATGTCCTCCGTAAAACCCACCTGATAAGGACCCCACACTGGGCAGAAATACTCCAAAAATGGATGGACAAGCGCAGTGTATGCAGTTTCTTTAGTAGTTCTGTTGCATCTTTTAATGGTTCTGCCAGTAAAACGCAGTCTCTGGTTCGCCTTTCCCACGACATTGTCTACGTGTTCTTTCCAATTTAAGTCTGAATTAATAGTAATTCCTAGGTATTTTGTGGAGTTCACGGCCTTCACGATTGATTTATCTTGTAAACAAAGTTTAACGGATTTCTTTTCGTACTCATGTGGACGAATTCACACTTCTTATTATTTAGAGTCAATTGCCAATTTTTACACCATAGTGATATCTTATTCAGATCGTTCTGCCGTTGGTATTGTTCTTCAGATGATTTTACTAGGCGGTAAATGACGGCGTCATTTGCAAACGGTGCCGATGACCGGCGCCAGACCCTCCTGTCGCTGCTTCATCATTACCATAACGGCCTTCAGTCGCCCTTCAGTGTCCTTGAAGAAGTGTCCATTTCTGTCTGTTTGTTCTTTGGGATTATTGCACGGCTTCATACGGAGGTCGTGCACAACTTCTCTTCGTATTTGTCGTTTTTAGGACGGCTCATAATTCACGACTTCGTATGTGACGTCTGACAGGCGGCGTATGACACAATACGGACCAAAGTCCTGTGTCCAGTGTCCGTATGCGAGCCATCTGTCTTGCTTCTTCGACCCTCGTGATGAGCTGTTCCACATAGTCATCGTGATTATCGTCCGGTTGGAACGGAAACAGCGTATCCGTTGTCGTCTCAGCCTCACGACCATAGAGCAGGAAAAACGGCGTGAAGCCTTTGGTGTCGTGCTGTATATATCACGACTGCCGCGGCGGAGCGGCCGAGCAAATTGTGGCGCTATGCTTCGATGTGCGAGGCCGTTCCCCGTCGGGGGTTCGTATCCCCCCTCGGGCATGGTTTTGTGTCGTCTTTAGAATAAGGTACTTCATAAGTAGTTTGTAAGTTTAGAGACTGATGACCACGCAGTTAAGTCCCTTAAGCTTTACAAACATTTGAACAGTATTGTAACCCAATCCTTATGCTCGACAGCATATCTGCTAACGACAGCTTATCTGCTAATGTGTTGTTAAAACGTTCCGTAAGACCATTTGTCTGTGGACAATGTCGCAACGTGACATTTGATATCACCACACGTGGTGCACCATGCTTCAAAATAATGTCTTCTACTAGGAATTTTGCGATCTCTGGAGCTTCTGCAGTTCATACGGGTTTGGTGACAGTGTAGCGGGTAAGGTAGTCAGTGGAGACTATTATCCATCGGTTACCGGCTGTCGACTTCGGGAACCTATCTAAAAGGTCGATTCCAATCCGGTAGAATGGAGGTGCTGCAGGTGGAATTGGTACCAGATGACCTGGAGGTAATTGCGGCATATGCTTTTTTTGCTGGCACTCCTTACAGTGACTCACATAGTGCTTGACAGATCTGCAGAGATCTTGCCAGTAATACCTTCGTCTGATTCTGTCTAGGGTCTTCACGAATCCGAGATGGCCGGATATTGGAGCATCGTGGAAATAATTGAAAATAGCTGTCCGGTGATGAGCTGGAACAACCAGTAGTCATTTGGGGCTCAGTGGATCATAGTTGTTCTTATAGAATGTCGGTTCTCCTCTCTCCAAGCCCTCTATCGTTTTTAATAATGCTGGATCTTCCCTCTGTTCAGCTGTAATATCGCCTGACTCAGTGAGAGCTGAAATTTCATCTATGCCCTATGTGTTCGGCTAATGGATTCCTCTAAAGGCAGTCGGCGTCCTTGTGTTTGCTCACGTTTTTTTAATACCACTGTGACATCTTACTCTTGGAGTCTTAGTACTCATCTTGATAGTCGACCTGATGGATCCTTCAAATCGGTCAGATAAAATAAAGAATGGTGGTCTGCCACGACGATGAATGATTTGCTGAATAAATACGGCCGAAACTTGTTAATAGCCCAGATAACTGGGAGACATTCTTTATCGGTTGTAGAGTAGTTCATCTCGGACTTTCCGAGAACTCTTGGTGCATACTCTATCACATTTTCAGCGCCTTCCTGAATGTGCACAAGCACTGCACTAATACTGTAACAACTAGCGTCTGTGTGATGTTCGGTTTCCGCATTCTCGTCGTAAAAGGCTAGAACTGCTGCGGAAGTTAGAGCCTTCTTAAGTACTCGGAAAGCTCGTTCTTTCGTCTCATCCCAGTATAACTTGGCGACTCTCTGCAGAAGTTGGACGTGCCTTGTTACAAAAACCGTCTATTAAACGAAGATAGTGTGAGCACAGCCAGAGGAAACTTCTCACATCACGGATGTGCTGAGGAGTTGCAAATTCTACTACTGCCCTTACTTTATCTGGATCAGGACGGACACCATCTCCGTTCAGTAGGTGCCCCAGGATTTTTATGTCTTTAGCGACGAAGAGCGACTTACGTCTTTGGGTTGAGGCGGGTCCAGCTGTCTGAACACACTTCAACACAGTTAACAGACGCCTTAGATGTTCTACAAATGTTCTTGAGGAAACGACAATATCATCTAGATATCAAAGACATGTTGTCCATCATGCGTTTGAATGTGGCCGGGGCGGTGTCCTGACAAAAGCACCCATTGACAAAAGCACCCAGTGACATTAGCACCCAGTTCTGGTCGAGGGGCGGTCTGCTAATCTCCCCGTCTGGTCTCTGCCCGGCAGGTAGAAGAGCCGAGGGCTGTGAGGTCGCAGTGACACGGGCCGCGCTTTACGGCAATGCATGGCCGCAATAGCATTGCTGGCAATTTATAATGGAAGCGAGACTAAAGAAGAACCGAGACATATTCATAACATTTGTGACCTGGAAAAAGCCTTCGATAATGTAAGGTGCTGAATGATGTTCGTAATTCTGAGAAAAATCGGAGTAAGCTGTAGGGAAAGGAGGGTAATACATTGTTTGTATAAGAACCAAGTAGATACAATAAGCGTCGAAAATCAAGAACAAAGTTCTCAGATTAAAAAGAGGGTAAAAAAACATTGTGGACTGTCGCTATTACTGTTTAACTTGCGCAATGAAGACGTAATGTCGGAAATAAAGAAGAGGTTCAAGGCTGTTATAAAAGTTCTGGGTAAAAGGATATCAATGATAAGTTTTGCTGATGAATCCCAAATCCTTATCTACAACAAAATTGTTAAAGCTTTTATGGTTACTATTTCACTTACTGCCTGCTGGCGTCTGTCTTTTTCTTTATGTCGACGTTCGATAACTAGATGTTTCGCCCACACGGGCGGCTGGCATTGCCGAAATTTCATCTTCCAACAGCAGTGGAATCGAAACTTCAACAGTGTTACCACAATTAGACTCTGATATCGTGCTGTCGAAACTTCAGTTAAAACATCGGCGGAAAAATTCGAGACAGAAGACAAGAAATTTCAAGTACCTTTAACATGCAGATCTCCATTTCTGCTACGTACATGTTTTTGTAAACGTCATAGATGAATAGTCCTATTCCTTTTAAAAATACACACATGATTAAATAATAAATAATAGAAACAATGTTTAATTCTTCTCCACATCGACGGCTAAGAAAATATGCAGTGCGTAAGCAAAACGCAAGTTATTTCACACGTAATCCCAACTCAATCAGCACAATACATTGCGAAACGTCATTCCCAACTTCGATTTCATTCAAATCTGCCATTTCGCTGTGTATTCGTAGCCTAGACAAAGAACATATTGAGGCACATAAGTCACGTTTTATTACCAAATTACAAACACTCCGCCGATAACGTCATGTGTAAGTCGGGTTGTGTGAAAAAACAGGTAATTATTTCCATTTCGTTTGTGTTTCAAAATGTCTCTTACTTTCAGTTATTATGATACCGAAAAATAAAGTCATTTCAGTGCGCTAACCATAATATTTCTGAAAAAACAGCGATGTTACTTAACATCGATGTTTGTCCGTCTGAACATCGATGTATTTGAGAGAGATGTTGAATCCTTACTGATGACTCATAAAAAAGTTTTGTTGTTGTTTTCGCAGATGATTGGCTTGTCTTGAAACTGATCATAAATAAAAATTTGTGACTGCATCAGATAGACCATGTGCTGCCTACCGACTATTCGTAATAAACCTACTCCCATCACACTTTTATCCAGACTTTGGACTGGCTAAAATACAGAGGTAAATTGTCATTTAGATGTGTTTAAAATCAGTTATTTTATTTTATTTTTATTTGAATTTTTATTTTATTTTTATTCTTTTTTATAATTTTATAATTATTAACCTTTTTCCATGTTCTCTTGTCTAACAAGACACCTATTAAGTTACTTCATAGTGGCCACATGGCTTTCCCTTGTTAGTCGTTGATATCTCCATATCGAACCTATAAGCTCACAAAGACAGAAGGTGCACCAACCGAACACTACGATATTCATAATCGTACTGACAGTTAGCAGTCATCCGCTGTGGTGGACAAGGACCTCGGGAGTTGTGACTGCAGGCAGACTGCGTCGATAGAGCGTTTCCGGTGAGCGAGGACTTCCTGGTGTGAGGGTGGCACGGACTCAGGAGCGGTTTCGCTGCAGGTAGGTCGTGACGTAGTAAACAGGTAGCTTCCAGTCAAACTGGGTGCTAATGTCACAGATATTTTGTTGGGTGCAAATGTCACTGGGTGCAACTGTCACATATCCGGCCGGGGCATTTCAGTGTCCAAACGGCATCACCTTGAATTCATAGAGGTCGTCAGGTGTAATAAAAGCCGTCTTCTGCCTGTCAGCTTCGTCAGCCTCGATTTGCCAGTAACCTGTCTGCATGTCCAAGGTTGAGAAGTATGTAGCTCCTTTCAGGCAGTCTAAGGTGTCGTCAATGCGCAACAATGGTAGACATCCTTCTTAGTGATTTTGTTCAGCCGCCGATAGTCGACACAATAACGCCACGTGCCATTCTTCTTCTTTACGAGGACAACCGGAGACGACCAGGGACTATCTGAAGGTTGCAATATCTTTAATTTTTCCGGAATTATCCGTCTTTCAGTTGGCGACTCTCTGTACGAACGCTGGCTAATTGGTGGATGATCCCCAGTATCGATGCGGTGTTTTATCGTGGGTCGTTTCATCTGGCTCTTCTCCTGTCTGGCCTAGAATACAACTGAAAAATGGTGTAATATATTTAACACCTGCTGACGTTGTTCCTGGGTCGGACCGGACCCTATATGCGTTTCCATAGTAGTTTCCTCGTGTGCGTTGTTGACAGTAACAGCAGTGCACGAGACTTTGTAGATGACATTGAGCTCACCATCCTAGACTGATTCAGCTGTCCCAATACACATTCCTTTAGGAATGAGTTGCGATTGCTCGTGAAAATTAGTGAGGCAAAGATCTCCGCAAACACGTGTAATGCTTATGATAGCCGCTGGTGTGTAGATTTCCTTCATTATACTGATTAGCTTTTTACGATCGACAAGCACTTCACAGTTCAGCTGGTCATCTCGGCTGCCGACTGAAGAGTTCGTGTTACATGTACTCGATGGAACGGCTTCCTCAATTTGTAGCTCAGATTCAAATGTCCGTAAATCTATCGGACCAAACTTCGTGGTCATCAGTCCGTAGCTTACAAACTACTTAAACCTAGGTAAACTAACCTAAGGACAAACACACACACCCATGCCCCAAGGAGGACTCGAACCTCCACGGCGAGCAACCCCGCGCTCCGCAGCGATACGCTTTAGACCGCTCGGCTACTCCACCGCGTCTGTAGCTCAGATCTTCCATAGTCAATGACAGCCTGGGATGCCTGAAGAAAGTCCCATCCGAGGATGGCATTTTGTCTTCATTCCGTTAAAACGACAAATTCAAACGGCTACGTCCTGTTGTTGATAATTATTCTTGCACACATGTTCCTGCTGTCCGGACGTATTTTCCATTTGCGACCGTCAGTTGCTCTCGTATCACAGAACATTATCATCTTTAGTTTGGTGCGGTAGTCATTCGACAATACAAAGAAGAAAAATCACCTGAATCGACTAGTGGCCGGACAGATTGGCCGTCGATGATATGAGATTTCCCAATATCTTAGCGACTGTCGTCCATGGAGGATTTTCATCTGCGGGAGCGCAAGCACAGCGATCGGCGATGCTAACCACTACACCACGCGTGCTGTCGGAAGATCGCGACAATATTGTAAAATGGGGTGAAATAGTAAACAATGAAATTACGTTAAGGAAACTAATGTCAGGTGCGCAAGAAAGCTTAGAGGCGGGGACAAGAGCGGAAAAGGGGGAAGTGGAGGAAAGTTGGGGGGAAACGAGGGGTGGATGGCTAAGAATAAAATCAAGTGGGAGTGACGGAGTATATACAGAAAGTTCAGAGAAGGGCTGCTCGTTTTGTACTATCGCGACGTACGAGAGAGAGAGAGAGAGAGAGAGAAAGAGAGAGAGAATCACAGAAATTATGCACGAGTTGGGAAGGAAATCATTAAAAGAAATGTGTTGCTTGTTGCGGCAAGATTTATTTGCGAAATTTCTGTCACCAACTTTCTCTTCAGAATGCGTAACATATTTTGTTAATACCAACCTACATAGGGAGACATAATCATCATAATAAATTTAGAGAAATCAGATCGAATACGAAAAGAGTCAGGTGTTTTTTTTCTCGCGAGCTATTAGATAATGGAAAGGTAGATAATAAATATCATAAATAAAGTTCAATGAACCTTCTGCCGTGTAGTTAAATGTGATTAACGGAGTATTTATATAGATGTAGATGAAAATAACAAAATAATAGACCATCTGAAAATATATAGCTGCGGACCATCACCAACGTCTGTTCCTTTTGATAGGGAACAGATCAATTCATGGGCTAGCGAATTTTATTGCGTTCAGAAACCACTTCTTTTCATCATGAACATAACTTTCTGGCCTCTGAACTGGAATCCTGTGGATCAGACAAAAGAATCCCAGCGCTGCACAGATTAACGACGCGGGCCACTTAATGAGTTCGAATAAGAGCAAGAAATGACCGAGGCCGTCTAACCTGCCCTGCTATTATAAGTTGGCGTCCTTAAGAACGGTGACCTATCCAAGGCTCCCTCCTTTATTGCTCTTCTGTTCTCTTCGACGTAAGCAATACGTTTCAGCGTGTAAAAGCACAATGTTCGGAACCGCCAGCTTACCGCCAAGTAAGTTGGCAGTGTTGCTGTTAACGTCCACCATCCAAGTGTCACCGGGCGGACTGTGGCGCCTTGTCACGGTTGTCAAGGCCGCACCCCTCGGAGGTTCAAGTCCTCCCTCGGACGTGGGTCTCTGTGTTTTCCTTAGTATACGTTTGTTTAAGTAGTTTGTAAGTCTAGGATCGATGACGTAAGCAGTTTGGTGCGTTGGGTTTACAAATATTTATTTTATTTTCGTTGTCGTTTTCAATCCCAAAAGTGTTTTGGTGCAGCACTAAACACTTACACTTTGCAAGCCTCTTCGTCTCCAATTAATTATTGGCAATTCCTTTTGAATCCCGTGCGTGGACTTCTATATCAATTATAATCTCCACATTCTCTTCTTACAGGTCTCCATTTTCTTAACAAATTGGGATGTGTTATAAAAATACATGAAAGACTTAGGGATACTTAATTTTTTAACGACGGTAAAACATATCTAAGGAGTGAAAAGTTCCCTCTAAAATGGCGGCAAAAATTAAAGAAATACGACAACTTTAGTGAAGCGATTTTAATGATTTTAGCTATGAAAGTATCTTTTGATAAAAGACGACAATCGGTCTAGGTATATTGGAGAGGGAGTGAAAATTAGCGGGACAACCACCCCGAAAGAGAACAATTTTTTGCTCCAAAAATTATTTTTGACTTAATCAAAGTAGAATCTATTAAAACTTCAAAATGAATAATAAATAAGTAAGACGTATTATTACGATGCATTTTTGATATTTTAAGGGTAAACAAGCCTTATATTGTCTCGCTCGTTTGATACTGCCCATGAAATCCTAGCCGTGAGACCTCCACGCGCTATATAACGGGCAACGCTAACGCCGGGGGTTAAAGTCAATAAACAGTTTTAACACATCTTATTCTCTATTGTTTCAAAAGCAGATTTTACAATATTTCGAAAGTCTCTTCAAGAAATGCTTGACTTTTCGTCTACTTTGGCGGATCAGCCATATTGAATTTTGAGAATCTTAATTTGGATCGGATTCAGCGACTTTAAATACCGATTATGAGACAGATGAAACAATGAACATTTGAGAAATATATATTCATAAGGTGTTTAATGGGAGGTATGAAGCGAGCGTGACAGTATAAGGGTTGTTTACCCATAAAAAGGAAGGGTAATGAAGACACACACATACGACTGTCTCTGTGTGTATGTGTTTCTTCAGATCTCTCTCTCTCTCTCTCTCTCTCTGTCTGTCTGTGTGTGTGTGTATGTATGTGTGTGTGTGTGTGTGTGATTCTTCATTAGCCTTCCTTATGATGTTTTAATAGATAATATTTCGATTAAATTCAAACTATTTTTTGCGGCTAAAAACTGGTCTCTTTCGGGGTTGTTGAACCCCTAATTTTCAATAAACACTTAGACCTATATACATAGGCCAATTTTCGTGTTCTATCAAAAAATACTTTCATTACAAAGATCATTAAAATCGCTTCAATAATCTCTAAGTTACCGCAATTTTTCCATTTTAGCTGCCATTTTAAAGGGACCGTTTCACCTCTTATGTATGTTTTACAGTGGCTAAAAAAAAGGAACAAATAATAATACGTTTCCCTTCGTTTTTGACGTATTATAACATATCTAAATTTCAAGAAAAGTCCTAGAGCAGCTATAATTGTTAGTGTGAGGTGTGAAATTCGTCTTTTGAATTCATAATTTCTCTACTTGTGGCTCCAAGATTTCTAAACCTCAGTGACTCCTGTATTTAGATTCTCCGTATATCTGGAAGTAAAATTTATGTTCACACCTGTGGGTTGTGCCAAATACTGATAACTCAACTGTGCAAAAATTTTGATATCAGGGTAGTTTTCTTCTAAAGGAAACTTATAAAACTGAACAACACTTCTTTCCTGAAACTTTTCACTCACTCCATCATCAGCTTCAACATCAATGACTTCCATATGTAGTGCTGTCAGAACATCTTTCGCTTCACACGAAAAAATGCTGTTGATGTGAAAAACACCGAGTATCACCACGGTTCGGAATCCAGGTTAAACTGTAGGTCCCACTATAACTGGCTGGAGGAAGGCAGCGGCATACCACCTCCAAACAGGATCATGTCTAGTGAAGCAATGTGGTGTTCAAACCAATCTTTGGATTGTGTATCTTGAAGTTTTCCCGGCGTATTGATTGACCCATCATATTTCTGGCTTGCAGCCGTATCATGTTAACGTCTTCCAACGATATTTCGGCTGACAAACGTGCAGCCATGTTCAGGTAGAAGATGGCTGCACGTTTGTCAGCCGAAATATCGTTGGAAGACGTCAACATGATCCGGCTGCAAGCCCGAAATATGATGGATCAATCTTCGGATTGTTGGCCGGCCGCGGTGGCCGAGCGTTCTGCGGCGCGTCAGTCACGATCTGCACGGCCACTATGGTTGGGGGTTCGAATCCCCCCTCGGCCACGGATATTTGTACCGTCCTTAGTATAAGGTAGTTCATAAGTAGTTTGTAAGTTTAGGGACTGATGACCCCGTAGTTAAGTCCCATAAGCTATACAAACATTTTAACATTTGAATCGGATTGTTAACTGCTTTGCCTTTACCTCGAAGGACGTATCTACCGACCTGACACAAAATGATCACTAATGATGAAGGCAATGTACTATCAATGGCCGCGGCGGAGAGGCCGAGCCCATGCTCCGAAGCGTGAAGCCGTTCCCCGTCGGTGATTCGAATCCTCCCTCAGGCATGGATGTTTCTGCTGTCCTTAATATAAGGTAGTTCATAAGTAGTTTGTAAGTTTAGGGACTGATGACCCCGCAGTTAAGTCCCATAAGCTTAACAAACATTTGAACATTTACTACCAATGGTTTGGTTACACCACTAGAATCACTTATTGAATTTATTCTTTCAATAAAACCAGAATGTTTGCCACACACATTTCTGTCCTCATCAGTTGTGCCAAATGTCACCCAAAAACGAGGAACGTTATACTTTTTTAGCTAAAGTTAACTGTACCTCTTTAAACATGATGTACATACGTGGAAGGATATCAGGAATGAAGTTTTTCAGTGTCTCTCAGTTCAAGCTGATACGTCTAAAATAACAACAGAACTTGAGAAGTATCAGGGATGTCTCCGTCTGCGGCTACAGCTGATATTACATACGAAGCAATGTCTGAATATATACGCCACTGTATTTGCAGAAAGAGAAACCAATTTTCATTGCTCTCTTTTGTCAGGAAACAGTTCTACAGCTGCAATTAACTCTTCATGTAATCATTCTCAGTGAATGGTTTCCCTCGTTTAGTGGTTTCATGGCAAATCCTTAAACTTTCTTTTGTAACAGCTTCACTTTCGTGAACACTTTTCCTACAGACTCTTCGAATTTATGTTCAAGTACATTATCATGGAATTCATCAAACAGTGCGCTATGCTTTTTTTTAAATACTAACAACGAATGTCATATTCCTCGAGCACAGCAATAGCTGTTACTGCTTTCGCCTTGTCGTCCCTTGTTTGACTGAATATACTAATTTCAGCCGAAATATTACACAACTACTCTGAACAAAGAACACATATTCCCAACGAATAAATCTTGAAATAATAAAGATATAACAAAGCAAATAAGACGAACGTAGCCGAAAACACAACCAGGAACAAGATATCACAGTCAAAGACAGAGCGTTCCTAGTGTTCTCTCTAATTTATAAACAAATGGAGGCGATTTGGAACGTCCATTGAGTCCTGAAATACTCCAACCAATTCCTCACAGATTTAACGCAGCGAAAATCGAGCTCGGTAACAAAAAGCCTTCGCTCAAGTGTCAACCGGATTAAATACGTTCGTATTTGGGAGACCCCTGCTCTACACGAATGCATTCAGAAAAGAATTCCTAACGCTTACATTACTACTTGCTGTAAACAAATTTATTTCATAAACTTCTTCTCTTTGCAACTCTGTATTTTGTATCTTCTCTACTCCGGCCATCAAAAGTTATTTAATTCCTTTTATTGTTTCCAAATGTAATTCCCTCGTCTTCAGATGAATTATACTACATTCCATTAACCTAGTCGTTCATTTCTTAATGTTCATCTTATATCTTCCTTTTAAGACAGTTCTACTCCGTTCATTTGATCTTCCAGGTCCTCTGCTCTCTGCGACTTACATGCAGTGTCACCAGCAAAACACAAAGTTTTTAAATCTTTTCCATAAACTTTAATTTGCTTTCGTACTCATCTTTGCTCTCCTCCATAGCTTGTTCAATTTACAAATTGAGTTACGCTGCGGAAAACCTACAAAATCCAAACCATCCCATGTCTTTCATAACCTTAGATTCTTGTAATTGATTGGTTTCTGCACAAGATTTTTATAACATCTTGTTCCCTGTGTTTTGCCCTTCCTCCTTCACAATTTGAAAGAATGAATGAGGGGCGTTTGAAATGTCCGTGCAAAAATAAAAAATATTTTTCTACATAGTTTTCTTTTGGACTTATTCTCTTCGTCCAACGTTGTTCTAATTTGTTGATGCCTTCCGAATAACAGAAATGGTCCAAGTCTGCAAAATAGCTATTTGTTTCTGAAATCACCTCCTCGTTTGAATGAAATCTTCGTCCTGCCAGCCATTTCTACAAAATAGGGAATAAATAGTAGTCCGCCGGCCGCGGTGGCCGAGGGGACTGAGGCGCTTCAGTCACGGTCTACACGGCCACTACGGTCGGGGGTTCGAATCCCCCCTCGGGCATGGATATTTGTGCCGTCCTTAGTATAAGGTAGTTGGTAAGTAGTTTGTAAGTTTAGGGACTGATGACCCCGTAGTTAAGTCCCATAAGTTTAACAAACATTTGAACATTTTTTGAAATAGTAGTCCGAGGGAGACAAGTCTGGAGAATAGGGTGGATATGAAACGAGTTGGAATTCTATATCCAATACTTTTGCGACCACAACTGCTGAGGTGTGTGCCGGTGCAGTGTCGTGATAGAAAACTACTTTTTTGGGGCCAATCGCCGGCGTTTGTCTTGTATCTCGGTTTTCAAACAGTTCAATAACGATGAATAATATGCACCTGTAATATTTTTACCCTGTTCCAGATATTCAATGAGGATTACCCCTTGCGAATTTCTAAAGACCGTCGCCATAACCTTTCCGGCCGAAGGACCGGTCTTCGCCTTTTTCGGTGCAGATTCTTCCTTGGTAATCCATTGTTTAGATTGTTCTTTGGTCTTAGGTGTGTACTACTGTATCCATGTTTCATCCTCAGTGACGAAACGACGGATTCTTCCTGAACAGCTACAAATCTTCCTTGCAACACTTCACAAGATTCCGTTTTTGGTCAAGCGTGAGCAATCGCGGATAGGTTTCTCATGTCCAAATGTTTATGCAAAATATTAATTTCCCGTTCATCGACTACCTTGATTCACACGAATGTCAAACACAAAGAAATAGACCAATATGGCTAAAAACTGGGTGTGCGTTCTTTCCAAAGATGCTACTAACTAAACATGACATCGATACGCGCTGGTGGTGCCATCTCTCGGACTTGGGACGGACTTTTCAAACGCCCCTCGTATTCCCATGACCACTGTGCAAAGCTTTCTCTAGTCTAAAAAAGCTAGAATTTCAGATTTGCCTTTCCTTAATGTATCTCCTAAGATAAGTCGTAAAGCGAATATTGGTTCACGTGTTCCTGAATGTCTTCTAAATCCAAAATGATCTTCCCCGTGGTCAGCATCTACCAGTTTTTCCATTCTTCAGTAAATAATTCACATTAAACTTTTCCAACAATAACTTATTAAACTGATGGTTCTGTAATTTTAAATTTGTCTCTGCGGGCCAGCTTTGGAATTGGGATTACGTCACATGAACGTAGTTATACCTTTCTTCAACCTCTTTTAAGATAAGGTGTGGGGTCAGCATTGTCACAGTACTAAGAAAGAGGTCTGTGCCAGAAACGGATGCCGGACACTTGCCACGCCGGACTTTTGCCACGCCGGACACTTGCCACACCTGACCCTTCGCCAGGTAGTCGGATTAGCCGCCCCTCAGGCAAGGGACGCCCTTCCCCGTACTGCTACTGTTTTCTTCCAAACCTCCGTCTCCGATCTTACACGATACAGCCAATACGAAAGAAATATTTCTGTTCGACATCTCGCCGAAATGTACAACTTATTTTCAATATCCCGAAATCGAAATATTTAAAACTTTTGGGAAACGAAGGCAATACCGTCGGCTATGTCAGTGTGTAACTAGTTCTTCCAACCACAAATATGGATCCATTCTCCCTCCGTTTATACGGTAGCTTTCTTCCACACTTACTAATTGCGATAGAAACAGTCCATCGCCATGGAAGGAACATGAAAGGAACGATATAAAGATAATTAGAATGTTCACGTATCATTCAAGTTTGATCACTGCATTTGTACATATATTAATTGCTACAACTGCGTTAGAAAAAAGGAGGAAATAAGAACGATACACTTCATAAATTTACTCTTTTGCGGCGAAATATTAGTTAATAAAGTGAATTGGGAGAATGTTCAAATCAATGACAGAAAACACGTTTACAAAATATAGATAAGAGCGTCTATGACAGATCGCCCAAAGTCGACATACAAATTTGAAATACAGAAATGAACGAATATAGAATGCTATGCTATGCTATGTTGTTCTACATTGTTTAGCTGATTCGCAGAGGAAACACCTTAGTTTTTTCATGGAAATGCCATAATTCCTATGATCTGCACTACAAAAGAAACAAAAAGCACAATGTAATATGTTTACTAGCTCACAAGCGAAATTGAAGTCGATAGTTTCTGTCAGTTAGTGTGATCAGATGTTATAATCGACTACCGGAATAAATTAATAACTGCCGCGGTGGAGCAGTCAAGCGCATTGAGGCGCTATGCTGCGATGCGCGAGGCCGTTCCCCGTCGGGGGGGTTCGAATCCCTCATCGGGCATAGATGTTTGTGTCGTCTTTAGTATAAGGTAGCTCATAAGTAGTTTTTAAGGACTGATGACCCCGCAGTTAAGTCCCTTAAGCTTAACAAACATTTGAACATTTTAATTTACCGACCTCGGCACTCTCATGATGCAGCCGTTGAACAGTTCATAGAAAACTTGGGTCTCAACACAAATAGGTACACTACTCATACAGTAATAGTTGGCGGTGACTTAAATCTTCCATCCGTATGATGACAAAAATACACCTTCTGACAGCGTGGCAGATACAACTTCCGAACTTCTAAATGCTTTTTTAAATATTATTTTGAACACTTAGTTCACGAGCCCATTAAAATTGTAAATGGTTTCGGAAACGCACTTGAGCTCTTAGTCATAAATACTCCTGCCGGCCACGGTGGCCGAGAGTTCTGCGGCGCGTCAGTCACAGTCTGCACGGCCACTATGGTTGGGGGTTCGAATCCCCCCTCGGGCATGGATATTTGTGCCGTCCTTAGTATTAGTTCATAAGTAGTTTGTAAGTTTAGGGACTGATCACCCCGTAGTTAAGTCCCATAAGCTATACAAATATTTCAACATTTGAAATACTCCTGAGCATCACGACGGATACAGGGATAAGTGAACACAAAGTTGTAGCGAGCTCACATCTGTAACGAAGATATTCACCAACACTAAACGCTAAATACGTCTGTTAAGAAAAGATAAAAGAATTTAAAAATTCGGTTGACATCTTCCTGGGAGACAGTCTCCATTTTTTTCTAAATTAACTATGTAAGTGAAGACCATATGTGGCTTACATTCAAAGAAGTAGTATCAACAGCATTGCAGGGATTCCTACCAAATAAATTAGTAAGAGACTGAACTGGTGCCCCATGGTACATAAAACAGAACAGAAAGCTTTTGCAGAAAATTTAGACGATTTAAAAATCCCCAAGATTGCCGTTGTTTCACTGAAGCTCGAAATTTAGCGCCGCCGTCAATGCGACATTCGTTTAATATTTATCACAACGAAACTCTTTGTAGAAATTTGGCGGAAAATCCACAGAGATTCTGGTCCTATGTTATCTACAACAGCGAAAAAGCTAAATGAATGCCTTTATTGCGCGACAGGGACGGTAATGTTACTGAACACAGTGTCACTAAAGCGGAGTTGTTAAATGCAGTTTTCAGAAATTCTTTCATCAAATAAGACGAAGTAGATATTCCACAATTCGAAATGAGAACTGCTGCAAACACAACATAAAAGTAAATAGCCTTGGTGATGCAAAGCAAATCACCCTAACAAATAAGTGATGTTACAGACGAAATGATAAACTATGTTTTCAAAAGTTTCTAATGCATAAAAATACGTCTAATACATTTGTTTATGATATTCTTTTGTTATAATTATCTATGAATAGTAAGCTCCTTGCCTTGTTTCCATAGCTTTTACTGGCCTGATTGAAGATGATCAACAACATGGTGAGAAACTTTAATTTTTAAGCACTACATCTACATGTACTTCATGAGATCTGTCTACTGTAAAGTTATTTCTATCCTTGTCTAATTTTGGAGATATGGGAATTATTTCAACACTATAGCTGCCGAACTTGTCAATCTTAAGAGCAGATCTGTTTTAGGGTAGGTATTTTAGGTGCAATTCTAAAGTTCAGATTCTTTTTAAAACCTAAAGTTTATCTTATCAGTTTAACAAAAATGAAATTTGCAGGAGCTAATTGCGGGTCTAAAGATACAGGAATCTTTGACGGCATGGCCATAATATTAGAAGGTAGAAGAAAGTTATCTTAACGTGTCAACTGTAGGTGCTTTTACCTAAATAGGAAAGTGCAAATTGAAAAGCGGTAGATTTAACTATAAGTTCTGGTTGCAGGAGGATCTTTTAATGTATGTTTTATGTGAAACTTCCTGGCAGATTAAAATTGCGTGCCGGAACCGGGACTCGAACCTGGGACCTTTGCCTTTCGCGGGCAAGCGCACTACCGACTGTGCTATCCCGACACGACCCACGATGCCGCCCCACATCTTCACTTCCGCCAGTACCTCGCCTCCTACTTTCCAAACTTCACAGAAGCTCTCCTGCAAACACGCAAGACTAGCACTCCTGGAAGAAAGGATAAAGTGGAGACATGGCTTAGCCACAGCCTAAGGGATGTTTCCAGAATGAAACTTTCACTCTGCAGCGGAGTGTGCGCTGATATGAAACTTCCTGGCAGATTAAAATTGCGTGCCGGAACCGGGACTCGAACCTGGGACCTTTGCCGTTCGCGGGCAAGCGCACTACCGACTGTGCTATCCCGACACGACTCACGATGCCGCCCCACAACTTTACTTCCGCCAGTACCTCGCCTCCTACTTTCCAAACTTCACAGAAGCTCTCCTGCAAACACGCAAGACTAGCACTCCTGGAAGAAAGGATAAAGTGGAGACATGGCTTAGCCACAGCCTAAGGGATGTTTCCAGAATGAAACTTTCACTCTGCAGCGGAGTGTGCGCTGATATGAAACTTCCTGGCAGATTAAAATTGCGTGCCGGAACCGGGACTCGAACCTGGGACCTTTGCCGTTCGCGGGCAAGCGCACTACCGACTGTGCTATCCCGACACGACTCACGATGCCGCCTCACAACTTTACTTCCGCCAGTACCTCGCCTCCTACTTTCCAAACTTCACAGAAGCTCTCCTGCAAACACGCAAGACTAGCACTCCTGGAAGAAAGGATAAAGTGGAGACATGGCTTAGTCACAGCCTAAGGGATGTTTCCAGAATGAAACTTTCACTCTGCAGCGGAGTGTGCGCTGATATGAAACTTCCTGGCAGATTAAAATTGCGTGCCGGAACCGGGACTCGAACCTGGGACCTTTGCCGTTCGCGGGCAAGCGCACTACCGACTGTGCTATCCCGACACGACTCACGATGCCGCCTCACAACTTTACTTCCGCCAGTACCTCGCCTCCTACTTTCCAACTTCACAGAAGCTCTCCTGCAAACACGCAAGACTAGCACTCCTGGAAGAAAGGATAAAGTGGAGACATGGCTTAGCCACAGCCTAAGGGATGTTTCCAGAATGAAACTTTCACTCTGCAGCGGAGTGTGCGCTGATATGAAACTTCCTGGCAGATTAAAATTGCGTGCCGGAACCGGGACTCGAACCTGGGACCTTTGCCGTTCGCGGGCAAGCGCACTACCGACTGTGCTATCCCGACACGACTCACGATGCCGCCCCACAACTTTACTTCCGCCAGTACCTCGCCTCCTACTTTCCAAACTTCACAGAAGCTCTCCTGCAAACACGCAAGACTAGCACTCCTGGAAGAAAGGATAAAGTGGAGACATGGCTTAGCCACAGCCTAAGGGATGTTTCCAGAATGAAACTTTCACTCTGCAGCGGAGTGTGCGCTGATATGAAACTTCCTGGCAGATTAAAATTGCGTGCCGGAACCGGGACTCGAACCTGGGACCTTTGCTTTTCGCGGGCAAGCGCACTACCGACTGTGCTATCCCGACACGACTCACGATGCCGCCTCACAACTTTACTTCCGCCAGTACCTCGCCTCCTACTTTCCAAACTTCACAGAAGCTCTCCTGCAAACACGCAAGACTAGCACTCCTGGAAGAAAGGATAAAGTGGAGACATGGCTTAGCCACAGCCTAAGGGATGTTTCCAGAATGAAACTTTCACTCTGCAGCGGAGTGTGCGCTGATATGAAACTTCCTGGCAGATTAAAATTGCGTGCCGGAACCGGGACTCGAACCTGGGACCTTTGCCGTTCGCGGGCAAGCGCACTACCGACTGTGCTATCCCGACACGACTCACGATGCCGCCCCACAACTTTACTTCCGCCAGTACCTCGCCTCCTACTTTCCAAACTTCACAGAAGCTCTCCTGCAAACACGCAAGACTAGCACTCCTGGAAGAAAGGATAAAGTGGAGACATGGCTTAGCCACAGCCTAAGGGATGTTTCCAGAATGAAACTTTCACTCTGCAGCGGAGTGTGCGCTGATATGAAACTTCCTGGCAGATTAAAATTGCGTGCCGGAACCGGGACTCGAACCTTGGACCTTTGCCGTTCGCGGGCAAGCGCACTACCGACTGTGCTATCCCGACACGACTCACGATGCCGCCTCACAACTTTACTTCCGCCAGTACCTCGCCTCCTACTTTCCAAACTTCACAGAAGCTCTCCTGCAAAGACGCAATACTAGCACTCCTGGAAGAAAGGATATGGTGGAGACACGGCTTAGCCACGGCTTAGCCACCATATCCTTTCTTCCAGGAGTGCTAGTCTTGCGTGTTTGCAGGAGAGCTTCTGTGAAGTTTGGAAAGTAGGAGGCGAGGTACTGGCGGAAGTAAAGTTGTGAGGCGGCATCGTGAGTCGTGTCGGGATAGCACAGTCGGTAGTGCGCTTGCCCGCGAACGGCAAAGGTCCCAGGTTCGAGTCCCGGTTCCGGCACGCAATTTTAATCTGCCAGGAAGTTTCATATCAGCGCACACTCCGCTGCAGAGTGAAAGTTTCATTCTGGAAACATCCCTTAGGCTGTGGCTAAGCCATGTCTCCACTTTATCCTTTCTTCCAGGAGTGCTAGTCTTGCGTGTTTGCAGGAGAGCTTCTGTGAAGTTTGGAAAGTAGGAGGCGAGGTACTGGCGGAAGTAAAGTTGTGGGGCGGCATCGTGAGTCGTGTCGGGATAGCACAGTCGGTAGTGCGCTTGCCCGCGAACGGCAAAGGTCCCAGGTTCGAGTCCCGGTTCCGGCACGCAATTTTAATCTGCCAGGAAGTTTCATATCAGCGCACACTCCGCTGCAGAGTGAAGTTTCATTCTATGTTTAATGTATTTGCTTCGTTGAGTCACATTTCACCGCGTATTGATTAAACGCTAGTGAACAGAACTGTGAGCAGCTAGCTTCATCATTACGTTATTTAAGGATACTGAGGTCTGATACACTCTTTTTATTTTTACAATTAATAAAGGTCGCATCGTTAGGTGGTCCTCACAGGTGTTCTCTACGTTCAAGACGTATCTGTTCTTCGAAAGCAGCTTTCCTTGCAATGTTCCTGTTTTCGGAGTACGCACATCCACACCTTATTTTCGCGTAATCATTGTAGTGGGCAAAAGGCCTGCCCTTGGCCGTTGTAATAACTTCCATACTGACGATCGTACTACGAAATGCGGAAGCGACCAGGGTGTATATGTTGGGACACCGTCCACGGAGGTCTCGGGCCGGGTTGGAGGGGGGCGGTGAGGGGGAGTAGGAGGAGGAGACAGGGGCAGCCGACCTTTCGGAGCAGGTAAAAAGTGTGGCAAATGCCCGGCGTGGCAAGTGTCCGGCGTGGCAAGTGTCCGGACACCCCACAAACGGATCCAGAAACAACATACTGCGGAAACTGACAGGTTGGTCGTGGGAAGCTCAGTCACATGTTTTGCACGCCACCGAACTAAAAAAATGTTGGCCTTGTACCGCATGAAGACCTACATTTAGTAGACGCTGTGATAGGGTAGAAACATACTTCTTTCATTCCATACAGGCATTCGGTACTGAATTACACATTCGACTGCTAGTCAGGGTGAAAACATTACATAGCTCCTCGGAACTGTGACTGATTAGAAGAACAGCAAAAGCAGCACCACGCCTTTCCACCCACCTTCAAAAAATGTTCGAATGTTTGTATAGCTTATGGGACTTAACTATGGGGTCATCAGTCCCTAAACTTACAAACTACTTATGAACTAGCTAATACTAAGGACAGCACTAATATCCATGCCCGAGGAGAGATTCGAACCCTCGATCGTAGTGGCCGTGCAGACCGTGACTGGAGCGCCTCAGTCCCCTCGGCCACTGCGGCCGGCCACCGGACTAACGCTCAGCATCTCAGCAGCAGAATATGCGGCGCCAGTGTGGAGAAGCTCGGCGCACGCTAAAGAAGTTGACATCGCTGTGAATGAAACAGTACTTATCGCTATATGATGCCTCAAGCTAACTCCCACAGCCACGATTTATCATATCATAGACATAGCACCACCCGCTGTTCGAAGGTAGGTCTTCGCCGAGATGGAAATATCAAAACTAAAGAACGATCATCGACACCATTTGCACCGCATACAAGGGGTTCGGTTGAAGTCCCGCAGCCTCATGGGAGTAGCCGAGCGGTCTGGAGCGGCACGTTACCGATCGCGCGGCCTCCCGCGTCAGAGGTTCGAATCCTCCCTCGGGCATGGATGTGTGTGTTGTCCTGACTTTAAATAGTTTGTAAGTGTAGGGACTGATGACCAACGTAGTTTGGTGCCATAGAATTACAAACATTTGAACATTTTAAATGTCCCGCAAGAGTTTCATTTGCACAACTGAAGAGCTCGTAACCAAGCCCAGCATAAGGCGTATATCTTTGTGGAAAGAAACGGTGCCACACTCCGTGATGGACCTCTGCCGAATTTGAACTTCCATTTCCAACGTAGAAGACATTAAACCTACTGTGCACAGGAGTAATTTTTTTTTAATGTTTGTAGAACTTATGGGACTTAACTTCGTGCTCATCAGTCCCTAAGCTTACAAACTACTTATGAACTAGCTAAGACTAAGGACGGCACAAATATCCATGCCCGAGGGGGGATTCGAACCCCCGACCGTAGTGGCCGTGCAGACCGTGACTGTAGCGCCTCAGTCCCCTCGGTCACTGCGGCCGGCTGCACAGGAGTAATCAGAAGCATATCAGCCCTATTGAAATGGGGATACAGTGATGATAACAGTTGTGAATGCGGGGCAGTACAGTATTTTAACCATCTCTTGAGTTGTCCAAACATGTCAATAACATGTACTATGGACTATAATCTTAAAGTAAACGGCAAAGCAACCTAGCCGGCCGCGGTGGCCGAGGAGACTAAGGCGCTCCAGTCACGGTCTGCACGGCCACTACGGTCGGGGGGTTCGAATCCCCCCTCGGGCATGGATATTTGTGCCGTCCTAGTTCGTAAGTAGTTCATAAGTAGTTTGTAAGTTTAGGGACTGATGACCCCGTAGTTAAGTCCCATAGACTTTACAAACATTTTTTTTTAAAGCAACCTATGTTGCTGATTACTGGAAAGGGAGGATACAATTGGTGTAACCAGACACGGAATAAGTATGTTCAGGTGTCATCATCATCAAATCGGCAATAGAGGACCCTGTAGATCATGCGCCGACTTCACAATGCTCCTCCATAGATGACGATTTTGTGCACTTCGCATCCAGTTGTCATGGACTCGTAGCTGACGCAGATCTTTTTGTAGTTTATCCTCCCATCGCTTTCTGCGTCTTTCCGGCGGAAACTCACTCTTTCAAATTCCTAAGGTAGCAGGAATAAAATCCTCGGAGGGAAGAGTTACATGCTACTTGTAGTACAAAAACGCAGTTATAAGAGTCGAAGGCATTAATGGTGCAATCTCTCTCGGTTTTTCCTTCCATCACATTATACATTTTGTTCTGTGAAGGTTAAAACAAATTACCAGTGAAGCGTGTGATTTCTCATTGTTCTAAAGAGGCTAATTCGATGGTGAGCAGCGAGTGGGTGATGAAAACGACTGCACTGCGTAACGTTCCACTACCGAGCACATACAAAACAAAAACATTATTGGCGAAGAGGGAAAGTGGGCGAGACTCGTAGTTAACTGAGAACAGCCGCCGAGCATTAAGAACAATTATGGCCACGTAACACAAAACTACCGTGGCGAAATCGACGGAGAACCTCATCACTCATTTGAGAAATACTGTTTAGTAAAAGCAGTACCGCTAGAGCTTAACATTCACGGTAGGCTGCAGTTGTTAAACCTTTAAAAACGGAAGCCACCGCAAAGCTGCGTACGAGATGGTGCCATGATCATAAACCCTGGTCACTTGATTAATGGAAGTGTCTGGTATAATACGATGAATTGTAGTCGACATTGCTTACTATAAACAACTGACTTTATTTATCGGAAATTTCAAAAGAAGTCTGCGATAAGGCTTGCCCGCTTCCTTCACTCAAGCATCGAAGACGGTCCATCAAGATATGGGTACATACGAGGGTGGTTTGATGAGTTTGGTAAAAATAGAATAAGATTGTTTTAAAGGCGAAAACTCACTTTATATAGTCACCTTGCAAGACTATACTCTTGGTCCAGCGAGTTTTCAATTTTTTCAACCCATCGGTAAAGTATGTCAAACTCTGCGAAATAGTCTGTCACTGCGGTGAACACTTCAAAATTCGATGAAAATTTCTTCCTACCAAGCCAAATTTTCAATGGGAATTAGAAGAAGTCACTCGGAGCCATTTCTGGTGAATAGGGTGGGTGAGAAACCGATTCGAATCCCAAGTCGTGCACTTCTGCCATTGCGATAGCTTCTGTGTGGGATGAAGCATTGTTCCGAAGAGACAGAACTTTTTTCCGTGCTAATCTTGGACGTTTTTCAATTAGTTACTGTTTCAAACGATCCAGGAGAGCAGAATAATAGCGGCCAGTTATGGATCTGACTTTTTTCCGAACAATCTACCGGGATTATACCCTGAGGATCCTAAAACACAGTGGCCATCACCTTCTCAGCTGACAAAACGGTGTGTGGTGTGCTCGTGTGGAAAACCAGCTCCGTCTTAAACGCCGCAAGTAATTTGTACAAAACTGTTTCCGATGCTAAATCATTTTTATATGCTGCAAGCATTTGTGGATATTACTTCAGGTAGCGTAGTCCTCGGGGTATTTGTTGACATATTCTGCCTTCTTATATTGTTTATGTACTACATAACCTAGAAATCGTTGCGTCTAGTGTTTTGAACTTCTTGCCGTGCTATTCGCCGTTTCACCCATCACAAGTGGGAGAAATGGTGAACTCGGACAGGGGTGATACGGTGAAGGACTTTTCTTTTGTGTAAAGCGTAAAGTTTTATTTAGATACATCCCAACCAGATTTTTTGACAAGTCATGAAATTTTTGGGTTGCCTATCCCATAGTTATATTCTGTTTTATCCGAAGTCTCAATAAAATCGTTTAACTAAAAAATTAGTTTTTGTATATTTTTTTGCGAGTACAATTTTGTTTGTCAGTGAATGTTCTAAAGGTAAAGATGCCTACATTTTATAAAAGTCAAAAAGGATCCAGCCGTGCTGATTGGACAGAGGAGCAACTTAACGATGCCGTAGAAGAAGTGCAAAATGGAATGAGTCTGAATAATGCACCAAAGGAGTTTCACGTTCCATGGTCAACGCTGAAGAGACGAATAGCAAACGAGTGCTTTATGAAAAAACCTTCGGGTGAGCCGCCTGTACGAACACAAGAATGTGAGAAAAGTAGGTAAACTATATAATAAAATTACAAAAATTTCGATTTGCAATGGCAAGAAATCATACCATTTAATCCTGATATCATACCCGAATACGCCGGCTGCGGTGGCCGAGGGGGCTGAGGCGCTCCAGTCACGATCTGCACGGCCACTACGGTCGGGGGTTCGAATCCCCCCCGGGCATGGATATTTGTGCCGTCTTTAGTATAAGGTAGTTCATAAGTAGTTTGTAAGCTTAGGGACTGATGACCACGTAGTTAAATCCCATAAGCTGTACAAACATTTGAACATTTTGAACATCCCCAAATACGCTAACATCAGCTTCAGATCAACATCAGGAAGACAACGAACGACATGAAAACAGACCTACTTTACCTCGACCAAGGAGATACATAATCCCTCGGAAGAAGCAACTGCAGAAGTAGATAACGATCAGGTTCAAAATGTGTAAGCGTTTGTTAAGCTTAAGGGACTTAACTGCGGGTTCATCAGTCCCTAAACTTACAAACTACTTATTCTAAAGACGACACAAACATCCATGCCCGAGGGAGGATTCGAACCCCCATCCGTAGCGGCCGTGTAGACTGTGACTGGCGCACCGCAGACCGCTCGGCCACTGCGGCCGGCTAACGTTCAGGGACATGAACACATACAAGCTTGACCACAACTAGGCTGTTCGCAACGGGCAGAAAATCCAAGGAAAACATGCAGTCTTCATCAGAAGCAACATATATGACCTCGACAGTGGCAACAGAAGAAAAATAACCCTTGGTAAGCTCTTGGACCATATTTCGCCGATACCTATCCTAGATGAAGTTGCATCTGCAAGGAAGAAGTCCATAGCTTCAGCTGAGGTTTTGACTTCTCCAGAAAACATCGACAATCTGCGAAACAGAAAACGACAAAATGAGTCAGAGAAAAATAGAGCAAATGCTAAAAAGGAAACCAAAGGAGAAGCCGTAACCAAAGGAAAAATCGTAACCAAAGAGACTACCAAAGGAATTATAAAAAAGAAGCAGCCTAAGAAATGAAAAGCGTCTACCACTGACATCGACTCGTCGCTGGATATCCAATTGAAAGACGATGATGACGACGCGGATGATGAGGAGTGTTCTGTAGTGTGCGGTGAACTGTACAGGTGCACTAAAATGTGTATGGATCAAACGTATTAGCTGCCAACGTTGGCTGCATGAAGACTGTTCAAAGTATGAATCTATGTGTGGCAAAAACATGGGAAATAAGTTCACCATTTCACTCAAAGGGCATTCGCCATTTCACCCATATACATGCGTGGTGAAATTGATGTAAATAAGTATTGGTTTTTTAACTTTTTAGTGTCTTAAAGAGGATGTGGTACTGTTAATTTGTTACTTATGTATTTTGTGAAAGGAGAGTGTTTTTGTTTTGTTTAAATCAACAATTTCTTGTCTTCTGCGAGGCTCAATTTTTTTGTTCACCATATCGCCCTGATTTACCCTAATTATTTAACGAATTGAAAAACTCTAAGAAGGAGTACTTTCCTTCCCCACAAAAAAGAATTTCCGCTAGTCGCGGCGGAGTGGTCGAGCGTTCTAAGGCACCTTGCTACGGTGCGCGCGGTTGCTCGACGTCGGAGGTTCGAGTCCTTCCACGGGCATGGATGTATGTGCTGTCCTTATCTTGATAGTTCAAGTAGTTTGTAAGCCAAGTAACCACAGCAGTTAAGTCCCCTAGATATAAAACTTGATTTTTCGCCTCTTTCTGCTATCCTTCACTCAATTTCAAAAAATAAATGGTCGCTGGTAAATAAAGATTATGCTTTAGTCCAGTTTAATCCTACGGAAATGATTTTTTGTTTTTTAATGTCGTTGAGGGTCAATAATAAAATAAGAGCACGGGATTGAATGGTCTTGGGCAACCAAGTGAAGCATATCAAAGCTTTCTTCATCGTTGGGGGTCACTCTTTTTTAAGAGTCACCTTCACTCGCGTTCTTGGACCTCGAGAGGCAAAGGTGGAACACAAAGCTTAGAGTAAAAATTACTTAAAACGTTCTTGAATATACCTTGGGGCGAAAATGCTCAGCACGTTCTGGAACAGGTTTCACTATTGCTACAATTGCTGTCTGTGTGTTAGTCAACTAAATAACACGCCATTATGTACTTAAAAGTGAGTTGAGAAGAGCCCCTTCTGCATCAATGAGGTTGCTGAAATCACTGTTTTCGTTTTAAGGCAACGCTTTTCAGGATGATTGGCCAACTGCAATGTGGGTGAAGACTGGTTACTTCCACTGCGGCGATGAAAGAAATAATGTCTACAATATCTATTCGTCGTATAGCATCTCGATATTTCTAATTAGGAACCGAGCGAAAAATTATTACTTTGTGAAGTAAATGTAGATTAATAAAAGGTTCATTAATGCGAATGTGCTTTTCGACAAGATTTGGCTATACGGTATTCACTTACATGTTATTACTTATCGATTAAGAACGCAAACCATACAATAAACATAATCAGTCATTTAAAATAACCGTCTCTTCTGTAAGCCCTACATTAAAATATTAGACATACGCAATCTCCAGTATTAATTTTTTTAATATATTGGAGATTTAAATAACATTTTAAGAGAATTTCATTTTTTTTTTTTTTATTAATTTACGAAACATGGTAATGTTCACCTTCTATTTACAGAGGAAAGTAAATTTGCTACTGGTATCAGTAACTTCCAATTGTCTGAATAACAAAACTGTACATTTCAAATAAAGAGACATCATCTTAGACAAAGTGACGGGTAATACTAGACATTGAATCTGCAGAAACATTTACTAACATTGGTCTCCTGCTTACAGAAAATCGAACACCTTCCAAATAAACCTTTCTGTTTAGATTACCTACTAACAATGTGAATTCATTAATAACTGCCCAGTGTACAAATACCAGTATATTTTGTATTCAGCGGTATGGAGTGTTCAATAATATGTTGCAAATAAATGCAGTTCGAATCATTCCTAAATTTTTCCGTCTTAGTTTGTGCTTGTACTTTTTGGAAATACCTCCTTTTATGAAAAAAATCAGCAGTAATTTCATTTAGAATTTCGTCAGCACGAGAGTACGTTGTAGTGTATGACTAATCATCCGAAAGTTATTGTGTTATTTAAGTTTTGGATACCATTCTATTATGTTTTTCGATTACGTCCGGTAATAGATGACAATATTTCATTACATATGAACTGTCTTCTTTCCTTTGACAACTAATTCTTTTGAGAAGAGTTAGAAACTATAAACACCAAATTGGCCTTAAAGCATTCCATCTTTCCAAATGACAGTCACGGGATATTTCAATTGCATTTATTTATTCACCACTATCTATTTACGAAAATTTATAATTGTAATCCCTAGTTACTGTTTTAATTTTTAAATGCTTTTTCATAAATGAGAATGGTGTATTTTATTGATCAACAGGGCGTATGATGTAACAAGACAACGTCCTCTGCATATCGTGAAAACTGTGATCTCTATAGTCATCACTGAGTGAAAACAAAGTCCCGAAATAAAAATATTATTTCAGATGAAGTCGCAGATTTGCAAGGTCCACTCCTAATTGTGATTCTTCTACGGAAGTAATTTGCACTCTGAACAAGAATATGGGCAACGTTGAACCACCAATAGCATACTAGTGAACAAAAGGTTAACATACAGTCATTTCTCACAGTAAATAAATAAATAAGTATTTGATTTACTCTCCTGGCCCATTTACTTCATTTTCCTCCTCCTATGCATTCACCTGGACTCAAGGGTGAAACCGGTAATGACAAACTACCTCGCATACTTAAGCCTTTAATGCATAGTGTAGTTGATCAGCTACAAACCTTATTTTTTCCATTATCTCTCAAACTGATCATCATTTTACCACAAATTCATTTGTAGCTACTTCTATACATAGTGTTACACATACAAGTAGCTCGTCCTAGAAATTATAAGTTGCTGAGTGCTAATGAATCAGTTAGACAACTGCATTGAGTTACTCCTAACATGTGCGTTTGTTTACTTTGTATTCCTCCTTTCCCCTGTGAAAGTAGTCAATCACATACGACTGTTGCATTATGAGTTACTTTATGGAAAGATTAGAGGCATAATAGTAACATTTACTGCATCGAGCACATCATGGAAGCACTTTATAGCTAACAGACTATGAACTTTTTGTTGCCAGTAGTGAATAATAATTTTAAAGACTTTTCTTCAATATTTCTCTTAGTATATGCGCACTATACATTAATCGTGGTAGTTTTTATAGCTTCAAATAAAAAGTCATGCATTAAAGGATTAACAAAATAGTGACTCATCACACTGTTTCCTTTTGCTCATCGTATTATTTGCGCAGAGTCTATGTTACTTGAATATTCTTCGCGCAATTTGATTACTGTATTGTCTTAGATTTATATCTTGGGTAGGAAGAGAGAATGTTTGTATCAGCAGAAGATAAATGAGCCGTAACGAAAAAGAAAACTGACGTTTACTATACCTGCAAAGTACGAGTCGTTAAAGTTACCTGGAACAATGATAACTGGAATATTCGACTGCAAAAAGTACACTAACCTTACAATATATATAGCGGCCTCGGACGCCCTTGAAGGTCTTACATTTTCAATTTTCGTTTAAAGCTTAATTTGATTTCAAATTCATTCCCAGTATTTCTCCGATAACGCTTTAACATTCATCTTACTAAGTCAGAGCGAAATTGCTT
Source organism: Locusta migratoria (assembly GCA_026315105.1). Lineage (NCBI taxonomy): Eukaryota > Metazoa > Arthropoda > Insecta > Orthoptera > Acrididae > Locusta > Locusta migratoria. Next base: position 748,324,427 of record CM048745.1, on the reverse strand, counting down.
TTCATGTTTATTTGTATAGTTGAAAATATTTGATGAAACACTATTGGAATGGAAGATAAATAGTATAATGGTGGTTCGATGAACCCTCTGCCAGGAACTTAAATGTGATTTGCAGAGTATCCCACGTAGACGTAGATGTATTAATGCATTTGCAGGTCTTCAGAAGCCCCATAATAGATACACTTGTTGTCTATTCTACAGGGTAAATCGAAACTCTTCTATTTAAAAAACTCCGCAGGAAATGGTAAGCCAGAATGTTATAGTGAGGTATGGGTGAGATGGTCTATCTTTTACGTGCACATGCAGAACATAGGCGCCATCTTGAAATCGGCCATCTTGAATCTAAGACAATTTTTTTTAATGGAAAGGGATCGTATGGTATGTCAGATAACACCAGCATTCTCTGACTAGTTCATTCCTGCAAACATATTTGACGTAGCAATTGTGCTTCAAAGTTAACAACACATTTTTGGAATTACATAATGGACTGTTCTCCGTAAAGAAGAGTCATTTAATGTAGCATGCCGTCCCTCTTGGTCAACACTCTTTTGAAGGTGCTGAATACAATCGTCGTGCACTCACAGTGAAAATTTCAGCAGAAATGCTGGCACTCGCTTCTTTAAAAATGTTCAAATGTTTGTTAACCTATTAGATGAAACTGCTACGGTCATCAGTCTCTAAACTCTTACAAGCAGTTGACAATATAACGCATGTTCTTTATATTTTGAATAAGTGCTATGTTACACGTTATGTTTAACCTCCGTTTTTAAAATAAATTTTAATGCGACCAGATGATGGTGGCATAGCCCATTTCGGTAAATTAAATAATCATATAGAGATCTTGGAGTTTTACTTTTGAAGATAATTCTACTTTGAATAGAACGTAGTAAATTGCTCTATAATAAATACAGTATTAGCGATAAGTAATCGAAAAGCATGAAGGCCGTTTTCATGAATCAGTTGATAACGAAATGGACAAGTTGTAGTAAATAATCGTTAATAAATTCGTACAAAAACCAATGTACTCGTCGTGCAAAGTTTATTTCTCAGTCAGAAATCTCGTTAACGTAGCATGTGTTCCAATAAAAAAATACAATACAAATTAATTCTATAAGATATAATACTGTACATTATTTTTTACAAGAAAGTAGTATCAACAGAAAGAAAATTACGTTCCTTGATTTTTGAGATCTTTCAAATTGTAGCGTTATGGCTTGGGGGAAAGGGGGGTCCCCGAATACGTTTTTCTTGAAGGGGGGTCGCATATTTAATAAAGTTTGGGAAAGATTGTTTTAAAGTAACAGTGGTGGCAGATTTCAATCAAATTGTGGGTAATAGATTGAATATTTTAATGTCTAATTAGGCTCGCGACCCTATGAATATCATTCAGTATGCCGAGCGCTCTATGGCGCGTTGCTACGGAGTACGCGGTTGGTCGCCATCGAAGGTTCGATTCCTCCCTCGGAAACTGGTGTGTGTGTGTGTGTGTGTGTGTGTGTGTTTTGTCCTTAGGTTAGTTTAAGTAGCTTGTCAGCCTATGGACTGATAACCCCAGCAGTTAAGTCCCTTAGATTCGCCATAATTTGAACATTTAGTAAACTGGGATAGATAGCTCACCGTAAACAGACTGGCTGAGCTTGGGACAGGCACGAAAAATAGACAATCACATTCACATAACTTGAACTTTCGGCCATGGCCGTCATCAAAAAAAGATACACACACATTCACAAATCACTCAGACCCTATCCACATACAACTTGTATGTCCGGTCATCGCTGGACATGGTGGTTTGTGTGTATAGGGTCTGAGTGATTGTGTGTATCTTTTTATGTTGTGTGCAGAGCTGGGCACCGTTAATCAAAAATTTAGCTCCGTTAATCATTAATCCGTTATGAAAGAAGTTAAGTTCGTTAAACGTTAAAGCGTTGCTTGACGTACAATTTAACGGAAGTTAACGTTAACTCGAAAAAGTACTGAGCATCCGCGAAAACTCGCCTTCAGTCTCCATATTTATGTATTTGCGGTTGTTGTATTATTGAATTGAGCAATTAAATAAAACGTATTACCCTACCTGATATAATAAAATGTTTTAGTTGGGCAACTTTAAGTAGGACTTGGAGTATAAATAAAAACTAGTGTTACTCGGAGACTCTATCCTCGCATTCGGCTGCGAGCGTAAAAAATGAGACCTAATTACATATCACGTTGTAAAGTTGCAAAACCGCCTTCGCTAGAGTCATTCGCTTTGGCAGAAAAGTATTATGTTCTGTGAGATGATTAGTTTTCTTGTACATAATGAAGATTTTGTCATTTGTTTATGCTCGCGGCCGGCCGCCAGGACATAGTGTCCAAGTTAAGACATAAAGCTTAGTTTGTATTAATAATAATAATTCAGTAATAAAATAAAATTTACGGGAGACTTATAATATGAATATCATTTGACATAAGGTACATATGACCTTTAAGAAACATTAACGTATTAAAATACTCGTCTGACTGTTATGCATGTTTGGGAGACAAAATATCTTTTCCCCGTAGGAAAATGTCGTTCCACTGCGGCACTTGAAGGTGTAGTGGTAATATATTTAAAAAAAAAAACGTATATTTAAATATTTTCCCCAAGACGTACCACGTCGTTAAATGAATATTTTGATTTCATGTCCAGTCACATTTTCCTTAAACTCTGTGCTTTACTTGTTAAACATATTTGGTCTGTGGTTTCCTTAGATTGAATGACAAAATTTTAAAAAGTCTTGCGTAGAAGGTACGTTACAAATAAAAAAACGAAACGCATCTGGTGTAAAAGATTCATTTAATTGCAGTCAGCAACAGACGGGGTAAGTAATATAATTAAAATTATATGCTAATTTCTTGATTAGGTGTGTGTGCCATATCTCGATTCTCGCAGCCTTCATTATCGATTGTTTCGCGGTTTGCAATTTAAATTTGTTTCTGTCAGCTTTAACAATGTTGAATGAAAATTAACTTTTCCTGCCTTCCTGACCCCATTCACCACGAATACCTATGGCGAGCAGTACTCCACAAGTTAGAACATTAAAAATGCTTATTTGTTTAGTACGCCGTCGCTGAACTTACTATTAATCAAGAGGGACATTTATTTTCGTTGAAACGTTCTCGTTCGCCATTGTTATCGCTGATGAAAACAAGAAGTGGGTACAAAAATAACGGATTAACGGACATGTTTACGGAAGTTAAAGAGCCCGTTAGTGTTTTTTAATTAACTTAAAAGTTAATCCGTTACTCAAAAAGTTAACTTCGTTAATTAAATATTAATGGATTAACGGACTTGTGCCTGGATCTGGTTGTGTGAAAGTTGCGACTTTAGGCTGCGCCCTTCGCTACATTTATCGTAACTATGATTAAAGCAAGTGTGACTTTACGCAGCAAGAACGTACGTATTGGGCTATGTACGGTTCTAATTTACAAGTTCGGCTCGATGTTAATTTAGGATTGACCCTAGATATCTGCTTTGACAGCGCAGCAACTACCTTAGTTGGATATATAATCTTTTACTTGTGATCCTGTAATTAAAAACACTCTCTTCATAGGCTGTAGTTCACGAAAAACAAAGAAATATTACATTAATTAACTGGTTCATAAATAAAAAGCGTTCTAATCTAAGCTTTGCAAATGTTGTACGCAAAGTCAGAGATTTAGGTTAACAAGATTTATTCAGTCAAATTGGTTCCTTATTGTAAGTGGTCAGATGAACTGTTAATCACAAATTGAATAAAATGATTAAATAGTCGCATTGTCCATGATAAGAAATTGGTAGCACTTTCCCCCAACTAAGTGAGCATAGCTTTAAGCAACACAGTAACTCTGTATATTTCGCGATAACTCTACATGAATTTGTCAACAGTTGAAAATAAGGTAAGTTTCCCGAACACCATTTCTGCATTCCTCAGTTATTGTGTAACAACATTAACACATATCAGCGGTATTGGTGTTCACTTGTTCTCGCCAAATTTAGAATCCCGCCGGGGCGGAGTGGCCGAGCGCATTAATTCGCTACGCTGCGATGTGTGAGGCCGTTCCCCGTCGGGGGTTCGAATCTTCCCGCGGGCTTGGATGTTTTTTAATATAAGCTAGTTCGTAAGTAGTTTGTAATTTTAGGGGCTGATGACCCCGCAGTTAAGTCCCATAAGCTTCTCAAACATTTAAACATTGTTTAGAATCCCGAGAAGCGACCGTACGCTGCACAAGTCTTACCACTCTCCGCAGTCGAATCACTCCAATTGTCCAGGAGTGTCCTCCTCCTGCGATGACCAGACATGGAGTTCCTTTTTCCGAGCACACCCTTCGCTCCTCTCCCCACTCCCACTCCCACACACACACACACACACACCACAATAGTTCTCTCCATTGGCCGCTTCCTCATTGGCCGATCGCCATCCCCTCCAAAATAGTAAACATCTTAAGATATTTCCTTAAGTAAAAACTGACCATCTGAAAGCACTTCCTTACTAATATAGCATTATATAAATACACTAAAACAATGGTCAGTCCTCTGAGTACTATTAGTATTAAATAAAGTATGAAATAAATAATTAGACAAACCAGCTTTCATAAGCTTGGCCGCTTATGACACACAATATTTACGTAAATTAGTGGCAAATTGTACAATAAATCGGCACACTAAATTAAATATACGATAGGTAAATCATGTTGCTTGTTTAAAATGTTCAAATGTTTGTAAATCTAAGAGACTTAACTACGTTGGTCATTAGTCCCTAGGCTTACTAACTACTTAAATTAACTTAAAGTAACTTACGCTAAGGACAACACAAACACCCATGCCCGAGGGAGGACTCGAATCTCCGACGGCGAACGGCCGCGCGCACTGCAGATGGGCGCCTTAGTGCGCACGGCATGTTGCTTGTATTTTTAGTGTTAATGTGAAGAATATATTATCACCAGGATAAAACTTTTACTCTGCAGCGTCGTGTGCGCTGATATGAACTATCCTGGCAAATTAAAATTGTATGACTCAAACGTTTGCCTTTCGCGGGACCGTGGTAGAGCGCTTGCCCGCAATAGGCAATGGTCCCATGTTAGAGTCCCGGTTCCGGCACACTACTGTAATTTGTCAGGAAGTTTCAATATGATGATCTGTTTATACTTCCATTATAAATTTCCATCAGTTGAAATCAGTCATTACATAAGTATATACAAGTGTGACGCTTATTAGATGATAGCCTGACACAATAAGCTACCATCTACACCAGAAATTACATTCAAAGTTAGTTATTTTAAGATGGCTTTTTTCTTTATTTTCATATAGTAGTCATAGACATTTTTAGAATCATGAGATGTGCGTGATTATTCCGACATCGTAATTGTCTTAAATGTTGACGGTAAATAACTTTATTGATTATTTTATTCTGATCTAGCTTACAACCCGGCGTTGCCCGAGTATCTATTTATTTATTTATTCAAGCCTTGAGTTAGCACTTCTCCTAACCACTTCCTCTCTGTTCATCTCCTTTTTTGTAAACATATATTTATGGGAGAGGACTAAAAAAATAAAGCTCTCTTGCATAATGTACAAAACTATAACCTTCTGCATGATATGACAGGTTTTTACCGATTCGCAGTACATATGATGTTGTTGTTGTGGTCTTCAGTCCGGAGACTGGTTTGATGCAGCTCTCCACAATACCCTATCATGAGCAAGCCTCTTCATCTGCACATAAGAACGGCAACCTACATCTGTCTGAATCTGCTTACTGTATCCATCTCTTGGTCTTCCTCTGCGATTTTTACCCCACGCACTTCCCTCCAACACTAAATTAACAATTCCTTGATGTCTAAGAATGTCCTACCAATCTATCCCTTCTTTTAGTCAAGGTATGCCAGAAATTTCTTTCTCCCCAATTCTGTTCAGTACCTCCTCATTAGTTACGCGATCCACCCACCTAATCTTTAGCATTCTTCTGTAGCTCCATATTTCAAAAGCCTCAATCCTCTTCCTGTCCGCACTGTTTATCGTCCATGTCTCACTCCCATACAAGGCAACACTCCATACAAATGCCTTCAGAAAGGACTTCCTTAGGCTTAAATCAATATTCGATGTTAACAAATTTCTCTTTTTCAAGAACGCTTCTCTACACATTGCCATTCTGCATTTTATATCCTCTGTACTGCGACCATCATTTGTTATTTTACTGCCCAAGTAAAGAAACTCATCTACCTCCTTTATTGCTTCGTTTCCCAATCTAATTCCTTCAGCATCACCTGATTTTCTTAGACTGCACTCCATTACCCTAGTTTTGCTCTTGTTAATGTTCATCTTATATGCACCTTTCAGCACACTGTCCATTCCGTTCAATTGCTCTTCCAGGTCATTTGCTATATCTGACAGAATTACTATGTCATCGGCAAAACGCAATGTTTTTAATTCTTCACCCTGAACTTTAATTCCTTCTCCAAATTTGTCCTTGCTTTCCTTTATGGCTTGCTCAATGTACAAATTGAATAGCAATGGAGAAAGACTACAACCCTGTCTTACTCCCTTTCCAACCACTGTATCCCTTTCATGCCCTTCAACTCTGACAACCGCTGTCTGGTTTTTGTACAAGTTGTAAATAACCTTACGCTCCCTATATTTTACTTCTGCTTGCTTCAGAACTTGAAAGAGTTTATTCCAATCAACATTGTCAAAAGCCTTCTCCAAATCTACAAAAGCTAGAAATGTAGGTTTGCCTTTTCTTAATCTATCTTCTAGGATAAGCCGTAAAGTGAGTATTTCCTCCCGTGTTCCTACATTTCTCCTGAACCCAAACTGATCTTCCCCGAGGTCGGCTTCTACCAGCTTTTCCATCCTTCTGTATATAATTCGTGTTAATATTTTGCAACCATGACTTATTAAACTGATGGTTCTGTTGTTTTCACACCTGTCTGCACCTGCTTTCTTTGGGATGGGGATTATAACATTTTTCTTAAAGTCTGAGGGTACTTCGCCTGTCTCATACATCTTACACACCAGGTGAAACAGATTTGTCATGGCTGGTTCTCCCAGAGACTTCAGTAGCTCTGAGGGAATATCATCTACTCCAGGGGCCTTGTTTCGACTTGGATCTTCAGGGCTCTGTCAAATTCTTCTCTCAGTACTGTATCTCCTATTTCATCTTCATCTACATCCTCTTCCCGTCCTACAATACTGTCTCGAAGTTCATTTCCTTTGTAGAGCCCCTCTATAAACTCTTTCCACCTTTCAGCTTTCCCTTCTTTGCTGAGAACTGGTTTTCCATCCGTGTCCTTGATATTCATACAGCTGTTTTTCTTATCTCCAAATGTTTCTTTTATTTTCCTGTAGGCTGTATCTATTTTCCCCCTATTTATACATTCTTCTACATCCTTGCATTTGCCTTCTAGCCACTCCTGCATAGCCATTTTGCACTTCCTGTCAATCTCATTTCTTAGTCGTCTGTACTCCATTTTGCCTGTTTCATTTACTGCATTTTTATATTTTCTCCTTTCATGAATTAAATTTAGTATCTCCTGTGATATCTAAGGATTTTTTGTAGGTCTTGCCTTCCTACGTATTTTGTCCTCTGCTACCTTTACTATTTCATCTCTCAATGCTACCCATTCCTCCTCTACTGTTTTATTTTCCCCTGTTTCTGTCAATTGTTGCCTAAATCTCCCTCTGAAATTCTTAAGAACCTTACGTTTCTTTAATTTATCCAGGTCCCATCTCCTTATTTTCCTACCTTTTTGTAGTTTCTTCAGTTTCAGCCTACAGTTCATAACCAACAAGTTATGGTCAGAGTCTATATCTGCCCCTGGGTATGTCTTACACTGTAAAACCTATAAAATCTATCTGGTATCTCCAGGTGTCTCCTGCTCTCTTCCACGTATACAACCTTCTTTTATGATTCTTGAACCAGGTGTTTGTTATAACTAAATTATGTTCTGTGCAAAATTCTACCAGGCGGCTTCCTCTTTCATTCCTTTTGCCCAGACCATATTCACCTACTATCTTCCCTTCCCTTCCTTGTCCTACCACCGAATTCCAGTCTCCCATAACAATTAAGTTTTCCTCTCCCTTAATTGTCTGAATAATTTCCTTTAGCTCCTCATATATTTCTTCGATTTCCTCATCATCGGCAGAGCTAGTTGGCATATAAACCTGTAATACTGTTGTCGGTGTTGGCTTCGTATCTATTTTGACAATGATAATGCGATCACTGTGTTGTTCATAGTAATTTACCCGCATTCCTAATTTCTTATTCATTATCAGTCCTACTCCTGTGATACCCCCAACTGATTTTGTACTTAGAATCCTGTACTCACCTGACCAGAAATCCTGTTCGTCCTGCCACCGAACTTCACTATTCCCCACTATATCTAACTTCAACCCATCCATCTCCCTTTTTAAATTTTCTAATTTTCCTACCCTATTAAGGGATCCAACATTCCACGCTCCGATCCGTAGAATGCCAGTATTGACCTTCCTGATGACAACATCCTCCTGAGTAGTCCCCGCCCGGAGATCCGAATGGGGGACTATTTTACCTCCGGAATATTTTACCCTAGAGGATGCCATCATCATATGTTCATACAGTAGAGCTGCATGTCCTGGGGAAAATAACGGCTGTAGTTTCCCCTTGCTTTCAGCCGTTCGCAGTAACTGTGTGGCAAATCCACATTAGCTGATGTTACAAGGCCAGCTCAGTCAATCATCCAGACTGTTGCCCCTGTAACTACTGAAAAGGCTGCTGCCCCTCTTCAGGAACCACACGTTTGTCTGGCCTCTCCACAGATACCCCTCCGCTGTGGTTGCACCTACGGTACGGCTATCTGTATCGTTGAGGCACGCAAGCCACCCCACCTCGGCAATGCCTGTGGTTCATGGGAGTGGACATATGATATATTTATTCAATTAGATGTGGTACAATAGTATAATATTGCAGGGATATGTTAATTTGTAGTGTGTATGTCCTGATCTCATGAATGACATGTCGTAATGTGATACAATTTCGAAGGTACATTCAACTGTATATATGTATACTGTCTGTAAAATTTCGTGAGAGTGCAATATGTATTGTGTACATTATCAATTGTAACGTCATACCGAATGCTTCAAATGTTTAAATGTTTGTATAGCTTATGGGACTTAACTACGGGGTCATCAGTCCCTAAACTTACAAACTACTTATGAACTAGCTAATTCTAAGGAAAGCACAAATATCCATGCCCGAGGGGGATTCGGACCCCCGACAGTAGTGACCGTGCAGACCGTGACTGGAGCGCCTTAAGTCCCCTCGGCCACCGCGGTCGGCCATACCGAATGCTGTAGTTTTACTGCACGAATAGCCCAAAAATAGCGAGAAACTTTTTTTTTTCTTTTCGTGCAACATTGTCGCATGATGTAGCAGTTTTCTCGCATCTCATTGTTTATGACGTCAGATCTCGTGAAATATGTGTTGTACGTGAGAAAACGGTCGCGTTTCATTTCAGTTCTGATGTGCAGTCATCACCTCCCACTGCCAAGTCCTGTATGTGCCCATCTTCTGCTCCAAATATTTGGTAATGTGTCGCCTGCATTATTGCTAGGGCTAGTATATTGCTGTTTTGAAGGCTTATTTTTGGGTCATTCCATGTCAAATTGCCAAATTTCAGAACATTTTCCTGCTCGACCATCACGGATTTCGATGAAATTTTATGTAGACATTCGCACATGTCCCCAATGAACATTGGTGAATTTTAAGGTTCGTCGAAGCAATACTGTCCGAGATAGTCAGTTGTTTGACACCAAGCGCGACTTCAGGCAGGGTGAGCGTAAATTTTTGAAGAGTTTCAGTTGTTATAACTCGGGCAATATTTCGTTGAAAGAAATGACATTTGGCCATCTTGTACAACTGTGTGCATTCTCTTGGGAATAATAAGGACAATAATTTTTGCGTGCTATATACAGACAGAAAAATTCAGTCACAGTGATAAAAAAAATCGGCGTCCAAAAAAACTTCAAAGTTTGACGTGCTATATCTCGGGGACTAAAGCTGTGGCGAACATGAGGCTTCCCATGTGGTAATCTAACAATACACGGTCCTCAAACCTTACGTTTCGTTTAGGTATCACTTTCCAATGCTGAATTAATTAACTGCAAAGTTGAAGATTTTAGAAAAAGATAAAAATGCGGTGTTTTTTACCTTATTTTGCCAAACCTATGTTTTTTTTAAACTTTTCAAACTGGGCTGACTAGAAATTCTATTATTTTATTTGCATAAAAAAGTGTATTTGATCATCCAACGTGGGCTAACAATGCTAGATAATTTGAATCAAAGTTGAACGCGTAAATCACGATACGAAAAACGTGTTAAACCTTGGATTCTTATATCGGGTGCATGCTGCATGCTGAACATGAAACTTTGTACTTAATAGGTTCGCAGCACAGGGATGTGGCATAAAAAATTTCAGCCTCCTTCTATTTCTACAAATTTGTCGTAAAGATGACGATTTTTGTGAGAAGGTGAAAATAGGGTGTAATTCGACTCTTACAACCACCTTTTTCTGTAACGCTTCGAAACCAGTCTTATATGAATGTTTTAAGAAACCACAGACACTGACGAACAATGGTACATAAATTGAAGCAAACTAGGAGGAAAAATAGCGTTGCGAAAAAGGTTTTTACCTTTGGGTTTTTATATCTCTTTAACGAAAACTACGATAAGTGTGAAATTTTGCACACAACAATTTAATAACAAAGTTTCCCAGTGTAAAATATCATTCACATACAAATTTCATCGAAATACGCGAAGGTCGAGCAGGTAGTGCTAGGTGAGTTGACATGGAATGATCCTTTTTTTTTTATCTGTCCTTTGAGTTTGACTAATTATTCTTCCTGAATAGGTTTCCTTCTTCCTTGACTCAGCCAGTCATTTGTTGATGTATCAGGGCCGTATTTGAGGTATCGTCGTCTCTGTGCAGTAATTTATTGTACGCCCCCCCCCCCCCCCCGCTCCGGCATCTGGGATTCAAACTGATTAAAAAAATAATAAATAAATCATAAGAAAGGAAAGGAAAGAAAAACACTTTTCGGAAGACACCACTGCTACCAACACAACAACCTGAATTTTAAAACTGCTGTAATCGAAACTCTGAATAATAATGATTCAATTAACATTAAAATGATATTTGAACATTTTTCGATGGAAAAATTTTGCTGCCCTGTGCAGCTTCACATGTTGCAAATATTCAAATATATTTTTATGTAAACTGATTTAGATTGCCCCAAACAACAAGGAGTTCCATACAAAATATTCAAATGTTTTTGAAGCTTATGGGACTTAACTGCGCGGTCATCAGTCCCTAAACTTACAAACTACTTATGAACTAACTTACACTAAAGACAACACGAACATCTATGCCCGAGGGAGGATTCGAACCTCCGACGCGGGAGGCCGCGCGATCAAAAATGAAATCGCTTAGATATCTGCAACCGAAGAATTAATTTAAAATATTGTATCAAGAGGGGAATTTGCAAACAGAGTACTGTCGAAGTCGACAAAACTGGCACAGACAGTAGAATTTTCACCTACAATTAAACTATAGATTGCAAGTTTGGTAATGAAGGAAAGTGTGAGGAGTAATACGGCAGAAGCAGACAAATAGCACAGTCAAAGAAGGAAAATTAGGGGAAAAAATTCATGTAGTCACAAATTTTTGTGCAGTGGTAGAGGAGAGTGTCATGAACAAGGTGCGTTTAAAGGTGCGTTTAAAGGTTACTTTTTCACGTTTTACTTAAAGCTTCTAGTGAAAATAATTCCTAGTGCAAAATTAAAGTACGTTAAATTTCCTACAGAAAAGGTCCTCTTGGACCAATAGTTTTCTCATTACAAGGGGTGCAAAATGGCAATTTTTGAAAACTATCTTTTACTAGTATAAAATTAATGTTTATTGTTAAAAGAAGTAGATTAAGACCAAATATTAAAAGCCATTATGTCATGTAAGTACAGTAGAACAGTACTGAGGGATAAATTTTGTTTTGAGGATGTGCCTGGTGGCGGCGGGAGAGGGTGGGGGTTTGGAGGGGTTGGGGGTAGAAGATGAGGGAATGCATGACGCTGGAATGATGTCAAGAACTTCCCTTATTTGTGATTATTCAAAACGAGGAGCGAGCTAGTGAATCCCTACTCCATCTGCCCCATTACATCACAGAAGGAACTATAGGGTGTTTCACCAAGATATACCAACCCTTCCACAGCACATCTCGTAAATAACTGGTGACGCAGTATGCGATAGCATGTAGTTTATAGGTGATATGAATGATCGTGGGCTAATGGCAGCAATGAGGGTATGGAATATAGATGCCAGGTTCTTTTGAATTTACTGTTTTGTCCTTTTTTTTCGCCGATATGCCGTCCATGAAGTCTTGCAGTGAACGATGTACCATTTCGTCAGCTTCACTACAGAATTTGTCACAGGGTGGAAAAACAGAACTATCACGCCATTGACTGAACATCATCTAAAATTATAGGCCTTTACAATTCTTTCTCATTCTCCTTGTTCATCTTTTCACTTTGAAGAATATCAAGTGTCATTAATATTTTTTTCACCTGAACTATGAAAGCACACAACAGTTTCCCTTAACTGTCTTTATATGAGACAATGTTCCAGAATCTTGCTCCAACAACTCGTTTAAGGTGAACTTGCAGTCAACATTCCCCTCTATGTTATTGAATGTTTCCTCCATTGACAAATTGAAGTCTTCATCATCAGGGTGTCCACTCTGTCTAGATTTAGGCACTGAGCCTATAAAGTATCTTTTGTAGCAATTCTCCTGATATCTTGTACCTGTAGCATGTAGTCACTAACAGAACAGATATGTCTTTAGATCGTGTATCCCCATTCATACTTCCTCTCCTATGGACGAACTATAATTGTATTATCGTAACTGAAAGATCGAACACTTTCTTCTGTTTAACAAGAAAATCATCATCAATTGTCTCTGTACAAAACAGGCAGTTAGTTTTAAAATGAAATTTTACTTCAGCTGAACGCAATCGTTTGACTACAGTCGACGTTGAAGGCTGTTCCTCTAAAAGAGATTCTCTTAAAAATCTTTTAATCGAGTCACCCCTGTTGTGCTCTTTCCTGCAAGATGCATGAACACCTGTTTTGTTCCTGTAACCTTCAGCTTTCCCATCTTTTCTCAAGTAAGTGGCAATTCACGTATTCCTTTCCCACCAACATTGCATGGATCACTGACAACATCACACTCGCAGATCAAACACTTTTCCGCCATTGTTTTCAGAAACATATTTCATGTATAGACACTCTTAATTACTGAAAAAAGTAATCACTTAATGAAATTAATTCCAAATATAAGACAATATTTATCAGTAACGCATTCCATGCTCTTAGTGCACCATCATGTAAACTGCAACAAGTGATGAAGTAATTATTACATGAAACGTTTTATTCGTTAACCTATCTAAGCCATTAAATGACAGCATAAACAAGAAGTACAAGGTACAGCCATACCTTATAAAGGCAGTGGGAACCACTAAACTCACTCCACCTTAAAGTTGTTTTCATTATTCACATAACAGGAATGGACAGAAAATGCGGTCTGTAAGTTGAAGAGCGAGCAGTTCTCATGGTGGGGGAAGGGGCTTTCCCAAAAATAAGCCGTAACAAACGTGCAGTATGCCCAACAATCAATTTCCTGTCTGCAGGTGCAAGGCGGTGTCCAGAGATGTACTGCGTAGTTCTATTAGTAACTAATACCTGTATTCCATGTAGTGTTAATGTATTTGTGAAAAATGAACACTTCCAACAACTGTCATCGTACAACGCATTTTGTTGAATATCAACACTCTTCGGGTGTGTCAGCATACTGCGTCACCAGTTATCTACGAGGTGTGCTGTGGGAGAGTCGGTATAACTGTAGTTGTTTCTGCGACCTAATGGGGTAAATGGAGTGGGGACTCACTAGCTCGCTCCTCGTTTTACACAAATAGGCGAAGTGCTTGCCATCATTCCAGCGTCATGCTTTCCCTCATCTTCTACCCCCACACCCTACCCCCAAACCAACCCTCTCCTGCTGCCATCTGGCACATCCTCAGAACAAAATTTATCAAAACCAACTACGTTGGTCATCAGTCCCTAGACCTACAAACAACTTTAAGTTAAACTAACCTAAGGACAACACACACATCCATGCCCGAGGGAGAATTCGAAACTCCGACGCGGGAGGCGCGCGATGCGTAACGTGTCGCCCCACACTGCTCGGCTACTCCCGTGCGGCAACAACATTTATCCCTGACTACTGTTCCACTGTACTTAAATAAGGTATTGGCTTTTAAAATTTGGCCTTAATCCACTTCATTTAACAATAAACATTAGAACATTTTTTTCATAAATTGCCATTTTTTCACCCCTTGTAATGAGTAAACAATTGGTCCTGGAGAAAAAATGAATAGGACCTTTTCTGTAGGAAATTTAACATACTTTAATTTTGTACTGGGAAATATTTGCACTAGAAGCCATGGTTTTCGAGTTATTTAAGAAAAACGTGAAAAAGTTACCTTTAAACGCACCCCCACCCCAACGCTCACACGCCACAGTTCAGGATTTTTAATATGTTGTTCATGACACTCCTCGCTACCACTGTACAAAAATTTGCAACTACACGAATTTTTTCCACTAATCGCCGGTTTTTGGTCTTCGTTGCCTGGGCCAAAAGGTTTGACCACAATACAAAAAGTGATGTGGATTTAGTTGCAGCTAAGGTGGTGTAAAGGAGTTTTCACAGAGTAGAGCTCTATCAGACCACACTGTCTATCCAGTTTCGTCCAAGACTAACTACCATGGTTCCGTTTTGATTAAATCAATATCGCCACTCTGCAGCTGATGTTACACATGATTGCAGAACGTTTAGTCAGAGCGGGCGCGCACATACACAGGCACAACGTTGCGCAACTGTTAAGAGTGGTGGCTTCCTGCCGGCGCGACGCGGCGGCCGCTTCCGTGAGACTCTGGCCAGCAGCATTTGTCACTGGCACGAGACAGTTTTGTGTGTCACACGCTTTGCGCATGAACGGTAGCAACCTCACAGCACAGGCGGTGCGCCGATGTAGCTCTCTGCGGTTCTCTGCGTCTGTCCTCCGTACACACTCTCCAGCCCCCTGTGTGAAGTGCATAGGCCTATATTAATAAAGATTTTAATGTTTGTGCAAAACCGTTAATGTGGAAAGTTCTTGACCGACTGCATGACATTACGGTACATTATAATGTAGGACGGTTTATGAATAGCGTACCAATTTTTTAATATACAATATAGTCCCCACGTTGCTCAGGTATTTCTTTATTCCAGTCTTCAGTCAATCCACCTCTTCACCCACTGTTCATCTCCTCCTCCCCCTCACTCCATCTCATCTTCCTCTTTCTCTCCATTTCATCCTCTCTCATTGCATCTTCTGCTTCACTCCCTCTCTTTGCCTGTATTCCTCTTCCTCTCATTCTGCGTCTCCACCACCATCTCCTCCAGGCCACAATCTGTACATCGCCCTTGCTTCTGTCAATCTCCCCTGTCCTCTTCCTGTTATAAGCGATGGTATATTTAATTGAAATTATCAAATGTTTGTATAGATTATGGGAATTAACTACAGGGTCATCAGTCGCTAAACGTACAAACTAGCTAACACTAAGAACGGCACAAATATCCTTGCCCGAGGGGGGAACTCCCGACCGTAGTGGCCGTGCAGAATGTGACTGGCGCGCCGCAGTCCCCTCGGCCACCACGGCCGGTTATATTTAATTCACAATGATATGTCCTACGTTATTTATTTGCTACAATCTTCCAGTAGTCCATCCCCTCCTTCCCCCTCCCTCATCCCACCTGCTCTCTCTCTCTCTCTCTCTCTCTCTCTCTCTCTCTTTGTCTGTGCACCTGCCCCCTCTCTAGATATCTAGATATCCTTCCGCTTTTGTCAGTCTCCACCTCTTCTCTCTCTGCTCACCTACTCCTGTTACCTGTCCACCAATCTCGCTTTCCGCTTTCTGTCAATCTCCACATCTCCCTCTCTCTCTCTCTCTCTCTCTCTCTCCTTGCCTATCTGCCTCTGTCTGTGCACCTGCTCCTGTTACTTGTCCACCATTCCCACCTTCCAGTCTCTGTCAGTCTCCACCTCTTTCTGTCTTTCAGTTTCTCTCTCTCTCTCTCTCTCTCTCTCTCTCTCTCTCTCTCTCTCTCTCTCTCTCTCTGTATGTATGTGTGTGTGCACCTGCTCCTTTACCTGTTCACCATTCCCTCCTTCCGCTATGTGTCAATCTCCACCTCTTCTCTCTTGCACTGACTCTTTCCCCTCTCTAGAACCTCCTTCTCTGTTCACTTCCTCCTTAGCCTCCCTCAGACCATCTCCTTTCCTCTACGGCGCTGAAAACATTCATGTTTCTCAGTGAAATGATGTCAAAGTTGATTTCAAAGTACATTTTGTAGTGTGTCTCGCAGAATAAAAAACCTTCTCCATGGAAATGTTACACATGATTGCAGAACGTTTAGTCAGTGCAGGCGAGCACATAGACAGGCACAACGACAGTGATCGATCAAACGGTGTCGATATCTGTTGTCAAGTACCCTTCGCCTCCTTCGCCATGCACCCCTACAAATTAAGACGTACACAGTGTCCTAAGCCAGAATAGTAGTCTTCTTATATTCACCCTCTTTAGCTTCCAAACTACAGATTTAGCCAGACAAGTTTCTTCGTAATCAATCAGACCGAAAAAAAAGCATGATGATATGTGGAAAGTGACTAGTGAGGAAGATTAATTTGAGTATAGACATCAATTAATCTCTACCCTAACTTTAACTACATAGATGCTCACTTACCATATAAATTTTACAGTGGGCACTATAAAAGTGTTCATTTAAAAGTGGAATGCATTTGATGCAAAAACGAATACTGGGTGCAAAATTCAATCGTTATTTACACAAGTTTATGGTCTATAATAGTTTATATCTTTAGAGTCAGTCTGTTGACACAAACAAGCAACAGTTAAGGGTTAAATATGGGTATATTTTGTTGTGGCGTAAAGTCAGCGGCACACGCCAGACGTAAGAGAACGATCGTGGAGAAGGCAGCGATCGACCGAAAGCCAATCACAAGCAGGAGGCGCGCATCCTGGAGGGAGTAACCGATGATGCGCGCCCTCTACAAGCGGCTATATCTAGGCCGACATACGTCTGGACAGCCCGGCAGTTACTATTCGGGAATACGGTAGTTACTAGTGAGCTACGAAGTGATAAATAGGACAGTTACTAGTTAGAATTCAGGCAGTCACTAAGTAAGAACGCGGCTACGAACTTAGCAGTAACTAGGTCACAGCGCAGCTAGCATCATACGGACGACGCCGCGAGAAGCAAGAAGAGAGAAGAAATAGACACATGTTCTAAAGTTCAGTATTATACTTTTCAGTCAATAAATATCTTGTAATACTAACTATATCAATGTTTTAGATGTCAAAGGATCCTGCAGACTGTGACTGGCGCGCCGCTGTCCCCTCGGCCACCGCGGAGGTTATATTTAATTCACAATGATATACCAATACCTCTATTGACGATTAGACCGGGACGGAGAAACAAAAAGCGACGAGGTCACAACACATTTTATTTTAATGGAATTGTTTACCTTTCTCATTCCCGGCGCGTAAAAATCTAGGCAGTTTTTACAAAACCAAAATACTAGAAACGCATCAACTTTTGGGAGATCTCCACCAACAGCCTTCACAAAATCATTTTCCATTCTTACATAAAATTTGTAAATGCATACGCAAAAAAGTAAGGAAAAATCTAGTAACTTTCGGTAATAATAATAATTTCGTGTGGCTCATTGGACTGGTGCAAGTCTTTCAACTGGACGCCACTTTGGCGACTTGCGGGTCCCTGGCCTACTCCAGTTATCCAACCGCTGAAAGGAAAGGGGACTTACAGCTTAAAGTGGAATCCGAACCACGTGTCGTTTCTGGAAACTCCTCACATCGTTAAGAGGTGAAGGATGGGTTAAAACGCAGGCCGAAAAAATCCGAGGTCCGACCGTGTTTCGAACCCGCAGCACTTCGGTTTCCAGTCAAACGCTTTACCCCAAGACCACCGGGCCCGACTAATACTACTATACACACATATCGATTCTCTCTCTCGTGTATTCTGACGTCACTAAAACTTCAGCAAATAACAGGTCGTTTCAATCTCATGATATAATCTTGAAAATCTTATGGTTTTTAGCTTTAAACACATAAAAACGAACGATGTTTTGTAATTATAATGACCGAAAATGCGATTTAAATATTATAATCGTTCATAATGACAACAATGCGCCCCACATTTTTAAAACAGGAAAACAGCCTATTCTGACGTCATGTGTAATGGCTATGTGTGCTACACGACTGCTTGTAGACGCGTTGAACTGACTGCCGCGAAACACTATGAGAATTAGAAGCTTCACTTGAACGCCATTTTTTGTCGCTCAGCTCCAACCCCATTCATTTACCTATTTTCACATCAGTGCCGGCTCGTGCTCAGATTCATTGGTGGGGCCCAGACTAAAGTTAGTACCCAGTATAATGGAATCAGTCTATAGTGTCACTATGTAACCTCCATTTATATAATATAGAAACATTCGATAGATATTAAATATCCTAATAACGCAGTAATTAATATAATCCACGAAACACTGTAGCTAATAAAAATTTATACAAATGTGCAATAAATATTTTTATTTTATTACTGCCGGCCGCGGTGGCCGATCGTTCTGCGGCGCGTCAGTCACGGTCTGCACGGCCACTACGGTCGGGGGTTCGAATCCCCCCTCGGGCATGGGTATTTGTTCCGTCCTTAGTAGTAGCTAGTTCATAAGTAGTTTGTAAGTTTAGGGACTGATGACCCCGTAGTTAAGTCCCATAAGCTCTACAAACATTTGAACATTTTTTTTTATTTTATTACTATTTTTGAAGGGGGGGGGGAGTTCTGTGTGTGTAATATTGTAGTTGGTCTGGTCCATCAGCTCAGCTGGTTTTCAGTGTACTTTTGTGGGTATCTGAGTTCAAGCTGTGGTGACAAAATTTATTGAAGAACTTTGGTTCGAATCCAAATACCTCCAAGCCCCCAAAGTTCACCAGCTCTTCTCATGCTGAAGTTCATACATATTGTAGTTGTGCTTCTGTATACTGATTGTGATGTCAAAATCAAAATGAACTGTAGGAGGACTTATGTGACTTCTTTCTCAGTGGGAATGCACCAGAGAGACAACAGAGATCCTGCTGGCTTTTGCCTTAAGGTCAAGGTAAAAACTCTAGGAAAAGCCTTGTCTAGGAGCAGTTTCATGTGTATTTTATCTAACTAGAACGTTACCTAATGAGATCTGTGTTGTGGCAGGTTATTTACACAGTAAATGTGCACCTCTGTTCTTCTAACTGGCAAACTTGTCAGTTACTCTGTTGTTAAAGTTTGGAATAACACTGATTTTATACCTCTGAATTGAACAAACAGCCAGTGAGTTCAGCCTTTCCTGACTCAGACTGTTCCTGTGTAACGTTCTGATTCTTTTTAAGGTGCTGAAACTGCGCTCTGCTTCTACTGTTGAAATAGGTGTAGTTTGCGCAATTTGTAATGTTTTGTGCACTTCAGTGAAATATTCTTCAAAGGAATGTTCCACAAAGAAAGTAAACAGCTCACAAACCGCTGTAATGCCTCTAAATGTATCATTGCGATAAATCACTGACAGGTCATTTTTCAATTTATTGTGGTAAATAAACGGACTGTGGTTTAATGAAAAAGTATTAACCAAAGTGGCTGGGAAATGTTCTCTAAAAAAAGCAAGCTTACTTTTTTGGATCGATGTTTTCGAAGCTTCTAAATACATGAGAGTTTTGAAAGCTTCCTTTCAGTTGGTTTGTCATAATGTCACACACTTCTTTGGCATCAGCTGTCAGATTAAGTCATTGCTACATTGGAACCTTTTCTCGGAGGAGCAATACACTCACATCAGAAACTCGAAACCGTTGAATGTTCTCTCGAATTTCAGATACAACGCACTCAAAATGATGTAATGCATTGGATATGGTAACGGCATTTGCACTCTGCACCTGAACTGTGTTATATGAAATATCAACATGTTTCATATCACAGAAAAAATTTAGGAGTACCAAAAAGTGTGGATTATAAAGTAAATTTCTTAAGGCAAATACTTCTCTTATTGTAACATTAACCGTGGACTCTCCTTTCTCAATCTTTTCAAAACATTCCAATAAGTTCAATTTGTTTTCTTTGATAGTATTTACAATGCGGGACTGGAAGTTCCATCTATTGGAAGAGACTGAAGGAATTCTCTCGTTGCAGACTGTCTGTAACAAATCACTTCGCTTGGGAGATGAAGAAAGAAACGTTGTAAAACCAGCAATATTTGCGAAGAACAACCTTATAAACTTTATGCTTTTACTGCAAGCATTCTGAAGAACAAAATTTGCTGTGCATAGCTGTGAACGTACTTGCCATGTGGAAAAGTGGTCTGCATCAGTGTCTGCACACTACTGTGACTGCCGCTCATTACTGGGGCATCGGATGCCTGAGCAGTGAGTTGTTCTTGAACATTGAAAGGTTCAAAATTTCTTTTTAAAACCTCACTAAGTCAATATTCTGTCCTATCATTAACGTTTTTAAAGGAAAGAAATCTTTCAACGGGTTTCTTCTCCTTAATATACCGCAATATAATGGAAAATTGAGTTCTGTACGTAATATCTGTTGTTTTGTCAGCCTGCACAGAAACGAAACTGACATCGTTAATCATTTTAATCAGTTCTTCGATGTAAACTTGATATATACAGTCCCGAAGCTCATTTTTTATAATGTGTGACGATATTTACACACGGAATTACTAGATCATGTAATCATGTAATACACTGTCAAGATTTCCCAAATTAGGTAACAAGTCTAAGAAACTGCCACGATGAAGATTAAAATACACAATTTTGTGTTTGTTCTACGGTTTTGTTTATTTTGTGAATCGATTTTCGGCTTATTAGGCCATCATCAGACATTTACTGAAGTTAAGTCAAAGAACTTGTGTTGTCAGTAAAACAGAAGACATGTTACGTACAGAAAAATAAATTCTTTGATGGAGCAGTTATAGTGTAAATAAGTGTTTGAATAAAATCTGTAAATTAATAGTACTGAAAAAAAGGAAACAAATACCATACATAGAGAAAGAGTACAAACATAAATTCTTACAACATGACTACAGTGAAAAAAATAAAATTAAACCAGAATCTGGTGTTTTAAGAGTTGTTCAAACCACAAAGTGATGCAAATAGTAGAAGTATTAGAAACCTGACACACTATTATAACTAAATAAACAAATAGACAAAACTGTAGGGGTTGGATAGGAGGGTATAGGTGAGGTGCATTGGAGAATTGAGAAGCTTAACAAATCGGAGGTATGCACTCGAACTGAAAAATGGTGTAGATAAACATATTCAATTATAGTGTTCACCATTAAATAAAGAATTACTGTAAGGGCAGAGTACAGAATAATTTGGAATATTAGTACTAACAAAGAAAGATACAAAGCTGGTGTGATACAATGGTAGGTTAGACTGGTATTAACACAGAAACTAGATGAACAGTGGTGGTACAAAATTTTAAGTAGATATAAAACTTCATATCAGTAAAGTAAATGTTAGTCAAAAGTACGGGGAACTATTACAAACATATGCTGACTCCAAAATAGAATAAGTTAAAATAAGAAGATACAAGAAGTGGAACAAGCCTGGATATTCTGCAGATTAGAGTGGTTTCAGAAGTGGTGGTGCATTTAGGACTGTTTAATCATTTAATATAAAGCCTGGACTGTGAGTTATATGTTTGTTTATTTCTAAGGCCTCTAGTAGATTTAGTTTCTGGCCTTTTCTGTATAAGTGGAGTACTTGGGACTGTGGTTGGAATCTGTGGCCCTCAGAACATGTTCCGCAAAAGTGGAGTCATGCCGCGGTGGAGTAGCCGAGCGGTCTAAAGCGTCTCGCTGCGGAGAGCGCGGTTGCTCGCCGTGGAGGTTCGAGTCCTCCCTGGGGCATGGGTGTGTGTGTTTGTCCTTAGGTTAGTTTACCTAGGTTTAAGTAGTTTGTAAGCTACGGACTGATGACCACGCAGTTTGGTCCGATAGAATTACAAACATTTGAACATTTGGAGTCATGATTTTGTAACCTCCAGCTACGTTCATGCTCTCTTAGCCTAGTTGCTATGTCCCTTCCTGATTGGCCACTGCAAAACTTGTCACAGACTGGCAAATAATTTTGTATACGCCACTATTGGCTAATTGTTGGGGCTTGGCTTTGCTATTAAAAATAAACTGGGCAGTTGTGTTCCTGCCATAGTAGGAAATCCTGTAGTTTCAGGATTTCAAAGTTTTGGCCAAAAGGATGCCGCGTACAAAACACTTGAGTTACTCAAGTGTTTGCGATCGCCACCAAACGTACTTAAAGGTAGACATGTAATACAAACAAATGAGAGATGCCAGGTTTGTTACTAGTAGGTTCGATCAATGCGCGAGAGTCACAGAGGTGTTTCGGGAACTCAAATGGGGATCGCTGGAAGGAAAGAGACTTTCTCTTCGAGAAACACTGTTGAAGAAATTTAAAGAAAGGAGGAAGCTTAAGGTTTAACGTCGTTAGAGACGGAGATAACGCTCGGAGTTTTGGGT
Organism: Locusta migratoria; assembly: GCA_026315105.1. Lineage (NCBI taxonomy): Eukaryota > Metazoa > Arthropoda > Insecta > Orthoptera > Acrididae > Locusta > Locusta migratoria. The sequence goes on along the minus strand of CM048745.1, from coordinate 748,301,706 downwards.
AAGGATGGGGAAGGAAATCGGCCGTGCCCTTTGAAAGGAACCATCCCGGCATTTGCCTGGAGTGATTTAAGGAAATCACGGAAAACCTAAATCTGGATAACCGGAGGTGGATTGGAACCACCTTCCTCCCGAATGCGAGTCCAGTGTGTTACCACTGCGCCACCTCGCTCGGTAAGAAATTTAAAGGCTGGAATTGAAAGCTGACTGCTGAACGATTCTTCTATCGCCAACTTACTTTTCGCTTAATGACAAAAAAGGTAAGAGAAATTAGGGTTCATACGGAGGCATATAGCCATTCCTTTTTCCTAGTTCTGTTTGCGAGTGGAACAGAAAAGGAAACGGCTAGCAGTAGTTCGATGTACCCTCCGCCACTCGCCTTGCGGTGGATCGCCGATTATGTATGCAGATGTATATGTAACAATATTGTATCCGATCACTTGCTATTTCGGATGTGAGCATCTCAATCTCGGATCATTTTTATTAGAAATAGCTATGGATAATACAGGTGTTGATCGTTTTTTATCGTGACGCCTTAAATGGGAGAAAGATCAAACAGGTAAAGCGTAATTGATATGCTGCTGCCACAAGAGGCCATTTGTCTTACACACTCCAAGCACACCGCTCCACCACACTCGACAAACTAGTCAATAGTGATTGAAAACTCTTTTATTTCGTCAAAGCAAATCATTAAAAATGATTAATAGCCCATATGCAGCCTTACTGTGAAATTCCACTTCGTCATGCTGATCACATGAGCTGACGTTGGTTAAAGAAACAAACCAACAACTATTGTTTACACGTGACTCCGTCTGAGTCATAATTCAAAGACTGATATGAAGAGGCTATATTGCTCCCATTCAAATTGGTCTGTGAGGCCATTTAGCATGTAAGTTATTTCGTATTTGTGTCTACGTCTGTTGCTTTGCAATTGGGTATTAAATGTGCACAGGTGAATGCATTTACAAAAAATGTTCAAATGTTTGTAACTCTATTGCACCAAACTGCGTGGTCATCAGTCCGTAGCTTACAAACTACTTAAACTAAACTAACCTAAGAACAACACACACACACCCATGCCCCAGGGAGGGCTCGAACCTCCACGGCGAGCAACCGCGCGCTCCGCAGCGAGACGCTTTAGACCGCTCGGCTACTCCACCGCGGCAATGCATTTACATACCAAGTGTTTTGACAATATCATTTCGAGTGATCTGTGCCAGCAGTGGTTGTTAATCTCATATTCACCTTAATTGTAACACTATAGCATGCAACTATACTACTTTCCCTACAAAATAACGGATGTTAATGTGCACACGACATATTTATATATAAAGCAGAGTGTCGTTGTATGTTTTTGTGCACGTATTGTATACAAATCTACAGTTTTCTTCCAGTGTTTATGAAATTCTGCACACATAAGCTTCAATCCATGAGTACTGTCGCCGTAAGTGTTAGGATCACGTACAACACATTGTTCACGAGATATGACGTCATAAACAATGATATGCGAGAAAACTGACGTTACAATTTATAATTTTTTCACTACAAATTGTAGCCGGAGGAAATTTTACAGACAGTATACATACATATAGCTAAATGTATCTTCGAAGTTGTATCACAGTTCGACACGTAATTCATGAGATACAAGAACATAAACAGTAACGTGCATGGGAAACCACCCCATCACGCACCAAGTTTTAATCTATTACATCTTTCCTGCTAATTGTATTCCCAACAAATTTTACAGACATACAGTACTTATACAAATGAATATATACATATATACTTGAAAAATTATACAATTGTGCAACATATAACTCCATAAATATGAGATCGTGCGAATTTTATAAGACATTTGTATTTTGATTGCTATCTTTCTTTGTTTGGATACTGCACGTATAATTTTGTACATTATACAAGACAGGCTTATTTGTTATATATTCTCCGATAAATATAACATGTTTTTAGAAAAAATCTTTATCTTTTTTTAGAAAAAATGAGATAGACAGAGAGAGAAGGGATAGGAGAAGTACTAACTCAAGACACGAATAAATACCCGGGCAATGGCGGGTTTATAGCTAGTTTATAATAGCGAGTGTAGTACATCACCCAGAGTTATTGGATTTTATGATCCGATCCTTGTGTAAGAGAGGAAAAATTTATTTAATTTTAAAAGTGAGATTCTATTACTTTCGATATCCCTGAATTCATATAAACAACAGATATCTGCAGCAAATCGCTCAAGGGGGTAAAATAAAATCGTAATGTTCTCTAGGCTGCGATGTGCTGTCCGTTCAAAGTAATAGCCACAATTTTACACTTGCTTTCATCGACCAAAAGGAAACGATAGTTCATTCAAAGGGCTTTGTGCATCTGCGGGCTTAAATGTTGGACTAAAATTATTAAACGCATTGGAGTCGCTTAGGACAATTTCCTCTTGCAAGTAGTCCAAATTCGAACGCTTGAATAGCAGTATTATACCGTTGGAAACGGTTGAAATCGGAACTCGAACGGATGACCAAGGTTTTGACGATTCCAACAGCAACTTCAACGAAGCTGCTATCAGTTACTGTCAGAGAGTTAAGTTACAAGTACTTTCTGCAAGTGTCTGAGAGTCTTGTCAGAGCAGATGTAGGAAGCGTTTACAGATAGCTAACGTGAGTGAGAGAGTGTAGGAGCTGACACTTCTCCGCAAGATTTTCAGTCGTAATTATGTGCGTAAAGGAAGAAATGCGATAGAAAAGCGTCTGGCTGCAGCTCAACATTCAATGCTTTTTATGAAAAAAAAAAAAAAAAAAAAAAAAAAGGAAAGAAAGAAAAGAAAAGATCGCGTCCTCTTTGATAAGAACGTGAATTAGGCTGAGGGATAATTTTGTGGCCTGCTACAATTATTATTGGAGAGCTCATAATGGAAGTCTGCAACGGAATCGAAATTTCATGTGAATGGCAGTGATGGGAATGGAAGACTGCTCCTTACAATTGGAACTAAAATTGTAAAGAACGACACTGTTATGCGCAAATAAATTCGTGTTCTACATCTAACTCTACATAAATACTCCGCTAATTACGTTACATCTAACACCTTTTATGATATTCCTCTACCGGTATATTCTCTAATAGCACGCGCGATAAAGGACACCACTACGGTCGGGGGTTAGAATCTCCCCTCGGGCATGGATATTTGTGCCGTCCTTAGTACTAGCTAGTTCATAAGTAGTTTGTAAGATTAGGGACTGATGACCCCGTAGTTAAGTCCCATAAGCTATACAAACATTTGAACATTTTTTTGATAAAGAACACTTGACTCTAACCATTTCCGATCTGATTTCTCCTATTTTATTGTGATGATCACGTTTCCCTATGCAGGTGGGTGCTAACAAAATATGTTCACATTCGAAAGATTGTAACAGAAACTTCGAAAAAAAAAAGAATGAAATAAAATAAAAATAAAATAAAAAATCAAATTCACCGCAACGAATAACGCCTTTTAACGATTTCCATCTCAAACTCTTGCATCATTTCTGTGACTCTCTCTCTCTCCCCTATATCACGATAATAAAAAACGAGCTGCCCGTCTCTGATCTTTCTCTGTATAAACCGTCAGTCCCACTTAGTGTGGATCCCACAGTGGGCAGCAATACTCCAGAGTAGGACGCTATAATGTTTCATGGACCGCCCGGATTTTATTTCAAAATTTCTTTATTCTTCATAATTAATGTCTTGCAATTGTTCAGATTGGTGCGCCTCGGTTGCACAGTGGTAGAGTGCCAGACTATACATCCAAAGGTCGCGGATTTGATACCCGCCAGGTCCTAGGATTTTTATCTGTCACTTTCCACTTCTTTCACCTCTGGCAGTATTCCTCATGTGAAAAATACCGAGTAGCACTGTGGTTCGGAACCCACGTTAAATTGTAGGTCCCACTATAAAAAAAATGTTCAAATGTTCGTATAGTCTATGGGACTTAACTACGGGGTCATCAGTCCCTAAACTGACAAACTACTTACGAACTAGCTAAGATTAAGGACGGCACAAATATCCATGGCCGAGGGGGGATTCGAACCCCCGACCGTAGTGGCCATGCAGACCGTGACTGGAGCGCCTTAGTACCCTCGGCCACCGCGGGCGGCGGTCCCACTACAACTGGCTGGGTAAGTCAGTTCGAAGGTCGGAGGAAGGCAACGGCATACCACCTCCAAACAGGACCGTGCCTAGTAAAGCACTGTGGTGTTCAAACCAATCTTCGGATTGTTGACTGCTTTACCTTTTTATTTGTTACGATAATGCTGTGTTTATTTCATGTAAATTACTAAACAACCGACATAAAGATAATTTATGTAACTAAAGTATAACGCTAACCAGTACATTTTTATCTATTGAAACCAAAAACGTAATTTTGAGTATAAATAAGAAGGAGCAGCAGTCTCCATTCTTTCTTCTTCTTGGTGTAGCATTCATGGGTTTCGGACGCAATAGCTCGTTGCTCTGAGTTTAACTTATTTGAATTGTAATTTATTTTCAAGCACAGAATGGATGTTCGAAGATATTGTAAGTGTGTGTTTTCAGAAAAGGGAAGCATCAGTTGGGAAGGGAGTAAGACAGGGTTGTAGCCTTTCTCCGATGTTATTCAATTTGTACATTCAGCAGGCGGTGAAGGAAAGCAAGGAAAATTTTGGAATAGGAATTAAAGTTCAGGAGGAAGAAATAAAAACATTGCGTTTTGCTGATGGCATTGTAATTCTGTCAGAGACAGCGAACGACCTGGAAGTGCAGTTGGATGGAATGGTCAGTGTGTTGAACAGAGCGTATAAAATGAACATTAACAAGAGCAAAACAAAAATAATGGAATGCGGTCTTAGAAAATCAGGCGATGCTGAAGGAATTAGATTAGGTAACGAAACAATGAAGGTGGTAGATGAGTTTTGTTACTTGGGTAGTAAAATAACATGCGATGGTCGCAGTACAGAGGATATAAAATGCAAAAGGGAAGAAAAGCATTTTTGAAAAAGAGAAATTTGCTAACATCGAATATTAATTTAAGGGTAAGGAAGTCTTTTCTGAAGGCATTTGTGTGGAGTGTTGCCTTGTACGGGTGTGAAACATGGACGATAAGAGGTACTGAACAGAATTGGCGAGAAAAGGAATTTTTGGCATACCCTGACTAAAAGAAGGGATCGCTTGGTAGGACACATTCTTAGACATCGAGGAATCGTAAATCTAGCATTGGAGGGTGGTGTGTGGGGTAGGCCAAGGGAGGCCAAGAGACGCCTATAGTAAGCAGATTCAAGTGGATGTGGGTTGCCGTTCTTATGAGGAGATGAAAAGGCTTGCTCAGGATAGAGTAGGGTGGAGAGCTGCATCAAACCAGTCTCCGGACTGAAGACCATAACAACATATTTAATTCCTTAAAAAAGTATAATTTTCGGCACCTCAAGCTCAAAACATAAAATTCAGTTTTAGGCAGGCTGAGTGTAGCGGCGTTCTTCCTCTTGCTGCTCGCCCCTCTGCCCCACTCGCCGCTGCGCACAGTCCGCGGGGCAGGGACGCCGTGTTTGGCTACAACGCCGTCACTTTGTCGTTCGTTTCTAGCACACATGAAAACGGGTGACATATGGCAAGGGAATATTCTTTGGGCAGACGAGGGAGATTTTTCTCAACACGGTGCCTAGAATGCACAGAACTGTTGCATACCCATTGTGCAGGAACATCCACTTCACTTAGCTTATTTAATTCTATGGAATGATTTGACAAGCTTCTTCATTCTCGGGCCGCTTTCCTTCGACGAGATGACACTTGCTGCGTCCGATAGGTTTACAGTACCAGCTGCACGTTATGAAAAGCTCATCATACAGCGCATTATTCCGGGACTATGTCCACACCACTATTTTCATCGAGATAGGACGATACCACATGTCGCACCCATGATGAAAGATGAGCTACGAGAAACCGCTGGTGAAGACCGCTTCACCTATAGGCACTTTCAAGATGCACATCTGCCAACTATTACGGATTGTCCGTAATTGTTACGGATTTATCGTCATGTTTACGGAGTTACGGGAAGTTCGTGAAAATTTACGGAAACTAGACATTTTACGATCTGATGTGTTTTACGAAATTCGGAGTAGGTACTATCTACATTTCGGTAATCATAATGCTGATAAAAGTTTTATATAAATAATTTATTTCATTCCTGAGTACGTAGCAAAGCTCTAGGAAATGTTAAAAGTTAGCATTTCCGCTGGAACAAATTTGGATCAAATCCCGCCTATAATCTCCCTCCATACCTACCAAATGCACGCTCACCCACCAAGATCTACGTAAATTCTATGGTCTATAGAGAGTATAATGTCTTTGGTTCAAGCTTATCAGCCCACATGTTTTACCGGGTGGCGGAAGTTAGCCAGTTCGTTTCGAAGAGAAAAACTTTTATTGGCTTTTCTCGCGTGTACTTTTTTCATAGCAGTGTTGTGCAGCTAGAATTAAATATGAGTGATGAGCGATTTGTGACACCTTTGTTTGGTGGTTTTTACCGTCGTTTAAAATCCAAAACAATTTTGAATATCCTTAGCTGCTAAGGACTTTATATTTAAAAATGCAAGGAATTTCACCCTTTTCTGTTCCTTCGATAACTGTTAACTTTCCGTAAAGACAGTTATTTGAAAATTACAAAAATATTTCTAAGCCACTCACGGTATTTACACAAATGTTTTAGATTTTCCACCTAACCTGAGTCTTTTGATACAGAGTACTTTTTATACGTGGCGTGGCAGATATGTATGAATGCGGTGTCAGGCTTAAATTTTTAAGATATTCTTGGGACATGGCCGCGGTGGCCGAGGGGACTGAGGCGCTTCAGTCACGGTCTGCACGGCCACTACTGTCGGGGGTTCGAATCCCCCCTCGGGCATGGATATTTGTGCCGTCTGTAGTCTTAGCTAGTTCATAAGTAGTTTGTAAGTTTAGGGACTGATGACCCGTAGTTAAGTCCCATAAGCTCTACAAACATTTGAACATTTTGAGACGGCCGTAGCCCACGTCCTCTTTGGTCTTGCGCACACTACGGTCGGGGGTTCGAATCCCCCTCGGGCATGGATATTTGTGCCGTCCTTAGTATAAGATAGTTGATAAGTAGTTTGTAAGTTTAGGGACTGATGACCCCGTAGTTAAGTCCCATAAGCTTAACACACATTTGAAAATTTGATTTTTTTGGTCTTGCGCATTATTACTGACAGCCAATTCTAAAGGTTGGCAGCTATGAAGATGTAAGATGTAAGACCATGTATAACTTTTGGTCGGGGGATATTTGAAGAAACTTATCTATGAAGGAAGTATTTAAAGAATAATCGTTTTGATGTTGAAGTCCTTTTTTGTCTGTGTTTGCTTTATAAATAATTAGTTGCTTCTGGATAAGAATCTGCCTTGAGCAAAACACTGTTTTTATTTATTTATTTATTGTATGCCCATAAATGTTTTGCCACATCTGTAGCATCTTCAGTGGTTCCTTTTTGTTGCTCGTTTTACATGTTGGACTAGTTATTTTCCCTACGTCATCGCTGTCGGTCTTTGTTTACAGTTTGTCATATTTGTTGGTGTCTGCAACGGTGAAGTAGTGAAGGAGAATAGGAGTACTTTAATCTTCGCTGTCACTGTTTATGAATTCACCAACGAATATGACACACTGGAAACAAATACCGACAGTGATGATGTACAAAAACTAACTGGTCCACCATGTGAAACGAGTAATGAGAAGGACCCACTGAAGATGCAACAACTGTAGCTAAATATGTATGGGCATGTAAAAACAAAAACCAGTGTTTAGCTCAAGGCAGATACTTATACAGAAGCAACTAATTATCTGAAGGATATCATACGAAGACATTTCGCCCACATGGCATATGCTGTGCGGAAGTGTTAGGAGACCATATTTTAACACAAGTTGTAACTTGTAACCATATCCTAATAAATATTCCAGAACCACTGTTATGATGCGTTTAATCGTTCTTCCCCTATCCCTGTAAAAAAAAAAAAAAAAAAAAAAAAAAAAAAAAAAAAATGAAATAAAAAAAAAATCAAGTGTTTGTGAATCTTTAACTGCGGGTTCATCAGTCGCTAAACTTACAAACTACTTATAAACTAAATTATACTAAAGGCAACACAAACATCCCTGCCAAAGGAAGGATTCGAATCCCCGATGGGAAACGGCCTCGGGAATCGAGCATATCGCCTCAATGCGCTCGGCCACTCCGCGGCGGCCTATGTTCAAAATGTTCAAATGTTTGTAAATCTATCGGACCAAACTGCGTGGTCATCAGTCCGTAGCTTACAAACTATTTAAACGTAGGTAAACTAACCTAAGGACAACACACACACCCATGCCCCAGGGAGGACTCGAACCACCACGGCGAGCAACCGCGCGCTCCGCAGCGAAACGCTTTAGACCGCTCGGCTACTCCACCGCGGCGCGGCGGCCTCTCCCTGTACGCACACGGCATATCTACTGTTTACTGCATCGTATTTTTTCTTCTTACCAGGAAGTGGAACTACAATTATCATTACTAAAATGATGTATAAAGCCCCCAATGCAGCCTCCGAAACACCGTGAGTCTAAATAACATGTAACCACCCTGTATGTTCTCATCACTCACATTGTAACTGCATTCAGTCATCTCCTCGAAACAAAACAATATATTGAGGCTGGAGCAGTACGTTTCGTAGCACACTGCCGCAAAATAGATTAGTACATAACTGTTACAGATTCCGAACTATATACAACTCTGCTTCGACTGCAGACTATGTTACCAACTCCAGAAATTTTTGCACAACGACAGTTCTGTGATAGCTACAGCTACCACGTGAATCTCACTGTGAGCAAAACAAAGTCCCTTTCAGACTGCCTTGCCGTTGCACAAGCTGATGGTGACAGAGGAGATCTATTGCGATGACCTTTGAAGAGTCAAGTGTGTAGCGATGTTGTATGTAAAGTCTTTTGACTTATGCCCCACCTGAGTACCTGTCATTACTCTTCATTGTTTTTTTTTTTTTTTTTTTTTTTTTTTTTTATTTGCCATATGTCGGGTCACCAATCATTTGCAAGTCATCTCATGACGCGATTCTACTGTTTCTCCTTTATAGAACAAACACGTTGACGTAACGTTGGCTGCCATTCGAGCTTCGTAGTTTGTACACGTGTAGAGATTTTGTATAATGCCTTACTCTAAGACATTAAAAGTTTACTGTCCTGAAGGATGCAGTCTACATTTAAATGGAAGCCACTTACTGTTGCATAACGTCGTAAGAAACTTTATTGTAGCTATAACTTTGTTCTGGAAGTATAACTTTTTTCCGAGGTTTTCTTATTTACTAATGGAAAAGCTCATTTTACCTGTTGTAAGCCACATGATTTTCACTCTGAATAAAAGACATTTGAATAAATGTTTATTCAATGAAATACATTGTTTTTCTTTGTTTCTGTGGCCTCTTTTATCCACAGTAGCAGTTAGACTCGTTATATGAGTTAAATACCTTTTAGTATGGTCGTAAGAAAAGTCTTATTAAGACAAATGCGTTTCCCTTTCTTTTAAACAATACTAGTGTTCGTACACATTTATTCGATTTTCATTTAATCATGCTCTCATCCTTTAACTTCGTTTCCTATAAACACGTTTAGCTATTTTTTGTTTATAATGTTCTGATCCTCTTTGTTCTAACTTTTATGGTGCAGTTTGTACAATTCACTTACACTGACACTAAATTTGTATGTTATTCTATTATGATAACAGCCATGAACTCACAATCTTAAGCATTTTGTTTCAATATTGGTTGAAACGCTTGTCGTTTGTTTGGGTAGTAAACAAAGCGTCTGCTAGTAATATGTATGTGTTTTCATATCACTCAACTAGTGTGTGTGTGCTCCTCAATACACTATTGGTCATTAAAATTGGTACACCAAGAACAAATGCAGAAGATAAACGGGTATTCATTGGACAAATATATTATACTAGAACTGACATGTCATAACATTTTCACGCAATTTGGGTGCATAGATCGTGAGAAAGTAGTACCCAAAACAACCACTTCTGGCCGTAGTAACGGCCTTGATACGCCAAGGCATTGAGTGAAACAGAGCTTGGATGCCTTGTACAGGTATAGATACCCATGCAGCTTCAACACGATAACACAGTTCATCAATAGTGACTGGCGTATTGTGACGAACCAGTTGCTCGGCCACCATTGACCAGACGTTTTCAATTGGTGAGAGATCTGGAGAACGTGCTGGCCAGGGCAGCAGTCGAACATTTTCCGTATCCAGAAACGCCAACACTGGACCTGCAACATGCGGTCGTGCATTATCCTGCTGAAATGTAGGGTTTCCCAGGGATCGAATGAGGGGTAGAGCCACGAGTCGTAACACATCTGAAATGTAACGGCCACTGTTCAAAGTGCCTTCGATGCGAACAAGAGGTAACCGAGACGAGTAACCAATGGCACCCCATACCATCACCGGGTGATACGCCAGTATGGCGATGACGAATACATGCTTGCAATGTGCGTTCACCGCGATGGCGCCAAACTCGGATGCGACCATCATCCTGCACCCAGGTTCGTCGTTGCGCACACCATCGTAAGCGCTCCTGTCTGTAATGCAGTGTCAAGGGTAACCGCAGCCATGGTCTCAGAGCTGATAGTCCATGTTGTTGCAAATGTCGTCGAACTGTTCGTGCAGATATTTGTTGTCTTGCAAACGTCCCAATCTGTGACTGCACGATCCGTTAAAGGCATGCGGATAAGATGCCTGTCATCTCGACTGCTAGTGATACGAGGCCGTTGGGATCCAGCACGGCGTTCCGTATTGCCCTCCTGAGACCACTGATTCCATATTCTGCTAACAGTCATTGGATCGCGACCAACGCGAGCAGCAATGTCGCGATGCGATAAACCGTTATCGCGATAGGCTACTATTGGACCTTTATCGAAGTCAGAAACGTGATGGTTCGCACTTCTCCTCCTTACACGAGTCTTCACAACAGCATTTCACCAGGCAATTACCGGTTTGAAACTTTCCTCATATCAGCACGTTGTAGGTGTCGCCATCGGCGCCAACCTTGTGTGAATGCTCTGAAAAGCTAATCATTTGCATATCACAGCATCTTCTTCCTGTTGGTTAAATTTCACGTCTGTAGCACGTCATCTTCGTGGTGTAGCAATTTTAATGGCAAGGAGTGTATTAGATATCGCGGGATGTGCCCATGTGTTGTCTCTTTTCGTGCTAAAGGAAATGTCTTCTACCAGTGTGTGTGTGTGTGTGTGTGTGTGTGTGTGTGTGTGTGTGTGTTCACATCTTAGTGGAATAGGTCTTCCTGGCTGTGTATCGTTATTTATTTTTTCGTGGGGAGCGGACAAGGATTCAAGGCTGAATCAGAGTGCAGTTATTGGATTCTTAAGGAAGGGCGCGACCTTTCTGACGTCCGCAGGAGCTAGCACGATAATCAAGAGCAGTTTGTGGAGACGGTGAAAGAAATTTAAGAAAGGAGAAACCGGCAATGAAAATAAACCACGTAGTGGGACGCTCGTAACTTCGATCACTGACGTGTATCGAAAACGACTGGATGGATTGATTTGTGCGGAGAGATGAATCACAATTAGTGATCTTGCTGCACAACTGGACTTAAGCACAATGCCGTGAAAGATTTGGTGTATCTAAAAGTGTGTGCAAAGTGAGGACCCAGGAAGCTGACACGTCACTGAGCTGCTGGAAGCGTTTGAAATTAGCGAAGACACGTTTCTCACTCATCTGGTCACAGGGGATGAAAGATGGGTGTATGCTAATGATCTTGGAACAAAGTTTCTGACCCACAGGTGCAGGTAATTTTATACACACTCGGTGCATCTAAAGGGTGTCGTACATCTTTTGCAGATCTTAAAAAATATTTTACCTTCCTGGTTGGTCTCAAAATAGTTTCCACTCCATACTTGCTCAGCACTTTTCCAATGCGGTCTGTAACTTTATTCATGAACGGAAGAAATCTTTCCCCTTGGGCGATTGTTTTCCTTGCTGACTGTTTACTATCTCCGTAGGACGAAGGGCTCAGTCTATTTCTTTGGTAGAATAACCATTGCTCTTGATGGTCGAGCGTAGATGTTTCACCTCATTTCAACCAAACTTTTCACCGCACCCCTTTCTTGTCTAGGATGGTATTTAGAGCCATGCAAGTAACGACCAGTATGAGTAGCCTTCCTTTAAACCGTGTCATCCAACGTTCCGTTCACAGACACATCGAGAAAATTCAGCTGCCCGTTGCTCTCTGTTTCCATTGTATTGGTGTGGGCATCCAATGGCTCCAGCGGTGGCCAATTTACTTATGGAGTACTTTGAAGAACATGCTAGTAAGAAACCAGCCAGGTGGCATCGCTTTGTCGGAGAAACTCTTGTGGAATGGACTGACGGTGCAGAGGAATGAGATGTCTTCTTGATACATCTTAACAGCATCAAACCCAGAATCTGATTTACAATGGAAACGGAGGGCAACGGATCTGAATTTTCTCGATGTTTCTGTAACCGTCGCGACAGAATAGCCGTGCGCACTAAGGCACCCAGCTGGGGATCACGCGGCCTTCCTCGAGCATGGGTGTATATGTTGTCTTTAGCGTAATTAACTTTTAGTATAAGTAGTCTGTAAGCCTAGGGACTGATGAACAACGTAATTAAGTTCCTTATATTTACAAACATTTTGTAATGATGCGACTGGACGAGCCGTTGAGGTTAAGGGTTTGCAGAAAGTGTACCCATACATATCGTTACGTGCTGAAGCTGTCTAACCACCATTCCAGAGATAAAAGAAGTACGGTTAAAACTTTGATCGATAGGGGGCACAAAATTTATGAACCGATTTATTTAAAGGATGAGGTGGAACAGCTACGATCACCGTCAAGAAGAACGGCTTTTCTACCTACGAAATAGACCGAGCCCTTCGTCCTAGGGAGGGAATCAAAACCAACGACCTTGCAAGAGGAAAGTTCTTCTTCCGTTTATTAAAATAAATTACAGACTTCTATAGAAAACTGCTGAGCAAGTATAGGGTGGAAACTATTTTCACACCAACAAGGAAGATAAAGTAATATTTAAGATCTGTAAAAGATGAGCGATACCTTCTGCATACACCGGGGTATTTATAAAATTCCCGTAAACTGTGGTATAGTACACATAAGGACGACAGAAAGAAGTGTCAACACACGTCTGAGCGAACATAAGAGGAACTGCCGCCAGGGACATACGGAGAAATCGGCCCTAGAGGAACATGTTTACTAAGAGGTTAACCAAAAAACTGAATTTAATGAGACTAAAATGATCAAATGTTTGGTAAGCTTAAGGGACTTGACTGTGGGGTGATCAGTCCCTAAACTTACAAACTGCTTACGAACTAGCTTATACTTAGGGCACCTGGATATAGACGGGCATGCGCATCGCCATTTTTGTTCCTTCGTTTCGAAGCGCTGTTGCATGATATGGCGGCCAGTACGCTTTCAGCATGGTGGGCTGTGCAGCTCCAAATTGTTCTAATTGTTCAGAAAATGATTTTCGTGTTTTTTCGTTTGCAATGGATTCTGAAAGGCGTAAAATGTGGTTAATAAACTGTCGTCGTGATAAGGTCTTGAAAACGATGTGAGGTGGGTTAATTCATTTGTAGTTATGCACAATTTCTACATGTTGTAAACGACAGGTTTCGATAAATGTTCTTTTCAGCTGTGGTTTCGAAGCTACGAACTATTGTTACAGACTTTTATTTTTATATACATTGACGATAACAAACAGTATCAACATTTAGACAGTCGCAATACTAATTATTTGTAAATGATGAACACAGTTTTTTACTAGTTATAATGGCTCATATGGATCGTAACGATATTTGAAGCTACTGCGGTGCTAATTTTAGTTACAGCTACTACCATGCTAATTTTAGTTACTGCATCGGCAGCGTAGTTTCCTAATGTTTGCAACAAAATGTTCACTTTGCGAGGATAATTAATTTACTGACCGAACAAGGTTTCATACAAGAAGTTGGTAAACATGGAAAACTATTTTCTCTCATTCTAGCTGTTCGAGTTTAAAAAGAACATTCAAATATCGTTGCCAGCATCAGCACCCTACGTCCCGGAAGTCGTAAATAAAATTGACTAATTTTATCACAGAGAGGATTTTATTAAAGCCCTGAGAGCTGTTAAAATTCCATTAGCTGAAAAGTTTTTTGAAACTATAACTTGTGAAAATGCTTAGTTTCGTCTTGGATGACAGTCGATACATTTGCTTGATTTTTACGCACAGAATGTATTGAACTAAACTAAAGCGCAGAATTGGTAGTGCAAGTGGTATCCTGTAAAATCGAGCTATCGAATGGGTAAAACTTGCTTTCAATACACACCCAGGTGGGGAAATAGCAGAAAATATATTTAACGATTTGTCAAACCATATTACAATAATTTATTACGAAGAGATAAATTTTTAGTCCTAATATATATTTTCTTTTGGGTATGTGTATTAGAAATGAAGCAAGCGACTTTTCAAAGTAATAATAGCGGGAAAACTCGGCTTTTCACAAGCTCACCGCATGGAACAAAAATGGCGGCGGGAGCTGCCGCTACAGAAGAAATTGACGTGCATGCCCGTCTATATGCAGGTGCCCTACTTATACTAAAGACGTCACAAACATCCATGCCCAAGGGGGGATTCGAACCCCCGACCGTAGCGGCCGTGAAGACTGTGACTGGCGCGCCGCAGACCGCTCGGCCACTGCGGCCGGCTTTAATGAGACTATTGTCATCTCAAAGACTTCAGACTACTACGCGCGTACGAATAGAGAATCTACAAACATCGCCATAATTTTAACAGCAAAGATGAAACAGTTAAATTAAATAGAGTTTGGGATTAAACGTTACACCAGCAGAATGACAATCGGTTCTTCTCTGTCAATGTTGGCAATATGAGACACAGATTCGTAGCCTCCGTCAAATGATGGCTTATGGCGTGCTCTACATCGGCTATATTTACACGGCGCTCCTTGAAGTCTTGATCGCAGTTCGCCATTTTACCTCTGAGAATGTCTTCCGTCAGGATAAAGTTTTACAATTCGACCACGGTCCATGAAACCGGAAAAACGTCGTTGTCGATTTTCTTGACCTGGAACCGCAACTAGTCGGTCAGTTAGCTGCTCAGTTGCCCTCGTTCCAGTCCTCCCAGTACCGGAAATCTAAACCCGGTTTTCGACATGGCGCGCAACGCCGCTGATCTGAGAGGACTTGTGCGGTAAAATCTGAAAGAAGCGAAAATTATAGTTACAAGTTAACTGTGATTTGACAGACCAGGGGTGGGCAAATAGCGGCTCGTGGGCTGCATGCGGTCCCCAAAGGATTTTGTGCGGCCTGCCAAGACATTGCCAAAAATCTCCCGAGAAACGAGGTTTCTTTGCCCACACGAGCAAAAATGTCTACTAGGATGAACGTCATACACAAGCTCAGTGCACTCCCATCAGCCTCTGCGGACACGGCGGATCTCAGTATTCGCGCAAACTTTGTGTAGGCTCGATGCGGTGACTGGTGTAACGCTCCATCCTTCCCGCCGAGTGTCATAATTCGGCACGCAGTGCTTTTCCGGTTTACCTGGTGATTTATTTATGTTTCGTCAGTGCGGCAGTAAATATATAAATTTTCCGACTTCCTGCAGTCATGAACCCTCCGAAGAAACGTAAAGTCATTGGTGAGTGTCGTGTGCTTAACAAAGACTGGAGAAACAAATGTTTCTTTGTTGATACAGGGAACAAAGTAGCACTTTACTGTTTCACGAAACAACAGCCGTATTCAAGAAGGGCAATCTGAAACAATGTCACGAAACAAAACAAAGAGAATTTGGCTACATAATTTGCGATCAAGATCACAAAACAAATAAGCAGTATTTACAAAGCGAACACCGCTTCAAAACAGTGCTGCCGAAAGTAGTTTCATGGTGGCCTATATCGATGATAAACGAAACAGACCTTTCTTGGATGGCGAGTTTATTACGCAGGTATGGTAGAGTATGCGAGCATATTGTGTCCCAATGTTAAAACCAAATTTGAAAGCATTTCACTGTCAAGGATCACTGTAATGCGGCGGATTAACTTAATCAGTGACGAACGTGCAGAGCTACTGAAGACTTATAGTGATGATTTTGTCTGGTTTTCTTTCAAGATGGCCGAGAAAACATATCGAAAACTCTGCTCGTGTACTGATCCTTATCTGAGGAATACTGAACATTTCGTGATAACAGGGTAATTATTTGCATAGCACCAATTAAATATGGAACCACTAGTCAGGATTTATTTGAATGTGTTCTGAATTGCTTGGAAAGAGTGGCTTGTAGTGGAATAAAATAGTAAGTATATCACAGACGGTGAAAAGATGTCAGTGGAAATACTGAAGGTATGGTAAAACGTTTAAAATCAAGTTACAAGCACAACGCACCGTCACTGAAATCTTGGCTTTACATTTAATTTTACATCAGAAGAGCATCTGTAAAACTTCACGTGGTAGATCCTGTTGTTTGTTGTTTTGATCTCAGTCAGAGCAAGGGCGCTCCATAACAACCAGTTGAAATCTCTTCTTGAGGATGTGGCAGCAGAGTACGAAGATCATAACAGCCGTGAGGTGGTTGAGCCAGCACAAAGTATTAAAAAGAGTTTGGGCATTGAAGGATTAAATTATTAGAGGTCACGAAATAGATATCATACCATTTTATTGCAAAACTAAGATGGAAGGGGTGGGGTTATGAGATGGTGTTTGCAACTGATAAATTTGAAAAACTGAATGTGATATTACAAGAAAAGTGATTGCTTGCACAAGAAATATGGATACATGTAAAGGCATTCAAACATAAACAGGGTCTATTTTTAAGGCAAGCAAATAAAAACAATTTTTGTCATTTCTCTATACTAGGAAAACAGAAAATCTCAGAAAAACTTTTTGGTAAGACTAGGGATCATATGCGACGTGTGAAGGATGAATTCACAAGAAGATGTGAGGACTTTAATGACACTGAGTCTCAATTCAATCTGCTGATGTATCTCGTCACCGCTGATGTTGACACAGCACCGGAGGAGCTGCAACTTTAAATTACTGACATGCAGTAGATAACGCAGTGAAAGAAATGTTTAATACTGTGACATTAGTTCACTTCTAAAATATCTTTCAACTGAAAAATTTTCATGTGTGAAGAAATTTGCTGGGAAAATGTTCTGCATATTTGGATCTACATATATTTGTGAAGTCAAGTTTTCCTTACTTGATGATCAATAAGAACAATTACCGAAGCTCTTTAACGGACATTAAATTTCGTGCTGTTATGAGAAGTTCAAAGAGCAATCTCTTTCCATATTTCAAAAAAATGTGGCAAAGAATGAGAGGATGCATTTGCCTCATTAAAGATATTCTGAAATTATATATAATTGAAGAATTCAAAAATAAATGTTTGTATAGCTTATGGGACTTAATTACGGGGTATCAGTCCCCAAACTTACAAACTACTTATGAACTAGCTAACACTAAGGACGGCACAAATATCCATGCGCG
Source organism: Locusta migratoria (assembly GCA_026315105.1). Classification (NCBI taxonomy): domain Eukaryota; kingdom Metazoa; phylum Arthropoda; class Insecta; order Orthoptera; family Acrididae; genus Locusta; species Locusta migratoria. The sequence goes on along the minus strand of CM048745.1, from coordinate 748,284,114 downwards.
AGGGGGGATTCGAACCCCCGACCGTAGTGGCGGTGCAGACCGTGACTGGAGCGCCTCAGTCCTCTCGGCCACCGCGGCCGGCACTGACTTTTTGATCAGACGGTATTTGGAAAAACTTCCTTTTTTCAATCATTCACCGAGCACGGAATTGGTAAATACTGAGATACGTGATCGCAGAACAGAAAAATAATAACCATCGCTGGTAGCAGAAAGGCACCTAGAACTGATAATCTGCCTGTGAGACGCCACAGAGACTGCGAAAATAACTTGCTCCTCTCCTAGAAGCTGTTTAAGGTACGTCAGTAGAACAGCCAAGGCTAGCTGAGAGACCGTGAGTTTTCGAGAAGATCTTTAAATCAAATTCAAATGAGTTGCGTCATATACAGCTGATGTCACTACCTTGCGACGTCTCGAGATGCACGTGGTTAGAATTTCAGCGCGAGTATTCATCACGGACGCCCATTGTGCAACTCGCAAGCGCTTATTTCGCTTAAACAGCTTCAGAATGCCTCGTGGAAAACATTGAATATCTTGCTAAGAAGAGTATTTGGCTACAGATATTGCTGATAATTCTCTAGAGAAATCGTTGATTGAGTTGTAACAATGAATCTGTGAAGCGGATCTATAATCGCTTGATGTAGGAGGAGAGGACGGACCGATAGGACCGATTGCAACCACGTCGTTGCACCAGTACATGCACATTGTGTACACGACAGTGTGTCATCGCCTTACCGGATCACAAATCAAACAACAAACAACAAACTCAGTCAATGTCCTCGCTCACCGTGCGGCGTCGTTTGTAGCCAGGTTGTCTGTCCACAAGGCGGCCGTTACGACGCTTACCGCCAAGTCAGCGCCACAGGCGTGGTGTAATAGACGAGTGTGTCGTCAGGCGTCAATCTGTATAAATGATCTGATGGACAGAGTGCGTTGTAATTTGCGGCTGTTTGCTGATGATGCTGTGGTGTATGGCAGGGGGCCGTCTGTAACTGACTGTAATAGCATACAGGATGACTTAGACAAAATTTCTAGTTGGTGTGAAGAATGGCAGCTAGCTCTAAATGTAGAAAAATGTAAGGTAATGCGCATTAGTAGGAAAAACAATCCCATAATGTTCGAATACAGCATTAGTAGTGAACGTCTTGATGCATTCGCGTCGTTCAAATATCTAGGCGTAACATTGCAGAGCGATATGAAATGGAATGAACATGTAAGTGCAGTTGTGAGTAAGGCGGACAGTTGACTTCGGTTCATTTGGAGAATTTTGGGAAGATGTACTTCATCTGTAAAGGAGACCGCGTATAAAACGCTTGTACGACCACGTCTTGAGTATTGCTCAAGTGTTTGGGACCCGCAGCAGATCAGTTTAAAGGAAGACATAGAAGTAGTTCAGAGGTGAGCATCTAGGTTTGTTACTAGTAGGTTCGACCAATGCGCGAGTGTCACGGAAATGTTCCGGCAACTCAATTGGGGATCTCTGGAGGAAAGATGACGTTCTTTCGTGAATTTCTGTTTAGGAAATTTAGAGGGCTGGAATTTGAAGCTGAGTGTAGTACGATCTTGCTGCCGCAAACTTACATTTCGCGTAATGACCAAAATGACAAGACAAGAGAAATTAGGGCTCGTATGGAGGCATATAGGTATTCTTTTTTTTTCCTCGTTCCATTTTGGAGTCGAATAGGAAAGGAAATGCCTGGTAGTGGTACAGTGTACCCTCCGCCATGCACCTTATGGTGGATTGTGGAATATGTATGTAGATGTAGATGGTGAAACACTGTTCAACTGTTATGGTATGCACTGCCATAAGGATCCTTAAGGTGACCACTCGTCCTCCTTTAGGGCCGACAGTCTTCCTTTTGTAGGTTCTGTCCCTCGAGAAGTGTCCTCCATTTCAATATTTTTAAAACTAATCTGTCAATTTCTGTATTCAGAGATGCCGCGCTTAGGAGGAATCAAATCCGGGTATAACAGAAAAGTTTACCAAAGAAATGCAGGATTTTTACCAAACATGTTTCCCGTATGTCGAGGAGTGGTCTGAAATGAATTTCATAAGAAATAACAGTTTTCAATGTTTTTTTTTTTTTTTTTTTTTTTTTTGGCATAGGTAAATTGGGCAGATATTGAAAATTATGTTGAGTTGTTAATGAAACAAATGCCTGACAATTGTCTGTTTAAAGAAATTAGAAGACTGAATATATAAATACTAATAAATTAGAACAATGAGAAAAATCAACAAGTTGAAACTGATAAAAGGTGGGTGGAAGTATATAACCATTTCAAAAATGAACACATTCCATATGAAACATTAATTATTCTTGTTGAATTTACATTGTGTTGCCCTGGAACTAATGCAGCAATTGAAAGATTTTTTTCAGTTGGGAATGACTTTTGGACAATTGAGCAGTCAAGATCGAATGTTGATACTCTAGCTGCAGCACTTACCGTAAAATTCATTATGAAGGATATTTCTTGCTACGAAATTTTCAATATATTGTTAGAAAATGATACATTTACAAAAAAATATTCATTCAATGGAAAAATACTCATTTAATTAAACAACTGAAAGGGATGTAAATATAATTAATGAATTTTTAAGTAATAAAATTTTAAAGTTATTTACATTGTACTTTTTCTTATATTTTTCCGTCCCCCTTTTCACTGTAAAAACAAATTGGTCACTTACAATCCTGCCCCTGGTATTATGGTTTGGGGTGGTTCTGTATTACACTCCTGATTCCCCTCCTAGTCCGTTCTGTCAGTATACTAACCTTCCGGCGCTATATGTGTTGATCTCTCAAACCTTTGGAACCTGCCAACGGTCACAGTGTAACATAATATTGAGCTACCACTAGTGGAATTTGGATTACATTGCTGCCTTTGCTTCCCTATTCTACCGACGTCTCAACCGTTGTTAAGTCAAATCAAATCTGGCAATATATGAAAGCAGCTTGGATTGCTATAACCGCATTCGAGTGGCCGAGACTTCTAAGCCGCCTTGCTGCGGCAATTTAGTCAAGTGACAAGAGATTTAGTACGTACTTGACGCCTAAACGGTCAGTAAAGAAGTACGCATTCACATACGATTTGGTTGGTAGTCAGCTGTTGGCTGCTGTCGATCGTGCAGTGCAATGTGCAAATAGCGAGGGCTAACCGAGATATGCATCGTGCAGCAATGGCTCTTCAGGAAGAGCCGGGAGAAGAGAATGAAACTGTAAGGAAAGAAACAGAAATTCGGTACTAGAGATTTGCCTGAAGTACCCGATGTGCTTCTCAAACAACTCGCAACTGAACATTCAAACGAATATTTTTCAGCACTGAGAAAGTCGACAAGTTACCTAAATTTCTCTATTAGAAAAAGTGGTTAGTAAAATCCAGCTTACAGGTACTCGGTCTTAGAGAAACCATACCTGCGGAAATTATGCTGAAGGTAGTGTTGTACCTTCTTGGCACTGGGTGTAGTTTACAGACTTTGAAACACCTCTTTCGAGTAGGAAAGTCAACTATAAGCAATGATCTGACAGTTTTAATTTTCTGTTTAATCTCCTTGTCCTGTAAGCCTGGTATTCTCATCGTCTTTTCCAGTTCTTTGATTGCATCATTTTTGGATAGTGGACATTTCACGTTCCACAAACAGCTGTGTTCTACGTAAAGAGAAACAAGTTTAACAATTGTGTCATCACTTCAGCGAGACATGTTACTGGCGACAAGAAAACAAATGAATGAAAAGGAAGAGAGAGCGCGACCGTGAACAGGTGGTGGTCTCGGCTGTCGAGCAGCGCGCCGGCGGTGAGTGAGCTGGGATGGGGGAAACTTCTTGCCCGGCTGCTACTCAACTTATTTGATCCGACCGACTTGACCGTTTTACTTGGCAACTGCACTAAACGATGTCGTTCAGACACGTTTAGTTACTGAATCACTTGCCACTTTACTTAATTACTGGCCTAGTGTTCAAAAGTTTGCATAGGACTTAACTACTCTGGTCATCAGTCCCTAGGATTACAAACTACTTGAACCAAACTACGCCAAGAACAACAAATACAACCATGCACGAGGAAAGACTCGAACCTCCGACGGTGAACAGCGGCGCGCTCCGCAGCTAGACGCCTTGGAACGCTCGGCTATTGTGAACCAGCCTTTACTTTAAGTGGTTTTTAAATCTAGGAACTAATGACCACAGCAGTTTCTGTCAATAGGTTTACAAACATTTGAACATTTGATTTGAACTGCTATATCCCAACAACATATCCAGAGCCTCTTTGATTCACTGCCGAGGCGTACATTAATGTCGGCAGCACTCAATATCAATACCGATTTCATCATTTTCCTCACTTCACTTACGACTGTATTTTCAATCGTGTGTTCTTTGTACAATGTCTTATCTCTCAAATAAGTTTTACTGTGACATTGCCTTTCTCGGTGTTGCACTTTAGATGCTCAGCACTGTACGTTCATGTGTTGCGACATTTTTGTGGAATGAAAATCTACTCTACAAAAATGAGCATGGATTCCGCAAGCAGACATGTTATGAAACTTAAATGGCTCTATAAATCACACTTACTTCAGCCAAGATCACTAATTTATTTTATTTGCTGGTGTTTACCGGTTTCTATGAGCTATGTTTACAATGTTCACCTTTATGAAGATGATGAAATAGCTCATTGAAACCGGTAAAATCCAGATAGATAAAATAAATTAGCGATCTTGGCTGAAGTAAGTGTGCTTTATATAAGTTTTCGATCACTCTCCATAGGCGTAGTATTTCAATTAACTATAAAATGGATCTGTTTGCCCAAGACAATGAGACCGCCGTGAGCATCTGAAATCAGAAAGCCCCTTGACTTCAAAAAGCCATTGGATACATGTACGCACTGCCTTTAGTAAAGAAACTTGAAACAAAAGTGAGGGTTCATACGTAGACGCTGATGAGTGGCCGAGTGCTCTAAGGCTCTTTGCTGCAGAGCATGCGGTTGTTCACTGTCGGGTATGGATGTGTGTGTGTGTGTGTGTGTGTGTGTGTGTGTGTGTATCCGTAGACTAGTTTAAGTAGTTTGTACAAAATGTTCAAATGTTTTTAAGCTTGTGGGACTTCGGGGCCATCAGTCCCTGAAATTACAAACCACTTTTGAACTTCCTTATACTATAGACAACACAAACATCCATGCCCAAGGGGGGATTCAAACAGCCGACGGGGAACGGCCTGCTCATCGCAGCATAGCGCCTCAATATGCTCGACCATCCGCCGCGGCAAGTAGTTTGTAAGGCTAGGGAGTAATAACCTTACAGATATACAAACATTTGAACATTTGGTTCTTAGATAATTAAGATTATCCTGAGATCCGTTGTCCATTACCACAATCATAAATTTATCTGTCCTGTTATCCGAGATTTTGCATATTGCGTTGTAAACCTGTGGTATTTTAATCTGCAGCACGATGCAGGATAAACAGTCACTACGATTAATTGGTACCGAGTAGCAGCTTGATATGGGGCATTATATTGGGAAAATGTGATTCATCTATAAAGGAGACAGCATATAAAACGCTTGTACGACACCGTCTTGAGTGTTGCTCAAGTGTTTGGGATCCCCACCAGGCCGGTTTAAAGGAAGACATAGAAGCAGTTCAGGGGCGGGTGATTTGGTTTCTTACTCTTAGGTTCGATCAATGCACAAGTGGGGGAAAGGAGACGTTCTTTTCGAGAAATATTGTTCAAGAAATTTAGAGGGCCAGAATTTGAGGCGGACTGCAGAGCGATTCTACTACCGCCAATCTACGCGTAAAGACCTCATAGATCCGAAAAATTAAGACTCGTCCAGATGCATTCAAGCACTCGTTTTTCCCTCATTGTATATGGGAGCTGCACAAGAAGTCAAGTAACAAGTAATGGTACTGTGTACGCTTCGCCACGCACCTCTGGGTGGATTGCGGAGTATGTATGTAGCTGTAGATGTTAGGATGGCAGGTCAGTATAATCGTGTGGTTGTCTGAACATGTAACGAGTGTACCAAATAATATGAACATTATGCAGTACACTATATCTTGTTTCAAGATGACGTCACATGGAAAGAGTTGAGATGTGAACGTAGCCCAATCGACGTAGGACGCCTTGGACGCTACCTTCCGGTGAAATGCGTGCTCTCTCACGCTTCCAAACGGGCTAGCTCAATGATGCACAGTTAGTGGGAGCTCTGTGACGAAAACAGCTGCACTGTTTAACGTTTCACTACCGGCAGTATCCTTGGTAATGACAGCGTACACAAAGCAGTAGGAATAGCGGACAGAAACCGAATTTAACTGACAACGGCCGTCGAGCATTAAGAACGATTGTGGCCAGAGAGCATAAAACCACCATGGCAACCGCCGACCCTTCGGTTTCCAAAAAAAAAAAAAAAAAAAAAAAATGTTCAAATGTTTGTATAGTCTATGGGACTTAACTAAGGGGTCATCAGTCCCTAAACTTACAAACTACTTATGAAAGACTTACGAACTAGGACGGCACAAATATCCATGCCCGAGGGGGGGATTCGAATCCCCGACCGTAGTGGCCGTGCAGACCGTGACTGGAGCGCCTCAGTCCCCTCGGCCACCGCGGCCGGCTTCGGTTTCCAGTCGCGCGATTTACCCCAAGACAACTTTTTTAAAAACTTAGTTAAAACTGGAAACTATGGTTCTTTTAATACTAATCATTACTAACAACTGACCATCAATTTTTTTTTAAATTCAAAACTCAATTTTTTATTTTATTGTTTTCTACATATTTTTTAAACTATGAAATGGAAAACCTTCAATCCTCGGATTCTTCTTTTACGTATGAGCCACTATGGACTACGATTATTTCGACTGTTTCCCCTTTCTTTTCCTCCATATTTCGATCATCATTTTGCGATGTTTCTCTCTTCTTTCTTTGGTCCACTTGGTTCCAGTCTTTTTCTTCTGTTTTTCCTGGAAACATTTGGCATCCTTTAATTTCTTTTTGAGTGGTAGTATTTTCTCAATATATTGTTGGCTAATTTGGAGCCCGTCCATGACCATCCCAACTTCTTTGTACCTTGTATTATCCATTTTTAATTCACTGAAGTAACAGAACAGTCTTTTTGTCAGAGTGTTGTGAGCCATCCTTTGTATGTGAGCGTAGAAAGCTATTCTTCTTTTCCTAATTACATCAGTGATTTTCTCAATATATGTATAGATTTCACTATTATGACGCATTCTGTATTGTGTCTGCTCTTTAACTGGCCCCAATATTTTTCTTTCACTAATCTGCAGTGATTCCATCATTGCCTTTTTGTTCAGAGTCAAACATTCTGCTGCATAGACCGCTTCTGGGCAAATTACTGTAGAGTAGTGAGCCTGTTTAACATTGATGGATATCGACTTCTTATTACATACGTCCTTAGTGAGGTAGTATGCTGTTTTCATCTTACTAACTCTTGCTTTAACGTCTTCTTTCTCTGAAATGCCTTGTTAAATTACTTCTCTTAGATACCTGAACTTATTTCTTCTCTCAATTTTTCCATATTTAGTTACCATTATGTTTGGAGCTGTGTTAATGTTTGTCATAAATTTAGTTTTCTCAAAGGAGATTTGTCAGCCTGCTTTTTCAGCTTCTTCTTTGAGCAATTCAATTTGTGTCAAGGCTGTTTACAGTGAATCCGAAAAAATAGCTAAATCATCTGCAAATGATAAACAGTCTATTTGTAGGTGGTCCCTTTTGTAACCTAATCTAACTCCCTCATTGATTTGTCTTTCTCTTAATGACACTCTCCATTACCTTATAACTTTTTCCAGGACACAAAAAGCTGTGGGGAGAGACCATCTTCCAGCCGAGCTCCAGTTTTAATCTCAAAACATCTGGATGTTTCACCTCTGAATTTCACTATAGAGTTAGTGTTTGTTAGAGTTTATTTAATTAGAGCTGTGGTTTTACTGTCTAAGCCCAGTGCATTCATTATTTCAAACAGTGACTTCGTATCAACCGAGTCGCTTTCCTGAAGTCAACAAACAAGATTACAAAGTTTTTCGATCTTCTTTTCAGATACATTATTACTGTCTTTAAGTTGAGAACCTGTTCTGCACATTAGCTACTCTTTCTAAAACCACATTGATATTCTCCAATTTGTGAGTCGAGTTGTTGTTCTGCCCTAGCTAGTAATGCTCTTGATAAGATTTTGTACGTAACTGGTAGAAGAGATATGTCTCTGTAGTTGTTCACATCAGTTTTATCGCCAGATTTGTGGAGTGGGTGGATCAACGCTGTCTTTCATTCTTTATTATTAATTCTTTGATTATTAATATTTGATTTCCAGGCTTTCAGTTAACTTTTTTTCCTTTTTTTCTGTATGAAATAATGAAACATTGAATCAGGTTACGTTAAATGCCTATAAGTTTTAACCAAAACGCTCTCTTTCAAAGACAATCGTAAGCATGTTAGCAAAATCCCTCTTTAAATTTGGCAGTGATTTCCTTTTCACATACGCATCAGTAATGTACATTTTGAACGTGGTAAAATCCGTAATAACAGCACCACCGGCAATTGCAAAAATAAAATATCCAAGAAGCTACATAATGGTGTCATTCGTGGTTTAGGGTATAATTTGGTTTTCGGCCAAAAAAGTATATCAGTCGTAAACGCCGATTCGTGACTCCTTGTGAGAAAGGCCAGCTGTCGGCGTAACCACTGCCACATCCTAAGACGTTAGTTACAAGCAAATCTGTGACGTACCGTGTCGTCGCGGTGGAGTAGCCGAGTGGTCTAAGGCGCCTCGCTGAGGAGCGCGCGGTTGCTCGCCGTCGGAGGCTCGAGTCCTCCCTGTGGCATGGGTGTGTGTGTGTGTTGTCCGTAGGTTAGTTTACCTAGGTTTAAGTAGTTTGTAAGCTACGGACTGATCGGCACGCACTTTGGTCCGATAGATTTACAAACATTTGAACATTTGATTTGAACGTAGCGTGTCAACAAGAGCGCACTGTGAACAGGGCTCGAATGCACAGAGTCCTACACGGTGGAGTCGTTCGTTGGTAGGGATCAGATCATTATCCACCCTGTACCACTGGGAGGCGCCATATCTAATGGGTTGTTCATTAGTAAAAACAGTTATTAATGCACAGAGAGACGTCACAAAGACAAATACGACGGATACGGGAGGAAAATTAAGAAATGTGAGGAGGAACGTGATACAGTAAATCGAATTTTTTATCAAAAATTTATTGACTTGGACTGAAAAAAATCGCACAGTAATAAACTGTTGACATGTATCCAAATTTCATTAAAAAGTTGGAAAGAATCATTACGTACAAGTCAGTCTCTCTCTCTCTCGCTATTACTGATACATAGTTTTCACTATAAAGACAGCCATAATAAAACCTACCTTCAAGAATTTTCTGTATGTGACAACAACTTAGACTCCGAATTTTATTTATAAGGTGTTCAAACTAATTTCTACTAAAAGTAGACATTAAGATTTTCTTTTATCCATTTGCTAAGGCCTCTGTTCGTTTACACAGTACCAAACAGGTTCAGACGTATAACTTTCTTATCCTAATTACCCTACTGTTCTGTTTATTGAGAACTCGACAAGATATATACTTGTACATGGTTTTCGCGACCTAAATGGCGATAAGTAATTATTTAGCAGATGAAAGTAGTATCAACACTATCAAGTTATAACTTAGCCCGTATTTACTGCAGTAACTGAGATCAGCACACACCTAGTCCTATCTTGTGCGACTTTAAGGACTGGAACTGTTGGTTTATCTTGCTTATGTGACAGTCAACGCCGTAGTTATCGGTTGAATCTATTTATTTAATCCGATTTGTTGCACTATAATTCCACTTTTCACAAACATTTAATTTGTTATACTTGATACTGTAATGAAATCTTCACCAAGCATTAAGTTATACACGTCTGTCACAGTTGTAGCCCATCAAAGAAGTGCATACATTGATTTCAAAGTCAGAGATCTTGGAACATCTTAAAGATCAGTTAGGCGATTATCTTTTGTGTTTTTCCTACATGAAATAGTAACAAAGATAACTAATTTCAAAACACTGTGAACAATATTTGTACAAGTTATGTAAAATGTTTTTATAAGTAATTTTGAAGTAGCGCTTGTCAGATTTTAAGATTTTCTTCACTCTGCTTGTAAACTGCGTCATTAATAAATTACGTAAGTCAAGTAGCCCAATTATGTTTCTAGGACATTATATATAAAACATCAGTTGAATTGTGGTGAACATAGTTTTGTGGATTAAATTTGCTTGTATACGACGCAATTTAAGTAGTTCAAAAGTGGATATTCTCTTTCTGAAATAATTTTAACAACTAGTGGGGCCTTTGTCTCTTTAGCTTTCTTGTCTCTTTAGTGTGATATAAAATATAGTTGGTCAGTTTTGTTTACATTTTGTATTGTTGTGCAATTCGTAATTGCTTCTGTAAGTTTCGGCGTTACAAGTAGAGTTGTTTTGGAAGTATTATGGCGAAGAAAACGTCTTACGTTGTGTATGTGTTATGTTTGGTTGGAAACTCTATTTCGTATTTTTCAAACGGCAACTGCTCGTTTCTGTTAATTACAGACAAGGGCACAATTTGTTATAATTAGATGGTATATTAGATAGTTATAATTTATATTGAGTGGTTTCTTTTGCCATTTGCTAATATAGAGTCAGAACGAAAAGAACGATACCCTCCCTGAAACAAGTTTACGTCAGAAAGGCTTATTGCAGTCATGGATACCATATATAAAAATGTCACAACGTGCAAAATTGTAGAAAATTTTGTCGAACCTACCAAACCACCGCTATCTTGTCATCATACAGTGCAGGTACTGGAGCTGCGACGCACTGCACTGCACTGCACTGGAATTGTACTCTGTTGTAAGATGTGTCACGTTACTTTACCTAGTGGGAGAGCCTGCGACCTCCACGTTCTGTGGTGAGGTGTTGACGTATAAGACGTAGTAGCCCACTCGTGGTTTCACCGTCCTTCAACTGCTTATCGAAACGTCCTCATACCATTAACACGTGAAGAGCTGACCAGCCTTTATTCAATGTACTGGGTCATAACAGTGCACTAGTCGTTAACTAGAGTGGATTTCCTCCTTTGCGTACTGCTGATTGATAGAATTATTTGCCACAAGGGCTGCGCCGAGCCGAATTGCAATCTTAGAAGCTGAAGACCTATTTTGTCAATATTCAGCGCCGTTATGTCTGGGCCGCAGGTTCAAAATGTTCAAATGTTTGTAAATCTATCGCACCAAACTGCGTGGTCATCAGTCCGTAGCTTACAAACTACTTAAACCTAGGTAAACTAACCTAAGGACAACACACACACCCATGCCCCAGGGAGGACTCGAACCTCCACGGCGAGCAATCGCGCGCTCCGCGGCGAGACGCTTTAGACGCTCGGCTACTCCACCGCGGCTGGGCCGCAGGGTACGATAGGTACTTGACAGGTAGTATTGAGGAGACATAAGAGTATTTCTGTTCGATGTTGAAACGTTTCTCTGTTCTTCATACATACGAGAGCATTTTGGAAAGTAATGTATCCGAAATGTTTGTGTGAACACTCTTAATAACATTCCTGAAACGTCTTACACACTCGTTTTTCACTTAATTACATCGAACTGCTTTGCCCGAGAGAGAGAGAGAGAGAGAGAGAGAGAGAGAGAGAGAGAGAGAGAGACAGAGAGACAGACAGAGAGAGAGAGAGAGATACCACTAATTGCCGTGGCCGAAAAAGTTTTCATTGACAGGTGTCACCATCGAGTATTGACACTTGTAGCACACCAGTGTTTCCCAGCCTGAGAAGTCAAATTAATGAGATTTTCTGATGGGTAAAAAAAATGAAATTTGTATCGTTCAGGACAGTTCGTTTTTAAAAGATTATTTCTTATACCACTGTTCCGTATGGTGCAATACTGATTTCCTATACTTCCTTTTTGTAAGTACTAGATTAAGTCGTGACAGTGTGTTGGAGGTAACAGCGTGTGAAAGGAATGCATGAAAATATTCCCCGCAGAATCCAACAATTGAACACACAGTTTGTCCACGGCGGACTAGCCGTGCGTACTGGGCCGCCGTGTTGCGCGGCCGTTCGCCGTCGGGGGTTCGAGTCCCCCATCGGGCATGGGTGTTTGTGTTGTCCTTAGGTTAGTTTAACTTACTTTAAGTAGTTTCTAAGCTACGGAGTAATAACCAAGCAGTTAAATTCCATTTAAACAGGCAATTTGTATTTCCCACATGTGACAGTGAAAAAGTAAGGCATATACGGCACAAATATTTAAGTATCTCGTGGAAATGCTTTCTCTGGCTTCTAGGTTGTTCCCAAAATAAATCCAACATTGTTTATCTTACAGTGGCCATTGCACTGCTTAGGGCCTAACGGTATTATTATTAATGCTATTGGATGTGGTCAGACACAAAGCGTTGGCAATCGGTGATGTTGCGAATTCTGCCACTTGGGAAGTTACGAATCTAGCAGTCAAGTAACTTGCAAACATTATCCCGAAGTATAGTACACAAATTTCACTTCGGGTGAACGTAAAAGTGAGTGAAGTGTGCGGTTGAAACTAGTGTCGCTAGGTGGAGGGGTGGTGCTGAGGAGTCATGTTTCGTAACAAGTGTCTGCCCTCTTCACACTAACAAGGAGACCACAAGGTATCGGGTTTTAGATTTTTTTTGTATTTATGTTACGTGAAGTTCAGAACACGAATAAAAATCAGCCAAAGCCATTCGAAGCAATTCTCAAAATATCTCGAGAAAATCGACTTTGACGTTTTGCAACTACACAAGTACCAATAGTATCTCAGGTGGTAGCGTTCTGGCCTTCCAACCATAGGGTCGGTGGTTCGAATCCTGCATTGACTTTTCTTTCATTGTGTTCGAATACTTACACAATTTTAATCTCTATTGGTAATTCTTACGAAAAATCCTCGTATTTTTGTTTATTTGTAATTTTCTTTATTTTATAAAAGGTTGTTAATAATGATGGTTTCAATAAAATAAAATAAAATCCATTTTTTACAGTATTGGCTTCACCATTAGTTGACGACGATAGTCTTTGATTATTCAGTTCGGGAAAGCTACGACGCTGTTTTTCTGGAACCTCATCTCCCAATATATTAATGGGTTTCCAAGCAGCTAACGTACCCAACCATTGTTTTAGGTGACTACAAGGTGTTCTCAGCTCATCTACATACACACAATCAAGAACACATGGAATTAGAGATTCCGAAATGTTTTATATAACTGAGTTCGAAAATAAGGAAAAAAATATTTGTCCTAGCGGGATTCGAACCACCGACCATATATGTTTGTGGATCCAGAAAAGTACTACTTTTTTTTCCGTGGGAAAGTCTGACCTTTGAGGTCGCTTGTCGTGTTTGTTCGTTGTTCAATGGATTTTTGGCTATTTTTTTATTTTTTAAATTAAAAAGATTTTTTTTTATTATTTATTACAGAGAGCGATGAGCCCCCTGACGGCGTGTCTTGAGCCACGGCGCCCGAATTTTGACCTATAAGGACAGATGCTGCAACTCTTCTTATTACTGGTTCTTACGTGTAGTTGCAAAACTTCAAAGTTGATTTTCTCGAGTTATTTTGATAGTTGCGTCGAATTGCTTTGGCTGATTGTTATTTAAGTTCTCTCTGATGTTTGATGTTTTTATAATAATTACAATTGGTAAAATTAATGCAATTTCTACATCAAAAATTAGGAAGATTACTGCAATCAGGAAAAATTGAATCGAGAAAGGTATTCGTGCTGATATTTTAGGGTACCATAAAAACAAATTCTAAAATCCAGTACCCATGTCGTACTGCTTTACGCGACGGCTGTACAAGACGTACAGAGAATTGTTATTTTCGTTTTAATGACTTTACTGACAGAGGTACTTATACAGTGGCGGTAAGACGATGATTTTGTTCCGATTAAGGCAGATGCCACGTGGGATTGACGAAATGTTCAAATGTTTACAAACCTGAAGGCCCAAACTACAGAGGTCATTGGTCACTAGACTTACAAACTACTGAAACTAATTCATGATATATCGACGTATATACTTCGCAAATCGCGAAATTAGCCAACGTTTGCTGCTCCTGTGAGATGAACAAACGATCTGCAACACATGAAAATTTGTGCCGGACCGGGACTCGAACCCGGGTCACCCGCTTTTCGCGAGCGGTCGCCTTAACCACTCGGCCACCCGTGCACGCTTCCCGGCCAGACCCAAACTTGCATGTGTTGCACTTGCCTCTTTCCCTCATATGCTCGTACACGTTATAGTGTGAGTCCCGCAAGAGGGAGAGACACAATTCTACCACCGATCGCCTGTAAGGGAAAGAGGCAAATGTAACACATGGAAGTTTGGATCTGGCCGCGGACAGTGGCAGAGTGGTTAAGGCAACCGCTCGCGGAAAGCGGGAGACCCGGGTTAGAGTCCCGATCCGGCACAAATTTTCATGTGTTGCAGATCGTTTGTCCATCTTACAGGAACAGCAGACGTCGGGAAATTTCGCGATTTACGAAGTATATACGTGGATATATTTATATCTGCTGCGCATCACCGCCAACGTCTGTTCCCTTGGAAGAGACATAATAGTAATTCATGATAAGGAGAACACACACACACACACACACTTGCCCGAGGGAGGACTCGGGAATGGCCACGCAATCGCAGACATGGGATTTCGAAGCGCGTGGCCATATCCACGTGGCATCTAGTGACAACAGCGGTTAAAAGTACAGCCTTTCAACAGACGACCCTGCAGGAATCGACGAGGGATACACGTGTTATTGACAAGACAGCTGCAAACAGCTGCATAGACGAGATAGTTATGGCGTAAAATTTAAGGTTACTTTCCAATTACTCTATACAATGTCTTGTCGTAACAACATCAAGGTCACAAGTCGCAACACCTTAATAGTGCAGCTTAGAATACTGTGAGTGAAATGAGCAGCACGGGCACTTTATATACCCCTTCACCGACACAAGTAATTATGAGATTCCGATCTGGTGGCCTTGTCCATGAGCTCGCTGTAATCAAAGTGCTTTTCTAGACATGGATGTAATGCTGGCAGTATACTGCTATTACATTAAATTAGTTGGTTCATTCCATAGATCTATGTTGAGGAGATTCTCGTGAATGTGAAACATATTGTTGTGGTCTTCAGTCCGGAGACTGGTTTGATGCAGCTCTCCACAATACCCTATCCTGAGCAAGCCTCTTCATCTCCACATAAGAACGGCAACCTACATCTGTCTGAATCTGCTTACTGAATCCATCTATTGGTCTTCCTCTGCGGTTTTTACCCCACACACTTCCCTCCAACGCTAAATTCACAATTCCCTGATGTCTAAGAATGTGTCCTACCAATCTATCCCTTCTTTTAGTCAAGGTATGCCAGAAATTTCTTTTCTCCCCAATTCTGTTCAGTACCTCCTCATTAGTTACGCGATCCACCCACCTAATTTTCAGCATTCTTCGGTAGCACCACATTTCAAAAGCTTCTATCCTCTTTCTGTCCACACTGTTTATCGTCCATGTTTCACTCCCATACAACACTCCATACAAATGCCTTCAGAAAGGATTTCCTTACGCTTAAATCAATATTCGATGTTAACAAATTTCTCTTTTTCAAGAACGCCTTTCTACCCATTGCCATTCTGCATTTTATATCCTCTGTACTGCGACCATCATTTGTTATTTTACTGCCCAAGTAACAAAACTCATTTACCTCCTTTATTGTTTCGTTACCTAATCTAATTCCTTCAGCATCACCTGATTTTCTTACACTGCACTCCATTACCCTAGTTTTACTCTTGTTAATGTTCATCTTATATGCACCTTTCAGCATACTGTCCATTCCGTTCAACTGCTCCTCCAGGTCCTTTGCTGTATCTGACAGAATTACTATGTCGTCGGCAAAACGCAATGTTTTTAATTCTTCATCCTGAACTTTAATTCCTTCTCCAAATTTCTCCTTGCTTTCCTTTATAGCTTGCTCAATGTACAAATTGAACAACATATATATATATATATATATATATATATATATATATATATATATATATATATATTTGCAATTTGATAATATAATAATACTAATACAGATACATACATTTTACAAGCTGATAATATAATAATACTAATACTCTGAATACAGATGAAAGCATCGTTTCGTTCTATTTAAGAATTCGTCAGTGGAGTAGAAGGAGTTGGCCACTAGAAGGTCTTTTAGGCTTCTCTTAAACTGATAATTATTTGTAGCTAAATTTTTTAAGGTTGTTGGTAAATTATTGAAAATATATGTTCCAGAGTAGTGGACCCCTTTGAGACTAAAGTGCTTTTAAGTCCTTGTGTGGATCAGTTTTGTTCCTAGTATTGTATGTATGGACTGAGCTGTTTGTTGGCAAAAGGGATATGTTATTTATGACAAATTTCATTAAGGAATAAATGTACTGAGAGGCAGTAATTAATATACCCAGTTTTTTGAAGAGAATTGTACAGGATATCTGTGAAACACTTTTGCTTGACTTTAAGAGTAACCCCAAAATATTATACCACGTAACATTATTGAATGATTGTAAGCAAAATATGCTAGCTTTTTTATTTGTGAGTGTCCTGCGTCTGATACCACTCGTATTGCAAACACAGATTTGTTAAGTCGTTTGTGCAGTGTTGTGCTCCCCCCAACTGGCTTCATTATCAAGCAGTAATCCCAAGAATTTAATACTGTAAACCTCTTATATCTGCTCGTCTTCATACTTTATGCGTAAACTGGATGAGAATCTCTTACATGTTCTGAACTGCATGTAGTGAGTCTAAGTTTAATGTCAGTGAGTTGGCTTTAAACCATTTATTAATGTTAATGAAAGTATCATTAGTAGACGTTTCTAGAACTATGCTCGAAATGCTGTTTATTGCAATACTTGTATCATCTGCAAAAAAAAAAAAAAAAAAAAAAAAAAAAAAAAAAAAAAAAAAAAAACGAACTATGCTTATGGCAGTGTAACTGATGAGAGGTCATTAATGTATACAAGGAAAAGCAATGGCCCTAAGATAGATCTTCGTGGGACATCATATGTAATGACTGTTGGCTTAATTCACTAGTCCCTTGCACTGACACCCTTTATTTCCTGTTACCGAGGTAGGACTAGAATCATTTTGCAGCAATTCCCGTGGCACTATAGAATTCTAATTTACTTAAAAGGATGTTATGGTTCATCCAACCTCTGAAGAGGGATAGTTAGGTATAGTGGACCTTACAATACCTTCACCATGCGATAGGAATTGTAATGTTGCCGACGTCAATGCTGCTAAAGCAGAGTTACTAAACCTACAGAGGAGAAGATTGAAACAAGAGCGACAACAGTGATTACAAGAACAGACTGCCAATAAAGGACTCTGTAGCAAGGAGGACGAAAAATTATGCAGGAGAGATCTGCAGACAAGTGAATGGAGAAGACGTTGTGGTGCAAGTCGAATAAAATAAAATTCCATTGACAGCTGGTGAAATTTAGGGTCCCTTAATTCGACGACCGGTTTCACAACTTAGTGGGGCATATCGAGGTGCTCACCACATTTTCTAAAAAATACAGGCCTTAAAACCATGCTCGCAGTGGAATGGTCGAGCGTTCTAAGGCTACTTCCTGCGAGCGCGTGATTGTTCCCCGTCGGAGGTTCGAGTCCTCTCTCGTTCGTTCGTGTGTGTGTATGTGTGTGTGTATTGATGTTAGGTTAGTTCAAGTATTTTGTAAGCCAATGGACTGAGACCCAGAGTACGAGGACCGTTTGAAATGTCCGTGCAAAGTCCGAGAGATGACACCACCGGCACGTATCGAGGTCGTGTTTAGTTAGTAGGATCTCTGGAAAGAACACACACCAGGTTTCAGCCATATTGGTCTATTTCTTTGTGTTTGGCATTCGTGTGAAATGAAATGTTTGTAAATCTATGGGGCCAAACTGCGTGGTCATCAGTCCGTAGCTTACAAACTACTTAAACTAAGGTAAACTAACGTAAGGACAACACAAACACCCATGCCACAGGGAGGACTCGAACCTCCGACGGCGAGCAACCGCGCGCTCCGTAGCGAGGTGCTTTAGACCGCTCGGCTACTCCACCACGGCCATTCGTATGAATCAAGGAAGTCGAGTGATTATCAAAGAATGGACGAAAAATAATTTCGTGTGGTGATTAAACATTACTTTATGAAAATCAAATCGACTCAGGAGACTAAATAGAAGCTTCATAAACATTATAGTGGTAATGCATCTTCGATAAGAACAGTTTATAAGTTGTTTCAAATAATTCGGAACGGCCATATGGGCGCAAGTGACACTGAACGTACTGGTCGTCCTGTGAAGTCACGACTCCAGAAATCATTGAAAAAATCCACGATATGGTGATGGACGACAGAAGAGTTAAGATGCGTGAGATTGCTAATACTGTGGGCATCTCGAATGAACGGGTACATAATATTTTGAATAAACATTTGGACATGAGAAAGCTATCCGAAAGATGGGTACCGTGATTTCTCACGCTTGTTTCAAAACGGAATCATCTAAAGTGCTGCAAGGAAGGTTTACAGGTGTTCAGAACGTATCCACAGGGCTTTAAGCGTCGTTTCGCCACTGTGGATGAAACATGGATACATTACTGTACACGTGAAACTAAAGAACAATCTAAACCCCAAAAAAGGCGAAAACCGATCCTTCGACCGGAAAGGTTATGGCGACGGTCGTCTGGTATTGGCAAGGAAGAATTCACAGGACTTTAAGTGTCGTTTCGCCACTGTGGATGAAACATGAATACATAACTGTACTCGTGAAACTAAAGAACAATCTAAACACCAAAAAAGGCGAAGACCGATCCTTCGACCGGAAAGGTTATGGCGACGGTCGTCTGGTATTGGCAAGGGACAATCCTCATCGACTATCTGGAACAGGGAAAACTATTACAAGTGCATATTATTTATCGTTATTGGACTGTTAGAAAACCGAGCTGCATGAAAGACCGCCGGCGATTGGCACACAAAAAAGTCCTTTTTCCAACAGGACAATGCACCAGCAAACGCCTCAGCAGTTGTGGGCGCAAAATTATTGGTAATTGTATTCCAACTCGCTCCGCCTATTTTCAGACTTGGCTCCCTCGGCTCTGTTCCCCAATATGAAGAAATGGCTGGCGGGACGAAGATTTCATTCCAACGATGAGATAATTTCAGAAACTATTAGCTATTTTGCAGGCTTGGACAATTCCTATTATTCGGAAGGGGTCAAACAATTTGAACAGCGTTGGACGAAGTGAATAAGTCTGAAATGAGACTATGTCGAAAAATAAAAATAGTTTTCCCCAAACACGTTTGTAGTTTTTATTTTTGCACGAACTTTTCAAATGCCCTTCGTAGTTAAGTCCCATAGATTTACAAATATTTGATGTTGACAAATGTTTGCAAAAAACCAAATTTTTGTACTGGTATATTATTACTTACATATATATCAAAAAGAGGTCTTTGGAAATCGACCGTTCTTATATTATTTAATAAAACCAACCTAACGGAAAAAATAATAATTTCAGCTCATCTAATTTAGTGGCTCTCGGCCCACCAATTACGTCTCTTCGTCCTCTCTGTGACCATTCCGTACCTTCAGATCATCTCCTCCTCACCATATCAATGAACACTCACATATATATATGTCAACTTCCATGGTCATCAAACACTATCAAATTTTGTTGCATTTGTTGGCATTCATCAAACGCTGACTTCCAGTTTATAAAAACCTCCCCCGTGAAAACATTCATACATTAACGGACTTTCTAATAAATAGAAAAATGGTGTCCAAGACTGTTGTAAGGTAACCTCTTGTTTTAATGATCAAGTGTGCAATATTTCATGATGATCATAGAAATGCATGGGTAAAGTAACCTCAGTCATCCACCGTAAGAAATTTTATGTACAAAGTGATCTTTCTCACGCTTTCATGGTCAAGTGTGCAAAATTGCTTTTAAGATCGGAATAAAACGATGCGGAAGTATCGAAGGTTGTATAGAAAAAACCCTCCGCCATCCACTGTTCAAAATTTTAAGTAGACAGTGACCTATCTCTTGTTCAATGTCAAGCGTGAAAAATTTCATCAAGATCTTAATAAAACTGCAGATTTGAGTGAATTCCAAACAAACAGAAAGGGAAACTCTATATATACGACATATAAGATTACAAACCCGTACTTCAGTTTGAAGGTAGCAGAAGTAAAAACCACACAGCAATTATTAAAGTCGAAGGTCATGAAAAGGTCGCTGTAGTTGGGAAGCAAGTAAGACAGAGTTGTAGCCTTTCCCCAGTGTTGTATATTGAGGAAGCAGTGAAGGACTGTAAGGAGGAATATGGAGACGGAAATTAAAGTCCAGTGAGAGGGAATAAAATCCTTGCAGTTTGCTGACGACATAGTAATTCTGTCAGAGACAGCAAAGGACCTGGTAGAGCAGTTAAACGGAATAGATAGTGTCTTGAAAGGAAGATATAAGATGAACATTACCAAGGTTAAAACAAAGGTAATGGAATGTAATGTCAGAAAATCAGACGATGCTGAAGGAATTAGATTAGATACTGAGACGATGAAAGTAGTAGATGAGATTTGTTATTTAGATAGCAAGATAACTTATGATGGCAGAAGTAAAGAAGATATAAAATGCAGAATGGCTATGGGAAGAAAAGCGTTGCTGAAGAAGCGAAATTTGTTGACTTCCAATATTAGTTTAAATGTTAGGAACTCCTTTCTGAAAGCATTTGTCTTGAATATAGCATTGTATGGAAGTGAAACGTGGACGATAGGGAGTTAAGACAAAAAGATGATAAAAGCTTTCGAAATGTAGTGCTACAGACGAATGATAGATGGGTAGATCACGTAACTAATGATGAGGTGCTCAACAGAATTGGGATGGAAAGAAGTTTCTGGCATATCCTAAGACAAGGGATAGGTTAGTGGGACACATTCTGAGACATCAAGAAATCGCCAATTTAGCATTAGAAGGAAGTGTGTGGTGTAAAAATCGTAGAGGGAGACCGAGGGACGAATACAGTAAGCAGATTCAAAAGGGTGTAGGTTGCCGTTCGTATTCTCACGACAGGGTAGCGTGGAGAGCTGCATCGAACCAGTCTCCGGACTGAAGACGCCACACAAAAACCAATTTTAAATTTATGACACAAAAAAGTAGTAGTAGTGGTAGTAGTAGTAGTAGCAGCAGTCTATACCTTTATCTACCTACGGCTGCAACTCCCCAAACAGTTGTGTATGGCGGGTTGCCTTTCGAGGGGATAATAGGCGTCGGACTTAAGATTTTTCTGAAAAAATGTTCAAACGTTTGTGAAGCTTATGGGACTTATGAACTAGCTTATACTAAAGACGACACAAACATCCATGTCCGAGGGGGGATTCGAACCTTCGACAGGGAGCGGTCTCGCACATCGGTGCATAGTGCCTCAATGGGCTTGCCACTCCACCGCGGCAAAAGTTATTTCTCAATTTTTTCAGTTGTTCTCCTGGGTTCTCCCCATTCTTTTCACAAAAAAAAAAAAAAAAAAAAAAAAAAAAAAACGATCTTCTATCAACTTCGCGTGATCAGTGTTCCAGTCGCCTTCAACAGGCCCAGATGTCTTGATCATAAGAGTGTTGTTTAAAATTTAATTTCCCTTTAGAGTGCAATGAAATTTGTTGGTCGATTTGTGTGTGTGTGTGACAGAGGGAGAGAGAGAGAGACCCTTTACAATTTGGGGAAAATCATTCCGATAACGAAACGAGGCCCTTGGAATAAATAACATTCCCTCAGAGCTACTGAAATCTTTGGGAGAGCCAGCCATGACAGACCTTTAATTTTACCTGGTGTGCAAGATGTGTGAGACAAGCGAAATACCGTCAGACTTCAACAGAAATGTAATAACCCCAAGTTCAAAAACAGCAGGCTAGACAAGTGTGAAAAATACAGAACCATTATTAGTTTAATGAGTCAGGGTTCCAAAATTCTAACTCGCAATAATTACAAAAGAATGGAAAAACATGGAGGGAGATCAGTTTGCATTTAGGAGAAATCTGGGAACACACGAGCAACGCTGACCCGACGACTTATGCCAGAAAATATGTTAAACAAAGGCAGACTCAAATTTATGGCTTTTGTAGATTTGAAGAAAGCTTTTGACAATGTTGACTGAAATACACTCTTTCAAATTCTGAAGGTAGTGTGAGTAAAATATAGTGAACGGAAAGTTATATACAAATTGTACAGAAACAAGACAGTAGTTACAAGTTTCGATGCGTATGAAAGGGAAGCATTGGTGAGAACCGGAGTAAGACAAGGTTGTATCCTTTCCTCCAACCTATTGACTTTTATATTGAGCAAGCTGTAAGGGAAAACAAGGAAAAATCGGAATGGGAATTAAAGTTGAGGGAGAAGAAATAAACTTTGCAGTTTAACCATGACATTGTAATTCTGCCAGAAACAGAAAAGGGTCTGGAAGTGTTTTAAAAGGATGGTATAAGATGAACGAAAACAACAGCAAAACAAGAATAATAGAATGTAAATATTTTATCCATTACGGATGAGGAACATTGCGACTGTGGTGAAATAAAGTATCTTGAATGACAGCAACCAGTCGCCAGGTGACCTTATAATGGAATCTGGTCTAAGAAAATCAGGCGATGCGAAAGAATTACATTACGTAACAATAAAAGTAGTAGATGAGTTTCGTTATAGGGTAGCAAAAACTTAATGACGGCCGAAGTAGAGAAGATATAAAATGAAGAACGGCACTAGGAAAGAAAGAATTGCTGCAGAAACGAAATATGATGACACTGAATATTAATTTCAGTGTTAGGAAGTCATTCTAAAGGAATTTTTAGTTGTTTTATTTACTTTTTTTCAGTGAAGTCGTGTACGGAAGTGTATCGTGGACGAGAAATAGTTCAGACAAGAAGAGGGTAGAAGCTTTTAAAATGTGGTGCTACAGACGAAGGCTGAAAATTAGGTGAATAGATCGCGTAACTTATAAGGAGGTACTAAACATAACTGGGGAGAAAAAAATTCTGGCGTATCTTGAATAAAAGAAGGGATCTATTGGTAAGTCATATTCTGTCAGTTTAGTATTGCAGGGAAGTGAGTATGTAAATACGCAGAGGGAGACCAAGAGACGGAATACAGAAAGCAGGTTCAAATAGATATGGCCGATCTTATCCGAAAATTTAGAGGCTTGCGCCGGTAGAGTAACTTGGAGAGCTGCATCAAACCAGTATCTTGACTGCAGACGACAACAATATTATTCCAAAGTCTGGTTCGTCATCCAGAAAATTATTTCGTTACCTTATGTAGAGGTGATTTTTATTCTATCAAAGGGAGTATTTCTGATGTTCTTTTTTGATAGTAGAGAGAATCTTGAAGATCCATTTGTGGATCTGCAATGAGTAAAAAATCTACAATAGAAGTATAGATATGAGGATATGATAGTCCTTAGACTTATCGGCATTTAGCCAAGACTTCATTGTCAGGAGTGAAGTGAAATGTTTGTTAAGCTTGTGGGGCTTAACTGCGGGGTCACCTGTGAAGCTTCATGTATGCCGATGATCTCGCCCTCTGCTCCCAGAGTGAGACCTTCGAACAGGTGGAACTAAATCTTAATGCTGCTTTGGAAGAAATCTACATCTACATGGGACACTCTGCAAATCACATTTAAGTGCCTGGCAGAGGGTTCATCGAACCACAATTATACTATTTTATCTCCCATTCCATTCTCGAATAGCGCGCGGGAAGAAAGAACACCTGAATCTCTCTGTTCGAGCTCTGATTTCTCGTATTTTATTCTGATGATCATTTCTACCTATGTAAGTGGACAGATGGACAGATACTACTCAGAACCAATTAAAACCGAATACCAGCAAAACACAAGAGACAGGCATCCAGAAAACTTGGAGTAACTTGTAGAGGATTGCAGCCCATATATCTTGGTGTAACTCTTGACCGCACACTGACCTTCAAGCAGCGCTGTCTGAATGTGATACAAAAAGTTAAAAGTCGACCACTGTACGGGATAAAAACTTAATTCTGGTAGGAGGTACCCAGATAAGAGTTTACTGTTACATAAAAACTTAATTTTAGCAGTGAAACTAGTAAAAAGGTCCGTGTGAACTACCGTCTACTCCCCGCTGAAAAAAAAAAAAAAATGTTCAAACGTTTGTATAGTCTATGGGACTTAACTACGGGGTCATCAGTCCCTAAACTTACAAACTTCTTATGAACTACTTACGAACTAGGACGGCACAAATATCCATGCCCGAGGGGGGATTCGATCCCCGACCGTAGTGGCCGTGCAGACCGTGACTGAAGCGCCTCAGTCCCCTCGGCCACCGCGGCCGCAAACTAACAACAACAGACACAATTATACACCACACTTCTAATCACCCAGATACACAGAAAGATGCAGCACTTAGATACATGCTCCACAGGCTAAATACCAATCCCATTAGACACAGATAACTACCAGAAGGAAATGAATACCATAGTACAAATAGCCACAAACAATGGATGGATGCAAAGAAAACCTAGTAACAAAGCTGAACAATAAATGGCCAATATACTTAGCAGCTCACACGAAATTACACATAGGCATTAATAAACAAGCCCCCACAATTAAAGTTATTTCATAAAGGTGGCTAAAGGAAAACATTTGTGGCGCAACGGAACTTAAACATAAAAATTGAATCTGAGCTTGATCTCAGCACTGGTTAAAAACTATATTAAATAAAAAGGGGTAAGGTACCCGAAAACTACTATTTATAGGCAAGTCAAAATTATACTGAACATAACTTGTTTATTCAGGTCGAACGCAAGCAAAATGGGGAACCAATTTTTTTAATACAATGAAAAGCATCCCATATGTTCTAATAGTGACGGTGCCCAGCATCGAATTTCATAAATTACACAGGATTTACAAACAATACTCACTCGCTCACACGCACGCAATGCAACAGCGAAACTCACCAAAATCAGCGTGCAGAAACGAGGCAGAAGCAGGCGCCGCTACCGTAGGCGAAATTCAGCAATTGATTATTTTACACCAGACGCGTTTCGCTTTTTATTTTAAAGGCATCTTCAGTGGTTTGTAAATGATACAAAGGCTTGTACAGTTTGTTTTCGAAAAATAGGTTAAAAACAGTTTATAAAAACATTCAGCACGTTAGGCCTAAGTGTTTTTAACTTTATATTCGGTCTACTTACGGTATTGATGTCTCTTCTTTACACCTTACTACTGTTTCTCCGTCTTGTTGGCTGGAGCTACTTTGTTCCTGTCGTGTGTTTTTCGGCTGTGTACAGCACTTTTCGTATGTTTTTGTGTCGTTTCTTCCGTTTCATCGCAGCACATCACATCACTTCACTTTTGGAAATGCATACAGATTACATATCACCTGTTATAAGTGGAATGCCTGTCTATTTATTCATCACTTCACTACAGTATGGCTACGTTTTTGTCCGTTCATTTGTTTTTCGTGTGGTCTGTAAGAGTTGCCGACGTTATACATTTATATTTATGTAGATAAGTACGACTTAATTCAACATGTATGTGTGTGTGTGTGTGTGTGTGTGTGTGTGTGTGTGTGTGTGTGTGTGTGTGAGTGAGTGAGAGAGAGATTTAATTTCGTGAACAGGGTGTTAAGATGTTTTTTTCAGATGAGTAAATGCGGGTTTAATTGGGTTGTGGTGATGGAGGGGGGGGGGGGAGGAGGCGAGGGTATAGCGAATTGTGTTTTCATGAAATGGGGGATTGACTCTCATAATGTTTATTTTTATGTTAGGTGGTCAATAAGCTTGAAAAGTGTGTTGTTTGCTAGATTGGTTTCGTCAGTTATGAGATGTTTATTTTCTGTTATTGTTTTTTGTTCGATATGGTAGTTTTCTTGAAGGGTGAGCAGGTGTTTTTTGTTGTCTATTCTTAAGATTTCCATGTCTATGTCTCTGGTGGTGATTTTATGTTGGTTTTGGTGTAAGTGTTCTGCAAATGTTGAGTGACTTGTTTTATACTTCCAGGCTCGTACATTCTCTTTATATGTAGTGTGAAATGTTCTTTTAGTCTGACCAATGTATCTTCCATCACATGTGTTGCATTACAATTGGTATATTCCTGATTTTCCGTATGGATCTATATCTTCTATTGATTTTGGAAAATATTTTTGAAGTCAGTTGTTAGTTCGGTGGGCTATTTTTTGATGCATTGTTTTTTGAAAATATTGGATATTCTGTGTGTGTATTTGTGACTGTATGTCATTGTATAACATCTGTTGTTTCCTTCATTTTTCTGCCTTTGTGTTATTCTTGTGTGTGTGCCTTGTGTGTTTGTTTGTGTGGTATTATGCCTTTGTGGTGGTGGTATTGGTGTTTTTAAATTTTATTGTTCAGCTTTGTTACTAGGTTTTCTTTGCATCCATCCATTGTTTGTGGCTATTTGTACTATGGTATTCATTTCCTTCTGGTAGTTATCTGTGTCTAATGGGATGGTATTTAGCCTGTGGAGCATGTATCTAAGTGCTGCATCTTTCTGTGTATCTGGGTGATTAGAAGTGTGGTGTATAATTGTGTCTGTTGTTGTTAGTTTGCGGCCGCGGTGGCCGAGGGGACTGAGGCGCTTCAGTCACGGTCTGCACGGCCACTACGGTCGGGGATCGAATCCCCCCTCGGGCATGGATATTTGTGCCGTCCTAGTTCGTAAGTAGTTCATAAGTAGTTTGTAAGTTTAGGGACTGATGACCCCGTAGTTAAGTCCCATAAGCTTAACAAACATTTGAACATTTTTGTTGTTGTTGGTTTCCAGAATATGTCAAAGGTATGCTGGTTGTTCAAATGTTTGTACAACTTATGGGACTTAACTACGGGGTCATCAGTCCCTAAGCTTACAAACTACTTATGAACTACCTAAGACTAAGAACGGCACAAATATCCATGCGCGAGGGGGGATTCGAACCCCCGACCGTAGTGGCCGTGTAGACCGTGACTGGAGCGCCTCAGTCCCCTCGGCCACCGCGGCCGGCATGCTGGTTGTTCTCAATCTTTATGGTGACATTTAATAAATTTAACTATTTTGCTCTTTTTCTACTGTGAAATGTATTTTATCATGAACCAAACATAGTAATTCAGCAAACCCGGAGGTACCACACAACACAATATACAATAAAACTGCGAAGATGGCTCTGGTCTGTCGTGCCCGGTTTGAGATGGTGCGTGAGTATAGCAAAGTTAGGTTGCATCTAGATTAGACTGCGAGCAAACACGCTAACGGCGACACACGGCTACGTTACATGATCGCACTCCACTGAAGGTGAAGTGGTTAAAATCTGATACATTACACAAAATCACGGCTGACTCTTTAAATCTGAGAGTAAACCATCTAGGCACTGGTTTTATGAGAAGTGGCGTGAATTCAGCTGACTAGCTGCAAACCCCCGAAGTCGGAGTTCGGACCCACGTGGTTCCGAAAACCGATAAAAATGAATAAATTCAATTTCCGAGAGATAAAGAAATTTAACTACGGCATGAAACCCCTAGAAATGCGTAGAATTTCATAAGGAAGCTACTGAAATGCAGCAACATGCGATTGGGAGCGTTCACAGAGACAGAAAAAGTCCAGTCTCAAAACCCGGAAAAGTGAAATAATTACAAAGACGGAAAAGTGAGAATAAAAACTACGGCATGCAACCCTTAGAAATACGTAGAATTGAAGGAGGTTGTACAACGCTCAGAGACAATTACTGACGAAGACTGAGTGCACATTACAAGTTCGGAGAAGAAACAGCAAAATTAAAATAGGCGGGGAGAGAAGATCGCGAAATGTTAGTGGAAATACACGCATAGTTACTTTCCTGATGAGCATGGAACAAACAATAGTGGAAACTGAAGGCTTTGTTCTATAAACCAACCACGTGGAACACATATCACTCACAGAAGGAAACGATAAGAAAGATTTTATATGCACTGTACAAAAATGAAAATATTGTCTGTTAGAAATCGGGCCCCACAAAGCAAGAAAGAATTTACACAGAGTTCGTACACTGCCACACAATCACACAAGGATTGAATATACCAGGCCATTATATAACTGCGACTAGTAACACATACACCGCGTTAATCTGTTGGAAATCACTGGATTGAAAAACTAGAACACCTTTCCGCGCACGATCGGAAAAGACATTCCGAAAAATGAATCTAAATTCAAGGGTCTAAGTTACTAGACAACGAATCGCTACCATCTCCATGGACACAAGAGCAGAACCTCACCACAATCCGAGCACCAAGGGTGAAGACCGAGTGGCCAGGAGGCGCGAAGCTAGCGGAAACTGGCAAAACGCAGGAAAACAGCGGTGGTGGGGACGCGAGACTCGCCCTGGAGAGGGCTCGTCGACTGGCTTGTAACCAAAGGATGTAGAAACCTCTTTGATAGCATCAGCAGCAGAGGTTGGTAACGACTAACTATCGACTCTGAGCCAGAGAGAACCACGCAAAGCGAGCTATTACTACCCACATTCAGACAGCCATTAGAGTCTCGTACATCCACTTAAAAGTAAAACAAGTGCACATTCTCACAGGGACAGTAGCGGAGAGGAGAAGCTGTACTTATTGCCACAATCATAACCGTAATAATAAATTATTAAAATAACAAAATCCTAGCAATATTAACCAACATTTCAGAAACAAATATTTTAAAACATGAAATTAAAATGCTATTCCTAATGTTTTAAAAAGAGTGGTGTTCTGGTTTTAACAAAATACTAATCTAGCCACATCAAATAAATTATAATTTTATAAAAAATATGCGGAAGACGACAGACGGTCGTTTTGCATCACCCCTTTGTTAATTGAAAATTTTGATGTAGGCTGAGGTAATTATATTACATCAGAGACAGCAAACTTTTCTAAGCTAACATGTCGTTGCCTTATGGGCAACATAGACAGCTGGGGCACGTCTCTTAAACACGGCAAATACAAACAACAACAAAAAACACATTGTAAAGTACTAATTGCTATAAAAAAACTAAATCAATGGAGATGCAAATGTGGCAGGTGAGACCACAGGATTGGGACAATATGTATAAAAATCCAAAATTTACAAAGAAACATAGATAGACATATCATAAATATAGAACATACATGATATTGAAACACAAACAAAACGAAATCAAATTGTTGAACGTGTGCTGTTGTGTTGTATCACATGATTAGTAAGAAGTCTTGTGAAAACACAAAAGCAATAACACATGAATGAACTGTCTCCATAAGCAATGAAGAAAAAGTGCAATAAAAGCATCAGCCCTCGCCATTAGCAGCATGTTCATTCAAGTCATATTTTAAAATTCCTGTGGGCGACCAGGGTGGCTACAGGGAAAGGGCCTCTTAGCAAGTGAATCGTATTTCGCATTCTCAGAGTGTTCACTGTTTTGACTGCTCGCACCACTTTCCCACCTGATGCTGTCCATTACATTGTCGTCCACTCTTTTGTGTCCCAGCCTCGTCACCACTTTTGTATCCCATCCTCGTCGTCACTTTTGTGTCTCGTTTCCGCCGGTTGTCTTGGGTGTCGGTGGCCGAGTAGAAAGAGACCGACACAGGAATAAAGGATGCACGCGTGTGCAGGTACGGAGGTGACCAGCCAGTGGGACAGCAGAAACTAGAAACACTAGGCTGAATTAGAACAAGTTGTATATTTCGTAGAAATAAGATAATTGAAGTATTTTATCCATCAGCAACTGTTCAGATTATAAATTAATGAAATGCAGCAACCAGTTGCTTGTGGTTATCTATTTTTTTTTTTTTTTTTTTTTTTTTAACTTTAACGACCGGTTTCGGGCGCTTGAGTGCACTTCTTCTGGTCTATTTTTGTACTGTTGCTTAATAAATATACATGTTAGTGGTGGAATCAACGCTAAGTGCAAAAATTATGGAACTAACTTTTCACTTAGCGTTGATTGCACCACTAACATGTATATTTATTAAGCAACAGTAGAGAAATAGACCAGAAGAAGGGCACTCAAGCGCCCGAAACCGGTTGTTAAAGTTAAATAACTGGTTGCTGCATTTTATTAATTTATAAAATAAGATAATACTTATCTTTTACAAAGTTCAAGACTGCAGAATGCTGATACATAGTTGACTAGAGAGGCCTGCCTACTGATGATTCCTAGTGCCTATCCGATAGCCGAGTCTTAGCTGGTGCCTATCTGATTCCCAAGTGAACGATGTTCAGTGGTGGCCACGAGCGGAGTTGCAGCAGAGGGCGCTTGTGGCTGACGTAAGAACGCCGCGCCGTGCGTGTATGGCGGCGCGCGGCGTAAGTAGGTGGCGCGCACTTCATACTTGTGCGACACACACACTCAACACTGGTTTTTAAGTCACAAATACTGCTCTTATCGGTTTGAACCGTAGACTAGGGTCTTTGAAGGGGGAGGGAGACAATCTTCTAGAAGATACTTGGAGGAAACTAAAACCCGCACACATAAGAAGATACTTTTAACTTTTTATGTCTCTTCCTCAGCTATTCAACTGCATCGGACGTGAGTATAGTGCGATTAAAACTACTTTGGACTTGACAGTTAGCCGCGCGCGTGTCCTTGAGAGGGTGCGGGCCAACCCCACGGCGAGTTCAACACCCCCCATCCTGCATAGTTGCCACTACTTCCCCGTTAGCGGTCAGTAGCTGCTAACACGCGGTGTTGAGCGCGTCATGTCGTGAACTCCGTGTTATATTGCCGTCTGCTTTTCGTCTGTTTCGACTGCGTGCGCGCGCGTGCGTGTGTGTGTGTGTTTGTGTGTGTGTGTGTCAGATTACTGCAGTGTCCTGAGCGTACGAAATGTCCGAAAAAAATAAGCGGGGTCGTCCTAGAATCCACAGTCCGAAATCATCATTGAAAAACGTCGGACAAGGAATGCCATTACGAGGACAATCGCGTGAATACGTGTGCAACGTAAGACAATATTTTGAGATGGAAAGGGAGAATGGAGGGCCTGTTATTTTCATTAATAAGGTTGTCGAGAGGACTGCAGCGGCATTAAAAGTAGGCAGAACAACCGTTATTATTTTACAATATTTCGTTTTTTTTTATTATTTGAGGTAATAAACAGTTCTGTTGCGTTATCTAAGATTGCTAATGATATTTTGACGTAATAAGTAATAACATCAAAATATCATTAGCAGATCTGTTTATAACCTCAAATACTAAAAAAATAAAAAAAAATAAAAAATAAAAAAAAAAAATAAAAAAAACGTAAGAAAACGAAATACTGTAAAACGTAATTATGTATATATTACAGGTTACTGGATGCCTTACCATCAAGGCGAAATGCATGTGGAAAAACAATGTTATCAGTTGCATTGACGGCTACATAAACAAATATTTGCATTGTAGTATTTAATTTGTACCTTTTGGTGGTGGTGATTTCGTTATCTTGGCATTTCGAGTAGATATTACCATTCGTTGCGAAATTAACGGGACAAGTAGAAATGTAACAGTAAGTCTCCGTAAGCG
Organism: Locusta migratoria; assembly: GCA_026315105.1. Taxonomy (NCBI): domain Eukaryota; kingdom Metazoa; phylum Arthropoda; class Insecta; order Orthoptera; family Acrididae; genus Locusta; species Locusta migratoria. The sequence continues at coordinate 748,252,569 of CM048745.1, read as the reverse complement.
GCGGTAAATGTGCCGCATTCACCGTCCCCGCCCCGCATTAATTGACAAGCATTTCAAAATGTTCAAATGTTTGTAAAGTCTATGGGACTTAACAACGGGGTTATCAGTCCCTAAACTTACAAACTACTTATGAACTAACTAAGACTAAGGACGGCACAAATATCCATGCCCGAGGGGGGATTCGAACCCCCGACCGTAGTGACCGAGCAGACCGTGACTGAAGCGCCTCAATCCCCTCGGCCACCGCGGCCGGCAAGCATTTCAAGGATACCGCGCTAGCAGAAGCCTGCTACCAGCGGCAGCTGGCAACACATCACCCCTGCCACAGCGAACTGTCAAGTAGAGTTGTGGCGATTCGTCAATGAGTCGTTCATTTGAACGAATACAAATAAAGAATCGTAAGAATCGAATCGTGATCCGGACGAATCGTCGTTCAAAAGAATCGTCTGTCTCGTGACGATTCCAAGATCCAACGATTCATGATTCGAAAGCAAGTGGCGAATCGTGCCGAATAATTACGAAGGCCAGATAGCGTGTGAACAAAGGAAGGACAGAAAGTAGATCGTGAGCTGTTAATTATTAGCCTATTCACGAATTACAAATGACAGAAACAAAACGCAGCGAAATACACAGCTGCCAATACATACGAATATACGTCTTTTATACAGTTTACATATTATGTATTTAAACGAGCAATCTTTACACATTTATATTTTGCGTATCCCTGAAATGGCTGTAGCGATTTGGATTATATTTTGTGTTTAGAGAGGCTGAGCTTTTCGAGTTCATCTACGTAGTTGTAGTTTTTGTAAAAACTCAGTTTTGCAAAAATATTCTTTTTACATAAAAACGCGATTTTAAATGTTTTTGAAGCCATTTCAAAAATCTTTTTTACCATTTTGGTTTTTACGTTATCAGCTTTCCTGAAATAAACCGATTTTACAAAAAAGAAACATTTTAATAAACGCGAATTTCTTGTATCTCGAAAGAAATTTAATATTTAGAGACGAAGTTTTATTTTTAATGTTTATTTATATAGACGTGTTTCATTAAACTAACTGATTTTACATAATCATTATTTTATAATGATTATATGTGTGTTAATTTCCAGAGCTTTAATTAAATTTATAATTAAATGGTCGAAGTATTCAAAGAGAACGGAAAAAATAAGGTTACAGCAGGATTCGAAATAAGTGACCTACGTTCACTAAACCTACAACACTACTAAATGAGCTATGATGACAGCAGAAATAGTTGGCAGTGTAATATGTATTTATAACCGCTCGCAAAACTTCAGACTATTTTCTCGAGAATTCTTGAGAGCTGAATCGAATGGCTTTGCCTCATTATTATTTTAAGTCTGAACTTTATGCACCATAAATATTAAAAAATCCGATACCCATATTGTCACATTTTCTGCATTTTGTAAGAATCGTGCCGTCTCAGACCAGAAAGAATCGTGAACGAATCGTAGGAGCAGATGGAAAAGGTTAAGATTCCAACATCCATGACAGACATGTATTGCCATCTATGAGTAAGATGTAGAACTAAGAATCGCGCCAATGCAGACTAAAGAATCGCGAAAGAATCGTGAACGAATCGTAGGAATCGATTCACAATGTGCGATTGAATCGCAAGAATCGATTCCTAAAAAAGAATCGTGTTGCCCAACTCTACTATCAAGTACGAAGTAGTTTTAATCGCACTATAGGAGGGTGTGGTTAGTGTACCTGTCTGCAGGCCTGGCGGCCCTTGTTCCTGTGGCAGGTGGCTCGACGAGTGCCGAGCGGCTGCAAAGGCTGACCACCAGAAGAGCTTAGCGGCGACGACTCGGACAAGCACAGCCGCGTCTTTTGCGTGCGTCGACAACCGGTAGCGTGGTACTCAGCCTCAGCAGTGTGTAGCCCGCCGGCCGCACTGTTTTTGTGTGGCTGCTAATCATCCAAACTAGCTGGCTGGGACCGCTTGACCGGGTACCTGTTATAGAGGTATGGCAGGTCGGACGCCATCTTCCAGCTTCCCGCCGAACCCTTGGTACCTCCGATGTCGGTTTCGGACCGCTCCCGCACGCGAGGCTGGCGTGGAGTCCAACTGATGCATGTCTCTGTCTTGGCGCAGACACCTTCACATATCTGTCAACACTTCGGTAGGGGAGACCGGGGCACGTTTTTCCACCATTTTACATTTTTTATTTTTGTACTTCTTATTTTTATCGATTTTGCGGTAAACAGCGGATCATAATATTTCCTACACCTTTATTTACAGTCTTGTACAGATATTTTTGAAAATAGTAAATATCATTCTTGGTAGCAAATGGTTTTGTCTGACCATGTTGCGTTGGAAAATTTGCCCCGTATGCGGGGTAAGTTTTCCAGCTTACTTAAAATGTACAGGGGCAAATATTCCAATTATACTTTCAATGTTAAAACAGAGATAATTATCTTGATTTCACTGAATACGTATTTTTATCATGAATTTACAATACATTACAAAAGAGGATAGTAAAAATAGCCACATTAAGTAAAAACAAATGCTATCTAATGGTTTTACAAAATATGTGAGTTAAATATTTTACAAATACAGACATTTTTAACAATACTCATACTGATTGTCTGAATCACAATGTAAGAAAACAAAAAAGGGAACAGTCTCCATGCGCCCATTTCGTGCACTGTACATACTTTTCATTTGCTTTAGACTTGGCGTAAGACTCAAAGCAATAAGGAATATGTGCCCCATATGCACTCGGAAAACGTGCCCCGTCGCCATATTCGGAACTATAACACTACGTCCATGAGTAACAGTGTAAGCTATTTACAATACAAATGCACAGTTACGTGAAGAAAGAAACCCACTTTTAGTGTGTGCAATGTCAAAATAATAAGTTTAACGCTAGAATGTTTATTTTAAGTTTCAATAAAAACGCGAAAGTTTACTCACATTTGCAAAAATGTCGAAAACAGCCCTGTCGACGCTGTGACTGCTGGTACAACACTGAAACTTTCGTAAATGAAGCTTGCTTTGTTGCTACTTCCTACAGTATCGCCGGTGGTAATATCTAGCGGTTCGTTTCCAAAATAAACGGATTTGGAAAGCTTGCCCCTATGGAAAATGTGCCCCGGTCTCCCCTACACATTGTTACCACAAGACACCCTAAACTTCCAAGGAACTCCATCGTGTCACAATCGTGGAGAGCCCTCGAATAATATATTTATATCTATAAAATTAACAAAAATACAATTGAAACTTCCTGGCAAATTAAAATTGTGTGCCGGACGCTGTGGCCGAGGGGACTATGGCGCTCCAGTCACGGTCTGCACGGCCACTACGGTCGGGGGTTTGAATCCCCCCTCGGGCATGGAATTTGTGCCGTCCTAGTTCGTAAGTAGTTCATAAGTAGTTTGTAAGTTTGACTGATGACCCCGTAGTTAAGTCCCATAGACTACACAAACATATGAACATTTTAAAATTGTGTGCCGGAACAGTGACTCGAACCTGGGACCTTTGCCTTTCGCGGGCAAGCGCACTACCGACTGTGCTATCCCGACACGACCCACGATGCCGCCTCACAACTTTACTTCCGCCAGTACCTCGCCTCCTACTTTCCAAACTTCACAGAAGTTCTCCTGCGAAACTTGCAAGACTAGCACTCCTGGAAGAAAGGATATGGTGGAGACATGGCTTAGCCACAGCCTAAGGGATGTTTCCAGAATGAAACTTTCACTCTGCAGCGGAGAGCCTAACATTTTAAAATTAAAATACTTATCAAGATATACAAAAATTAACACTTCAATTAGTCAAATGGCGAATAGAACTCCTAGGTTCTTAGTTCTTCTAATCACATAAAACATTTTAACATTAAAGATACAATATTCACAGATATAAAAATCCTGTTTCAAATCAAATTGAAACGCAAAACACAAAAATTGACATATTACATTGAAATGATGCAGAGTTACATATCAATAATAAAATAGGTTGTCCTATAACTTAATATAACATCGAGAATAATAATTTTAATTAATTAAACATGGTCCAGTGCAAGCAACTGTACCTTAGTACCTTCAGCCCACAGGGCAATTCGTCACGTCAGGTCATAATCTGTGTTAGTTTTAGGGAGGCAAAGCGACCTTCATCCATGCAGCATGCAGCACTATGCAAAAACTAACTACCAAGCCACTATGCAGCGCTACGCAAACACTAACTACCAAACCACTACCTACAGCCCGGGCGCAAATTATTGTAAGTACTGCGTGAGGCGGGGGGGGGGGGGGGGAGGTTTCTTGATCCCGCTAGTCTGGTTTCACACGCTGCAAATTCGAGGTAAGTGCCTGTAAATAGACTTACACCAATCGCTCACGCAGAGGCGAGAAAACACAGTTACGTATATTAACTAAAAAACGAGTTAATACATCTTGGAAGTAGAACAAAAGGAAAACACATGTTCAAATATACAAACATATAAAATAAACACTACAAATCCACGCATGTTAAACAATCCTAAGTTAATAAAATAAGATCGAAAGTATTAGTGACTTACAATGTAACCTAATCTTCCCACAATCATGTTGCAAAATTAAGAATGAGCATTAGTGGTTGCAGGAAAATCAAGGTTTACCGTCCTATCGATGTTAGAAAGTCATGTGTCCTCGTTGTACACGTTAGGCGGACAGTTCCTTGACATTGAGCTTGCCCTTCTTCAACTCCTTTATTTTTTATTTATTTATTTTTATGTTTCCTCGCATAATTTTTCTTCTTCTGAATGTGATTCTAGCCTCTTCCACAGATCACGCTCGGTCCTTTTATTTACAAAATTGCCCTGCAAAACTTATCTGAAAAAATGCAAGTTGGTTCTATTAATAAGCCAAGGTATTGCCCATCCAGACATTAGACGTGAGGTAGCCGCACGTAGAGAAAGGCTCAACATATCCACCGCTGACAAGCACAAACAATTGCCGGCCGCGGTGGCCGAGGGGACTGAGGCACTACGGTCGGGGGTTCGAATCCCCCCTCGGGCATGGAAATTTGTGCCGTCCTTAGTATTAGCTAGTTGATAAGTAGTTTGTAAGTTTAGGGACTGATGACCCCGTAGTTAAGTCCCATAAACTATACAAACATTTGAACACAAACAATCGGTCACAATCCTCCTTCTCAACGTTTGAAGTCTACAGAGAGCTTTATGCGTGCAAAAAGTATGACCACTGAACAGATGTATTCCCGGCTGACAACGAGGAACAAGAGGTCCGAACATCACTGGATAACACCATCAGAAAATGTAGCTGCTGGTTTCACCGAGGGTTGGCCTGTGTGGAGAACACTGAATCGGCTCAGAACGGGTGCCGCAAGATCCAGAGACAACCTGCAGAAATGGGGTTACCCTACACCATCAACCCTTTGTGACTGCGGAGTTGAACAGACTACAGTCCACTTATATAAGTGTGCACTATGTCCATCCACCACTGATGATCTGATGTCCGCAATCCAATGTTCCAATGTTTGTACAACTTATGGGACTTAACTACGGGGTCATCAGTCCCTAAACTTACAAACTACTTATGAACTAGCTAAGACTAAGGACGGCACAAATATCCATGCCCGACCTTAGTGGCCGTGCTGACCGTGACTGGGGCGCCTCAGTCCCCTCGGCCACCGCGGCCGGCTGTCCGCAATCCCCGAAGCTGTTGCGAATACCAAATTCTGCGATAAAGTCGCCTAAATTGTCATCTTTGTCTAATATTATTTTTCCTTGCTAGCCTTGTTTATCATTTCCTTCACTTATAATTGTAAACCAATGTAAATTATGTCTTATTATGTAATCCAGTTGTGACTTCAGCTAATAGTGATTACGATCCATGCATCTATATCTATGTACCATTGTAGACTTAAGTTGGATGTTATGACACAAATAAATAATCAGTCCCTAAACTTACAAACTACTTATAAACTTACTAAAGACAAAACAAATATCCATGCCCGAGAGGGGGATTCGAACCTCCGACGGAGAACGGTCTTGCACATCGGAGCATAACGCCTCAATGCGCTCTGCCACTCCGCCGCTGTCAGGAGTGACCCGTGCGGAATCTTCATAAACGTATAGCACACCAGCATTTAGCACCATTTACAGCCAACGTGAGCTGAGTATAAGTGGTACTATTTACCATAAACTCGAAAAGAAACACTTTTTATAATGTAGTGTATTGAAAAAAAAAAAAAAATGCTGACAGATTCCTACAATGTGCTCTCGAAATTAAGAAACAGAGGAACTTAGTCGGATCACAAAATGTGGCTTCCTGAATATTTACAGCAGAATTTCCAACAGGAGCAGTTAGAGAGTAAAAAAGGTGGCACGAAAATATTTCTACTTGACTGTCGGAAGACGAAAGAAGTAGGTGTGTAGAGGTAGCAGTAAGCTAAGATTTTTTGGACTTATCTACGGGGTCTTCAGTCCCTAAACTTACAAACTACTTATGAACTACCCAATACTAAGGACGGCACAAATATCCATGCCCGAGGGGGGATTCGAACCCCCGACCGTAGTGGCCGTGCAGACCGTGACTGGCGCACCCCAGAGGGCTCGGCCACCGCGTCCGGCGCAGTAAGCAAAGATGTGTATCAGAGCAGGTGGAACACAATTCAAGAAATCTGCAACACAAGAATGCACACGAGCAAACTCTCACGAAGTTACACGCAGAGGCTGAGCGTGCTGTTGCCAAATCTCACTGTCAGTACTGTACGGAGGATAGCACATCTGTTCCTGAGCGGGCCAGGTGGACAAGCGACTGGCGAGGTCCTGACATTCCGCAGTCCTTTCACTCGAGAGACCACAAATTTTCATCGCAAGGGCGCGGCAAACCGGTCGTCCTCAGCGCGCCATTTCCGTGTGTGGGGCCACGCAAGGTCAAAACAGAACTGGTCTGGTCTTCTAGGTCGCGGTCGCGGCCTTGTGCTTGCGACTGTAGCGGGGAGGGGGAGGTGGTTTCGCGTCTCTTGTTTCTTAATCTACGTGGACCACGGCAAACGTCAGACGTATTCTGCTACAACATTTCTTTTCCTTACGTGCTGTGCATAGTCTTACAGACATCGGGAATAAGTGTGGAGTACCTTAGAGAACCTCGTCCGAGATTGTAATGAACGCATTATCCGAAAATTATCTCGAGCAATTAGTTCATGAACCTACTAAATAGTAAATAGTTGTGAAAAATACTTGACCTCTTAGCAACAAATAATCTGGAGCTAATAAAGAACATCAAAGGGATTAGTGGACACAGAGTTGTCGTAGAGAGAGTGAATATAGGATTTCCCGTATCTACCAAAATTAAACTAAAAGGGTAGTTATTCAAAGCAGCAGATAAAAATTTGCTTAATGCTTTCCTGAGTAAGAATCTCCATTTTTTAGTAACTAAAAATATGAGTGTGGCTTACAAAAAAATGTTCAAATGTTTGTATAGCTTATGGGACTTAACTACGGGGTCATCAGTCCCTAAACTTACAAACTACTTATGAACTAGCTACTACTAAGGACGGCACAAATATCCATGCCCGAGGGGGAATTCGAACCCCCGACCGTAGTGGCCGTGCAGACCGTGACTGGAGCGCCTCAGTCCCCTCGGCCACCGCGGCCGGCGCGGAGTAACTTAAAGAACCTTGTCCTACATTGTAATGAACGCATTCTCCGAAAATTATCTCGAACAATTAGTTCATGAACCTACTAAGTAGTATATAGTTGTGAAAAAATACTTGACCTCTTAGCAACAAACAATGCGGAGCTAATAAAGAGCGTCAAATGGACACAGGGATTAGTGAACACATAGTTATCGTAGAGAGAGTGAATATAGGAGTTCCCATAACAACCAGAAATAAACTAAAAGGGTAGTTATTCAAAGTAGCAGATAAAAATTTGCTTAACGCTTTCCTTAGTAAGAATCTCCAGTCTTTCGAATTAAAAATATGAGTATAAATAAAGTGTGGCTTACATTCAAATAAATAATATCGAAATCCACTTACAGATTTATTATAGCTTATAATAGTTCCCAGAACGAATTCCTACCATGTAATTTGGTAGAAAACCCTAAGGAATTCTGGTCGCCGCGATGGGTCTAAGCACCTCGCTGCGGAGCGAGCAGTTGCTCGCCGTCGGAGGTTCGAGTCCTCCCTGGGGCGTGTGTGTGTGTGTGTGTGTGTGTGTGTGTGTGTGTGTGTGTGTGTGTGTGTGTGTTTGTCCTTAGGTTAGTTTACCCTAGTTTAAGTAGTTCGTAAGCTACGGACTAATGACCACGCAGTTTGGTCCGATAGATTTACAAACATTTAAACATTTGAATTCAGGTCGTATGTAAAGTATACTAGCAGAAAAACATAATCAAAACGTTCACTGCACGATAGCAATGATTATGCTACTGATGGCTTATCTGGTAAAGCAGGATCCCTAAATGCAGTTTTCTGAAATTTCTTCACGAAAGAGGACGAAGAAAATCCTACCAGAATTTGAATCAAGAACTGCTGTCAGCATGCGTAATAAAGAAGTAGATGTTCCTGGGATATTAAAGCAACTTAGCTCACTTAACAAAAGTAAGTCTTCCGGTCCCGATTATACACCAATTACGTTCCTTTCAATGTACGCAGATGCAATAGCCCATACCTATAATATGAAACCGCTCGCTCAGTGCAAAATCCGCACCTAAAGACTGGAAAGACAAATGGGTCACTCAAATATTCAAGAAAGGTAAAATTACTGGTCAATATCAATGACGCAGGTTTGCAGCAGCATTTCAAACACATACTTTCCTCAGACATTATGAACAACCTAGCAAGGAACAACCTTTTGACTCACAGTTGTCAACTATTCAGAAAGTATCGTGCTTGTGAAGCACAGGTAGCTCTTTACTCACATGCAGTGATGACTTCTATCGAGAAGGAACTGCAATTTATCCATATTTCTCGATTTCCGGAAGGCTTTTGGCGTCGTACCTCTCAAGCGTCTTCTAATCAAATAGCATGCTTTTTCAATAACGGCGTGAGTTGTGCTATTGGATTTGTGATTTCCCGTCAGAATGGACACAGTACGTTGTAGAGTAGAAGTGAAATCTGGCACTTCCCAGGGAAGTGTTATAGGACCCCTAATGTTCCCTATCTTTGTAAATGATTTAGGAGACCATCTGAGCAGCTTTCTTAGACTGTTCTCGGATGCTGCTGTCCTTTATCGATAAGTAAAACCAGAAGATCAAAAGAAACTGCACAATGATTTAGACAGGATATTTTCGTGGTGAAAATTTGGCTATTGTCCCTTACTAATGATATATGTGAAGTCATCCGTATGAACACTAAAAAACTCCGTTGAACTTCATTTACACTATAAATTAGTCAAATCTACAGGACGTAAATTAGACTAAATATCTAGTAATAACAATAACGAACAACGTAAATTGAATAGAATACATTGAAAAATTGCAGAGAAGGCGAACAAAAGGCTACGTTTTATCGGCAGAACACTTAGAAGACGCAACAGTTCTACTAAGGAAACTGCCTACACTACACTTGTGCGTCCTATTTTGGAGTAGTGTTGCACTTTGTAGGATCCTCACCAAGTGGGACTGATAGAGGTTATAGAGAACAGAGAAGGGCAGCTTGTTTTCTGTTATGACGATGTAGGGGCGATAGTGTCACGGAAATGATGTACGAGATAGGCTATAAATCATTAAAAGAACGGCGATATTTGCTGTGGCAAGATCTATTTACGAAATTTCTTTCACCAGCTTTCTCTTACCAAAGAGAACATATTTTGTTACCACCTACATGAAGATATAATCATCAGATTAAAGTAACAACAATAAGGTCTAAAGTGAAAATATGTCCTTTTTCCCCAGAATATGAAAGGTTGTATATCTCTCTCTAGCTTGATTGGGAGAAAGGGGATGATGTAAGATACCTGCTATGAGAAGGTATACATTTCATATCCAAATGTACTGCGAATTTGAGACCAGTGTCAAGCTAGTCAGGCATGGGTCGTGTATCTTTGGTTGCAGGCTTATTTTCCGATGGCAGTACTATCGATATTGGAGACGGTGATAGTATTGTTTCCGGGAAGTAGGGTTGTGATTATTGGGAGGTCAGACTTTGCTAGGCGCGCGGATGAGATTGCAGAAGTGTGGGGACCGTGGTTGTGTGCAGTTGTCGTTCCGGCGGGATAGCCGAGGAGATGAGATTTTGAGACTTGAATGCTAAGCCAAGCTGTTTGTTTACGATATGGAGACGAAAGGAATAGATGACGTTGGAGAAACGATCTTTTGAAGTTTTTATAAGGTAAAGTTTTTCATGAAATACTTGGCATGTTTCTATGGCACAACTTCGCATTGTTAGGTTGAGCTGATGATAACAGTAACGATCGGGAAAGATCTTGCTGTTGGGTTGTGTTCTCACGAGTCATGATGGGGACCCCTTTCTGTGTTAGGACAAGTATTTATTGTAATAGTTCAGTTTTGAGAGTGCGTTTTTTATGAAATAGGAATTTCATGGGTAGTGTTATTGAAATATGGTATTGTTGTAACATAGTTTGTGTGAATCGAGTTAATTTATTAACAGTAAAGAAATGTTCACCTTTGTTTAAAAATAATTTTGTAGGCAGATTAAATATCTGAGCTATATTTTTCTCTGAAAGATTTTAAAATCTAAAACATGGCATTGTTAGTAATTTTCATGAAGGTACATCAGTTAGAAAATAAACCAGATATTTAATTTTTTTATTATTAGTTCGAGTTTCTTAAACAGATTACCAGTTTATCCCTCCTCAAATTTTTATTACAAGTGCCATAGATGTTTTCTGTAGTTAGCTTCCCAGTAGTTAGTACAGCAGGAAGCAGTTTGGTGTTGCGCAAATTTATGCAGTAAGTGAAAGTGAGAAAGAATCAGTTTTTGTTGTAATGCTTACAGTTCAGTATGATTTACAGATTTCAGGGTAGGACAACTGGACAATTCATACAGTGTTCAGTACAAGTTAACAAGTGTTTGTACTGAGTCAGATTGCATTGATAAATATTGAATTCGTTACATTCAGTTAAAGATTGTTGGTTCAGTCAGAAACAAGTTTGTAGGGCCAAAATTATTAATACAGTGATTTTTAGTATCAATAATTTTCTGACAGTTAACTTTGTTTGACATTTTCATACAGAAACAATTAGCAGTTTGTGTTTCATTATAATAAACAATATGCAGTCAGGTTTTGAATTACCTTGACATTCACAGAGAATACAGTTACGCAGTCAGATTAACATAACTGTGCAAAGACATTCAGATAGAACAAGTTCAAACACATTCAGTTACACTTCATTCAAGTAGCGTCAGTCAGTTTCATTTTTTAGATCATATGGTAAAACACATAACTTTCGCAGCAGACATAAATTTTGTAAGAGAGAAGAACAATCAAGGAACTTTCAGCTATTAGAGAATGAAACTGTTGAGAAATATCAGAAATGCGGTTCGATGAACACTCTGCTACGCACTTCAATGTCACTTGCAGACTATTTATCTGGAAGTAGTTGAATTTTTTGTGGGGGTGCAATTTTTTTGGTCATCTGAAGCGGAAATTTAGATAACATATTTTGTAAATTCGTAAATTTGGTGAATAGCTACTAGATTTTTATTTTAACACTCAAAGTTACACGATCCTTTTTATAATTTCCATCATTAAAATTAACTGGAATGACTGGAATATGAAAGGGTCCACATTATACAGCATATGATTTAAAAACAGAATCAAAAACATTTTTCTGGTATCGTCAATGAGGAGCTGTAAAAAAATAGAAACAGCAGCTAAACACATGAATCGAGAGCCATTGCTGTCTGTTGCCTACTGTTTGTTCGCAGCAGTATATTACGAACTAAACAAGTGCTCAAAACAATTAGGGGATCATGCGAAAGCTCATACAAAATATACATATGGTAATGTATTTTATTCATGTGTTGGTTACAATTGTATTCTGAGTTTGATACAGTATGATATATTGCTGTCGACTCTTTACTTAAGGTTTACATGTCATTTATATAGAGCGAGGCATCATGGGGCTACAAGAATAGTTAAAAAATAATCTCCTTGCCTTCTAATATGGTGTGTGATCATCTCGTAAGCCCAGTACAGTTGCATACCTATGTGGCATGGACAGTGTAGGGTTGCCGCGGCGGAGCGGCAGAGCGCATTGAGGCACTATGCTACGATGCGAGAGGTCGTTCCCAGTCGAGGATTCGAGTCCCCACCTCGGGCATGGATGTTTGTGCTGTTTTTAGTATAAGTTAGTTCATAAGTAGTTTGTTAGTTTAGGAACTCAAATGTTCAAATATTTGTATAGCTTATGGGACTTAACTACGTGGTCATCAGTCCCTAAGCTTACAAACTACTTATGATCTACCTTATACTAAAGACGGCACAAATATCTATGCCCGAGGGGGGATTTGAATCCCCGACAGTAGTGGCCGTGGAGACCGTGACTGGAGCGCCTCAGTCCCCTCGGCCACCGCGGCCGGCAGTTTAGGAACTGAAACTTCCTGGCAGATTAAAATTGTGTGCCGGAACCGGGACTCGAACCTGGGACCTTTGCCTTTCGCGGACAAGCGCACTACCGACTGTGCTATCCCGGCACGACTCACGATGCCGCCTCACAACTTTACTTCCGCCAGTACCTCACCTCCTACTTTCCAAACTTCACAGAAGCTGTCCTGCGAACCATGCAAGACTAGCACTCCTGGAAGAAAGGATATGGTGGAGACATGGCTTAGCCACAGCCTAAGGGATGTTTCCAGAATGAAACTTTCACTCTGCAGCAGAGTGTGCGCTGATATGAAACTTCCTGCCAGATTAAAATTGTGTGCCGGAATCGGGACTCGAACCTGGGACCTTTGCCTTTCGCGGACAAGCGCACTAGGATGACACCGCAGTTAAGTCCCGTAAAAAAAGTGTGTGGTTATCAATCAGGACGAGCGTTATCAGGTGGAACCCATCTCCTATTGCACCAACGTAGGGCACAGCAATAGATGGAAGGATTTCGTCTCCATACCTTTGAGCAGTCAACGCGCCATTCTGAATGACATAGAGGTCCGCCAATACTGACTCCTGACCTCGCCATACGTCCACCACAACGTTAATGTGATGTTTCCTTCACGTAAGCAGGATTGTTCCGAATTCCACGTTCTCTCGAGATGAGGGCAAGACAATTCTCCGGCTGAAGACAAAATCTTGACTCATCTGTGAACAGAGCCCGGCGCTATTCGTTGCGACTGCAAAATCCTGGTGTTTCTCCGCCCTGATTCTGTGGGCTAAACGGTGTCATGTTTTTAATGGGACACACACTATAGACCTCCGTGACTAGAGGCCACATTCCCGAAAGCGATTTTTGGCTATATGTGCTGATATTACGCGTCCTGTTGCTACCTGAAGGGTGTACTCTAACTGCTTCCTGTCTCGACGGGCTTTTAATTTAAGATACTGGTGATATCTAGCTGACTTTATCCGTGCACGACAGTGGCCTTTCCTTCTTTTATCGCTTCCTGTTCTACATGGGATATTCAGCAAATCACATTTAAGTGCCTGGCAGAGGGTTCATCGAACCACCATTATACTATTTATCTCCCATTCCACTCTCGAATAGCGTGCGGGAAGAAAAAACACCTGAATTTCTCCGTTCGAGCTCTGATGATTCTGATGATCATTTCTACCTATTTAAGTGGGAGTCAACAATATATTTCCGCACTCTGAGGAGAATGTTGGCGATTATAGTTTCGTAAGTAGCCCACGCCGCAGTGATAAGCGCCGTTGTTGTAATGATTACCACCCCAGATCCTGTATCATTTCCGTAACGCTGTCTCCCCTCTATCATGACAATACGAAACGAGCTGCTCTTCTTTGGACTCTTTCGATGTCCTCGGTCAAACCCACCTGATAATGGTCCCACACTGGGCAGCAATACTCCAGAAAAGGACGAACAAGTGTATTGCATGCAGTCTCTTTAGTGGTTCTGTTGCATGTTTTAAGGGTTCTGCCACTAAAAGGCAGTCTTTGGTTCGCCTTTCCCATGATTCTTTCCAGTTTAAGTAATAGTAATTCCTAGGTATTTTGTGGAGTTTACGGCCTGTACTTTTGATCGATTTATCTTGTAAACAAAGTTTAACGGATTTCTTTTCGTACTTATGTGGACGACTTCAACACTTCTCATTTATTTAGACTCAATTGCCAATTTTTACAACATAGTGATTTCTTATTCAGATAGTTCTGCTGTTGGGTTTGATCCTCAGATGATTTTACTAGACGGTAAATGACGGCGTCATCTGCAAACAACCTAACAGAGCTACTTAGATTTTCCCCTAAATCGTTTATGTAAATAAGGAACAGCAGAGGACCAATAACACTACCTCTGTTTTAGTCGATGCCTTACCATCGATTACTACGACCTGTGTCCTCTCTGACAGGAAATCCCCTATCCAATCGCAAATTTGGGGCGATATACCATAACCACGCAGTTTGATTTGATTAAATTGTTGTCGCGTCCAGGTCCTGGAAATTACCTGTGTGGCACTCCAATAGCTGCAGTCATCATCCTTTCTAAAGGACGCAGCTCTGCTTTTGAGGAGCTCTGAAATTGCTCTGGATATCGATGATTCCACCGGCGTCTGTACTGCATATCTGTCCAAAATATGACCCATCCATTTCTCTGTTACTACTGCATACCGTCCCTGATATTAACGTTTAGAGCGAAAGAATATCTGATGTACAAGGTGGGGCATACGAGTAGATACGATTGGTCTTGAATGTAGGCTTGTAACCACATCGCATCAAAAGACCGAAGGTTACTTCCAACATGATGGAACAACTGCCATGGAGCCGGCCAAAACTTGGAGCATATTTACCCGACCTCCACGTCTGACAGAGTTATTAGCAGAAGTCATTCTGGCCGTGACTCTACCTGGCCATCCAAATTATCTGATCTGTTTATTTATTTATATATATCACGTTTGCAGGACCGATCGGGAGCATTGTTGAGTTGTTATCGTTACTTTGATTCCACAAAGAGACTTCTGCAGAACCTGCCGTGGTGCTCTCCGTGTCTCGGACACTTCGCCGGCCAGTAATTCCATGGTCGAGTCAGTACATCAGATTGTATCAAAAAGGAGTAATAGGTAAAGGGAAACGAATAGCAATCCAATGCAAAAGGCAGGGCAAAGCACAAGGAAAAAGAAGCAGCAACGAGGAAATTAGGTTAAATTATGGTATCTCCAGAAATTCCTCGACAGAATAAAAAAGTAAGCCATGAGGAAACTGCAGATTAGCCTTGAAAGCGCGTAGTTTACTACTAACCTTTTCAAAATCTAGCGGAAGTTTATTAAAAAATTATGCAGTAGAATACTGCACACCTTTCTGCACAAAAGTCAAAGGAGGTATATTCCAAACCGGATTCGATTTCTGTCTGGTAGTAACTGAGTGAAGCTGCTAACAAAAGTTTCATATTCACAGAACATATGACATCAACTGCGAATGGTCAAAACCTAAAATGTGTACCCAACCGGGATTCGAAACCAGATCTCTCTGACCCCTACACCACTGGGGACACAGTGATCACCGCACCTGCAAGGACTACCTAAGCACGCCTCCGTCAGATACAAATTCACATCTTTACCCTGCCCACAGTACTCAAACTCGTAATTATGAAACTAATTTCCGAAAGAGTAAGGGCCACAAATTTGCCCACCCCTCCCCACTAACGAAAGGATCACTGCCCGTCACTGGCATATATATATATATATATATATATATATATATATATATATATAAGGTAGCTTCTCTGAATAAAAGAGGGCATTTATTCCGCAGAAACTGGCGGTTAGATCGATATGTGGTGTAAGCTCGCGAACCTTTTGGCCACTGTTCAGTAGCCTGGGAATTCTAGTTGGACTCGCAATAAAAATTTTCTTTCATATTCACAGAATATATGACATCAACTGCGAATGGGCAAAGCCGAAAATGCGTACCCAACCGGGACTCGAACCCGGGGCTCCTGCTTTCTAGGCAGTTGCGTTGACCCCTACTCCACTGGGGACACAGTAATCACTTCACCTGCAAGGACTATCTAAGCACGTCTCCCTATATATATATATATATGTCAGTGACGGGCAGTGATCCTTTCGTAAAGGCGCCACACACACAGACACACACACACAGACACACACACACACACACACACACACACACTCATAAGTGGCGTCTGTTCCGAAAGAAACAGACTTCACTTCTGATTCTGCAGTTGTTATTGTTTCATATTCACAGAATATATGACATCACCTGCGAATGGGCAGTTACTCTTTCGGGAATTAGTTTCATAACTACGAGTTTGAGTACTATGGGCAGAGTAAAGCTGTGAATTTGTATCTGACGGGAGACGTGCCGGGCGCCGTGGCTCAGCGCGCCCGGTCAGATGGCTCAACGCCCTCTGTAATAAAAAAGCTGAGCCAAGAAAACTTCGAACATCAATGAACAAAAACGATCAGAGTCCGCAATGAACAGAACCACCCATTGAGCATGAACTTCCATTAGTTCTGACGAAATCAATGGCGATGCACGATTATGGTAACTGACGGCGTCAGGGTTCACAGAAGTATACTATAGACTATGCATCTCGGGCAACCGAAGCCAGACACACAAAGCAATTGAGAGAACAAGAACTTCCTGAGACAGCAGACCTACGAGAAGACAAACCCTGAATCTGTCGGTGTACTGTTATTTCGTGCAGCAACGGCCATCTGGGCAGAATGGGACGTGAGTGTCGCTCCATTAAAAAAATAAATAAATAAATAAAGCAATCCAAGAAGACGCTATACCTTTTGTTATCCCTTATCCTTTCCCTTAGTTTAATCTTTCATTTAGTATAAGGTAAAAGTGGCGGTGGCACTAGACCTTTTTTTTTTTTTGGCAGGCCTGAGTGAAGCTGCTAACAAAAGTTTCATATTCACAGAACATATGACATCAACTGCGAATGGTCAAAACCTAAAATGTGTATTATGGGGATTATGATAGTTAGGCGCCAACGCCTGAAGAGGAAGAGCTTAGGGGAAAAAAAAAAAAAAAGTTAGCACGGTGGTAGAGAAAAAAAGACGTCTAAAGCGCCTCGCTAAAAAAAATATATATATATATATATATATATATATATATATATATATATATATATATATATATATAAAAAAAGTGGAGTAGGGATCAACGCAACTGCCTAGAAAGCAGGAGCCCCGGGTTCGAATCCCGGTTGGATACACATTTTCGGCTTTGCCCATTCGCAGTTGATGTCATATATTCTGTGAATATGAAAGAAAAATTTTATTGCGAGACCAAGTAGAATTCCCAGGCTACTGAACAGTGGCCAAAAGGTTCGCGAGCTTACACCACATATCGATCTAACCGCCAGTTTCTGCGGAATAAATGCCCTCTTTTATTCAGAGAAGCTACCTTAAAAATAACAACATATTTCATAAGTAATTGAAAATAATCAAGAATTCTTGTCGTGCTGAACTATCACTTACGAGGAGCGTTCAAATGAAGAGGTACGAAACGACTTTATTCAAAACTTATCACCAGAGGACTGAGCACAACTATCAAACAGATGGAAGTCACAGGCAGACGTCTAGCTTGTAGGGCGGATGAGCAAGGAGTTGCCATTTGAACTGTGTGTGACCCTGGAGACGTGTGGTCGCGCGTTATCATGGAGCAGAATCACTCCCTTCGTGAGCAGGCCGTTTGCTCTTGATGGGCTTGAGTAAGCTACTGAGTGTCTCACAGTACACGTCACTGTCCATGGTTTTTCCGTGCCCTAGGAATTCCATGACTATCGGACCTCGGACGTCGAAAAAGGTGAGCATCACCTTGCTGGTTAAGGGCACAGCCTAGTTTTTCTCATGGAGAGGTGACGACGAATGGTTCGCGTTCCTAGATGTCGCACTATGGTATCCCAAAGAGACATATTAAAATTTCAACTGGTTTTTATGTTAAGGCTTTTCGCATCTTTTCGTTTGAACACCCCTAATATTTCAGATACTGTCAAATGGTGAACAACGTAGCATTTAGTTCATCGACAAGATCCTAAACATGGGCTTTCCATGGCAACTTAATATCTATCTGAATGCCTAGAAATTTGAACTGTTTAGTCTCACGAAGTGCCCATCCAGTGTAATCAAAATGTCAACTTTTGTTGCATTATGTTAGAAATTCTAAAAACTGAGTCTTACTGTGTTTTAGCATCAATTTATTTTCTACAATCCAAAAATTTATTTCTTTAACTGCATTATTTGATACTGTATTAATATTGCCAAGAACGTCCTTCACTGCCAACATCCTTCACTACCAACATTGTGTCATCAGCAAAGTGAAATATCTTAGAATTACCTGTTGCAGTAGAAGGCATCTCCTTTGTACACAAATGAAAAACAACAGCGGTCCCAGAACAGAACCCTGGGACACTCCTTACTGTGTCCCATTGTGAGTGGATATCATAGCGATTTTCAACACTGTAGAGAATTACCTTTTGCTTTCTGTTGCTGAAGTAAGAGGTGAACCAATTGTGGGCTGCTCCCCTTAATCCATAGTGTTCCAAGTATTGCAACAACATTTTATGGCCAACACGATCAAGCGCTTTTATTATATCAAAGAATACGCCTATCGATCGCAGGTTCCACTGAGGGTCTCACAGAGAAAAGAGAATACAGAATTTTCCAAATACCGATTGCATAGAAATAGGCTTAAAGTTGCTTATCAGCTATGTTAAGATATTATCGTCCGTATCATCTATCTTTCATTCGGTTTTTAGAGGAGCCATTAAAATTCGGCTGGCGAGTTATTTAATAAATATGTTCAAATGTTTATAAAGATTATGGGACATAACTGTGTGGTCATCAGTACCTAAACTTATAAACTACCATGTACTAAAGACGGCACAAACATCTATGTCCGAGGGGGGATTCGAACTCCCGACGGGAACGGCCTCGCGCATCGTAGCATAGAGCCTCAATGCGCTCGGCCGCTCCGCCGCGGCCAATTAATATGTATGATGCTTTTATTGTTGACAAAATTTCGAATCCGGCTCTCACAATCGTACACAATCAAAGACAACGGCAATCCGTCAACCATGAGGGTGATTACACGTACTCTCCATAAATGGCATTACGGCTTCGTACTTCTCTACCGTCAAAGTAAATCACTGATTTTGATTATATGTATAATCTCTATGGAGGGCAACTACAGCTTTATACGTCTTTGCCGTCGGTTTGCTACGCTTCCACAGTATAGAAGGTGGACGGGAACACTTAGCCGACAGTCTAGTAGTCTTCAGATTTGCTCCAATGATGGCTGAACGATATACAGCCGAAATATTAGCAACAACAAAAAATTTACAGCTACAAATCCGTAATCATGAAATATGCCGTGAAAACATGAAGGTTCACTAGAACACTACCACTTCACATTTTAACATACAGTTTTTTAAAATTTAAGTATTGTTAACTGATGAGATAAAACTTATTACAGTTACTGAGGAAGTATATATTGTAAAAATCGCCTTCTTCTTATACAAGCGAATTTATAGTATGATTATGTAGTAATATGTGGTTTCTTCATAACTGTCAGGTTTTTGTCTGATGACTAAATCTCTTTATATTAATCAAACAAATATTCCACGCTGGAGAAATGATTGAATAAATTACGATATTAAGTCCCCATTTATCATTTCGTAATTTCTTACTGTAAGCTGTGCCATGAATGAAACGTTCTAGTAGTCCATCTACATCCATTTTTGTCCTTCGTCTATTTTCAGCAATATATGAAACACAGTTGCTATATTTTGGAGTGGGATGTCACTGTTTTAATATGGACTGATATTGCGTTAGTATAATTGTTTGTGTGGACGCAGTCAGGAAAAATGTAATCATATATGTCAATTAGATTATTTAACCCCTGCAGTCCTGAATTATTTTAGAAATAGAATAAAACATATTATTTCACTTTTTCGTATCTATTGTATATTCCAGCAAACATAAATATTTTCATACTTGATTTCCAAAATAAAAAATGTCAAGTAGGACACCGGGTCTGAAAAGTAGTTAAGGATGTGAAATAAGTACAGTTATATACGTCATTGTTAAGGATGTGAAATAAGAACTGATATATATATATATATGTCATTTTTCCATATGTATTGTGGAACTTATATCACGCAGTGGAAGTTGTGCAAAATTCGTAAATTAATACGTAAAATAATTTCAACATACTGAGCAATGTGTCCGCCATGTTCACTGTTTTTCATTGTAGTGCGCCATTCTGCTGACAGATGACAAAAAAACCGCTAAACTAAAAGCGACAGATATCCAGTCTACAGGCTACTGGGTTACAAAGTGAAGCAAAATTGTATAGTGTTCTAAAATTAATAAAAAGTCGGTGTCCAATATATTGGACGCCAGGTCTGAAAGGGTTAAATATATAAGACTTTCTGGTTAGGGAGGATTTTCATTACATAACGTCACTCATAAACCGTAAAAATAGACATCAGTACCCTACAAAGAAACCTATAATCATGTATATTATTTATCATCGATTTTTTTTTTTTTTTTTTTTTTTTTTTTTTTTTTTTTTTTTTTTTTTTTGGGTACGCCATATCTCCCTCTTTACTTATCCAAAATTAACGACTGAGGCATCATTTACAGTTATTGTTTACCAAAAATAAAAATAAAAACTTTATTTTGAAAAAATATGCACTGTTCGTACAATTTAAGTTGATACCCGGCGAACGATTGTAAATGGGACATGTATTTGCAGTTGCTCCCATCAGCCACCACGCCGAGTATCACCTTGATTTGTGCGGCCGATATAAAAGCAATCTGTTTAACCAACATGAACGACAGCTCTTCCAGTATTTAGATTCTTTATTCTTTATGCAAGCAAAAGATCTTCTTTGATGCAAGCACAGTTTATCATACGATTTCGGTTATACAGGTGAATGTAAAGCATAGTTTACGAAACGATTTCGGTTATTCACAAATAATTTAACCTAACAGCCGCAACAGTTCTTGCTGTTGTTTAGATTCTTTACGCAAGCGTAGTTTATCACGAGATTTCTGTTCGTCGATGCACAACAGCTGTTGGAATTGTTCAAGCAAGCGTTGTGTACTGTGCGAATGAACTGAATTTTGTAAAATAAACAATTTTCAAAACATAAAATAAACATGAAAAAGTCAATATCTGATATTTTTATATGTTTCACAATTAATCACATCGTATTTAATTATATAAAGTTTCTTACAAAGAGACTAATATTTGTTAATGCTATTTAAAGTTTATTATCTTTTATACATACGTACTTGCATCTGCCTCTTCCCCATTATTGTTTTACCCATCTGTGACTGATTAGGGCAGAGTGCGTATTATTCGCACGGGTCATCGAGTTATAATTAAATGTAAATATAAAATAAGTCATGTCAATATCAATTGGCAAACGCATTTGAATGAAATAGAGACATTATTATAAATGCTGTAGCGTAGTCTCTAAGCTGAACAAATCTCATTCAACACGTGTCGTTTACATTTAAAAATCGGTAGGCAGTAATGTAAAACATTGCACCATTGCCGAAAAAAAAGTAGCTATTATAGCTTGGCAACCACAGCGAACGGCAACGTCGCAACGACAACAACTGCTACCAACCACTCCCACGGCGACCTCGCAGCATCGGAAATACGAGTAACAGTGCAGGTGATCGTAGCACGTGTCTTTAATGCTACCTAGCAGTGCTGATGGAAAAACGAACTGTATTCAACTCGTGCATAAGTCATGGAACAAACAGCGTGTCAACGATGCATCTTCACAGAAGAAAACAACCAGAAGTAAAGAAATTTGTAATTATGTCGGCGCTTGACACAATATGAATTCTCTTTCTCCTGGGGGAAAGGATTCAAATTTCAAGTTCATTCAGATCAGGACCCAAAATGTCTGCAGCTGAACTGTCAAGCTGTTTCAACTCAAGTGTCATTGGGAAACACAAAAAATAGGAATAAAATGAGGTCTATTACATGGCGCATTGGGGTTGTGGGTTGTTTGGAATTTCCCCCAACCCCCACCGTTATCTGTGACCATAGTTACTCTGTTAACGTCATTTAAATACCAGCAATAAACGCAGTCTCAGAACTATTTTTGTGGGTGGAATATGTAGATGTACCTCATGTTAACGTTACAGATGTGTCCCTTGCCGCGGCGGAGTGGCCGAGTGCATTGAGGAGCTATGCTCCGATGCGCGAGGCCGTTCCCCGCCGGGGATTCGAATCCTCCCTCAGGCTTGGATGTTCGTGTTATCTTTAGTATAAGTTATTTTATAAGTAAAGTTTGTAAGTTTAGGGACTGATGACCCCGCAGTCCCATAAGCTTGACAAACATTTGAACATTTAACCTGATGACCTTAGTAGCCATGTAAGCTCAGATTGGTGGAATAATGGGAGGCTCATGTGGTAAAATCTACAAGTTGATAAACATTACTATGGATGCCTTTTTGTAGACGTATAAGGAAAGCACCTAGCCAAGACCGCTTGTAATTTTTATTCAGATGACCTGTTTAGACACATTAAACTGCAATCATTCGATCTTTCATTTCATTCATCTGCTGATTGCAGTTTAATCTGCAAAACTGGACATCTGAACAAAAATGAAATGCGATTTTGGCTGTTTTCGTAATAAATTAATTTCACAGATCGCCCCCAAGTAAGAGAAACTTTTATCACTACATCTAGTGTCTTCCAGTCATCTGCCGTCATCACATCAAAATCGACGTCGTATTTCCAGGTGTACTATTTCTTCCCCGTCGGTCTACAAGGAATCAAACCAAGCATGATAAGATGCCTATTAAGAAAAAGTAAGAGTGGTATAGTACTAGGAAATTAAAGGTTCTGTAGTTATTTTCTGCTATGCAGTTACTGCCGGCACTGCCTTGGGGAAAGTTCACCTACAATCAGCAAGAGAGCTACATTTATGGCTTTGTTGAAGCGACAGGCAGAGGAGAAGCATGAAGCCAGTGGGATGAGAACTTGCATGCACGGTCACTTTCTTAGTAAGTGTGCGAGGGGAGTCCGATACCCCCTCCTCTACCAATACAATTGTTCAAATGTTCAAATGTTTGTACAGCTTATGGGACTTAACTACGGGGTCATCAGTCCCTAAACTTACAAACTACTTATGAACTACTTACGAACTAGGACGGCACAAATATCCATGCCCGAGGGGGGATTCGAACCCCCGACCGTAGTGGCCGTGCAGACCGTGACTGAAGCACCTCAGTCCCCTCGGCCACCGCGGCCGGCACCAATACAATGATCAGTCAACAGCGAGTAATATTCTGTTTAAGCTAAGTTTTGCTACCATGCTTCTGTTAGATCACCTTCTTGTCTGTTTGTAATTTCGATACAAATTTTGCAAAAGATTTTAAAAAGTCTCCTGAAGCACTAGAGACACTAGAGATTTAGAACTTCATAACAGGTTAGAAATGCTGCCTTTTTTTTTTTTAAGCTTTCTAATTTCTATATTGATGGCATTTTCGCGAGATATACTCGTATGAAACAGAAAGCAAAATATTGACTGACTCACAGAGCAGAAACGTGTCTGTTGTAATCCCATCAAAATGTTTGAAATCGATTAACAATTAATTCGTATACACTACACCAAAAGTATAAAATAATTATTTAAATATTTTCCCGGAAGATAAACAATATACAATCAGTTGCTAATAATATAAGCGTTTATTAAGTACACATTCGCCGCAAATAGGCAGATTGAGATGTGTGGATGTCCTTGCACAGTTCGCAGGAATCGTACTGTGTACTGTGCATATTCCAATTAATTTTGTATGTTACATATCATTTGTGCCTGTGTGATGGGCACCTGAGATGTCCAGCACTTGAAATATAATAATCCCATCAGACTGGATGGTACTGTAGTGTATCGAAAATTATTTTCGTCATAAATTAAAGATTTATTTCGATATTGGAAAAGTGTCGTACTTCCTCCATAGATTTCATGGTTATTTTATGGAGAGAACTAGAATTGTGGACTTTGAAGGAATTTGCGTCTGGCATGGTGCCTGTTAAGTAGGGACTCCTATTATGGGATCACCCCCAGTACACAGGAAGGTTTCCTTAAAGTGAGAATGCGTCCAGCTTGGGTCGCGTCCTATCCACGAAAGTTCAGGCGTGCATGTCGACAGAGTGGCGTAGCGCTGATGTACAGTGAATAACTTTAATATTCGGACACTAAGATATTTTTCGTTTGCTGCGTTATAACTGTATTCTGAACAAACAAAAATATAATATAACTAAGTATTAAATTAAGGTACATGTCTTGGAAATAACAGTATGAACGTTGAAACTTCCTGGCAGATAAAAATTGTGTGCCGGAACCGGGACTCGAACCTGGGACCTTTGCCTTTCGCAGGCAAGGGCACTACCGACTGTGCTATCCTGACACGACTCACGATGCCGCCTCACAACTTTACTTCCGCCAGTACCTCGCCTCCTACTCTGGAAACATCCTTTAGGCTGTGGCTAAGCCATGTCTCCACCATATCCTTTCTTCCAGGAGTGATAGTCTTGCGTGTTTGCAGGAGAGCTTCTGTGAAGTTTGGAAAGTAGGAGACGAGGTACTGGCGGAAGTAAAGTTGTGAAGCGGCATCGTGAGTCGTGTTGGGATAGCACAGTCGGTAGTGCGCTTGCCCGCGAAAGGTAAAGGTCCCAGGTTCGAGTCCCGGTTCCGACACCCAATTTTAATCTGCCAGGAAGTTTCATATCAGCGCACACTCCGCTGCAGAGTGAAGTTTCATTCTGGAAACATCCCTTAGGTTGTGGCTAAGCCATGTCTCCACCATTTCCTTTCTTCCAGGAGTGCTAGTCTTGCGTGTTTGCAGGAGAGTTTCTGTGAAGTTTGGTAATTAGGAGACGAGGTACTGGCGGAAGTACAGTTGTGAGGCGGCATCGTGAGTCGTGTCGAGATAGCACAGTCGGTAGTGCGCTTGCCCGCGAAAGGCAAAGGTCCAAGGTTCGAGTCCCGGTTCCGGCACACAATTTTAATCTGCCAGGAAATTTCATATCAGCGCACACTCCGCTGCAGAGTGAAGTTTCATTCTAGTATGAACTTTGTTTACATAACGCAAACCAGTTGTTAAAGAATGCGATTAATGTAAACCACTCTTAGATGTGTCACGTTACTTTAATATCCGGACAGATGGCAGTGTCCCACTTGTCACCGTTCATGCCGGGGTGAGCAGGCCTGCTTCGTCAGAGGGCAGGTGGGTGTTTACAAGCGCGGTTGACTGTCCAGACGGTACGATGCCACGCAAAGCTAATACCAGCTTTGAGATACAACTTGTGATTTTTCACAATGCGAAAGGAAAATCATATCGACAAATTGCTGCCATGCTCAACTTGAGTAAGAGTACTGTGGCAGATATTGTCAGGCGTTTCAAAAACGACGACCGTATGGACTCCATACCACAAATGGGCCAGCCACAGAAGTTGAATGGTCGTGACAAGAGGAAGCTAATACGAAAAATAAAGAAGGATCCTACACTGAGTACACCGAGATTAGCACGTGAGCTTCTAAACGAGACTGGCAAGAAGGTACATCCTCAAACGATTCGCAGAGCATTGAAAGAAAGTGGATACAATGGAAGAGTGGCTAGGAAGAAACCGTATGTGAATCAACAGAATCGACAGAAAAGATTGAACTTTGCTAGGGAGTTTATTACGAAGATTGCAATTTGGTGGAATGACGTCATTTTTTCCGACGAAAGGAAATTTAACGTTTGTGGGTCGGAAGGACGAAGCATGGTGTGGCGGAAGAAGAATGAGGACTTTACAGTCATAAATATTAAACCAACTGTAAATCATGGAGGTGGCAGCGTCCTTGTCTGGGGCTGTATATCGACATTCGGACCGGGCAGATTGGTGTTCGTCGACAATACTATGGACAAATATATCTGCTTGAACATATTAAAGAAAAATTTACGAAAAAGTGCTGAAACCATGGGATATCAAACACCTTCAAATTTTACCAGGACAATGACCCGAAACATTAGGCTCGCAATGTGCAGCAATATTTGTTGTACAACTCCCCCAGAGTCCTACAACTACCACCTCTGTCACCAGACCTCAACCCGATTGAGAATGTGTGCGGAGAACTGAAGCGACGTATTAGAAGTACACCAATATCTTCCAAAGAAAGTCTGAAGCGTCGACTAAAAGAAGAATCGGACGGTGTACGTGCGGACTATTTAAAGAAATATCATTAGCGGTATGCCGCAGCGTTTGAAAGAAGTGATAAAACAGAATGGCTACCCAAAAAGATATTGAAACATTTATTTTGTATTGAAATACTTAGTTCTGCAAAGTGTCCGAATATTGAAGTAACGCGAATATAGGACCGAGTTGTATTTAAAGTGTATTATTAAGGAAGTTATGTAAGTTATCTTAATAAAATTTATATTATTACTTACAAGGCACATCACGTAATGTAATAACCGGTTATCTGTTTTGTTTGTTTTGTTATAAATAAAGTTATGATGTTCCAAGATTGAAATATCACAGTGTCCGAATATTGAAGTTATTCACTGTATATCGATTTATCAAGTTCCGTGACTGTTCGGCGCGGGGCAACATTCTTAAAACAACGAAGTACGTTTGTAAAGCTAGACTGTAGCCATTCTATTAGGTTCTCGACCAACACTCTTTAAAAATCATGAGGCACTAGTAAAAACAGTAAAATATTTTGACAAGCTTAAAAATAAATGCCATTGCTTCTCACTTGATTCGCGGCAATTTAACACGTTCGCTGCCGTTCACGCTCTGGCGCGTGTAAAAGTTACTTGAGTCAGGTGCCGCTCACGCTGTGGCGCGTGCTGCGACCTAGCATCCTATTATGGGTTGTCGTAAACTGGCATCATCTAATAAAGCTGTATACTCTGGTAGGCACGCAGGGAAGAGTATAACTGGTTCCAGATTTCCTCGTTTGCATTACCGGGCACGAGCCACACACGCTTCTCATGATGTCATGATAGATTTATTGGATTCTTATGTAAACAAGCAAGCAAGCTTTTGATTATTTTAATTTTATTTCGATTAGTTACCAGTTTATAAAAAAAATACTTCTTAGTTTTTATATTATTCATACTTATATTGCTGATGATATAGAAATAAGCATATGTTTTATGAAATACCTTGTATGTACTGTTTATATTGTTCATTTGTTGTTTTCATAAAAATACAAATGCAAATAAAAAAAACCATATCAAAAAAACTAAAACCAAAACATTCAGTGGCTCAAAACTATGAAAAGATATTGTCAAAATACGATCACGCGCCAGAGCGTGAAGTGGCACCTAGCATCATCGCGCCAGAGCGTGAACGGCAGCGAACGTGTTAAGCAGTTCTATTGGGTTATTGTCTAGTCACGTCCATTAAAATTGTGACAAATTAGTGAAAAAATAACAAAAAAGCAGCAAATGTAGATTATTTACATTCATTCATTCCTCCACATTCTTTTTTCACATAGGGCTGTATTTGTTTATCAAACATCCTACCAATAAGAAATATGTGTAATCATTTCTCAAACACCGAAGTTTTTAACACGTTCCATGTACTTACTTCGAGAAACGAACTACAGTGATTTGCCTGTAGGGCATCTTAACGTTCGTATTATACGCCCCTTTTAAGAATTTGCCCTTTCTTTTCAGTCCCTCTATTATATTTTTTTCTGTCTCTGACAGAATTACAATGTCATAGGCAAACCGCAATTTTTTTATTTCTTCACCCTGAACTTTAATGCCTTCTCCAAATTTCCCCTTGCTTTCCTTCGCAGTTTGTTCAATGAATAACTCTGAGGAAAGGCTACAAACCTGTCTTACTCCCTTCCCAACCAATGCTTCCCTTTCAAGCCCTTCGACTCTTATAACTGCTGTCTGGTTTCAGTACAGCCGCGTTGGAGTGGCCGAGCATTCCAAGGCGTCCTGCTGCGGAGCGCGCCGCTGCTCGCAGTCGGAGGTTCGAGTCCTCCCTCTGGCCTGTATTTGTTGTCTCTTGAATACGTTAGTTTAAGTAGTTTTAAGCCTAGACACTGGTAACAAGAGTAGTGGTCCCATAGATTTATAAACATTTGAAAATTTGTTTCTGTACACATTGTAAATAACCACCCGTTCTCTATATTTTTACCCCTTCTGACTTTATAATTTGAAAGAGTGTATTCCACTCAACATTCAAAAGCTTTCTGTAAGTCCACAAAACCTAGAATCACTGTTTCTAAACCTATTGGACCAAACTGTTATGGCCATCAGTCCAAAGACTTACAAAATATTTAAACTAACTTACACTGAGGACAACACACAGACCCATGCGCGAGGGAGGACTCTGACCTCCGGCGGGAGCGACCACCAAGACTGTTGCATGATGCCTTAGAACACGCGGTCACTGCCGCAATCCGATTATGACACACTCTCCTATATTTATAACCCTGTATTCACGTGACCAGACATCCTGTTCCTCTTTCCACCAAACTTCACTAATCTCCACAATATCTAACTTCGATCTACCAATTTCCCTTTCTAAATTTTCTAAGATCTCTACCGGGTTAAGGGATCTAACATTGTACGGTCCGATCTTATAGAATGCCAGTGTTGTCTTTCCTAGTGACGACATCCTCCTTAGTAGTTCCCACCTGGAGATCCGGCTTGGGGACTATTTTAACTCCTAAATATTTTACCCAAGATGATGCCATCATCATCATCATCATCATCATCATCATCTTCATACAGTACAGCTTCTTGTCCTCATAAAAAAGTAACCGCTGTATTTTCCCTATGCTTTCAGCCGTTCGCAGTAGCTGCGTGGCAAAGCCACATTAGCTGATGTTACAAGGCCAGCTCAGTCAATCATCCAGACTGTTGCCCCTGTAACTACTGAAAAGGCTGCTGCCCTCTCCAGGAACCACACGTTTGTCTGGCCTCTCCACAGACACCCCTTCGCTGTAGCTGCACCTTCCGCCTCCGTAGTGCTGTGCACACTATGCTGGGTTGCCACGTAGGGGGCCCAGGTTCGATTACCTGTTGGGTCGGGGGTGTTGTTCTCATCATCATCATCGACACGAAAGTTACCCCAGTGGCGTCACCTAAAGACTTCCATGCTCACGCAACCCCAACTGGGGTCTTACGACCAAAAATACCACATGGAATCATCAATCATCATGTTGTTGCACCTATGGTCTGGCTATGTGTATCAATGAGCTACGCAAGCGACCCTACCTCGCCAATGACTGCGGTACGTGGTGGTACAGCAACTGAAAATATGTTTCTTATATTAAATGCGTTGCATTGAAGTGGCATTCTGATTTTTACTACTGTGCAACTGTGTGTGTGAAACGCGTGTTCAATTCATGTCTTAGCGAGCATATGCTTCCTGACATTTATCAAGCCATTACTTTCGTTCTGAAGAAGCGCCCGGTTCTTGACTTTCGTTATGGTCACATTCTTCACGGAAAATATAACATTCGTATCGCAGAACTTGGCGAGTTTCATATCTGCATATATTTACGTATCAGGTTAGCAGTACGATTACAGTGTGCGATGTACCTACTCCTGCAACGCGGCCAACGGGAAATACAGGCCCCAGCGCAGACGTCATGCCACGTAAGCAAGGTTGTTCCGAGCCGGAGCTATCGCTAGCTCAGTGGCTTCCCTCTATGACGCAGGGGGGGGGGGTGTGCCCCAGCGGCCGGCCGATCGGATAGCGATCGCGCCGGCTCGGAACTACCTTGCTTACGTGGCTAGATGTGTGTGCTGAGGCCTGTCTTTCTCTCCGGCCACGTCCTGCAATTATTTACGTCAGCGCCATTTCACGATGACATCATGCCGGCCAGAACGTGTGTGAAAAGAAGGCTATTCGGCCTGCTTTGTCATTTTGTGGTTGGAGCCAGCGCCTATCCCAGTAGAGGGCAGCGGGCAAGGGGTCGCCATTGTCGGTCCTAGAGAATAGTTCAGAACTACTTTTTACCTTTTTTCCACGAACATCAAAGGCAGAAAAGCCATGAAGCCACTTCACCCAGCTAGCGTCAGAAAGACGAACACTTTCTCTCCGAAATCTTGGACAACTAATTTATTTCTGTAGCCCCACCACCATGCTTGGCGCATATCCATGTGATATAGCAGTAAGCCGGTACGAAACTTTTGTTTGTTATTAGTGTGCATTTTATATGCAAAGAGTAAAAACTTTTTTCTGTATTCTCCCGTTTTTCCTTAAAATATGTGGTATGAGAATCCGTCACATTGCAACAACATTGAGTCATCGCCTCCATGCAATGTGGTTTTCAAAGCAAAAAATTCACAATTGAGTCTGGAAATTTGAGTTTGTTATTATTTGCAATCCTGCATCCGTCCCCGAGATCCCCCAGCAAGGAAAATTGTTATTCAATCTACATACTCTGTACTCCGTACTTGTTCTGTCATTTAACTTGAGTCGCTCATTTTATTATAGTTTGTGATTTTGTATCATTAACTTCTAATTCACTTACTGCTCCGACAAAGGTTATACGTTGCGTTTCCTTGCCTTGAAAGTTTAACTTTTATGTGGATTCAAACCATATCTTTAAGTAGCTTTTCTTTCTGTTAAACTGTATTATGTACAATGATTATGGTGAAAGATAATCTGTTACAGTGCATTTCAGCTGCCATACCTTTTAACAGTTCTATAGCGCTCCCATGTTTTGGCGAACAACTACTATATTCTACGACATGCTCCAAATTTCTACAGAATAACTTAATTAGGATATTTATGTTTCTCTTAAAATATTGTGTATAAAAATGCGTAGATATACATAATATGAATGTTGAATAGTTTCTGATTCAAAGAATTCGTTATCGTTTCAACGATTACCATGTACATACGCTTAAATTTTTCAGTGAAAAAGATTTTTATACTGCTTTTGTACTGCGCCAATCACAGTATAGTTCATGTCGCAAGATACCTTACAAGAGACTTCGCAATCATGTGGCTCATCACCATAAAAGTTTGCAAATGTTTTGTTTTCATGAAATAGTGTTTTATACTTCGCAAGGCACAAAAAAAAAAATGTTCAAATGTTTGTAAAGCTTATGGGTCTTAACTACGGGGTCATCAGTCCCTAAACTTACAAACTACTTATGAACTACTTACGAACTAGGACGGCACAAATATCCATGCCCGAGGGGGAATTCGAACCCCCGACCGTAGTGGCCGTGCTGACCGTGACTGGAGCGCCTCAGTCACCTCGGCCACCGCGGCCGGCTCGCAAGGCACCGTATGGTGTATGTTGGAGGGCACTTTTCAACAGACGTCGACGCCGGTTGCCCGACATTCTCGAAAGATTGTAGATATACAAGGGTTGGACGTAAATAATGGAAACTGTTTATTCAAAACCCATACAAAAGCGTTCCATGTTTTCACCTGTTGCTGTCCTTCAAAGTAGTCAGCAGCGTTGTGCAGAACACGCTGCCAGCGATGTGGAAGGAGTAGTATATCATTAGCAGAACCTCTTCTGCTGGTGGTGCGAATGGAGCGGTCTACTGCCTGTCGAATCTCTGGAACATTTCAGAAGCGAATGAAACGAAGTGGTTACTTATGAACTAACTAAGGACGGCACAATTATCCATGCCCGAGGGGGGATTCGAACCCCCGATCGTAGTGGCCGTGCAGACCGTGACTGGAGCGCCTCAGTCTTCTCGGCCACCGCGGCCGGCATATTGTTTCCACAGCGTGTTACCACTATTTAAGTTTCAACCCTTGTATGTAATTTTTACGGTGTGTGGCGGAAGTTTCTGGAAGTCGAAGAAAAGAGTGCAGAGGGAAACTAATATACAGGGTGGAGCGAAAATCGCACGGTAGGGCGTCGCAACGCGATTCGTCCCTGGGATATTTCCGCCAGTAAATGGACATCGAAGACTAAGATTCGTGCGAGTTCCATACGTCAACGTGTTTCTGAATTACATAATTACACTAACAAAGTTCTAGGTGATGTACACGACGTTTTGAGGAACAAAATGAGTATAGAAACCCATGCCCGGAAACGCCATCCAACGACGCTACAGAGCGTTGAAGCTGCTGGAGGGGGGTCTAGAGGCAGCAGCCGGTGCCTGGAACTTACACTCTTCCCTTAAATGGCGTTTCCAGGCATGGGATTCTCTGCTCATTTCGTTCCTCATTTGATGGTGTGTACCAGAACATCCCTTTAAGTAAATTAGAATTCTATGGTGTCGCGGGCAATGATGCAAAATGGTTCAAGTCATACCTCGCTAACAGGAAACAGAGGGTGTAGTGGCAGACACTAGTGAATTAAGCCTTCTGTCACCATCAGATAAGGAAAAAATTACATGTCCCACAAGGACCATTAATTTTTCTTTTCTACATTAATGACCTCTCACCAGTTACCCTGCCAGAAGCATAGTGCTTTTTGTTCCAAGATGTTACGGATTTTGCAATAAATAGCAAGTCGAGCATAGTTTTAGAAAGGTGTGCTAATGATATTTTCATTAATATTAATAAATGCCTTATAGCCAACTCATTGATATTAAGCTTCGAAAAGACTCACTAAGTGCAATTCATAACATATAAGAAGTTTCCAACGACCATATGTAGAAAGTATGAAAAAGAGCAGATAGAAGAGGTTGACAGTATTAAATTCCCGGGATTACAAGTTGATAATAAATTCAGTTGGGAGGAGCACACCACATAACTGCAGAAACGACTTAACAAATGTGTATTTGCAACATAAGTGTTATCAGATGCAGCCGACATAAAAATAAAAAGGTTCCCTATCTTGCTTACTTACATTCCATAATATATAATATTTTGGTGGGAATCTTCAAGTCAAGAAAGTTTTCGCAGCCCAAAAGTGTGTAATACGTATTATTTGTGGGGCAAATTCACAGACATCCTGTAGAAGCCTCTTAAAGAACTTGGTATACGAACTACTGCCTCTCAGTACATTTATTCGTTAATGAAATTTGAAATAAATATTATATCTCTTTTTCCAACAAACAGCTCAGTCCACACATCACATACAATACTAGGAACAAAAACTATGCAAACAAAGACTTACAAGCCCTTACTTTAGTTCAGATAGGTGTCCACTACTCACGAACACGCCTTTTCAATAATGTACCAGCAACCATTAAAAAAAATAGCTACAAATGAAGATCAGTTTAAGAGGCGCCCGGAAGCGTTACTAATGGCCAACTCCCAC
This sequence comes from Locusta migratoria, assembly GCA_026315105.1. Taxonomy (NCBI): domain Eukaryota; kingdom Metazoa; phylum Arthropoda; class Insecta; order Orthoptera; family Acrididae; genus Locusta; species Locusta migratoria. The sequence continues at coordinate 748,219,267 of CM048745.1, read as the reverse complement.
TCCATTGATGAATTTTTGATTAGAACCAAATGATGTATATGTATTATTATATTAGCTTGTAAATAAATCATTAATTGACATGCAAATCCACGAAGAACTCATCAATATGAATCTATCTAGTCCTATTCTGAAGACAACTGCTACATCACCTAGATGTTTCTTGGGGTAATTGTGTAATAAACACTGACGTATGGAACACACATTTACTGCCGGAAATATTCACAGGACGAAATTTTGTGACAGACTTTTTGTTGTTGATGGGACGTGAGGTATCGCGCTCCGAAGACCGAATAAGCGAATTTCGCTTCACCCTGTATATGGAGGTTGATGATTGTTAGGAGACGAGGGAGGAAGAGATGCACAGAAAGAGTAGCAAAGAGGAAAGGGGCTGATAGACGACTGGTAGAAATAAATACCCAACGAACACCGGATTTTAAGCTGGTGTTAAATAGAATATGTTGCACCCTAAGCTTGTTCTCGCTGAGACAGTGATCACAAGGCCAAACAACCACTAACTTTATTATGAATAGCAGTGTTTGTCCGTCTTTGCAACCACAATAAAAAAAATGCGATTTTTCTCACCAGACGTGTTTCATTTTAATGATAGTAAAACATCTTCAATGGTCTGTAATAATAGAAATCTACAGTTTGTTTTGTTTTTAGATCGAAAAAAATTCGTTAACGTTTTGTTACTTACGGAAATTTTGTCTTGTTTTCGCTTCACATCGTGGAATACCGGTCTGTTTCATGCAGTACCGCCGGTTCTTCGTGCTGTTTCTTTTTTCCACTACTTCCACTGTCACTTTTGCACTGCTCATAATTGTTTTCACAGATCAGACGTGTAGGTTTTTGTTTTGACAACGTTTTGTTCGTTAACGAACTGTTTTCGATCTAAAAACAAACTGTAGATTTCTATTATAACAGATCACTGAGGATGTTTTACTATCCTTTAAAGTTTACGCGTCTGGTGAGAAAAATCGCATTTTATTGTGGTTGCAAAGACGAACAAACACTGCTATTCATAATTATGAAAACAACTACGGACATTATGGCCACACAAACGAAGAACCACTATCTTATTATTCAATGAACATTCACTCGTCTTCTTTGATTATAAGTCTGCCTAAGAACTATTTTCTCTAGAGTTATTAGTTTGCTTGTTTCATTATTATGTGGTTAACAACCTTGCAAAATTTAAACGTAATAAGCAATAACGTTTTACAGTAAATAACCTGCGAGAGTGTGCATATTGAGGGTCTTACACTCTCTTGTATTTGCGATTTCATTGGCCTGCTGGCGGTGGATTCGCGAGTGAAAGCAGTTTAAGCGACTCAGTTGTATTTGCTAGTAGGTCTCTGGAACGCCAGTGGACAGAGAGTTTTCCTCGTGGCTGAATGTGTGCTAGGCCGTGTGTTGGCCTTGAAGCCGCGCTTCTGTTGATATGCATGCTGCACCGCACATGCGGAAGCGTTTCGCAGGCGGAAAGACAGTTCAGCTTTATTAATGGCGACCGGCGATTCTTATAAATAATGGACTGGATACCGCCTACAAAAAAAAAAAAAAAAAAATAAATAAATAAATAAATAAATAAATAAATAAAAATAAAAATAAAAACAAAAAAAACCCTCCATGCCGAGCAGTTGTTGAACACTTGCTGTGTTGTTAGAAGTGTTTAGCCGGCCGCGGTGGCCGAGGGGACTGAGGTGCCTCAGTCACGGTCTGCACGGCCACTACGGTCGGGGGTTCGAATCCCCCCTCGGGCATGGATATTTGTGCCGTCCTAGTTCGTAAAGTAGTTCATAAGTAGTTTGTAAGTTTAGGGACTGATGATCCCGTAGTTAAGTCCCTTAAGCTTCACAAACATTTGAACATTTAGAAGTGTTTAGTCTGAACCATAACGGTTCGCCACGACAAACATTTACAGCCGCGGATATCAAAATAATATTTGGCCGTGTTTGAAAATTTGACCAATGAATAAAATACGTAGGCTTATTCTGTTGCCGATTTTCTCCGGAGGGGAGGGGGGCGTCCACACCTGCATCCCTATTCACAAGCCATCAGCCACCTCACTGCTTGCTGTTGAGGGTATTTTTTTGTACCAGTGTCACGTTTTTCCTGGTCCATTCGGTATGGTTCGAGAGGAAAAGTTCAAAGTTTGTTTAACTAAGGGACCAAACTGCTTAAGTCATCAGTTCCTAGGCCTCACATAAATCGCCTGTTATGCAATAGATTTGGGACCTGGATCAGAAACTATTGTAATGTGTTAGCATTAGAACTGAAATTCTAAAGAAATTAGATTCAAATCCTGGACTAGACAACAACATTCTGCACGAACAGTTCGACGATGTTTGCAGCAGCACGGATTATCAGCTCGGTGGCCATGGCTGCGGTTACCCTTGACGCTGCACCACAGACAGGAGCGCCTGCGATGGTGTACGAATGGCAAAAGGTCATTTTTTGGGATGAATCCAGGTTCTGTTTACAGCATCATGATGGTCGCATCCAAGTTTGGCGATATGGCGGTGAACGCACATTGGAAGCGAGTATTCGTCATCACCATACTGGCGTATCATCCAGCGTGATGGTATGGGGTGCCATTGGTTACATGTCTCGGTCACCTTTTGTTCGCATCGATGGCACTTTGAACAGTGGCTGTTACATTTCAGACGTGTTACGACCCTTGGCTCTATCCTTCATTCGATCCCTGCAAAACCCTGCATTTCATCAGGATAATGCACGACGGCATGATGCAGGTCCTGTACGGGCCTTTCTAGTTACGGAAAATGTTCGACTGCTACCCTGACTGGCAAATTCTCCAGATCTCTCACCAATTGAAAACGTCTGGTCAATGGTGGCCGAACAACTGCCTCGTCACAATACGCCAGTCACTACTCTTGTTGAATTTTGGTATCGTGTTGAAGATGCATGGGCATCTGTATCTGTACACGCCATCCAAGCTCTGTTTGACTCAATGCCCAGGCGTATCGAGGCCGTTATTGTGGCCAGAGGTGGTTGTTCTGGGTACTGATTTCTCAGGATCTATGCACCCAAATTGCGTGAAAATGTAATCACATGTCAGTTCTAGTATAATATATTTGTCCAATTAATACCGGTTTATCATCTGCATTTCTTCCTGGTGTAACAATTTTAATGGCCAGTAGTGTATATAATTAAAGATGTTACATTTTTGTGACATATTATTTACAGTTATTGTGAGGAATTAAATAAACTTACATTACTATTTATGTAAGGCATGAGAAGCTTTTAAAGAATTTAGTCGATTCACTATCCAGTTTGTCATTTAGGATTTGTTCTTCTTGCTCTTTGTGGTGTATCCTAAAAAAATTCCAAGTTCTTCCATTAAATTTATCGCAAAATTTTTTAAATGTTTGTATAGCTTATGGGACTTAACTATGGGATCATCAGTCCCTAAACTTACAAACTACTTATGAACTAACTAACACTAAGGACGGCACAAATATCCATGCCCGAGGGGGGATTCGAACCCCCGACCGTAGTGGCTGTGCAGACCATGACTGGAGCGCCTCAGTCCCCTCGGCCACCGCGGTCGGCAATCTATCGTATGTGAGCTTTTGAGTATCTTAAGATCTTCTTCTATGTTTTCAAATGGGTGTCCAGAGTTTTTTATATGTGTTGCTTTTGCTGATTTTTTGGAGTCTATGTTTTCAGTACCCTACCCACCAACTGTCGTTTTCTAAAACCGCCCAAAGGCGCCAGAGTACTGACAAAACTAACAGCTTAGAGAAGTATTCGTCGTGGTTTACTTCCCGCCAAGTACCCTCTACATTGGAACATAGGTTGTTGGCGTTACATGCTCCAGTTGGTAGTGACATTGCAACCTCAGTCCACATGTTTTTATTGGGATGTGGTCTGGTGACCTGAACACGAATCGAAGAAGTTTAATTTTTGTTTGTCTGCGAAATTAAGTTTGGACTCCTTTCCTTCCATGATCTTGTGAACAAATTATCATCTATTACGTTGTAAATACCGTATTTTAGATTGTAGTTATGCCATTTTCAATTCCAATGCTGTGAAAATAAAAATTGCTAAATGGTTGGTTGGTTGTTTGGGATAGGGGGATCAAACTGCTAAGTTTATCGGTCCCCCGGTTGGGAGGGGAAGGAGTGAGGATAGGCAAGGAGCGAAAGGGAAAGGAAATGCAGTCCGGAAAGTAAAGAGGGAAAAAAGACTGCATTAGCTCGGGGCCCCGTGCTCGCCACACACGTACTCACGAAAGAACCGTGAGCCTCCTGAAGGGGTCCACAAAATGCAAATACTATGTCGTCTAAGGTAGAGGTTTCAGATTTCATTTGCAGTTTACATGAATAATCCATAAATGCAAGGGGAGGACGCAGTGGTAGGTCTCATAGTAAAAATTAATGGTGACTTTTAGATGTGAGGCATCTCACACTGATAGTCTCGTCTGCAGAAAGAGGACGGCATTAATTGACTAACCACTAAAATGGCGACGAGCGTAATATTTCTGGTGCTAGACTGGCCTTTTTGGGGTCTCGTGTTCGATACAGTTCCTGTATTATTTTTTTTAATTTTTATTTTTAAGTGTGTCAAAATACATTAGTATAAGTTATTACAAATTGTACCACCACCACCACCGAAAGAGAAGGCCGCGGTGCTCTCGTGTGACGTCACGCAGCGGAGGTCGCGATGGCGTAGGTCACTGGCTGTCCACTATGGCCCTGCCAACGCCGTCTAGATACAAGGACTCACAACAAGTCTGCGTCGCGTCACACCTATAGGCTGCCCTCGCAAACTCACTGGCGGAAGCCGGGAGGCAGTGGGCTGTGCCCCAGCGGCCAGACAGTGAGCTTGCGAGGGCAGCCTATAGGTGTCGCGAAGCAGACTTGTTGTGAGGCCTTGTATCTAGACGGTGTTGGCCCTGCCCACCGTGGTGGCACACCCTGTGTCGATGACGTCATTCGCGCCCGGCGCGAGCAGCAAACACCTGTATTTGAGACAGGTACCCGATTTCAGCAGGCATCAGTTATTAGAGTCGAAGAGAAAGAGTCGCAGTGGTTGGGAAAGGAGTAAGACAGGGTTGTAGCCTTTCCCCAATATTGTTCAGTCTGTACATTGAGCAAGCAGAGAAGGAATGCAAGGAGAAATTTGGAGAGTGAATTAAAGTTCAGGGAGGAGAAATAAAAACTTTGCGGTTTGCCGATGACAGAGACTGCAAAGGATGTGGAAGAGCAATTGAATCGAATGGATAGTGTGTTGAAAGGAAGATATAAGATGAACATTAACAAGTGTAAAACGAGGGTAATGGATTGGAATGTCATAAAATCAGGCGCTGCTGAAGGAATTAGCTGAGGCAATGAGACAATAAAAGTAGTAGATGAGTTTTGTTATTTGGGTTGCAAAATAACTTCTGATGGCCGAAGTAGAGAAGATATAAAATGCAGATTGCCTATGGGAAGAAAAACGTTTCTAAAGAAGCGAATATTGTGAACATCCAATATCAATTTAAATGTTTGGAAGTGCTTTCTGAAAGCATTTGGTGGAGTGTAGCATTGTATGGGAGTGAAACGTGTACGCCGGCCGCGGTGGCCGAGGGGACTGAGGCGCTCCAGTCACGGTCTGCACGGTTACTACGGTCGGGGGTTCGAATCCCCCCGCGGGCATGGATATTTGTGCCGTCCTAGTTCGTAAGTAGTTCATAAGTAGTTTGTAAGTTTAGGGACTGATGACCCCGTAGTTAAGTCCCATAAGCTTAACAAACATTTGAACATTTTGAAACGTGTACGATAAGGAGTTCAGACAAAAAGATGATAGAAGCTTTTGAAATGTGGTGCTACAGACGAATGATGAAAATTAGTTGGGTAGATCACGTAACTAATGAGGAGGTACTTAACCTAATTGTGGAGAAAATGAGTTTCTGGCGTATCCTGACTAAGATGATCTGAAAGTGGACAACGTTTGCATAGGGAGAGGGGGGGGGGAGTAAATGGTGTGGTGAACACTGACACACGCACACTATCCGATATGTAGTACATCACACTGAGCGCGTTGGTATTCAGTGAGTTAACAAAGACACTAAGAGAAGGGATAGATTAGTGGGGCATATTCAGAGACATCAAGGAATAGTCAACATAGCATTAGAGAGAAGTGTGTGCGGTAAAAATCATGGAGGGAGTCCGAGGGACGGAAACAGTAAGCAGATTCGAAAGGATGTAGGTTGCCGTACGTATTCTCAGATGAAGAGACTTGCACAGACCAGGTTAGCGTGGAGAGCTGCATCAAACCAGTCTGCTGACTGAAGACAACAACAACAACAACAACCCGATTTCAGAAAGTTAATGAAATAAATTCCCCTTCAAGTTAGTGGCAACTAAACGCTACTGTTGTCCATGCTCATGATGTGAGAATAATTTATGTTTTAGTGTTGCTATAATGACTAAGATAGATAGCTATTAAAAATTCAGAAATTTGTGGAACTAATTATAACGCGATAGCAACTTTCGTGTAGGCAAAAGATACTTTATAGCTTTCAGTCTGTTTCAAATCCCGTTTATATCTTGGTCCACTTTAGGTTACTGTAGTAACAGTAAAAGTGGGCCTTTGCGATCGCCTTTTGACAGTTCGAAATTTAAACGAAAATAACGGCTTAACCGTTCATCTGACACGAAAAGTAAACGAGTTAATAGTAGAGCTAGGGGCTGTTAAACAACACCATAAAATACCACCATAAGTCTTCAACCAGGGAATACCATACAAGCATCACTGAACAATTCAAAGCCTTCTGCTAGGAAATATCACAAAAATACTTCACACATCAATTACAGCATAGAATCTATTCAATCTACATAGTGTGCGTCAACAACCACTAGCTTGTAGCAAAGAAATGTGACGCCTCATCACCTTGTTAATTAAGATTAATCGTTCATGCTAGCGAATTCACAAAACTCTTAACATGCACTATAATGAGATTATTCCATTCAAAAATTAGTCATTCTGCTAATTCCGATCTCTCTTTCCAACAAAAATCTGCACGCCTGAAAACCCTGACATTACTCAATTATAAAAACACACCATTCAGAATATCCTAATAGTTTCCAAGGGGCTAACCGCGACAACACCGCGCAGTTGGACTTACCGCTCCGGAACCAATTTAGTCTTCTTTAATTAATACGCTCCATGTCATTGCTAAAGTAGACTTCGCTATTTAAAATCATTTTTGTAACGATTACTCAGACAGACAGTACGCCGCGGTGGAGTAGCCGAGTGGTCTAAGACGCCTCGCTGCGGAGCACCGCAGTAAAAGTTGCGTGGATACAGGTTACCTTATTCATAAAGTAGAGGTTACAGATATGAAAGTAGCAAGAATGATTGCAGGTACTAATAGATGGGATCAATGGCAGGAGGTTGTCCATAATGAGGAAATCAAAGAAAAGCTGGGAACGAACCCATAGATGAAGCAGTTAGAGCGAACAGACTGAGATGGTGGGGTCATGATACACCCATGGGAGAAGCAAGGTTACCTAAGAGACTCATGAACTCGGTAGCGGAGGGTAAGAGGAGTCGAGGTAGACCAAGAAGAAAGTATTTAGATTCGGTGCAGAATCATTTTGAAGTAAAAGGCATAACATCAGACGAGGCATCAATGTTAGCATTGAATAGGGGATCATGGAGGAATTTTATTAGAGGTACTTTGCTCCAGACTGAACGCTGAAAGGCATAATCAGTCTCTAATGATGTGATGACGATGATATTGATATATAATTCGTTATTGAGTTTTATCCGTATTTAGTAATTTTATCGATCTTTTTAGGAATGGATGATAAAAATTAATAAAGATCAACTTTCATTAATAATTGGTGAAGACATGGTGTCTCTAACTAAATTTTTACAATTTTTGTACTAATTGCTGAAATTGGTTAAATTTTACGACGCTTCTCGCTGGGCTGCAGTGGTTATATTGGCACCAATGGTAATGACGGAAACTCAGATGACCAAAATATATTTTTTCTTGACTACTTCAATTAAATGGAAAATTATTTTTTTCTGAATGGACAAGGGTACAACAATTGAGCCGGTACATTTACTCTGTAGCTCGTGAAAAATATTGACGCAATTCTACACTTCATTGGTCATCTGTTTCCAACATAGCACTGGAGCTCGGCGAGGTGCGTTGTAAAATTTTACCGCTGAAATTTACTTGACTTTTCCTGATCGAGTGTAGAATACGATATAAATATCTCACGAAATAGCCTAATTTAGTAACATTTAAAAATTGTATCGTTAACTAGACTTGACCTTCCCCTGCTCTAGTCAAGAATACGATACAGTTATCTCATAAAATAGCATCATATGGTATCATTTAAAAATTGTATCGTAAACTAGACTTGACCTCCCCCTACTCAAGTCAAGAGTAAGATACAGATATCTTTTCAAATATTATTACACTACAATTTTACTCGAACATTATTGTACATGTAGCTTTTAACGAAATCGCACACATTTGTAGTAGTATTTGTTAATATAATAATGAAAAAGTATATTTCAAGTACGTAATGTTGTAACTTTTTTTTTGTTTCAGACGCTAGACTTGGAACTGTATCACCTCTAAAAAATCAATACTTTTCATTTATTATTCATTTTTAAATAATTTAAACGTGCTTCACTGTTTTTAATAAATAAAAATACAATAATGTAATAGATATGATGTTTTTCATTTAGTATACATATTTCTTAAACGAGTTAATAATTATTTATCTATAAAGTTGGTTATAGTATTATCTTTAGTGTATTAATAATCGATGTATTTCTTGATAGACGTCAAATGTTCAAATGTCATTACTTCTATATCTTTGCTTCATATATGACGTCATTGGTCAAAGCCGACGAGTTGCATCGTATTCTTGACTATTCCCCACGCCTCTTGCCAACAGCGCTCGGCAGATCCGGACGATTGCCCTCCAAGTGCTAGGCAAATGTGGGTAAGCCACTTACTTAAAAACTTCTGATACAGTACAAGATCTATAAAATTTATCTTTTATATGCAGCTCATCGTGCTGTACAAAGGAAAAGTGCGGAACCAGCTGTATCGTGGTCATTCTGCATTCCTCATGAAAAATTATGGCACGCGAACGTCATCGAATAACAGGGGTATAGGGTTAACTAACCACACAAACAGAGCTGCTTTCAATATGGGTTCCTGTTATGCTTCATTTTAGCATATCTAGTACTACTCTCGTCCAGTATAGTATTCAGCACCAGACACTCATGCATTTACAAAGACATTCTATACGATCGTAAGTTATTGAGTCAACACAGACACCTCGCCCTAGGCTGAAGCTGAACCGGCAATGTCAGGTACATTAGATGTCACTGCAGTATCAGATGTTCCAGGCGTCACCGAGTAAATAGAGGCGCCTCATCCATCATTCCAGATACTCCACCATCGCATCAATTCAGACTCGAAGCTTGTCAGTCAAGTAGCTTGCGTATGCAAACAGTGGTCACTAATGTGCAAAGTCCAACGCCTTTCCGATATACACGAATCGATAATCTGCATTCTCACCCGCATCTTGTTTGCAAGAAGCCATCGTTTGTTTCAGAATGCGGAGATGCTTGTATTTGCAGTTGCAACATCCACAGACAGCTAAGGTGCAATCCTTGACAAACACACTGGAGCACTCTGTTTATTTCTCTCTCGCCTGCCCGTTACTTTCCCAACAGCATCGATTACTTGCCTAGTATGAGAGCTACTAATAACCACCAATTGCTCCCTCTATATGAGGAGCAACTAAACAAAATGTATAGGCCTAATGTCCGTTGATTCAGATTTTTCAGGAGAAGCGAAAAACTGATATCTGCTAAACTACTCAATAAAGTTTTAATCTGTTTTCACAGTTAGATCCGTTTTGAGGTGCTGAACTAGAATGTACCTTGCAACAGATCAATTTTTTTTAGTTACGTTAGAAAAACCATTTATATTTCGGAAAATATACGTTTTGATCCCTCATATAGGACATTACACGTTTTGATGCGTTTTTAGTAACACACCATTACTTCACATTAATTTTTATATTTGAAAATGTTATATTAGACATTCGCACTTCACATTAGTTGTATCATTATTTTTATAATAACATAAGATTAATGTTTACTTCAAAGAATGCTACAAAGCTTTACATTACAGTGAAAAACTGGATCAACACAACATTCTGTTACAGGCAGAATATTATAGGGTACAGTAAATTTACTACATTTTTGTCCATTCCAGGTTCTTCATGTAAGCAATCACAATCAACATGTTCAGGAGTGAAGCCGCTGCATGCTACTTCTAAAGCCGACAAGAAAAAAATTAAGTTTTTTTTCTTCTTTCCTATGTGTGCCGAAACTGGAGATTTACCTGATTTCAGTTTCCATTTCTCATTTTGATTTTTTCTTCATTGTTTTTTTCTTGTTCCACGACCTATACCATCCTTCCCAACAACCACACATTCTTTTTCTAAATACAATGGGAGCATTACACACAAACCACTATACTGCCACTCTGCACTGCTAACAATAACGATTTGGATCAAGTAGTGTCAAACAATGCCAGAAGGTGACAATGCCATAGACTATTATGCTTTGAAGAATTATAAGCCCTGACACCTGTTAAACTCGTCAGTATTGCCAAATTGGAGGAAAGTAAAGCAAAATAAAAATGAGCGCATTAAATGACTGTTCTTTATTTAGAACAGTCCAGTCTGTACCTCCAAACAAAATGTACAGTGAAATAAAAACCGTCTTAATTGCACAGTATTTTATTATTCTTCAATGACGCGGCCGGCCGCGGTGGTCGCGGGGACTGAGGCGCTTCAGTCACGGTCTGCATGGCCACTACGGTCGGGGGTTCGAATCCCCCCTCGGGCATGGATATTTGTGCCGTCCTAGTTCGTAAGTAGTTGATAAGTAGTTTGTAAGTTTAGGGACTGATGACCCCGCAGTTAAGTCCCATAGACTCTACAAACATTTGAACATTTTTTTTTCAATGACGCGTTTCGCCCTTTAGCAGGACAACATCAGATTATTTGTTTGACAGATGTTACACCAAAATTTAAAAAACAGTATTGCATTTCGCAGAGAGGGAGGGGATATATGGCATTATTTGGTGCTAAGTAGATTGTATAAAAAACGGAAAAAACAAGAATTATAGAAGTAACAGACGCGGCAATGATGTTACTCGATCATTTGTAGAACTATGAAAAATTTCAGAAATGCAGAAAACGTCGGGTTACCACTAAACGAACGTTCGGTGTCACATTATGGAGAGTGCCTTGTAAGATTTCTTGGTCTTTTTATACAGCCCACTTAACACAAAGTAAGCCAATATCCTCCCACCCCCTCCCCCGTTTTGTAATTCTGTTTTGTAATTCTTGTCTAACCTGTCTCGCAGATAATCTGATGATGCCTTGCTAAAGGGTGAAACATGTTCAAATGTTTGTAGAGTCTATGGGACTTAACTACGGGGTCATCAGTCCCTAAACTTACAAACTACTTATGAACTAGCTAATACTAAGGACGTCACAAATATCCATGCCCGAGGGGGGATTCGAACCCCCGACCGTAGTGGCCTTGCAGACCGTGACTGGAGCGCCTCAGTCCCCTCGGCTGAAACATGTCTCTGAAGAATACTGACATACGGCTTTGACTGCAAAATATAATTTCACTGATTGCTGTATGACGCCATGAATTGGAAATCATTTAATATCTAAACAAAATGTGCTGTAACGTTTGATCCGTAACTCCTATGTCGAACTTGTATACAGGAATGAACTTTCCATAAAATTCTGATGTTATTTGACATATCACACGACTCTCTATCCATTAAAAAGAAATTAGATTCAAGATGGCCGATTTCAAGATAGCACCCATATTCGCTACATACTGTAAAACATAGACCACCTCAGTACTAGAATATCCATGTTTTCCAATTCCGTTAGAGTTCTAAAAAGGAAAGGGCCTTCTGCGACCTTTGACAAACCTGTATTTTGCACACTAAACGAGTGTGAATATCACTTTTGGCTAAGCGTAATTACGCTACAAATAGCTCCAGATAGTCGTGTACCTTATATGAAAAAATAAGTAGATAAATAAATGTCATAGTGATACAAGCCAAAAAAGAGAATCAATCTGAAAGAACCTTTCTATAGTTACTCAAGGAGAAATAAGTAAGCCAGCCACTTCACCAACTAAAAAGAAGCATCAGTGTAGGTCAGACATAATTATCTAGTCGCCGTTCTTACCAGCCGAGGCCGAACACAACAGTACAAGTAGGTTAAAAGCTACGCACAAAAAGTCGCTCTGTAACAGCACTCGCTGATCACGCCACAGACTAGCGGCTCGCCTGCAGGGACTCGAACAAGGCACAAGTCGACGCTTTTTTGCCCATTTACATTACTTTCTTGTATCAATGCTGTTCAGAGCGACGCTCCAAACATTTGACTTTAGGAAAATTCTCTGCTTAATTTGCTGTAGAAATGGAAGTAACATTTCGATGAAAGACACGAAAGCTCACTACTAAACGACCACGCTGAGAACAACTGAGCGATCACATTGCTCTGTTAAATTAATACATGACTCCAACGTGTATCTACAGCAACATAAATATGGTCCCAATTTTATCGACCAACATCACTCACCAGTGACACATAGTGTAGTAGCAACGTTCGTATTTATGTTCGCACACCAGCATAGTTATCATACTACATCTACAGCTACATACATTCTCCGCAATCCATCGTAAGGTGTGTGGTGGAGGGTACGCTGTACGACTACTAAACATTTCCTTTCCTATTCCACTCCCAAATAGTTGTTGTTGTTATGGTCTTCAGTCCGGAGACTGGTTTGATGCAGCTCTCCACCCTACTCTATCCTGAGCAAGCCTTTTCATCTCATCATAAGAACGGCAACCCAATTAGAACGAGAAAAAAAAGCCTAAATGCCTCCGTACGAGCCCTAATTTCTCTTGTCTTTGTTATCACTACGCGAAATGTACATAGGCGGCAGCAAGATCGTACTACACTCAGCTTCAAATTCCGGCCCTCTAAATTTCCTGAACAGAAATTCACGAAAAGAATGTGGTGTCGCACAAGTCTAAAGTGCGCGCCACGTACTTTCGCCGCGCGCCGCCATGCACACACGGCGCAGCGATCTTACGTCAGTGCCGGCCGCGGTGGCAATATCAGACACAGTTTCGGAGCCTCCGTCAAATGATGGCTTGTGGCGTGCTCTACATTGGCTATATATACACGGCGCTCCTTGAAGTCCTGATCGCCGGCCGCGGTGGCCGAGGGGACTGAGGCGCTCCAGTCACGGTCAGCACGGCCACTACGGTCGGAGGTTCGAATCCCCCCTCGGGCATGGATATTTGTGCCGTCCTAGTTCATAAGTAGTTTGTAAGTTTAGGGACTGATGACCACGTAGTTGAGTCCCATAAGCATAACAAACATTTGAACATTTTATTTCTTACGTCAGTCACGAGCGCCCTCTGCTGCAACTCCGCTCGTGGCCACGACTGCTGCATCGACCACTTGGGAATCAGATAGACACCAGTTAAGACTTGGCTATCGGATAGGCACTAGGAATCATCAGTAGGCAAGCCTCTATCTAATCTATGTATCAGCATTCTGCAGTCAAGAACTGTGTAAAAGTTAAGTATTACTAAGTCTTTATGATATATGTATAACTCGTTCTAATTTCCTCTAGTGTTCTAGTTTCTGCTGTCCCACTGGCTGGTCACCTCCGTGCCTGCACACGCGTGCATCCTTTATTCCTGTGTCGGTCTCTTTCTACTCGGCCACCGACACCTACGACGACCGGCGGAAGCGATCCCCAATTGAGTTGCCGGTGCATTTCCGTGACACTCGCACATTGGTCGAACCTACCAGTAACAAATATAGCTGCTCACCTCTGAACTGCTTCTATGTCTTCCTTTAAACTGATCTGCTGCGGGTGCCAAACAGTTGAGCAATACTCAAGACGTGGTCATACAAGCATTTTATACGCGGTTCCTTTACAGGTAAAGTACATCTGCCCAAAATTCTCCCAATAAACCGAAGTCGGCTGTACGCTGTATTCACAACTGTCCTTACATGTTCGTTCCATTTCATATCGCTCTCCCATGTTACGCCTAGATATTTGAAAGACGCGACTGTATCAAGAAGCTCACTACTAATGCTGTATTCGAACATTATGGGATTGTTTTTTCTACTCATGCGCATCACCTTACATTTTTCCACATTGAGAGCTAGCTGCCAATCTTCGCACCAACTAGAAATTTTGTCTAAGTCATCCTGTATGCTATTACAGTCAGTTACAGACGACACCCTCCCATACACCACAGCATCATCAGCAAACAGCCGCAAATTACAACTTACTCTGTCCATCAGATCATTTATATAGATAGAAAATAATAGCGGTCCTATCACACTCCCCTGGGGCACGTCTGACGATACTCTAGTCTCTGATGAACACTCGCCGTCGAGAACAACGTACTGCGTTCTATTACTTAGGAAGTCTTCCAGCAAGTCATAAATCTGTGAACCTATTCCATAAGCTCGTATCTTCGTTAGCAGTCTGCAGTGTGGCACCGCGTCAAACGCTTTTTGAAGTCGAGAAAAACACAATCCGCCTGTTCCCCTTCATCCATGGCTTGCAAGATGTCATGTGAGAAAGGGGCAAGCTGAGTTTCACATGAACGATATTTCCTAAACCCGTGCTGATTCATAGAAGCTTTTCCGTCTCAAGGAAATTTACTATATTGTCACTGAGAATATCCTCCAAAATTCTACAGGAAACTGATGTCAACGATATTGGCCTGTAATTGTGTGGGTCACCAGCGTTTTTATTTTTATTTTTTTCCCCCAATCACTAGAAACTTTGCACTGAATTAAAGATTCGCGATAAATGCAAGATAAGTAAGGGGCCAATGCCGCAGAAAACTCTTTGTATAACCGAAATGGTATTCCATCCGGACCAGCAGACATTTTCGTAGTTAGCTCTCTCAGCAGCTTCTCTACACCGGAAATGCCTATTACTATGTCCTCCATTTCGGAATTAGTACGTTGATCAAATGATGATGATAATAATAAATCTACATCTATATGGAATACTCTGCAAACCACATTTAAGTGCCTGGCACAGGGTTCATCGAACAACCGTTATACTATTTATCTCCCATTCCATTCTCGAATAGCGCGCGGGAAGAAAGAACACCTGAATCTCTCCGTTCGAACTCTGACTTCGCGTATTTTATTCTGATGATCATTTCTACCTATGTAAGTGGGAGTCAACAATATATTTTCGCATTCGGAGAAGAATGTTGGCGATTGGAGTTTCGTAACTGGCCCTCGCCGCAGCGATAACCGCCGTTGTTGTAATGATTCCCATCCCAGATCCTGTATCACTTCCCTAACGCTGTCTCCCCTGTATCGTGACAATACGAAACGAGCTGCCCTTCTTTGGACTCTTTCGATGTCCTCCGTCAAACCCACCTGATAAGGATCCCACATTGAGCAGCAATACTCCAAAAATGGACGGACAAGTGTAGTGTAGGCAGTTTCTTTTGCAGTTCTGTTGCATCTTTTAAGGGTTCTGTCAATAAAACACAGTCTCTGGTTCGCCTTTCCCACGACATTATCTACGTGTTCTTTCGAATTTAAGTATGAAGTAACAGTAATTCTTAGGTATTTTCTGGAGTTTACGGCCTTCACTTTTGATTGATTTATCTTGTAAACAAAGTTTAACGGATTTCTTTTCGTACTCATGTGGACGACTTCACACTTCTCATTATTTAGAGTCAATTGACAATTTTTACACCATACTGATATTTTATTCAGATCGTTCTGCAGTTGGTTTTGATCTTAAGACGATTTTACTAGACGGTAAATGACGGCGTCATCTGCAAACAACATAAGAGAGGTACTTAGATTTTCCCCTATATCGTTTATGTAAATAAGGAACAGCAATAACACTATCCTGTGGAACACCCGATATCATCTCTGCTTTAGTCGATGCCTTATCATCGATTACTACGAACTGTGTCTTCTCTGACAGGAAATCCCCTATCCAATCGCAAATTTGGTGCGATATACCATAACCACGCAATTCGATTAAAAGCCGTTTGTGAGGTACGGTGTCAAAATCCTTCTGGAAATCAATAAATACGGAATCGATTTGCGAACCCATGTCGATAGCACCCATCACTTCGTGTGAATAAACTGCTAGTTGTGTTTCGCATGAACGGTATTTTCTATATCCGTGTTGACCTTGGGTCAATAGATCATTCTGTTCGAGATAATTCATAATATTTGAATACAGGATATGTTCCAAAACCCTGCTGCAAATTGACGTCAATGAAATAGTCATGCAGTTTAGTGAGTTACTCCTACTGCCTTTCTTGAATATAGGAGTGTCCTGTGCGACTTTCCAGTCTTTTGGTACAGGTACTTCTATAAGAGAGCTGTTGTATATGGCTGTTAAGTAAGGAGCTATCGCTTCAGCATAATCGGATGGAAATCTAATGGGTATACAGTCCGGACCAGAAGACCTTGTTAAGTTCTGTGTGCTGACAGTTATCACGCCCTATAACGAAAAGAGTAACACCACAACATGATTTTTTTCTTATTAATGGAATTTACATTAAAGTTCAAAATGTGTACTCAGCCACGTTTCGAATCTGGACCTCCTGCTGCTAGGGAGTTGCGCTGACCCCTATACCACTGGGAAGCAGCGAGGATAACCGTTGCAGGGACTACTCCAACACGCCTCTCGTCAGGTTCAAATTCTCAACTTGTGCAGGCCCGCTATTACGGAAACTCGTGTTTTTCCAACGTAATTTCCGTAAGTGCCTAGATGTGCCTACACACTGAAGAAAGAATCATTGCCAAAAATTTTCAAATGTTTGTTAACCTATTGCATCAAACTACTACGGTCGTCAGTCCCTAGAATTACACACTACTTTAACTTACAACACACACACACACACACACACAAACACAAACACACACATGCCCGAGTGAGGACTTGACCCTCCGGCGGGAACGACCGCCCAGTCCGTAGCACGGTGCCTCAGACCACGCGGCCATTACGCGCGACCGGTGTCTGTTCTTTCGGGACATTTTTCTGATTTTTGGGAGGTACAAAACTCGCTAATATTGTTGTTGGGAAACTCTCCAGTAACTTCCCACAGAATTAAACTCATATGTATAAAGTAGCACCAAACGTCTGAAAACCTTACAATAGTTGGATGTGTATGGTGTTAGTTATTTTATAATTACACGTATCTATTTCATTTACGCTGGTTTTAGATATTTGTAAAAAATTTAATGAATGTAATTGGAAAACGTATTCACGAACTTCTGTAAACGTATATACACTGTTGGTCATCCAAAATGCAACAGCAAGTAAGACTGGATACTTCGCAGCCAAATTTATTTTGCAGATAGCACGGTATACAAACATCTCGTGCTTCACAGTACACCCCCTGAGATGTGAGGAACATGATGAAATCGGTATTATTTCTGACGAACGTCTTTGCGGTGAGTTAGAAAATATCCTCATTATTTTGAATGAAACACACGAGATGTGAAATATTCTGCTACGCCATTATCAGGTAAACACTACACAGATACAGCGATGCAGATGGGAGTTTACTGTTTACCTGATGTTGGCGTAACAGCTGAAAACCGGTTAGTGAAAACAATCAATTTGCAGAATATTACACAATTATCTCGTGTGTCTAATTTAAAATGAATAAAAGATTCTGTCAAGAACCGGCGGAACAGTCAGTGAATATCCTCGTATCTCATATATAAAATTTTTGTGTGTTTGATCATAAAATGCAAGCTTTCACGGCCGGCGTCAACTTCATTTAAAACTTCCGGGCTCATAAGCCGTGGTCGATTTGTAAAACTTTCCCCTAACGTTTCACCTTCGGCTGCGGAAGACATCTTCAGATGTAAAGTGGTGAACTGCGATGAGAACTTGAAGGAGCGTCGTATATATAGGCAATGCAGAGGGCACCACAAGACATCACGTGACGTCGGCTACGACACTATCTCTGGTATTGCCAACATCTTAGCAGAGAAGAATCGATTGTCATTCCGCTGGTGTAAAACAGAAGTCCAAATTCTGTCTAATTTAAACAGCTTCCTCTTTCCTGTTAAAATTACTGCCACGGGACGGAGGTGAGGGAGACACAATGTACGCGGCGGTGGCACTTGGTTCTGCTCCCGGCACCCCGAAACCTGTAGTACTGGAGACAGAACCGGAGGCCGGTATAGACGCCTTGGACACTGCACCTGTCGCAGAACATTCGGAAGTGTCGCTACACGTCGCACCAGTCAATGTAGCCGCATCGTTGTCAGAATCTCAACCTTCTGAAGTTCCGCGAGACATAGACGGAAAACCCTTTCAAATCCTTAAAGCGTCGACACTTATCGAACCTGAACAGAGAATTGAAACCCCGACTGTGTCCGTGATTACTAAAATTCCCGACGTGTCATCAATTGCAGGTCCAAATCAGGTCAAGGTTTGTGAGACAGGATTTCAACCCGGACATAGAGATGACCCTGACATATCACGGCCGCAACAAGATCCAGCTTCAGAAGAGGATAGTTCTTCAACCCGGTCACGCAGTGCCAGCAGCTCCCGCAATCAGGAGTCGGGTCGTTACTACGGGAAAGATCGTAGTTCGTCTCCGGAAAGGAAGGTGTCTGCGTCCTTAAAACGCAGACAAAGGAAGAAGTTGTCACAACGGACCGGACAGAGCGGCGATGGAGACCTTTGGCAACATACTGCACAAGGAAAGATTACAAGTGAGGCGGAACAGCGGCGCGAGGCGACCGTTCGTCAATTAAAAGAACTTTTACTGAAAACCGAAACAGAAGGGGAGAGTGCGATGGCGGTGGATCCTCCTTCCGGTTCTCCGAGTGCACTTGCGCCTGTAAAACAAAAGGCTGAGGAACAACACCAGAGAAGAGCTCGTCCATCAATGCATCCTTCCCGGTCTGAGTCAACTGTAGAAGCAGCGACTGATGTATCCGGACCTTCAGGTAGTGACGTGTCTATGGACGTGGAGGGAACGTCATTGCAGCCTCCTGTCGTCGAAAGAATCGACTGGGGGGAGGAGGGGGATTTGCGGTGACGGGACTCAAACCCGCACATATTGTACGAGCAGTGGTTGGGATACAACATTGCAAAGGTGGTATCGTGTGTGTAAATGAAATAGTTACGCGTAGTTCTGTTCGCGCCGCCTGATGTTAGTAGTGGGAGGCCTTTGTTTTAACTTCAAAGTTTTAACTGTGCTTAGTTTGTCAAGTTCACGTCGACGATCTGCGAGGTTGATGTATTTTATATATACAAAGTGTTTGTTTTATGACTGAATGTTGTATGTGTTTATGGTTTTTTTAAAGACTGCCACGGATATCATCGTCTTCTAGTAATGAACGCCAGTGTTCCGCGGTGTAAATCATACCCCACCATGAAACAAAATGCCACTCTATGGATACTCAGACTTGCCGTTCATTAAAATTGTCTCTGACTTTGAATGATTGCCTGAATTTGTAACATTTCTCTGGACAGGACATCATAAGCACGAATTGCGACCTACTAATTATCTGAGATGTGAAACACTTTTGTATAATGATTTGACAGTCGGGTAATATGATAAAAAAGACAACGAAAACGAAAGCACGAGAATAAATAGAAGAAAGAAGAACAGTAACGAGGTTATTGTTTATTGTGATCTGTGAGATGGTTTCGTGTGATTTTTTTAGTTTCTTTGTGTAACCCTGTCAGGACTGAAGGCCTCAGGGGAAGAATTACAGCATAGTGAAGAGCTTTTGTGTTGCAGTGTATGCTTTAAATATTTATTTCATAATTTATAACCGCACGAAACGATGCACCCAAACTTATGCATTTGAGTTAGATCAACGTTTTAATTTGCAGGTGTGTAGAGAAGACACACTTTGAGAGATGTTTCTTGATTTCTAAGAAGAACAGTGTATTTTCACAATAACTCTTACTGCATTCGGCGGTGGAAGCATTCGGAAATATGGATTCACCTACCCAGATAAGTAATGCACTGTGTTACACATATCACTTTTGTTAGTTTTTCTCTACAGACGACGAGAAATTCTCCGTTCGTCTACGAGCCGAAATGTGGCCCATCGTGAATTATTTTGTTTTGTTTTGATTTATGAAGGACAATTTTAGTTATGTTATTCCACGATGGAACAGAAGACGCCAGAACCTCCAGAATAAAGCGAAAAAATGCTCACCGAAGAAGGCGTGAGAGCAAGGACGGGGTGTATGGGAGAAGGGAGCGGGAATTTACAATTTTTTCGTTGTTCCTATGTAGATCATGCCACAGTTACACGGAATTTTGTACATCCCAGGTATTGGTAGAGGGTGTCGTGCATCTTTCACCGATCTTAATGGAATAACGGAAACTGTGTCTGTACTTTCGGACATGTCCCCCAACAGGCAACTGACAGTATCAATGCGGACGCATTGATACGCACGATCCCTTGCGGGAATCCATTATAGGCTGCGAACAAGAGCAACTAATGGGCAGGGGGCACTACTATGCTAGAAGTTGAGAATTTGGATTGGAAGGGAAGCGCGCTTGGATAGCCCAAATGGATGCCGGCGCGGTGGCTCAGCGCCTTCCGTAAGAGGACTGAGTGCTTCAATAAAACAACTAAGCCTAGAGCTAATCGATAAACAACGAACAAAAACGAAGTGAGCAACGGACCGAACTTTATAATACTGTCACGTTGAAATGGAATTAGGCTTGACTTTGAAGGCAACTTAACACAGCACTTATACTGAAAGCACGTTTATTACGAACTTAACCTACACGCAGCACTGACTCCCTCTCAGGCAGAGTGCTCTGCTATTTATACACAGACAGAATTTACCAGAAATTAGAAGAACAGTTACCATAAAAAACAAGTAGAATTTACAAGTGAACATAAGAAAGACGTAGAACCTTCTGGAATTACAAAGAAATAAATTTTTGCCGGTTGGTGGGACTGAACCGGCGACCTTCAGCACCACAGTCCGTGACGCTATCCCCTGCACCACGCAGGCAGTCGGTGTTCGTCGTCTCTCGCAGCATTGCTCCCTCTCCTGGAGAAACAGCGACCCGCTGTTCTGATCCCTGTGGAGCCAGCTGCAATGTCCTGGATCTTGACCGTGTCATGGGTCCTCTGTATGACAGTTCAAGAGCATCCTTCCCTTCTCCACGATTATCGACGACAGACGTTCCTGTCGTGGCTTCATCAGGAACATTACCGTCCTTAGAGTCCTTGAACAAGAAGCCATTGTCGTCTACCTGCTCTTCAGGATCGTAGTAAGGCTTCATGCGCAGGACGTGAACAATGTCTCTTCGTTTTTGACGTTTCGACGACGGATCATAATCCTCAACTTCGTATGTGACGTCTGACAGGCGGCGTATGACTCGATACGGACCAAAGTATCGCTTTAATAACTTTTCTGACAGTCCAACCTTCCGTACAGGGATAAAAATCCATACCAGATCTCCTGAGCTGTACACAACAGGTCGGTGCTTGTCGTTATACCGCTGACGGTTCTTCTCCTGGGCGTCCAGTGTCCGTATGCGAGCCAGCTGTCTTGCTTCTTCGACCCTGGTGATGAGCTGGAACACCCAGTAGCCATTTGGGGCCCAGCGGATCGTAGTTGCTCTTATACAATGTTTCGTTTATAAGTCTGAACTCTCCATTGGTCGGTTCTCCTTTCTCCAAGGCCTCTATCGTTTGTAATAGTACTTTATCTTCCCTCTCTTCAGCTGTAACGTCATCTAATTCAGTGAGGGCTGAAATTTCATTAACGTTGTTGTGTTCCACTAATGGATTCCTCGAAAGGCAGTCGGCATCCTTGTGTTTGCGCCCGTTCTTGAATACCACTGTGACATCGTACTCTTGGAGTCTTAGTGCCCATCTTGCTAGTCGACCTGATGGATCCTTCAAGCTAGTCAGCCAATACAAAGAACGGTGGTCTGTCACGTCGGTGAATGTTTGCCGAATAAATACGGTCGGAACTTGTTGATAGCCCAGATAACTGCGAGACATTCTTTTTCTGTTGTAGAGTAGTTTATCTCCGCCTTTGAGAGTACTCTTGATGCATAGGCTATCACTTTTTCAGCACCTTCCTGAACTTGTACAAGCACTGCACCAATCCCATAACCACTGGCGTCTGTGTGAAGTTCCGTTTCTGCATTCTCGTCGTACAAGGCTAGCACTGGTGCGGAAGTTAGAGCCTCCTTAAGTGCCCGGAAAGCTCTTTCTGTTGTCTCATCCCAGTAAAACTTGGCGTCTCCCTACAGAAGTTCTTGTAATGAACGTGCCTTGTTTTATGAAACGTCGGTAGTATGAGCACAACCCGAGAAAACTTCTCACATCACGAATGTGCTGAGGAATTGGAAATTCTGTGACTGCCCTTACTTTATCTGAATCAGGACGGACACCATCTCCGTTGACTAGGTGCCCCAGGATTTTTATCTCTTTGGCAACGAAGAGGCACTTCTTTGGATTGAGGCGGAGACCTGCAGTCTGAACACACTTCAACACAGTTGACAGGCGACTCAGATGTTCTTCAAATGTTTTCGAGAAAACGACAATGTCATCTGAATAGCAGAGACACGTCGTCCACTTAAGTTGTCGAAGCAAGTTGTCCATCATGCGTTCGAATGTGGCTGGAGCATTGCATAATCCAAATGGCATTACTTTAAATTCATAGAGGCCGTCAAGTGTAATAAAAGCCGTCTTCTCCCTGTCAGCTTCGTCAAACTCGATTTGCCAGTAACCTTTCTGCATATCCATAGTTGAGAAGTATGTAGCTCCTTTCAAGCAGTCTAAGGTGTCGTCAATGCGCGGCAATGGGTAGACATCTTTCTTCGTGATTCTGTTCAGTCGCCGATAGTCGACACAGAATCGCCACGTGCCATCCTTCTTTACGAGGACCACCGGAGACCACCAAGGACTCTCCGAAGGTTGAATAATGTCATCTCGCAACATCTTCTCCACTTCCTCCCGAATTATCCGTCTTTCAGCTGGCAACACTCTATACGATCGCTGGCTAATTGGCGGATGATCCACAGTATTGATACGGTGCTTTATCGTGGGCCGTTTCGTCTGACTTTTCCCCTGCTGAGGTGTGAATGCACCCGAAAATTGGCGTTGTTCCTTGGTCAGTCCAGGCCTTATTGGCAGTTCCACGTTTGTTTCCTCCAGCGTGTTGTCTGTACTAAAAGCAGGGCATGGGTCTTCATTGATGACGTTGAGCTCACCGTCCTAGATTGGTTCAGCTGTCCTGATACACATCCCCTTGGGGATAAATTGTTACTGATCGTGACAATTTGAGATCCAAATCTCTCCTTGACCACCGGTAATGCTTATGATAGCCGCTGGTATGTAGATTTCTTTTGTGAGCCTGATAAACTTTTTACTATCAAGAAGAACTTCACAGTTTAACCGGTCATCTGTGTTTGTGACTGCAACTCTTCTCGTTGTCAACGGCGGTATCGTCACATTGTCAACGACGAATAACTTCTCAGAAAATTCTGTATTACGTGTATCCGGCGGAACAACTTCTTCAATTTGCAGCTCAGATCTTCCACAGTCAATGATAGCTTCGGATGCATTGTGACTACATTCTGTTGTTGTTGTTGTTATGGTCTTTAGTCCGAAGACTGGTTTGATGAAGCTCTCCACAATACCCTATCCTGAGCAAGTCTTCATCTCCACATAAGAACGGCAACCTACATCTGTCTGAATCTGCTTACTGCATCCATCTCTTGGTCTTCCTCTGCGGTTTTTACCCCATACACTTCCCTCCAACTCTAAATTCACAATTCCTTGATGTCTAAGAATGTGTCCTACCATTCTATCCCTTCTTTTAGTCAAGGTATACCAGAAATTTCTTTTCTCCCCAATTCTGTTCAATACCTCATCATTAGTTACGCGATCCACCCACCTAATCTTCAGCATTCTTCTGTAGCACCAAATTTCAAAAGCCTCAATCCACTTCCTGTCCGCACTGTTTATCGTCCATGTCTCACTCCCATACAAGGCAACACTCCATACAAATGCCTTCAGAAAGGACTTCTTTAGGCTTAAATCAATATTCGATGTTAACAAATTTATCTTTTTCAAAAACGCTTTTCTACCCATTGCCATTCTGCATTTTATATCCTCTGTACTGGGACCATCATTTGTTATTTTACTGCCCAAGTAACAAAACTCATCTACCTCCTTTATTGCTTCGTTTCCCAATCTAATTCCTTTAGCATCACCTGATTTTCTTACACTGCACTCCATTACCCTAGTTTTGCTCTTGTTAATGTTCATCTTATATGCACCTTTCAGCACACTGTCCATTCCGTTCAATTGCTCTTCCAGGTCCTTTGCTGCATCTGACAGAATTACTATGTCGTCGGCAAAACGCAATATTTTTAATTCTTCACCTTGAACTTTAATTCCTTCTCTAAATTTCTCCTTGCTTTCCTTTATAGCTTGCTCAATCTGCAAATTGAATAACAATGGAGAAAGACTACAACCCTGTCTTACTCCCTTCCCAACCACCGCATGCCTTTCATGCCCTTCAACTCTGACAACCGCCGTCTGGTTTTTGTACAAGTTGTAAATAACCTTAAGCTCCCTGTATTTTACTCCAGCTTGCTTCAGAAATTGAAAGAGTTTATTCCAATCAACATTGTCAAAAGCCTTCTCCAAATCTACAAAAGCTAGAAATGTACGTTTGCCTTTTCTTAATCTATCCTCTATGATAAGCCGTAAAGTGAGTATTGCCTTCCGTGTTCCTACATTTCTCCTGAACCCAAACTGGTCTTCCCCGAGGTCGGCTTCTACCAACTTTTCCATCCTTCTGTATATAATTCGTGTTAATATTTTGCAACCATGACTTATTAAACTGATGGGTCTGTAGTTTTCACACCTGTCTACACCTGCTTTCTTTGGAATGGGGATTATAACATTTTTCTTAAAGTCTGAGGGTACTTCGCCTGTCTCATACATCTTACACACCATGTGAAACAGGTTTGTCATGGCTGGTTCTCCCAGAGACTTTATAACTCTGAGGGAATATCATCTACTCCAGGGGCCATGTTTCGACATAAGCCTTTCAGGGCACTGTCCAGTTCTTCTCTCAGTACAGTATCTCCTATTTCATCCTCATCTACTTCTTCTGCCCTTCCTACAATATTGTCTCGAAGTTCATTTCCTCTGTAGAGCCCCTCTATATACTCTTTCCACCTTCCAGCTTTCCCTTCTTTGCTGAGAACTGGTTTTCCATCAGTGTCCTTGGTATTCATAGAGCTGTTTTTCTTATCTCCAAATGTTTCTTTTATTTTCCTTTAGGCTGTATCTATTTTTCCCCTATTTATACATTCTTCTATATCCTTGCATTTGCCTTCTAGCCACTCCTGTTTAGCCATTTTGCACTTCCTGTCAATCTCATTTCTTAGTCGTCTGTACTCCATTTTGCCTGTTTCATTTACTGCATTTTTATATTTTCTCCTTTCATCGATTAAATTTAGTATCTCCTGTGATATCCAAGGACTTTTTGTAGGTCTTGCCTTCCTACCTATTTTGTCCTCTGCTACCTTCACTATTTCGTCTCTCAATTTTACCTATTCCTCCTCTACTGTTTTATTTTTCCCTGTTTCTGTCAATTGTTGCCTAAAGCTCCCTCTGAAATTCTTAAGAACTTCAGGTACCTTCAATTTATCCAAATCCCATCTCCTTATTTTCCTACCTTTTTGTAGTTTCTTCAGTTTCAGCCTACAGTTCATAACCAACAACTTATGGTCAGAGTCTATATCTGCCACTGGGTATGTCTTACACTGTAAAACCTGGTTCCAAAATCTATGTCTTACCATTATAAAATCTATCTGGTATCTCCCGATGTCACCTGGTCTCTTCCACGTATACAACCTTCTTTTGTGATTCTTAAACCAGGTGTTTGTTATAACTAAATTATGTTCTGTGAAAAATTCTACCAGGCGGCTTGCTCTTTCATTCCTTTTGCCCAGACCATATTCAACTACTATCTTCCCTTCCCTTCCTTGTCCTACTACCGAATTCCAGTCTCACATCACAATTAAGTTTTCCTCTCCCTTAGTTGTCAGAATAATATCCTTTAGCTCCTCATATATTTCTTCGATTTCCTCATCATCGGCAGAGCTAGTTGGCATATAAACCTGTGCTACTGTTGTCGGTGTTGGCTTCGTATCTATCTTGACAATGATAATGCTATCACTGTGCTGGTCATAGTAGTTTACCCGCATTCCTATTTTCTTATTCATTATCAATCCTACTCCTGTGATACCCCCAGTTGATTTTGTATTTGTAATCCTGTACTCACCTGACCAGAAATCCTGTTCATCCTGCCACCGAACTTCACTAATCCCCACTATATCTAACTTCAACCTATCCATTTCCCTATTTAAATTTTCTAGCTTCCCTACCCGATTAAGAGATCTAACATTCCCCGCTCCGACCCGTAGAATGCCAGTATTGTCTTTCCTGATGATCACATCCTCCTGAGTAGTCCCCGCCCGGAGATCCGAATGGGGGACTATTTTACCTCCGGAATCTTTTACCGTTAACATGACAAATTCAAACGGCTGGGTCCTGTTGTTGATGGTTATTCTTGCGACACAAATTCCTGCTGGATGGACGTACTTTCCATTCGCGACCTTTAGCACAGTTGCCCCCGTATCACAGAACATTGTCTTCTTTAGTGTGCGGCGGTAATTATCCGACAGTACAGAAAAAGACGCTCCTGAATCAACAAGTGCCCGTCGATTATGACGTCGATGAGATTTCCCGACATCTTGGCGACTTGCGTCCATGGAGGATTTTGATCTGCGGCGGCCTCACCTCCGTACATGGTCGCCTCGCTTAGTTTTTCTGGGCGCGGCGACTAGGGAAGCAGCTGGTACCTAGATTTAGATTTAGATTAGTTATTTGTTCCGTAGATCCATATTGAGGGGATCCTCGTGGATGTGGAACATGTCAAGAAATAAAATTTACAAGTTGAATAACAGATAATACTAATAATATAAATACAAATACATACACTTATAATATAAATACAGATACATATTTTTAAGGGGTTTTTTTTATTTTTTTTTACTGATAATATAATATTACTAATATAGTATGAGTGCATGCATCATTTGGTACAATTTAGAAATTCACTAATGGAGTAGAAGGAGTTAGCCACTAGAAAGTCTTTTAGGTTCCTCTTAAACTGATCTTTATTTGTAGCTAAAGTTTTTATACTTGATGGTAAATTATTGAAAATGTGTGTTCCTGAGTAGTGGACCCCTTTTTGAACTAAAGTAAGTGCTTTTAAATCCTTGTGTAGATCATTTTTATTTCTAGTATTGTATGTATGAACTGAGCAGTTTGTTGGGAAAAGGGATATATTATTTATGACAAATTTCATTAAGGAATAAATATACTGAGAGGCAGTAGTTAATATACCCAGTTCTTTGAAGAGGCTTCTACAAGACGTCCGTGAATTTACTCCACAAATAATACGTATTACACGTTTTTGGACTCGGAAGACTTTTGACTGACTTGAAGAGTTACCCCAAAATATTATACCATATGACATTAGGGAATGAAAGTAAGCAAAGTATGCAAGCTTTGTTATTTTTATGTCTCCTATGTCTGATAACACTCGTATTGAAAATACAGATTTGTTGAGTCGTTTCTGCAGTTCTGTGGTGTGCTCCTCCCAACTAAATTTATTATCAAGCTGTAATCCCAGGAATTTAATACTGTCAACCTCTTCTATCTGCTCTTCTTCATACTTAATGCATATGCTGTCAGGAAATCTCTTACATGTTCTGAACTGCATGTAGTGCGTCTTTTTAAAGTTTAATGACAATGAGTTGGCTTTAAACCATTTATTAATGTTCATGAAAATTTCATTAGCAGACCTTTCTATCACTATACTTGACGTACTCTTTATTGCAATACTTGTATCATCTGCAAACAAAACGAACTCTGCTTCTGGTAGTGTAACTGATGAAAGATCATTAATGTACACAAGAAACAGCACTGGCCCTAAGATGTATCCTTGTGGGACACCACATGTAATTTCTTCCCAATCCGATGATGACTGTTGGCCTAATTCACTAGTCACTTGCACTGACACCCTTTGTTTCCTGTTAGTGAGGTACGACTTGACCCATTTTGCAGCATTTCCCGTGACCCCATAGAATTCTAATTTACTTTAAAGGATGTTATGGTTCACACAATCAAATGCCTTTGACAAATCACAGAAAATACCTGCTGCTTGCAATTTATTATCTAATGAATTAAGTACATTCTCACTGTAAGTGTAAATAGCCTTCTCGATATCGGAACCTTTCAGAAATCCAAACTGTGTTCTAGACAATATGCCATTTGTGGTTAAGTGGTTGAGAAGCTGCTTGTACATTACCTTTTCTATAATTTTTGAGAATGTTGGCAAAAGTGAAATGTGTCTGTAGTTTGATGGTATCTCTTTATCCCCCTTCTTGAAGAGAGGTTTAATATCTGCATATTTTAGCCAATCAGGAAATGTTCCCGTTATAATAGACTGGTTACACAAATAACTTAAGATTGTGCTAAGTTCACAAGAACACGCTTTAATTAACTTTGTTGATATTTCATCTTAACCACTGGAATTCTCTGTTTTTAAAGATTTTATTATGGAAGATATTTCTTGTGGTGAACTGACTGACATATTCATGTGTGTGAAGTTATTTGTAAATGCTAGTTTCAAATATTCAAGGGCATTATTTACTGACCCAGACAATCCCATACTATCAGTAACGGATATAAAGTACTTGTTAAATAGATTTGCCACACTATGCCCATCAGTTACTAATGTCTCATCTACTCTTAATCCTACTCTTTCATTATATCCCATATTGTTTTTATGTGGTTTCCTGATGTTGCTATCTTCTTTTCATAGTGCATTTGTTTAGATACCTGAATAACTTTTTTTAAATATTTTACAGTATTCCTTATATTTAGTTAAATCATCATCATTGCAACTACTCTTGGCTGATAGATACATTCATTTTCCTTTTTGTCTTACATGAAATCTTTATTCCTTGTGTAATCCAAGGTTTTATTATAGACTTCTGTTTAATTCGCGTTACTTTTAGAGGAAAACAGTTTTCAAACATGATACTAACATCATTAATGAATACATTATATTTTTCATTCATGCCATTAGCACTATATACATCTTTCCAGTTCATGTCTTTGAGGAGTTTTCTAAAATTTTCAATTTTTGGTGGGTTGACTACTCTCCTGTATGTACATTTTGCAGTCTTCATAAGCTGTTTAGAATCTATACCTAAAACAAGGAGCTGCATATCATGATCTGACAGGCCATTTATTATTGGTTTTATGATATGATTTTGTTCCTTTGATTTGTCTATAAAATATTATCAATGGCTGTCCTAGAGGTTTTAGTTATCCTAGTTGGAAAGTTTACGGTGTGTGTTAGGTTGAAAGACAAAGTTACTGACTGCAATAAATTTTTACTGGAGGACTGCATAAGAAAATCTGTATTAAAGTCACCAGCAACCAGGATTTCTTTATTTCTTCCTGTTAAATAACCCAATAGAGCTTCTAGATGATTAAGGAATAGATTATAATTTCCTGCAGGTGCTCAGTAAATAGTTACTATTATATAGCATCTGTTATGGAATTCTACTTCTGTTGCACAAGCTTCTAAATGCTGCACTAGAAAGAATTTATTTATATCAATATTCTTGAATTTATAGCAGTTTTTAATGAATGTGGCAACTCCTCCTCCCTCCATATCTACTCTACAGAAGTGTGAAGCTAAATTAAATCCTGGAATGTTTAACATATCTATACCAGTGGCCACATGATGTTCAGAGAGGCAAATTATGTCAATTGCGCTAGAGGAATCTATTTCATCAATACAAATGAGTAGTTCATCAAGTTTATTTCTCCTGGAATATTTTGATGTAATAAAGATAACTGATATTGTATACTAATGGCTTGAGTAAGATTTACTGGAAGTTTCTGAGTACTTTCTGTTAAACATTGTTTGCTAAAATCTATCTCCTGTTTATCTGCTTTTCCAAAATGAGGGTGTCTTACAAGCTATCTCAAAACTGGTTGTCTTTCCCCCCTCCCTATCCTAAAAAAGGCATCCCTCTGACACCTGTAACCACTGGTATTTTACCATTTGTGACAGTGCCCCCCCATAAGTTACTTGCAATCAAACCAGACAATTTTCCCTTCCCTTTCCTGTTGAGGTGAAGGCCATGCCTAGTGTAGTCCCACCTACAGATATCATCCATAGGAATCACACCAATATGGGACCCCATATCTGACATGAGTAGCCGTTCCAACTCCAAGTTTACTCTCGTGACAGAAGAGTTCAAATGAGGCCGATCATGGCGACTCAAGACAGATACAAATCCCACACTAGTATGCTTCGTTGCCGATGATATCTTTACCAGGTCACACTCTATAGAATATTCACAGTTTCTGTCAATGCTGTTTTCCGGACCACCCACTATAACCACGGTATCCTCCTGGTACCCTGGTCCTAGCTCTACCTGCAGTAGTTGGCCAACACCTCTACCATGTGAACTACCTAACAACAAGACTTTCTTTCTTTTCTCAGTTTTCCCTACCTTTTTCAAGTCCTTTTTGAAAGTCTCCTTTCTACAGCTTCAGCTACATGAGGCTCATCCGATCCTGACTGAGGCAACAGGTCAAATCTATTTTTCACATTAAGGACAAAGCTGTCTGAAACTGTCCTAAGTCTGTTCCCCCTCTTACCTGTTGCCACTTCCCACCGCTGTTCACCCTTCTCCCTCCTTAACCTGCTCAGAGTCTCCCTTGCCTTATCTAGCTTGAAGAGCTGCAATTTTCCCCTCCTGTTCCATTATTTTCCTACCTCTATTGCAGATCCTACAAAACCACTGGTGAGCCTCATTTGTATCCCCATTTCCCACGCCACTACATTCGCCCCAATGAAAGAAACCACTACAACCATCACACCACACCCCGGAACTAACGATCCTACGGCATGTCACGCACTTCTCACCCATGATAAAAATAGAAATCGTAAAAACTTGATTAAGTACTGACTAAAACGTAAAAGTTACACCAAGAGACACTAAAATCTGTTCACGCAAATATAATTAACTGAAAGGGCATTGGATATAAAGAAACTCGGTCACGAAAACAAAAATTAGGCCTAAAAAAAAACACGCTCACGAAAACAAAATTTAGGCCTATAAACACGGATTACTATATTCACTTTTTATAAATCACGAAATTTACGTCTGACAGACTTTATAAATCCTAACTATTGTACGCCGCGAGTGAAAAATAGAACAATAGGTAATTAGAAATAAGTTTTAGTCACTGTTTACAACGATTCGCGCGAGTTAAATTAGGCCTACAAATACGTGCTATAGGCGCGACAGGTAAAATAAACTTTTTACACCGTTTTTCCTTATTTAACACTACACTAACACTTCCACTAATGTAACAACACTTATTTTATATATATAACAACTGCAAACGATTAAATATAGCTTAAAAACAACGATTTTTGTAATTATTTACCGGAGCAAATACTCGAAACGATCGCGCGGGCGCAGTGTTACCAACTTCTCTCACGGCGACGGTGAAAGGCCGCGGCGCGTCGGGGAGCGATCTCGTCTAGGGTACGGCGATGGGCTTCTTCCCATAGGTCGACTGAACTTATCAGCAGGTGATTGCCTGGGATAGAACTGCTCTGATAGCTGACGTCTTTCGGAAAAATAATCGCCAAATACTCGCCTTCTCTCTCTGCAGTAGCGTACGACATGTCCAGGGCGCCCACAGTGGAAACACAGTGGTGTGTTGTCTTCTGTCCTCCAGACGACTGTTCTTCTTCTGGGTGTGATTGTTGCTGGGGGAGTTGGTTGTCGCCGCGTCGGCCCGTTCATGGGCTGCCGTTTGGCGGCTGCAGCATAAGTCATAGCAGGGCGACGCCATTCTTCACGTCGGGTGCGATTGACAGGGCAGACAGGAGCTAATGTCTGAACCTCTTCCTCGGCGTCGGCTCCCTCGTGACTTACATGGCTTGCATCCATAGCAATAATCTGATGCTCGCTCGGTCTAATAGTTCCGGCTGCCATGCACTGTTGTAATTCTTCTCTCACAATTTGTCGTATGAGAGAAGCGAAGTCATGCTGGTCTTCCACAACGGCCATAGGGACTACATTTGGGAGTCTGTCATACTTCTTGCGTCCAAACCTCCTTTGTTGCATCTCTTCAATACGCTGGCACCACTTGATGAACTCTTCTGTCGTAGCGACGTCTTTATCAGAAGGGCTTGGTACATGTCCTCTGTTATACGCTTCATCAGGTGCGTGATTTTTGTCCGCCTCAGTCATATTCGGAGTGACAGTGTTACATAGGGCCAAAACATTCTGTATGTAAGACTGTGTCGGCTCACCATGTCGTTGGGCTCGGTTCTTCAGTTGTTCTTCCGCCGAGCGGATTTGTCGCTGGCGGTCTCGAAACGTTTTCTTAAGTTCCGCCTGGAACGTTTCCCAGTCATTCAGTTTGTCTTCGTTGTTCTCGAACCATTGCTGGTTTGTTCCGTCCAGGTGGAAATAAACGTTTGCCAAGCACATTGTATGATCCCACCTGTTGTACTTGGCGACTCAGTCGAATACTTTGAGCCATTTATTGGGATCCTGTCCAGCATCTCCAGAGAACACCGACGGGTGTCTGATGTGCAGCTGGCCTACCGTTGATGTCGTGTCCATGGTTCTTCTGATAAGGACTTTCGGAAGGATGTTTTCGGTATATCCCTTGTATTCCGGTTCCAGTCCGTGTAAGCGACGGCTTTTACGTTGCCTAATCGAAGCCACGGTGATGCAGCTGTTGCACAGTGTACCCGGCGCCTCCACCAAACAATGTCGCGTTGAAATGGAAACAGGCTTGACTTTGAAGGCAACTAAACACAGCACTTATACTGAAAGCACGTTTATTACGAACATTAACTTAAGAAACAAGTAGAATTTACAAGTGAACATAAGAAAGATGTAGAACATTCTGGAATTGTTAATTACAAAGAAATAAATTTTTGCCGGTGGGGGGGGGGGGGTGGTGATTGAACCGGCGACCTTCAGCACCGCAGTCCGTGACGCTATCCCCTGCGCCACGCTTGCAGTCGGTATTCGTGGCTTCTCGCGGCAATATGTATAATATTTATTTATTTATTTATTTCTACTTGACATTAAAGTTGAAATGAAATTTGCAAACGAATGTCTTTTCTCTCCATGAAATTAGAATTGAAATTAGTCTCCCGGTTGCATAATGAAAAAAAAAAAGTTGAACTAAAGTTATAGACTGAAATTAGTTTAAAATGTAAATGGAATTAATTATTTTATATTATTCACTCTGAGAAAAATCAGTTAGTATATTTAAATTTGCCGCACACAGATCGATAGCATATTAAAAAGATAATTACGACCTGAGACCATTGTTGCACGAAATGGAAGTTAATCACTTGGAAAAACTTTTACAAAAACGATTAATTAATCTGAAAATGACTATGAAATGTATTTTACACCTGTATATGTCTTCTTCTACTCACCAGCAAACTGAAAATAAAGTTATGCATCGATATGGCTAAAGAATAATTTTCGTCTGTTAACACTGTTTAACGTGAAATATTCTAATTATTTTAACTGGGAAGGCATAGGACTGGTTTGCAGATAGGAAGGAAAATAGCAGGTTCCAAACAATGGGTGTGAACTTAAATGACTTCTCTCAATTTATCGGTTATTCAGGTAAATTGTTTCATGAGCCATATCGTTTCAGAGCATTTATATAAATCGATACAAGCTGTGGAGAGAAAGTGACCTGGTTTGAACAGGTTCTCATCTACAACTGATCGTAAAACATTTGTGAAATAAGTTTCAATAATTATTCAATAGACGGCCGAGGTGACTGAGGCGCTCCAGTCACGGTCAGCACGGCCACTACGGTCGGGGGTTCGAATCCCCCTTCGGGCATGGATATTTGTGCCGTCCTAGTTCGTAAGTAGTTCATAAGTAGTTTGTAAGTTTAGGGACTGATGACCCCGTAGTTAAGTCCCATAAGCTTAACAAACATTTGAACATTTGAATTATTCAATAAAAAGATTGATTACATAGCACTTACATCAGTAGGCAAATGCAACTAAACAATTCGAGACGAAAACCGGAAGTTCAAATGTTCAAATGTTTGTTAAGCTTATGGGACTTAAGTACGGGGTCATCAGTCCCTAAACTTACAAACTACTTATGAACTACTTACGAACTAGGACGGCACAAATATCCATGCCCGAGGGGGGATTCGAACCCCCGACCGTAGTAGCCGTGCTGACCGTGACTCGAGCGCCTCAGTCACCTCGGACACCGCGGCCGGCAAACCAGAAGTGAGTTAAACGTAATGGCGACTCCAAAATACATGTCTTAATTAGTCCAGAGATTTGCTGTCTGCCAGATAATTTTATTTTTATTCCATATTTATTCTTTGTCCATGTATCACTCCATGTTAAATAAATTGTTTCGTTTACACATGTAGGTAAACGCACAGCCAATTGAAGAATATTGAAAATGTTTATCACCAGTTTCTGGTAAATGATGGGTACAACAACTTCCAGAAAGGAGGTGGTTGGGAGGGGAATTGGTTAAGGCGACCGCTGCCCCGAAGCGGGAAATCCTAGTTCGAACCCCTGTTCAGCACTAATTTTCAATTTAGCTGTTTGATTTATTTCAGCGCCCTGAAACGGTCGTAATGTTTCAGTATTTCCAATCTGTTATTTCACATCGTCCTGTCCTAATCAGGACGTAAACCGTTTCACGTGATCACCGGATGCGTGTTCTGCTAATGCGCCGTCGTTTTATATCTCATGTGCGCGTTACTAAGGCCCTCGTAACTGTGCATATCGATGTCCTACGACTTTTCACCTCAGTATATAGCTCGGGCCTGAAACTCAATATAGGGATTTCCAGTAATAGAACCTTGGTTCCCCTCCCCAACACTTGGAGCACTGCAACGATATTGGTCGAAAACCCCAGTATCTGATTGGTCGATTTCCAGTATTTCATACGAGTTTTGGTTTCGTTGAAAACAGATGATGGGTTCATAACACCGTGCTTTTTATTGCGGTGTGTGTGTGTGTGTGTGTGTGTGTGTGTGTGTGTGTGTGTGTGTGTGTGCTGTACTCTGAATTGCACCTCGCTGTGGTAGTATTGGGTGTAGTAGAAGAATCCATATGTAATTTTTTTCGTATGAAACAGAAGCTGTATTCTTTGCATATTGTTCTGTGGTCATTTGTCGTTGCATACCAATCTGTGTGTGAAACGCTCTATTTCAATGCTTGCTATATTTTAATCCCCTGCCGTTTTTCATCTAATGGAGTACATTATATTAGCCAATGTTGACAGAATTGTTGTTCAACTTCATTACTCCTTGTACTGCAATGAATATTTATTTAGCCGCGATGGAGTAGCCGAGCGGTCTAAAGCGTCTCGCTGCGGAGCGCGCGGTTGCTCGCCGTGGATGTTCGAGTCCTCCCTGGGGCATGGGGGTGTGTGTTGTCCATAGGTTAGTTTACCTAGGTTTAAGTAGTTTGTAAGCTACGGACTGATGACCACGCAGTTTGGACCGATAGATTTACAAACATTTGAATACTTATTTATCCCTTCAGTGGTGTGTAAATTTTTATTAGAGTGGAAGGATAATTCTAGCACAATGATTTCTGCTAAAATGTATTCGTTTGTAGCGCCTACATGTAAATAATATGTGAACACTTATACGTAACTAATGTTGCATTTTTTATATTTTCAAGTTAGGATGCCCAAGTTTCTATAACCACAAAGCACATTTATTGACAAGAAGCAACACCATTCAGCGGAGAATAACATATTCAGTGTCAGGCTGCAATGAAGCAGAATACCAGTTCTATTAAAAGTCGTTAACTTGGAGTTCCACATTAAATACGAAAACCATTTACAAACTAAATTAAAATATAACATGAACAATATACTTACATCGCATTTTATCTGACAGTTAAAGGTTCTTATAAACCACTAATGTACACTAGCCAATGAAACATTATGTGAAGAAATCGGCTTATGGTTTATATGAAGAAATCAAATCATTTACTTCACATTATAGTACCTGTTCAAGTAAAAATAAGGAAGTTTATTAGCTATACATTCAAACTGCAATCCAAAAAGTACAAGACACGCAATAAACCGCTATCAATATCACAACGATATGAAACCGTCTTCTGTGTCATATCATCCCAATTGGTTTGCTACGGGGCAAGTATGACCACTTAACACTGTCTAAACTGTCCAAACTGCAATACTGCATTTTACAAATAAATAATTTTGCATTCAAACGCAAATATTATGATTTGAATGGATAGTTCTCAAATATATCACTTTGCAAGGTGTCAAAAAACCTTTCAGATTCCAGATACACACTACCGCTAGACCATAGTGCAACCCTTGTAATACAATTGAAAAATATTGGTATCAAAATTTCAGATTTCGAATTAAAAATATCGATGTTGGCGCTGTAATTTTTCGTATGCGAAATTCGCCTTCCCCTCACCTGGAGCGCTGCTGTCGTTCTCTGTTTCTGTATTGTAAAACAAGCATTACTCTACTTATACATCGATGTTCTATGAGGTATAGCGAGTAGACTTGCGCATAGCAGTTCGCGATCGGGAGAGCTCACTTTAGTTCGCGGCTCTGCCGCAAACCGGTTCGTTCTTTTAGTTCATCCGCTCCCAGTGACGGCTGAGCGGCGTGGTCTGCGCGTGCAGGTGGAGGGAGAAGTTCCCTCACCTGGCTGCTTCATGCGCTTGCTGCTTGAGCCGCTAACGATATCACGCGAACCAAAAGAAACAGTTTGCGGATAATTTATCGCGTTTAAGTTTAGAGTTATCTCTATATCTTGGCATTATGGAATTTATTAGTCAGATATTGCAGAGTGCAGAATACTTCAAAGCAGAAATTTTGTAGCACTTAATTATGTAATCTAGCAGGCAGACACTAATCTCGAAATGTCTCTCAGCAGCAGAAGGCAAACACGAGATTTTTAATTCTGTTCGCGACCTATCGCAGCTCGGCTGCGAAGTAGGTCGCTCTTTTTAGTTCGTCCGCTCGTTTTGGCTTTTGCTACCGCTACTAAAACTACAGCAGAGCTGCATCTCAGCTCGAGATGACGGCAACTGGCAGAAAGGAATCACGCGATTCTGCGCGCTCTCGCGTCCTCTCGCTGTTACCCGTCAGTCTTCGGAAAAGGAGCGGACGAACTAAGTGGCGAGGTATCTGCGAACTAGTTCGCGTAGTTCGCCTGTGGGAGCGCTCTTCCGATTTAGTTCGTTCGCGAACTACACAAGACTAATAGCGAGCACACCAAATCGACAGAACTAAAACCTTACTCTTCATCGTCCAGAAAACTACGCAACTATGCAAATCAACAGACGTCACTTTATTGTACATATAATTTGGCGGCCTAAGGCGCACAGCATCTGGAGTACGTACAAAACGTTGCCAATTTGCTTCCAGATTCCCACACCTTCAAATACCTTGGCCTCCTGACTCCCCACTTCCGCACTGTCCGAAAAAAAGCCATGTTGCGCCTCAACCTGCTTAAACTCCCCTCTGGTTAGACATGGGGTCTTAACCGCTCCACCATCCTCTACACCCACGGATCCCTCATGCGCCCCGTCCTGTGCAGCTTCCAACCCGCCTGGATTTCCGCACCCCCCCCCCCCCCCCACCTATTATAAAACTCTTCAAATCCTTGAACGCCACGCCCTCCGCCTCACCTAACGCACCCGCTTCCCTTGCCCCCACGCGGATCCTGTACAATTTTATCCCCTTCCCCTACATCTTACAGTTTCTCGGACACGTCAGGCTCCTCTATATCACCCGCAAAATAGAATCTCGCAATCCACCAATCCCAGGCCTCTCCCACGCCTTCACCATTGTATCCCTTCCTCCCCCCAACCTGCCCACACCCCACACTCCATCCCGGACTAACTATCGACACCTCCTCATCTTGGATGCCGCCCTTTATCCCGACATCTATCCCTCCTACCAACCAAAATTCCTTTCCCACGAATGCAACTCCCCCTCTCCCCCTCCTTTCCTCTTCCTACTCACCGCTTGGTTGCCCCGTCCCCCTCTTCCCATCCCCGACCCACCCCTTCAATTTTAAACAAGTGCTTCGTTCATTGTATGTATCATCAGTACTTCAGCGCAGACAAGTGTCACATCATATATTTTAATCAGTGTCTCCGTTTACTTCATCATGTCTAGTGTAGTGTTTTTAATTCCACCATGGCACAGATTTATCACTTGAGGAGCATCGTTTCAAATCGTATAAAGTCCACCCATGGACAAAATTGAGTTTGATACATTTTTGTATAGTTTACATAGCGATTTTTCATGATTTCAAGTCAGAATGTAAAAAATAATATTCACTAACAGTGTAAACTGCATCTGTAAAGTAGCTGCTGTTTCAAACCGTATTTAGTCCACTGTAGCGTGTGTTTCAAATCATATTGTGTCCAGCGTGAAGCATTATTGTCACTTTGCTC
The DNA here is from genome assembly GCA_026315105.1 of Locusta migratoria. Classification (NCBI taxonomy): domain Eukaryota; kingdom Metazoa; phylum Arthropoda; class Insecta; order Orthoptera; family Acrididae; genus Locusta; species Locusta migratoria. Next base: position 748,180,525 of record CM048745.1, on the reverse strand, counting down.
TGTTGGCTATGCTGACAGCTGGTGCGCTATTTTCAACAATACTGCACATTCAGTAATCACAGTTATATTGTGAACTTTGTGTAAGAGAGTAGTTTGTCGATTGTGTAGGAAGAAAAAGTTTCTGGAGTCAATTGGCAAAAAAAAAAAAAAAAAAAAAAAAAAAAAAAAAAAAAAAAAAAAAAAAAAAAAAAAAAAAAGCTGTTATAAACATGTTGTAGATCAGAATGTTTTACTAAAAGATTTGCTCTTAACAGTTAATGTTATTCCATAAAGAAACAAAAGTAAATGCTTAGTTGTATATTTACCACAGTAATCGTTTTTTATTTGTATATTTTACAAATTATTGGATCAAAACATATTAAGTCGAACACATTTTCTTTAAATTTGAAGAACACTACAGGAAATTTACTGTACTTTTACACGTACCTAGACGTGCACCTCAAATAAAACACCTAAAAAAATTTAATTTTGTGAAATGTTCCTCAGGTTATTTTATGAGTAATAGATTTTTGCTTACCCTGTAAAATTTAGGTTTTTGGACATAATACGATTTGAAACGATGCTCCTCATCTGTCTAGTTACTATGTATCGCCAAAGATTATATATGTCCAGTATTAATTCCTTGTATTTTAACTCCACTGTCATTGATTTAAAATCATCTTGTCCGTACCATTGTAATCTTTCAGCTGAAGAACTGCTGATAGCCTGCCACTATTACATGTGCCTGGAAAAGTACAATAAAGGAAAAAAACTTCAAGATTATTATATGAATAAAAATATCCGAACTATAGTCATTACTAACGGCAGCAAGCAGCAGAGCGGAAACGGCCACGAAAACTGCACCAACCTGTTCAGGCTTCAAGTTCGCCTTCGCGGATAGCAAGGTCAGTGCCAGAGGAGTGGGCTGTGCACTGCTAGCCCGTGCTAGCCCGCCTCAGACGGGCTGGCCCACGTAGCGCGAGGAGCTGTGGCCAGCCACGTACCTTTATTCGGAGAACCGTTTTCGAGTGGTACTTCGGCTCTTCGGCTCTCTAAGACGTACTTTGGAGGCAACGATAAATATATGTCTAGCAAAAATTTCTTTCCATCCAGTGAGAATCGCTGTTACATTAGCCAATGAACGACGACTTTGGAAAGTGAATTGAAAACGATATTCACTTGTTCAAAATGTTCAAATGTTCGTAAAGTCTATGGGACTTAACTACGGGGTCATCAGTCCCTAAACTTACAAACTACTTATGAACTACTTACGAACTAGGACGGCACAAATATCCATGCCCGAGGAGGGATTCGAACCCCCGACCGTAGTAGCCGTGCAGACCATGACTGAAGCGCCTCAGTCCCCTCGGCCACCGCGGCCGGCTTCACTTGTTCCTTCCATGTCAAAGACGCCATCTTGGTTTGCCGTATATCTCAAAGTTTTGATTTTATAACTCGCAATAAACCGTTTCAGGGCAACAGTGAATTAACGATGAATTAGAAAATCATCTCCGGATGAATTTATTATAACTAAATGTAATTAAAATCATGTTAACATTGAGAAAAACTTGTGGGAATGATCATATAAAATATGAAGGGACTAATAACTTCGAGTTGCTGTAGCGTAGTGGGTAGAGTGGACTACCAAGCAAAAGGTTCTGCGAACGAGTTATTTATCCACAACACTTTGTGGAATTTTCTTATTTACAAACAGTATTACGTTATCCACTACTCTTATATGCTATCTCAGGAGTTAATAACATCGATTTGGTGAGTTTTATGAGTGACTGAAGAACGGAGAATTAAATTGCTGCTACAAGTGGAACGATCAGCAATGACATTTATGTTCTTCCTTCCCACAAATATTTGACTTTGTTCCAACTATGTTGCGATTGTCGAGAATATGGTTGGAGACAAAACTAGGGAAACGTTCAAATTGCTGGTACAGTAAGTGAAATGAGTAGCAATAACATTTACGCCTACACCATTCACTAGTCAGAAAGATTTAGCTATTTATTTGCGAATATCTCGTGATTTCCGAGGCTACGGAAAAGCTATTTCATGTTTCTCCCCCATATTTTGCAGCTTAGTTTCGAATATATCGCCATTTCCGAGAGTGTGATTAGACCGATATTCCTTACTTCTCACCAATATTTGGTAGTTTGTTTCTGAATATGTCACGACTGCAGTGTGTGTGGTTAACATCCTAACAAGACAACTTTAATTTCTGTTGCAAGTGTATACAGAATACTCATAACAACGTCTTCTGCTGTCATCTCTACACGTGCCTGTAATGGGCAGTCTTCAGGTCTATAGGCATTGTGTTCGTTGTCCTCTTAAAGATCTTAAAACGTAAACAGAGGCATTTAACTGTAAAAAAGTATTTGTCACAGTTATTTAATGTACGTTAGCTTTGAAATCGCCGGCCGCGGTGGCCGAGGGGACTGAGGCACGCCAGTCACTGTCTGCACGGCAACTACGGTCGGTCGTTCGAATCTCCCCTCGGGCATAGATATTTGTGCCGTCCTTAGTGTTAGCTAGTTCATAAGTAGTTTGTAAGCTATACAAACATTTGAAAATTTTAAACATTTGCCTGCAGGGCTTCATGATGTTCGTCTCCTTTCAAGACTTTCTCAATTCTTTTCAGTCCTTCTTTCTCTCTGACAGAGTTACAACGTCATAGGCGAATTCTTTTTTCACATAGTGCTATATTTGTTTATCAAACATCTTACCAATAAGAAAGATGTACAATCATTTCTCAAACACCGAAGTTTTTATCCCGTTCAATGTACCTACTTCGAGAAACGAACTAAAGTGATTTGCCTGTAGGGCCGGCCACGGTGGCCGAGGGGACTGAGGCGCTCCAGTCACGGTCTGCACGGCCACTACGGTCGGGGGTTCGAATCCCCCCTCGGGCATGGACATTTGTGCCGTCTTTAGTGTTAGCTAGTTCGTAAGTAGTTTGTAAGTTTAGGGACTGGTGACCCCGTAGTTAAGTCCCATAAGCTATACAAACATTTGAACATTTAGCTTTGAGCCGGCCGCGGTGGCCGAGGCGATTGAGGCGCTTCAGTCACGGTCTGCACGGCCACTATGGTCGGGGGTTCGAATCCCCCCTCGGGCATGGATATTTGTGCCGTCCTAGTTCGTAAGTAGTTCATAAGTAGTTTGTACGTTTAGGGACTGATGGCTCCGTAGTTAAGTCCCATAAGACTTACAAACATTTGTCATTTTTGTCATTTAGCTTTGAAATTGCACTGATCAATGATACGCGAGCTACGTGCCTTGGAATTCAAACACGAAACTTCCACTTTTGCAATTACAGTAGAACCCCTCATATCCGACCTCGGGATATCCGACTCCTTGGGATATCCGACTCCTTGGGATATCCGACCATGTGCCCGACTGTCTTCTGCCGGCGGTGGACTCAACAGTGCTGTGCATTGTTTCTCTGTTAAACTGCCAGTTGTGTTCTGATTGTCGACGTGAACGTTGCTCTGCTATATTGTTTTCTGTTTTCGTGATTACTGTATCTTTGGTGATAAACTGTGTTGTGCGATTAGTGAAAGTTCGCTATGGCTTCTCAAAAACGTAAGCGTGTGTGCGTTTCCCTTGAAATGAAACAGACAACTCTTCAAAAAGCATGGAAGAAAATTTGGCCATCATTAAAACAAAATGACAGTACTGATACGGACGATGTTGAGCCCACTTCATCGACGGAAGTTGATATAGAAGATAAAGAAACAGAAGCAGAAACTCTTCGAGACCTGCAGGAACTGCGACACGGTGTCCAGCTGCGGCTGACATGTGGAGAAATGGCTGACCGAAGCTGACGTGGCAGCGTCTACAAATGAAGAACTCAATGATGACGAAATAGTTGCTGTAGTTCAAAGCGCAACAAATGAAGACAGCGACGCTGAAGAAGAAGTCGATCGTGATATTGGTGTTGTAACGATACACTGAAATTTTTATTTATTTTTTGTTTATCTTTGATCAGCGATACTTATCGCCTCCGGTTCCCTCTGACTCGCAATGCAATTAATTTAATTTCGTTCGTAATTTTTTACTCCCAAACAAGCGAGAAGACGGAACCGTGATAGTAGGGTTTTTTTGTGTTTTTTTTTGTGTTTTTTTTTTCTTTTTATACTCACTCTTTTGTCTATGTTCGATCTGTACGGACGTCTTCCATTCATGTACCCATTTAATGTAAGTGATGCAAGTTATTATAAAAATATATTACTTAAATTTATAATCATTCCCTCTCTTTGGCTTTTATTTAAATGAATCCCTCCACGTCAAATACTTATTTTCTATTGTTTTCAGCTCCTCTACGTCCGTAATAGTTTAATGTTCAGACGCCATTACAATCGCTTCGCATTGTCTGCAAAATTTCAATCAATCAATCATCCTTATACTATACTTTGCTTGAATTTAGAACCTGCAGTCATTTCTTTTGTAATTTCACGAAGTCCGATCATTTTTTTAATTATTCTATCATTACCAGTAACTTCATGTTCCACCCATGGTCACGTAACAATGAAAAGCGAAGTGAACAGTCTGAACATTGATCTCCTACGGAAAGTATCTCGAACATTCACTTATTAAATAAAACATAAAAGTTATTATTTCCAGCTTCTACAATACGAAGTGCAGGATCCAGCTAGATGCTTTCCGTAAGTCTTATAACGTGCTGTTGCTTGTATGGTGCCCAACTTTAATATGCAACCCGCGTTTATTTGCTTTAATGTTCATTTTGTGCTGTACTTTAACTTATTTCAAATTCAAACATACGGTACCATCAATTCCTTGTCCAAAAAATATAATCGCGGAATCTACTTTAACAATTACGGCATCATACGAAGCTAGAGCAACGTTATAGTGTGACGCACTCAGAGGCTAAAGATGCATTTGACATTGTGTTAAAATATTTTGAGTAGAACCCGAGAGCCACCCTTATGGACGTGTTCTGGGCAAAAAAAATGGCGTGATTTTTCAACGAAATCAAGATTGGATAAATTGAAGCAAAAGAGTATTAAGGACTTCTTCAAATGAGGTACTGTACACACTGTATGTAATTGTTTGCCTTTTTGATTAAACAGTACAGTACTGTAATTTTAATTAATTTTTATATTAAACATTTCCATTTTATATATAAAAATACTTTTTATTAGAATATGTACTGTAAAATAATTTTTTATTGGATACAGTAATTACGATTAAGCAGCACTGTGTGTAGAGTGTATTTTGTACAATACTGATAATTTAGTGCAGTATACGGCTGTTTTACTCCTCGGTATATACGACCTTTGGGCCGTTCCGACCACGCCCCGGTCCCGTGTAGGTCGGATATAGGGGGTTCCACTGTAATCGCGAGTCAAATGCAGCATTCTGGCAGTGGATTGTAGTTTCGGAATCGGAAATTCTTCTGCTTGACAACCACAGACATATATTTATCTTTGGCTCCAAAGTACGTCTTTGACAGCCGAAGAGCCGACGTACCACTCGAAAACGGTTCTACGAATAAAGGCACGTGTAGGCAGGCAGACGGGCTGACAGCGAGGCCAACGAGAAAGACAGGCCGCAGCGCGTGCGTCACGTCACGTAAGCGAGGTGGTCCTGAGCCGGCGCGATCGCTAGCCGAGTGTGTAACCTTCCCACCCCACTCTACCGACAATGTACTGAACGATTAATTAAACCCGTGTTAATTCTCTAATTGTGCGGGTAAAGATATCGGAAATGAAACCGCTGGTGTAGTGGAAGTTACAACTGAGACGATGTTGTACTTTCGCACTCTCGTAACAATGTGCGTTCTGTAAAAAAAATTTGGAAATATAACTCAATATTAATAAAATGGGGATAAGTATGAATGGTATAGACCAGAGGTCGGCAAGTAATTTTAGATGGGGTCCGGATACTGTTGAAAGTGTTTTTTTTTTTTATGTCCAGACGTAAAACCGCATGTTCCTTTTTTTTTTTTTTTTTTTTTTTTTTATTATTATTATTTCCACTCACGAAATAATATGACATACAATAGATATAAAGTATAATGTATAAACAGTCCAGGAAAACTTATATTATTGGCTATTTATTTTTATTTTCACTCACGAAAAGTATGGAATAAAATGGATAAACTTTTATTGGAAAGTCCAGAAGCAGATCATACATCATAAATACTTTCTTATTTTAATTTTCAGTAAGAAGGTATGAAATACAATGAAATGTGCGTATATGTATTAAAAAATCCATGGAAAAATTACGTTTGCGGTCTTGGGCAGGTTCTTAAAGTTATGTTCATGTGCGAAGCTGCTTATGGAAATGTCTTATAGAATGATTCACCGTTAGTCTTGAGCGATAATTATTCTCCAAGAAATTCATTTTTGAAAATGAAATCTCACAAACATATGTGGAGCCAGGCAGATCGCTAATGTTTTGCAATTCTTCCGGCAAGGAATTGTCTTCCTGCATGTCTATTACCTCCATTTGGAGTAAAGGCTTTGAAAGCTGGAACAACTTCGCAGACACAGCCGTCTATTCTGCTACAGGAGAAACGTCACGATTTTTGAAATCAACTTTTGACAACTTTTCTGTTTGTAAAAATTCTTCGAATCTTATTGCAGATACCAAGAAATTTGATAATATGGAAATGTAGGAAAATTACGGAAAAGTGTATTTTAGGATTATTTTTTTATATTCAAAAATTGTTGCAAAATGAAGAAATTCTTGACTTAAAAAGTCTCTTTCAAAGAACCAGCTTGCGACGGAATGATGATACACTTTGAACCAATTCGCATATTAATTCCCCGTTTCCTCGTAGCTCGGTGTCGTTATATACAGAAAAAAAATTTTTTTTAATAATTGGAGTATGTAACTTACACTTTGTAAATACTTTTGGCGGTCCAGTTTTTGGCCTTCCGCGGTCCGGATGTGGAGAGCGGTCCGCCATTTTCCGACCGTTGGTATAGACAATTCTATATAGCAGGTAACCAAATACACGGTCGTCAGCTCGCGAAACGAGCAACAGAAAGAATAATAACAAAGGAAATTGATGACTGTCAAATTACTAACAAATCACTAAACCACCAAATTTTGTTAACGGGAGGGCATGAGACACACACAACTAGGAACAACAAGGCAAGGCGGCAAAAGACACTCAGGTACAAAACAACAAAATTACATATGAAAGATTCAAGCACCAATTACCAACGCGCGGTAGCAAATGCAACTCAAGCAGTTATCGAACTGCAACTACCTTACCTTAAAGCTTGATTGGTTGCTGATGGATTCATTAACTTTATAAACAATAATTATTAAACCTGTTATTAATCAGTTGCAATGGTCTAAGTCAGGGGTCGGCAACACGTCGTTCGCCACCTACTGGTAGATCGCGAATGCTTATTTGGTAGATCGTGAGAGTACAAGCAGCGCGGAAAAAAATTTGTTGAATTAAAATTGAGCATTTTTTCGCAGCAGTCAGAAATTGTGGATGTTCGACAAACAAGTTTATTTTACTTATTAACAATCGCATAGAACTATTGTCAACCTTTATAACTGTGTTCTCCAGCCTTAGCCTCCAAATAGTACAAAGCCTACTCACTAGGAGCTTACCTCTGTCGCCGCTGTAGTTCAGACTTATTCCGCTGTTGGCGCCACAAGCCAACCTTATTCCGTGTAGATTCTTATGGAACCGAATAGGAAATAAGGCTTAAAAATATGTCCATATAGCACAACGGTTCATTTTGGTTACTGATGGCAAGAACAAATATTGATGTTACTGCCTTTATTTAACAATGATAACATCGATTGTTTCTGTTATCACTGCCGACATATCTCTTTAAAGTAGATTTTGATGGCAAGCTTAATATATGGGCATTTCTCACAAATTCATAACCTGACGGCGACTTGCTTTACCACATCTAATTGTCGAATCAGTCTACCGAGGTGTTTTCTGGGAGAAAACCCGTAATTGCTCCAATAAGAACGCTGTTTTGATGTTTCCGTCTACACTTGCGCTTTGAATTTTATTAAGATTGTAATTGGCAACAATACAATTCCGTAATTTTTTCTTTCAGTTTTTTTCTGTTCTTTTCTTAAGTCTCGTACCTGTTGTTTAGCACGCTGACGAAATCTTTGCAGAGTTTTCAGTCGTCTATTTCTAAATGATATACTTCGCCTACTTAACTTTGTTTGTACTATGGCATCTTTATTATGAGGTTGTGAAATATGGCTTTCTTGGCACACTTCTTCGCTTACATTTCCCTTGTCTGTAGCGATTTTGTCGATCTTCTGATTCAAAGATTTTGTCCCACATCTTTCAATTCCTCTTCTCGGTTCTTTTATCTTAATTCGTTTGCTTGGCGGATACATTTCGAAAACACTGGGAACTACATCAGATTTTTTTTTCAGGCCGGATTTATAGTCTGAGGTAAGAAAATGGTTACTGCATACCACAGAATGCTCACTGGGCTGCCATAACATATCCTTTGTATCATCTACATAAGAGATAAAAATGAAATATTTAGGCAACAATAAAATAAATTATACCAGCACTGATCACTTAGAAATGCACATACCTTGTCTACTTATTGTTTTTATCCATAGTTGTCTCGTGGAGTCATTAGTCGGAAATTCGTGAAAACTAACTCCAGGAGCTTTATTTCGGGAGCCCTGATTGCAAAATGGCACACAACAATATACCATTTTCCACAAACACTTAAACAGTTGTAGATTTTCACGTAAAAACAGTAAGTTACACTCTTTTGGGATGCACAATGTGCATTACAACGCACTGTAGCAAAAGGCACTTCAGTCAAGTTTCGCGCGTGTGTGGTTGTTATGTGGTGCCTCTAGCGGCTGCCGTTTCAACGAGAGCGGCGACAAGAGTTTACTCCTAGTGAGTAGAGTAGGCTTTGTATTATTTGGAGGCTAAGCTCCAGCACTGGTTCAATCAGCCGCTACCTGCGCACAGTTCGTTGCTACTCTATTTAATTCATCTTATACAATGTGTAGTATTCAGTGGCGGCGCTAGGCGTCGGCGACGTCGGCGACCGCCGATGGCCTCGCGCCTGTGGGGGGCCTTCAAAACATCGTTAAAATTTATTTTATTTCATTCATATATTTAACAGCGCTTGTCAACTGCTAGGTTATATAGCGACGACCTTCATCTAATTTACACTAGCTTAACCAATGGACGAAGCAATATTCGTACCCAAGGGTGGGATTCGACCCCCGGCCAGAGCGATCTCGCTCACCGTGGTATGATGCCTTAGTGCGCTCGGCCATTTCCGTATGAGTGCAGTAGTGATGCAATTTTTAGTTAAACACTTACATAACAATTTCTTCAGTACATTTTAGAAAACGATTTGGAAGAAGTATATCCAAATGTTTATAAAACAAATCAGAATCATCCCCGTTCCAATCAGTACAGCTTCGGCCGAGAGAAGCTTCACAAAGTTAAAATTGATTAAGATTAACTTGAAAAGCAAAATGATCCATGAAAGACTATCTGCGTTGTCAGTACTATCAACTGAAGCTGAAATAGTGGCTAGCATTAAGATGTGGTCCTAAAAAATTCTGTGAGACGAGAAGGTGGAAAAGTTCCTCTAATTTGTGTTTGTTTATTGTAATTTTTGACATTGCAATAATACTCGTATACTATACTAATAGAATTTTAGTATAATGATTATTGATGTGTAATTCAGTTCATTTAACATTTTCTTCATTAATGAAAAAATGAAAGGGGCCTCGCAAAGACGAGTTTGCCGACGCCCAGTGTTCGTCTAGCGCCGCCACGTGTTTGGTGAAGAGATGGAATTTCATACATCGTGCCATTCAAGAAAATTAGAATATTAACTTCTTTTGTGCAGTAAACTAAGAACCTTTGCGTTTTATAGTGCGTGAACGGTATATTTTGTGACTAAGATATTCAAAACGTTTCTTGTACCTAGAGATAGAAATAACATCAAAAATTGTTTGTCAAAAGTATTGCAGTACCGAAAAACTGTAGGGGTCTAGCGCACCAGGAGAAATATTCTGTTTTAGTTGATGTTCCACTTAGAATAAAAGCCTTGTTTGCTTCTTCTTACTGTGTTGTACTTCTTTTCACATAAACGCAGTCACGTTTGAACAACACCTTGACTCTTGTATTTAAGTAAGTGTAGTGCGTCATACGTCATGGGCTTGGGCATGGGTAATGTTAAGTAAGCATCTACTCAAGTTTCAGGTTAAATGGAAAATGATATTTGTAAAATATTATGGAATAGCTATTTTTATGTTAAAACAAATAATAATGATGTTAAAGTTTATTGTGGGATATAGTTGTTTTGCAATACTTAAATATTTAAAAAAATGAGGAATTACTGTATAATTAAAAGTAGATCACTCTGATACAATGGTATGAAATAGTAAGATCGCCACGGCTTTGTGGTTGCCTACTCCTGGTTTAAGTATTTTACTACGTGGTTGAGCACAAATTTACGTAAGCAAAGATCATTGAGACTCTGACTCCAGTTTTGATTTATTACTACTAGTATTTAACGTTTTATTATTATAGTCTGATTTATCTGATGAAATTTTAACTGAACTGTCGTTATGCAACAAAGAAAGCCTACAATTACTCTTTTTTTTAACTTTACAAAACTCGTAAAATATTTACTGGTCACAAACTTGGAATTTAAATATGTTCAATAACGTCGAAATACACAAATATTTAACTGAACAAACATTGCTGTTGCACTTTTTATGAGGTTATAGAAGCAACCATGCAGTCTATAATTAAACAGGGCTTGTCTCGGAATAACAATGAATAGGACAAGGATCCTGCCTGGTTGATGAGCTGCGAGAGTGATTTGGACGACACCAGGTATTTTGTAAGAACTGTTTTCCCTATTGAAGTTTATCACTAATACGCTGGCTAGTCGTACATGCTAATTAACAAGTTGCTGGCTCGATCTTACTTTGGATGGAGACGATGTGGTGTGGTGCAGGCATTGTTGACATAAAATAGCAAATTCTTCTTGGCGTCGGACAAACCCTAGGGCCCAAAGCTTTCCTCTTTATTACAACTTGCTGGGTAAATGCTGTCCCCCTGTTATTTGTAAATTGCCCAATCACCGTAACTGTTGTGCCAAATCGATGTATTCCTCCATAGGCCCCACGTACTGTAGCCACACCGACCAACACAGATCGGCAGCTTAGAGCAACACTCTCCAACTAACTTTCTCGCCGCGCCATTGCGCTGCCAACGAGCTTCCTACTCCAAAGATGACTATGTACAATAGCAAAGACCCTTTCTAGCCCAGCATGTCTGCTACATTCATCGTACAATATTTGATTTTGTATTCATATTAAATACATAAACCATGACATCACCTCATTCATCACAATTAGCAATACAAATAAACATGTAAGTGACAATTACATAACATATTAATATTAAAACCAATAATATTTACACCTGAGTGACACGCAGCTGGTTTACACATAGCGTAACTAGGTAGTGATCTCTGTGTCGTGTCACAAGTGGCTGACCGCTATGAGGCAGTGGGCTGTGCCCCAGCGGCCAGCCATTCAGCTAGCGATCGCGTCGGCTCAGGACTACCGGCATTGCGTGAATGACGATCGCGCCGCGGCCTGTCTTTCTCGTTGGCCTCGGCTGACCGCAACTCACGTCACACTGCGGCACAGTCACACTAGAATAAATCACTACGTTCATACAACCCAAATCTGCCTATTATAAAAATAGCCCTTTTCATCAAGTACTTCAAATATAAAACACTCAAACGCAATTAAAATACAAATACGTAGGGTCACGATGTTAAAGATTAAAAAGTACCTTGATTCGGAACTGTTAAATGTGGTATACTGAAGATAACATTATTTTTAACGTCATTTTACAGCGGTATGACATTTTGCTGTAAAATGAAGTTAGAAATCATGTTAACATCAATATACAGCGGTATGAAATTTTGCCACCTCCTTGAACCACAGACATTGCCGAGGTGGGTTAGCTTGCGTGCCTCAACGATACAGATAGCCGTACCGTAGGTGCAACCACAGCGGAGTGGTATCTGTGGAGAGGCCAGACAAACGTGTGGTTCCTGAAGAGGGGCAGCAGCCTTTTCAGTAGTTACAGGCGCAACAATCTGGATGATTGAGCTGGCCTTGTAACGTCAGCTAACATGGCTTTGCCATGCAGTTACTGCGAACGGCCGAAAGCAAGGGGAAAGAAACTACAGCCGTTATTTTTCCTGAGGACATGCAGCGCTACTGTATGACTATATGATTTCATCCTCTCGGGTAAAATATTCCGGACGTAAAATAGTCCCCCATTCGGATCTCCGGGCGGGGACTACTAATGAGGATGTGATCATCAGGATTTCTAGTTAGGTGAGTACAGGATTATAAATACAAAATCAGTTGAGGGTATTACAACAGGAGGTCTTACAATGAACAAGAAAATAGGAATGCGGGTAAGCACACAAGCGGCTGAGCACACGATCACCACCAAACGACGCGCGCAAGAGATCTTTCACGCATCCAGCATTGGGGAAGTACCCTCACATTTCAAGAAAAATTAATAATTTCAACTAGAAAATTAACAAGCAGGTGCTGATGGGTGTGAATACTATCAGCTTGAATATTCGTCACTTTGAGGGTCAATCTGTGGTTCCAATCGATTTTAACAGGGTTTTGGAAAGAATTTTGTAGGTGACGGAGCAGGAGAGCTTTCTCTGTAGTTGTTTGGATCAGTTTTATCCCCTTTTTGTGGAGTGTGTGAATGAGAACAGACTTCCCATCTTCTTGAATTGTTCTTGGAGCCAACATTTTTCAATGATTCTGTGGCTATTGGTGTGATTTTTTCATGATCCAGTTTCCAGATTTCTGCGATCAGACCGTCTGTACTGGGTGATCTTTTTTGTGTGCATTCGTTATTTCAATAATTGCATGTAGGGTCGATGGCTGTGAGTCTGGATTGAACTCAAGAGTTTATAAGTGCAGTTTCTCTTGTGGACTTTCGCAGCTGAACAAATTGTTGAAATATTGACCGAGAATTTCACAGTTCTTCAGGTTTGTTGCTAAGTATCTGTCAGGTTTATAAAAACAGAGATTGGGTGATTGGTATGCGGTCATGTTTTCCCTGTTGGTTCTGTAGAAATTCTGTGTGTTGTTTTCGGTGAAATCTTCCTGAATCTGAGACAGCTGTTTTCGTAGTTACGTTGTTCTTTGTACCAACTTTCACTGTCAATACCATTAATGAACGTTGGCACTGTCTTAATATGCAGACGAACCAATCAGCATTTCAGCTAGGCAGGTAAATTTTTAAAGCTGATGTCGTGCCGAAATTATTTGGTCGCGTGCCAGAAATGGAACGTGTACCACTGGTTCGCCATCCCTGAACTAGATGGTTCTGTTACAGATTCAGAGAAGTTGAAGGAATAATGCCAAAGGGCAGAAATAGAGAAAATATTCCATTGCGTCTCCCAGGTTTCCTTGATTTACTACGTGCTATTTTGTAGAGAATGTTATGGACTCGTTCGAAAAAAAGGTTCAAGAAAAAACAGTAAAACTGGAAACCATCTACTACTTCCTCTGATTTGTAGAAAAATATCAAGAGATAAACACTAGTTATAAAGTTTTCATTTAGCAATACTTAATTATCGCACAGTCAGCTCACGTATCCAAACATATACCTATGAAACGGAAAGAAAATTGAGGATATTTTGGATGATCTGTCTAGTTTGAGGAAGGGTGAAGACACCGGAGAGGCGTTGCTCACTATGCACTTCATAATAGAAGCAATAATTTATGAAAACAATCAACGGTCATAGGATATGTCGACCTAGAAGAACGTATAAGCTGCTTCAAAATGTCGATTTCTGAAGAAAAAGGAATAAGCTACAGAAAAAGAGGGCACTGTACAATAAGCGTAGCAACGAAGAGGAAACAGGATTGGAAGGTAACAAAATTATGCTCAGAGTGATAGGACGTAAGATAGGAATGCAGTCTTTCACTATTGAAAGATCAAATCCAGTTTCCTTTTACCCCTCTACTAAAGTTTATAACAAACTTTTGCACCTAACGTAGACAGTCGCACATAAAATTAACTTGTCATATACAGCAGTTAGAGAAAACTTCCATACATGGGTATGATAGAAACCCGTGTTAATGTTAGGAAGGCCGCGGCAGAGTGGTCGAGCGTATTGAGGCACTATGATCCGATGTGTGAGGTCGTTCCCCGTCGTGGGTTCCAATCCTCCTCCGGGCATGGATGTTTGTGTTGTCTTTAGTATAAGTTAGTTTGTCGTAAGTGGAGTTTGTCGTAAGTGGAGTTTGTCGTAAGTGGAGTTTGTCGTAAGTGGAGTTTGTCGTAAGTGGAGTTTGTCGTAAGTGGAGTTTGTCGTAAGTGGAGTTTGTCGTAAGTGGAGTTTGTCGTAAGTGGAGTTTGTCGTAAGTGGAGTTTGTCGTAAGTGGAGTTTGTCGTAAGTGGAGTTTGTCGTAAGTGGAGTTTGTCGTAAGTGGAGTTTGTCGTAAGTGGAGTTTGTCGTAAGTGGAGTTTGTCGTAAGTGGAGTTTGTACGTTTAGGGACTGACGACCCTTAAGTCAAGTCCCATAAGCTTAACAAACATTTGAACACTTTTTAGTGTTAGTAGTGTTCGATGTGTTGCTTTCTACGGGAGTCAATAATGGACGACAGAATAGTTCAGACAAGAAGAAAAGATAGAATCCTTTGAAATGTTCTACACATCAACGCTGAAGATTAAATGGGTAGATCGAGTAACTAATGTGGTGTACTGAACGGAGATGGGGCAAAAGAAATTTCTCATATAAGTCTGGACTCAACAACAGCAACGATGTTTTAGATTAAGTGCCTCTTACGAATATGTTACAGGGTTTATTACTAGGCCTACAGCACTTAAGTTACTAAGCAGAAGACTGTAACTTTGTCGAATTTTATGAATAAGGCATTAATACAAAAGATACAGGAAGTTAGAATAGGACAATTCATTGCCTCTTAATACACTATAACTTGTAAATTTTTGAAAACTATACATGTCAAAATTCCAAGATATTTATTTTGAAAATGTATATAATTTTTTCACTACGTACAGTAGGCTGGAGATTCAGCTTTGAACGTACAGCAATATTTTTGTTGTACAAAAAAGGGTTAGGGTGCCGGCTATAGCTCTGTAAGCGGCTAATAAGCGGGTGGTGTCTTGGGCAGCTGCGCCGAGCAACCGAGCATGCTGTATGAGGAAGCTGCGCGTTTAGACGACGCCTCCAGATCTGTAGATCAGCCGTCCAACAAGACGATGCAGATACCAGAGAAGATGACCACACATCGAGCAACCCAGACTACGTCGCGGATGATAGTTTTCGGCTGCCAGATGCCGGCGGTCGCCGAGAGTGTAGTATCACCCAAGGAGGAGGACAAGACGCAACCAGTTCCTGAAGAGATTATTTACCGAGAAAATCGACTTCTAGGGGCACCATCCAGCAACAAAGAGGAGGCAAGAAGAAGAAGAAGAAAACGACAAACAGCAAAATCTGCAACAATATCTACACACTGTGTTCGCCGCGAATCCTGATAAGAGGCACCGGCCGACCAGAGGACCAGTCAACAACCAAAGAGAAGACGAAGAAAGTGACTTCTCATACGTAAGACATGACACGAGGAAAAGGAATTCAAACGAACCAATGGAAGAAACAAAATACCTTCCACAAAAAAGGTGCTTAACCTGCAGTTCTGGCCGGTTTTGCAGATTTTCCTTTGGCCGTAAGGTAAATACCGGAACTTTCCCCAATTTCCTGCCAAGCATTTCCAAATTGTTTCTACTAAATTCCACCTTTTATACCCAATCTAAAAAATAAATAGTGCGACAACAGAGCAAACTATAGTAAGGACCAATAGAGCGGATGCTCTCGAGTGGCCCACGGCCCACCCTTACCCTTAAAAGGTAAAGCAGTCAACAATCCGAAGATTGGTTTGAACACCACAGTGCTTTACTAGGCATGGTCCTCTTTGGAGGTGGTATGCCGTTGCCTTCCTCCGACCTTCGAACTGACTTACCCACCCAGTTACAGGGGAACCTACAGTTTAACGTGGGTTCCGAACCACGGTGCTACTCGGGATTTTTTACATGAGCAGTACTGCCAGAGGTGAAAGAAGTGGAAAGTGACAGATAAAAATCCTAATGTCCTGGCGGGGATCGAACCCGCGACCTTTGAATTTGTAGTCTAGCACTCTACCACTGTGCAACCGAGGCGCACCCCTTACCCTTAAGGCGAGGGAATGAAATTTGAAAATAAATGGAGTCAGTTCACATCAAGCCAAGATCCCATACGGTAAGCGTAAGCTGACCGAAAATGAGGTATTCCGCTTCAATGTTTTATTTCTTGTTGCCGCCCACAGATATTTGAAAATGCCCAAGGCAAGTGTTAATCTCCACCAGTTTTTATGCGAGCGTTCTTGACTCAAGCTGCTTGTTACTCAGGACAGTGGCAGTGAGTTAATGGATTGCCTCCCTGCTCTCCCACTCAGACTAACGTATTTTAAGGGTGCTCCAGAAGTAGATTGTAGCAGTTGGAGCACTTATTGGAGAATGTAGACAGCTGAATTATATCAATATGTGAAATTTCTAATCATGCAATTTCTGTTAGTAGGCAATGGGTCGTTAGACAGTAGAATCCGCCCACGTTCTCGACATTAAGGTCGGGTATTGGCTACGAAGACTATCCAATTATCAGTTCTTTTGTAAATTGAATTAACATTCATTTAACTAACCATTGTACAAATCTTTACATCAACTGTAGTTAGTAGTAGAGCAGGGAATGTATTAGTCTCTAGTTTACAGACCGTTATAGTAATTATAATGGAAGGAATATATAGAGGTCCTACATAAAGGAAATAAACTTGAAGGCAGTATTCTAGAAATGAGAGACGAAGTGGAGGAAGATGAGAGAGAACATATGATATTTCGAGATGAATTTGACAGAGCGCTAAAGGATTTGAGTCGAAACAAGGCCCCTATAGTAGATGATATTCCGTCTGAACTGCTGACATCGTTAGGAGAGCCACTCAGGGAAAAAATTGTTCGACTTGGTATGCAAGATGTATGAGACAGGGGAAATACCATCAGACTACAAGAAGAAATCAAGTGCAGACAAATGTGAAAATTACAGAACTATCAGTTTAATAAGTCATGGGTGCAAAATACTAACACGAATTATTTACAGACGAATGGAAAAACTTGTAGAATCCGACCTCGAGGAAGATCTGTTTGGATTTAGGAGAAATGTAGGAACACGGGAGGCAATACCCACATTACGACTAATCTTAGAAGATAGGCTAAGGAAAGGGAAACCTACATTCTTAGCATTTGTATATTTGGAGAAAGCTTTTGACAATGTATGGAATACACTTTTTCAAATTCGGAAGGTATCAGGGGTAAAATATAGGGAGCGAAGAGATATTCAACCTATACAGAAACCAGACAGCAGTTATTGGAGACGAAGGGCAAGAAAGGGCCGCAGAGGTTGGGAAGGCAGGGTTGTTGCCTTTCCCCAATGTTGTTCAATCTGTACATTGAGCAAGCAGTGAAGGAATTCAAGGAGAAATTTGGAGAGAGCATTAAAGTGCAGGGAGAAGAAATAAAAACATTGCGGTTTGCCGATGACATAGTAATTTTGTCAGAGACTGCAAAAGATCTGGAAGAGCAGCTGAATGGAATGGACAGTGTCTTGAAAGGAAGAACAAAGATGAACTTTAACAATTGTAAAACGAAGGTAATGGAATGCATTGTCGGAAAATCAGGCTATGCTGAAGGGATTAGATTAGGTAATGAGACAATAAAAGTAGTAGATGAGTTTTGTTATTTGGGTAGCAAGATAAATTCTGGTGGCCGAAGTAAAGAAGATACAAAATTCAGAATGGCTATGGGAAGAAAAGCGTATCTTAAGAAGCGAAATTTGTTGACATCCCAACAAATGTTAGGAAGTCCTTTCTGAAAGCATTTGTCTGGAGTATAGCATTGTATGGGAGTGAAAAGTGGACGGTAAGCCATTCAAACAAAAAAGTGATAGCTTTTGAAATGTGGTGCTATAGACGAATGATGAAAATTAGATGGGTAGATAACGTAACTAATGAGGTTCTTAACCGAATTGGGAAGAAAAGAAGTTTCTGGCATATCCCGACTAAGAGAAGGGATAGATTGGTTGGACACATTCTGAGACATCAAAGAATTGTCAATTTAGCATTAGAAGGAAGTGTGTGGGGTAAAAATCGTAGCGACCGAGGGATGAATACAGTAAGCAGATTGAAAAGGATGTAGGTTGTCGAACTTATTCTCAGATAAAGAGGCTTGCACAGGACAGGGTAGCGTGGAGAGCTGCATTAAACCAGTCTGCGGACTGAAGACCGCAACATACATAGTAGAAACAACTTCACGTGGAAGACAACTGATCTGTTTCAAGTGATGTTAAAGTAGTAAACAATGTTTAGCGTGTGTTTGCTTTTACGAAACAATGTATGTGCCTGTCGCAGCTCGTCGCCACGTCTTTAAGAGATATTAGATACATTCTATTACAATTTAGTTGAGCAGAAGTGTGTACTAGCTGACTGAAGATGAAAGCACGTTCTCCTGTGCTTGAGTCATGATGAAGGCGAGAGCATCTGGGTTGGTGAAAAGCACACCAGGCAACCGCGTCAGTGACGGTTCTCTGCCACCGTCATAAATCCTCGAGTGAAGGGGCTGTTGAAACTTTAGAGAGTGGCGGACAGTCACTGGTGCTGTCGCATGGCGTGTTGCGTGCTTCTGAACTGTACCTTCCAGTAATTAAAGACGTATGTAGACATATCCTTGAGTAGCGTAGTATGTGTGAAGTGAGATGTACTAATCAAGAATTAACGGCGTCCCTTAAAGTGTTCAATTGTTTGTGTAGCTTATGGGACTTAACTACGGGGTCATCAGTCCCTAAACTTACAAACTACTTACGAACTAACTTACACTAAGGACGGCACAAATATCCATGCCCGAAGGGGGATTCGAACCCCCGACCGTAGTGACCGTGCAGACCGTGACTGGAGCGCCTCAGTCCCCTCGGCCACCGCCCTTAAAGTGTTTGTGTGTTCCAAGCAAAAGATTCGGGATTCTTTCCACTTAACATTACACCTTCATCCAAAGGATTAATCACCAGCCAAGTGAATAGTCGTATGTAAAAAAAAAGTACGTATTTATTTAGAGTTGTAACATAAGGAACATCACATTAAAAGGAATGTATAAAGTTATTTGAACACATAATGAGAAACTCCTGCACAGGGGCGATTCCAGGGCAGATGTCACGTGGCTCTTCTCACTTGCTCTGCTTCACCAGGCCGTATGAGTTCCACTCTGCAACAGACAACAGGCACACATTGAGAACGCCGCAAGCTGCACATACACAGATGAATTAGCTTATACCACACAGGAGGGGCACGAGTGAAAAGAGAGAGAGAGAGAGAGAGAGAGAGAGAGAGAGAGAGAGAGAGAGAGAGAGAGAGAGAGAGAGAGAGAGAGAATTTAACACTCTTCACGTGCAAAGGAGATGAAGAGGCAAACCACAAAATTTCAAGTGTCTGACGTGATAGTGTAAATAAGAGTAAAACATTAGCTCCTCTGTTGACAGTATGTTCTTGAACGAAAACACTACAAATTTTGTAGCTGTAACAATCAAATTTGCTAGGATATATACACAAACGAATCAGTCCTCTCAGATTTCCGAATAAAATTATACGAATTAACAGACCACTGCCTAGGAAATGATAAAATAATTAACAAGTTTTATATTTATGAACATCCTGTGTAACAAACAGTCTGTGACACACTACAGTTTTATGTAACTACTTACTCCTAGAATATGATTCTTTTTATTTAAATAAGATTCTCACGCCAAGAACAAACTTATATCTGAGTTGTATATTTTACAATACAATTATTTTAAGCTGATTACAGCAAGACAATTTTCCAAATTTCATGGTGGCATCTTTCTAATACATATATATTCACGAGAGACACATTGTTAGAAGAATTTCTGTTGTAGAAAATGATGTTACGTATACGTTAGTTTTCGTGTTTAGTTTGTAAGTACGGTATAATTATATGTTATCCACGTTCTCTCAGATACAAAACGTTTCAATACTATTATGAAATCAATTATGAACATCGCAAATCTGTGTTAGTAATTTGGATATAGTACAAATTCAAACTAGGTTTCTCATCTAAATCTCACAAATTTCCACAGTTGTTTTTATTTTAAATATTTTGTAGAAAATTACACAATCAACATGAGCGCTCTTTTGTTCAAATGTTCAAATGTTTGTTAAGCTTATGGGACTTAACTGCGGGGTTATCAGTCCCTAAACTTATGAACTACTTATACTAAAGACGACAGAAACATCCATGCACGACGGAGGATTCGAACCTTCGACGCGGGAGGCCGCGAGATCCGCAAGATCCGCAACGTAGCGCTCCAGACCGCTCGGCTACTCCCGCGCGGCAGCGTTCTTTTATTTAAGAGAATTGAAATCCAGAAGTTCCATAAATATTTGTACTTAAGTTATGAAGTATGATTATTCTTCACGTCTGCCTGTTCATCCTCTTCAACAAGTTGATGGTATAAGTTACGGGAAAGTGCGAAATCGTTTATTATCCATTTGTACTGGTTTTTACCTCTTTTTCATTTTCACGAAATAGCCAGGTTTTGTTACCAAAAACTTCAAATGTTTGTAAACCCATTGGACCAAACTACTATCGTCACCAGTTCTGTGACTTAAAAATTACTTAAACTTACAATAAGAACACAAGAGCGCACGCGACTAAAGACTAGTCTCCGGCGGGACCGGATGCACTGTCAGTATCATGACGGTTTAGAACATGCAGCAATTCCGCGCGGTTTTTGTTACTAAATGCACTATTGGATGCTGCATGATAGAGGAAAACGAATAGTGTTTGAAAGAATCTGTTACTGAATCAGGTTGACCTGTATGTGACGTTTCATGAACTGCAGAAGGCCTCTAGGACATTTGTCCATATCTTTTACACACTAAATTTACTGATCTCGCGACACCCATCTATCCTTGTGGGAGAAACCTGAATTTGGGAAGCTTGTCAACCTTGTCGGCTTTCAATAAATTCACAACCGGTTGCTGCACTGGGCGATAGCGTGCAGTGGAACCGACTTTACTGATCACTAATATTGTATGAAACCCCGCAAACATTAGTAGTATTAGCCTCTGGAAGTCGTTAGGTGACTTAATACCGAAACTACGTACCGTTCTACATTGGCGGACTATGTCTGAGGCCCGGGGCGCGGAAAACAAAACGAGGCCCTCCCCCGGCCACTTGAAAATACGTGTATTACTATAAAAGTAACTTTTGAGATTTGGAGGTCCCAGAATATGTGGCTAACGGTTTCCCAAAAAGAAAGAAACCACGTACTTTTGAGGTATGTGGAGACACCCCAAGACGAGAGGCCCGGGATGATCCGCCCTCCCCCCCTTAGTCCACCACTACCGTTCTAGCATTGAAGTAATGTAGATTATACATCGCGTTGATAAGTCATAGTGTAGCGATGTGTACAGATACATAAAACCGTGGATGTGAAAGAAATGCGCCCAAAGTTTAAGGTTACAAAGTGGTCGGGGAGTCCCACTGACAAGGAAAGTACTTGGGCTCGAACAAAAACAAATACACCAAAATCGTACGAGAGATAATGTAAAGATCCCTTATTGCACTAATGATACTCCCGCATCTGCAAAACTCTGCAGTCGTCCGTTAGAGGCCTCTGAGTGTGCCTTGCCACACTCCACTTTGACCTGTCGGTTCGCCAGTAGGGGCGGTGCAGTGTGCCTCCGAAGTTGCGTTTTGTGACATTTGTGTGGTGAAACGTCAGATGGGGCGACGATTGGTAATCAATCCTGCTAATGCATTCCGATTGGTTGAGATGAAGTTACGAAGAACCCTTTCAAAATTCAAATGTTTGTATAGCTTATGGGACTTAACTACGGGGTCATCAGTCCCTAAACTTACAAACTACTTATGAACTAACTAATACTAAGGACGGCACAAATATCCATGCCCGAGGGGGGATTCGAACCCCCGACCGTAGTGGCCGTGCAGACCGTGACTGGAGCGTCTCAGTCCCCTCGGCCACCGCGGCCGGCAAAGAACCCTTCTTCGTGAAGATGGTATTAGTGTAGAATTTGAATAAATTGGCATGCTATCTCGTATCTGCTATGGTACAGAAATATGAGCATAAGTTAAATACTGTTGTAACACTAACACATAATAATGATAATAAGGATGATAATGACGAACAACTCATTGCAAGTGGTAGTGCTACGGTAAGTGCTGGAAGAGGCGATGGAAGCAGTGGCAGTGAATACCAACAGTCTTCCGAGAAGAAGGTTAAAATTGCAACTATCATCGCGGTTTTTGATGACAATACGCTAGAGAACATGTGCGATGATTATTACATAAGTTATAGTTAAGATATCTGCATTACGTACGGCGTCTGCAATTACATCTACAGTGCTATATGGAGCATGAGTGGAGAGATTTGCATAAAAACGACACCCACCAGCACAATGAGGTGTACGTAGAGATCCTGTAACCAAACGTTCATACAGACATGTTTGTTCGATCCCATGTACTTTCCTTGTGAGTGCGTATACGAGGTGCAAAATGGCGGTGCATTGCCAAGGCGTTCGATTGTGCTCCGGTGAGACATGTGGAAAAAGTTTGCGACGTAATTATTTGTTGCACGGCGGGAATTAACATACTTCGAACGCAGAACGACAGTTTGACGCGTGCGACATTCCATTTCGAAGATCCTTAGTAAATAATCAGCGATTCACAATGCCTAGATGTGCCAAAAATTTTAAATTTCTGCCGTTAGCACTCACAACGAACAACACAGCGGGCTTTGACCATCTGGATTTACTGATAGAGCAGAGGCGTTTTCAGTTGTCATTGCTAACAGACACATGGGAAACAATTTGGGGTGTACGACGAATGTATCAATTAGGACACTGCGTAATAATTTCGTGTTAATGGGCTATGGTAGCATTCCTTTTCCTGGGTTCGCGATGTCGTGTGTTGGGCTCTAGGCTACAGGAAACCTGTGAATCCGTCAGATGAGTGCCGCTTTCATTGGGAAAGAGATGGTAGGTTCGAGCGTAGCGTTGACCTCCAAAAGCCACTAACCTACTGAACCGGCCAATGAGTGGGAATGGTTACGTTCGACTACTTTGAGATCATCTGCAGCAAGTCACGGACATTCATATTCTCCAACAATGATCTAATTTTTATGAATGACAATAGGTCATGTTAATGAGCCATAGTTGTTTGCTATTTGGTTGAATAACAATACGGAAGGTTCTGGCGCAAGCACGACGTTAATGTCATCGAACATTATCGAGATGTCATTTCGTGCAGAAAATCCTCCAGTGCCAACAACAGGAAGTATGTACTATCTCTGTAATTCTTAAATCCGTAAAGTGGTGTGACGTGGATGCCAGTTGGTAACTACCGTATAAGAACATGAGTCGGGGTCATGCCTGGGATTGGCCGACAGGGTTAGACGTCAGCTGCTGGCAAGATGGCCAAGTAAGGAAGGGCACAAGAAGACAGCCTTCTCAGTGGATGAAGGATTTAGAGCTGAGGTAGATCACCCAACAGCACATTTCGGCAGTTAGGGTTCCAGAAGCCACTGGAGGCGATCATGTTAGTTGGGTCTCCAAAACTGGCTGCAAAAATAAGCATGTGAAGACTTGAATATGAGGTAAGCAGTGGTGTAACTATGGGGGGGGATGAGGGGGATAGAACCCCCCCCATAACCCCCCTCCAGAGAGAGAGAGAGAGAGAGAGAGAGAGAGAGAGAGAGAGAGAGAGAGAGAGAGAGAGAGAGAGAGAGAGAGAATCGTATAACAGCAATCTGGTAAAGGTAAAGATTGAAAACTTGGGGTGTTTTACCTACTCTTTCATTGGATGGGAGTGAATAAATTTCTTCAATGGGAGTGGTAGATGGTAGTTTGTCTGGAAACTAAGTAAAATTTTGCTCATCAAGCAGATCTATCCCCCCCCCCCCCCCCCCCAAAGCCAAGTCCTAGCTACGCCACTGGAGGTAAGTGTTTCTGTTTAACATTGAAGGAGAATATAAGAGTAGAAGTAACAAACAACGGAAACTTAAGCGAAGCGCGCTCATTACCGCAAGGTGAATAATAAGAAGTTACCCAAATTATCACAATTACAGCTTCATCCACCGATTATTAACTAGCCGGTGACCAGCGCATTCCCTGCAGCTATTGGAGCACACTTCCGAAGACTCACGGTTGGTGGATTTCAGAAACCACCGCAACATGTTTTTTGCAGGTCCTGAACCGCAGACTCACGTGTACTTCTGCTCTGACACAACCAGAGACTGGAGCACTTCTTGCTAACGTAAGGAGAGTGTTGCAACGCTTTCGCGGTTACGGGCGATTATAGGGGCTGAATGTCTCAAATTCCTGTAAGAAATTCCCTACGATTATTGTTCTGTCCATGCCAAGTCGAATTACTGCACTTCAACTGGTAGGCGGTGACCCAACACTACGTAAGGCGTTCTCCCGTAACTTAACGTATCCTCAATGTAATCTGGCACTCGTCGGCAAAATGGGGAAACACGAATATCCTGTAGTAGAGGGTGGCTATAATTAAACTTTCGCTACTTGACAAGACCCTACGAAAAATGAGTAATCTTAAGAGAAGAACATGCGGAGGACGAATAACGAAGGAAGCTTTAAACGAAAATTTGTAATACCAACATGAGAGGGAAGCATTTGTTAATTTCGGACCATGATTACTTTGCGGACTACAAACGTTCAGTTTGTAGACCATCTGCATCCACGACAGACTAAACCGCGTTATGGATACAACATTTCACAGTCATTCGCAACCTTTTCAGGCGGTTAGGCGTCTTGGCACAGCTAGTGCACTGTTTGAAGATGACACACTGCGCTCAGTTTCATTAGCCATGTAAACAGAAACGTCATCAACTAACGTCTGCTTCTTCCAGAAGACCGACCGTTAATTCGGACTTCAGAATAAAGTTCTTCAAACCGGTGCGGAAAGAAGAGCTCTTCGTACTCATTCAGTGCGTCGATACTAGCAAAGAGCAGCAGTGCTGCTATTTCTGTTTTTATCAAAACAGCTGTACGGTAAAAGCCCTTTCACCTTGTCCAGACCCACGTTGTCCATCTATAACTGTGATGTTCAAATGTTTGTAAAGATTATGGGACTTAACTACGGGGTCATCAGTCCCTAAACTTACAAACTACTTATGAACTACTTACGAACTAGGACAGCACAAATATCCATGCCCGAGGGGGGATTCGAACCCCCGACCGTAGTGGCCGTGCAGATCGTGACTGAAGCGCCTCGGTCTCCTCGGCCACCGCGGCCGGCTAACTGTGATGCAGGCGTCAAATAATTGACATAATTTGGCAGCCAGTTGCATTTATAGGTTTATCAGAAAAATTGAGCTTTGTTTCGCTAGATGTTACCTTCTTCAGAAATCGATAGTGAAGTTTTTCTCTGATGCAAAAATTAATCTCTGGTTTCATACGCAAATCCTACATGGCACACTCTGAACACCATTCCTATATAGTTGCGTACCTACATAATTAGCTCAATGAGTTTAATTACAATCATCCTACATAAAATATGGAAGTACTTCAACTTTTGTATTACAAAATTGGCTCTCTCGTCCTAGTTCATAGGCTTTTAGTATCAGAAATTTCATTGCGTCTCAGGTGACCGCGTAATGCTCTAGTTATCAGTTGTGATAAGTCCCCACACATAGAAACTAGAACACAGTAGCCACTCGAGGAAAATTTTAGTGGTGACGCTATGGGATTTAAAGGACAGTCGTATAGCGTTCAGTACCTCAGTCAGTGAACGGAAGCCTTATGTAGGGTCACTGTCAGTAAATTTGTTTTTCGTAGCTAAGAAGCCAAAAATAATCTATTGCAAAACCTTGTTCATATTGAATAATAAATGCATAAACGATTATCATAACACTACAAATAATTCACTTTGAAGTGAAAGCCAACAGCAAAGTTCACCACAAAGCAAACAAAAATGTGTACACGATTGTGTTGTATACTTTTTGCTAGTCACTGTGCGCACTTAATTCTCGAAGACTGTCAGTAGGACAGCAAAGACAGATGTGTCCACGTGAGAAGGGTTCTTACTAAAAGGAAGCTACTCTAAGTACACATCGATTAAAATCGCATTGCAAGTTTATTTCTTCTTTGACGTTTAGTCCATACAGGAAAAGTAGAATGATTAATTGCAAGCCGTCCACGTAAAACAGCGATTCATTCCATTACTTAGCACAAATGGCAGAAACCGCAGACGGAATATTTTACGTTCAAATACTCTTTCAGTCGCCTCGCGAGTTCATTTCTGACGTCAATCAACAGCTTTAAGGATGATGAAGCAGATGTTAACCAAAGAGATCACGTGCGTCTTTCCTATCTTCCCATTTATATCGTAAATACCAGTTTATCTTTGCCTGCTGACCACAAGAAGACAGAAGTAGCATTTGGCAAATATCGGAGATCGAATGACGAGTCTCTTTCCTCTCCATCATTAGATGAACCTCACCCACTATTTTGTAGTTACTCCCACCATCCATACAACTTCATACTTGCGATTTCAATCATCACATTGTTCTCCCGTCTTTCGACTTCCTTTACACTGTAATTTTCTGCACTATACGATGCATCCCCCTGGTTCTATGAACTTTCACCTCCACGTCCTTCAGTATTTGGTTATTATACCGTATTTTCCAGTCTCAACCGAACGTCAAATCTTTAATTTTTCGAAGTCTCTTACAAATGCTCTTCATTCATATTGAGGTCTGTCATCGTTGACGCTTCTGGCCTGCATGAGACAAGTGATCGTTGGAGGAAAGATACATTTATCATTTTATTAAGTCATAAATAATTTAGGTCGCCGGTTCGATCCCCGCCAGGTCCAGGGATTATAATCTGTCACTTTCCACTTCTTTCACCTCTGGTAATGTTGCTGATGTGAATAATACTTACTGGTTAAGTCAGTTCGAAGGTCGGAGGAAGGCAACGTCATACCACCTCCAAACAGGACCATACCTGGTAAAGCACTGAGGTCTTCAAACCAATCTTCGGATTGATGACATTTTTAGGTAATTAAGACAACTGCTATTTTTAAAACATTTATAGGACAGTTTTAGCTCATGTGAAATTCTCCTTGCTTCGTAAGTTGGAATTATATTTTTATTCTTATCTACTGAACTAACGCTGCTGATATCCTTAAAACATTTATACAAGTTGATGACTTTTCCTTGGTAAAATCACAGTCTACCAGAAATTTTTCAACCACCTATGCAACATTTGACATATGGTTTACTTATGGGTGTTGCGTGACTCAACCTGAATTTGGGAGGTGCATACAGGAAATAAGATTCCCAGTTTTTATTTTTTATCGAATACAAACTTAAGTAAACAACTTTGTTGGTAATATGAACGGCAATGTTAGATGTTTTATATTCAAGGAAACAACAGATTTATGATATCGTCGGATCAACTTTTGTATTTCCGAGTCGTACAAGTCTGCCGCCCGTGAATGGAACTATCTGGCCGGCCGCGGTGGCCGAGGGGACTGAGGCGCTCCACTCACGGTCTGCACGGCCACTACGGTCGGGGGTTCGAATCCCCCCCTCGGGCATGGATATTTGTGCCGTCCTTAGTATAAGGTATATGGTAAGTAGTTTGTAAGTTTAGGGACTGATGACCTTGTAGTTAAGTCCCATAAGCTTAACAAACATCTGAACATTTTTGAACCATCGAATGACAGCCGTTTTCAGCTCTTCGTCGTTGCCAAATTGCTGGCCAGAGCCCACGAATTTCTTCAGGTGCAACGAAAGATGGAATGCTTAATGTGGGCGTTATCCTGTAGCTCGGCGCACAGATACCGTTTTGCAAAAGCTCTGTTGGGAGCTGTTTCACCACCTGGCACACTGTCATTTGCTCCCAGCGACTTCCGTCTTTTCCTATATCTCAAAAAATTCTTGTTCTTTTAGTGTAACAGGTTACACTGCCTGTCCTCTATTCAACCCAAAAAATCAAATTTGTCTTGTGGGGATTATCAGATTATGGAGGCAGTTACTGTCCCGAGGACACTGTACTGGTTCCGGACCGCCGCCTCCACAGTGGTTGAGAGTTATGGAGAAGTATATCGGCAAGGAGTAGTCAAGTTCTAGAGGAGACGAACTAATTTATCTAACAATATGTAATATAGGTTTCTATTGTTAGACAGTTTCTCATATTCATATACAGATCATCTTACTGTAATGATCAGGGTGGTGGTTGTTGTCGTCTTCAGTCCGGAGACTGGTTTGATGCAGCTCTCCACAATATCCTATCCTGAGCAAGCTTCTTTAACTCCACGTAAGAACGACAACCTACATCTGTCTGAATCTGCTTACTGTATCTATCTCTTGGTCTTCCTCTGCGGTTATTACCCCAAACACTTCCCTCCAATGCTAAAATGACGTTTCCTTGATGTCTAAGAATGTGTCCTACTAATCGATCCCTTCTTTTTAGTCAAGGTATGCCAGAAATTCCTTTTCCCTCCAATTCTCTTCAGTGGCTTCTCATTAGTTACGTGAACCACCCACCTAACCTTTGGCATTCTTCTGCAACATCACATTTCAAAAGCCTCTATCCTCTTCCTGTCCGCACTGTTTATCGTCCATGTTTCACTCCCATACAAGACAGCACTCCACACAAATGCCTTCAGAAAGGACTTCCTTGGGCTTAAATCAATAGTCGGTGTCAAATTTCTCTTTTTCAAGAACGCTTTTCTACCCATTGCCATTCTGCATTTTATATCCTCTGTACTGTGACCATCATTTGTTATTTTACTGCCCAAGTAACAAAACTCATCTACCCACATTTATTGTTCGTTACCTAATCTAATTCCTTCAGCATCACCTGATTTTCTTACACTGCACTCCACTACCCTAGTTTTCCTCTTGTTAATGTTCATCTTATATGCACCTTTCAGCACACTGGCCATTCCGTTCAACTGCTCTTCCAGGTCCTTTGACAGAATTACTATGTCGACGGCAAAACGCAATATTTTTAATTCTTAACCCTGAACTTTATTTCCTTCTTCAAATAGGGTTAAGGGTTACAATAAACTCTTCAGTAATTTCAACCTTTTGTTGAATCATTTAAACAAATTTAGTGTTGATTTCCATGTGAAGCAATTCGAACATAGTTTGATTAGAATTATAAATAGGATAACTTGGAAATCCTTTATGGGCACAGCATAGCTGGACCCATAAATTCGTAGTTAACTTTTATATATAAAAGAAAAATAAGAGCCTACAAATAAACGGAAAGGGAAATATGTGCATCTCAAAAACATACTGAGATACACGGTCACAATACATTCTGAGGCTAGCGTTTTGACAAAGAAGAGTGGAAGACCTCTGTCACACGCTGGTTCCATTTACGAGCTACAGAATTCTACGTCACACCAATGCAAAAGTTGCTCCCACGATATGTCGTCTCAGTTATTTTCTCAACCGTGTCTGTGGGTTTAGGTCTCTTAGAAGCTGTCAGGACCAGATCTTTAGCTTACGGCAGGTAATGGAAAAGTGCTATGAGTGGAACAGGGAATTGTATCTATGTTTCATAGATCTGGAAAAGGCTTATGACCGTGTTCCTAGAGGAAGCTACTGTCAGTTCTTCAAGATTATGGTATAGGAGGCAAACTTCTGCAGGCAATTAAATGGATTTACGTAGACTGTCAGGCAGCAGTTAGAGTAGATGGCAGATTAGATTAGTTATTCGTTCCGTAGATCCATGTTGAGGGGCTCCTCGTGGATGTGGAACATGTCAAACAAAATTTACAAATTGAATAATAGATAATACTAATAATATAAATACAGATACATAATTTTAAGGTTCTTTTAAGCTCATGGTTCAGGGTAGTTTCAGGGGTAAGACAAGGCTGTAACCTGTCACCACTGTTGTTCATACTATTCATGGATCATATGTTGAAAACAGTAGACTGGCAGGGCGGGATTAAAGTAGGTGAAAACAAAATAAGCAGTCTCGCATATGCGGATGACTTAGTTGTAATTGCCGATTCAGTTGAAAGGTTGCAAACTAATATTTCAGAGCTCGGTCAGAGGTGCAAGGATTATGATATGAAGATCAGCATCTCCATGTCTGTGGGCAAGAGATTCAAACAGATTGAGTGCCAAATAGGAGGAACAAAGAACAGGTAGACAGTTTCAAGTACCTGGAATGTATTTTCTCACAAGATGGCAACATAGCGAAAGAACTGGAATCGAGGTGCAGCAAGGCTAATGCAGTGAGTGCTCAGCTAAGATGATCTCTCTTCTGCAAGAAGGAAGTAAGTACCAAGACTAAGTTAGCAGTGCACCGCTCTATCTTTCGACCAACTTTGTTGTATGGGAGTGAAAGTTGGGTGGATACAGGTTACGTTATTCATAAGATAGAGCTTACAGATATGAAAGTAGGAAGAATGATTGCAGGTACCAATAGATGGGAACAATGGCAGGAGGGTGTCCATAATGAGGAAATCAAAAGCTGGGAATGAACACCATAGATGAAGCAGAGCGAACAGACTGAGATGGTGGGGACAAGTTACACGCATGGGAGAAGCAAGGTTACCTAAGAGACTCATGAGCTCGTCAGTGGAGGGTAAGAGGAGTCGAGCTAGACCAAGAAGAAAGTACTTAGATTCGGTGCAGAATGATTTTGAAGTAAAAGGCATAACATCAGACAAGGCATCAATGTTAGCATTGAATAGGGGATCATGGAGGAATTTTAGTAGAGGTACTATGCTCCACACTGAACGCTGAAAGGCATAATCAATCTCTAATGATGATGATGGATTAAAAAGAACTCCGACATTACCGTACATGTTGCCAATAAATTTCATTTAATTTTCTGGTGTCTCTTTTAAAAAGAGAACAGAAAAAAGGAAACATTTTATTTACATTTATTAGATTTCTCTGGAGGTAACTGAGGAGCAAAGTGAAACGTATAGCAATCTCATGTACACGACATGACTAACCGTAAATGAAAAGAACAAACAACGTAGCACAGATATTCGCTTAATTTTTAATTTTTTCCAGGAATTCCTCGACAGAACAAAGTGAGCCATAAGGTAACTTTATAGCTTAGCTTCGAAAGTGCTAATTAGTACAAAGCTTGTACATGCTTATTAAGAGGTTGACAAGAGGTACGCGTTCTTACCCCACGTATTTCTCCAAGGCTGCGCAATAAATACCCTTTTTTCAAAAAGAGAAGTTAGCCCAAAAAATATTACCGAACGTCGTAAGAGAATGCGCCTCCCAAATACAGGATTCGTCACATATCATCCATTTTATTTTGTGAACGGTTATAGCAATCGAGAAGACAATTACGTTAATGTACTGTTTATTAATGTTGACGCTGAAACGTGCCATAAAAATACAGAAACGTCCTAGAATTTTAGAACACGGTAGCCGAAATATCTATTAGCGTTGTAGAGACCGCCGAGCAGAACTTGTGATGGGACCGTGTTATTCCACCTATTTCGGGAATAGCATCACATTTATGATTTTATTATTGAGTTGTTTTGTA
This sequence comes from Locusta migratoria, assembly GCA_026315105.1. Taxonomy (NCBI): domain Eukaryota; kingdom Metazoa; phylum Arthropoda; class Insecta; order Orthoptera; family Acrididae; genus Locusta; species Locusta migratoria. Next base: position 748,148,826 of record CM048745.1, on the reverse strand, counting down.
TGTGTTCTTCCAGGTCATTGATATTTGTAGACAGAGGTCCTGCTACTCAGTGCCTCTAAATAAGGTTCTTCTAGTTTTAAAAATTGTTCGGGCTTCTTTTCCATATAAATTAAGATCAGAAGAAAGAGATACCTAAACTCCAACTTTCTCACTAATAAATTTGAGAAGTCTGTTCCATTATAAATTAACACCAATAACATGGGTTTATTTGACCCTTATACAATAGTTAATTTCAATCATTTTATTTACATAAATACAACCTGATAACATTACAGATTGGACCTTACTCTGCTCAGGTCAACCCAAAAAAATATCTATTTATAAAACAAAACACTATCAATCACAGTTCTTTTTTCTTTGCAGTCTCTTCCGAGTATTCACAGAGTCTATATTGCGCACAGTATTTTGTACATCCACATTCCATGCCCTTAGTAAAGTTCTAATCTGGGCCTTCACCCGTGACAGTTATGCGATAGTGACAGTCCCAAAAAGGCCTCCCTAAATATATAAAAAACTACTTCATTTGGGCATCTTGTAGAGCCATAGACAGCATGTAGTGTTTCATACACTACAAGCTGTCCGACGACACTATCAGACTGAACCCATCTGACTACTTGCCTGTACTACAGACCGCTCATTTCCGCCTCAACATTCGGTGCCTGCAGATATGCACACAAATGTGAAACTGGGTGCATTACTAGTGCCGTCAAAGCAGCACAGCGGTACAGGGCTGTGTTTCCGGAACGCTGATATGCATGCGCGAGTGTCACAAATGCTCCGGAAACTCAAATGGGAATCGCTGGATGAAAGACGACATTCTTTTCGAGAAATTCTGTTTAAATTCAGGCGGCCGGAATTTGAAGCTGACTGTAGAACGCCTACTTACATTCTGCGTCAAGATCACAGCAAAGATAAGAGAAATTAGGGCTCGTTCAGAGGCATATAGACATTTTTCCCTCATTCTATTTGGGAGTGGAATAGGAAAGTAAATACCTAGTAGTGGTACAGTGTACCCTCCGTCACGCACCTTACGGTGAACTGTGGAGTCTATATGTAGCTGTAGATGTCCGAACCACCAGGGGAAGAGAGATATACAAAAAACATTTCAGTTCTCTTTATTGTTCATGAAAACAAATTGACGAGTTCTTCGACTGCAACCTAGACTTCTGAATTTGTGTACCAGATTGCAGCATAAACCAGCTTGCTCCGATGCAATCCTGTATTCGTTGTGGCATACTGTTCATTCTATCATTAAGGGACTGCTTGCAGCGACTCGGCGTAGGTCTATCATATTTGTTGTGTGTCGCCTTATCCAAAACAGCCCTTTTCAACGTATCCCCCAGCGCATTCAACGTATCCCCCAGCGCATTCAACAGGGTTCGTGTCTGGAGAACATGGTGGCCATTCTAATATTTCGATGTCGTTATCATAAAGGGACTCATTCAAGAGATGTGCACGATGTGCGCGGGAATTATACTCCATTAAGAGAAATCTCCAACCGAAAGGTTGGCCATATGGTTCCACTATACCCAGAAGGATGGCATTCCTGTACAGTATAGCCATTTGATTGCCTTCTATGACCACCAGTAGCGTACAGTGGGCCCACATAATGCTACCCCAAAACATGAGGGAACCACCACCTTTCTGCACTCGCTGGACAATGAGTGTACGACATTCTTGCTGACCGGGCTATCTCGAAACTTTTCTGTGCCGATTGTCTACTTAAGGCTGGGACGCGAGTCATCTGAGAACAGCACTTGACGTCAGTTCTGACGCGTCCATTCAGTATACTGTTGGGCCCATCTGTACCGCGCTGCATGATATCTAGGTGTCAAAGCTGGACCTAGCCATGGGCGTCAGCAGAGTTCTCACGTTCCCTATGATTGGAAACACGGCGTCCTGCGACTGCACGAAATTGATTCTGCATTGTGTCGTTCCTGTCAGGGTTCCTATGAGCTGAAATCCGTAAGCAGCGGTCCTCACCTGCTGTGGTAACATTCGGGCGGCCAGTGTGAGGCAAGCCATCGACAATTACTTTATCCCTGTACCTCCACGTGAACAAGATCGCTTTAGTTCACTCCGAGACGTCTGAAAACTTCCCTTAAGGAGTCCCTCCTGACCCAAAGGATGCGGATACGATCAAAATTCCGAATTTAACTTTTAGCGAACACATACAGCATACTTATTTCCGGTGTTATGACTGGAATTGATCGCCCGTCTTACATACTCCGTCATACCAACACTTCTCATGTGGTGTTTACATCTTTGTGCGGGTTTTTCAAAAATTTCAAATGTCTTAAGCTTATGGGACTTAACTGCGGGGTTATCAGTCCCTAAACTTACAAACTACTTATGAACTAGCTTATACTAAAGACGGCACAAATATCCATGCCCGACCGGGGATTCGAACCTCCGACGGGGAACGGCCTCGCGCATCGGAGCATAGCGCCTCAATGCGCTTGGCCACTGCGCCGCGACTTGTGCGGGTTGAGTGACTATATGAAAATCTAAGGAACTGCGTTCTAGATGCAAGGCACACATTAAACGGCCGTGTTCATGAGACCTTCGAACCAATGTGATTGCACATTTTCTTTGATGTGTATGTATAGGTGAGTCAAAAACTCTGCAAGAACAGGGAAATAGGGATATTCCAGAGAACACTGATGAATTTGTACATTTGATCTACAACAATTCCTTGGATTTCCATAGATGTAATTCAAACTGCAAAAATTCATAAACAGTGACGTACGAAAAGTGGGTAAAACGGCCGACGAGCTACAGTCACAACACCAGTAAGGAAGTACATTGCTTGTGTTTACTGTAGTTCCGCCTTGCGTAGAAGATCAATTGAATGTTCAAATCGAAAGGTGTCCTTCAGACTCGTAAGATTGTCTCTCAAGGTTGATTAAAAATGTATATAAATTGCTTTTCATATAATGAATGAACAATATTTACAATCTGTACTTTGTATGCCAAAGTGATTGTAATCTGTGCGGATGTTAATGCGTTTATATAATATCTTTGGATGGTATACATTATTGCTAGAGAGAGAGAGAGAGAGAGAGAGAGAGAGAGAGAGAGAGAGAGAGAGAGAGAGAGAGAGAGAGAGAGAGACAGCAGTATAGTACAGTTGTGAGTGGTGTGCAGAGTGTCTCTGTAGTAACATGTCTTGAATGAGTAGGCTGCCCTACCAAGCAGTGGAGGCAGTATTATTAATCAACTTTCTTTGTGATGAAGATATCCTTGAAGGGACTACTTATGAGATTTTTCTGTTTATGAAAGACACTTGCAGATATGGAAATATTAAAAGGTATCTGTAATATTACCTAGTTCTGAAACTGTAGAGACACTGTAGACATTTCCAGAATGAAACTTTCACTCTGCAGCGGAGTGTGCGCCGACATGAAACTTCCTGGCAGATTAAAATTGTGTGCCGGAACCGAGACTCGAACCTGGGACCTTTGCCTTTCGCGGGCAAGCGCTCTACCGACTGAGCTACCCCGACACGACTCACGATGCCGCCTCACAACTTTACTTCCGCCAGTACCTCGCCTCCTACTTTCCAAACTTCACAGAAGCTCTCTTGCAAACACCGACTGAGCTACCCCGACAGTCTTGCGTGTTTGCAAGAGAGCTTCTGTGAAGTTTGGAAAGTAGGAGGCGAGGTACTGGCGGAAGTAAAGTTGTGAGGCGGCATCGTGAGTCGTGTCGGGGTAGCTCAGTCGGTAGAGCGCTTGCCCGCGAAAGGCAAAGGTCTCAGGTTCGAGTCCCGGTTTCGGCACACAATTTTAATCTGCCAGGAAGTTTCATATCAGCGCACACTCCGCTGCAGAGTGAAAGTTTCATTCTGGAAACATCCCTTAGGCTGTGGCTAAGCCATGTCTCCACCATATCCTTTCTTCCAGGAGTGCTAGTCTTGCGTGTTTGCAAGAGAGCTTCTGTGAAGTTTGGAAAGTAGGAGGCGAGGTACTGGCGGAAGTAAAGTTGTGAGGCGGCATCGTGAGTCGTGTCAGGGTAGCTCAGTCGGTAGAGCGCTTGCCCGCGAAAGGCAAAGGTCCCAGGTTCGAGTCCCGGTTCCGGCACACAATTTTAATCTGCCAGGAAGTTTCACTGTAGACATTGTTAAGCTAGTGTGAAAAAGAATATTTAAATTATTATTATTATTTCACAAATCGTAGGTAGTATTTTTTTAGTAGTGAGTAGTATTTCATTTTCCATTTCATAGAATTTTATGAAAATGGTTAATGTTACATTGTTCCGTACGGGTGTGATTGTGCTACATTGCACGTGGTAAGCAATATAAAGGAAATTAATTTACAGTGTGTTAATGGTGGTCATATTAGTGGCTATTTTTAAAGGAATTAATTGCATGAAGAAACGAGCGTTTCCATGTGCACAGTCGGCCAAATTAAATTACTAATGACTAAGTTCAGATCACTGATAGAGATCAGTATTGTTCAGGTGCTGTTGCCAAAGTAAAATGTTAAAAACAGTTTTGTTTAACTCAGTAAAAGACTATGATGCAAAGGGTATAACGTTCTTTCTGTCATGCTGTTGGATTGGTCGAACACGACATTGAGATCGTTGTGTAGGTAAACAAAGTACTGATGAGTAAGAGTTTTTATCAAACAAAAGGTTTTAGCGCGCAGTCCGGCAGGACAGATTGTATAGCGCAATATTCTCACGCACATCCATGGTCTTTACGAAAAGCTCAAATAGGACGATTTCTGGTGTATTTGTCTAATCTAAAGTTTCAATCGTACCTGGGGCTCATTTTCAAAATGTTGGTAAATCTATGGGACCTAACTACTCTGCTCATCACCCCCTAGTCTTACGAACTACTTTAACTTGGAGAGGACAACAAATACACCCATGCCCGAGGGACGACTGGAACCTCCGACGGTGAGTTCCGCAGCCAGGCGCCTCAGAACGCTCGTCTACTCCGAGTAGAAGATCAATTCCTAAGTTTTATAGTACCCGCATCCTCGCTTTGAGCGAGGAGGGACTCGTCAGACGAAGTTTCTAGAGGTCTCTGAATGAACCAGAGCGATGTTGTTCTGACATGGAGGAGGTACAGAAAGATACAGGAATAATCGATGACCTGCCTTGCTTTCGCCGCCCAAGTTCGAAATCTTCAACCAAAAAGTAATTCTACTTGTGAATTTGGAAATGATTCCCGTCAGTTAAATTACCTAGGCCTAACTTTGACAATAGTTGATGACAAAATCTCTTTCAACATTTTTCGTGAAGAATCGTATCCGACCAAATAGTACCAGCGTGTTCTACACACCCACAATCTCAAAAAAGCTTTCTTTCACTCTGTTCACAGAGTAGTTTCTACCCTTTTAAAGGTAAAGCAGTCAACAATCCTAAGATTGGTTTGAACACCACAGTGCTTTACTAGGCATGGTCCTGTTTGGAGGTGGTATGCCGTTGCCTTCCTCCGAACTTCGAACTGACTTACCCAGCCAGTTATAGGGGGACCTACAGTTTAACGTGGGTTCCGAACCACGGTGCTACTCGGTATTTTTCACTTGAGCAATACTGCCAGAGGTGAAAGAAGTGGAAAGTGACAGATAAAAATCCTAGGACCTGTCTACCCTTTTATCCTCTGAAAACCTAAATGCAGAATTGATCCTGATTAAAACTATTTCGGTCAATAATGGTTATGAAGCAAATATAGTAGATGTCTTCAGACAAAAAACCAGTAACAGAATAACCACCCTTGGCGCCACAAGTAACGAGCACATCGATTCGAAAAAATATTTTTCGTTATCATACGTAGGACCTGTATCTTACAGATTACATCGTCTCCTTAGAAATCAATACGACAGCAACATAGTATTTTCTACCTTAACCGTCTGAAAGATAAACTTATCAATAAATTAAAACCTAGACGTTCGCCGTTGCAAAACTCAGGCGTTTATAAAATTTCCTGTGACACCTTCCCAGCTTATTACATAGGACAGACTGGACCCTTCTCTGCCAGATATATACAGCATCTCTTAGGGAAAAAAGTACAAACATATATAATTCGTCCTTTGCTGAGCACATTCTGACCACAGGCCAAAAACCTAAATGATGGTATTTTGCACACAGGAAAGAAAGCTTTCAGACTCGACATGCTTGAACGACTATGAATTTATAAACATTTCTCTCGTAATGACCAATTTATTCTCAATGAACAAATGCTGTTGCGTGATAAAAACGTTTTTGATGGCGTAGAGCACTTACCCAGAATCACGTAATGCGGAATATTGTACCTATTTCCAGTCTGTAGCCTCAAATATTGTTTTTCTCGTTTATTATATATTCACTTTGTGTAATTTTCAAACTGTTTTGTCATCTAGTAACATACTTTAACATTCCATGCGCATTTGTTAATCTAATATGTAACCACATCAGTTCACTTTGCATGTAAAGTGCTACTATTGAATAACAGATGGCGCGATTGTGAGATCGTATCTTAGGATGATGTTTCATCGCCAAATGCTTCAGTAATTAATGCTGAACACACGCGTTCACAGAGCAGGTACAGTGGAAATACCTAAACTTTGCCGGTGGCTGCAGTTGAAAACATTACAATCCACTCACGAATGTTACTGCCTTACGCCGATGTGCATCAAGCACAAAAAATAGAAATGTGAGATTTTTATACAGGGGGGACGGCGGTAGAGGCAAAGTGGGGGGGGGGGGGGGGGGCGGGGGCTCATAAGGTTTAAGAGGTGCGACCCGGCATTAAACATTTTAAAAATTAAGCACTGAATGTAACTCTCCAATACGCTAAGCCATTGTTATAAGGCTTGTAAAGTCATTTTATGAAACTGAAAGAAAATTTCATAAACTATCCTTTCATGTATCGACATAACGCTATCTTTCAGCACTACCAAACACTATTTCTTCTTTTCGATGTACGTATGTAAATACAAACCTTTAATTTCGTCCGTAATATCACAAATGACTGGGTACCAGTCTTTGCTTGTGTAGTCAATTTTCGGCAGCTTGCCGCCATAGTCCTCTGGAAGGTGGCTGGGATCGAGGTGCTTGTGCAGCGATTCCATTTTGTCTCCGTGGAAGAACATCTGAAACACAACGCATGCAGTAAAGTTACACCGATACGCTTCTTGTGAATTTTTAAACAAAAGTTCCCCGACTTCTGAATTAAAACAGACGTTCAGAATAAAATGTGAAAGAACTTCCTCACTGTCGAACAACATTTCTCATTTTGGATAACATGAAGATTATAGAGCAATAAAAATCTGTAAACAGGGGGTTGCACTTAAATTGTTCACTCAAATTATCTCTGTAACAACGATCGATATTTAAAAACGACTTCATATACACTAGGGCAAGAGCTTATCCAAGTAATTACTTAAACAGTTTTAAACGTAAATACAAATTTTCAACAATGTTTCAATGATTGTCTCTCTGTTTATAATGCAATCAATAGCATGAAAAATCACGAAAAGAATGGCGTTGGCAGCGTCAAAATACGTCAATTACATTCAGATTAAATACGAAGAGAAGCTGACGTTTGAAATAAATGAATCGTGCAGCTAGCTCATTCCGAGACACGATTGAGACCAAAGAGCTTTAATTTCATGGAGTGGCGATAGGTCCACCATGTTTGAAGCAAACTGAACTCACATCCGCCATGTTATTTGCGGTATCGGCTGACAGCTGGTAAGCCCCACCCACTAGGAAATTTTACCTATTTACCGATCCACGTTTTAAATAAAGATTGACTATTGAATACGGATTTGATTCAAGTTCCGTCAGACTTTATCGAAGCTGCGAACTGCAGAGCCTGTTAGTATATTTCCTAAAAATGCGGTAATGAAGTATCACGACCGTCTCAGTGTTACAGTTACAATTCGAAGCGTAACAGTTAACAGGTGTTCGCAATAGCACAGAAAGTACCGCTGCGAAAATATTTGTGTTGATTATAATGCAAGTACATGGTTTAAGCGAGCTGCGAAAATACAGTGAACAGTAGGTAATTGCTATGATGAAAAATTATGACCATGGATTTGCATCAGTTGTTAATATGTTGTAACAACGGCTGTCATGAAGTCCAATACACATTTATTTTGTGTAATTGGATGTAATCACCGTATTTCGATACAGTCAACGCTATGCTTTTTTTTTTCCTTGCTATTGATTACCTAAGAAATAATGCAGAGTATCCGTTTAAAAAACATAGCCTTGTTTACGTTTGATCTCATAGTACATACTTTTATAAGCCTTTGTCGTATTATTATGACCGTGTTATCTATTATTGATCCAGAAATATTTGTGGTGGAAAAGTTGGCCGCCCTGTATAGAATAGTCTACTATCGCGTGCTCGAGTTCCACTGACAGCATTTTTGTGTTATAAATTATATTCCAGCGATACATACATTAAAAAGAATAGTAAGAAGAACATTCTTTCAGTTCTTTGACGTAACGTTGTAATATTGTAGACTGGACTGAAACAAGTTAGAAGGCAGTTTCTAGCAGTTCGTACAGCTTTCAGTCAACTGTCGATTGCTGCATGTATATAAAACCGTCGTCAGGTGTTTCTGAAATTTACAGACATAGGATAGACCTGTGTGTAATTATATTAAAATAAAAAGGTACACGTGTCAGCCGAAGCAACTAAAACCCTGATAAATTTGAAGTCTTTCATGTGTAATCGAATTGTAAAAACATTGTTGTCTCAAGAGCTTATTATTCATTACACTATTATTCTTTTGGTTTGCGAAAGATTTACGTTTTAGCATTTTCGAAAATTAGAAAGAATGTAAAAGATGAGTCTTGAGACGACCACATTTCCAGAACAAGATCATAAAACCAAGATTTAAACAACAACACTTGTGTTGAGATCTGTTGTACATTACTTCTGTATTCTGTTAGTACATCTACGTAATCAAGCCCTTGTTTTCTTTTATCTTCGGTTACATTTAGGAATACCGTAAAATTGGGTTACTTTGTGACTGTAGGGGCTACTTTGTGACATACGTTCATTTTTGCTTATTTCGAACGTCCCACTGCGTCCAAGCTGCGCAGAAACCAAAGATTAGATCCAGTGGCTTGCCTGTAGTGCTGCACCATCTTGCGGCAGCCTGCTGAACCTCAGGCGCTTCTTTTGTTCGACTGTAGTGCGTTCGCATTTATACCTGCTTTGGAGCCATTGCTTAAATTGTTGGACACTTTGTGTGCTGGAGCAGTTCGTGTGATATAACTGCAGAAAACAGGTATGTGCGCTTGATTATGAATATGTTGACTTCATTATGGCGTGATTTGACGTTAATTGTAATGTTCATTTAAGCAGATCATATAACCATAACATCAACATATTAAGGGGTATTTAGTGACTCTGTGAGTGTCCCAAAGTAACCCCACTGTGTTTTAAAGTGTAAATATTAAATTATACTTCATAGCGTTGAGTTCTCAGATGAGAGCGAAGACATGTGGACTGATGATGACCCACGTGACTCGGAATCTCTCTATGAAAGTTGATTACGTGAGCCATAAGACACCTTCGACTATCAAGACAAAAGAAAAGTCTGCCACTTGAAAAGGGCCACTAAGAAGACATCTGAAAGCACATTCAAAGTGGAGTTTGTGCTCATAAACTTTAAAGAGGAAATATTCCCTGGAAGAGTGATATCAAGCCAGGAAGCTACATGATAAGCGTTTTGGAGAGTTCTTTTGTGGACACCCTGTATGAGCTGCAACGTGAGGGAGCCTGAGGCCTGCGAGGCCACCAGCGATGAAGTTTATCCCCTCTAGGTCTGACAATCTGTATGGTCTGTGACAAGTGATGACGGCATGAATTCGGTAACGAGAGATCAGCTGTTTCGTATGTCGCAAGAAATGAGCAACTATTTAGATATTCGTGGAACATAGTACTCATATTGAATGCATAAAAAAAATATGACCCTCTTTCCAGGAACTTTGGAATTTTTTTCGTGTCGTTTGTAGTTTGGAAGCAATATATATATTCGAAATCTGTTGCTTCGTGTTTACTACCCCTGTACATACTATTGTTAGCACCAGAGTTCCACAGGTGCTTGTTCATCTCTCTCTCTCTCTCTCTCTCTCCCCGTACATATCCTTCCACCTTATTCCATTTCACCAATATCTGTAGCTAATTTCGGCCCATAGTTCCGTATCTCCTGAGTAACGTGTCACAATTTTCTATACATATATTGAAATGTTAGGAATTTGTTAGCAAAACTGAGTTGCTACTAAAGACGTAATAAAAATGTGCGTTGTGGTATTTCGAGCACCTCCTTTATGTCATATCCCAATTATGTGACGTACGAAGGTAAATGTTTATACAGACTGCAAAAATGTGACGCCAATCGAGTTAGTAGTAAAGGTGCAATAAATTTGAACTTCATGGGTGATGGGACGTTCTTTCATGAACCTTATTTTCTATGTCATTCTGTGTGTCGTACTGCGATATAATTTCACTGGTACTTTCAGTGCTAAATGGGCATAACAGCTGTAAAATGTCTCACAAACACAACAAGAAATGAAGATAGATTTTGCAACGTCGTGTCTAACACCGTAGCTGTACTGCATGAAAGGCGTGATTTTGCTGGGTATACAGGAAGAAAGTTTTGTAAAGGTTTGAATTTATGAGTTAGGTTTATTGCAGTGCGGGAAGTGCTCTCATTCAAGAACAGTGGATAAATGAAGTTTCATTATTCACGCGCCGTATGATGCAACACTTTCTATGACGTCATATCTCATGAGCAGTATGTCATAGTGGTTCTTATACAACAGCGATTGTTACCTAACTGTAACGAATATTTATTCAACGTTTGGTCAAAATAATATAGTAGGTATTTAACTGCCGTATTTATGGCAGTTCGAACGATTAACAATGGCTTGAAATAAAATCATCAATTGTTGGTGGACTAAAAGTGTTACTGGGTAACTGGAATGATTTTTTTCTACAAGAAGGGCGGCTACTTCTGCTGGTGGTGGTGATGGGAGGGGGGGGGGGGGTTATGAAGACTGGCGTACGAAATACATAAGACTGTAGGTACATGTAATCATATAAGATGTTCAACTAAAGTAATGTTGACTCAAGTCTCTCAGTACTAATTTGGCTATTCATAGCAACTTTTACCATTAAATTTAACGTTAAAGTACTAAAGTCATTTTTTGTTATTAGTACTAAAGTCATTTTTTGTTGTTAGTAGATGTAAAGAAAATGTTACATTACAGCTTTCAATATTTAATAATGGACTGCCTCCTTACCCTACTCTTCAGCTTCTCCCTGATGAACGGCTTGAACATGGTGAATACCATGTTGAAAATGTACGGTTGTTTGACGATATGTACCTCCTTCAGTCGCAGCGGCATGGCATCCTGTGGACAGTTTCATCAGTACTTTATATGCGTATGCTAAAACAGGGCATATTTTGCTGAAACTGACAATCACACCTTATATGGAGAAACAACAACAACAGCAACAACACCACACACACACACACACACACACACACACACACACACACACACACACACAACCTCGAGTGAGAAAAACAATGGTAACAGTAAAAATACTCTTGTCTGGTGAAGCCGAAGTTACATTACGAATGGTGAATAAAAGGTCAGGAAAGGTAATTCAGAAAATTTGACTGATGGAAGGTTCAGTTTTGAAAGTAAAACGGGCACGTTAGATGTAACAAAACTGTTACATATTGTGGGAGAGTAGTTAATTGAAAAGGGAAGATCTGTAGGCGTGTTTGCTAAATGTGAAAGAGATTTGACAATGTGGCTGAAGGTAAGTATACAGCTAGTTATGAATCCATTATTATGTATACAAAAGTAGCTAGCCGAATTTCATGTAAACATCACTGTCATGTTACAACAATTTTGAAACAGGATAAAATCCTACTGTAGACCCAATACGAAGAACGACTATTTGTCTTATGCAGGAAAGGCCTTCACGACCGGTTGAAATAATTGCTGTTGAATCTTCCGGGTTATATGGTCGTGGTCGAAGAAACATATCTGCTCCTGACGTTTCGTCCAGAGCTGCGCTGGACATCTTCACAGGTGCTACTGGTAGCGGTGAGTCTTGCCGATAGTCAAACTACTGTGTTCAACAATAGGGTATTTGTTTTCTGGAAATCGTTTTAAATTGCTAATTATGTCATATTATGGTCCGTACATGCTTTTTTACCTCGTGGATTTCAGTACTTTTTTTGAAAAAAAGAAATGAAATTCAAATGATTTGAAAGCCCGCTAAAACGCTACATTTGAGTCACGTGACGCCTGTGACGTCATACAACACGCTGCTGCTGCTCTCGTAAGATAAATACATACCTGTATATTGTCTGGGCCGAGGCCTCGTGTTTGGGCGTTAACGTTTGCACAATGACCTACAAATATTGCTTACTTCCGCACTGTACCAATACAGCTGTCAAGACTTCAGAAAAATTGTTCTTGCAAGTACCAAAGAATGAGAAGATACGCAAAAAGTGGTTGACACTGGCACGAAGAGATCCAAATGAAATAGCGGCTACTTCATGTGTGTATTTCTGTGAGGATCATTTTGATCTAAGTAAACAATATTAATCCATTGGTAAACTAAACTGTTTAGTATCATTCTCTTTTTCTGCAAAGGTGTAAAGTAGTATTATGTGTAGGTTAATGACCTGATGTTTACATTTGCGAAGTAAAACTTCATAATGTTACACGCCTACGATGTATGTGTAATTAAAGCCGTTTCCTAATATATTTGGTGAAAGAACAACATGAATATTGTTGCAGCCCGCTATAAAAGTATAGCACTGATTATTTATCTCCAGTAAGTGAAATTTTATCACCAATAGATCTTAAATAAAATAACGTAAGCCTCTTCTTCTGCACAGGGCTCTACCAAACAATTTTCATTGCAAGTAAATAACGTTTCGACTGATTAGCGTTTTTTTTTTAATTAAAGCATGGGGCTTCGTATGTGGACGAGTAAACGTAAATGGATTAGTCTGTAGTGTCAAAAGTAGTGTCACATTCATATCAAACCAAATCTTGAATATGTAAGGAAAATACTGATTTGCATGGCAGAAAGTTTACACACAATCGCAAACATTCACTCACAAAAACAACAAACCAGAAAAGCGCTGTAATTTCCGCGCTATACATTTATCCCATCGTGTCTCGCTTGCAATGCTTACGTGAAAGTGACATGCCTTTGGCTACGCGAAATGTGCGTTGCCATCCTACGAGCGATATGGAAACACCGCCGACGCAACCCGCTGTCCCTGTTCTAGAATATAGATATATTGTATAACTATACACAAGGCATTTTTGCTGTATTTTACACGTTTTGATGTTTCACTTTGCACCAGTATTGAAGTAGTTAAATAAAATTACTGCCTTAACTGCGTGCTTTACTGGGTTAAATTTTACCAACCGTCTCGGCGGTCTCCTGTGATAACTTTGGCAACAGATGTTGAATAGCGAGAATCATGAGACGTCGCCACTAGCCAATCGCGTGACAGCGCAAATATGTCGTGAAACCTTTGATTTACGAGGGCAGTTACTTTTACTGACCGGACAAGGGTACTTACAAGAATCATAGAGCAGGAACAGCATTATTTATTTACTTCATGGTCTGTACGATACACTAATCTAGTCATTCTATGTGGTCTGAACATCTGGACAAAGATTTTCTATCTTGTTGTTGATGTTGCCAACATAATCACTCAAGGCCGCTTGGATAGAAGATAAAATTTCACCCTTTATTGCATAATATGGTGACTTCAGACTAAGTCTGCTGACATCAACAAACAGGGTACTTTTTCCAATGACACAAAATATCCCTCGAAATAATTAGCTTTAAAATGTAGGTATGCGTTACTTACAATGCAGTTTTCACGTTTCTTATTTCTGGCACGTAAAAATTTGGATTGTTTTTAAAGAATGAAGACACCATAATTGCATCAACTTTAGGTGGTTTCCGCTGTCAGCCGTCACATAACCATCTTCCATTGTGGCATAAAAACTATAAACGCGTTTAGATCACGAAAAAACTGAACTTAAAGCTGCGAAATGGAGGAAACGCGTACAATAATACAGCTCAGACTTCTAGTTGCCGCGCTGTAGGTGTTCTATGACGTCACCAGTACTTCAGCCAATAACGGAGCGTTTTCGATCACGTGATCTAATCGTGAAATTTGATGATTTTTAAGCTTTAATTACGTAAAAATAACAGATGTTTTGTAAGAATTATGAGCGAAAATGCTGTCTGAATGTTATAATCATTCAGAATAACAAAAATTCGAACCATATTCTTAACACAGGAAAATACCCTATTGTTTTCCGTGCGACTAATAAATGCAGCTTTTACTCAACGCTGTACGGGTAACTCCACCTAGCAGCCACCACTTCCTCTTTCCTAGCACGTATCTAGTGTGTGTGTGTAGGCCTTATGGAAAGTTTAACTTCGACTGCCGCGGGGCCTACAAGTATCGAACTCGTTGCAAAGTCGAAAAAGACGCAATCTATCTGGGATTGTACTGCCCACTGGGTCTCCTGGACAGTGGTGCAGCCAGGATTTTGTTCTGGGGTGGGGGCTAACTTTTAAAAAATAAAGACTACTACAGAGGTGCCCATCCCCCTCCTTTGGCCAATGACTCAGCCCCCCCCCCCCCCCGGACACCCGAGCCTAGTTTATTAGCTAATAAATATGGTTCTGCCATTTAATATTAAAATAAAACATCTTTTATTTCACTTGCCAAATGTACTCATTTTTCACCCCCTCCAATGTTGTTGCACGACGCCCCGGGTGTTCAAAATGTTTGTTAAGCTTATGGGACTTAACTGCGGGGTCATCAGTTCCTAAACTTACAAACTACTTATGAACTAGCTTATACAAAAGACGACACAAACATCCATGCCCGATGGGGGATTCAAACCCTTGACCGTAGCAGCCGTGCAGACTGACTGCCGCGCCGCAGACCGCTCGGCCACTGCGGACAGTGACCCGGGTGTAAAGAGCCCTATTGATGTCTGTAACTGCACACCATTTCCCTTGTATACCAATTTGCTCGGTATTAAACAGGGAAAACGCACCTAAGATCTGTGCAGGTAGTAGCATCTTTTTGTAGTCGCTCATTTATCTCTTGAGTAAAAATTAGTAATAAAATGAGGTCCATCTATGCAGTGCCTCCAAACGTTTTCGAACTCTTACGCCACCAAGGCAAACAGACGACTTCTCCCATTTTATTTTGAATACGAGAGTGAAAATAGTAATTAAATAATTTCACACAACACGTCAGTCTTGTAAATTCTGCACTGCTTTTTATTGGCCGTTATAACAAAGCCAAATTGAATACATGTGTCTTCTACTACAGAACTTCCAATATTAACAGATCAACAGCAATAATTGAAACAAAATATAATACACACGGAGTTTATACACAAAACAGTTTATATATCGTCTATTCTGAGAACTCTCTGGACTTTCTCCTAGCATCCACTGTGCAGTGAACGGCTGCTTGTCATATCTACAACAGAGATCCTCGCAGTAGCTACTGCATTGCTAGGCTGCTCATGTGCAAATTAATGCATTGATAAGTCGATCAAGAAGGAAAATGTAGTTCATTTTGTAACACTACACCCCTCGCTCCTCCCCCCCCCCCCCGTCCCCAGAAATTACAATGACGCAGTCTGTGTCATGACCCCCCTCCCCCCCACCCCCACCCCTATGGACACTGAATTTATTAATGGTAAAGGGTTCTTATCATTCGCTATCAGAAATATAAGAAGCTCGCTGATGTTACAACTGTTCAATTAACATCAGACTGTGTTTAGAAATTGAACTAAGATAACATTGTTGTTTGTAGTTTTTGGCGGCATTCGTAAGATTCCACTAGGTGGCGCCGCTGACCTGCTAAGCAGCGGGTCGACACATATGAACAATCGGCTCGTAACTTCAGCATAGCAATAACAATAACGGCAGCATCAAAGCAGGTCGTGGCAGCATTAAAACCGCTCACAGTAACAGACAGCATCACACGTTCTCAGTGGTGGCATCACGTTGGCGACCCACTGTCACGTTAACTTGTGCTTGGCAAATTGCAATTACGTTGTAAATTATTGCATGTGTACTATTTCAAATATCGGTTCCGGCCTGTTAAAAATCTTTGGGTGGTGATGGGGGGAGGGGGGACTTCAGCCCCATTAGCCCCTCCCCCCCCCCCCCCGTGGCTGCGCCACTGCTTCCGGATGAAAATCGCGAGAACTGGCATATCGTGGACATTTTTCGCCACACTTCGCTGCCCTAGCGACTTACGAGAGACGACTGTTACACACCACTAGTCGCTTCAGTGGCGTAACTGTGGGGGGGGGGGGGGGATGAGGGGGATAGAACCCCCCCCCGGAACCCGAAAAAAAGAGAAAAAGTAAAGAAAAAGAAATCGTATAACAGCAATCTGGTAAAGGTAAAGATTGGAAACTTGGGGTGTTTTACAATAAGCTTTTATTGGAAGGGAGTGAATTTGTTTCTTCAACGGGGGTGGTAGATGGTAGTCAGTCTGGAAACTGACAAATTCTGCTCGTCAAGCAGATCTATGTCCCCCCCCCCCCCCAAAGCCAAGTCCTAGTTACGCCACTGAGTCGCTTGCTGCTGTTGTTACCACCCTTGGCAGGCAGCACAGTGTTTGCTTGTTTAGGTGTCACTGCTGGAGGTCACTGTGGCGCCGTGGACCTCGGCACTGCGCCAGGCGCCGCACTGCCCCTGAACACCGGCGACTGGGCGTTATCTGTTTGTACGCAACCGACGGCACACAGCACGGGCTGAGTCGCCTATGGCAGCGACGGGTCGTGCCCCGGCAGTCAGTATTTCAGGCAGAGATCGCCGGCGAGGGCAGCCGTGGTTGCGTCAAAGCCACCACTGCCGGCTCACCTCCGACCCGGCTGCGAGATAAGAGCGGGTGCCAGCCATACCGTCGCGTCGCCACGACGTCGCCTCCAGTCGCTTCTGTCAAACGTCGGTACGAAACGGCTTAGCTCGAGCTATATGGAACGCATTAACCGCCAACCGACAAAACGGGATATAGCATATATGGCGTTCAAAGAATGTGTCTAATAAATTTGCTTTATAGGTATGATCCGCCTTGAGCAAACAATTGTTTTTAGTTAGGTTTGAAAATGGCATACAGAACAGATACTCAATACAGAGAAAACGAAAGGCAACACCAACACAGACAAACATAACACTTCTGGCATCTAGCAACTGACATGCCAGGATTGTAACTCAGTTCACATTGGGCAGACATGCAGAAATTTCAATGCTAGATACACAGAACTCTGAAGAGCACTAAAAACCAATAGTCATTCTACATTTGCAGAACACCTCATAAGCATGAATCACAAACCAACCGACATAAATACTAATCAACTACCAAATACAGAAAGCCATAATAGAAAAGAAATAATAAATGAGCAACGGAACTATTGTCTGCCCTCAAAGTATTAAAAAAACCATAAACACACACACACACACTCACTCACTCACTCACTCTCTCTCTCTCTCTCTCTCTCTCTCTCTCTCTCAAACGGAAGTAACATGATTCAAAACTCCCGTCCCCACCACAGTCAGCTGTTCTTAACACTACTGCCAGAATTCAACTGCCCACCATCTTGTTTTCATAACATAAACATTGAGTGAAGTGAAAGTGCCATAGTGCTTGATCACAACGTGAAAACACCGCAAATTCACCAAAGTAAGACACCAACTTGCTATAAACAGACATTTTGTTATAAAAACAGTCGCAACAGTAAAATAAACCAAAAGAAAAATGATGTACTATATTTTCGTAAAAATCCCGATATTTACAACCTAACCATTCACCCCATTAACTACACAAGTTTTGGTTTGCAGATGACAAACTGTCAAAAATACTCAGTGATGTTCTGAAAGTTAAACAACCACAAATAAAACTACATGTAGTATTAAGGTAGGACTTGTATACCTACAAAAATAAGAAACTTTATCCCTTTCAGTCATACTGTCCATTGTAATGGACGCTTGATTTTGAAGTGAATATCCGTCCTGTTTTATTATTTTTGCTGAATTAAGTCACCATATCCATTTCAATGAAATACCATAGAATCAGTTGTCGCTTCATGTGGTGGCACTAATAAAAATATCGGAAAATCTATGGTATATATAAACTTTCACTAAACAGTCAAAAAAAGGTGAATGAAAGGGTTATATAATTTCACTGTTATCTGTAGTTTCTACACTTCATGTACAAAAAGTAACAATCACTTCATCGTTCATTTGACAGACAGTATAAAATAAATATTCCACTGATGTTGCAACGGCAGCGAAACGTTTGGGAGAAACTAAAAACCATTGTGTTTGCTCAAGGCAGACCATACCTAAAAAGTCAATTTGATTCTAAGCAAACACGGATATTGAAAAGCTATTCAAACCTTAATGTGTCTAATACTTTCAGAGGTGGTAGTCCTTATCAAAACAAGAAAAGTCCAATTGAAATTGGCTCTGGAGCGCATACTTTCTGAGATAAACACATGTGTATAGGTGGTGTTCCACGCAGTGTCTATTGATGACAATACATCCCCCTGCCCTTCCGCGTAAGGAATGTCGCACATCTTGTGGCAGTACTTGCTGAGGTGCATTGAAGCAGCTACCCTGCATTCTTCGTAATCTCTGCGTGTGTTCTGCCAGATCCTAAATTCAAACAGTCAATATATTGGCGATTTAACTGTTCGCCATCTTCAGGAACACCGCTGCTGCTGACTCCCTTGAGTACTACACTGAAGAGCAACAAAATGCTATAACGCTCCGTATGCGAACACACTCAGGAAGATGGTGCGGTCGGTAACGCCTCTATAAGACAACAGGTCTCTGGTTCAGGCGTTAGATCGGTTAGTGCTTCTACATTGGCAGGGGACGGGTTACAGGATGCGAGTTAGCGATGAGATTCGGGGTTTTCCCGTAGGACGATTTCACTAGTATCGGAATTCCAAGGAAAAATGAAATATCCGACATTTCTGTGGTCGGAATAACGTCCTGCAAGAACGGGACCAACGACAACTGAAGAGACTCATTCGACGTGACAGAAATGCAGCCATTCAGTAAATTGTTGCCAGTGGCGGACTAAGGCTGTCGGAGGCCCGGGGCGGCGGCAAAACAAAATGAGACCCTCATCCACTTGGAAATACGCGTATTAATGTAAAAAAGCAACTTTTGAGATTTGGAGGCCCCCCCCCCCAGGACGAGAGGCACGGGACAGTCTGCAGAAAATAGCTTTCGAGATTTGCAGGCCCCAGAACAGGAGGCAATGGCGCTCAAAAAAAGAAGTTAAAAAAACCTTGATTTTGAGGTATTTGGAGGCCTCCCCAAGACGAGAGATCCGGGGCAGGCCGCCCCCTCCGCCCCCCCCCCCCCACCCCTTGTCCGCCGCTGATTTTAATTTGACTGCTGGGCAATCAAAGAGAGTCAGTGTGCGAACCATTCAACGAAACATGAACGATGTGGGCTTTAGTATCCGAAGGCCTACTCTTTTACTCTTCCTGGCTGCACAACAAATATTGACGTCTCGCCTGGGCCCGTCATCACACACACAAAAATTATAAATTATAAATAACAATCTTGTTAAATGTCACATCAAATATTAGCGAGCTAAAAATATCAAGGAATTAACACCTAGTGTGATAACAGAAAAAAAGGGGCATGACATGGAAAAATGTATTTTTTCCTTCATACGCCACAGTTTTCTTTTTAGAAGCTATTGTTGCTCCTCATTACGTCGCTTTAATTTTATTTACCAACTGAAGATATAATTGCGTTTTAAGCTCTTTAGTGCCAGTAACGAATGATAGTGATTCACCTAATCACTGGCATACGTGTAATTATTTGTATCTAACCGAAAGTGCCACCTTCAATAAATTAAACTGTTGCTACATCAGGCGTGAATACGGAATGGCACCAGTTTGTCTTTCTATGCTAAGTGCTCTTTAAGCATTCCGCAAATACTACAGATTGGCATGAAATTTATATTCATACAGGTATTGACGAAAAATGCAGACTTGTTAACTCTAGCTGCCGATGGATGGATGGATGGATGGATGAATGAATGTATGTATGTATGTATATATGTACGACGCTGCATATGAGTTTCACGGTGCAGCTGAAAAGCATAGTAGAAAAGCGGACGTGTCTATTCAAGGGCTTAACGTCTTGGTGAAGTTCATCCCGAGCACTCAGGTTGACAATAGCGACGCTCGCAGAGTGCCGCGTGTACAATGTCATCACCTGAGAGGGGACGTGTAGTTGGGCTCAAAGAAGCCGGTTTGAGCAACAGTCGAATCCCTCGTCATTCGATTAGAAGCGATGTCATGCACTTTTGGACGATGTTGGCTGGAATGGAGGAATCGTTTGCAGTGGTACGCCTAAGTAAGCGTCCCACCTTCTCGTGAACAAGTTCAGTTTCGCAGTAAAAATTGTTATTAAGCGTCGCAGGACGCCGTAGAAATTTTCGCCGCCATTTTCGATTTCCTACAGCAGCGTAAAGAAATTGGCTATATGTTAAAATAATTACAAATTAAGAAAATGAGGTCTGAGAGGTTAACTGGGATGAAATATTTAATGACACTGTACCATGCACACAGTTCATTAACGACACTACAGTCGACAAAAATAATATTGTAATGCAAGCTTATCTGCAAAATGTACCATTATTTTCACATTGTTTTTCTTTAAATTCTTTCTGTAAGCGGAATAGCCAGGGTAATATCTTGTTAAACCTTTCATTACCAGTGTTGTTCCTGGACAACAACATTGATTTATACCGTATTTTGTGCATCAAAGTTGCTTTATTGTTGATGAACAACATGCTTCGAGTACATTTCGCCGCTTGGTACGGCGTGTAGCCACTTCTGAGGCATTAATCTGTCCATCTTGGAAGTTGTGTTGCGTTGCCGTCTGTACGTGGCTCATAGTATGAGCGTGAGTGTGATCCCTTTTATTTTATTCTAGCAGTGAATTGTCTCTGGTGCTGTGGCAAAGATTATGCTAGCGTTACTGATCTGGCGATACAAACGTCTGTGTTGTGCATGAAAAAACAATAGTTCAACCAAAAATTTTAAAACATTTTAATGTTTACTGCACTGTATCAATACAGAAAACACTGAATTTTAATTTTTCCAAAGCTTATTCTATATTGTTGGACAAAGGGTTAATATAAAGAATATCTAAATTCCGGATGTGAAACCGATCTTTTTATAGACCGATATATCGATGGCTGATATTTTTTAAAACATCACTTCGCCTCCGTAGTCCATTGGACAGCGTGCTAGAGTGCCACGCAAAGGGGCTCGGGTTCGATTCCCGGTCGGGAGATTATCTCCACTCTGAGACTGGGTGCTTTCATTCCATCATCATCATCATCATTATCATCATCATCATCATCATCATCATCATCATCGACGCGCAAGTCGCCCATGTGGCGTCCTCAAGACTTGCACAAGGCAGGCCCAATACTATCCCGGCTGAGATCCAACGGCCAAAACTGCCACACGGAATCATTAAATCATCAGTTAAACATCGATATATCCGATTCCCAATATTATTGCAACGAGATTATGTATACTGTATGGTGTTCATATTGTGTCGTCCACACACTGTATTTTATATACTGCGCCACAGCTACGCTTTTAACAGCAGACACATGCTCGCCCACTCGCAAACGTACCTGAATAAACGAGAGCAGGAGCATGGAGAAGGACGGCGAGAGTCCGCGGACCTGTTTGAGCCCCATGTTCTTGAAGTCCATGATGACGACGACGCCGGCCACTTGCGTCTGTGGCTCCAACATGGCGCCCTCGTGGATGAGGTAGAACAGCTTGAACATCTGGTTGGCCGAAATTTTACTTGGATCCCAAGAACCTGCAAGAAACATTCTCTTGAGCAAGTG
Organism: Locusta migratoria; assembly: GCA_026315105.1. Taxonomy (NCBI): domain Eukaryota; kingdom Metazoa; phylum Arthropoda; class Insecta; order Orthoptera; family Acrididae; genus Locusta; species Locusta migratoria. The sequence goes on along the minus strand of CM048745.1, from coordinate 748,126,870 downwards.
CACTCAAAGCTGGTGTCCACATGCGTTTCACAACAGTAATCTAAACGTAGGGAAAGAATGAGAGACTCGTTCGAATCCTGCGTGGGAGACGACCTTCCCTTCGTTGCCTTGGTGTCTCTTTTCGATATTTGAGTCTGACACGTATTCGTTTGGTGTACATGGCTAAGGTGAGTGGACATTTGCTGATTAAACTGGAACCTTCAAGACAAAGATTCTACAGATTTCATCAGAAAATCACATTTAAGTGCCTGGTAGGGGATTTACAGAACCGCTTTCATAACATTTATCTACCGTTCCATTCTCTAATAGCTCACGAGAAAAAGAAACCCTCTATTTTTTCTGTTTTCGATGTGATATTTTATTATGGTGATCATGTTCAAATGTTTGTAGAACTTATGGGACTTAACTACGGGGTCATCAGTCCCTAAACTTACAAACTACTTATTAACTACCTTATACTAAAGACGGCACAAATATCCATGCCCGAGGGGGGATTCGAACCCCCGACCGTAGTAGCCGTGCAGACCGTGACTGGAGCGCCTCAGTCTCCTCGGCCACCGCGGCCGGCTGGTGATCATGTATCACTGCTCGGTGCCAACAAAAAACAAGGTGCGTGTGGAAAGTACGGTGAAAGATTCCAAATTTTACAAACCGCGCTTGCAAGAATGTGGTGCCCGCGCAAACACATTGAGGGACATGTCAGTAAGTGCCCCCTATCGTTAAAAGCCCTGTAGTGAAACGGTGGCACATGATGCGACCCAGCTAACACGGTCATTGTGAGAAAGCGTGTCGTCATTGCAACATGGAGCGAAAAATATAGCAACTCGTTAACATCAAGTTTTGTTTCAAATTAGGCAAATCGACTACATAGAGCCATGGGATGTTAGTGCAGATGCATGGTGTTGAAGCAGTGAGTAAAAAGTGTGTGAGTGGTTGCGGAGATCCAACAACGCGTGATCTCAGTGCTTCGAGCGATTCCACAAGAAGCGTTTGCTGACAGTTTACAACAGCTGTACAGCCGATGTCAGAAATGTTTTGTAGTCAATGGAGATTCCTTTGAAGGATAGTAAAGATATTTTTAACTGTTTACTTACTGAGACCATTCATCTTCAGACGAATTCGGAGGAGGAACTTTAAAGGAATTCCGGAAATAGATCTCGCCGTAACGAGTAATGATTTGCACCCCAAAAAGAGCATTTCCGTGACACTGCCCACTTCCCTCGGGATAATACAAAATGAGATGCCCTTCCATGAACTCTCTCTCTATTCTGCGTCAGTACCATTTGGTGGGTATCTGACAATCTGCAGTAATACTCCAAAATAGGACGGACAAATGTAAAGTAGAAAATTTCTTTTGTGGAACTGTTACATCTAGTAAGTGTTCGCCAATGATATGTAACCTTCGGTTCGTCTTCCTCATTATATTTTGTCTTCTTTCAAATTAAAGTAGTTCGTAATTGTAATTCCTAGGTATTTACATTTACGACTGATTGATTTATGGAGTAAGCTAAGTTTAACCGATTTCTTTTTTGTGCTCCTATGGATGACTTCACACTTATCAATAGTCAGTTGCCAATTTTTGCATCATGCAGATATCTAAATCTGCTCTGCAGTTGCTTTTGATCTTCTGGTGACTTTACTAAACGGTAAACGACAGTATCATCCGCGAACAGTCTAAGAGCTGCTCAGACTTTCTCCTAAATCGTATATAAAAAAAGAAACAAGGTTCAGTAGAGCCCTGTAACACTGCCCTTGGGAACGCCAGATATGACTTTTGGTTTTATCGGTGACTACTAGTCATTTACTACGTATTGGGTATTATCTGACAGGAAATCACAAATCTAATCACTCAACTGAGACGATGTTTCGCAAGCAAAAAATTTGATAAGCCGCTTGTGAGGTACAGTATCAAAAGCCTTCCGGAAATCCAGAAATATGGAATGGATTTGAGATCTCTTGACGATAGCACTCATTCCTTCTTGTGGGTAGAGAGCTATTTGTGTTTCTCAAGAACGATTCTTTATGAATGCATGTTGACTATAGTTCAAACTTCTAGAGTAGTTCATAATGGTTAAGTATTTGTTTCAAAATGTTCAATCATATGGGCCTGTCATTTAATCGATACCTCCTATTGCGTTTATTGAATATTGGAGTGACCCTGAAACTTCCCAGTTTTTGGGTCCGGATCTTTCGCTGAGGGAGCGGTTGTATTATAACTAGGTAAGGAGCTATTTCATCAGCTTACCAATGTAGTTTCGTACACTTTTACACCATGTGCGAATGCCTAAATATTTGCATTTGCGATTCTCCGTGACAGAAGCCACATGTGTGCCTTAGTGTTGTGCGTGTTCTACCAGGCCATTATTAGCAGCGTATCAGACAAATAAGTAACACTGCGGTTCGTGCACTTACCGAAACCAAACTAACGCGAGTTTACTGTGCTTGATACAACTATGACGCATGGCGTGAAAGTTATTTTTTGGCAGCATTATTTGACTTGAGACACCGATAAATGGTAAAAGCTTGCGTTTTTGTAAAGTCTTTTCCGCTTCGGGGAACTGTTACGATGCTGCGTGTAGAGAGAAAAATAAAAAATTCTTCAAACACTGTTAGACAGTGGTGTAATAATTGCACAAGGGGACCAAATGAACCACTTTGTTGACGTCTGTGGAAATTGTTGGAGGACATCTTGTCTCGAGTTACACATGAGGTAACGATGAACCGTCACGGAGTCACGATTCGAACACACGTCTCCTGCTTTAATCACGTTAACTACCCATTGTGATTTCGGAGTTTTCAGTTGGGTGTGATGCTTTTCATGCTCCTGACTGTTATTTGGAATACGGAAGATTTAATTTGCAAAACACACAACTGCAGAACTTCATCATTTATCCAGTGCTCATATTGTGGGTTGCATTTGCGTTCAATAGACTTACATAACAAGACCCACAAACATAATAGGTACATACGGCTAAGTGTAATAAATAATAATAATAATAATAATAATAATAAATATATATAGATAAAATTGAGGTGTTTGTGCCTATATTTCACTCTACAGCCAAAACTACAACTCCTAAAGGAATAGTGTGTGTATGTGGTAGTAGGTATCTGTCTCCCATTGTGCACTATGGTGGTAGAGGGTTGATAACGGGGTGGAAGGTATGGGAATTGAAATTTATCTGCTTATATAAAATTCTACGTGTTGGTGTTAATACTATGCTCTTCAGCAAAATCTACACAATGGAGACGAGCGATCTCTGTGTTTTTGTAGTACAAAGTCTCCCGTTGTACACCATAGCAGTTCCGTGTCAATAGCTAGAAGAGGGTGGAAGATAAAGTGGTTGAAAGTCGTCAGCTTATATAAAATTCGGACTGAAGACCAGCGATTATTTTTGACACTATAATAGCAAACAGGTTATATATAGCGAAAAGTGATGCACATTATTCAGTTGTTTTTCTGCAACAAGCATACGAATAAAGAAAAATAAGTGGATATTGCAGTTTGAAAAGTAAAAGTGCAAAGAAAGATGCCAAAGGGTAAGAAAGAAATTTCGCTTTCTCGGTCCGTTTCTAAAAGACGGAAAACGGCGCTTAAAGTGAATCTACAGACGACAGAAACTTGAAATTTGTAGACGTTGTATATCTTACACTGTAGGCATCAGCGATTTTTCGATATTCCCATCTTTAAGGGGGGTGAAATAGGGGATGAACGGTTCTTTGAAAATACGTTGCTATAAATCGATTTTGAAGCAAGAAATACGAAGCTTCTTATTTAGAGTTTTGATTGGAATTTTAAAAAACACGTGTTTCTATATTTTTGGAAATTCAGCCATTAAGTGGGTGAAATAAGGTAAAATCTTGTAAGGGAGCTACTAAGACTGTTTTGATGCTAAAAATGCGAAAATTTGGATTTGTAACCACGGTTAGAAATTTTGAAAAACGTGTTTCGGGACGTTTTGAATTCTGCGATCAATGGTGCAATAGGGGGTGGTAAGTTCTATCAAAATACTTGATTAGGAAAGTATTTTTAAAGCTAAATCTATGAAAATTTAAAATTAGAAACAACCAGTGCAGACCATCCAGTCTAAGCTTGCGAAGCAGCGGGAATTAAGCTATTATTATTATTTTTATTATTATTTTTATTATTATTATTATTATTATTATTATTATTACCCGAGTTCCTGTGCATCCTGTCCTATTAATTAAAACACTACTATACTAGGCTCACCAACATGCATAACTATCTGTATGGGTAGCTAAAATTGGTGTAGTAATTATTGATTACAAACGTAAGTTTATTACAATATAAAGTTATTTCAGTAGCGACAAGAGACTTTGCGAATTTATCTTGTACTAGCTTAAACCCGCGGCTCCGCCCGCGTGTTGATTGATGATAGATAATGCGCGAAACGTCAATTCTATTTTTTTTAATAGATGTATTAAAAGAAATTTCTTTTTTACTGCTTCATTTATTTATGCTTATATTTCCTTATTCGTATGCTTATCCTTACAGAGAAAGAGCTGAAGACATTGTAGCACGCATAGACCAAAGATGTGGTCTGTGGCATTACGTGTCGCTGTATGTAACCACCTTGCTATAGAGTCGTAAACGTCATCGCTGGCCTTCAGTCCAAATTTTTTTATAATTTGACGACTTTCAACCACAATATCTTCCACCCCGTAATAGCTATCGACATGGAACTGCTATGCTGTACAACGGGATTCTTCGGACAACAATCACACACTGACCATTCGTTTGCGTTCTGTAGTTTTCGCTGCAGAGCGAAATATTAAAACACACACACACACACACACACACACACACACACACACACACACACACCTTAATATACTCCACCCTTTTATCATTGTCAACCCTCAAGCAACAATGTAACCAATAAAACCATTTTCAAAGAGTAAATATAATTTTCAAAGAGTAAACATAATTTTCAAAGAGTAATTATTGTTCCGCATTTCGCGTTATATTCTTAAAAATTACTAAATATCTATCAGATCGCTATAAAACCGTGCCCAAAACCTACCTCAAGTATAAATTAGTAACTGAACAAATATTTAAGTCTCTGCGACTTGTCCGGACGTGATAAGCGTACACCAAACAGACATTCACATTAATATATATAGATAAATAGCTACCCGATGGCCATAAAACCGTGCCTAAAGCCTTCCCCTGGTAGAATTAGTAACTGTACAAATTTTTATCTCTTGTGGTTCAGACGTGATAACGTACACCGAACAGACATTCACATTTATAGATGTAGAAGACGTGTACAGAGACATCTAGCGGTGTAATGTCTTACTGCTATTGATTTGAGCGGTTTCTGGTGTATTTTGCTACACCCTACTTTTCAGACTGACCTCCGCAGTTGACGATGAGCACGCGGCGGCCCTTGTGGTCGCGGTCGGCCAGCACGTTGACGACGGTGTGGTTGACGAAGGCGTCCTCCTCGTCCGTGGGCAGCAGGTCGCGCAGCAGGTCGCTGTGCTTCTCCTTGAACGTCGCCGCCCGCTTCATCTGCCCACAACACGAGACACTCCGTCACAGATTGCAGAATGTGACCCGCAAACTTCTTTAACAACTTAAACTAGCAAAAATTTTAAATATCTTTGAGGAGAAAAGAAAAAATGGTTTCGAAGAAGGTGCTGCAGAAACAAAACAGTTACGAATAAATATCCTCCCTCCCCGTCTCAATGGACGCCTTTCACTTTGAACGCTCGAAACCGCACAAAACAAGGCTTAAAATAGCACTATCAGATAGCATGAAAATGAAACAGACCACTTGTCTCGCTCTGATAGTGCTATTGTAAAGATGATATTGCACTGACTACCTCTCAGGCAGAGTGCTCTGCTATTTATACACAGACAGAATTTACCAGAAATTAGAAGAACAGTTAACATAAGAAACAAGTAGAATTTACAAGTGAACATAAGAAAGATGTAGAACCTTCTGGAATTGTAAATTACAAAGAAATGTTCTGCCGGTGGGCGGGATTGAACCGGCGACCTTCTGCTCCGCAGTCCGTGACGCTATCCCCTGCGCCACGCCGGAAGTTGGTGTTCGTGGTCTCTCGCGGCATTGCTCCCTCTCCTGGAGAAACAGCGACCCGCTGTTATGATCCCTGTGGAGCCAGCTGCAATATCCTGGATCTTGACCGTGTCATGGGTCCTCTGTATGACAGTTCAAGAGAATCCTTCCCTTCTCCGCGATTATCGACGACAGACGTTCCTGTCGTGGCTTCATCAGGAACGTTACCGTCCTTAAAGTCCTTCAACAAGAAGCCATTGTCGTCTACCTACTCTTCATGATCGTAGTAAGGCTTCATGCGCAGGACGTGAACAATGTCTCTTCGTTTTTGACGTTTCTACGACGGCTCTCGTCTACCTACTCTTCAGGATCGTAGTAAGGCTTCATGCGCAGGACGTGAACAATGTCTCTTCGTTTTTGACGTTTCTATGACGGCTCATAATCCTCAACTTCGTATGTGACGTCTGACAGGCGGCGTATGACACGATACGGACCAAAGTATCGCTTCAATAACTTTTCTGACAGTCCAACCTTCCGTACAGGGGTGAAAATTCATACCAGATCTCCTGGGCTGTACACAACAAGTCGGTGCTTCTCGTTATACCGCTGACGGTCCTTCTCCTGGGCGTCCAGTGTCCGTATGGGAGCCACCTGTCTTGCTTCTTCGACCCTGGTGATGAGCTGTTTAACATAGTCATCCTGAGTGTCGTCCGGTTAGAACGGGAACAGTGTATTCATTGTCGTCTCAGCTTCACGGCCATGAAGCAGGAAAAACGGAGTGAAGCCTGTGGTGTCTTGTCTTGCGGTATTGTAAGCAAATGTCACGACTGGCAGAAATGTATCCCAATCCTTCTGCTCAACGACGTACATCGACAGCATGTCGGCTAACGTTTTGTTAAAACGTTCCGTGAGACCATTTGTCTGAGGATGGTATGCAGTTGTCATTCTGTGGACAATGTTGCACCGTGACATTACCTCTTATACTAGTTTTGACTGGAATACTTTTCCACGATCAGATATCATGACACGTGGTGCTCCATGCTTCAAAATAATGTCTTCTACAAGGAATTTTGCGATCTCTGGAGCTTCTGCAGTCGGCACAGATTTGGTGACAGCGTAGCGTGTGAGGCAGTCAGTGCTGCGAGTATGTTGAGTTCGTAATAAACGTGCTTTCAGTATAAGTGCTGTGTTTAGTTGCCTTCGAAGTCAAGCCTACTTCCATTGCAACGTGACATTGTTTGGTGGAGGCGCCGGGTACACTGTGCAACAGCTGCATCACCGTGGTCTCTCGCGGCAATATTGTGCGGTACCGAGCGTTCAAAGTGAAAGGTGTCAATTATGGTGAGGAGGAAGACAGATTTATCGAAACTTAGGATTGGTGCACCAGACTGCGAAATCTGTTACGCGTAGAAAACGGCCGAGTCTTTCTCAATACACAACAATAGCGGCTACAAGGGCCGGATTTGTACAAAGCGGTCCAACAAGGATTCCAGTTTTACTGACTGAGGTTGAAAGAAGTATGTTACGCAACAACGCACGAGTTTTGTAAAAAGGACGGCACTACACGATGGTGCTAGATGCAACGAACTGTAAATTAAGTTGGTACGCCACCTTAGGTTGGCAGTAGCCGCCAGAGATACTTTAACGTTGTAAGAATATTATCGTTGTCCCGCGGAGCGCAGTGTTGGCACGGAGGCACAGTACTTCTTGTCTACTCTGGTTATCGGTCCTACAAATTACTTGAACTAACCTAAGGACAACACACACATACCCATAGCCGAGGGAGGACTAACCTCCGACGGCGAGCAATCGCGCGCTCCGCAGCAGAAACAACGCTCGGTCACTCCAAATCAGATTCAAATGTTTGTACAGCTTATGGTCTTAACTACGGGGTCATCAGTCCCTAAACTTACAAACTACTTACAAACAACTTACAAACTAGCTAATACTAAGAACGGCACAAATATCCATGCCCGACGGGGGATTCGAACCCCCGACAGTAGTGGCCGTGCAGACCGTGACTGGAGCGCCTCAGTCCCCTCGGCCACCGCGGCCGGCTCGGTCACTCCACCGCGGCTGAATAGTCTATTCACAGTTGGCGACAGACAGGCAGAGAGGCTTAATATTGTCAAGTTTTGTGTAATATCTCTCAAAAGAGAATTGGCCGCAAATGTAAAGAAAGAAAATTACTTTTTATGTAGTAAACTCGGTAAACCTTATGATAGAACTTAAATTTTGTTCCCTTGTTATTTCATGTTTCTTGAATGATATTACTGGAAGTTCATGTTTATCTTCTTCAGTAGTTATCACCTATTACTCTGTAGTTAATTAAAAGATTTATACTATATAGAAAAAGTTTGAAATGCCTCATTCTGTGAAAAGTAAAATGTTACATATTTGCTACGAAAAAGTTGTAGCAACAATATTCCATTTCACATTAGTAGAGAGAATTAATCTCATGACTGTTTAAAGATTTTTTATTCGTTTTGAGAAAGTGAATGACAATATTCCTTCTCGATCCGAGAATGTAGTTATTGTCAGACGTTTAACTGAGAAACACGCGTATCTGCATATTGTTAAAGTTGCTGATAGAATATTTCAGCAGAGTTCACTTTTGAGAAAGAGTTAAATAAGGCGTTGCGTTGCGTAGAGAAGAAAGACTTAGTTCCGAATACGGTAAAATTGAATACTTCAGTTTGTCAGCATTACAGTGCCTTGCATAGCTTTTCATTTCATGCAGTTCATGTCAGATCGTGTCAGATCATTTTTGTAAGTTCATGTTTCTTGGTGAACCAGAAATATTATTAGTTCAGAAAAGTAATTTTGTGGCGTTGAAGAAACGGTGAAATTTATTAATGAAATCTGCTATTTTATTTGAACTAAAAATTGTGTGTGTAGTTGACATTGCAAAAAGCGTTAACAGTACATTGACAAGAATGTACTAGCTGTCCGTCATTAAAAAAGATTGGCAGTCGGAAAGATTTATTTACTTGGGGCCAGTACTCCGGTTTACCATGAAGGGGGGGGGGGGGGGGGGGGGAATTTAAAGATGACAGCTTTACGGTGGAGAAACGCACCGCCGCACCAGTAAAGTCAGCTATCTTATCTCTCTAGTTCAGAAATACATTTTTCGTAATACTATAGTTGAAACAAAGCATTTTTTAGACTGGATTGAACAACACGCAATGCTACATTGTTTAACATTTCATAAGCCTTGTAATGTAGAAGTAAACTTTAAAAAAATCGAAAAGCATACGTTTTAGCATTTGTAGCACTCTACAAAAGCTGGGACAAGTGTTCTAGTTATGAGTGTACGGTGACGGTAAGCCGGAAAGATCTTAACTTCATACAAGGTTTGTAAAACAGTATAGTTGCAAAGCACAGTAATAATCACTAAGAAAGGGAATTGTAGATGCAGAATTATTGCTCATAATACCCACATGGTCTCAAAGTGTTAGTTTATGCCACGTGTTAATATCGTTATTTAGGGACTCAATACTTCCAAGGTCCGGAACCCTTAAAAGCCATCGTATGTACTAGTAGAAGCCCACCTTTAAAATCCGTTGAGGAAACATCGGCCTGTAACTAGTTATCAAATAATATGTATATGCAAGTGTCAAACTACCTTTACGAGCCTATTACAACATAGGCTTACACTTTGCTGTAGAAAACTGTAGGTAAATAAAAGCGAAGCTTGATGGTGAAATAACGATAACGTATCTCTCTACCCCTGTTTTTTGCCACTTCTTAACCAATAAGCAATATCAGGTTGTAGGATGTGTGTTTTGCGCTTTAATAATTACTTCGCGTAGAGGGCTTCTGGCACTGGTTGAAAATGTAATGATATAGATACCTTGTTACTTTGTTTTTAGATGTTAAATGTTTGTTAAGCTTAAGGGACTTAACTACGGGGTCATCAGTCCCTAAACTTACAAACTACTTATGAACTAGCTAATACTAAGGACGGCACAAATATCCATGCCCGAGGGGGGATTCGAACCCCCGACCGTAGTGGCCGTGCAGACCGTGACTGGCGCGCCGCAGTCCCCTCGGCCACCGCGGCCGGCACACTGGATCCGTTTCGCATCTATTGGAAGTGGATTTGTTTAAGGTCAACGCGAGATTGTCCCTGGAATTGTGGTATCAACGTCCACAGCCAAGGTACCGTTCGCGCATCGTATCGCCGCTGATAGTCTTCGCCGTGGCCTTGAGGCACGGCACGCCCCCTTACGCCGTGCACCCGCCAAGAAGCACGGCCCGTGCTCGCTATCAGCTGCCCTTATCACCTCCAAACAACACTTGCCGTTTGTTCAGATTACCAGCTGTCAATTTTTATCGCCAAGTAAGCAGCATACTTCTCTGGCTTATCGGTAAATCTCTGAACACAGATGCCGATCATTACAAAGAAAACCGGCTGCCGCCTTTCGAAGTACGTTCCTGAGAACACACTCGTTCGTGGTCTACGATGTCACACACTTTGCTTGTCTCTGTAGCGGACAAAATAATTATATTTCGCATTATAAAACGAAACTACAGAGAAATCTCGCTCTTCGAGTGTGCCTTCAAAAATTTTTTTCGCGATTTTACACAACAGGATCAAAGAACAACCTGATAAGAAACTGGGGAATACCAAGGAGCCTTCAGACCTTGTCGAAAACCTTAAAATTAATCATGACTTACTACTGCAAACGAAAGAAGCCTCTCTCGATTACATCAACAGATTTTAAGAAAACACGATTGTATGCGTTGACTGGTAAAATTTTACGACGCTTCTCGCCGGGCTCCAGTGCTTATGTTGGCAACAGATGAACAATGGAGTGTAGAATCGCGTTAATATTTTTCACGAGCTACAGAGAATGTTATTGCTGCTAGTTTCACTCGCAGCAAATTTAATGCTGTACCTGCTCTATGGTTGACAGGTTCTTGTATGTACCCTTGTCCGTTCAGTTGTCACGAAAAACATTTATTGGTCATCTGAGTTGCCATCATTACCATTGGTGCCAACATAACCACTGCAGCCCGGCGAGAAGCGTCGTAAAATTTAACCCATTGACTCAGTTAAAAACTGACTAATTTCGGACTCTACCCAAAATCAAACTGATAGAAAAACATTCAAAAAATTACGTTCAGAGGAGATCGTTTAGGACCATTCTTTGTAAAAACTGGCTTAAGGCAGGGAGAAGGCCTATCACCACTGCTTTTTAATTGTGCCCTTGAATGTTTAAAATTTGCTGATGACCTCGCTCTTCTAGCCAGCAACATTCAATAAACCAGTAACTAATACAATGAAACAGGAAATGACCCAGAGTACTGGACTTAAAATAACTGAACAAAAAGAAATAAGGCTAGCGCAACCGCCACTGGCAAACATATTTGAGTTCGAGAACACGATATGAAAATAGTTGAAAGGTTTAAATACTCTAAAGCAATAACACACGACCTGAAAGAGAGAGCATTATGGCAGAATAGAAAAAATAAAAACAATTTGATTAAAACATATGCTACAAAGAACACACTAGAACTGCCCCTCGAAAGCCACAGAATTGGAACACTACAAAAGACACAGCCGCAAATAACATATGCAAGCGAAACTATATTTAAAACAACCAACACTGAAGCAATACATTGATTATTAAAAATATGACAGAACCTATGTAAATAAAGAATACCAAAATGACACATTGAAGGATAGATTCAAATGAAACAATTTATAAAGAACTAGAACCAGTGACATATACATTGGAAAAAAATCGATTTCTTTTCTAAGACATTTGCTGAGGACAACGGAAAACAGAATTATCAGGAGAACAATGAACAAGTTATGAAGTAGTAACAGGGGCCCTACATGGATCAGAGAGATGAAGGGAGACATGATGAAAGAACAAATTACGATTGATTTGAAAGGCAAAACGAAAGCGTTGAAGATCACATCACACTACCAATAAAAATTTAGGAGCATAGACTGGGAAGGCGGATCTCGGATGTGAAGGAGAGTATCTCCTATAATATTGAATAAAGTGGTCAAATGTTGACCGTGAAAGTAAAATAACAATAAAAAGAAGATGCTCCGGACATTTCGAAAAAGCGTTGATTAAGTAGCTTAGTGCAGACTATATAAGTTACGATAATGGGAGTCATCGAGAATCATTTAGTATGTGGGTGTAACTGTTTTTAGTTGGCAGCTACTACACGATAAATTTTGGCTATTTAAACAGAACTGTTGGACCTAAATAATGACTGGTTTTCGATGTACTGCACTTAAGATCTTTTTTAGTGATTTCACTTCCAACTAAAAAAAAAAGTTTGCCAAGTAACTTTATCAGCGCTGTTTTCGTGGACGATAAGTAAATATTTCATTTACCGTTCACCGATTTTCTACTCACATATCCGAGCTCGATGTTTGAGTATTCGATGTATATATATCGTTTGGAAGCCGCGACATCATTAGGCAACGCTTGAAGAAACATTTGAAGACATGTACGCTGTAATTGGTCGATTTATTAATAAAATTTATACATTGAAATATTGGCTCACTTTAGGTTACGGTAGTAACACTAAAAGTGGGCCTTTGCGATCGTCTTTTGACAACTCGAAATTTGAAAGAAAATAACGGCTTAACCATTGATCTGACACTAAAATTGAATAACCTAATTGGTAGAGGAGAAAATTCTCTACAACGTAGCTCCCTTATGTTTTTCATGTCTCGTATCATTTGAGACATATTTGCAAAAATAACGGAGATTTGACACCCTCCATTGAATTAACGAAAACCAGCCGTTCGGAGATGTCACGTAACATTCCTCGTGTATTTGATGATTTTCTTATTGTAACTTACACGTTGTCATTTCAAAGCAACGGCACACTGAGTAATTAACAAAAACACATCGTTCTTCGTACGATAAATGATAATCTAATGTCTACAAATGACATATTAACATCAGTTATCAACGGACATTAATGGTATGAGATTAAAGAACTCCTGTTTTGATTTATAGCCGTAGCGTAGTGGGCAAGGTGCTGGACTGTGACGCGAATGGTCGGTGTTTCGAAACCCGCCACCACCTATTTTTTTCCCTGAAAGGGTTTCAGACAGTCTTATTAATTAATTAATTATTTAGATTACTATTTTGGCCCAAAATGTTTGCAAAAACTTATAAAACTACAAATCTAAATTGCGTTTACTTTTAGTAATTTTGAAAAACGTTCATTCATGATGTATTACGTAATGAAATTGGAAAAACCGCTATGCTACACGCCCGTGGTTGTAACATGATTAACGTTGTAAGTAAATGTAGTATGTATAGAATACTACCGTGATAAGAGCGTTAGGGACACCCAAGCGAAAGATTCAACATAATGTGTATCACAATCATTATTGGGATCTGATACGTCTCAAAGCGTATGAATGTAAACGAGAGGGGCGGTGAGGCGTCAAATGGTACGGCGCTTGTTTGGGAAAATATTCTGGAACTGGCACTATCCGGAGCCATCTCTGAAGACGAAGTGAAAGACAAAATTCCCTGTCATGCAAGAAAGAAAACTTTGGTTCAATGTTCACATGAAATAGCATAACTATGTATTTGAAAGACGTTTTATTCTATTGCCATATTCGTTGTAATTTCCAGCAAACCCAGTTCCTTTCCCAGCAAAAGTCTTTCAGTATTTTTTTATTTTATTTTATTTTTTATTTATTTATTTTTTGCTAATTTTGTTGCTATTTTCATCAGCACATCAAATTTCTTTACACGTGAAACGAACTGTAATTTGAAGATAATGCACGAACCTCAATCGTTAGTCATAACTGTCAGTTTTAAATCAATAACTTTTTGAATGGGAAAATAAAATACAGTGATATTTCGTAGAAATTTCACGAACAGAGATCTAACTTGCAATGCGAGAGTATATGAAATAAAAATTAAGAGGCGCTGAGACTGCAGGGAGACTCACCAGTTCGTGTGCGCTCTTAGGGTAGAACTTCGTCGGTCGCAGGAAGCGGATGAGGAAATCGTCGTCATCTCTGTAGTGCAGCGTCGGATCGCCTGCGAAACGAACACACTGCTATATAGTAACCTCTAACTTACAAGAGTGATTTACCAGTGGTTTTCAGCGGACGGCTTACTAAATCCAAAAATTTTTATGAAACATTATAAATTACTTGTTCAAGCTCGAGTTCACTGTTTATTCTTACACATGAGAATGGCGTATTATGTGCGCGTCAATACGACATTCATATTCTAAAAGGAAAAAAGAAAATGTTTGCCTGAAGGAGGACTAACCTCCTACGGGGATTGGCCGCGCAATCCGTGACATACTACTTAGACCACGCACCAGTTTATCGAACGTATGATTCATCGCAATATTTTTCGGAACTATGCCACCGTATTTCTTAGTGCTATAAACCAAGGACTCAAATCTATTTAACGTGAACTGCATCATGATACAAACTGACGTATAAATAATTCATATCTCTGTGCTACGACCAACCTTAAACACTTTTCTGCTAGTAAGCTCCGTTGAAAGTTTTAAAAAATCAAACAGTGCATGTGTATTATGAAGCAACATCTAAAGCTCATTCTACCACAACATTTCATAAGGTCTACTTGTAAACGATAGTAGCTGCCTTCAACAGGAAAGTTACTACTCCCCTGAAACGTTAATTCACTTGCACTAGCGATGCTACTGTTTATCACAATATCTTCGAGCTACTACGAGGGTACAATATTTGTACATCTATATCGAATGACCATCAAACCATTATGAAACAATTTCTTTACTTTGGGGCGCGTGACAATTCTAAATCACTTTTATACCTTTCACATTGCTGTTATAATGCTTTATTTATTTATTATGAGCTCATTTCGGCTTTATATTGCCATCATCAGGTTTTATTTAATGTCGTTTTTGTTTCTGTCCTTTTTGTTTAAGATGATACTGATTTTATTTAAATTATGACTGGCTTATATGCCTGTAACAGATTTTTTATTTTCTGCCTGATTAAAAAGGACAGCTATTTTCAAAGAGTTTTAACGACATTATATGTTTACATATGACATTATATGTTTACATATAATGTCGTTAAAACACTTTGAAAATAGCTGTCCTTTTTGATCAGGCATAAAATTAAAAAAATCTGTTACAGACATATACACCAGTCATAATTTAAATAAAATCAGTATCTTAAACAAAAAGGACAGATACAAAAACATTAAATAAAACCTGATGATGGCAATATAATGTCGAAATGAGCTCATAGTAAATAAAGCATTATAACAGCAGTGTGAAAGGTATAAAAGTGATTTAGAATCATTATGAAACACTAGTGTACCAGCATCAGGTTTTGTAAATAATGTGATTATGCATGCATGCATGCTGCCAAAGTTTCACTTCTGGCGGTGCCTAGTGGCATGGCAGTTTTTAAGAAAGGTTGTAGTGCAGGATGATAAAGATTATAAATAAGAGACTTTATGTTAGGGCGATCTGGTATGACTACTTATGTAGATTGCAAAGACCGCTTATGTTTAAACTATTTTATTTTATGATCAGTTTTATCAGCTGTAGCTGTATTCCTCAGATGCTGCATTTCATAAAAACTAGACATCCTCGTCGTTGAGATGGGAATGCACTCTAATTATATATCGTACTGGACCATCACAATAATAACTGAGTAGTTTTAAATACGTCAAAATCATGAGCACAAATAGTCCCATTCTTGTACATAGTCTAAACGACGACTCCAGAAAGCAGGTATCTGTTGAGTCGAAGGACATTAAAAGAAAATAATAGTTGATTATGAAATGTACGTTAGTCGCGCCGTTATCCTAGCTGTGAAGGAAACGGAGGTGATATTGTGAAATTCGATTAATTTTTAATGAGAACTTGTTAAACATTGAGATGTGCCACAGATTTTAATTCTACAAAGAATGGTAAAAGGGCGGAAAGAGTAGTCGAATGAAACGGATAGATCATAAAACACCAAAGTAAAACAAAGGTAACTGGAATGCAGAAGTACTATATCAAGCGATAATGAAATAAGTGGACCGATAAATCAAGGAGTTTGTTATTTGATACACAAAGTAACTGGCCACGGACTAAGAAAACTAAAATATAAACAATAGAATAAAAAGCTCATTTGTAAAATTTTAATTTTTGAACATACACTTAAGATTTAAATGTTTCTTTTAACATTAGCCTTGCAAGAGCTGAAAAACGGACGATAAACAGTACAGATTAAAAGATAATAGAAACTATTAATAGGTGGTAATACAGGAGAACGCTGAACAGGGTACATTTGCACTGATGATCCAGAACTATAGACATAAACCCGTCCAGCCATTAGCAGCGTCAACTAACTGACCAGGAATTAATGTTAGTCGACCACGCGCACTGTACATGTAGCATCATTGAGTGTGTGCGTGTAAAAATAGTCGGGGGAAAATGAGTTTATGGAACAATTCGTTTGAAAGAATGGATCGGGTTTCAGAGGACACACTCTGTGGCTTCACTTAATCGACAGTGATGGAGGGAGGGATACAGTAAACATTTCAGAAAGGTAACAAGACTGCGGAACAGAATCGACGTTTAGCTACATGTCCTTTGCAACAGTTATGCTAAGATAGAGAGGCTGGCACCGGATAGAATAGAGTGGAGAGGTGCGTCATGCCGACCTTCGGACTCTAAACCGCAACTCCGCCCAACGTACTGAATAAGAGGCCAACTGCGTGACGCGATAGAAGAGTTTCTAGCGAACTGAACACAGCCAGCCATTAAGCAATGGCGAAAATTCGTTTTGTGAGAAAGGCAGTGTTATAGGACTGTTGACCAAACCGATAATATTTGATGTTCCATCGCGGATGATTTACTATATTGAGAAGTCTAAAAGTTGCATAAATTGTAGCGAAATGTAGCTAGATATCAAGCGTTTGGTGCAGGGGGTGGTAACTGACCTTTAAGAAATTTAGCGTATTGCTGATACATAGAGCCTTTATTATGTCATTACGTAATTGCAGAATTACTTGGAAGCAGTTTACGGCCGCCGTGTCATCCTCCGCCTGAGGGCATCAACGGATGCAGTATGGAGGGGGGCGTGGTCAGCGCTCCGCACTCGCCGCCGTTAAATCGCTTTTCGTGACCGAAGCCGCTACTTCTCAGTCAAGTAGCTCCTCAGTTGGCCTCAGGGATGCAAGTGCTAGCCGAGCCCAACAGCGTCCACTGCGGCACGGCTGTTGGTCTTGAAAGCAGCTACTTCCACAAAATATATTGTAATATGCATTAAGAAAGATATGAACTTGAACAACCACATACAATTAATACTTGGTAAGGCAGGCCAGACACTGTCATTGAAGGAATACTCAGGAAGTATAGTCCATCAACGAAGAAATTACAACGCATTACAAAATACTAGTTTGACCAAAACTTGAATATTGCTGGTCAGTACGGTATCCGTACCAGTTGTGAATGATAGAAGATGCAAATGAGGTAGATACGCTTCTTTACAAGTTTGTTTAGCGAGCACTGAAGCGTCACGGAGACGCTCTGACAGATCCACTGATAAATACTGTAAGAGGCATTCTCTATCATTTTTAAAGTTCCGAGAGTACTATTCCATTATATTGCTTTCCCCGACGCATATCCCGCAGAATCGATGATAAAGTTGGACAACACGGTGGCCTACCGGCAGTTGTTTCTTTCCTTTTTCTTTTCGCGAGTAACGTTAGCAACAGAAAGGTAGGGGGTGAGGGTGGTACATGACGTATCCTCTCCCAAACACACTGAGTTATCTTGTGGGGTACAATATTCAACTACGAGTTACACACTAGTGGCAACTTTGACGAATACAGTTTGCATGGCCCAAAATGCAAACGTAACAGTGCAGTTTAAGTACTGGAACCACAGTTGGAATTAAACAATTCATTCGATTATTTTCGTCGAATTTGAGGAACAAACTAGCACATCAAATAGATGGAGAGCCTGTCGTTCACAGCGATAAGAGTGCCACGCGGGGTCAGCCGATAACAGTCAGCCGCGGTCACTTAACTCTGAGGGACAGAACGTGTCCTGGAGTCAGCCGCTCTGAGGACTCATTGAGGTGACGTCTAGTTGAGTCCTGTGGATCACAGACGGAAAATATACTTCACATCACACCCACGAATGCCCACTCAACCTTTTTGTAACTCGTTACCTATCGTGGCTAGTGCCGAAGTCACGTCTTCATAACGAAGGCATTTATTTTACAACGTGGTAACTGATATACTCTACTGCTTAAACGGATAAATAGGTGTAAAAAGTAATATGTGAGGACATATGACGACCAGCCTTATAACATCTTTGAACTCTTTACAATGTATCTTGAAAGAGACGATCTTTGCTTTATCATATACAACCACGAAACATGTTCAAAATGCATTTGAACATTGATATCTTACTCATGATTGTACATTACTAACCTATTATTTATAAAAAGACGACTTTGTTACCTACATGTACCAAGTAACTAACGTATGTAAAATAAGTAATATTGTATTTAATTTCATTCAATTTTCAATTCCTACGCTTTTTCTTATAAAAATTTTTATAAACTTTATTTTGATGTCCATATCTTTACTGTGTACACTTAAAATATCTTTCAAGCAGAAATCCCGGTCGTGATTAAAAAAAAATAATGCAGTCAAATGACGGCGAAATCATTGAACAATATTGAAGTGGTTTCTACAGGCATCAGGACGAATACTGAAGTAATTTTGCTCCAAATTCGTTGCCTATTCTGTTCCAATATCTGATTCACTGGTTTCATTTCCATACCAGTGAACTTTGCAGCTATCTAATAGGCTCAGTTATGACCTGGACCTAAAATTAAATTCGAAACAAAGGAGGAAAACAAACGTGTACGTTAGTGCAAGTAGGGCCTACTTCTATGACATATTGTCAACAAGAATGAGGGATGTAACACCACAATTTTCCCACAAAATTTCTATAATCAACAGAAGCAATAAAAGGAAATTGAAAGACGAAATTACTCAAACGCATTCAAAATAACGAGGAAACCAAATACATTGTTTTGCCATATAGGTAGAACAATCAGATAAATACCTTACGAGAAATACTTACTAGAACAGAATTTTCCACATCTGGAGTCTATGAATTAACATGAGAAGACTGAATACATCGGTCAAACTGTAAAAATTTTAAAATAAGATTCGGAGAACACAAGAACGAGAGTGAAACCAACCGCTTAACATTCAGTAGACATTCGAAAGAACAAAAGCACCAAACAGACATAGCGCAATGTATGGCAATCCTAAAAATGTGTGATAAAAACAAGTAACGAAATATTCCTGAAGAATTACGAATTTTTACTTACATGGTAAAAGATCCAGTAACTATCATTAACGAACAAACTTAGCTGAAAAATAAACATATTTATACAAAATTTTAGAATATCCTCGCATCCTAAGCTGAAACAACCATTCAACGAAATATAAATTTTGTACTATTAAAATTTATTCATTTAATTTTTATTGGCTATATTTTAGGTATTTTCACAACGGGCGAAAGAAAAACGTAAAGATCGGAAATACTTACGCGATGAGAAAAATACACAGATAAATTTATCACGTATGCCATTTTAAACAACGAGAGTCATGACTGATCAATAAATCACGATTTTCGTGATATAAAAAAAAAACGTTCTAGAAGAAAGAAATTTCTATGGTAGCATAAAATATAAAACGTTTTAAAACATAAGATACGCAAAAATATTACCACATATGCCAATAACGTAAGCTATTGAGTATATTACAAATTCGGAATTATGTATCTTTTGCAAAACTGCTGACGATGGGCATATGCTCAAAACCGGTCTGGTAAAATATATAAAAAGGAAGCAGTCTAGTCGTAACAATCGACTATTAGGAGGGAAATTTCATTCTTTAGAAAAGCGGTTAGGATACAAATAGAATGAGGAGTGTTTATATTTTCGTAAACTACTTCAGTATAATTGATTTTAACATTATGACGTTGAAGTCGTTTCAGAATTCACTGGTCAGTTTTGTTAAGTGCTAAGAAGCAACGTTTTCATCTGGGTTCACAGTTTGTTTTCAAACCATTCACAAAATGTATCTAGATCGAACGATACCGACATGTAGGCGATACTGAAGATTACATCCAACGAGATATTGTAGTTGAACACGCAACTTACATTTTGATAGCTATAAACCCATGTCAAATGAACCGAATTTAAAAAATGAGTCCGAAAGATGGAGGTGACATTCGACCTAAATCTCTATTGACGGTGCAAAAGTCTCTTGTCATCGTCTTGCTTCTCTTTAGCGTTCCTTCATTTGCAATGTTCGCATGCGATGGAAGTGTGATCTTTGTGTAATCAGGTCATTTCTGTAATGATTGTATGCCCTCCCCTTTATCAGAAGTTCACTTTTATCGAAACTGAGAAGAGACCTTTCTGTCCCTCATGTAACCTCTGACCTGGTTATCTTGCTACATTAACTGCTTGTGTATTGGGTTCTTTACGTACTGAACGCACCATAAAAACCTATTTCAGACTAGAGTGAGGGTTTGATCAATATTTATCATAGAATACTGGGCTTTATGTTGATCCCTGTGTCTACCGCTTTGTTAGTCTGTTCTTTCTTGTGAGAAGTAGCATCAAAATGACATGATCGCAGTGAATTCCATTCTGACCAGGAATTTTGGAGACTGGACTTACATGAAGGCACACTTATCTCCTTAAGTGTTGATTATTTGTAATTCTCGAGACCTACTACACGGTTTTATCTGTCGAAGTATACTTCGTGTTACACTTGCATTATAATGCTGAACTTCCACAATGGCGATGTGAACTTTCCTGTCTTCGATATTCAGCATTGAAAAATACGTAACAGGAAGTGAAATAACTCGTGAATTGCAGAATTTTTCATTTCCTCGTGACATGGCTTGGCCACAGCGACTTTCAGTCTGAGCCACAGAGTGCGCCGATATGAAAGCACTTAGCACGTTAAGGTTGTGGGGCGTACCAGGGTAGCTCAGTAGGCACAGCGCTTTTACGCTGAAAGCAAACGTCGCGGGTTCTAATGCCGGTCCGACACAGTTTTAATCTGCCGGAGGCATCGACTCAAATTGTTCCCATGAATCCTAACAGTCAAAGAACTTGGCACTGTCCTTTGTATTACGAAGTAATGTGGTGAATCGAGTGAGATGAATAATTAAAATGGCGTATTCGGGAGGTTTGTTTCTAATCCTTGCCTGGCCATTCATATTTACACTTATGATGCATGTTTATACTTTTTATCGTATTTTATGCACTGTCGTATCGTTCATCCAATTGCGTTGAAACTTTTAGTGTATCAAACACTACATGCTCTCTGCGGTTCTACAAGATGCGCAAGTGAAGTTTTTTGTATATTTAGGGAGGCCTTTTGAGGCAGTTACTGTCCCGTATTTTTTTTTATTATTTTTTTTATTCCACAGGTGAAAGCCCAGACAAGAATCTTACTAAGGGGCATGGAAAGCGTAGGTGCAAAATACTGTACACAATATAGACGCTGAATACTCAGAAGAGACTGCAAAGAAAAAATAACGGATTGATAGTGTTTTGTTTTATAAATAGATAGGTTTTTTGAATTGACTTGAGCAAAGTAAGGTCCAGTCTAATGTTATCTGATTGTAATTACGTAAATAAAATACTTCAAATTGATTAACTATTGTACAAGGGTCAAATAAACCCATGTTCTTGGTGGTCATTTATAATGGAACAGTCTTCTCAATTTTACTAGTGAGAAAGTTGAATTTTACGTATCTCTCTTCTGATCTTAATTTATATGGAAAAGAAGCCCGAACAATTTTAAAAACTGGAAGAACCTTATTTAGAGGCTCTGAGTAACAGGACCTCTGTCTACAAATATCAATGACCTGGAAGAACACACACAAAACAACTCAATAATAAAATCAAAAATATGTTATGGAATTCCCGAAATAGGTGGAATTACAAGGTCCCATCACAAACTTTGCACACTTTACCTTCAAAACAAGACGAACATCATTATCTACCCAAAATATCGTACGGTGCATGGCGGAGAGTACATTGCAATAAGCTCAGACACCACTTCTCTGACCAGTATGAAAGTCGTAGTTATACAGTATAGGCGGCAATGGACTGAGGAGGTGGAGGAGGAACTGGGGGGGGGGGGGGAGAGAGAGAGAGAGAGAGAGAGAGAGAGAGAGAGAGAGAGAGAGAGAGAGAGAGAGAGAGAGAGAGGGGGGGGGGGGGAAGAGAGATGGACTAACTTAAGATTGGGATAATTAGATTATCCGGACGACGTCAAGTTTTCAGCTAGTCCCTTTGTACAAACAACATGATTCGTCCATTAAACATGTTGCGTGCAGCGCCCAAATTGCTCATCTTCATACAATATTTGGCCGCCTATCGCCTGGCCAACCGCAGTGAGCCGCAAGGCTGACAAGGTGCCACGCGCGGCCTTCAATTTCCAAACCATTATCTTTGTTTATCAAGTTATCAGGTAATCAGAGCGGAGATAATGGTTTTAATATGGACAAAGCATGTAGCCAACTTTTGTTCCAGAGAAATTGTCGTACTCAATATTCTGTTTTGACGCCATCACACAACTGTACTATGAATCTAGCCAATTCTCGCACTAGTTATATAAAATTGTCAGAACGACATGTTTCGGGTCCAACCTTAACCTATTGCAAGTCCTATAAGAAACAAGGAAACAACGTAAAATATGACTTAAAAATTGAGATGCGAGTACATGAAACAATTATCCTTTCTGTAATAACTTACCTAAAAATTAAAATGAATCAGTCATTAGACAAAATCCACTGTAATATTTCTGGCTTACAGCCAGGGCCGTATTTAGGGTATGCGACGCCCCTGTGCAGTGATTTATTTTACGCACCCCCCTCCCCCCCTCCTGGCATATTCAAATATTTCTTTTTATTTTTTATATTAAAAGAAACATCTCTGGATACGCCATTGTTATCAACACAATAACCTGTAATCTAAACTCCTAAGATTAAACAATTAACATTAAAATAATATTAAAAATATTTTCTATGATGAAATTTTGCCGCCCCCAAAAATTTTCCACCCTGTGCAGCTGCATATGTTGCACTTGACTAAATGCGGCCCTTCTCACAGCCATC
Source organism: Locusta migratoria (assembly GCA_026315105.1). Lineage (NCBI taxonomy): Eukaryota > Metazoa > Arthropoda > Insecta > Orthoptera > Acrididae > Locusta > Locusta migratoria. The sequence continues at coordinate 748,103,648 of CM048745.1, read as the reverse complement.
ATATTAAGATTTGAAAATTGCTTCGGTACAGCATGTTAGAAACAGTAGGCGGCGACAGATGATAAAAGCTGATGAGAACCACGACAGGTGCTACCAGTATGTCGGGTTCCCATGACAAAGAGTGCTGGCAAGTTTCCCTGAATTCTAGGGAAGTCCTTGAGTAGCAGGCACTGAACGCCGATTGGCTGTAGTACTGGCGGTCACACGCCAAAACGCGATCATATTTTTATTAATACTTAATAAACTATTTATTCCATGTCAAATTCAAGTTAGGAATCCTCTCATAGCCAAGCTATATCCTGACTAGTTAACATATTAACTATTGGAAAATTTCCGCTCTCTGGGGCCCGCAGTGTAGAGTATGTCTTTGATCGACATGTTCAATACCACAATAATTATAAATTATTTTTACACTGCTTTAGAACTTTATCATCTTACTATAAACTTATTTCAGCGTTAGGCCATCATCAGGTGTTCTGTAAATACGTGTAATATAGAAGAGTTGTTACATATATTCTTATAATAACATAAAATTTTTACAAAGTTTTACTTACATTAATGTATAAATTACTGGTAACCATGTAAACTTATAATATCGTTGGATGCTGCCACTACAGACTGCCACTATAAAAAACTGATAAAAAATCTAATAATATAACCAGTGCTCCTGCACATATACAGATAAGCAGCAATAGATAAGCATTACATCAGCTTTTAAAATCAATTGGGTAGCAAATAAACGACAATATTATAAGAAATGTAAGTAAAACTTCGTAAAAATTGTATGTAATTATGTTATTAGAATTTATGTAACACATCTATATTACTCGTATTTACAGAACACCTGATGGCGTAAGGCCGAAATAAGCTTATAGTGAGATGATAAAGTTCTAAAGCAGTGTAAAAACAGTTTATAATTGTTGTGGTATCGGAAAATTAATAGAATATAGGACGGACGATGCACGGCGACCATGTTTACGCGGCAAATTGCGGAGAGAAGGCAGCCTTGCATCGAGCCGCCACAAGTCAGTCCAGAACACGCACTCGAAGTAATATCTCGCATATGTAAGCAGACATAAGACAGATCTATCATTTTAGAACAATGCGAAATAAAAAAATATTGAACTTCCAGTTAAGACAATGGCCGAGGGGACTGAGGCGCTCCAGTCACGGTCTGCACGGCCACTACGGTCGGAGGTTCGAATCCCCCCTCGGGCATGGATATTTGTGCCGTCCTTAGTATTAGCTAGTTCATAAGTAGTTTGTAAGTTTAGGTACTGATGACCCCGTAGTTAAGTCCCATAAGCTCTACAAACGTTTGAACATTTAGTTAAGACAATGTGTGGCAAGTGTATTATATATATGCGGTTTGCTACTTTTCTGCATTCTTTAAATTACCTGACATCAAAGAAATTCAGTATTATTCCGTAATTAGATCAGTTCCTGCTAATAGTTTAATAATTTCAGTCTCACTTCAAGAACTCCAACCTGTGTGCTATCATTTGCGTGGGGACGACATCTATAGAAGACGTCAGGTTGGTGAACTTTAAAAGAGTTTCTACTCTTCACACTGTACAGTGGGGAGTCACTACAACCCTCGCGTACACTGTCATTGCGGTACAGACACAAACTATTTTGCCCCATCCATGGCAACATGGAGGAGGAATGAAAATGATGTAGAACCGGTTAACATACCACCTACATAGTTATTTTCCCTTTGTAGCACCTTATAATATATGCAGCATCGCTGCACTGTCATGGAATTATCGGACATGTTGTCAGTTTGAAGAACAACTATGAACAAATTGCACAGCAATGTAGTGTTCATGATAGAGCATGACCAACAGGAGATTTTAAATAATTTAGATTTGAGGATCGAGAATAAAAGTAATACCCTTGAATTAGGAATATATAGGAAACCCACATCTATCAATAAAACCTCACCAGGAACACGAAGTAGCGTTCTTTACAAGCGCGTTGCACAGGGTTAACTCCATTCCGTTGACTCCCTAAAACAGGAAAGAAGAACTGCAAACTCTCCGGCAAATATCAGTAGAAAATGGCTATGATATGGGCTTAATAGAAAGATTAGTCAGGACAATAAGGTACAGAAAGAAACGAACTGAGAAAGCCGCACAGAAAAAGTGTCATGCCATTTTGTGCGACGCGCTCTTGAAGTATGCTACTTTGTGTTTCTGGGGGTGGCATGAAGTTTTATTGATAACAGCACCGGTAAATGTGGGTTTTCTATATAGTCCTGAGATTTTTATTCTCGATCCTCAAATCTAATTTAAAATCGCCTGTTGGTCATGCTCTATCGTGTCGCTCTGACAATTTTATGTAACTAACAACTGGTACGAGAATTGGCTATACGCAAGTTGATTAGGAATAGTGAGTGACAATTTTAAAGTTCCTTCGTCCTCCCTATTCATGTCCTAACCTCCCCTCTCTCTGATTATCTCCCCATACCCCTCTATGTCAGTCTCCTCCTTACTCGTTCTCTGCCAACCACACCTCGTCTCTCTGTCAAACTCATCCACCACCTCAATCCATTGCCTCCATGTGTGAAAAAGATGTAACTTTCACTGTTAACAGTGGAACGTCTTCCAAGTTTATTGCAACGTTATCACCATGCACCGTATGAAATCTTAGGTAGGCAATTATGATCCTCTCGTTTTGAAGGTTAAGTGTCCAAACTTTCAAGCAGATCGGAACAAAAATGTGCTGTACAAACATTAAGACCCCCTAATTCACATACAGAAGATCTATTACGCTGAGAGACAAACAACACGATGGTCTATCTTCGCCAAGGCGAGCTTGTCACCATTAATGACAACGAATTCGACGAGAAGTTAGCCCTTGACTATCCTTCCTACCTCCACAGACCTCCATAGAAAGGCAAGTGATGGACCAATAACGGATGCCTGAGGCGCTCTATTAAACACGCGGCTCAGACGGAAGACACCAAAGAGCTTAAATTTCATAGAGTGGCGATAGGTCCGCCATGTCTGAGGCAAATTGAACTGTCGTCCGCCATGTTATTTAGGATATCGGCTGACACCTCGTATGCCACACCCACTCGAGAATTGTACCTATTTACAGTTACACGTTTTAATTAAAGATTGAATGTTGACTACTGCTGTGCATCAACTTCCATCAGACTTTTTCGAAGCTGCGAATTGACGAGCCTGGTAGCATATTTCCTAAAAATGCGGTAATGAAATATCACGAACCTTCCAGTATTACAGTTCTAGTTCGAAGTATAACAGATGCGGCTTGCAATAACAACGAAAGTGCCGCTGTGAAAATATTTTTTCAGATTTTAATGCAAGTACACGGTCTAAACGAGCTGCAAAACATACAGTGAGTAGTACTTGTTATGACGAACGATCATAACCATGGATATGCATCTTTTTTTAATGTGTTGTAACAACTGCTTTTATAAAGTCTACTATACATTTATCTTGGGTTTACTAAATCCATTAAGTCTACAAACTTAAAAATTGCAGTTAAAGGGTTTAGTAGTGAACTTTGGTGGACGAAATTTCCGTACAAAGACGAAGTGACAACAAAATACTGCAGTTAAAAATGCGCCTAGGTCAGCTGCCACAAAAGCATTCCACACCAAAATAACGTATCATTAATAACTTTCGTTGTTGACACGCTGAAATAATTACATATTTGTTGCAAAGAACACAGACATATACAAGTGAAAAAAATTGTCACCACTATTCCCACACTTTGAATTGGTTGCATGTCAACTATGCTCGATCAGGTATTGTCAACAACAAATGAAAATATTTTTAAAGAAGGCGTAGACACGCCAAAGTGTGTTTTCGTCAACCACAGGAGAGAAAGAAGAAGAATCATCACTAACACACTAGGTAGAAAACAGCATTTTATTTATGGCGTGTACTTCAAGGGAATTGCAGGACAGGTCATCTGAAGTTTCACTCTTGGGGCAGCTAAGTGCAATCAGTCAGGAATTTTGTTTGAGTATAGACAGACCGAGATCAAACAAGGAAAAACAATTGGCGTTCTTGAACGAAGTACTTGTCGATTTATCACTTCGATTTGTGCATTGAAAAGCGGAACACACTTTAGGCATATTTCATCAGCATAAATTGTATATGCAATACACACTAAATACAATATAAACTAAATACAACACTAGAAGCTCAACAACAACATACGATAGCCATACTTCTCTCAAGTGCACTGACCACCAAAAATATGGCGGTCGAGTTTACAAAAGTTGCCGAGAAGAGCGCTGCATCTCGTGTTAGCCACTCTGAAATTTACCCCGCGTCCACGTTGGTGCCAACATTGGCCAATATTTTTGAGACAGCGCCCACACATTGGAGCCAACATTTAGTTGAATCCGTACGTAAACATATCTGACGCACAAATCGCGGCCAATGCGTTAACGCTTTTGAGTGTGAATAATTATATTTTGTCATTGTAAACCAAAATGGGAAACATACGTAAAAGATGATGGGATGTTGTATCACTTCCTACCGAACATTAATTACGGTACGAAATCATTGATTTTTAAAATATGCTACCATTAAAAGATACACATTATTAACTCCTAGACCTGCTACTTTAAATGCTTGAAATAAAAATAAAAAAGAAAGATGTTTTGGTATTACGCTTCGATTTCTTGCTAAAGGAGACAGTTTTAGAAGCCTACACTTCCCTTTTAAAATAACCATGTAATTAATATCAGTGGTAGTGCTTGAAGTTTGCAAAAGAATATTTAAAACTTGACAGGAAATATTAAGTAATGTATTGTTAATTTAAAAAATTAAAATCAGTAATGGAGTGTGTCGAAAGTCTAAAAAGTTTTTAATTTCACAGTTCGCGCCTAAGTTTTGATATGGCATTTCGTTTTTTGAGGTTTCCTTTACAAATGAATCACTTTCTGATACAGTTCTAATATTTACAAAGAGAAACTTTAAAACGGCGACGAAGAACGAACGAAGAAAGAAACAGCGTGAGTACAATGTGTGTACGACGTACCCATATTGGCCCAACGTCCTTTGATATTTGGTCAAAATACCGACAAGCAACGGAGCCGTACCAACGTTGGCGCCAACGTTGGTTCCAACGCCATTTCACCGATCCACACACTGGACGAACACTGTTGGAGCCAACGTTGGTTCCAATGTGTGGATCCGGCCTTAAGCTCGTTGGAAGACATCCGTCGGCCCAAAGATGACTGTGTAAGCAGCAGAGGTGAGAGCCAGAGGTAGCGTGCACCTACCCCTGAGTAGCTCCCGCAGCTCGACGACGGCGCCCTCCACGTTCTCCGGAGTCTCCCGCAGCTCGTCGCGTGCTTGTTCCTTCTGCTGCTCCGTCAGGGGTGCCAGCTGGATGCCGATTCGCTGCTTCGCGGTCGTCATGTTGGCTGCTCTGACTGCTCGTCGGCGGACAGCCTGCGAATATCGGTCGCTAATTATTGTTGTGTTGAGCCATAGAGTGATAAGCTAGCTTCTACATACCGACTGCTCATTGTTTGTGTGTGGTTTTAGGGCGCACAACTACTGAGGTCATTTGCGTCCGAATCATAACTGAGATATATGGAAGGATAAGAAGAGTATTTGAAAGTAGCTAAAATACAGAGTAAAATATATCAAAAGGAAGAACTAAATGTCCTTTTCATAAATTAGTCGTGTTTATAAAATCCAAGACTCGAGCAGCTGGTCGTGCGTCATCAGCTAAAATTTCTTCTAGGGTATTCGGTAGAAGTAGTGCAATACGAACAGGATTAAAATTAGGACAAGACAATAAAACATGGCTCACCGTCAGCGGATGACCACAGGAACATAACGGTGCGGGGTCACCAGTTAACAAGTGGCGGTGGCTGAACCGGCAATGTCCGATCCGCAACTGGGCCAGGATGACTTCTCGCTACGAGCGTCGTGAGGGGGGTCCCTCCAAGCCACCAGGAACGATTTAAAGGTTCTAAGCTTATTGTTGTTAAGCGAGGATCACACATTATGCCACAACGATATAATGCGACAGGAAAGAGCCCCTCGAATATCATTCGATGGAACACGGAGTAGCTGCCCGAGGTTGCAGCCTTGGTCGCAGGATCAGCAGCCTCGTTACAAGGCACACCTGCGTGGCCAGGTACCCACAGGAGGTGAACGTGAGAGCCATTGGTAGCTAACAATTTAAGGGAGCGTGGATTCGGTGCACAGCAGGATGGGCCGAATATGGGTGTCTAAGACTGAATGGCGCGGTGGGAGTCAGAACAGATGAGATAGGAAGGATAACAGCGTCGGCGGACATGTAGTACAGCCTGATAGAGGGCAAAACGCTCAGCTGTGAAGTTACAGCATTGGTCAAGAAGCCTGTACTGAAAACTGTCATCCCCGACGAGAAAGGGATATCCGACTCCATTCACTGGTCTTCGAGCCATCTGTGTAGGCGTAGATGAGTTATCGAGCCGCGCACGAAGTTCAACAAACCTCGAGCGATAAACTGCAGCTGGAGTACTCTCCTTCGGGAGTGAGCCAAGGTCAACGCGAACTTGAGCCTTAAGCCAAGGTGGCGCTGGGCTCTCGCCTATTTGAAAGGTGGAAATGAGGGTAAAATCGAGTTGCTGAAGCAAGAGACGAAAACGGACTCAAGGAGGGAGCAGGGCAGTCGCTGACAGCCCGTATTGGCTATCGAGGGAGTCATTGAAGAATGAGGGATAAGAAGGGTGGTTGGGCCTCGACATCAGACGACATGCGTACCGACACAACAATATATCGTGCCGATAGGTCAAAGGTAATTCGGCAGTTTCGACAAAGAGGCTTTCAAAAGGGCTGGTGTAACATGCTTCTATCACCAGGCGTAACCCCCGATGGTGGTTCGAGTTGAGACGGCATAAAATGGACGGCCGAGTAAAAGAGTACACGAAGCTCCCGTAATCCAGGTTTGATCTGACAATGGACCGATAAAGGTGAAGCAGGACGGTACGATCTGCGTCCCATGATCTACCACTAAGAACACGGAGAACGTTAAGGGAACGAGAACAGCGGGCAGCTAGAGGATACACGTGGAAACCAGCTAAGTTTCCTATCCAACGTTATCCCTAAAAATTCCCGACTGCTCTTTTGTGTCAAACACTAGAGACCAGAACTATTTCTGTGCTGATTGACATAGTATCACGATAGTTTTGCAAGGAGCAATCAAGTGAAACGAGACAGAATAAAAAGAGTCAGTAAAAATTATTAGAAACCAAACCTCGTAACCTTCACGTTGATGTGACCACCGTCTGATTTCAGTGTCAACTATTCAAAGGCTGTGTGTGGCATCACTAACAGTGGAGGCTATATAAAATGTGTCCGAGACGGCAATGCGTGAAACGCATACCTCACCACTATACAGGCTCTTTCGGAAAGAGCGTGCAAAACTGTATGAAGAATATACAAATATATGGACAACAATTTGACGTAAGGAACCAGAGCGTCAGAGTAACCAGCTGAACCCTTCATTCTCAGTGTTTCTCGACAACAGTGTATTAAAAGCAGATTTATACCGTACTTTGTGTATCAATCCTCAAAGTCTCACTGTTGTTGAACAATATGCCTATAGTACATTTCGCCGCTAGGTACGGTGTGTAGCCACTTCTTAGGCACTAATCTGTCCATTTTGGAGGTTATGTTCTGTTGCCGTCTGTACATGGCTGCGAGTGTGAGCGTGATTCATATTATTTTATTTTAGCAGTGAATTGTCTTGTCTTTGGTGCTGTGGCGAAGATCATGCTGCCATTATTGATCTGACAGTGTTAACTATCAACAAAATAACATCTCAAGTTTTGAAATACCTCGATACAAACGTCTGTCTTGTACATGAAATACATGACAAAAAATTAATAGTTCGACGAAAAATTTTAAAATACATATTTTGATGTTTACTGCACTGTATTAACCCAGATAGCGCGGAATTATTTTTGGTTTAATATTTTTTCAAAATCTCTTCATTACCTTCATATGACTGCACAAGATCGTTATAAGTGATTTTTTCCGCAATCACGTCATTGGCTTAGCAATACTGCTCTTCTTTCTGGAAGGACGTAAAATGGATGTTTTAGAATTTTAATCTGATAAATCATTATAATAAAAAAAACATTTAAGATGAAATATATAGATATAAATGTCTCAAAAATTAAAGAATATTCAATAAATATGAACCCATCTACGAAGAAGTATCTTCTGTACTTCACTTCTCAGCCGTATTCAACCACTTTGCAATCGACAAGACAAGCTAAAATTGATCTGCAACGGGAGCAGGCTATTCAAAGAAATAAAATATGACACTGTGCACAAATTCTTAAATACAAGAATCAAAAAGTAAGCTACCGTTCACGTCCTGGAAGTACGTCAGCGCAATCTGGGTTAATACAGGAAACACTGCATTTTAATTTATCTAAAGCTGAATTCATAATGTGGGAACGAAAGGTTCAAGGAGTATGGAAGTAAAATTTTTTACTGCTTTGTCTCGCATTACTGTTTTCCAGCTATTTACAACTGCCACGCTTAGGAGTTTACATGTATTGTGCCGTTTGTTTACAAGTACAGTATTTCATGCAAGGAAACAAGACCGACGTGCCTGATTGCTAGGACGTTTTGATAGAGGTTTCGTGTACTTGTCCATGATGTGGCTCTGTTATATTGTTCCTTTTGTTATGGTGCGTGTAAGGACGTGTTAGAAGGAAGGTAGGAGACCACCACCGCTCAAAGTGTTTGTTCAAATGTCTGTAAATCTATCGGACTCAACCTATGGACAACACACACACATGCCTGACAGGGTACTCGAACCCCCGACGGCGAACGGCCGCGCGCAACACAGAACGACGCCCCAGTGCGCACGGCTAATCCGACGCGGCACACACCCTCCCCCTTCCCACCTAAAAAAAAAGATGCCACGAATCATTCATTCATTCACTGCGGTGCAACGCCTCACTTCTGTGTGAATGTCCGCAACCATCTCAATGCTTTATTTTCTGTTCGCTGGATTGGAAGGGAAGGACCTGTTCCATGGCCTGCGACGCCACGTGACCTGAACCCCTTTATTTCCTATGCGGATATCTGAAGTCACTTGCGTATGAGACCTCAGTGGATACGAAGATGGAATTAGATGACAGTTGTAGCTGCTTGTGACTTGATTCAAAACACACCAAGGATTTTTATCCGTGTTCGTCAGAAACTTGTTCGCCGATGCCATTCTTGCATTGATGTTGATGGCTGTTAGATTCAGTACATTTTGTAAGATACAGTGCTAATGGTACATTATGTGCGTTCAGTTCACTGTAACTAATGTAAATGTCTACATTGTAATATAAAGAAGATTTTATTCCTATTATCTCCTCCTCCAACCCTAGGTAATGTAACTCAAATTGTTCATTGGAGCATTTTGTGTTCTTTTGGGTTTCTGCACGTACAACCAATGCCTCTACGTAACGTACATGCAAATACTTTGCGAACCCTACCTAAACCAATTAAGAACCTTATCGTTACGCAAATCTGTCGGCCCATTTCACTCCTGTAATTTATAGGGAAACCTGGTGTGTATTATCCACAGACCTTACCCAATTCGTACGAAATAAAACTGCAAAGGCCCAGAACAATTTGGTTTCCACTCACAACCTAGCACGATCAATCCCCTACGTCTAATGGAACAGAGGCGAACGGAGAGGAAACATTACAGTGGCAGTCTTTCTCGACATCAAGAAACCCTTCGATAAAATCTGGCATGATGGCTTAACCATACGGTGCACGACAGTGTATGATATTAGCATGACGAAAACGCCTCGTGCAACTGTGATTATCTAGACACCCACATACAGAGATGTCTAGGCCCTTGGCCTATTGATCCTTTTTATATACTGGAGTACTGTAGCTATCCAAAGGTACATGGTTGAAGTTTAAGCATTACACAATTCCTCCAGCCCTGCCAAACTGTGCAAACAGGTTGGTTTTTGTACGTTAAGTGTGATATAGGGTGGGCTTTATACTGCACATATTGTTCATGGCCATTTTCTGAGCAAATAAAAACCGTGAATATTGCGTGCAAAAACTCTAAGGTGGTCACTTCATTGAAAATCGTCATTTTTACCGTATATTCTTAACATTATAGATTCAACTTTTTAATTCTTTAATATTTTTATGCCTTGTCGAAATGTACTTATGTACGAAATTGTAGTGTCATTTTAGCCATTTTGCAAAAGGGGCAGAAAGACGGACAGAGATATGGGGAATGGGGAGTGTAGGATATATATCCAATACCCATTTCACCAAGCGTTATGACATTACACAATTTGGAAGTGTGTATTCTCTCTTTTCCATTTGATCTTTAACAAGCGCGGCCGGATACACCAAGTAACTAACTTCAATTTTTCTAGCCTGAAATGAGTGACTGCAGTATATTCGGAAGCTTATGTGAGCGACAGAATACAGTGCCACAGTCTTTACTAACACAAATATTCAATTTACTTAGCTCGCATATACAGATATACTAATTCCGCTTTGTGAAATGAAAACGTAGCGAAATTTCTTTGTCGTTTCATCCTCTGCTAATTTAGACATTGGATGCGTCGTAGAGGGGTTCTGATCCACCGAAGAGAATACAATTCGGTTTTGAGGCTGATTCGTCATGTCCACTCACATTCCGTTCCAAAAATACACTTAAAAATCTCCAGACATTATGTGCAGTACTCTGAAATCACCCTGAGAGCTGCCTATACTCTACAATATGTCCACCGAAGTAATATGTAAGATGCTTGCCGCGGTGGAGAGGCTGAACGGTCTAAGGCGCCTTGCTGCAGAGCGCGCGGTTCACACGTGTGTGTGTGTGTGTGTGTGTGTGTGTGTGTGTGTGTGTGTGTGTGTGTGTGTCCTTGGCTTAGACTTAATTTTAATTTTTTTCAGTAGTTTGTAAGCCTAGGAACTGATTAACCTCAGTAGTTACGCCCCCTAGATTTACAAACATCTGGGCATTTTGTAAGATGTTGACGATAATACATAAAATATTTCCTCAACATTATTTTAGGTTTTGGTAAACGACAAAAAGTCTAATCGTGAGAACTTCCCTTCGCTGTACAGCTGAAAGTGTCAGTTCAGCATCATATTCCTTTTAACTGAAACATTGATTATTTAAGCATTCCGCACAGTCATTTTTTCGCAAACTCACACACAAACTTATACAACACTGGTATTGAATCAGATCACGAGTTTAATGTCAGGATGGTCATTAACAGTGTTGCTTTCATTTACACTGCTATTCGTTGCTTACCAAAGAACCATACACACGTAATTTTACGGGGCTCCATGTCAGATACGATTAACTAAGAACCGGTTTATTTCATGGATAGGGCCGTTACAATTTTTGTTGGAAACTTTGATCAGTAACCATCACGTCACACATGACCCGTTACACATTCTTGCTTAGAAACAGACAGGTTCACTTTTCAACAATCATCTGTCTACTTTCAACACATGGGAAATTGAGTCATTTCTATGCGCTAAGTCATGTTCGAAGATTTAGGTTTGACTGAGTTGCAGCTATAACATGTGGAATTACACACTAGCTCACTTCCATTTACCATTGAAGTTCCATAAAAGAATATTTTGTCACAGCTTTGATTTAGAGTGGTTACGTCACTGAAGGTTCGGCACAAATGCAAATGGAATGCTATTAACGGCATGGTGCAGTTCCTACTCTGGTCCATTCCACAAAATCCCACGGTGGGGGACGATGTTCCTAGTCGGGTCACGTCCACAAAATCCCACGGTGCAGATTATTTGTTCAGAGGCAGATAACAGTTGTTGACGCAGCATGTCATATCCGACGGTGTCCTTGAAATTATCGGTTATTATCTGTCGGTCACTTAGATCTGATAGGCAGCTGGTACAAGTGTGGTTAAGAATGACCTTTTTCGCTGTCAAATAAGATAAGAGAGATGTGAAACAGACTCCCGGTGTGACGAGCCCGTTGGTCATCAAGAGCTTAAAATCTGAAACAGAGTAAGCATCTACTCCCTTTACGATATCTGACTATTCAGTTCAATGAGCATCTAGAACCATCCCCAATATGACAAAGCGAAGTTCACATAGCCAGAACTAGCCCTTCAGCATTAAAGTCTCGACCCCTGTAATTCTATTTCTTAGCCATTCATTTTGAACCTCTGTTTTTCACATTCAAGTAATATATGAGGACATTCGAAACCAAGGAACCTATTTCAAACATTTACACCTTTGTAAATGCAAAATACATAACCGTAATTCATCGATGAGTAGTAGTAGTAGTAGTAGTAGTAGTAGTAGTTTGTCATTACATCTTTCAGGCTCCTCTTAAACTGAGCTTTATTTTTAGCTAAATTTTCTATGGTTGCTGGTAAATTATTGAAAATGTGTGTTCCTTAGTAGTGGATCTCTTTTCGAATAAACGTGCTTTTAATCCTTGTTAGATAGTTTATACATACAAGACTAAGCAACAAATTTAGCTGTTTGTTGGAAAAAGGGATATATTATTTATGACAAATTTCATTAAGGAATTAGTGTACTGAGGGGGAATAGTTAGTATACCCAATTCTTTGAAGAGTCTTCTACAGGATGACCGTGAATTTACTCCGCAAATAATACGTATTGCAGGCTTTTGGACACCGAAAACTTTTGCTTGATTAAGAGTTACCCCAAAATATTATACCATATGACATCATGGAATGCAATCAAAAGTATGCCCTCTAATTGCAAATACAGATTTATTAAGGCGTTTCTGCAATTATGTGGTGTGCTCCCCCAAACTGTTGCTAGTCATGCACGGCCGAAGCTTAAAATCTACTCAATAGAAGTCACTTTGTTAAATGTCTGAAGAAAATCTGAACATACTTTCCTCATGAGCACATTTACACAGAATATATTATTGGCCAGTTGAATGCGAGAATACAGAACAAGAAAAATCGAAACATGTAAACTATTCGGTGACAGTACTACTTTTATTTAACGATTATTGTGATTTGTAATAAACTGTATCTGAATACAAAATACATACACGTTTGAAAAATACATTTAAATGAGCAAAGTATCTTAATATTGGTAGTATTTCTTATAATATCGTACATAAATGACGTTAGTAGGTCAAACCTGTCATATAGCCTCAGATAACATACCAATCGCTGAAAACCAAAATGAATGTACGTGTCCTACTTTAAGTCGACATTGTTCTTATTGTCCCCTGAATTAGCATAACATACGCCGTTAAAAAAACTCGATTCAAATATAAACAATATTTAAGAAACTATCATGAATAGCCGCTCTAGCAGAGATGTATGTAAGGAATTTTTTTTCTCCATGTTCTCTCTCCTAGTTTTTCTGATGGCTTAATTTGGAATTGCAGTTATTTGTAAGTAACTTATAGTGCAAATACTGTTTCCAGCTACCAGAAATCTTTTAGTGAAATTGTAATGCAAATAATGTCCTGGGCATAAAACAAGAATTACTCTTCATTGGAACTTTAAGAAACAAAACGTTGCAGATAGAATCTGGAAAAAGCACAACAATGCCGGAGACAAAACGTTTACTTAATTTGTATATGGAACTGATCACGGGGCGACAAAATGAAATTTGTGCACATGGGGGAAAACTTGAAGACGGATGACAGGTCTTTGAGACGTTGACAAACTTTGCAGTTCCCCAGGTACGATGACCGAAACAATGCTAAACAGAGAGTCTTCTTTTGACTGATGGTTATTCTCACAAGTGATGCCCGCTACACGTGATATACAATTACAAATTGCCACTACCAAATGTTCCGGTTTCTTATGTGCATTTCTGTGGCGAACTGCACAGTAAAAATACTTTTAATTTCACCGTCTGTTAGTTTTAACTAACTCTGCATATGGTCATGTCAAATTAGTTCTTAAGTACAAACTTACCTCTAAACGACATCAGATCTACTCCCACAGTTACGTATTAGAAATTTCTTTAAATGAGTAATTACCTCCTCAACATCTCGAGCGGCACGATATAGATTGTAGCCCAAAAGAATATCGTGAAACTTACTCCTTGGCTGGAAGTGGCCATGGCTTACTGTGCTGCCCTAGAAACGCAACTCTTTCTGTATCCTTGCACTGCGTTACCACGGCAATTTTATACTTCAACAATGTCCAATTTTGCTTCGTCTGAGCTAGAAGATAGAAGACGAGTATCGGTTTGATGTGCTCGCACCCCCGGAGATTCGTGCTAGAAGAGGCATGAGCAACATGCAACATGTTGAAAGACACTGCATTGAGAACGTAAAGACGTTTAACTGTTTTACACAGAGGTAATGTTTTTAGCTTTATAGGACTAAAGTGAACCCAACACTGTCTGAACACCGACATTGTGCGCCTGGTAAATATTGCTATTAGCCCGAGTGCTATTAGCCCTTACCTAGTAGCCTATAATTCCAACTTTGGGTTGGGTAACGATGACGCTGCGTTTTGGCATGGTTAGTCGGTGGAGGGCATTGTCACCACATCTACCCACACGAGTCCCCCAATTTACGTAAATCCCGAGGAGGGGGTAGGACGAGCTCTGACGCCATGTTGAATCACATCCCCAACGTCGCATTCCCAACGCGAGTCCCATTTGAATTCCCGAAGTACCTCAGTAACATCTACATACATACTCCGCAATCCACCATAAGGTGCTTGGCGGAGGGTACACTGTACCACTACTTGGCATTTCCTTTCCTATTCCACTCCTAACACTCGCGCATTTATCGAACCTACCAAGAAACCCAGCCGTCAGCCTCTGAATTGCTTCTATGTCTTCCTTTAAACCGATCTCGTGGGGTCTATAACACTTTTGCAAGACGCGGACGCACAAGCGTTTCTATATGCGGTCTTCTTTAAAGACGAATCACCTCTTCCCAAAATACTCCCAGTAAACTGAAGTCGACCTTTCCCACGATTATCTTACACGAGAGTTGGAACTTAAATAGTGGCATCACTGCTGTTGATGCAATGGAAACTACTATTGTCGCTGATAGCAGACGCTGTTCACATGCCTACTTTACCTCTGAGCAAATGGACTCGCCCGTCGCATATCTCCGGCGTGCACACAATCGAGTGAATAACAGCCACTTGTAACCGAGTCAGTATGTTTTCGAAACAGGGACAACTGAGTTGGATCAAGATTGAAAGTTTCAGAGATCGTACAGTACGACAATGTTAAGTTCAAGAGGCGTGTGTGGTATCGGCATTGCCGTACAGAACAGTGGTAAGTTGGGTAAAAGCCTTCAACGAATGTCAGCAGACGGAAGACCTGTGCACAGTATTACTATTCGGTTTTGGAGCATCACCTGCGACCAGCTTTGCGAAAGAAGTGGTAACAGTTTCGGCGCAACCCACCCATCATCACGACAATGCGCTGTCGCATATAGCGCAAGCTTCGGCTGCTCTGTTCGGTCGATGGGACTGGGAAGTACTGCACCATCCACCATACTTCTGGACTTATGTCCCTGTGACTGATTTGATTCCAAAAATGAAGGAACCACTTCGTTGCATTCGCTTCAGAACCGTTCCCGAGTTTCGACAGGCAGTAGACCGCTCCATTCGCACCATCAACAAAATATGCTCGGCTAATGGTATACTACAGGTGCAAGCATATAACACTTTTGTATGAGTTGTGAATTAATAGCTGCCACTATTTAAGATCCAACCCTTGTATATGTTCGTTCCATTTCCTATCGCTATGCAGCGTTACACCTAGATATTTAATTCACGCGACTGTCAAACGGCACACTATTGCTGTATACGGACATTACAGGATTAATTCTCCTACTCATCTGCATCACGTCACATTTCTCTACATTTAGAGCTGTCATTCCTAACACCACCCAGAAACCTATTCCAAGTTATCCTGCATCTTAGTACAGTCATTCAATTATGACACCTTCCTGTACACAACAGCGTCATCAGGAAATAGCCGCAGATTGCAAAAAAAAAAAAAAAAAAAAAAAAAAAAAATGATGTTCAAATGTTTGTAGAACTTATGGGACTTAACTACGGGGTCATCAGTCCCTAAGCTTACAAACTACTTATGAACTAGCTAACACTAAGGACGACACAAATATTCATGCCCGAGGGGCGATTCGAACTCCCGACCGTAGTGGCCGTGCAGACCGCGTGACTGGAGCGCCTCAGTCCCCTCGGCCACCGCGGCCGGCCGCAGATTGAAACTTACTCTATTCGTCAGATCATTTACTTAGATAGAAAATAATTATAAACAAATTTATTCATGTTATGTGGATTGTTCTGAGACCTGAGACTGTATTATACACTTTTTGAAATAATTTATACTGCAGCAGTCACCTTTTACTAATATTTTTATTAGCACGACGCGTTTCGCCAGCAAGTTATCATCGGGTGTATTTTGCTGTTACTGGTTCAGTATGGTTTTGTTATGTTTCGTGTGGCGGGTGCCAGTGAGGTTATGGTTGGACATTTAAACCTGTTCAGGAAGATATAGCTATTTTAGTATTATGTTTCATGATTATAGCTTCTGGATTATTGTAGTGTTGTATTTACTTACAGTGTTTAAAGGATCTTTGTACAGTGTAAACATCTAATAAAAAATGTCTACATGTGGTGTATATGTAACTGTGTTCTTGTGTGTGCCAGACAACAATGTTATTAACAAAACTAGGTAAATACAACACTACAATAATCCAGAAGCTATACTCATGGAACAGAATGCTAAAATAGCTGTATCTTCCTGAACAGGTTAAAATGTCCAACCATAAACTCACTGGCACCCACAACACGAAACATACTAAAACAATAATGAACCAGTAACTGCAAAATGCATCCGATGATGGCAGCTTGCTGCTGAAACGCGTCGTGCTAATAAAAATATTAGTAAAAAGTGACTACTGCAGTACAAATTATTTCAAAAAATAGAAAATAATTGTCATGTCACACTTCACTAGGGCATTCCTTACAATCGAGTCTCTGATAAACATTCGCCATCGAGGAAACAGAAAAAATCTCAAAGAGAAACTTATTTCATTCCGACACTACCGCATTGTCAAAAGCATGAAGCGAACTTCCATCAAATGCAGCATCAGCTGATCAGTATGAATTCATCCCTGAGTCGCACACTGGAAGTTCAGCGACGCATACTCACAATCCGACACCTGACGTCTTCAGCAGTCACTTTGTGGAAAGCTGACAATGAACTGGTATCCCTTCTCAGTAAGCACCGTATCAGCAACCCGCAACGAGCACTTGCAGAGTGCTTATCGAAATGCTTATCTTGACAAAGCGAACGTCTTCACAGCTGTGAAAGCCAGTACATCGCGCCTATCGAGGAAAGAGAGTTTGCACCATTTATGCAGGTATCTTATTTACTGTCTATGTGTGCGATTATCGGTCAAAACAGTCTAATTCCATTTTGCCTGCTAATTTAATCAACTTCGTACACCGTCTACTGATAACTACAACAATACATATTACTTTCCCGACATAAAGATGTTACTGTTTTCGGGTCGACATAGTAGGCAAAGCCATGTCTCTGGTGAACTATAGACAGCAGTTAAATTTTACTACGAATGCCGTTTTCGGTTACATTTGTTGCAGCTATTGATCGTAGCTTATATATAGTTTAATCCGTGCTTAAAGCATTGAAAAAATATTACTAGTTCTACATCAATCCTTTTATTTCAAAACTCGTCAAATTTGGCAGTCACTTTTCGTAAATTTTACGGTTCTGCAGTTTTTCTCGAAATAAGGTATGTAATTGTTGTAGATACAATGTATGTATAAATTCCATATGTAACTGTTCTAAATCTATTAGTGCTTTTGTATTCTTTGTTTTAGTCCGATAACCATTTTATCATTTTGTGTTATCAAATAGGGCCAAGTGTGCTGTTAATAGAACTTGTGAAAGGTTCTTAATTGGATGTTAAGGAAAAATTTCCTTTTTGGTCTCATCTGTGTTGTTAAATTAGTATGAAAACTTAAGAGACGACGCGTGGAAATACATGGTGAAGTGAAAGCAAAACAATTGCACGCTATTGAGAGTGGGGTCAACATCCTTGATACAAATTCTACATATTCGAACAACGGATCGTTAACACGTCTTAAATTTGCCTGCAAAATTAATAAAAAAATCGCAGTTCTAAAGATAATACAAAATCTTAAGTTTGTGTTTTTTTTTTTTTTTTCATTCTTGCTCCACAACGAGCTGAGGAAGACGTTACAGGTGATGCCAACTTTAGAAGGTTGAAGCTGAATAAGTGACCGGCAGTCACTGAGACGAATTCGCAGTGACAATGCTTGGGACGTACGGGAGTATAAGTAAATTGTCATGTGTATGTGTCTCTTCTAACGAGAAACGGTAAGCAGTAAAACAACTGTCATCAGTGATGGGCGAAAATTGGAAATGTTACAAATGTTTGTATACCTTATGGGACTTAACTACAGGGTCATCAGTCCCTAAACTTACAAACTATTTATGAACTAGTTAACACTAAGGACGGCACAAATATCCATGACCGAGGGGGGATTCGAACCCCCGACCGTAGTGGCCGTGCAGACCGTGACTGGCGCAGGGTTTCCAGGTGTGGCGATTTTTCACAATCTTTGCTATCTTTTTCTTATAATAGTAGCCATTTTAGCAGTCTGGCGACTGGCGATTAAATTTGGCTATTAAAGGAATTAGTTGGCGACTTAATGGCTATTTTATTTTACTTCAAATACAACAAATGTAAAGCAATCAATCTTTAGACACTGCGTCAATGATACCGGCTAAACTTCGGTAGAATGCTGAGGAAATGTAATCAATCTACACAAGATAGCACAAATGTTTTCAAATATCATGGATGTGTGAGAGAGTGTTACAGAGATGTAAACAAACTCAACTTACAGACTCTTGAAGATAGACGTAAACTACCTGATGTACCCTACTTAGGATGGTTCAAGAACAGGCTTTAAATGATATCTCGAAGTGTTCTACAACACCGTATGTATGGCTCTCGCTGAGAACATGAGGATAAGATTATATAAATTACAGCATGCGAGGAGGCATTTAAACGGTATTTTTTCCGCCTTCCATATGACAACAGAAATTTGTAACAACTGCTACTGTGAAGAGAGCCCTTTGCTACGCACTTCACAGTAGTTAACAATGGTTTACAGAGTATAAATGTCGATGAAGAACACGCGGTGATTTCCCAGTCGTTCTCATGGCTGATTTTTCAGTGTGTCATGACGCATTATTACGAATTAAAGTCTATCTCACCTCAAAGTATGAAATTCTCAGTGCATTATTATAAATTACCTTACCTCAAAATGTTGCAATGATTTTGTGTGCATTAAAGAAATGTTTGAAAGATTCAATAACTCAATTTAACATCTGTAAATATTTGTTTTTAAGAAGATGAAAGTGGTTGGTAATCGAACCTATGCATGAGAACATCCCTTGTGTAAGTTTGATAGAATGATTCTTGAACAGTTTTGTGTTGTAATGTGTATAAGTTATGAAATTAATAAATTTGAAAATTAAATGTAACTGAATTTCCGGAGTCTCTCTGTTATATTTACAATGTGACAATAGTTTGACTGCCCTCATTGACAGTTGGTGGTGTGTCAAGGTTCAGTTCTTAGATGAACTCAGGTAAATGTTTCAGTGAACCATGAGTTTCCTTGGAAAGTTCAGTCTGATGCCTGTGAATGTGAGAGTGCCACAGTTTGTGTTACTTTTTACTCAGTAACCAGCTTACTCCCTGGATTTCAGGATTATTATTATTATTATTATCGAGTAACATGCCATAATTACCATAGCATAATAATGTTAACACATTAAAGGTTGCGATATTTGGCTATTTTTATTGATGAAAAGATGGCGAGATATTGCCTACTTTTTGTTTAAAATTAGCGACAGAGAGAGAAAAACCTGGCAACTCTGGACTGGCGCGCCGCAGTCACCTCGGCCACCGCGGCAGGCGCGAAAAGCGAGTTCCTCAAGGATCTGTGCTTGGGCCTGATTTATTTACACAGAGGCAGCACTTGCGAAAGGGCAGGATTTTAGAGCGTTAGCGTTGCGTATCAAAAATCAAATGTTCAAATGTTTGTAGATCTATCGAACCAAACTGCGTGGTCATCAGTCCGTAGCTTACAAACTACTTAAACCTAGGTAAACTAACCTACGGACAAACACACACACACACACCCATGCCCCAGGGAGGACTCGAACCTCCACGGCGAGCACCCGCGCGGTCAGCAGCGAGGCGCTTTAGACCGCTCGGCTACTCCACCGCGTATCGAATGAATGGGGCGCTTCTAGGCGGGGTGGAGGTGCCCGCCGCTGGAGGGTGCGCTGGCTGGCGACTCACCTGGTAGCAGGCAGGAGATGGGAGCCCGGCGGCGGACGCGTGTGTATTGCGGCCGGCGAGCGCCGCCCGTCTTGTAAGAGGAGCGCGCGGCGCACACTTTGAACCGCCGGCCAGATACGGCGGGGCGCCCTTTGGACGCGCGTCTTGATAGCCAGCAGCCGGCCGCCAGTGGACGCGGCGCTCCGTCCCAGCCGACGCGACGCGGGGGTCCGCGGCCACTGACAGTGCTGGGCGCGTCCTGACAACAAAGGCTGGCGCCAGTGGGCGGCGGGACTCCCAACCGTACCGCCACTCGCTGCCAACTACTGACTACGAGAGCGAAATCAGGGGGCGGGGGTTCCTCAAGGATCCGTTCTCGGTCCTAATTTACCAAATACAGGATAATAATAAACTGAAAGGACCAGAATGAAACTTTCACTCAGCAGCGGAGTGTGCGCTGATATGAAACTTCCTGGCAGATTAAAATTGTGTGCCGGAACCGGGACTCGAACCTGGGACCTATGCCTTTCGCGGGCAAACGCACTACCGACTGTGCTACCCGACACGACTCGCGATGCCGCCTCACAACTTTACTTCTGCCAGTACCTCGCCTCCTACTTTCCAAAGTTCACAGAAGCTCTCTTGCGGACCATGCAAGAGTAGCACTCCTGGAAGAAAGGATATGGTGGAGACATGGCTAAGCCACAGCCTAAGGGATGTTTCCAGAATTTTAATCTGACAGGAAGTTTCATATCAGCGCACACTCCGCTGCAGAGTGAAAGTTTCATTCTGGAAACATCCCTTAGGCTGTGGCTAAGCCATGTCTCCACCATATCCTTTCTTCCAGGGGTGCTAGTCTTGCATGGTTCGCAGGAGAGCTTCTCTGAAGTTTGGAAAGTAGGAGGCGAGGTACTGGCAGAAGTAAAGTTGTGAGGCGGCATCGTGAGTCGTGTCGGGATAGCACAGTCGGTAGTGCGCTTGCCCGCGAAAGGCAAAGGTCCCAGGTTCGAGTCCCGGTTCCGGCACACAATTT
The DNA here is from genome assembly GCA_026315105.1 of Locusta migratoria. Lineage (NCBI taxonomy): Eukaryota > Metazoa > Arthropoda > Insecta > Orthoptera > Acrididae > Locusta > Locusta migratoria. The sequence goes on along the minus strand of CM048745.1, from coordinate 748,082,263 downwards.
TAATCTGCCAGGAAGTTTCAATTACAAGGACAGTTGTGAATAAGGCGGACAGCCGCCTTCGGTTTATTGGGAGAATTTTTGGGAAGATGTACTTCACCTGTAAAGGAGACCGCGTATAAAACGCTTGTACGACCACGTCTTGAGTATTGATCAAGTGTTTAGTAGGACCCGCAGCAGATCGGTTTGAACGAAGACATAGAGGCGGTTCAGAGGCGAGCAGCTAGATTTGTTACCGGTAGGTTCGACCGATGCGCGAGTGTCACGGAAATGCTCCGGCAACTCAATTGGGGATCGCTGGAAGAAAAACGACGTTCTTTTCGTGAATTTCTGAATTTCTGTTAAGTAAATTTAGAGGGCCGGAATTCGAAGCTGAGTGTAGTACGATCTTGCTGCCGCCTACTTACATTTCGCGTAAAGATAAAGACAAGATAAGTGAAATTAAGGCTCGTATGGAGACATATAGTCATTCTTTTTTTCCTCGTTCAATTTGGGAGTGCAATAGGAAAGGAAATGCCTAGTAGTTGTACAGTGTACCCTCTGCCACGCACCTTACGACGAATTGCGGAGTATGTACGTAGATGAAGTGTAGAAATTACAATATTCTGATGGGTGTGTCAATGTTTCTTCGTTTTATGACGCGAATATGGGCGTTTCCTCAAGGATCGATGCTCGGTCCTGGTAAACCAGAGCATAATAAAGTAATGTTTAACACTGAAGAATTTTTAAGGTGTTTCCTGTACTTCACTTTCGGAGACAAGAAATAGAGGAGTGGGCAAGTTTGAGGCCCTTACTCTTAGGGGAATTAGTTTCAAAACTACTGTGGGTAGGGTAAAGCTGGGATTTTGTATCTGACAGGAGGCGCGATTACGTATTCCTTGCAGGTGCGGGCCGCGGTGGAGTAGCCGAGCGGTCTAAAGTGTCTCGCTACGGAGCGCGCGGTTGCTCGCCATGGAGGTTCGAGTCCTCCCTGGGGCATGGGTGTGTGTGTTTTGTCCTTAGGTTAGTTTACCTAAGCTACAGACTGATGACCACGCAATTTGGTCCGATACATTTACAAACATTTGAACATTTTCTGCAGGTGCGGTAATCACTGTGTCCCCAGTGGTGTTATCGTCAGCGCAATTGCCTGGAAAGTAGGAGACCCGGTTCGAATCCCGGCTGGGTACACATTTTCGGCTTTGCCCATTCGCAGTTGTCATATAATCTGTGAATATGAGAAATAGAAATATGGAATTGTTCTACTAAGAAGTGACGGAAGAATCCCTTTTATAAAAATAGTGTTTCCCTAGGATCTGTTCTTGATCCAGTTTTAGCACAAACAGCACAATCTGGATTAATAAAAATAAGCATTGCCTATGGTAGAAGTACGACCAATTGTGTTTGCAAAGTAACACGAAACTCAGTTTTTTATGTAATAGGAATTTATTGGTAATTAGGTTCTTAGATCGTACCTGAACTCTAGATTTCCTTATAATAAAGCCACGCGTAGCTCCAATGATGTAGCTAAATATAAGGAATACTGTAAAATATTAAAAAATAATTCAGACATCTGAGCAAATACACTAGTAGTAGAAGATAGTAAAATCAGGCAACAAAATAAAAATATGGGATAAAGTGAAAGAGGAGGCTGGTAGAACCAGAAAGGAGCAGAAGCAGATAGCATTAAGAGTAGATGATACATTAAAGTAACTGATGTGCATAGTGTGGCAAATCTGTTCAACAACTACTTTATATATCTCTTTCTGAAAGTATGGGACTGTCAGGGATAGTAAATGTTTAATATCTGAAACTATCTTTTACAAATAATGAAATAAATCGCAATTTGCGATCAGTTATGGCTTCACTGTACTAGGTTTAGATGGAATACCAACGTGCGGCGAATGAAAATTTGGGGGATCTCCCGCTTTCTAGGCAGACGCGTTGACCTCTCCGCCACGGAGGACACAGTGACCAGCCCGACTGCAGAGAACTCTTCCCTGCACGTCTCCCGCCACACCCAAATCTCCATTCGTCACCTGCCTCTTTACGATTACCACAGCCTATATGTTTTGTAATGCTCGCAGCCTCAAACCTATATTCCCGCATCAGGGAGAACAAACCATGAGGTATCGAGACAATTTTCGTCAGGAGCCCAGTCTCGGCTTGAATACAATTATATATTTTTTGACGACCGTTACTGCGTTCAATGAATGAAATAAAGCGCAATTTGCGATCAGTTATGGCTTCACTGTACTAGGTTTAGATGGAATACCAAAGTGCGATGAATGAAAATTTTCATTCGCCGCACATTGGTATTCCATATGAACCTAGTACAGTGAAGCCTTAACTGATCGCAAATTGCGATTTATTTCATTCATTGAACGCTGTAACGGTCATCAAAAAATATTTAATTTTACAAATAACTTCAGGAACATGAATATATCAATCACTTCATCACAAGAAATGACTTCCGTAATAAAATCTTTAAAAACATAGCATTCCAATGGCAACTATGAAATATTAACACAATTAAAACATGTTCTTGCGAATTTAGCACCATTTTAAGTTACTTGTGTAACCAGTCTATTATTACTGGAACATTTCCTAATTGGCAAAAATATGCGGATATTAAACCTCTATTCTACAAAGGGGATAAAGAGATACTATAGAACTACAGACCGATTTCACTTTTGCCAGCATTCTCGAAAATTCTAAAAAAGGTAATGTACAAGCAGCTTCTCAACCATCTAACCTCAAATGGCGTATTGTCTAGAACACAGTTTGCTTTTATGAAACGTTCCGATATCTGGAAGACTATTATACCTACAGTGAGTATGCACTTAATTCATTACATAATAAATTACAAGCAGCAGATATTTTCTGTGATTTGTCAAAAGCATTTGACTGTGTGACCAATTACTCCATTTTAAGAAAATTTTAATTCTAATGTGTCACGGGCACTGCTACAAAATAGTTAAAGTCGTCCCTAACTAAAAGGAATGTAAGGGTGTCAGTAGAAGGGACTAGCGAATTAAGCAATCATTCATCATCGTTTTGGGAAGTAATTACATGTGGTGTTTCACAAGCATTTATCTTACAGCCATTGCTTTTTGTTGTATACGTTAATGACATCAGTTACACTGCCAGAAGCAGAGTTCGTTTTGCTTGCAAATTATGCAAGTATTAAGAAAAATAGCATTTTGTTCATAGTTCTAGAAAGGTCTGCTAATGATATTTTCAAAAACATTGATAAATTGTTTAAAGCAAACGCATTGACTAACTTTGAAAAGACTCACTACATGCAGTTCAGAACATGTAAGAGGTTTCCATCCAGCATATGCACGAAGTACAAAGAGTAGCAGAATAACTAAAGCCATATAAGGCCGCGCGGTATGGCTACTTGGTTTAAGGCGTCTTGCTACGGACTGGTCGACCGTTCCCGCCGGTGGTCGATTCCTCCCCCTCTGGCAAGGGTTTTTGTGTTGTCTTTAGAGTAAGTTTGTGTTTAAGCCTAGTGACTGACAGTTTGGTCATGTTTACAAACATTAGAATATTTTATATGTAGTAAAGCCAGTAGCAATTCCAGAGAGAGGCGGGGGGGGGGGGGGGGTTGGCGAGGGGCACAGAGAAAAGGACCGTTAAGGTATATGTACATCCCATTCACAAGCATTATGGTGTTGCACATGTTACAAATTTTTGCTGTCTCATTTCTTTCTTTTCCATTTAATCTGAAGCAACACACGGCAACGTGTCACGGGTGCAGCTAGTAATAAAAAAATGGTAGGCACCAAATATTTTTTTAACTTGTTTCTTCTTAACTGTCAATTTTTTGATCATGCACTATAAAGGATTGATCAAGAAACTGTTCTAAGTCATGATTCACCACAAACAGCATAATGCATTGCCAACAATTTTAAATGTGTTTCTCAACGGTTAAACTTTTGATGTGATACAGTGGGTTCCTCTAGGACCTGTTCTTGGCACTGATTTACCACGGACAGCGTTATAATTGACAAGTAAGGAAATGAAATCTTTCTTTAATCTCTTTGTCAGCGTATATTCTTGTTATGACACAAAATCTTATAGTTCCTCATGAGTCTTATTGATCCTGCTTAACCACAATCCGCGTAGCAATGAATTGATAACTGTAGAAGTGAATATTTTAAGCTGTTTCTGCAACTTTCGTCTTGATTTCAATACATTTACTCCATCTAGATAGAGCTGAACCACACCCATTCGTCACAGACAATGCCCATAATGCTTTCCGGGCGGACGAAAAAGGGAATGCCTCAGGAGTCTTTTCTCCAAACAGCAACACAAAACTGCTGCGAATTAATAAAAGCAATGTCTTTACTTGATGACAAAACACACGGAACCAAGTAGCATAATAAGCCTTTACTAGATTTTATACTTACATGAATTCCACCCCCCTGCCCCCCCCCCCCTCTCTCTCTCTCTCTCTCTCTCTCTCTCTCTCTCTCTCTCTCTCTCTCTCTCTCTCTCTCTCTCTGTGTGGGGGGGGGGATGATTACTTTTGTACTCTGCAAAGTCTGTGGTTGCCAATAATGTTACCACAGTTGCTGAGCATCTTTAATATTATGTATTCCAAATTACACTATCTGGAGCATCACATGCAACTGTAAATGTTGCTTTCTTCAAGGCGTGCTTGATCATGTTGCTGAATATGGGTGACTGCACGAAGATTGACGGTTGCTTTGCAACTGTAGAGTTAAATATCAGTGCTGTCGAGTGAAACACTGTTGATAAATACATTTTGCAAGTTTTTTTTTTTTCACTTTCTGAAGTATATATCCGAAGGCTGAACAAGGCATATTGCGCCCGGTGGAACGGTTGTCATCTAAGTGTATCTGGAATTACGAACAGAACGTTTAGATCGACTGAAAATGAAAGCAACATTTTGATCCAATATTAGAGAGAGAGAGAGAGAGAGAGAGAGAGAGAGAGAGAGAGAGAGAGAGAGAATCTCGCAGTTACCACTCAGCATGGGAACTAAAATGTACGTTAGTGCCATCTGTTATGCCTACATACCAAACTTGGGTTCAATGCCCGCAAGACACTTTGCGAATGTGCCTTGTTGCCGAAAGGCAACCCTAGATCTGCAGCACTTAACGTCCCTCGGGGTTCGACGCCTGTAGCAGGCGGCTGAACTCTTGAGTCGGCAGTGCTATCCCTCATCGCGCAACCGCCACGATAGATAAGCTATTGACGTCCTGTTTGCGAACTCCACCTCTTCAAAAATAGGGGACGTGTTTACTTCATGGTACAGTATACGTTCATCGATAAGCGAGAACGCTTCACCGCGCATGCGGTGCTCTGCAGGTCTGTTAATAGCTACTAGCTAAACCATGTCACGCTTTGTCGTGGTTCAGTCCGATATGAAATGAATGGGGAAGTAAATGAAAGATATATTGCAAACACAAACACACTGAAAAAATACATCAATCGTGTCAGCATCCTCCATTACGTTTTTGTGCATGAAATACAAGTTTGGAAAAAAAGATTTACTGATACACCAGACCCGTTATGCAACGACAGGCGTAACTCCACGCACTAACATATGTAACTAAAATTTCACGTGTTTGTAGATTATCTTTTAAAGGCCTTGTTGACATGACAGGACGATGAAAAATATCTATAGAGACAGAGATAAGTGGAGTTTAAATAAGAAACCTGCATTGAAGATGCCGGCAAAAGTAGTCTACCGTGTAGTGAAGTTTATGATACTTCCTGTGAGCTATTATGTTAGAAGTTGTACCTCAAAATCTTAAGAAGTTAATAATTGGTTCCTTCTACCGGCTTCCCGACTCTGACGATACAATAGCAAAAAGGTACAAATAAAACCTGTGTCAAATTGCAAACACGTACCCGACTCGCGCAATAATGGTAGGCTGTGATTTGAATTTACCCTCAATCTGTTGACGAAATTACATTTTCAAATCAAGAGGTACGCATAAAACAAGATGCGAAATTGTACTCAACGCATTCTCTGTTAATTACTTTGAACAATTAGTTCATGAGCCAACTCGAATTGTAAATGGATGTCAAAACACACTATAAATTTGCAACAAATAATCCCGAGCTCATAACCAACATCAAAACGGATACAGGTATTAGTGAATACAGGGCTGTCCTAGCGACATTAAATATCGAAAGTCCCAGACTTACCAAAATAGACGAAAATTATATTTGTTCAGAAAAGCAGATATAAATACACTAAATTGCTTCTTGAAAGGCAGTTTCGACTCATTCCAAACCCTAAACGTGAGTGTAGACCAGATGTGACCAATTCAAAGTAATAATATCGACAGCAATTGATAGTTTTATACCAAACTAGCTGAACCCGCGCAGCTTCGCATGCGTAGGCTGGCTGGTCTGCACCAGTTGTTTCTTTTTAATCATGATCAAGAGTCCATATCCTAAGTTTCGTAGTTATAGTTCGAAATTTAAGTTGACTGCAACATATTTTTGCAAATAAATTTTTTGCGTCACCTATTTACCCCCTTATTTGTCGAATTTCAAAAAATGCCGAAACACGTGTCTTAAATTCGAACCCTGAATTAAAATCCGAAATTTTATAGTTATAGCTTTAAAATTGCCTAAATAGATACGTATTTTCAAAAAAAAGTTTCATCCCCTATTTCACCCCCTTACGGACGGAATATCGAAAAATCGCTTCTTAAATGGCGCCTACAGAGTAAGATCAACACCCTCCAGAAATTTCAAGTTTCTATCTTCAGTGGTTTGGGCTGGGCGATGAGTCAGTCAATCAGTCGATCGGGACACTTCCTTTTATATATAGAGATAAGAGATTGTGGTGATCCCCCTTGATACACAAAACAGGTCAGCACACTGTTACAAAAACATGCAAAGGCATGCTAAAATTTAAACGAACACAAAATCCCCAGAGGACTGGCGATGCTTCACAACGAAAATTTCTTGAAATTAGACTGAAAACCCAAAGATATTTTGGTCACATGTTAAATATTCCAGTGGCAAAACACACTACCCTCACTAAATGATAGTAATGGCAATTCTGCCGATGATAGAGCGCTACTAAATCAGAGTTACTAAACATAGCTTTTATAAACTCATTCACCAAAGAAGACGAAACCAATATTTCCGAATTCGAATTACAACCAGAAGCCAGAATGAGTAACGTAGAAGTAGTTATCATCGGAGTAGTGAAGCAATAGAAACCACTTAATAAGAACAAGTTTTCTGGTACGGACTGTATACCCATTAGATTACTATCTGATTATGCTCAAGCGATAGCTCCTTACCTAACAGCCCTATACAACCGCTCGCTCAAAGGAGGATCTGTACCAAAAGACTGGAAAGTTGCACAGGTCACACCTATATTCAAGAAAGGCAGTAGGAGCAATCCACTGAACTACAGACCTATTTTGTTAACGTCGATTAGCAGCAGGGTTTCGGAACATATCCTGCATTAAAATATTATGAATTATCTTGAACATAATGATCTATTGACCCAATGTCAACACAGATTTAGAAAATATCGGTCATGCGAAACAACTAGTTATTTACTCACACGAAGTGATGAGTGCCATCGACAAGGAATCTGATTCCGTATTTCTTGATTTCCAAAAGGCTTTTGACACCGTACCTCACAAACGGCTTTTAATCAAATTGCGTGGTTATGGTATATCGCCCCAAATTTGCGACTGGATAGGGGATTTCTTGTAAGAGAAGACACAGTTTGTAGTAATCGTTGGGAAGGCATCGACTAAAACAGGTGATACCGGGCGCTCCACAGTGTAGTGTCACTGGTCCTTTGCTGTTCCTTATTTACGTAAACTATTTGTGAGAAAATCTAAGCAGCTCTCTTAGGTTGTTTGTAGATGACGCAGTCATTTACCGTCTATTAAAATCATCTGAAGGTCAAAATCAACTGCAGAACGATCTAAGTAAGATATCAGTATTACCTAAAAATTGGCAGTTGAGTATAAATAATGAGAAGTGTGAAGTCTTCCACGTAAGTACGAAAAGAAATCCGTTAAACTTTGTTTACAAGATCAGTCAGTCAAAAGTGAAGGCCGTAAACACCGCAAAATACCTAGATATTACTATTACTTCAGATAAACTGGAAAGAACACGTAGATAATGTCGTGGGAAAGGCGAACCAGAGACTGCGTTTTATTGGCAGAACCCTTAAGAGATGCAACAAAACTACTGAAGAGACTGCATACACTACGCTTGTCCGTTCTTTTTTGGAATATTGCAGTGTGAGATCCTTATCAGGTGGGTTTGACGGAGGACATCGAAAGAGTCCAAAGAAGGGCAGCTCGTTTTGTATTGTCACGATATAGGGGATATAGCGTTACAGAAATGATACAAATCTGGGCTAGGAAACATTACACACATGTTTGTAGAGCTTATGGGACTTAACTACGGGTCATCAGTCCCTAAACTTACCAACTACTTATGAACTAGGTTATTCTAAAGACGACACAAACATCCATGCCCGAAGGTAGGTTCGAACCCCCGACCGCAGCGGCCGTGCAGACCGTGACTGGAACGTCGCAGACCGCTCGGCCACTGCGGCCGGCAGAATCATTACAACGGCGCTTATCGTTGCGGCTTGGGCTACTTACGAAACTCCAATCGCCAAGATTACCCTCCGAATGCAAAAATATATTGTTGGCTGTCACTTACATAGGTAGAAAAGATCATCAGAATAAAACACGAGAACTCAGAGCTTGAACGGAGAGATTCAAGTGTTCTTTCTTCCGCGCGCTATTCGAGAATGGTATGGGATATAATATAACGGTGATGCGATGAACCCTTTGCCAGGCACTTAAATGTGATATGCAGAGTATCCCATGTAGCTGTGGATGTAGAAGACGAAGCACATTGTGGAAGGCCCATAACGGTGAGCATTGACTTGAATCGTCAACGACTGAATGAACTGATTCGTGCGGGCAGACGACTCACACTTCGTAAACTTGCCGCACAACTGGACTGTGGTCTGAATTCCGTGAATACGGAAAGTGCGTGAGAAGTGGATACCGAGACAGCTGACATGATCTGAATGACGGAAGAGTGGAAGTTTGCAGTGAACTGCTGGAAGCATTTGAAGATAGCAAAGACATTTTTCTCCCGTCTGGCTGCAGGGGATGTAACATGGTTATATGAATATGATTCGGAAACAGTCGAAGGACTGACACATTTGAAAGACCTAAAAAGTTCAAACGCCAGCTATTAAAGTAACGAAGGGCGATCTTTTTTTCGGATAAGGTGCTTACTGTCTCAGATTTTCTGGAACATGGTTGTACCGCGAACAGCAACAGCTATATTACAGAACACCCAGGAACCTCGAGAAGCCATAAGGAAGAATAGAACAAAGAAGAACTTGAAATAGATTCAAAATCATCAAGACAATGCGAAACACCACAGGTTTAATTCAGGTGACTGGCAAAATGGACAGTGATCCCTCGCCCGCGATACATTCCAGATTTAGCACCTTCTGCTCTTGTCTGCCTCATCCTCCTTCCTCCCCCCCCCCCCCCCTGCTGCTGTGACTAGAGTAAGTTACTGTTACAGAAAAGTAAGCCTAACAACGTAATTTAAAAACATCGTTACACGTTAGTAAGATGTGACTTCGACTTCTAACATCATAGACCTATCAGATGTGACATTTTAGTTGCCCGTTGGCGTTTGTTACTGCAAATGTTCAATTTAAACGGTGTCCCTAAAATGCCATATCACGACACGTTCTTTGCCTATATATAGTGTATTTCTGTCATGACATCTAACACACAGAAGTTTGTAACAGATGAATTTCCTATGTTCACATGTTATTATAGGAAACTAATACGCGTGATAGAGAAGCAAACAACAGTTTTAGTCATGACATGTGCGTATACAGGCCACGCACTTTTTCGTGGCCCCTCTGTGATCGGCGCAAGTCGGCTCAGTTAGTGTCTCTACGGAATGTTTATGTTCTCTACCAACCTTACCTCGTAACAGCATTGTACACCGTCGACATCGTCAATGTATTGTTGATTTATGTTTGCTATTGATTGTCTCCCACTTTGTTTTTTTGCTAAGATAAGTCCACATACCCTGACGATTTATTTTAGAAAAAGGACGACAATAAAAAGAGGCAGAAAGCGTTGCTACACCTGCTTAATAAGTCCCTTTAAAATAATATTTCGTAGATAATCGTCCAGTTTTACTCAAACATTAAAGTGGTAATTTCGTGTTCAATCTGTGACGCTTTAACCCCTTACATGTTTCTTTTAAAACCTGTAAGCTGTAGGCTGTAAGCTGGCGGCAATGGGAGAAAGAGGCGGGGCTTGTTCTAATAGCCAATGCGCAACAAGCTGAACGCAAGCTTTAGCTCCCAACATTCTCCGCTCAAGGGCCACGTTTAAGTGCGTTATATGTATAAGGGGTGCCATGGAGCCTTCTACCCCGCCCCCAAAACAATGAAAGAAACAGCTATATATGATTTAATGTTAACAACCAGAAAGCTTGATATCTGAAGTAAAAGGAGCTTCAGCACAAATTATCCTCTGAGTACCAGCAACAAAACTGACACAAACTATCATGCGGGGTGTACTTTAATTAATTTGCATTTACATTAATCTTGCCCCCCAATATATGCTACATTCGCCACTGATTCATGTAAGTATGTTCTTCCTTTTACCAAACACGACAGCTACGTACCTACAAGATTTTCATTTTATGCATATCTGTGACAAAGCATCTTTAGAATCATGTCAGTCTCATTGGCCTCATTGCATAATTATTAAAAATATGAATCTCAGTTTTCGAGTTCACGTATTAGTATTGCGATTTATGTTAAGCTCTCTGACATAGTAACTTTACAGCATAATTTCTACAAAGTTTACAATTGTGAACTACCACTATTGCATAGAACAAAAATGTCGCACCACTTTCATAATCGTATGTACCTGATGATGCACAACTGAAATATTTTCTCGGCAATAACTGAGGAGGAAGTGCATCAGTCATACAGAATGATCGACAGTAGTGCATGTAACAACGTTGAAAATATGTGAATTCAGTGTTCGATGTGTAAGTGTTAATGCTGATCTATCGCTGCGTCGTTTTGTGGATTTAGTTTTAACTCCAAGGCACGTTTATGACGTTACTCCAGAACAACAATCCATGCCAACAAAGCTTTACAGATTCCTTGGTGCTACCTTGGCAAATAACGTCTGATTAGTAGTACACGATGGAATGCAACTATCTAGTGATTAAGGTAGTTTCGAAATCGGCCTTGGAATAATAAAATGTGCTGAATAATAATGGGTCTTAAATAATGTATTTAAATTTTTGGTTGATAGTTTAATACAAAAATGGATCTCTGACCATGTCAGCTACTTACAAAACAGCTGGTTCTACGAATCATGGATTGCATAGTGGTGAATTGATCAGGAAATGATTTTTTTTTTCTGATGCAGTATTGCTTTATCTATTGGTGTACGGTAGCTTGAACAACTGTTGGAGCTCTGAAAATTTTCATCAGTAACTTATACAGCCTCCATATGTGCATTCAGTGAAGTGTACTTTAGTGTATAATTATTTTTCAACGAACTAGAACTTCTGGTATACAGGGGTGAATCATCCAACACTTGCACCGCAAATATTGAGGAAACGGAAAGTGCAATTAATGTACGGTTTTCACAGAATATATTGGTAGTCAAGTACTCATATTGTTAACCAATAAACAGATTGTAAAAATATCTAGACAGTATTTTTTGTTGCAAACATACACTTTTTCAAATGGAACAATGCTTGTTTTTATAATGCACTAGAGTTTTTGATACCAGCTGTGTACAAAGAATTTTGAATGACATTTTTGTCACGTTTAGTATGGCAGCTACAACCATTCAAAGTTTTGGGGGCGGAGGCTACAACACCGTAGCTAAATGGATGGTGGTCATGAGACAGTGGGCAGTGCCCAAGGGGCTAGCCACTCGACCAGTTAGCTACGCTATCGCAGCCTCCGCCCCCGAAACTTTGAACGGTTGTATCTGCCAAACTAAACGTGATAAAAATGTCATTCAAAATTCTTTGTACACAGCTGGTATCAAAACCTCTAGTGCATTATAAAAACAAGCATTGTTCTATTAAAAAAAACTGTTTCCATAAAAAATACACTTTCTAAGTAATATTACAATCTGTCTGTTGGCTAAAAATTCGAGCCCCTGACTACCAATGCACTCTTTGAAAACCGCACCAATCGCACTTTCCGTTTCCGCAATATTTGCGGTGCAAGTGTTGAGTGATTCACCCTGTATAAAGTTTGTTTGCTCATCGTGGAGCGCATGCAAAAAAATAACTTTTCTTTGTGCCCAGACGTGTTATGCTGAAGTTACAGCAACGCGAGTTTTTATTTTCTGTCTCTTTAAAAACGAACTTCTCTATTTTTAACCACATATTTTCAGTTTTTGGTAAATAATTCAACCAATTTTGAAACATTTTATATGCCTTGTTAGCCTCTACATCTACTTATTTACTCTGAAAAACATTTAAGAGCCTGACAGAGGCATACGCTATAGTGCCTGAGTTATAGTTTTTCCTTTCACACTTTACCATATGCTAGCATAGAGAATCTCATGCAGGAAAGCTGTTTACAGGGAAAATTTACGATTGTGATACAAATGGATTTAAAGGATTTATCTTCTTTCCCTTCTAGAATTTTGTACTTTCATTCGTCATTCAATCTCATACAGATTGCCCCCCCCCCCTTTTTTCACTCAGAGTTCCACTCCTGAAGGTCTGAGTGCGAGATTATCTGGAATATAGCTAATGGAGAAAGTACTTTCGGTTATATGCCATATTCCCATTTGGTTACACGTTGTGTATGCTTAATGTAGTGGTTTCTGCATAGTCTCGTCCTTGAGAATTATTGATTTTTCCTAACTGTAGTTGCTGTTTCCGACCCCCACCCTTTCACCGTTCCTCAACCTTCTTTGAAATTTTCCATTTACATAACTTACTTAGGCCTATACCGGAGGCTTTCAGCCGTCATTGCTGATGTTCATTGAGAAACTAGCTGAAAACCCGTCGTTGCCCGGGTATTTATTTACTCCAATGTTAAGGTCTACTACTACTACTACTACTACTACTCCTCTCTCTCTCTCTCTCTCTCTCTCTCTCTCTCTCTCTCTCTCTCTCTCTCTCTCTCTCTCTCTCTCTCTCTCACACACACCACACACACACACACACACACAGAGAGAGAGAGAGAGAGAGAGAGAGAGAGAGAGAGAGAGAGAGAGAGAGAGAGAGAGAGAGAGACCTCATTTTAACCAACTGTACAAAATTTCATGAAGATCTGAATATTAAGTAGATCGTCACTCTGGAAGTAATTGAAGGTGAAGTATATAAAACCTTTTACGATCTGAATAAAACTGTAAGTTAGTGTGTAAGTCTGTAACTATGAATTGTTATGTATGCAGTGACCTACTTGTTTTGAATGTCGAGGGGGGAATACTTTATAAAGAATGGGAAAAACTGTAGATTTGTTCCCAATATAAAGCCGGCGTTTCCAGGGTATTTGTCAAGTCCAGTCTTCTGTTAGTGTAGCTTCAGCCCAACATGTGAATGTAAAAGAAGGAAAAGCAAGTTGTGGAAATGTAGGAGCAAACACCTCTGACAGTGTGGCGATAATTGTTTCAGATGTCAAAAATAATTCACTGAACACTGTATCTGTACTGTGACGAAACACTCGTTGCGTTATGTGGTGTATGGACGGGCGATTGACCTTTGAACGACAAACGATTGAAGGGGAAAATCTGTTAAGGTGCTGATGCGTCATCTGATAACCTTATCAAAATATGCTAGGAATTAGACGGAACAGGTTCAGCCTATGCAGCACCGCCTCCACCCGATGCTATCAGAATACCAGGAAATCCATATGGATTTAATTCTGCCTGCTGCTTGAGGCTGACTGCGTGAGAAAATCTGCAGGCACCTGGACATGTATCTGCAGCATACTCCTACGTGATGATTTTACACTTAATTCCATAGCGAGTTGATTTCGATCGATTCTGTTAGGACATGTTCTCAGCGCGTTCCAAAGTCAACCGTCATGCAAGAAGTATCTCAGTGTTCGTCACTTATGTATTAAGATAACGGTTATCTTTCCCTGAGCATTCACACTGGAACTGGTTTTCTTTACTTGTCGCGCAATTTGCACACCTGTAGATTAAAACCGGACGTCGGTTGTTTGTGAGAAGTTTGCGTCATGCCTCGTGTAAGGAGGAAGAACCCCGACCACCCCTCCGTCAAGATTCGACGTCTGCAAGAACGTGGTTTAAGAGAGACGACGTTTTATCATTCCACCATATTGGTGCTGTCGGTGTAGACTCCATGATTTTTAAGGGGTTAGGCTACTCTAGAAGCCGGAAAAATAGGCGGTTTGGAATTTATTATCAGGAAAGTGAAAAAATAAACCGAGTACAAGAAGGATATTTTTCATACATATCTTACAGTACACAATAATTTTTGTGAAGTGCTTAATTCCAAACTGGCGGCTGTGCTCGCAATGACGTCTCCGTTTTTTGGGTCCACTGCCGAACAAACAGCTCTGAAAGTTTAGAAATATAATAATCCGATCGACGTCCATTATATATAAAACAGCTACAGACGTACGTAGGAGTTATTGAATGTATTCCTTTTTAATACAAATAAAAGATCCCTGAGATGGATTTTGGTCTCATATGTCAAAGGCATTATTGATAAATCTGAAGCATTGAATTAAAATTTGTGGTGCGGCCGGGAATCTAACCCAAACCTCCATGCTTACTAGGCAGACGTCTTAACCGTTAGACTACCACACCACTAACGATTAAGGCGCCTTGGGATAGTCTAAGTACGATTTCCCATCTCGTCACAAACTTTAATTCAGCTTCTGTTTTCCAAAGATAATTGCCACTACTGCCAAGGCTCTCCATGCAGCGGAATAGCACCTCGGCAATGGACATACTGGAACAATCCTATTAAGGTGATATAAATATATTTGTATTAAACTGATATTTATATCACCTTAACAGAATTGTTCCAGTGTGTCCATTGCCGAGGTGCTATTCCGCTGCATGGAGAGCCTTGGCAATAGTGGCAATTATCTTTGGAACACAGAAACTGAATTGAAGTTTGTGACGTGGAGGGAAATCGTACTTAGATTACTCCAAGGCGCCTTAATCATTAGTGGTACGGTAGTCTAACGGTTAAGACGTCTGCCTGGAAAGCATGGAGGTCCGGGTTTGATTCCCGGCCGCACCACAAATTTTAATTCAATGCTTCAGATTTAGCAATAATGTATTCCTTTTTGGCCACATGGCGTACTTCTAGAGTGGAATGTGAAAAGGATGCCTACAAACCTGTCATAATTGTTAATAAGAGGAACAATGCAGTATAATACTAAAATCCTACCTATTTACGTAGTGTATTGTTCAAGATATATTCCAAGTTTCAAGTGAATCTGTTGAAAATTATCTGAGTTATGTTTTCGGTTAACTTGAAAAATGCCGTCCCTAAATATTCGCGTTTGAAGTTGTGAGTAGTTGAAAATCATGAATAACTGTGCAATACTTTTAATTTATGTTGCCTGCGCTCTGCAACTGGCCTTCCACATATTCGTCCTGCTCTTGCTTTTTTTTTCCTGCTTTATCGTGAAGCTATTCTTGGCTTTTTCACTCAATAGACAGCGGTCTTTTTGCAAGCTTTATGCGCTGTTTGTCGATCTCCGGGTACATTTCGAAGCTGTTCGGGCAGATTTCCAGTTCCATTGCCTCCATCACGTGAAAAGCTGATGAAAATCAGTCGCCGTACACACAAACCGCAATGTCCGGAGCTGTATCCAAGACTGTTGCACTCTTAAGGT
Source organism: Locusta migratoria (assembly GCA_026315105.1). Lineage (NCBI taxonomy): Eukaryota > Metazoa > Arthropoda > Insecta > Orthoptera > Acrididae > Locusta > Locusta migratoria. The sequence continues at coordinate 748,066,386 of CM048745.1, read as the reverse complement.
TTGCAAAAAATCAAAACTAGAGGAGAGCCTAAGGTGGGCCGTAAAACAGGCCAGTGTGATTTTTTTTAATATGGATTACGAACTGCTGCATTGATGAAAATTGGCTATTTATTTTGGTCAAAATATTCAACCAGCAGCTTTTATGGATATTTGTTATTCGTCCGTAACTAGTATTCGAGCCACTGCATGCTCATCATCAGTGGATAACTTACAGGATCTTTACTATATCTTGCACCAAGCGTAAGATAACGCTGTGATGGTGTGATGGCAGAGGCGAAAGAATTGTAAATCGATAAAATCCTAGGGCCTAGAGAAGATCGAACCCGCTACCTTTGGATTCATAATCTGGCAGTCTACCACTATGCTACCTAGCCACACCAGTTAAACTCTACTGGCCATTAAAATTGCTACACCAAGAAGAAATGCAGATGATAAACGGACATTCATTGGACAAATATACTAGAACTGACATGTGATTACATTTTCACGCAATTTGGGTGCATAGATCCTGAGAAATCAATACCCACTACAACCACCTCTGACGGTAATAAGGGCCTTGATACACCTGGGCAATGAGTCAAACAGAGCTTGGATGGCGTATACACGTACATATGCCCATGCAGCTTCAACACGATACCACAGTTCATCAAGATTACTGACTGGCGTATAGTGACGAGCCAGTTGCTCGGCCACCATTGACCAGACGTTTTCAATTGGTGAGAGATCTGGAGAATGTGCTGGCCAGGGCAGCAGTCTAACATTTTCCGTCTCCAGAAAGGCCCGTACAGGACCTGCAACATGCGGTCGTGCATTATCCTGCTGAAATGTAGGGTTTCGCAGGGATCGAATGGAGGGTAGAGCCACAGGTCGTAACACATCTAAAATGTAACAGCCACTGTTCAAAGTGCCATCGATGCAAACAAGAGGTGACCGATACCATGACGCCCGGCGAAACGGCAGTATGGCGATGACGAATACACGCTTCCAATGGGCCTTCACCGCGATGTCGCCAAACACGGATGTGACCATCATGATGCTGTAAGCAGAACCTGGATTCATCCGAAAAAATGATGTTTTGCCATTGGTGCACCCAGGTTCGTCTTTGCGTACACCATTGCAGGCACTCCAGTCTATGATGCAGCATTAAGGGTAACCACAGCCAATGTCTCCGAGCTGATAGTCCATGCCGCTGCAAACATCGTCGAACTGTTCCTGCAGATGATTGTTGTCTTGCAAACGCCCCCATCTGTTGACTCAGGGATCGAGACGTGGCTGCACGATACGTTACAGCCATGCAGATAAGATGCCTGTCATCTCGACTGCTAGTGATACGAGGCCGTTGGGATCCAGCACGGCGTTTCGTATTGCCTTCCTGAACCCATCGATTCCATATTGTGCTTACAGTCATTGGATCGCGACCAACGAGAGCAGCAATGTCGCGATACGATAAACCGCAATCGCGATAGGCTACAATCCGATATTTATCAAAGTCGGAAACGTTATGGTACGCATTTCTCCTCCTTACACGAGACATCACAACGTTTCACCAGGCGACGCCGGTCAACTGCTGTGTGTGTGTATGGGAAATCGGTTTGAAACTTTCCTCGTGTCAGCATGTTTTAGGTTTCGCCACCGGTGTTATCCTTGTGAGAATGCTCTGAAAAGCTAATCATTTGCATATCACAGCATATTCTTCCTGTCGGTTAAATTTTACGTCTGTAGCACTTCATCTTCGTGGTGTAGCAATTTTAATAGCTAGGAATGTAAATACCGGAAGAATTTTGTTATTACAAATACTTCTGTCAAATTAATTTTTACACCTGCGCCATCTGCCGTTTAAGGCGCCAACTACACTTGTTGCGCCGCTCCTCCTCCTCCCCCCCCCCCCCGCCCTCCAGCGTCTGGTTCGTTACGTCTAGTGGAGAACAAGACTAAGACGCACCTACAGTGAATAACTTTAATATTCGGACACTGTGATATTTCAATCTTGGAACATCATAACTTTATTTATAACAAAACAAACAAAACGTATAACCAATTATTACATTACGTGATGTGTCTTGTAAGTAATCATATAAATTTTATTGAGATAACATGCGTAACTTCCTTAATAATGCAATTTAAATACAACTCGGTCCTATATTCACGTTACTTTAATATTCGGACACTTTTCGGAACTAAGTATTTCGAGACAAAATTTTATGGAAAATAACTGTTTCAATATCATGTTGGGTAGCCATTCTGTTTTATCACTTCTTTCAAACGCTACGGCATACTGCTAATGATACTTTTTAAATAGCCCGCACGTAGACTGTCCCATTCTTCTTTCGGTCGAAGCTTCAGACTTTCTTTGGAAGATATTTATGTACTTCTAATACATCGCTTCAGTTCTCCCCACACATTCTCAATCGGGTTGTGATCTGGTGACTGAGATGGTGGTGGTGGTAGGACTTTGGGGCAGTTGTACAACAAATATTCCTGCATAATGCGAGTCTTATGTTTCGGGTCATTGTCGTGGTAAAATTTGAAGGTGTTTGATATCCCCATGGTTTCAGCACTTTTTCGTAAATTGTTCTTTAATATGTTCAAATAGACATATTTGTCCATAGTATTGTCGATTTCACCAATTCGCCCGGTCCAAATGTCGATATACAGCCCCAGGCAAGGACGCTGCCACCTCCATGCTTTACAGTGGGTTTAATATTTGTGACTGTAAATTCCTCTTTCTTCTTCCGCCACATCATGCTTCGTCCGTCCGACCCACAGACGTTAAATTTACTTTCGTGACGTCATTATAGCAAATTGCATCCTTCGTAATAAACTCCCTATCAAAGTCCAATCTATTCTGTCCATTCTGTTGAGTCTCACAAGGTTTCTTCCGGGCCATTCTTCCATTGTATCCACTTTCTTTCAATGCTTTGCGAATCGTTTGAGGATGTACCTTCTTGCCAGTCTCGTTTAGAGACTCACGTGCTAATCTCGGTGCACTGAGTGTAGGATTCTTCTTTATTTTTCGTATGAACTTCCTCTTGTCACGAGCATCCAACTTCTGTGGCTGGCCCATTTGTGGTATGGAGTCTACACGGTCCTCGTTTTTGAAACGCCTGACAATATCTGCCACAGTACTCTTACTCATGTTGAGCATGGCAGAAGTTTGTCGATATGATTTTCCTTTCGCATTGTGAAAAATCACTAATTGTCGTATCTCAGAGTTGATATCATCGTTGCGTGGCATCGTACCGTCTGGACAGTCGACCGCGCTTGTGAACACACACCTGCCTTCATACTAGAAGCAGGCCTACTCACCCCGGCGTGAACGGTGACAAGTGCGACACCGCCATCTGTCCTGATATTAAACTAACGTCACCATCGAAGAGTGGTTTACTTTAATCGCATTCTTTAACAACTGATTTACTTTATGCAAACAACGTTCATACTGTCATTTACAAGACATGCACCTTCATATAATATTTGGTTATGTTATATTTTTGTTTGTTCCCAATGCAGTTATAACGCAGCAAACTAAAAATATCTTGGTGTCCGAATATTAAAGTTATTCACTGTATATACGTCATATACTTATATCTGTTTATTTGATGTATATTCATGTCATTACTTGTGATAAGTGTCACGTGAATGGATACGTTGCGCTGTAGCACGTGTCTGGTGTTTGTTAATATTGTACCTTTTGTCGGCCACTGTTCGGGGACGGATCTTATCACACGGTGGGAAGTGAAAGCAAATAAGTAGGCTAACGGTAGGTGAGTGACTCCATTGTGTGCTCCCACAGGCCGGAGACAAAGAACAGTCGCATGCGGCGTTGCCGACTCCCGGAGGTATCATTTAACGTTTGACAGCTGCCCAGCCGGAAATACTCGGCCGATTCAAGTGTGTGACACACTTCACCCTTGGAAATGAAAATAAAACAAAGGATAACAAAGTTGTGAGAAACTGTGCTGTTTGCTGGATCATGCGAAACACAACTAGCTCTTTATTCACACGAAGTGATTGGTGCTATCGACAAGGTTTCCCAAATCGATTCGGTATGTCTTGATTTCCAGAAGGCTTTTGACACCGTACCTCACAAACTGCTTTTAATCAAATTGCGTCGTTATGGTATATCACCCCAAATTTGCAGTTTGATAGGGGATTTACTGTCAGAGAGGAAACAGTTTGTAGTAATCGATGGTAAGGCATCGACTAAAACAGAGGTGATATCGGGCGTTCCACAGGGTAGTGTTATTCGTCCTCTGCTGTTCTTTATTTACATAAACGATTTAGGGGAAAATCTAAGTAGCTCTCTTAGGTTGTTTGCAGATGACACCATTTACCGTCTAGTAAAATCATAGGGAAGATCAAAGCCAACTGCAGAACGATCTGAATATCAGTATGGTATAAAAATTGGCAGTTGACTCTAAATAATAAGTGTGAAGTCGTCCACATGAGTTCGCAGAGAAATCCGTTAAACTTCGTTTACAAGATAAATCAATCGAAAGTGAAGTCCGTAAACTCCACAAAATACCTAGGAATTACAATTATTTCAGACTTAAATTGGAAAGAACACTTAGATAATGTCGCGGGAAAGGCGAACCAGAGACTTATTGGCAGAACCCTTAAAAGATGCAACAGAAACTGCATACACTACGCTTATCCGTCCATTTTTGGATTATTGCTGCCCAGTGTGGGATCCTTATCAGGTGGGTTTGACGGAGGACATCGAAAGAGTCCAAAGAAGGGCAGCTCGGTTTGTATTGTCACGATACAGGGGAGACAGCGTTACGGAAATGATACAGGATCTGGGATGGGAATCATTACAACAACGGCGTTTATCGCTGCGGCGTGGGCTACTTACGAAAATCGCAAACGTTCTCCTCCTAATGCGAAAATATATTGTTGACTTACATAGGTAGAAATGATCATCAGAATAAAATACGAGAAATCAGAGCTCGAACGGAGAGATTCAGGTGTTCTTTCTTCCCGCGCGCTATTCGAGAATGGAATGGGAGATAAATAGTATAATTGTAGTTCGATGAACACTCCGTCAGGCACCTACATGTCATTTGCTGAATATCTCATGTAGATCCTTTAGAAGCTGTTTCCAGAAGTACTAATTTATGTCTGCATGGCATGTATAAAAAGCAAGTTTCTTTATCGCCAAAAAATAGTAGTGGCCTCTGGTTGCAAGAACAGGAAATGTGTTTAATAATCTGTCACTGGTCGCGTCAGGTAGGAATACAATAGCAACTTTTTCTAGCAATGAACATTACTGTGTGAGGAGGTTGTGGCTGCCACAGATGATCTACAGGGCGATTCCACCTTGTACAAGCTGTGGGTATAGATCGACGATACGGAATAAAACTGGTCTAATGCACTTACGCCCGGAAGTGGGTGGTTCCCATGCTGGAGGCCATTTATTCAGTCATACTTTGTTACAGAGACTGCTGTCTAACACGCCGTATAATGTGGCCACTGTTACAGCATGCATTGTTTCCTCCTAGAGGCTAATACTGTTCCTCACACTGTGCCATTGATGATTCGAAGGTTTGTCTGTCTGCTACATGCTGGTTCTCCGGCCATTTCGCCATCAACTCCCGGACGCGTCTTCAGTGGTCTGTGGTACGGTCGAGGAAGTCCTGTTTCATGGCCTGCTCGTCCACCGGATCTCAACCCTTGAGGTTTCTTGTTATGGGGACATCTCAGAAGTATCGTGTATGCGAGGCCCATTGCAGATGTGGAAACACTAGAGCAGCGTATTCATGCTGCCTTTGACATTATTCAGATGCAGCCTGGTTGATGCGAACGTGTGAGAGAACATGCTACAGCCCGAACACGCTTGCGTTGAGGCCATTTTCAACACACATTGTGTCACAGCATGGTACAGCGCGCATCAGACCACAGTCTCGTAACGAAGTATGATTGAATATATGGTCTTTAGCATGGAAACCACTCCTTTCCAGTCCTAAGTTCATTAGAGCTTTTTTGTTCGGTATCCCTCCTCGATCAATGATTGGTGTTCTTTACACAGTGGAAAATATTCACCCTTTATATATGAAATAGAGCGACCGTGTGTTAGGGTGTTGGTATTACCTACAAATCCACAGTTTTGTACCAATCTTCATTAAATTTTTTTACACTTTACCTACGTAGCAAGAGGGAAGTCAATGTCTACATAAAAGTTTATACGATGCAGGGAGAAGGTACTTAACATTTTCGACACCAGTGAACAATTTTACTTCCATTTTGATGAAATTTTACTATTCCGACCATCGAAACAAAAGGTAACTAACTACATTAATATTTCATACAGAGCATGCTGAACAGTATTTTACAAACACCGACACTTTAGTATATCACAAAGATGGTAGATGTGTTCGGAATAGGAGATGGACAGAGAGAAGAGACTGTCAAAGGAATGGTACGAGATGAAGAGGTAGAGGAGGAGAACACAGGAGCAGGTGAACAGAGCTATGGAGGAGGATGAGATGGAACAATGGGTAACTATAAGTAATGTAAGGAATGTTATTGTGAATTAAATGCTTTATTTTTCAAATCAGAAGGTGGTTAGAGAGAGAGAGAGAGAGAGAGAGAGAGAGAGAGAGAGAGAGAGAGAGAGAGAGAGAGAGAGAGAGAATTGCAGATAAAACTACAGATTTGTTCCAGTCTTTAAAAATTGTTCCACCTTCGAACTTCAAAACAAGAAGTGAATCGCTGTCTACATAAAACATGCGTACAATGCATGATGAAGGGTACTTCAATTACAGACTTCAACACCAACAGAAAATATTCGATATAATGAATTTTCTCTTACTTTACCTTCAAAACAAGAGGAACATTACTTACAGAGTGACGCCAATCTCTAATAAAATAAGAGAAAGGTGCAGTGCAATGGGTACCTTTCGAGAAACTTCGACATTTCACTGATCAGGATCCAAGTTAACAGATACATGATGGCGCTGGATCGAGGAGCAGGAGATGGATAGAGAGAACGGAAGAAGTATATTGACACTGGAGGAAATAAATACCTGGGAAACGCCGGATTTTCAGCTAGTTTCTGAATAGACATCAGCAATGGCGGCCGAAGACTTCCGGTATAGGCCTATGTTGCGTCAACGGACTTTTCAAAGAAGTTAGAGACTGAGAATGTGTCGGGACGGAAAGAGACTACAATTCGGAAACAGCAGTTATCAAGAAACAGGTGATGCAGAAAGTAAAGAAAAGAACTGCCTTAACCATACACAACGTGCATACAAATGGGCATATGACCGATAACAGACGTACTGTCCCAATATGGTCTCTTCACTAGCTAAAGATTCAGGACTACTCTCGCACTCGGACCTACAAGAGTGAACCTCCAAAAGGTGGGGATGGGGGAATCTGAGATTGAATGACGAATGAAAGTTTAACATTCTAGAAGTTGGAGCTTGAAATATGTCTAAATGATACAGCGAAACTATAAAATCTGGAAAGGGTAATATTAAAGCCCATTCTAGAAATAGAGAAATCTTTAAAATCCATTTGTATCACAAATACTTATAGATGCACAAACGTATTTTAAAATGTTCAGGGACAGAAATTATTCAAAATGTTCAAATGTTTGTTAAGCTTATGGGACTCGACTATGGGGTCATCAGTCCCTAAACTTACAAACTACTGAAGAACTACCTTATACTAAAGATGGCACAAATATCTATGCCCGAGGGGGGATTCGAACCCCCGACCGTAGTGGCCTTGCAGACCGTGACTGAAGCGCCTCAGTCTCCTCGGCCACCGCGGCCGGCCAGAAATTATTCAAAAAGAGGGCAGAGAGTAATTTACTCTCGGCAGCAAACCATAAACAACAGTGATTCAGGGATACAAGTCAAAGTCAAGTCCCACATACATGCAGTAACTAAAGGTTCGCTTGTAGCATTATGCCGGCTAACTAGAAGTGGGCATGTGAGGTTTCACCTTGCGCCCAATATCATCAAGCTGTACTACAACAGTATACTGGCATCTATCATAGCAGCTAGGCACACAGGCTCTCAGTTGGCGCCTGCCATGGCGGTGAAAACAACATATCTTGCTGCATTCGGTATGGGCTTACAGGACAACTGCAGGGGAGGACTCCTTGTCCTAATACGATTATATCCCTTGAACATCAAAATAAGGAACAAGCAGCATGGTGCTGGGAAAAGAGAGGGGATCAGGAAAAGATCACCGACGTACTGCTGGGGGTAAACCACCAAAAGGAAGGAAGAGGAATTGCAAAAGATGTGGAAGGAAGAGGAATTGTGGCAAAAGATGTGGAAGGAAGAGGAAACAGGTAGCAGAACCTATGAGCTGCTGCCCTGTGTGCAAGAGATTGGCAATGAAGCATTTCCTGCCGAGCCGTGGGATGATAAATTTCGTCACCGGCCATTGCCCCTATCCAGCTTCTGTCTGATTATGCGGCGGGCACCTGAGTGTGACTGGAGCAGAAGAGGGGGCACCTGACCACATGGTGAATGAGTGCACCACATATGAGAACACCAGGACTGATTTGAGACAATTATCTAACCATGATATGTACACCTTTGACACGCTAACACGTTCCAAATTCTTAATCTTGTAGATGCTATAGGTGATAAGGTCTGACAGGATTTCCTGAGGGAGCAGCAATAGATCTGCAGCCACATCACTCACCACCAGCTTGTCGTGGGGGGACGGGTGAGGGGGGAGGAGGGGGGACTGCCTGTCAGCATATTGGCGCATTCCTTTTTTTTTTTTTTTTTTTTTTTTTGTGGTTTTAGGGCGCACAACTTCTACGGTCATTAGCGCCCAGACAAAAAACAGATTCGCTAGATCTAAGAAAAAAAATAATAATAATTGGTGACTGCCAAAACATCAAGAAGAGGCTAAAAACGAAAGATAAAAGACAATTAAAAGGGTTAAATATCCTTTCATAAGTTGGCCAAGTTGATAAAACGCAAAACTCGACCAGCTGCTCGTGTGTCATCAGCTAAAATTTCCTCCAGAGTAGACGGAAAGTGAAGGGCTACACGGAGATGATTAAAATTAACACAAGTCAGTAAAACATGTCGCACTGTCAGCAGTTCACCGCAGGAGCATAGCGGTGCAGGTTCGGCGGATAGCAAGTGACGGTGGCTGAAACGGCAATGACCGATCCGCAACCGAGCCAGGATGACCTCCTCCCGCCGAGAGGGGCGTGAGGATGTCCTCCAAGCGGTCGGGATCGGTTTGACAGTTCGCAATTTATTGTTGTACAGTGAAAGCCACACACTGTGCCATTGCGACACGATACTCCGGCGAAGAGCCCGTTGAACATCGTCCGCTGGGACGCAAAAGGTAGCCATGCGAGGCAAAAGAGCTGCTGCCTTGGCTGCTGTGTCGGCGGCCTCATTCCCGGGCACACCCACATGGCCAGGGACCCACAGGAAAGAAACGTGACAGCTGTCATCCGCCAGCAACTGGAGGGAGCGTTGGATCCGATACACGAGAGGATGGTTCGAGAAAGGGTCCTTAAGACTCTGCAGGGCACTAAGGGAGTCAGAACATATGGCATAGAAAGGGTGGCGGTGGCGGCAGGTATACAAAACGGCCTGGTGGAGGGCGAAAAGCTCAGCCGTGAAGTTTGAGCACCGGTCAGGGAGCTTGTATTGGAAACGGTTGTCCCCGACGACGAAGGCAGATCCGACACCGGCAGTGCTCTTGGAACCATCAGTGTAAATAAATACGGCATTATCGAACCGCGAACGGAGTTCGACAAGCCTCGAGCGGAATACCATATCCGGAGTGCTCTCCTTGGGGAGCGAACTAAGTTCGAGGTGTGTGTGAACCTGGGCCTGATGCCACGGTGGCAATGGGCTTTCGCTCAACCGAAGGGTGGAAGGAAGGGTAAAATCGAGCCGCTGTAGCAGGCGGCGAAACCGAACTCCCGGTGGAAGCAAGGCAATCGCAGACAACTGATATTGGCGATCGAGTGAGTCGTCAAAAAATAATCTGTAAGATGGATGGTTGGGCATCGACCGTAGGCGTCATGCGTACCGACACAAGAGTATGTCACGTCGATTGGTCAAGGGTAATACAGCAGCCTCGGCATACAGACTTTCAACAGGGCTGGTATAAAATGCACCGGTCGCCAGACATAATCCACGATGGTGGATAGAGTTGAGACGGCTGAGAATCGACGGCCGTGCTGAAGAGTATACAAGGCTTCCATAGTCGAGCTTCGACTGAACAATGGCCTGGTAAAGGTGAAGCAGGACGGTACGATCCGCTCCCCATGACGTGCCACTGAGGACACGAAGAACGTTAAGGGATCGGGCACAACGGGCAGCCAGGTAGGACACATGTGTGGACCAGCAAAGTTTCCGATCCAACATGAGTCCCAAGAATTTTGTAGTCTCCACGAAGGGGAGAGCAACAGGGCCGAGACGTAGAGAAGGTGGAAGAAATTCCTTGTATCTCCAGAAATTGATACACACAGTTTTCTCAGTGGAGAATCGGAAGCCGTTTGCGATGCTCCAGGAATATAGACGGTCAAGACAGCGTTGGAGAGAACGCTCCAAGAGACACGTCCGCTGGGCGCTACAATAAATTGCGAAATCGTCTACAAAAAATGATCCGGAAACGTCGGCTGAAAGGCAATCTACGATCGGATTGATTGCAATGGCAAAGAGAGCCACACTCAAGACGGAGCCCTGTGGTACCCCATTCCCCTGGCAAAAGGTATCTGACAAAACAGAGCCCACCCGTACCCGGAACTTGCGATCCGCCAAAAACGCTTGAATGAAAAGAGGGAGGCGGCCCCGAAGGCCCCATGTGTGCAATGTGCGGAGAATGCTCGCTGTCCAAGTCGAAGAACACTGCTACTGTTTGGCGCTTCTTTAGAAAGTTATTCATAATGAAGGTCGACAACGTAATGAGGTGATCAGCAGCAGAGCGGTGTCGACGAAAACCGCATTGGATATTAGTCAGGAGGCGGCGAGATTCGAGGAGCCAGACCAACCGAGCGTTAACCATGCGTTCCATCACCTTACAGACGCAGCTCGTCAGAGAAATGGGGCGATAACTGGAAGGAAGATGTTTGTCCTTCCCTGGTTTGGGGATGGGGACAACAATGGCTTCACGCCAACTTGTGGGAACATGACCTTCAGTCCATATGCGATTGTAGGTACTAAGAAGAAAGCACTTGCCCGCAGGAGAGAGGTTCTTCAGCATCTCGATATGAATGGAATCGGGCCCGGGAACAGAAGATCGGGACAGGGCGAGAGCACGGTCTAGCTCCTGCATGGTGAAAGTGACATCATAATTTTCACGATTAAAAGAGTGGAAAGAAGGCGGCCGTGCCTCCTCTACCTGTTTGCGAGGGAGAAAGGCAGGGTGGTAATGGGCAGAGCTCGAAACCTCCGCAAAGAAACGGCCCAATGCGTTGGAAACATCAGCGGGGTCCACGAGGACTGCGTTCCCCACGGTCAGGCCAGGAATCGGGGAGTGGACCTTGATGCCGGGGACCGGCACACGACGTGGAGAAGATGATGTACGAGGTATGGAATGTACGGCAGCGGTGAGAATAACCTCTGTGAGGTATTCGACCTGACTGTCACAGTTGGGAAAATTCTGATCGTGAAAAACAGCCATGGAAGAATAAAGCCCCCAGTCGGCTTTAGAAATGTTCCAACTGGTGGGACGAGGAGATGGGGAATGGTGCAGAAAGTGGATGATACAAGGGAAATGGTCACTCGAGTACGTGTCAGAAAGTGCATACCACTCAAACCGACCGGCAAGCTGAGGAGTGCATATCGCTAGGTCTATGTGGGAGTAAGTATGAGTTGTGTCAGAAAGGAAGGTCGGCGCACCTGTGTTGAGGCAGATAAGATTGAGGTGTTGGAGAAGGTCCACCAAAAGGGAGCCTCTCGGACAAGGCGCCGGAGAGCCCCATAGGGGGTGGTGGGCATTGAAGTTCCCTACCAACACGAAAGGTGAAGGGAGCTGGTCGACGAGGTGTAGCACATCTGCCCTAGTAAGGGCAGATGACGATGGCGAATAGATATTACAGAGGGAAAAGGTAAATGTGGATAGAGTGATGCGGACGGCAACTGCCTGTAGGTGAGTATGCAATTTAATGGGATGGTAATAGACGTCGTCTCGAATAAACATCAGAACCCCTCCATGGGCTGGGGTACCTTCCACGGGTGGCAGGTAGAAACGCACAGAAGTGTAGTGGGGAAAGTCTGCACGATCACTTGGACGCAACTTAAGTTTCTTGGAGACAGACTAGAAGCGGGTAGTGCAATCGAAGGAGTAGTTTTAACTCCTCCCGATTAGAACGAATGCCGCGAATATTCCATTGAAGGAGCGCCATGATAAAAAATGAGATAAGAAATAAGGATAAAAACTAACAAGCAAGTGGGGTCACCTCGACGGCCGCTGAGGACCGGATTTCGAGGGAGCACTGCTATCGCTGTCTAGGGGCAAAGGGTCATGGTCCATAGGTTCGACCAACGCGCCTGCCACCTCCTTGAGTTGATCAGGAGTGGCAGTTTCCACCGCCGGTAAAGGGCCGGGTGCCCGGCAGACGGAGCGACCCGGTGAAACAGAAGACGGCCGAGGCCGGCAACTGTTGGGCGGCGTGACGGATGGGTCACGTCTCGGCGGGGAAGGAGAGGAACTCTTTTTCTTGTTGGCTCTTCTCGAAGAGTGACGGTGAGAAGAGGCAGTCGACGGTTGGGAAGCCTGAGAACGCAGAAAATCCTCACGAACGGGTTCCTTTTTCAAAGTCCGGGCATCTTGTTTAGGTGCCCGCAGTTTACCAGAGGTTGACGAAGACTGTACTTTAGAAGCAGGAGGAGGAAGCAGGGCCGTGGAACGGGCAATCTTCGGGCGGATCGCACAACTGTGTCAGCGAAGGTAAAATCACACGTCTGGGTACTTGAATCCTTATTAGGTCGAGTGGAGGTGAGGACCCTACTGTATGTGCCCGCTGGGAGGACAGCGGGCTTTCGACTCGCCAACAACTTTCGAGCGGCAGATGTCGATACCTTTTCCGTAACCCGAATTTGCTGGATGACCTTCTCATCCTTGTATACAGGGCAGTCGCGAGAGGAAGCCGCATGGTCACCGTTGCAGTTAAGGCAGTGAGGGGACGGAGGTGGGCAATCCCCCTCATGGGCGTCCCTACCACAAGTGACATTTTGCTGCATTTGGCAAGATTCACAGGTATGGTTGTACCTGTAGCATTGGAAGCAGCGCATTGGGTTTGGAATATAAGGGCGGACAGAGATAACTTCGTACCCTGCTTTGACCTTCGACGGGAGTTCAACCCTGTCGAACGTCAAAAACACAGTACGAGTCGGTGTCAGCTGGTTATCTACCTTTTTCAAAACCCTATGCACGGCTGTGACACCCTGATCGGACATGTAGGTTTGTATGTCTTCATCAGACAACCCGTCAAGGGATCTCGTAAAAACTACTCCCCTTGACGAGTTGAGTGTGCGGTGCGCTTCTACCTTGACTGGAAACGTGTGGAGCAACGTAGTCCGGATTAACTTTTGGGCTTGGAATGCACTGTCCGCCTCCAGCAACAATGTGCCATTGGGCTGACGCGAACAGGTTTTAACAGGGCCAGCAATCGCATCAACACCTTTCTGAATGACGAAAGGATTTACAGAATCGAAATCTTTTCCGTCAGTGCGAGAGACAACAAGAAATTTCGGTAAATTAGGCAGAGTCTTCTTTTGCTGAGGCGAATCTATCTTCCGTTTCTGGGTCAACGTCACTGAAGAAGAGAAATAAGTCATTACGGAAGTGTCCCCCGTGATTACCGGCGTCTCCGATGGCGCGCTCCTTCCTAGTGGGGGCCCTCTCCGAGGGCTTACCCGCCTTAGGTGATTGTTCACATGTCAGGTCACACCTCCCGAGAACTGACGGAGGGACCAATCGACATGTTCGGAAGGTACCAGCTCGGGTAATCACCCCTCCCTGGGCCTGGCCTTTACCAGGGGGTACGTACGTGTCCTACTTGTCTATCCGGGGCGGGGAATTACGCGTTACCCCGTCACCTGCTACGCATGATAATGCGTGGGTCGGCCTTCAGACACGCACAGGGAGGAAAGAAGAAGAATAGAGGAAGTGAAAAGAAAGAAGGAAAGAAGCGTCTCAAACGCCGAGGCGGAGAATAATCAGGAGGAGAAGAAGGCTAGGAGAGTACAAGGAGAGAGAAAGACAGAAACAAAGGGTAAGAAAGGAAGGAACCAAGCAATAAGAGAGACGACTACAAGAAACCACGTTAACTTGCGAAATACGCCCGTCTCCGGGCGAAGGCACAAACCGGGAGGGAAAGTGAAGCAGCCTGGGGCAGAAGAAAGGCTGCTCTGGCTCGGGACCCCGTGCGCGCCACACACGTACCCACAAAAGAACTGTGGGCCCCCTCGGGGGTGGCGCATTCCGCCGCCCCGGGGCGGAAAAGACCAGGGGGGTCCGGGCACAACCACCTGGGAAGACCGGAGGCTAAGTTAGGCGTCGTTAGCATTAGTGAGTAGACTTATTAGCTTCTATGTTCTCATGGAGCCTGCAGTGAGAGTCAGTGGCCAGATCAGTGCCAGGAACACGTCTGCCGGGCTTTGGCAGACCTTGGCTACCTCAGTAGGTTTACACTTTTACAACTGGCACACCTGTAACCACTGCAGAAATGTTTTAGAATTTTATTCCTTGTAGAACCATGGTAATGTAAAGCTGTATCTTCAAACTTCCCTAAACATACGATTCTCGCTAGTACATGTAGCATCTTAAGGTCCATTTATGTTCAAGGTGATCGCTTGTAATTAGAATCGGATCCAAATATGATTTGCGACCGAAACCGTAATCTAATATTACGTAATTAAGATTTCAGTAAATTTACGTTGCAGCACAAACGACATTTTTCAACCTCCCCTCCCCGTACTAAGACTTTCTTGTGTGCGCTTGTATTCTTAAGCAGGTGATCGTAAAAGATGACAAAGGCGGCGTACAGATTAACTGACCTAAATTTTTCATCCGGCCGTTGCGAATATTAAACCAAACACTCCTTAAGTTAGACTTGTAAGCCAACCCATACCAATACCTCGTACCTGTTATTAGTGAAGCTACGTCGTTTTTCATTGGAGTTCTCGTAGCTAACACCAATAAGTAAGAAAAATTGTGGAGCACAGTACTACATGGCAGACTCAGATTAGGTCTGGTGGTGGTGGTGGTGGTGGTGGACATGAGGGACCAAACAACGAGGTCATCAGTCCCTTCAACCCCAAGTTTTATACGCCACGGAACCCAACGAAAAATAGGTGAAAGCCAAAAGACCATTACACTAGGAAGTAAAATCGACTCGCCAACAAGACTAAGACCAACCCAGGGCAGCAAATGCTACAGTGTCCGATCCCACAGCTCTGGAAGCGACCTCTAGCCTAAACCACAAGGTACTAATGGCACAGTGGTCAACGTATCATAGCTCCAGAGCAGGGAGAAATAAAACTACATTAAAATGTAAAAGAGTGGGGGGGGGCTGATAGGGATAAGGCTCTAAACCCCATAATCAGCCAAGAATCACAAACCCACTCACCCCTACCAAGCGAGTCCTAGAGCTAACAATAAAATCTACTTTCACGGAGGAAGGCAAGGACGCGATCAACCATCCGTGGGTCATCCGCCAAAACTGAAGGCAATGCAGGCGGTAGGCCATAGTCGCCACGAAGTGTCGAATGGAGAGGACATTCAGTCAGAATATGAGACACGGATTGTACGGCTCCACAATCACAATGTGGTGGATTGTCATTTTGTAAAAGAAATCCATGGGTCAGCCTGCAGTGTCCAAGACGGAGGCGACAGAGGACAATTGATTCTCTCCGGGAAGGGCGTAAAGATGAACTCCAAGCTGCAGTCGTATCTTTGATGGTGCGGAGTTTATTGGAAGGGGCAGTAGCTTTCCAACTGCTATCCCATGAGGAGTGAAGCAAAGATCTGATCTGCACCCGCAGATCCGCACCCGGAATTTGAAAGGGAGATGGGCAGCAAGTAATTGCCGATCTAACCAACTGGTCAGCTACTTCATTCCCTGTAATACCAACATGGCTTGGCACCCAGAGAAAGGTAACGGAGCAGGCAGCACGATGAAGGTCAGCAAGGAGTTCATGGATGGAAATAACTAAAGGATGGGAGGGGAAACAACGATCAATGGCCTGCAGACTGCTCATGGAGTCAGCACAGATTAAACCACGTTCCAAGGCAGAATGTTTAATAAAACAGAGGGTTCTATAAATCGCCATCAGCTCTGCCGTAAACACACTGCATGCCTCTGGCAGAGAATGGCATTCCGCCCCAACAGGAGATGTAAAAGCATATCCTGAGTGGCCCGCTGTTTTCGAGCCATCAGTGTAGAAGATAGAGGCACCCTGAAACTCTTCTAGTACTGGGCGCACCAAACGCCGAAAGACCATGGGGGAAATTAAAGCTTTTGGGCCCTGGAAGAGATCCGTCCGAATTAGTGGTCGCGGCACCATCCACGGAGGTGTGCGTGCAGTAAAATGGGGGGTGCAATCTAGCGAAGGGAGATGGAAATCCCGGCAAAGAGAGGCAAGCCGCAGTCCGACGGGAAGGCCCGCCCGCGGCCGGGTATCAGGGGGTCGAAGCCCTTCATATGCAAAAAGAACCTGGTAAGCGGGATGAGCAGGATATTGCCGGATGGCGATGGCATAAGACGCCAGAAGCTGATGCCGCCTGACCTGAAGAGGGCAGATTCCCGCCACAACAAGGAGACTGTCGACCGGGCTAGTCGGGAATGCACCTGTAGCCAAGCGGACACCATAATGGTGAACCGGGTCTAATAATTTCAGGGCAGAAGGAGCTGCCGAGCCATAAACTTGACACCCATAGTCCAATCTGGACAAGATTAGAGCTCGATAGATACGGAGGATAGTTGTTCGGTCTGCACCCCAAGATGAATGAGCAAGGAAACGTAGGGCATTGAGTTTCTTCATACAACTAATCTTTAGGTGGCGAATATGGGGCACCCAAGTCAATTTTTTGTCAAAGAGAAGACCCAGGAAACGATGCTGTGCTACAACTTCCAGGCGCTGATTACCCAAGAACAGTTCTGGATCAGGGTGAACTGTAGTACGACGACAAAAGTGCACCACCCTCGTTTTTGATGAGGAAAACTGGAAACCATGGGACGTAGCCCACACTGAAGCCCGCCGAATGGCGCTCTGGAGCTGACGTTCAGTAGAGGGTAATGAGTAGGAGCTGTACCATATGCAAAAGTCGTCGACATACAATGCCGGGGTTACCAGTGACCCAACAGAGCTCACCAACCCATTGATGGCGATTAGAAAAAGTGTAACACTCAACACTGAGCCCTGGGGGACACCGTTCTCCTGTATCCGAGGGGAGCTAAAGGAAGAGCCAACTCTGACACGGAACAGGCGGAGGGATAAAAACTGACGGATAAAAATTGGTAAGGAGCCTCTGAGGCCCCAGTCATGAAGAGAACGTAAAATATGATGACGCCAAGCAGTGTCGTACGCCTTATGAAGATCGAAGAAGACTGCTACCAGATGATGTCTTTTAGAGAAGGCCTGTCTGATCGCAGTCTCCAGTCGAAGTAAATGGTCAATAGGGGATCGTCCCTCCCGGAACCCACACTGGTAAGGTGAGAGAAGTCCCCAGGATTCAAGAACCCAGCATAATCTGCGGGCTATCATCCGTTCAAGTAGTTTACAGGGGACACTTGTCAGGCTTATTGGTCGATAACTGTGCAGCGCCGACGGGTCCTTGCCAGGCTTGAGGGCAGGGACCACAATACTCTCCCTCCACTGGGAGGGGAACACCCCTTGAAGCCAAATACGGTTAAAAACTTTTAGGAGAAATTGTCGTTGCGAGGGGTTAAGGTGTTTCAGCAATTGATTATGGATATCGTCAGGGCCAGGTGCTGAATCACGAGAAGAGGAGAGGGCCAGCGACAGCTCCCAGTCAGTAAAAGGTTCGTTATATGGTTCCACCTGGTGAGAAGTAAAGCCTAATTTGAAGGTTTCGGCCTGTTGTTTCTGAAGGAGAAAGGTCGCCGGATATGAAGTTGTCGCCAAGACATTGGCGAAGTGAGTTGCAAGATGTTCTGCAACAACAGATGGCTCCGTGCAGACCCCATCAGGCAGGGCAAGACCAGGGACGGAAGACGGCCGCCAGCTACCTTGGATAGATCGGAGCATAGCCCACACTCTTGTCAAAGGGACAGAAGAACCCAACGAGGAGACAAAATGCTCCCAGCATGTCCGCTTACTTTGTTTGATTAAGTAACGAGCTCTGGCACGCAGACGTTTGAAATTTATTAGACCAGCGAGCGATGGGTGGCGCTTAAGATGTTGCAAGGCCCTACGACGCTCGCGAATGGCTGCGGCAACAGTTGCATTCCACCAAGGGACAGGCCGGCGAGTAGGAGGGCCTGTCGACCGGGGAACAGCGGCGTTGGCAGCTTGGGTGATCATGTTGGTCATTTGGCTTATAATATCATCTATACAGCCTGAGGGGGAAGATGGGAACACAACCTGGGATGTATATAGCGGCCAATTAGCACGACGGAATACCCAGTGGGGTACCCTGGCTCGTGGTAGGCGTGAGGGAAGTGAAAGGATCAACGGAAAGCGGTCGCTATCGCAGAGGTCGTCATACGCCGACCAGTGAAATAAAGGAAGGAGAGAAGGAGAAGTGAGAGAGAGGTCTATGGCAGAAAAGGTGCCGTGAGCGGCACTAAAATGAGTTGGGGAACCATCGTTGAGAAGGCTCAAATTGTGGTCAGCAAGAAACTGGTCTATGAGGCGGCCCCGGCTAGATGTATAAGCACTGCCCCACAAAGGATGGTGGGCATTGAAGTCCCCAAGGATGAGGTAAGGAGGGGGGAGTTGCTGAAGGAGGGCCACTAGGGACGTGAGTGTAGGTGGCCTGTCAGGTGGAAGGTAGAGGTTGCAAATGGTCAATGGAGTGTCCAAGTGAACCCGGACAGCAACCACTTCCAATGGAGTTTGGAGAGGAATCCAGGTACTGACAATATCTGTCCGGACCAAAGTACAAACCCCACCAGACGCCTGGAGGGGACCAACACGGTTCCGACAAAAAGCACGGAACCCACGGAGGGTCGGTGAATGTGCATCCATAAACCTCGATTCCTGCAGGACGACACAGGCCGCAGAAGAGAGAGAGATTAGCTGTTTAATCTCCAAGAGGTGACGGTAGTAACCATTACAGTTCCATTGGATGATCACATCAGGAGGATCTAGGCGGGAAGCGAATGGCATAACGTCTGTCACGCTGCTTTGTCAGCGTCCGTCACCAAAGAAGAAGGGACAACATCCATAAATAGCTGATCAGCCTCGGGCTCAATGGGATGAGCGAGTTGCGAAAGCACAGTCGGCACCTCCGGTGGTACCGGAGGGGCTTTATCTTGTAACTTTGGTTTCTTCTTCTCTTTCTCTTTCTCCTTCTCCTTCTCTCATATGGGACGGGCAGGACCCACCCCAGAGAGAGGACTTTTGTCAGTTAGGTCTGGTACTGACGAGGATCGGGCGACCTTTGAACTCACTGACTGGGAGTCCGATGGCCGGCTGGAGGTCGAAGATCTCCGATCTGGGGAACGCCGGGACGGAAGGCCCTGAGATAGGGCACTGTCACCGGCAGGCGACGGAGAAGGGGTGCACTTCTCCGGCTGGGAAGGGGTGGGACACAAAGGGAGGGCTACAGGAGCTACAGGAGAGGGAGATGTGAGGGAGGGGTGTGGACGGGGTGTAGGGGGGAGATGGGAGTGGGAAGGGGAGGGTGAAAGGCTAGACGATAACGTCGTAGCGAAGGTCGTCGCCATTTGCACGGGATGCAGACGTTCATATTTACTGCGGGTCTCAGGGTACGTCAAACGCTCCAGGGATTTGTACTCTTGTATCTTCTTTTCTTTTTTGAACATAGGGCAATCTGGCGACCGTGAAGAGTGGTGTTGTTGACAGTTGACGCACACCGGCGGAGGAACACAGGGGCTCCCCTCATGTAGTGGGCGTCCACAATCACCGCATACTGGGACTGCTGTACAGCGAGAGGACATATGACCAAACCTCATACATCGAAAACACCGCATGGGAGGTGGAATGTAGGGCTTCACTTCACATCGATATATCATTATCTTGACCTTCTCTGGGAGTGTGTCCCCCTCGAAGGCCAAGATAAAGGCCCCAGTATCGACGCGGTTATCTTTAGGTCCCCTCTGAACGCGGCGAACAAAATGTACACCACGCCGCTCGAGATAGGCCCTAAGCTCCTCATCAGTTTGAAGGAGGAGGTCCCGGTGGAATATCACACCCTGTACCATATTCAAGGATTTGTGCGGGACAATTGTTACTGGAATGTCGCCAAGGGTGGTGCAGGCGAGCAAAGCTTCAGACTGGGCTTCCGAGACTGTTTTAATGAGTAATGAGCCAGATCTAAGCTTACCCATAGATTCCACTTCACCAAACTTGTCCTCTATGGTCTCGACAAAGAACAGAGGTTTGGTGGAAGTTCCTCCATCAGTCCTTGAGCAGACGAGATAGCGAGGAAAGGGTTTTGCTCCTAACCGGCGAGCCTGGCCTTCCTCCCAAGGGGTAGCAAGGGAGGGAAATATCCTCTTATCCGCAGTAGTAGCATTAAATGATCTCTTCCTGTCTTGAGAGACGGCCGATGCACGACCATTTTGGAGTCTAACTCTTTTCATGGTGCTAAACGTCCGCCCTGGTGTCACCCACTCCGAAACCGGGGCTCTCTCCATGGGCGCCACCCAGCCTCAGCAAAGGCCACCTGGCACGATGGCCATTGCCGGGAGTTCTGATACCCCCGAGGACAGGCATCAACTCCTTGGCTTGCATGGAGAGGTCGCAGCTCAGACACCAGGAGTGTGATCCCTGTGGTGTCAGGGGGCTCAGCCAAAGGGTACATAACAGCCCCCCCCCCCCACACGGACTGGCTACACGTGCTGGGGACCTAGCGGGGGATGGGGGCTACAGCGAGGAAAGGAAGTGGAAAGGAAAGGATAGGACCCGCGCTGTAGGGGCTAGGTCGGGAGTTCTTCCCCAATTGGCTCACACATTATCGGACAATTTTGGTATGGAAGGTCAAACCCCGAGGGGGACCAAACTGGGCCAAAAACCGGTGTACACAGCAGACAAAACCAAAGTGCAGGACAATCGTTACCATGGGATAGCCAAGCCGTCATCCAGAGTACCACCGAGAGACGGGGTTGGAGAGGGTGGGAAGGAGGAATTGGGATGGGAAGGAGGGGGAACTAGGAGGGGTAATGCAGCCTGGGGAAAGCAGGAAAAAAGGCTGCAATGGCTCGGGGACCCGTGCGCGCCACACACGTACCCACAAAAGAGCTGTGGGCCCCCTGGGGGGTCAGATTAGGTCTGTCGCCGAAGACTTTACTCGCGTGTAGCGAACACTTCGTATATACTTCCTAATATTTCGTTGGCTTTTAGTATCTCTTCTCATTATTATTTTTCATTTGTTTATTTTGGTAATTAGATTTAACCGAAGTGAATTTGTTATATAGTATGGATGAAAAAAAAAGTCACAGTTCAACCTAACAGTATCATCGTTGTCAGTGTAAATTTACGCAAACTGAATACGAAAAGCTGTTTACCACATGATGAATATTTCATAAACCCATATTGGTTATTAAACCACTATAAAATACGATTGCATTATGTTGTTATTAACAACACAAATTTTACGCACATTGAAGCCGTCCCGAACGCGACCCAACTTCATACATAAGTTCGCGAAAGCTAGAATCGGCTGATGTAATGAGTAATACACAGTACAGATACTAAAACATTACAGAAGTCAAAACCAGAATAGACAGAAGAAAGTTTTATCAGTATTTTTTCGCAATAGCGAATTTCTCTTAGAGTTACTCTATAAGGTATGGATATTCTACCAAATGGTGACATGAAAATATGTGCCGGACCGGGACTCGAACCCGGGTTTCCCGCTTATCGCGAGCGGTCTCAACCACTACGCTACCAAAACACGACTCCAGGACCGATCCGAACTTCCATGTACCACACTGACTGCACATAGGAGCCCAGCTGGGATTAATTACATTGAATAAGAATTTTTACAAAAGCAAGAGAACAGTGTTCATTTTGAAACTGTGCAAAAAATTATAGATACAAAATTAATCTATATCGTTGTCAGACAAAGCAACGACTAATTTCCATTGCAGTTGCAATGCCAACTCATCTGTGTTCTATTTAACACGCAGTTGTTCAGATCATCTTTTCTTCGTTCGGTCACTAGCACCAGTGAACTCCGAGTAAGGTCGACCAATCGTAGTTGTCGTGAAAGATTCAGTAGTAGTAGTAGAAGCAGTCCATGAAAAATATGAAATTCATTTATTACACGTAAATTGTAATTGAAATATTTTAAAAGACGCACACTAATAGTAATCGAAAATTTTAAATCATCGATATTACAAATAGTTTAGTAACCGTAGAAGTTGTTGAAGAATTAAGATTTCTCATTTTGTTGAAATAATCGTCCGATTTTCCTAGACGATGCTTTCTATCTCGATCTCAAACCGCACAATAGCTTTTTCATGTCATGTAATGCATCCCAGTGTATTTTGAAATACATCAGCCACTTTAACCTCCAAAACCGTGAGCTGCTTGTTCAAATCCGACTTTTTTTTATCATGATGTAAATGTCCAAATGTTTGTATAGCTTATGGGACTTAACTACGGGGTCATCAGTCCCTAAACTTACAAACTACTTATCAACTACCTTATACTAAGGACGGCACAAATATCCATGCCCGAGGGGGGGACTCGAACTCCCGACCGTAGTGGCCGTGCAGACCATGACTGGAGCGCCTCAGTCCCCTCGGCCACCGCGGCCGGCTATCATGATGTAGATCTCTTTTCCAATGCATACTAATCGGTTGCCACCCGACCCTGGTAGGTAAATTAATGCAATGTAATACTAAGTAGAATACATATGTAGTTTGTCGAAACGTACAAATGATTCAATATTGTCTTATTTTGCAAACTCCATTATTTAATGAACCCCGTGAAAGTGTATTAACCCTCAAAGTGCATACTGGATACAGAATACCCGTAGCGGACCCTTTACAATTCCTGTTAGCTGTCTCGCCGCGCCCGGTCTCAGTAAACATGGCAATACAACGAGAATCTCAACAAGTCGCAGACAGTTCCTGTAAAATTCGACACAAGACATCCTACGCTACATATTGCACTATCGTACATCGCAGGATCTCCGGCGATCATTACTTTTTCGAAAGATCATTTAAGATAGATCCATGTATGGAGGACATTATGAGGTTAAGTTTTGAAGTGACTTTTACCAAATACCGAGCATAAATTTATGAGCACGTAACTTATAAACATAAGCTATGTACCTTCCTTAACATCTTACATCAAACAATTGAAAATGATCACTTACGACGTAAGTTATTCGCACTTTAGCGCAGCATGTAATCTGAAGAATTCTGCGTTACTCCGCCAAACCCAACTTTGAACTACTTTCTTCGGTATCAAAAGTAGCTTCCTCCCTCTGTGACGTAACAGTGTTGACCTCTGTCCTCTAAACATGGTTGTATGGTACTAAACCCATAATTATGATTTTCATTTTTCGACTTTTGGACGGCTTTTCGGACCTTTCAGACCACTGCGTGGCGTTAAGAGTTTTCATGAAATAGGCGAAACTTACTGTCCTTGAAAATTGTCATGAACAATGCTTCCCACAGTTGAAGTGACATCACAGTAGAAGTGTACAATTCCTGTCTACAACTGATATCTCGCCGGTGAGAGCAGTCTGTGTCAAATACACGTAATTTAAACAGGACTAAAATATTCACCGTGCTGGGAAAATTTCAGAAAATGGTTCACCGCGTATTTCATTGTTCTGACAAGACGGCGCGCTCAGTGCACCGCCTGCCGGATTCTCTTAGCGCCGCTGTTCGCTGCTGACTCCTCGTTCTTTGTCCCCTGGCGCCAGTGTTCCATGCGTCAACTGCAGCCTGTGACCGATGAAGTCACCGCGCAGTGTCACGTGCGGACTGCCGCCAGTGTTTTGTCGTGTTTCAGCTGCGTTTCCAACGAGCGGTTGTACGTCACTATCTCCGATTTCCGCTGACCGATCAAACCGACTCTTCCTGGAGAAGACAGTGCTGTACAATACGCGAGTCAAGGTGTAATCAAATACTGTGGCACGCCTGTAAAGACAGAGGCGATAAACAATCAAAGGGATTGCTCTTTCGTGCAGGCGAATCACCGTTGTAATCTGTCCATCAACGTTTACCCACTCAGGCCCCAACTTCTTTCTCCTCTTGGTTAACTGCACCTTCTTGACATTTCGAAAACTTAACACAATGATCAGATGATTGAATCTCGTCCATGCCTTTGTTGGAAGGACCGAGTGTGCTCAACCTTTAAGCTTAGCTAGATCACATTGTTTCCGGCTGCCCACAACCGCAGACTAAAAAATTATATCTCAGACAAAACTTAAGAACGGGATGTGCCAATACGTTGTGTAGTGATGTATTTATCTTACTTTACATGAAGAACCTACTGTGTGATACGTCATAATGTCTTGGGACTCATTGCTGCGTGCTTTGGAACGAGGTTGGACAGTCCTGAATTATGCCTTCATTGACCAATGTTGCTGCAGCAAGCCCCAGGAGAATCCAGGACATGATGGCCAAATAGGAATTAAAAACCAGCATCGCCGCCAGTAAGTACCCTGTGGTTGTTTTATATCACCCTTCCCCAACCCCTTTTCACACCAACAATAGCTGATGATTTTCAATCTATACGGCATAACGTAGTAAAATTTTCAATAATGCATACAACTTATAGTGGAATTCTTAGCCATATGTAGTTAAGTTTTTCAGCCCTTCATAGGGCTCTCAACTCTTCTACAACCCGCAGCATAAAAGAGGATCACAATTCGCCATTCACCGCTAAAAGGGTAAGAGAGAATGATTCAACAAGCCCTCAAAAGTTTCCGGACAGAGCCATAGATAGTAAATTTTGGAATATCACTTTTTTTGATAATTAAGTCAGGCGTGCAGGGGACTATTTTAATCAACCTCGCATTACTGACGGGGTATTCTGGTTACCTCAAATAGTATATCCCCTATAACAATCATACATAATGAACTGTATTTATTATTATTATTATTATTATTATTATTATTATTATTATTATTATTATTATTATTATTATTATTACTACTACTACTATTTCAACTACTTTCGTGCCTTTTTAGCCATACCAGAGGTTCCTTGTACAGTATCCAAAATGAACAAATATTAACACTAATCATTTTGTTGAATTTAGAATTTGACATTAGGCAAAAAACTAAGGATAATGTAGTCAAGTATTCTATACATTTCACTCCATTCCATGATGGTGGTGGTGGCGGCTGGTGCAGCAACAGTGTTGAATATTAAAAAATGCTCAGTCTCTGTTGCAGTTTCATACTGCAACAGACTGAGCATTTTTTAATAGTCAAGTATTCATACTTTTGCAGGCGACCCAACATTCTGTTATTCAACAATCGAACTTTCAACTACAGGAGTACGGTAGTTAAAAATGTAGATCGTTAGCACATTGGGTGTATCCTTCCATATCGAACCTACATAAAGATGTAATTTCATACTTTGTGGGGATAAGAGTCACCTATTGGGCTAAACCGGATGTATAAGACATTTTATGAGAGTTGGTCTGCACTTTAGAGCATACAACCTGCAGCATTCGTTTCACAGATCGTTTCAAACTTCTGTTCATCTCCTCCCCCTATTTATAAGAAATTACCTTCAAATATTCAAAAATTTTCTAAGTTTGTTGCGGAGTATAAAAAGCTTCTCCGTTAAAAGATACATCTATGTGCCAAATATCAGGGTAATACGTCAAATATGTCATTCCTACGCGCATTCAAAACATTTTTGCAGTTTGTCAGGAATTTCCCAACTTTTATTTCTAATAATCCAGAATTTTGTTTTCCTAGAAACTTTTTCAGGGTAAGAATGAACACATTCAGCGTTTGAATCATGAATCTAGTTTCGACTTCATACAAAAATCGCCTAGAAATGAAGCACTTCCACTTTTCCCTGGATTATGCAATTTTCCAGGTAACGTCTCCCGATTGTTTTGACAATTACAAGTACAAAAAGAAAAAAAATGGAATGAGCCGATCAAGAGTTGGTCTTTCGTACATACGGCAACTGGTTTTTCTTTATAGGTTGTGAAACTACCCCACTTGGTATGAAACGTCTTTAGTAAAAATAAAGGTTTTACCAAATATTTCTCTCAAGCAAGTTGTTGGTTTTTGTTTCCTGCGTTAGAGTATGAAAAATTCCATAGTAATTTTAGGCAGACAAGAAAA
This sequence comes from Locusta migratoria, assembly GCA_026315105.1. Lineage (NCBI taxonomy): Eukaryota > Metazoa > Arthropoda > Insecta > Orthoptera > Acrididae > Locusta > Locusta migratoria. The sequence continues at coordinate 748,039,961 of CM048745.1, read as the reverse complement.
TTTAGTCCCCTCTGTTTAGCTTCACAGATGACTGCAGCTTTCTATGTTCAGTAAAATGCAAAGTGCATCATCTTACTCCCCATCATGTGAGGCAAATGAGTGCTGAAAAATAAAGAGTACAAATCTGAAAACATACGACGTCATTGCAAAATCAAAGGTACCATCTATAATGGAGGCTAAATGACAAGAGCACACATCTGTGTTACAGCAACAAAGGCGGTGGACACAGTCTTTTCATGGAGATTTTCGATATTGCAGCACTGAATGCATGTAGTTTGTACACGTAGTTTTCCTGAGTAACAAGAGAATAATCACCCCGACGGAAACATAACTGAGCCGGCATTTGGACTCAACAAAGGAAACCTGAAGGAATGAGCTAGATATATCAACGAACATTATAAAGCTGTATCACATACACTAAATCGTGTAATACTGAAATTCCGCATGCTCTTACTGCCTGGTTACCTGTAATTCTCATGACTTCAATGAAGGCTCAAAATGATGTCCTTCAGCTTCAATGCATTTGGCAATACGCGTAACGAAATTCTCTCAACAGCGAGTAGTTCGCCTTCAGTAATGTTCTCACATACATTGACAATGCGCTGACGCATGTTTCCAGGCGTTGTCGGTGACTCACGATAACAAATATCCTTCAATTTTCACAGAAAGAAATCCTGGGATGTAAGATCTGGTGGACGTATGGGCCATGGTAAGGTGCTTCTACGACCAAGCGACTTGTCATTAAATATTCCATTTAAGACCGCTTCAGCTGCACGCGAGCCATATGCCGGACATCCATCATGTTGAAAGTACATCGCCATTCTGTCATGCAGTGAAACATAGTAAAATCGGTATAACATCACGTAAGAAATTAGCATACATTGCACCATTTAGATTGCCATCGATAAAATCGGGGCCAATTATCCTTCCTCCCATAATGCCACACTATACATTAACCCGCCAAGGTCGCTGATGTTCCACTTGTCGCAGCCATCGTGGATTTTCCGTTGCCCAATAGTGCATATTATGCCGGTTTACGTAACCTTTGTGAACGACGCTTCGTCACTAAACAGAATGCGTCAAAAAATTTGTTATCGTCCCGTAATTAATTTTGTGCCCAGTAGCAAAACTGTACACGACATCACGTACTTATACGTTTGTGACTATTACAGCGCCATCTATCACAAAGCGAAAAAGTGTTCCAAATAAAACATTCATATGTGCCGCGGCGGAGTGGCTAAGCGTATTGAGGCGCTATGCTCCGGTGCGCGAGACCGCTCCCCGTCGGGGGGTTCGAATCCCCTCTCGGGCATGTATGTGTGTCGTCTTTAGTATAAGGTAGTTTGTAAGTATATATACATGTGGCGTCTGTTCGGAAAGAACAGACGTCACATTCTGATCCAGCAGCTGTTATTATTTAATATTCATAGAATATATGACTTCAACTGCTATTGGGCAAAGCTGAAAATGTGTACCCAACCGGGATTCGAACCCGGGTCTCCTGCTTTCTAGGCAGTTGCGCTGACCCCTACACCACTGGGGACACGGTGATCACCGCACCTGCAAGGACTACCCATGCACGCCTCCCGTCAGATACAAATTCCCAGCTTCGCCCTGCCCATAGTACTCAAACTCGTAGTTTAACTAATTCCCGTAAGAGTAAGGGCTTCAAACTTGCCCACCCCTCCCCACTAACGATAGGATCATTGCCCGTCACCGGCATATTATATATATACATGTGGCGTCTGTTCGGAAAGAACAGACGTCACATTCTGATCCAGCAGCTGTTATTATTTAATATTCATAGAATATATGACTTCAACTGCTATTGGGCAAAGCTGAAAATGTGTACCCAACCGGGATTCGAACCCGGGTCTCCTGCTTTCTAGGCAGTTGCGCTGACCCCTACACCACTGGGGACACGGTGATCACCGCACCTGCAAGGACTACCCATGCACGCCTCCCGTCAGATACAAATTCCCAGCTTCGCCCTGCCCATAGTACTCAAACTCGTAGTTTAACTAATTCCCGTAAGAGTAAGGGCTTCAAACTTGCCCACCCCTCCCCACTAACGATAGGATCATTGCCCGTCACCGGCATATTATATATATACATGTGGCGTCTGTTCGGAAAGAACAGACGTCACATTCTGATCCAGCAGCTGTTATTATTTAATATTCATAGAATATATGACTTCAACTGCTATTGGGCAAAGCTGAAAATGTGTACCCAACCGGGATTCGAACCCGGGTCTCCTGCTTTCTAGGCAGTTGCGCTGACCCCTACACCACTGGGGACACGGTGATCACCGCACCTGCAAGGACTACCCATGCACGCCTCCCGTCAGATACAAATTCCCAGCTTCGCCCTGCCCATAGTACTCAAACTCGTAGTTTAACTAATTCCCGTAAGAGTAAGGGCTTCAAACTTGCCCACCCCTCCCCACTAACGATAGGATCATTGCCCGTCACCGGCATATTATATATATACACATGTGGCGTCTGTTCGGAAAGAACAGACGTCACATTCTGATCCAGCAGCTGTTATTATTTAATATTCATAGAATATATGACTTCAACTGCTATTGGGCAAAGCTGAAAATGTGTACCCAACCGGGATTCGAACCCGGGTCTCCTGCTTTCTAGGCAGTTGCGCTGACCCCTACACCACTGGGGACACGGTGATCACCGCACCTGCAAGGACTACCCATGCACGCCTCCCGTCAGATACAAATTCCCAGCTTCGCCCTGCCCATAGTACTCAAACTCGTAGTTTAACTAATTCCCGTAAGAGTAAGGGCTTCAAACTTGCCCACCCCTCCCCACTAACGATAGGATCATTGCCCGTCACCGGCATATTATATATATACACATGTGGCGTCTGTTCGGAAAGAACAGACGTCACATTCTGATCCAGCAGCTGTTATTATTTAATATTCATAGAATATATGACTTCAACTGCTATTGGGCAAAGCTGAAAATGTGTACCCAACCGGGATTCGAACCCGGGTCTCCTGCTTTCTAGGCAGTTGCGCTGACCCCTACACCACTGGGGACACGGTGATCACCGCACCTGCAAGGACTACCCATGCACGCCTCCCGTCAGATACAAATTCCCAGCTTCGCCCTGCCCATAGTACTCAAACTCGTAGTTTAACTAATTCCCGTAAGAGTAAGGGCTTCAAACTTGCCCACCCCTCCCCACTAACGATAGGATCATTGCCCGTCACCGGCATATTATATATATACATGTGGCGTCTGTTCGGAAAGAACAGACGTCACATTCTGATCCAGCAGCTGTTATTATTTAATATTCATAGAATATATGACTTCAACTGCTATTGGGCAAAGCTGAAAATGTGTACCCAACCGGGATTCGAACCCGGGTCTCCTGCTTTCTAGGCAGTTGCGCTGACCCCTACACCACTGGGGACACGGTGATCACCGCACCTGCAAGGACTACCCATGCACGCCTCCCGTCAGATACAAATAGCAGATACAATAGCAGTTGAAGTCATATATTCTATGAATATTAAATAATAACAGCTGCTGGATCAGAATGTGACGTCTGTTCTTTCCGAACAGACGCCACATGTATATATATAATATGCCGGTGACGGGCAATGATCCTATCGTTAGTGGGGAGGGGTGGGCAAGTTTGAAGCCCTTACTCTTACGGGAATTAGTTAAACTACGAGTTTGAGTACTATGGGCAGGGCGAAGCTGGGAATTTGTATCTGACGGGAGGCGTGCATGGGTAGTCCTTGCAGGTGCGGTGATCACCGTGTCCCCAGTGGTGTAGGGGTCAGCGCAACTGCCTAGAAAGCAGGAGACCCGGGTTCGAATCCCGGTTGGGTACACATTTTCAGCTTTGCCCAATAGCAGTTGAAGTCATATATTCTATGAATATTAAATAATAACAGCTGCTGGATCAGAATGTGACGTCTGTTCTTTCCGAACAGACGCCACATGTATATATATAATATGCCGGTGACGGGCAATGATCCTATCGTTAGTGGGGAGGGGTGGGCAAGTTTGAAGCCCTTACTCTTACGGGAATTAGTTAAACTACGAGTTTGAGTACTATGGGCAGGGCGAAGCTGGGAATTTGTATCTGACGGGAGGCGTGCATGGGTAGTCCTTGCAGGTGCGGTGATCACCGTGTCCCCAGTGGTGTAGGGGTCAGCGCAACTGCCTAGAAAGCAGGAGACCCGGGTTCGAATCCCGGTTGGGTACACATTTTCAGCTTTGCCCAATAGCAGTTGAAGTCATATATTCTATGAATATTAAATAATAACAGCTGCTGGATCAGAATGTGACGTCTGTTCTTTCCGAACAGACGCCACATGTATATATATAATATGCCGGTGACGGGCAATGATCCTATCGTTAGTGGGGAGGGGTGGGCAAGTTTGAAGCCCTTACTCTTACGGGAATTAGTTAAACTACGAGTTTGAGTACTATGGGCAGGGCGAAGCTGGGAATTTGTATCTGACGGGAGGCGTGCATGGGTAGTCCTTGCAGGTGCGGTGATCACCGTGTCCCCAGTGGTGTAGGGGTCAGCGCAACTGCCTAGAAAGCAGGAGACCCGGGTTCGAATCCCGGTTGGGTACACATTTTCAGCTTTGCCCAATAGCAGTTGAAGTCATATATTCTATGAATATTAAATAATAACAGCTGCTGGATCAGAATGTGACGTCTGTTCTTTCCGAACAGACGCCACATGTATATATATAATATGCCGGTGACGGGCAATGATCCTATCGTTAGTGGGGAGGGGTGGGCAAGTTTGAAGCCCTTACTCTTACGGGAATTAGTTAAACTACGAGTTTGAGTACTATGGGCAGGGCGAAGCTGGGAATTTGTATCTGACGGGAGGCGTGCATGGGTAGTCCTTGCAGGTGCGGTGATCACCGTGTCCCCAGTGGTGTAGGGGTCAGCGCAACTGCCTAGAAAGCAGGAGACCCGGGTTCGAATCCCGGTTGGGTACACATTTTCAGCTTTGCCCAATAGCAGTTGAAGTCATATATTCTATGAATATTAAATAATAACAGCTGCTGGATCAGAATGTGACGTCTGTTCTTTCCGAACAGACGCCACATGTATATATATAATATGCCGGTGACGGGCAATGATCCTATCGTTAGTGGGGAGGGGTGGGCAAGTTTGAAGCCCTTACTCTTACGGGAATTAGTTAAACTACGAGTTTGAGTACTATGGGCAGGGCGAAGCTGGGAATTTGTATCTGACGGGAGGCGTGCATGGGTAGTCCTTGCAGGTGCGGTGATCACCGTGTCCCCAGTGGTGTAGGGGTCAGCGCAACTGCCTAGAAAGCAGGAGACCCGGGTTCGAATCCCGGTTGGGTACACATTTTCAGCTTTGCCCAATAGCAGTTGAAGTCATATATTCTATGAATATTAAATAATAACAGCTGCTGGATCAGAATGTGACGTCTGTTCTTTCCGAACAGACGCCACATGTATATATATAATATGCCGGTGACGGGCAATGATCCTATCGTTAGTGGGGAGGGGTGGGCAAGTTTGAAGCCCTTACTCTTACGGGAATTAGTTAAACTACGAGTTTGAGTACTATGGGCAGGGCGAAGCTGGGAATTTGTATCTGACGGGAGGCGTGCATGGGTAGTCCTTGCAGGTGCGGTGATCACCGTGTCCCCAGTGGTGTAGGGGTCAGCGCAACTGCCTAGAAAGCAGGAGACCCGGGTTCGAATCCCGGTTGGGTACACATTTTCAGCTTTGCCCAATAGCAGTTGAAGTCATATATTCTATGAATATTAAAGTTTGTAAGTAGTTGTAAGTTTAGGGACTGATGACCCCCCAGTTAAGTCCCTTAAGCTTAACAAACATTTGAACATTCATATTTATTTACATACTAGACGAATACGTAATAAAAAATGGGGTACCCATTTTAAAAAATTCAATTGATATCCGTTTGATGTATGGCAGCGCCATCTAGCGGGCCAACCATAGCGCCATCTGTTTCCCCCCTTCAAGCTAGAAAAGTTTTGTTCTTTGTAGTTTTTTTCGTTTGGTGCTTATTTCGTGAGAGATTTGGTCCGGTCACTATAAATGGACCATCCTGTATATGGCCTCTGATTTGCATTGTATTTTTATCTTCGAAAAACTATGAAAGTTTGTATTAATTTGATCACTAATGTGTGATGCTTTCTGTGTTGAGAAACAATGTACGTTTTCATTTTCCTTATTCTAAACAAATAAACATTGCTCATAAGTCAACACTATGTACTTTATATTCTTTTCCTATGCCGAGTACCTATTACGATCTATTTTAGATTTTATTTAGCCTAAATCAGGTAACGAAAGAGACTATTTTAGGCGCCTAATATTCCCTTTTTGAGGTCTAAAAATCCGCGGTCTAAAGATTGTACCTATTAAGAATAATATGACAGCATTTTAAATTTTTGAGAGAGACAATCACGTTACATAGTGAAAATCAGGATTTTTCCGTATGAAAGAAGCTGACTACGTGATATACTGTAGGTGGGAACAGGGTCTAGTTTACCGAATTCAGAGTCACCGTTTAAGTAATATTGATCTGGGCAGCCCTTTAGATCATTTGCAGATCGTAATTCCATTTACTGTCAAATAATCAGAAGCACAAAACTAATTCAAAACTATTTGGACAAACTGTCTCTACGGCGCGGAAAGTGGCAATTGACAATGAAAGTACGTGATCACCGATATGAGCTCTAGAAGAAATTCTTTACATTTCGGTTCCGCGATAAGGCAATTTAACTAAGAACGTAGGGATTACAATAATGAGCAAGTTTAATTGGAATAATTATGTGGGGGAAGGCGAAACAAAGACAATTTTATTTGCAGAACATGGAGTTGTAACAAATACATTACAGAGACTGCCAGCACTAATATTGTCTGCCCTCTACTAGAGTACTGCTATCGGGTGCATGAGTTCTTACCAGGTAGGATTCACGGTGGACATCGAAAAATTTCGAAGCACTGTAGCTTGTTCTCTATTATCGAAATACACGAGGTCTGTTCAAAAAACATCCGGAATGTTCAAAAGCTTGTAAACCTAAGCGACTTAACTACGTTGGTCAACAGTCCCTAAGCTAACAAACTGCTTAAAGTAACTTATGCTAAGGCCAACACTAACATCCATACCCGAGGGAGAAACATCTCCGACGGCGAGCAACCTCGCGCTCCGTAGCAGGTCGCCTTAGAACGCTCGGCCACTCCAATGCGGCCCGGGAAGTACGTCCGCTAAATACGTCTGCGCTTAATTATTGTGTATGGACGCCTTCTCCGGAAGAAGTCCAACTATGCGAAGCACAGTCTGCGAATTTTCTTTTATCTCGCCTGTTGTTGTTGTTGTGGTGGTCTTCAGTCTGGAGACTAGACTGATGCAGCTCTCCACCCTACTCTATCCTGAGCAAGCCTCTTCATCTCCTCATAAGAACAGCAACCTACATCCATTTGAATTTGCTTACTATATTCATCTCTTGATCCTCTGCGATTTTTACCCTGCATACTACCCTCCAATTCTAAATTCACAATTCCTTGCTGTGTAAGAATGTGTCCTACCAATCTATCCCTTTTTTTTTAAATCAAGGTACGCCAGAAAATCCGTTTCTCCCCAATTCTGTTCCGTGTCTCTTCATTAAATACGCGATCAACCCACGTAATCTTCAGCATTCTTCTGTAACGCCACATTTCAAAGGTCTCTATCCTCTCCCTGTCCACACTGTTTATCGTCCATGTTTCACTCCCAGGCAAGGCAACACTCCACTTAAATGCCTTCAGAAAAGCCTTCCTTGCACTTAATATTCGAGGTTAACAAATTTCTCTTTTTTTCTAAAAAACGATTTTGTTCCCATTGCCATTCTGCATTTTATAGCCACTGTACTGCTACCATCGCATATTATTTTACTGCCCAAGTAGCAAAACTCTTCTACCACCTTTTGGGGAAAGGCTACAACCTGTCTTGCACCCTTCCCAAGCTCTGCATCCCTTTCATGCCCTTCAAACTCATAACTGCAGTCTGGATTTGTACAAGTTGTAAATAACTTTCCGTTCCCTATATTTCACTCCTGCTGATTTCAAAATTTCAAAGAGTGTATTCCAATCAACATTGTCAAAAGCTTTTCAAAATCTACAAAGGCTAGAAATTTAAGTTTCCCTTTCCTTTATCTTCTAAGATAAGCCAGAAAGTGAGTATTACACTTCCCGTGTTCCTACATTTCTCCTGAATCCAAACTGATCTTCCCTGAGGTCAGCTTCTACCAGATTTTCCATCCACACAAATGCATTCAAAAAGGACTTCCTTATGCTTAAATTAATATTCGATGTTAAAAAGTTTCTCTTTTTCAAAAACGCCCATCATTGCAAAATCTTCGTCTTTTCAACGGGGTTTCCAACTTTATTCCCAAAGTCCTCAAGGACCTTCCCTGGAAAGTATGCAACATTTCGTGGTCCATTGCTCTCCACAGATTGCGAAGAAATGGTATTTCACGACTTGACCGTGAGTCCTGGGGCGAACTTGGCAGCAACCCGATGCATTTCAAGATGATGTGTATGAATTTCATGACATGATCCAACTGAAATGTTACATTCTTCTGAAATCTCCGACAGTCTGTCATGCACAATTTCGTTGACATTCCTGACATGAGCGTCGTCGAAAGACTTCGAAGTGCCAAGGTCATCCTCAACTTCCGTCCATTTTTAAACCGCTTGAACCATTCATAACGCCAAATAGGGCTTAAGCACTCAGCACCGTAAGCTTCCTGCATTATTTGGTGCGTCTCTAAAGATTTTGACTTATTCTTCCGTCGGTTCTTGGTGGAACATCATACTGAATTAAAAATCAATAATGGAGGATAGGTAACGACTCACCGTAAAGAGGTTCGCTGAGCTGCCGACAGACCCGAAAATAGATGATCACTTCCACACAACTTAAAATTTCGGCCATCGCCTTCGTCAGAAAAAGAAACATACATCCAGGCAATCATTCAGACAACTATACACACCAGCTATCATTTCCGGCCACTCCAGCAACACAAGCTAGAATTAAAAAACCATTTTAAGTATGTTCCACAAGTTTAGTTTAATTCGTGAACCGGTTTTTGGCTTATAAGGCCGTCTTCAGACTTTACTGTTTATCTCCAAGAAGTTACAATGTTTTGACACGTACTTGAAAGATAGTCTACTCGTTACACTTATATACCAGCACGTAATCATCATACATGGCTTTACTGTGGAAGTAAAATTAAATTGTTCCAATAAAACAATCATTAATAAATATACAGGAGGGGGGAACCAAGAATAACCTTAATTTTGATCTCGAAAATCTATGTCTAGACCATTTTAAACAATTAACCATTCCAATGAGTAAATTGCTTTGGGGAATGCTTAAAAATATAATGGAAATCATGGAATAAAACTATAGCTGTGAACTGAACACCTTATATTCCTTAACATTTTGAAAATGTTCAGATGTTTTTAGAGCTTATGGGACTTAACTACGGGGTCATCAGTCCCTAAACGTACAAACTACTTATGAACTAGCTAATACTAAGGACGGCACAAATATCCATGCCCGAAGAGGGATTCGAACACCCGACCGTAGTGGCCCTGCAGACCGTGACTGGCGCGCCGCAGACCGCTTGGCCGTCGCGGCCGGCTAACATTTTCAGTTTATAAATTACTGACCGAATTGCTGATGGATATTTTGAAAATTTAGGGGGCAAACCAGAAACAGACTTAAATTTTTGAACTTTTAAGTGAACAAGTGTAACAAAATTCATCAATTAATATTCACATAAGATAACTTGCTCAACCAGACTTTTAACTGGAAAATATCTAACATTTTAAATTATTATTGACGTAGGCAAATAAACTTGAATATATTGTGGGAAATAAATGCAGAGGTATGGTGGGCAGGGGGGGGGGGGGTTGGCAAAATATGTGAAGTGAAACTCAGCAGATGGAATGTCTGGAGTTGTGTTTATTCATTTAATATTAATTCATGGCTGTGGGCTAGATGCTTATTGATCTCTAGTGCTTCTAACAGGTTGAGTCTTTTACCTTTGCTAAGTGAAAGACATTCAGTCTCCCAAGTAATTTTTTCATTGAAATGTTTATTTGCTAAAATGTTTTAGACTTAGATTTTCGAGATCAAAATTAAGATTATTCTTGGTTCCCCCTCCTATATCTCTTTTTTATTTTACTTTGACGTAAAATGTAATTCGGACGCGTTGTTCCTGTAACTCTGCCATCTCGAAATTAGGAAACTACGGAACAACCTTCTACTCAGTACTGCACTGAATAATGAACAGACAATAATGAAACTCCCGGTAGTTACACATTGACCACAGTCGTGAGCCTAGGTGCTAACCGCAATTCGCTCTAGCACTCCATTTGCGCGAATTTAGAAATGTTCGGGGATTTTTTAAACAAACCTTGGTGGGAAGAAATAATCATAGTAATAAAATAAGAGAACTCAGAACTTACACGGAAAGATTCAAGTGTTCGTTTTCCGTAGGGCTACTAGCGAATGAAAGGGAAGATTAATAGTGAAAATGGTTCGATGAAGGCGAGATATAAAATGGAACGATTATGTGAAATTAGCGTTAGTGAAGGTGAACAGAATACTTTCTGAAGATTTGTTAACAGGGAAGACAGTACATCACTAAAGGACCGGCAGACAAGGCGCTACTGAAGATAGATTCTGGAGAATTATTCCAGGTTTCATTTTCCGCATCAAGTGGAGATGACCACGGTCATCGAAGTAATTCGGAGACACATTTACAGCAACGTGACGGGCTTGATTTTCCAGTAGATGCTGGTTTAGCCCATATGAGAAATTCTCGGCGAAGTGGGTGTCCTCGGAACGATCCTTCCAAGTTCTCACGCATCGGTGCCAGTTAATTTGGAGAACCTGTATTCTAAGAAGACTGCGTTACCATTATGATTCCACCATCGTTTATCTGGCGTAAGGATCATGAGAATGAGGATAGAGAGGCCTCAGGGGATGTACGAAGGCAAACAGGCCCCTTGTCTCAAGCTAAAAAACGTTAATTGAATCTGGCACTAATTAGGTACTATTGGCACAATGTAGCCGCCATGCACTCTGCATTGGCTTGCTGAGGTTAGAAACTGTCTGAAAAAAGAAAGTGAAGCATCCAAATAAACATTGGAGGTTACTGTGTACACTGAATATGCCATACGCAGGCGCCATAACCACTATACCATCGAGACTTAATGATTACAATGACTGCACGGACTGTTAAGGCACATCCCCTTCCATTGTTGTATAACTTCCGTTAGAAGGTATACGTGATTGGCCAACATTTAAATTAGAGGGTGGAGCTTACAGTATTTGAAGGATGACTACACCCACATCTACAGCATTCAACATTAAACCCATAGGCATCTCTGGCTGTAAACAACTGGTGGCCAACATTAAGGGTATATTTTCTTCTTATTTTAAAGAATTTAGAAGTAATTCATCCCTATAATAATATGTATCATTACAGTTGTGGCCTAATGATTGTCATGTAAGTTTTGAAATAAAAGAAATTGCGATCTAGACTGCCTTGTTAATAAATGCACCAAACCATACGAGGGGTTCAACAGCTTACAGGGAAATAGGAGCACACTGCTTCATTCTGTATCAATTTTACTGGATTTTGTAACCACTGAAGTGTCACAGAAACCCTCAGTTCCTGAAATTCCGTTTCCTTCCTCACCCCCTCTTTCCCCCTTCTGCATCCCATTTGTCAGCCAGCGTATTTAGATGTCGATGCAGTTACAAAATATTTGCTACTATGAATTTCATAGAGCGCTTAATTCTACAAAACTTACCCTTCTACGAGTCGGATTCGTCATATTCTCTTTCCTAACGGCGTACAGGGTCCCTCACTTGTGTCTTCAGATGTGTGGCTAGAGTCTGGCAGCAACAGCAAACAAACCACCATCAGCCTCTTGTCAGTCTTCAGTTCACAGCCAGAACCACCTGTATGGGGAACAATTATTTTAGTAATTAGTTAAGTATTCGTATGAAACGCAACCAGAAAGTAAGATTCCATTTTTTAAACTAAGGAAACATTAACATGAAAATCTTTACTGGCAACAGGTACAACAATGTTGGCGCTATTTTTTGAAATAGCAAAAGAATTGCTGCACTTATTTCATGGGATCAACTTTAGCATACCGGTGTCCTTGACGTCTGTCGCTTGTGAGTGGAACCAGCGTACGACCAATGTCGTGCGCGACGCTTGAGTTTGTTTCAACAGCGACTTTTTCACTCCTTTAGTGATGTGCATGGTGGCGGGGGGATAGTTGACACCACAGTCTAACATATACAGTCGCGACACTCACTGCTGTGAAAGTTGTTACCAACTGACAGTTGCAACGACACTAGCGCTCCTAGCGGTGGGCAAGCTGCCGAAGGAGCAATGTTTGTTTATCATTATTTGTGTGCGTAATTAAGAAAATAGATAGTATAATTTTTGAGTAACAAACATTAATAAAATATCAACAGACATACATAATACGGAAACTAATGTAAAAACAGCCGAATTTAACTGATTCAGTGGTATAACGAAGAACTTCGTCATGAACCAATACTTATGAATACGTGTATATTTGCAGCTTTTTCCGCTGAAAGTAAGTAGCATATAAACATAAGGCAAACAAATTTCTATTATGGTCTGTTCTTCCAATGAGAAAGTGCTTTTTGACATGTGTCATTTCGGTATGAAGTCTTAATGATTCGCACATTTGTAGGTTTCACTCGTCTTTCTCATACGCTCATATTCTTTTGAGTGTGATTACTTTAGCTTAAGAAGATAGTGTCTTGAAGACTCTTGCGGTTAAATTGTAGCAACAATTGTGGAATTGAGTTCTTCTTTGTTGACAACAGTTTGATTGCTTTTTCCGTTTTCTTTTCAGATCTGTGACTTTATCTTTCAGCTACAGTTGTGGCGGCTGATTTAATATGTTGAATACTGTAGTTATTACATTCTGTATTCGTTTCCTACGTTTCACCCTCATCGATTTTACTGAAATTGTAGTGAAGAAGTGTTAACGTTCTTGACTAGAAAAGCGACATCTTTCTGCCAAAGGGTAGGTCGTCTGGTGTTCCCTAGCCAATTTCTAATTTTAATACTACATTAGATTATTCAGTAAAAGCTTGTAGGTTACAAGATAATTGTAAATAAACAGTGCTGTAATGTATCGTTTCGTACCGTGTCAGGGATCTTAGGAAACCTAAGAAAGACAAAGATGGAGCTATTTTTAAGTTATTGCCTATTTTTATGACACTACATACGTTTCCTGATGTAAAAAGTATGTTAAAATCAATATAAACGAAACTATTCGCACTCATCCAATATCGTATTCAGAAACGTAGCTTGCCCTCCGCTTGGAGCGCTGCTGTCGCAGTGTACAACAAAAATCTGCGGGAGTGTCGTGACTGTATATGTTAGACTGTGGTTGACACCATGTGTAAAGTCGCTAACTATCCTCATCCTCCACATATTTGAGTGCCTTCAGAAAAATAAGCAGACTTTAACTGCTATACTTGTGATATTGTGTTAATTTTTAACGGCAGATAATAACAATGAGTAGAAACGGCTGCATTTTAATTTTTTAAATTCAGTCAACAACGGGAAATTTCTTGATTGTTGGGCTCGCAGTGAAGTAAATGTCTCTAAGGACATGGTATTAAGAGGTCCTGATCACTGTTATAATTAATATTTTTATTTATTACACAACAGCTGTTTCAGCAGTTTGCCATTTTCAAGTGCCTGCGATTATGTAAGAATAACAAATCACTTTGTGTATTGTAAATGAGTTACATACGTAAAAAATTTTCAACTTACAGCTATGATGGTCTAGCGTCATATAGGCCTATAACATCTGGCATATTTTTTATACATAAAATAACATTAAAATCTAACAACTCAGGCTGCAAAAAGTACAGCGGCTAAATGTAAATAACATACTGCTATAAAGTATGATTATTTAATAACAGTTATGCCAGATGTTATATATGATGCTAGACCATCATAGCTGTAAGCAGAAAAATTTTACGTATGTAACACGTCATTTATAATACACAAAAGTAATTTATGTTATTCTTACATAATCGCAGGCACTTGAAAATGGCAAACAGCTGAAACAGCTGTTGTGTACCTACAAAAATATTAATTATAGCAGTGATCTGGATCTCTTAATACTATGACGGGAAATCTTGGAAATAAATAATTGTTAGAAATGGTTAGGGGGCGTGCAACGATTGGGTACCGGTAATACGCTGTGTGTTAGTAAAATAGACATACGTATGTTCCTGCAGTTTTCTAATTTTGTTTGTTGACAAAACATACCACAAACGAATTAAAGACATTAGCTTCTAGTAAGCATCCAGATAAATCAGTACAGGACAGTTGATAATTTGTGCCTAGATGGGATTCGAACCCAGGTCTTCCTGCTTAATAGGCTATCGCGCTGACCACTACGCTACTGGGACACAGTGATCACGGCTGCGCAGGTTATCCCTGCACGCTTCACGTCAGACGAAAATTCTCAACTTATCCATACACTAATAACTAGTGCCAGTTATCACTCATTATTCGCGGAATTTGGCAGATTTGCGCAAGAGTGCCCATCCTCATTGAAGAAACGGTCATTGGTCGTCTTCGCCTTAATTAGGCGAACAAGTACTTTGTCGCGTCGCCCAACATGAAGTGGCTGTTAATCCGACACAATAAAAAAATTCTAAAGAGATGTGGCTGAACAAAACTTATGGTAGATGAAATAAGACCTAAGTTCTAGTTTAGCGAAAGACAGTCTATCGTGTATCGTTGAGATAGCCTATGTAAATGCTTCTTTCATATGAAATGGCGTGTAATTTAAATGTAATGACATTTACGTGAGCCGTATGTTTTAATGTAGTTTATAGTTTTTCATTATCTGATGTGAAGAATCTCAAACGAAAGTAGTGTAGTTCATTCGTCAATAATATAGGTTTCATAACATTTGAAAGTTCTCAGCATAGAAGCGAAAGCTGAAAGGTGGAAAGAGTACATAGAGCAGCTCTACAAAGGAAATGAACTTAGAGACGATGTTGTAGGAAGGGAAGAGGAAGTCGATCAAGATGAAATAGGAGATACTATACTGAGAGATGAATTTGACAGAGCCTTGAAAGACCTAGGTCGGAACAAGGCCCCAGGAGTAGATGAAATACCCTCAGAGCTACTAAAGTCTCTGGTAGAGCCAGCCATGACAAGACTATTTGAACTGGTGTGTAGGATGTATGAGACAGGCGAAATGCCCTCAGACTTTAAGAAAAATGTAATAATCCCCATTCCAAAGAAATCAGGCGCAGACAGGTGTGAAAATTACAGAACCATCAGTTTGATAAGTCATGGTTGCAAAATTTTAACACGAATTGTCTACAGGAGAATGGAAAATCTGGTAGAAGCTGACCTCGGGGAAGGTCAGTTTGGATTCAGGAGGAACGTAGGAACCCGGGAGGCAATACTCACTTTACGTCTAATCTTAGAAGACAGATTAAGGAAAGGCAAACCAACATTTTTAGCTTTTGTGGATTTGGAGAAAGCATTTGACAATGTTGACTGGAATACACTCTTCCAAATTCTGAAATCAGCAGGGATAAAATACAGGGAAAGGAGAGTTATCTACAACTTGTACAAAAGCCAGACCGCAGTTATTAGACTCGAAGGGCATGAAAGAGAAACATCAGTTGGGAAGGGAGTAAGACAGGGTTGTAGCCTTTCTCCAATGTTATTCAATTTGTACATCGAGCAGGCGGTGAAGGAAAGCAAGGAAAAATTTGGAATAGGGATTAAAGTTCAGGGGGAAGAAATAAAAACATTGCGTTTTGCTGATGACATTGTAATTCTGTCAGAGACAGCGAAGGACCTGGAAGAGCAGTTGAATGGAATGGAAAGCGTGTTGAAGAGAGCATATAAAATGAACATTAACAAGAGCAAAACAAAAATAATGGAATGCGGTCTTAGAAAATCAGGCGATGCTGAAGGAATTAGATTAGGTAACGAAACAATGAAGGTGGTAGATGAGTTTTGTTACTTGGGTAGTAAAATAACATGCGATGGTCGCAGTACAGAGGATATAAAATGCAGAATGGCAATGGGAAGAAAAGCATTTTTGAAAAAGAGAAATTTGCTAACATCGAATATTAATTTAAGGGTAAGGAAGTCTTTTCTGAAGGCATTTGTGTGGAGTGTTGCCTTGTATGGGAGTGAAACATGGACGATAAGCAGTGCTGACAGGAAGAGAATAGAGGCTTTTGAAATGTGGTGCTACAGAAGAATGCTGAAGATTAGGTGGGTAGATCACATAACTAATGAAGAGGTACTGAACAGAATTGGTGAGCGAAGGAATTTTTGGCATACCCTGACTAAAAGAAGGGATCGCTTGGTAGGACACATTCTTAGACATCGGGGAATCGTAAATTTAGCATTGGAGGGAAGTGTGTGGGGTAAAAATCGCAGAGGGAGACCAAGAGACGCGTATAGTAAGCAGATTCAAGTGGATGTGGGTTGCTGTTCTTACGAGGAGATGAAAAGGCTTGCTCAGGATAGAGTAGGGTGGAGAGCTGCATCAAACCAGTCTCCGGACTGAAGACCATAACAACAACAACAACATTTGAAATAATTTGCAGTCAAAGCTACGCGAAGGAGAAAAAAATACCACCTGGTTCTATTGAAGATCTACAGAAAAGTACATAGAGACGCAGTCAGTACATGTATGTGTCGGGTTTGGAAAGTATTGTAAATGTTAAATCAGTATCATTGACTAATTGCAATCAATTTTCATTCATTAAAAAACTATCTCATCCATGTAGTAACTGGTTCACGATGTTCTTTTCTGCTATTCGGTAGCAACAATGAATGATACACTGAAATTCGGTAATTTTGAAGATGTGATACATTCCACGCAAGAGGCGTCCAAAAGATAAATATATCGAAGCGACAGTATCGAACATGCGAATGTCTGTACGGGAAGCAGCGATTGATTCGAATAGTGATTTCTGTGTGAAATGTAGCGCCGTATTATGTCTAGTGCAAGCAGTGTCGTATACAGCAATAGGATTGGAGGATGGCAAGGACGAAGAACAACATACGTATTAAGATTGTTGTTGTTGTTGTTGTTGTTGTTGTTGTTGTTGTTGGGTTTTGGAAGGGACTAAACTACGTATTAAGAAAAGTATGTAAACTTCACATGTGAACAAGCTAATGGGATTATAGATTGTGTGTTTAAAAAGTGATCTGTAACTCTGATGGTAAGATATAGGTTAACCGAGGGTACTTTTTCTGCAAGTGATCGCCGAAGGCGCGAATTTTTGGACAGACCTGGTAAAAGTTTACGACTCTTCTCGCCGGGCTCCAGTGTTTATGTTGGCAACAGATGAACAATGAAGTGTAGAATTGCGTTAATATTTTTCACGAGCTACTGAGTAAATATTACTACTCGTTTCACTCGCAGCAAAATTAATACTGTACCTGCTCTATGGTTGACGGGTTCTTGTATGTACCCTTGTCCGTTCAGAAAAAAATGTTCGTTTTAAATGAAGTTGTCAAGACAAAACCATTATCGGTTATCTGAGCTGCCGCCATTACCATTGGTGCCAACATAACCATTGGAGCCCGGCGAGAAGCGTCGTAAAATTTAACCCAGACCTGTGATCGATAGTTCATTGTGTTAATGTGTGATTTACGATTAGGTTAAATTTTACTTATCGTCTCGGCAGAGTAAAGTGCTAATGTTGACAAAATGTTCACTTTACAAGCATAATATACCAACTAGACAAGGGTACATACAAGAACCTGTCAACCATAGATCAGTAACAGCGTTAATTATTTATTTCACGATCAGTAGGAAGAATTATTCCCTCTCATTCTATGTGATCGAGTTTTCAAAGAACATTCATATGTCGTTACCAACATCAGCACACTACATCGCCGGGACGGTATGTAAAATTTTACCTTGTGAGGATAACTACAGATTATTTATTATCTAAAATACGTAAGTGTTAAGATATTATCCCGATGGCACTGTGATATTTATGTTTAGATGAAACAATTCAAGGTGTACTATTCGATTCCTGCCTAACCACATCCTTTAAACTCTTGACATATTCGTAAAAAGTATAGGGATAAATGTAAAAATCTTTACATTCGTTTGTTCGCTACAAATCGTTTAGATATCTACGGATTCGATATATCAAAGCGATATATATCGTTTGGACGCAGCCGCGGCAGTGCTCTGTACCACAGCTTCAAAATTACCAATTATTCTAAAAACATTGAGCTATTTCCTACGAATCACTATTCTGTTATTAAAAACATTCATATCATCGCAGATTTACCGTACCACTCGTCAAAAACATTGACTTACTTTCATCGAATATGTCACGAAGGAAGGAAGATTAATGTTTAACGCCCCGTCGACCTCGTGGTCATTAGAGGCGGAGCTTACTCTTGGGTTGTTTGTGTAAGGATATGGAAGGAAATCGGCCGTGTCTTTTGAAAGGAACCATTCCAGCATTTGCCTGGAGTTATTTAGGGAAATCACGGAACACCTAAAAATGGATGGCCGGAGGTGGATTTGAACCACCGTCCTCCCGAATGAGAGTCCAGTGTGTTACCACTGCGCCACCTCGCTTGGTGAATTTCGACTAAAAACATTTACGTAATCAACGCAGTGTTGTTCACAGTTTCGTCAGAGTCGAAAATAAGAGTCGCGAAACTCCCAGTGATTTTCTGCAACTTCGCGACTGCAGCGCTGCTAAGCGGCCGGGTCGTAAAGTCACACCGCGAAGCGATTGAGTAATGAATGTGTATTTGGACTGAAGCAGCATTTTCAAAATAACTTGGTATTTGCGAGCTTTTGTGGCGCTATAAATTGTAGCAACTGTCAAAAATATAATTCGGAAACCTCTCATTTGCAAGGGATGCTCAGAAGTAACAGAATAATGTTATAAATAACAGGTGTTCGTTTACTGTGGTTAGTTATACTTTTAGGCGTAGAAGTAAATCTGTAACAGTTCATTCACGTCCAATCCTCTGCTGTTAATGAGAATCGCAAAAACTTGGCCACTATTTCATAATAATACTGCTAAATAAAAGTAATGTATGAATGACTGCATTAGGTTCGTACCTCAGCTTCACAAAAATGATAACCCTGTATACTAACATATTTTGTCGGTTACCTACTAGTTTGATAAAATGAATACGTAGATACAAATAAATAATATGTCCATGTATAAACTGTTAATGTTAGCACGTCACAGTCTTGAAGATATTCAGTTTGATACCTGCCAAGTAGCTTAAAAATTATGATAGGTACACGAAAGGCACATAAGCAAGGACGAGGTGAAAAGATGGTTTAAACGACGATGTAGAATCTAGTCCCCTACAATGTAAAAATCGTGTGTACTTTTCAAAACATTACAATGTCCGAAATCCGCTAAAACAAAACACTTTCAACATCTCAGTACGCACTGAGCATGCGAACATAATCATAATCAGTTCCTTTTATATACTTCAGCACATCAGGTTGCATTTCATTTCTGCTTTCAAAATGAATTACACTGCACTGACATTTTGTTAAATTATAGACTGTCATTAACAGAAGCAGTGATATTACTTTAATTATGTTTTCGTTTTTGTATTAGAAAATTCACAGGAACGTTCAGTGACCAGGAAATATGAAAGTAACGGCAACTTCTCAGTTTGCATCATGCCATTCCACTTTTTCCCTACTGGCCGCTTGGAGCGCTAGTATCGCTTCAGCTGCAATTTTTTTTCTAGTGTGTTTCGCGACTGTCTGTGATGGACTGTGGTTTCGTAGGCAACGACAAAGAAATATTAAAAGACGGATTTTCATTGGCGCTCTCAAACGAAACTAATGATTGGCTGCCTTTCGCTACCAACTTCTGCGCATCAACGAGAAACTTGACAGATGAACTACGATTTAATCGAAATAAGATTCACGGTTCTGTAATTTTTTGATTATAAATTTTACTTTCCACACAAAAAATAGAACATTGTTTAGGGATTCGATATTTTAGCAAATACTTGGCAATAGAAGAAAAAACCGAAATAACCATAAACTTTTTTTGCATCTTGCAGCCTGGCATCACGTATTGATTATGAATTCTCTCTAATCTTTATTAAACTTAGTGACAAATCACCGCCCTTATTTTGTCAAGCTCGCAGTGAAAAATGTATTCTTTGGCTAGCTGACGAATGTGCATATTGCTGATAACGAAATATAGCTAACGTTTCATAATTGTTTTTAATGTTAGGAAAGAATCTGTCCATTCCCCTGTAAAGAACTGCTACCTTCTGACGTCCGGCCACGACGAATCTTCGAACATGCGCCTCATTTTCTGACACTGCCAGCACAAACCAAAGCATTCATTCCCTCGCACGTGTGACAAGCTGGGTGGACATCTTGACCTATGCAGTTCTAAACTGCGTACAGTCAAGTACTTCTCGCATGAGCAATACTGGTAGGTGATCATTTTCATCCAGTTTGTTGAAAAAAGTCTTGGAATGACAATATAATCGTATTTAAGTACTGCTTAAAGTGGAAGAAGACAGACTAATAAAAGAGGTAATAACTTAGTGTAGATCTGTACTACTGGTTTTACGTCTTAGTTTCTAATTCAGATAACGTACCGTCCGAGATCGTAAAATGTTAATTATGTTTTAGAATTAATTCAATCAAACCCGAAATACAGGAGTCAACTATCGTTTTGAAAAGTGGAAATATACTAATCCAGTTTCAGTGCATTTTAACGTGTATTTCAAATGAAAATTTGTCTACCGACATCAAATATTACAAGGGCGATTCAGAACGTGTGTTCCGATATGTTTACATACAAAATACAGTTTTTGGTGGAGTATTATTAAATACAAGTGATCAGCACACCCTTTTAGCTATTTTTCAACACAATATCCATAAAAGTTGAAACACTGTCATGCTGTCTTCTCCACCCCCCCTCGCCCCCCTCCCCTCTATTTTCACAACACTGTAATTAGCGTTGCAACTGAGTGTTTCAAAAGATTAGTATTATTTTTTTAGTAAAACATATGGGTCGGTAGGTGGATGCGTGAACGTAAATGGATCAGTGTGTGTTGTGAAAGTAATGACAACCTCTTAAGATATGACGCCATTGCCCAAATCTCAAAACGAATGTAAAACTTGAGATAATTTTCACATGAGTAAGTTGCTTTTCACCGCCAGGCATACGTCGTCACCACAATCAATGTCTTTAAAAAATACTCAGGTGACCACCACCCGATCAGAAACAATGAATAAGTAGTGTAATTCCCAGCAGAAACACGGACTTCAAATATTGATCAGTATCTAATTTAAAACATTAGTTCGATAAGCACAACGCTAGCGTGTCAAGAAGCTCGCCTAGTTAACAGACATGAAACACGCAATCTAATTGGCTGATTGGCGTCCATGTCCTAAGCCGACGGGCGGTTACCTCATCGAAACTATAACCTGGTTCTATATCCCTTCCCAAACATATAAAAAAAGGATTTAATAATTGGAAACCCAACCATCTCAAAAATACAATGGGAGACAAAAAGATCTCCCGGCCCGTATAGGAACCGCACAACACATGCCCTATTTCATAAATGCCAGTGTTCCGAACTGTAATGGTCTGTGGGTTGCAGCTTTGTGTTTACATCGGCAAATGGAAGCAATATAAGTCATACAGCATGTGTGTTTGTTTAAAAATTAGACTTACGAAATAGAATCACTTGAAAGACTGTGGAACGATAAAAGCCTGCAACTGCAGAATTTGTAGCTAATTAAGGTATAAACTATCACCCACACATTTCTAAATTAAGTAAAATAATAATAATAATGAGTCGATTCCAACATGCGTCCGTTCCATTCGTACAGTCACTGTACTATATATGTAGGTGTGAAACGCTCGTCATAGAATCCGACGCATGTGGAGTTGTTACATTTCAACCATTTCTACGTGCTCGGGTAATGATTTTCAAAAGAAATGGTGCAATGAGTTAATTTAGAATGAACCTGAATATATACTGTATCATAACTCGTATATTTCTTTTTGTCTATGTGCGCCCCAAGCTGAAGCTCCACAGTTGAAAACACTGACACTTATGTTTGGCATGCGCAATGCTCTGTTTCTGGACTAGAATTATTCTGTCCGGGCAAGCTTTTTTCCTCCCATTGAACGTAAGTTATATAAAAACAAGGGTATCTTTGTAATTCATTTTTTCATTAGTTGTCCCAGTTACTTCCATTAGCAGTTGAAAAAGTCTTAAGCACTTCTAAAAATGCAATAATAACAGCTTCGAACTATTCAACGAAATTAAAGTTCTATACTCATTACGATACTGGCTTGTATTAATTTTAAAAATTTATACACAAAATGTATCATTTAATGAAAGAATAGTGATATATAAAAACTTATTAAAGTACGAAAGGCTAGTTTAGGTGACATGGTTAAATTGTACAACGCTTCTCGCCGGGCTGCAGTGGTTATGTTGGCACCAATGGTAATGACGGCAACTCAGATGACCAATAAATGTTTTTGCGTGACAACTTCAATTACAACGAATATTTTTTTTTTCTGAACGCACAAGGATACATACAAGAACCTGTCAACCGTAGAGCAGGTACAGTATAAATTTTGCTGCGAGTGAAACGAGCAGCAATAACATTTACTCAGTAGCTCGTGAAAAATATTAAATGCATTACTACACTTCATCTGTTGCCAACATAAGCACTGGAGTCCGGCGAGAAGCGTCGTAAAATTTTACTGGTGAAATTACAGAACTGTAAGAGGTACTGGAGCTAAGTTGAAAGTAACGGAGTATGCAAAGTAAAAAGAGTACGGCATCTTTGTGTGTTTTAACAACTTTATAATACCAAAAGAAAAAAAAAAAAAAACGGATATCTAATTTTTTCGTATTGCTTACGTAATTTTTATGCAGACATACTCCAGCAGGTGACGATGTTACTCATTCCCCAAACGGAAACTGTTTTTTAAGTCAGCTGGCCGTGACTGAAGACGGACGCCGCGAACTGCAGCCTATGCCGTATACAAACACAATGGTGCCTCGCTAGTCTCTCAGCCTGCTTCGATAGGTGGCGCTCTCTAGCGGGCTCTTTACCTAAAACTTTCTCCATTGACATCTTACATTATTACGCGAACTCAAGAATTGAAGAACCAGTTTTTAATATTTGTTATACAAAGAGGCCAATAAAACGTGTAGTTCGGGAGGTACTGTGCCACAGATGTACACAAAATAAAAACCATGTGCCTGCGTAGCCGTTGAAACTGGTAAAGGTAAGTAGATGCTTTCATCTCTTTAACTGTACTATTACCATCTCTACCATGCATTAAAATCTCCAAATGTCATAATACTTGAACATCGAAAATTAGGGTTCTACGAAAGTCTGACCAGCATACTGATGAGGTGCTATGGTAAAAATGTCACACGAAAGTAACAACAGTTAATAAGGCGAGGCATTGAATTAAAAATGGTGCCACGGCCGGGATTCTAACTCGGGTTTGTTTTTCAGTTACTTCGGTCCTTTGCGGATGTGTGATTGCGTTTGATCTGTGTTGATCGTTGAGTTTAAATTTACCTGAAATGTTACTGGCCAAGAATTTTTAAGGCAGTGTTAAAATTTTCCATGCTCTTTGCATACGTTTGTGACCCCAAATCCAAAAATTACCCGCTTTGACATTATGTTTTTCATATTTTTTAATATACTTTGACATAATTTCAACCTGACGTTGTCCCACTCTCCACATTTCCAAGGCCATTCCTGTCCCCAGAGACGTCGATCCATACACCACTACCATCTAGTGTCTGCACAGTCAAAGATAGGCGTAGAACAGGCGACACTCTGTAGTCCATGCCGTAATAAACGGCGACAGAGTATCAAGCCTGCTGGTTTACGCTGTGTCACACTGCTCCTCTGTTGCGCCAGGGCCTGACTCAATTGTCGTTTGCATGAGGTGACTATCTTCTCACGGGGTGGTCTGGGTGGTGTGACTTGACACTTCTCGTCATGTTCTGCGGCCTTCCGAGAAACATCCTCTACACACCCGTTGTACTACTCAAACATTTCGTCCCCCACGAGCAATAATTTTCCGAATAGATGCATCACATTCTCTCAATAATGCACCCTCTTTCAAAACTCACTGATTTAACAATGAGGTTCGCGCATACTTGTGCTAGGCATCTTGCACTTCTGGCAGTTGCGGATTAAAGAAATTTTATGGGGGGGGGGGGGGGGGCATTGCTTCGAAGAGAAAGAGACTCTGGCGCTATCCCCCCTCCCCCCCCCCCCCCCCCGCCACCCAATCGATAACAAAAAAAGGCATTAGCATTTCAAGCTTTTTGAGACTTAAACAACATATGAAAGGCGTGGAAAAGATGTGCTTTATTTTGAGGTTACAGACGTCTAAAATTTCTTCAAACGTCTGCCTACCAAAGTCTTTACAAGGGTGTTTACATGTACATAATTGTTAACAGGAAAGCAGCAAGTTACATACGCAACGAACAGAACTACCCATATAATAATAATAATAATAATAATAATAATAATAATTGGTAGCGTTGTGGCCTCGCTACCCTACGGTCGGTGGTTCGAATCCTATCGTGACAGTTTTTATTTCATTTTATTTATTTATCTTTTTAGTTGTGTTCGAAAAGAATATTTAATATCTAATGGTAATTTTTAGGAAAAGTGCACGTAAATGTTTTATATAACTGATTGCGGAAACGAAAAAAATACATGTGACTGCTGAGCTACGCCGACAAACGCTCAAAGTGCTTTCATTGTTGGTACTTTGCAAAACTTCAAAGTCGATTTTCTCGAGAATTTTTGAGAGTTGCGTCGAATGGCTTTGGTAGACTGTTATTTAAGTTCTGAACTTCACGTACCATAAAATATAAAGAAACTCTAAAATCTGATATCCATGTGATCTCCTTGTAAGAAGGGTTTGTAGTTGGGAGCTCCGACGTTAGGCGGGTAATGGGGAACCTTAAGCACATGGCTGCTATGGAGGGAAAGAGGTCCACTGTGCATTCTTTGTTAATACTGGGTGGAATCATTCCATTGTGGAAGAGGTCCTTCTGGATGCCATGAACAGCTCAGGATGCAGCCAACTGCATGTGGTGCCTCATGTCTATGCCAACGATATTTGTCGGTTTGGGATGGAAAAGATTCGCTCTATCTGAAGGGGTAAAGATTGTCAATCTTGCTTGAAAGATAAATGCAGCATAGTTGATAGGACTGACTGCGGACCTTTGATACAAAGCCGCCTGAAGGGTCTGAATCAGAGGCTCAAACGGTTCTGCAGCCGTATAGGCTGCATATTTCTTGACTTGCGTCATCGGGTGATGGGACTTCGGCTTCCGTTAAATAGGTCAGGCGTCTTCTATACATAATAAGCAGCTACATTAGAGGTGGGGGGCGGTATAACGTGGTCTGGGTGTTTATTATTTATTTTTATATTATAGGGTCTCGGGAGCTCCCGAAGTGGGTTTCAGTCTCAAAGGGTGCGATGACAAATAATAAAAGCAGATCTAGGAACCATCGATATAACAGCTGTAAATTGTCGTAGCTTTGTGGGTAAAGTACCAGAGCTCCAAGTGCTAATAGAAAGTACTGAATCACAGATTATTATAGGCAGCGAAAGCTGGCTAAAGCCAGATATAACACCAGCCGAAATTTTTACAAAGGACGAAACCGGTCCCGAAAGGATAGAATAAATAAAATAGGTTGTGGCGTGTTGATTGCTGAAACGAAATTGAATTAGAGAAAAACGGTGTAAATTAATAATCGAATGGAATGTCAAAGACAACTTGAAGATAATTTCAAAAAGCTCGAGAAGTATGTAGTTGTAAGCATATTTTAACCATTTCATTCATAAATTATAAATTCAGCCTTGGAAAAATTAAAATTCAGTGTTTTCTGTTTTATTACAGTGTACTAAACATCAAAAATTTTTGATCGAACTATTGTTTTTTAATGTCATATATTTCATACAGAACACATATTTTGTATCGAGGTATTTCATTACTTGAAACGTTATTCTGTTGACAGTTAACACTGCCAGATCAATAATGCTAACATAATCTTCGCCACAGCACCAAAGACAAGGCAATTCACTGCAGAAATAAAATAACATGACCCACACACTCACACTCTAAGCGACGTAACACAACCGCCAAGACGGACAGATTAATGCCTCAGAAGTGGCTACACGCCGTTCCAAGGGCAAAATGTCGTACTTGAGGCATGTTGTTCATCAACAACAATGCGACTTTAATGACTGATACATAAAATACGGTATAAATCAGCTTTTCATACGTTGTTGTCGTGGAACAACACTAGAAATGAAAGGGTTAACTTGCCCTCGGTATGTTGTCAAAAATACATGTTCAACAGCGGATGTAAACATAAAACATCGTCTGAAATTGTACTAAACGAATGTATATTCGAAACAGCAGATAAAATTTTGCTTAGCGCTTAACTGAGTGTGCGTCTCCATTGTTTAGAAACTGTTACTTTCAAGGAATTCAAAAATGTATGTAAAATAAATTAACAAATGAGGGAACTGACTCCACGTGTTACAAAAAACAGGTCAGATCACTGTTGCAGAAGCAGAGGAAAAGGTCATATTTAAACAGTCACAAAATCCCCAAGATAAGCAATCTTTTGCAGACACTCGATTCAGGTAAGATATCTGCGTGGAGCGAAAATTGGCAGTTTACCCGAAATATTGATAAATGTGTAGTCATTCATTTACATGATAAATCATCCAAATATAAAGGCCTTGTATTAAATAACAAGTAATAAAATAAATAAGAAGCAGTATGATGACGAAGTTTCATCGCAATCGGATGAACGGTACCGCAGCGCAAAAAAAAAAAAAAAAAAAAAAAAAAAAAAAAAAAAAAAAAAAAAAGCTTCTTATACAGGTTGAATCTAAATTCGCGCACTCGAGCTTCGCAGCGCGATTCTTCACATGCTAGCAATAAAAAAAATGTCTGTCACAACATTTCGTTCTGCGCATATATCCGACAGTAAATGGACGTCGAAGATTGAGATGAGTGTGTGACCCATAAGTCAGTGAGTTTCAGAATTACATTATTGCACCACTGTGATGTGGGAGGTGTCTTGAGGGACAAAGTGAGCATAGAAACCATGCCCGGAAACATCATCCAATGACGCTACAGTCTGACGAAGTTGCTGGAGGGGATGTCTAGCGGCAGGAGCTGGTGCCTGTAACTTGGACTTTCCGTAGCGTCGTTGAATAGAGTTTCGGACATGGGTTTCCATGCTCATTTTGTTCCTCAAGACACCTCCCACATCCCCTAGAAGTTTGTTGGTGTAGTGACGTATGGAACACACACCCATCTCAATCTTCGACGTCCATTTACTGCCAAATTATGCGCAGGACAAAATTTTGTGAGAGACTTTTTTTTTTCCTAGCACGAGAGGAATTGCGCTGCGAAGCCCAAGTCCGAAAATTTAGATTTACCCTGTATATACGAACCGGTATGCTTGTTTTCGTTCGGACTGTTGTTGATTTCGTTCACCTCTAGGCGTTTGTGATTGAGATGCAATTTCCAAATGCGCACTCGCACATTTTCGTTATGTTGTTGGCTTTGTTCGTCTGTTCTTTCTGCTCTACTATTTCGCGTGTGTCTTGCATTATTCGTAAAACGGCTCAGATGGGCCCCCTTATGTCTTGCTGGCAATGTTCATTGTAATACACACACATAAATACACAAAAAGTTTGTACTTCCTTATGAAAAACGGTATAACGATCAAGTATTTGTTTTTACAATCATAAAACTCTTATATAGTTCTTATTAATTCACCGCGTTGTGACACAAACAAATGTAAAATGAAATATCGAATAACTTCTCTCTCTTCCAGATGTGACAAGAAGTCCCTGATGAGCATGCCGGTATACGATTAGTATGAAACTTTGCGCTAGGCTCAGATTCTGATGATGATTAGTTCGAAACGCGTCAATAAATGGACAGCCGCATCACCTCCTGTGGCCTCTACATTCCTACAGAGCCTTAATACCACTGTCTTATAAGTAAAACTTCTCTGGCGCCAATCAACCTCTGCGGCCTCATGATCACAGGCGCGGTGCGCGAGATTAAAACGACGGAGCGAACGCTGAACGTTATTCACTCGAAACATTTCAAGAAATTTATTTTATGTGGCTGTAGTGCCTAAATTTAACACAGCAATATGTCTTTTGTAAGGATGCAGATTCTCGTGGAGATAACATTCAATAAAATACTCTCAGTTTCCCAACCGAGTTGGGGACACCCTAACGACCTATTCTCATAGCTACCAAATACACATAAAAAAATTCATAAAAATCGGTCGAGCACAAACACAGTGACACGAGATTTTTATATATTACTCTATGGATCCGGAATATGGACTTCACGAACAAACAATTATAGAAACTTGAAGCAGCAGCAATTAGACCTCGAATATAGTAAAGTGCAGATTAGAAGACCATAAGAGGAATAATGAGATAATTCTGTCTTGCAGGTATAGTAGGAAAGCCCCAGCATTACATAAAGGAATGGGGCCGACCATCTGATAGGAATGGATAAAAGAAGAGCTATGTCTACAGACTCAAGGCTAGAAGAATTATAGGAAGATCACAAAGGAGACTGTGCGATCAGGTTTAGATGGCGTGGTATCGGAACAGGCAAACATGCCTAACCCAAAAATGCACATCATGATGATGACAATCTGTATGTAGCTTTTGTACAATGAAACAAAATATCCTCTTTGCACAAACTATCTACAAAGGGAATAACGTGTAAAATGGAAGTTCTTGCATCCGTATGTTTAAGCACATTGGTCACTGGTCGTATTCGTCTTCTGTTGCTTAAGAAAGACTACAAAATCTAATTTACATTGTGTCGAGAAAAACTGAATAGTTCTATGATTCATGAGATTTTTACAAAAATATTAAATGACATAAATTAAAAAAAAAAAAAAAAAAAAAAACCGCTCCAATAACACATCAGCATCTTGAATAGATTCTGGAAATGAATCCTCTACACACTACTGAAGTAACTAATTCTGGAATATTTCTATTAGTCACCACACATAGAAAACATATAAATAGTCCGTCTACGATGCTCCATACAAAATTAACAGACAGCTGTTTGTAGAGCGTAAATTTTGATGTGCATATACCAAAATCTACGTTCCACAAGCAGCCGTCATGTGTATCACAAAATATTTGTTTCAGTTAACTTTGTATGGAGCATTGTAGAAAGGTTATTTGCATATATTTTTAACGTGTGTTGTTACTGGAGCACATCACTTAAGAATCAAAGATAATATAATTTTTTCGTTTACACCAGATACGTAGCTCCGTTTATCGACTTTATCGGTGGAAAAGGCCGATATCAAACTGAGGAAAGCAAGTAATGCAATTCCTCTGTGATCTGCTTAAGCACCTGTCGATCAACTTTCGATAAGCAACAGAATACAATTCTGTTGCCATGTCTCAGCAAATCGAACAGTTCAAGGTGGTCACTGATGTAGTAGAGGGTGAGAAGCTGTGTTTGACGCTGCATGCGAAATTCACCCACAGTGTGGTCAAAACAAGAAATCTACAGATGTTTGATAGAAGACAAATCTTATGCTCCTTATACTTTTTAATAAGTCGACAGGTGAAATGTGTTGTTAGAGTGTCAAGTTGGAGACTATCGTTTTGGATAAGACTGCTGTCTCCTGTATCCTGTATTGAGCTATGGAGGTTAATTCTGTTTCTGCGACCCTTCTGACACAGACATCGCCCACACAGTACATACACAAGCGCGTAGATCTGAATAGTTAGTGTGTCGAGATCAAAATGTACTTGTTTGCCTCTCGACAGTCATACTGTTGCAGTGAGCAGTTTTAACCAAGTTACGTTATTTCATTCTAAGACGAAAAGAAACACAAAAGAATGACGCACTGCTAAAGAATAATCCAAAGTAGAAGAAAATTTGTACACGGCATGTAGATAGAGAGACAAACAAATAACTGCAAATTTCAGAGAAAATGGAAGATTGGATGATTTAACTCAAGAAAAAGAGCCTCAAAGATTGAGCAAGTAAATAACGCGTTGATACTGTTGCAGCGCAAATTAGTAACGGGCAAGGGAGTTGAAACTTATGAGCAGACCACATGGATTGTAAAACTTTTTGATATTTATGGTACATAAAGTTCAGAAATCAAATAATAATCAGTCAAAGCCGCAATTCTCGAGAATTTTTGAGAAAATCGACATTGACGTTTTGCTTGTACATGTAAGAACCAGTAATTAAAAAAGTAGAAGCATCTGTCCGCGTAGCGCAGGCGTTAGCGTTCTGGCTTTACAACAATAAGGTCAGTGGTGCGAATCCCGCCGTTAGATATTATTTTTTTGTTTTTGTTGTGTTCGAATCGTTACAGAAATTTAATATTTAATGCTAATTTTACGAAAAATGTACGTATTTTTGTTAATTTGTAATTTTCTAAATTATAAAAGGTAGTTAATAATGGTGGTTTCAATCAAAAAAGAAAAAAAGGTTATTTTTTTACAGTATTGGCTTCTATATTAGTTGACAATGGTTGTCTTTGATAATTCAGTTTGTGAAGAACTACGACGCTGTTTTTGGAAAGTCATCTCCATAACTACTAATGGCTTCCCAAGCAACTAACCTACTCAACCATTGTTTTCGGTGACGGCGAGGTGCTCAGCTCGTCTATAGACACAGAAACAAAAACTGACGCAACACGTGGAATCAGAGATTCTAAAATGTTTTCTATAAATGAATTCGAACACAACAATATATACACCACTGGACATTTATTCCTACACCAAGAAGAAATGCATATGATAAACGGGTGTTTCATTCGACAAATATATTATACTATGTTTGTTTTTATTATACTATGACTGACATGTGACCTCTGACCGTAATAACGGCCTTGATACGCCTGGGCATTGAGTCAAACAGAGCTTGGATGGCGTATACAGGTACAGATGCCCATGCAGCTTCAACACGATACCACAGTTCATCAAGAGTAATGACTGCCATATTGTGACGAGCCAGTTGCTCGGCCACA
Organism: Locusta migratoria; assembly: GCA_026315105.1. Classification (NCBI taxonomy): domain Eukaryota; kingdom Metazoa; phylum Arthropoda; class Insecta; order Orthoptera; family Acrididae; genus Locusta; species Locusta migratoria. The sequence goes on along the minus strand of CM048745.1, from coordinate 748,008,748 downwards.
ATTGACCACACGTTTTCAATTGGTGAGAGATGTGGAGAATGTGCTGGCCAGGGCAGCAGTGGAACATTTTCTCATCTAGAAAGGCCCGTACAGGACCTGCAACATGCGGTCGTGCATTATCCTGCTGAAATGTAGGGTTTCGCAGGGATCGAATGATGGGTAAAGCCACGGCCGTAACACATCTGAAATGTAACGTCCACTGTTCAAAATGCCGTCGATGCGAACAAGCCGGCCGCGGTGGCCGAGGGGACTGAGGCGCTCCAGTCACAGTCTGCACGGCCACTACGGTCGGGGGTTCGAATCCCCCCTCGGGCATGGATATTTGTGCCGTCCTAGTTCGTAAGTAGTTCATAAGTAGTTTGTAAGTTTAGGGACTGATGATCCCGTAGTTAAGTCCCATAAGATTAATAAACATTTTTTTGATGCGAACAAGATGTGACCGAGACGTGTAACCAATGGCAGGTACGATAAGTCGCAATCTGAGATAGGCTACAATCCGACCTTTATCAAAGTCGGAAACGTGATGGTAGGCATATCTCCTCCTTACACGAGGCATCACAACGTTTCACCAGGCAACGCAGGTCAACTTCTGTTTGTGTATGAGAAATCGGTTGGAAACTTTCCTCATGTCAGCACGTTCCTCATGTCACCGGAGCCAATCTTGTGTAAATTCTCCGAAAAGCTAATCAGTTGCACATCACAGCATCTTCTTCTTGTCGGTTAAATTTCGCGTCTGTAGCACTTCATCGTCGTGGTGTAGCAATTTTAATGGCCAGGAGTGTACAAATAGGCGAGAAGGCTACCACCTGAGGTACACCTAAAGATTTTGCAACTGTTTTAATTATTGATACTTACATGTACTTGCAAAATTTCAGAGTCGATTTTCTCCAGAATTTTTGAGAGTTGCGTCGTATGGATCTGGCTGTTATTTAAGTTCTGAACTACACGTACCATAAATATATATAAAAAAATCTAGAATCCGATACCCACGTGGTGACCTTGTTAGAAAAAAAATAGATTGCCCGTAAGAAAGAGGCAGAAGTTTCAGGCACCCTGAAGTGTCTTAAGGGGACGATGATGTGTGTTGGCATCACACGTATTGCCGAGCAAGATCATCTACAGTCAGCAGAGTGATGGCTGAGAAAGAAAACAGGTCAGGAGAGAAGGCACTGTTCGTTAGCTCGTAAACATTTCATAACTCCATCTGAAGTTATTTATAATAGTGGGTAGCCAGAACATGTCACCAGTAAACAGACATTCGGTCATTACGAACTAAGTCTCACGTGATGTCAACTACCGAACTCTCTTTAAATACTCCCACTTTTGCAAGCTTCAAGCACTTGTCATTAGGATCGATGGCGCTGAGACAGGTACCGCTTGATTCTATGATATCATCACTGTAGAGGTTCTGCATCAGATAATCCAGTACAAGCTAGTAGCCGCTAGGTGCATCTTAAGATCGTTTTCATCTCCTTTTAAGCTTAGATTCGATCGAGATGGCGATAGTGAACTGACTTCACAACATCGAGTAAGGTTTCTGTCTCCAGCAGACTCCAGCAGCTTGGACTTCCTGTTAACGCATTGACGTGTTTGGTGCTGATTCCTGCCAACCGGTGGGAATGAGTTCGTCCAACTACAAAGCAGCCTACGTTAGTGCCGCTGATGATGAGTCCACAAGTAGCTGCATATCTCTAAGTGACATCGAGCACACCTTCCACTGGCGAGATCACTGCTTCGACGCTGGGCGCGGCCGGTAGCCGATACAGCAAGAGCAAGAGAGCTGACGCGGAAACAACGACGTCACAGGCTGACAAGGAGAGGACGCCTATTCGTCATCGCCGAATTCGTCCAAATTTATGGTAGATGTAGGGCGTGGTGAGATACGAAAGTGCACCAAGTGGGAACTCCAGATGGCCAGGCGTTTAGGAAATAAAAGAAAGTTTTAGTTAAGTGGCTTTTTACGCCTATGGAGAGCGATCGAAAATTCATATAAAACACACTTACTTCAGCCAAAATCGCTAGTTTATTTTATTTCATTAATTAATTAATTAATTTATTTATTTATTTATTTTTATTTTATTTTATTTTTTATTTTGTTATTTTATTTTATTTTATTTATTTATTTATTTATTTTTTTTTGCGGTTTCGATGAACTATGTCATCATCTTCAGAAAAATGTTTTTTTAAAGTTTCTTCCTATTTTCAATAAAAAATTTACATCACCAAAGTGGATCGTCATCTGCATTGCACATTTAAAAAGTGTGTGTGTTCTTGCCACAAGTAACAAGGAGTCTTATAGTACATTTTCACAAGTAACTTTTTATTTTATTGAAAATAGGAGAACATTGTAATTTTTTTTCCTGAAGGTGATGACTGATGATATAGTTATCGAAACCAGGAAAAAAAAAAAAAAAAAAAAAAAAAAAAAAGGCAAATCAACTAGCGATCTTGGCTGAAGTGAGTGCGTTTTATGTAAAAGGAAGTTTGTTACGGGTCTATCACCATATGCAACTTATCAACTGTCCCTGTGAGAGCGTGTTTAGGAAGCGGTATTTGACTCATCGGTGCCGGGCGCCGTGGCTCAGTGCGCCCGGTCAGGGGGTTAAACGCCCTATGTTGTAAAATAGCTGCGCCAACCATTCAACAAATAGCCACGAACGACCGCGATCCATAGACCTACCAGATGAACAAAAAAGAAAAATAAATCGGTAAAAGATCGGATTCGTAATGAGAAAGTCGCGGGTTCAAGTCCACCCGACAGCAAATTTTTTCTGCTGTTTGGCAATGCATACTCCTACATATTGTAGGGAGCGTGAGGATAAGATTAGATGAACTCCAGCACGCATGAAGGCATTTAAACAATCATTCTTCCCACGCTCAATACGTGAATGGAATGGGGGGGAAAACCTAATAACTGGTACAGTGGGACGAACCCTCTGCCATGAACTTCACATTGGTTTGCAGAGTATTGATGTAGATGTAAACTGACGTCACAGTTAACTGCAACATCATATAGGTTATTTTATTCATTTATATAAGCGTAGAGGAAATGGCATTGGATGAAATTCTGGACTACAAGCATTTAAAACGGGACTGTAGTTAACGCGGACTTGGGGCGTCGTGTATGTAAATCGATACTTCCATTCTTTTGCAATTGATCAATTACATGCACCGGCCTAATATTCATCGAAGAAATAGGGGAAGCAATAATTTTGACCGGATCTTGCTGACGTTATGAACGCCGCCCTTTTACAGTTACGTTGCTTTTTTTTTTTTTAATGTCTCCATAGAAAAACAAACTTGATTGACATTATGAAAGCAGCTTTTTTATCGCACAGTTCAGTAGCGAACCAAGCGTAACGCAACATGTGGCTGAATACTTGCGAGGACAGCTGGTGATGTATAATAGAATGTAGTTTGATGCAAGCGGGAAGTGATTTCTTATTCTTCTTTCTCGATTAGATAAGTGTAGTTTTGAAATAATATTTATGATGTTGCTGTTAATTGTGAAGTCAGAAGTGTATACATTGCCAAGGAGCAAAACGTTATTGGCCGCCGGGTGGAATCGAACACGCGAAACTATCATCAAACATCCGATCTCTTGCCGCTGAGCCAAACACCGCTTCCTAAACAGACTCTCTCAGGGACAGTGGATAAGGTGCATGTGGTGATAGATCCGTATCCTAAACGCTTAGCCGTCTGGAGTTCCCACTCGGTGCTCTTTCATTTCTCGCCACGCCCTACATGTACCATAAATTTGGACAAATTCGGCGATGACGAGTAGGCGTCCTGTGTTTGTGAGACATCTGTTGTCAACTGAATCGGGCCTCCACTTGAGCTAGTCTACAGCCGCTTTAAGCTCACCACAACAACACTTGTAAATTCAGAATAAATGTGGCAATATTAATACTGTTTTATTAGCGAATCTGACGCTACACCAGATTTCCACAACACATCCTGATGATAAGATAAGAGACACTTGACCTTGCACACAGACCAGCTACTACGGATCCACTTTCGAATATTAACGAAGGTTACCGAACTGCTACAAAGCCGTCGATTCGAGATCGGATGGAAACTTTCCCTGACATACGCCAACTTCCTTTGTGTTTTTCAAGATTTTCTTATTATAACTCAGGCGTTGTTATTTAAAAGCAATAGTGCACTGAAGAATTATCAAAAATACATCATTCTTAGTACGATTAATTATAATCTGGTGTCCAGAAGTGCCACATTAGCAATTAAAATTTGCCTTTAATAACAGGAGAGTAAGGAGGTAGATCACTTAACTATTCGCTGTAGCGTAGTATATAGTGGGTTAGATTTTGAAGTAAATATGCATGGGCTGTAGTTCGCGACCCACCACATACAATAGCTTTTTTTATTATTTATTTATTTTTCTTAATGTATATTCCAACGAATTGCAAACGTGGTCTTCTGACTCACGTGCACATAAGTGGGCAGATACTATAACAATGATTGTTGTAAAGGAGTGATGACGCTAGTAATTTCGTATGTAGATTAAGTACAAGAGTTATGTGGAATTTAGTATTAGCACACTTAAACCATTGTTATTTTAACTATAAAACTGTTACAGTTTGAAACAGAATGTTTGCACTTTATTTTAGCGAAGAATGAAGTAACATAACACAATCATACCTTAACTATAGCAAAGGTAAATCTACATTATAAACGTCAGTAGAAACCATGCCAAAGAAAATATTTTAGTAGACGCATTGATTCTAATCGGTGACTTTCAACCAAAAAACCAAGGCAATTTGTTCCAATGTATACATTTCAGAATCATTAGTAAACAGTTGCGCCGCGTGGGAGTAGCTGAGCGGTCTGGAGCGCCACATTACTGATTGCACGGCCTCCCGCGTCGGAGATTCGGATCCTCTCTCGGGTATGGATGTGTGTGTTGTCCTTATGTTAGTTAACTTAGTTTAAGTAATTTGTAAGTCTAGTGACTTATGACCAAAGTAGCTCGGTCTGATAGAATTACAAACATTTGAATATTTTGAAACAGGTGCCACAGAAATCTAGTACTTAATCTATTTATGAAAATACTAGTGTGTTCTTTACAATATTCATTATCACAGTATCTCTGTCTCCTCAGTTTATGTACCTGTGCATGGTTGCAATTCTTTGGTACGTATTTAATGGCATGTTCACAAAATAGAACAAATACACCTTATAAGAGGGAGGGCTCTTACATGTGCACAACTCTGAATATCACGGAACTTAGCTTTATTTAATTAATAAGAGTGCCCGAAAACCACTTAGGACCCAACGTGAAAATAGAAAAAAAATTGGTGGTGGTGGGTCGCAAACCACTGCCGACGTGTATTTACTTTCAAAAGCTAAACGCGCTATCCACTACGCTACGGCAGACAGCTAAGTATCCTTCTAGCAAATGCTCCTGTTGTTGAACACAAGCAGTGCTGCCAGACGTAGGGAATTTTCCCTACACGTAGGTACTTTTAAGCATGAAAATCATGTAGGGAATTGTCATCCAAAACTCCCCAACGCGTAGGTAATTTAGTAAAATTTTACAATCGCCGACACTGGTCTAGCGGGTAATGTTGGCAACAGAGCAGCGAGAATGGAGCCGATCAATTGTGTCAAAGTTTGAAGTAGCCAATGATATTTTAGACGACATAGTTGTTTCCTGTTCATAGTAAACAATATTAATTTGAAAACTTTGTTTCAGATACTTTAAAATGGATGCGAAGTATGATGATTTCAATGTATATCAGTGGAATGAAGAGTCGGTTTGGAAATAGTGTTAAAATGTCAGCACAAGAAAAATTCATTGTTTCCATGAACGGACGACATTTTATTACCTCGATTAGACTTATTTACGTAAGGACGATATACTAGTTAGTACTAGTAAATGAGAAGATGCTGACAAGAAAACGCTAAAACGCTTGCGACAGCAAACGTTAAAATGAACAATTCGTTGTCAACATAACATTACTCTTTGAAAATCGAATTGTGTAGAGTGATGGACTTCCTTCTTTTGTGCTGACTGTAAACTAAATAATTACTGCTGTTGCTACTCTATGGTCGACAGTGTCTCGGTGTATCATTGTGCGGTCAATAAATCAGTTATCCTCGTGTAACAGTGCACTCGAAATTAGCGGCATATTTGGTGAAATTAATTAATGCTGTTCCTCTCCATGGTTGACAGGTTCTTGATGTACCCTTGACCGATCGATAAATCAGTAATCCTCTTGTAATAGAGCACTTGGAATTCGCGGCATAATCTACACTTGACTCCATCAATCAGTATCGATCAGTCACTGGGAAAACGTATGTAGCAAGTGAAGCATGATGCCAAATATTTATTTTAATTTTTTTTTTTCAAAATTGTGACGTCATATTAATCAAGTGGTTAACCTCTGCTGGCCGGACTCCTGGAATCAGCCCCTCCCAGACCCAAATCCTGGCTACGACCCTGGTGTAGGGGCATTAACGAGGTGGTAGGGAGAAAGTAGGGAAAACGTAGGTACATTTTTCTGAGACTGTAGGTATTTTCTCTCTCTGCCATCTGGCAACACTGAACACAAGTGTTAATTGCTAATGTGGCACTTCTGGACCCCAGATTATATTTAATCGTACTAATAACGATGTGTTTTTGATAATTCTTTAGTGTGCTATTCCTTTAAAATAACAACACCTGAGTTATAATAAGAAAATAATGAAATACTCAAAGCAAGATGGCGACCATCGAATCGGTCGGCTTCGTATCAGTTCGGTAACCTTCGTTAATATTCGGAAATGGAGCTGTAGTAGCCGGTCTTTGTGTAACGTTAAGTTCGGTGACACCTGCTCGGCCCCCAGCAGTACACCTCTGCCCCTTTTGCAAACATCGGCTTGTCGTTGATTGATAGAGTTCTTGGATGTTCTACTTATGCATATCGTGCCAAATTCTATCCAACTGGAACGTTAGATCATCAAAAATTCAAGCTGGTTGGAGATCCCTGCCCATAATGCTCCAAACATTCTCAGTTGTAGAGGGATCAGTACACTTTGATGGCGAAGGTGGGGTTTGGCAAGCACCAAAAACGACATCGACATTCCGTGTGTACTAATTTTTTCCCGGCACTGTATAAAGAAAAATGAATGTTTCACTATGAATCGGAGTTTATGCTGTTTTGAATATGCATGTTAAGCTGGCGAGTTAGCTTTTGAAGCATGCTTCAACTTTCCTGACTTCATAGAAGTATTCCTGCATATCTTTCGTGACCGCCAGGCGAGCCACATCCCCGGAATATCCTTTCTCCCAGGAGTACGAAACCCTCAAATTATGCAGGAGGCTTATATCTATAACGTCAGTCTGTTGTAGAATTTTGAGATGGACAGTAATTATGCTTCGACAAAAAAATGTTCAAATGTTTGTTAAGCTTATGGCACTTAACTACGGGGTCATCAGTCCCTAAACTTACAAACTACTTATGAACTAGCTAACACTAAGGACGGCACAAATATCCATGCCCGAGGGGGGATTCTAATCCCCGACCGTAGTGGCCGTGCAGACCGTGACTGGAGCGCCTCAGCCTCCTCGATGCTTCGACAAGAGGCGCTTGAACAATACACATAGATGTCAACAGTTGACAGAGGATGCGTAGTTGGACTCAGAGAAGCCGATGGGGAAATCGAGTAAGCGCTGTTCATTTGATTAGAAACAATGCCACTGTTGGCACGAATGAGTGAACCATAGTTGAGCACAACGTGCGGTAGTAAGCGCTCGACCTAGAGCAGGAGTGGGCACATTAGCTGCCACAGCTCGTATTCTCCCCATCCTTCAGCATGTTTCAGCTACATCTGGTCCTTCCACCGTTTCCCAAGTCTTCCAACGTATCTTTTTCCTTGCTGAGTATATCGCCAAAAATGTAGTGGCAATCTTGGTTCGTCCATTCGAACCGATAGGATGTCCGTTTCTGTCGGTATTAGTCAACCTTGCTTCCTTCCTGATTTCTGTATTTCTTTTGTAGTCTAGGTTGACGTATCCTGCTATCTTTCTTTTTTAATCACCCAAGATTCACTTTCATAGAGTTATGTTGGTGCTGACATTAACTTCACAAAATTGTAGATATGTTTCTGTTTTTATTTTACGTTGGAGTGCTCTTCTGATACTGCCATTTAAGTAGTTAAATTTCTCTCTTTTTAATTTTTAATTTTTTTATTTAGGTCTCCCCTGTATGATAACATGGTTCCTATAATTTCGAATCTATCTGCTTGTCCTATAATCGTATTGTCTGTAACTATTTTTGTTCTTACTGAATTTTTTACAGAGAAAGCCATGGCTTTTGTTTTTTGTATTTTTTGTATTGATATTGACATATCGTATATCTGGCATATTTGGTATGGTTCGTGTAGTCCATCTTCATTATTCGAAATTAACACTTGGTCATCTGTAAATAACGAAGACATTTTATGATCTCTTTGGTCTGTTATATGTATAGTTCTTCAGTTTCATTTTCCATTGCCGTGCAATGTCGTGAATTTACGTATTAAAAAGCAGCGGAGAGAGGTTGCAACCTTGTCGAACTCCTAAATCAATAACCCTTGTTGTTTCCTCATTATCCCCAGTTATTTGGATTCTTGTATTAGCGCCGGCCGCGGTGGCCGAGGGGACTGAGGCGCTCCAGTCACGGTCTGCACGGCCACTACGGTCGGGGGTTCGAATCCCCCCTCGGGCATGGATATCTGTGCCGTTCTTAGTATTAGATAGTTCATAAGTAGTTTGTAAGTTTAGGGACTGATGGCCCCGTAGTTAAGTCCCATAAGCTATACAAACATTTGAACTTTTTTTTTTTTCTTGTATTAGCACACATCTTTTGAATTACCTGTACAATGTGTATTGGTATACCTCTTCCTATTAAAATTTTCCACAATAGTTGTCTTATTTACTTTATCAAAAGCCTTTACATTTACAACGAAATGGATGTTTGTTTCTGTGTTGAATTATTTATGTGTTACTAGTACAATTTGCTGTAGTATAAATATGTTGCCTGTACAGCTTCTCCCCCTTCTGAATCCATTTTATTCCTCTAACAGCAAGCACTCCATTATGAGTTTTAGTGTTTCGGTTATTATTCTGGCATAGATCTTACACATTGTATAATTAGGGAGATACCTCTATTGTTTTGTGTACTCAGATCTGTCTCCATTTTAAAATATTGATTTTACAAGTGAGATGTTCCATTCTTTTGGTATTTCCGTTGATATCCAGGAGAGATTCTAATATCAGAGTAACCGTTTTTTTTTTTTTTTAAATGCTACTGAAGAATACTTTATTAGTTCGCTGTTAATGCCATCATTTCCTACTGCCTCTCGGTTCTTGTATATCTGAGAGCATGCTCTAATTCTTAGAATTTAAGATGTTCGCGTTTAATTTCATTCTAATTACAAAACTACGAAACTACAATGGTTACTAACGACGCAAAGCCGAAAACATGTGCATAGCATTTGACGAATTGTGCCTTATAGACCAGTTTGACAGTACACAAAAGTATCGACAAATTGAAACGATGTAAAGCATATAACACTTAAGTCGTAAAGAAAGTAAAATGAATTTATGTTACACTTCATGCTTTTCTTTGCCATCTCTTCACAAAAGGCTTTCATATAAATAATTCAGTTATATAACAGTCGTGTTGCTTTCCTAAAGTTGTCGGTGAGCGAAATTTTGTTTTTAAAACTTCAATATATTCCACAGTGTGAAAACCTGGCCCTGAGAACAGAACTTTAGTAAAAGTCACGGAACTCCAACAGAATTCCAGGAACTGCACTTCGAGCGTCAGTGCATAAATGTTAGAACAGGTTGGTATGTTTTATCATAAAGATGAGATACTCTCGCAATTTAGAACTTTGCAGGCCAACACGATCTCCGTGTTGTCTCCAATCGAGCAGGAGTGCGATTTGATGGTAAGAAAACTTGACACTTGCGACTTGTCAACACACAAATCATGTAGAAGTTGGTGAAAACGTCGAACAAGTGTGAATTAATGTATACCAAGACAGAACTCGTCATTTGTACAGTCGAATGGATTGCAGAATCAGCGCCTGTGGAGGCTACACCACTAATACACTGCCTTTCATTTCATTTGGGCCTGCAGCCTTGTTTATATCTCTCAAGGGCAAATGTATAATAAAAATGATACCAAAAATCTGCTTTAGGTAATGGATGTTATTTAATGTTTTGTATACAGCACTAGGTCTAATTCGGCTTTGCGGCCATCCTCAGGATATCTGCGGATAAAGATTTTACGTTAAATAGAATAAAGTAGGGCTGCTTAGAGATTTTGGTAGTTTTTTTGTGGTATATTATTCCATTCTTATTTCCATATTGCGTCGTGGAAATTTATTTCAATAGCTGCATATAATTGCCATATAAATATTTTAGGTTAGTATTTATATAAATTTACGCTTGTCAGATTATGAATTTATTATTGCTTGTTCTGACATTTGCGTTTGACAGCTCCTCCAGCGATGCTCTATGGCTACAGTTGGTTTATTTGTTTATATCGTAAAATCTGTGTTATGGTACATAGAGTACACAGACGTTAGTTGATAGAGTACGTGGTACAAATATATGTGGTATGGTATTGCGATCTTTATTATTTTATGGTGCTTTGACGTACATCTCTGTTTCTATTTCGATTCTTAAATTGCAATAAAGTTGTCTAGATAACTTCTGTGTGTGTGTGTGTGAGTGTGGTTTTCTTTTTCTTTCTTTCTTTTTTTTTTTTTTTTTTTTCTTTTTTTTTTTTTCATTTAAAATTTCGTCAGGGCTTTTCTTCGAGTGTGAATAAATTTCGATCTCTTCCAGAAATTTCTTGTGCTATCCTTTTGGTGTTATGTGTAATATAAGGATTGTGAGAAATTTTATGTAGGACAAACGGGTAGAAGTTTCGAAATTCGAAACAGAAAACATACGAGAAATTGCGACACAAATCTTTCAACCTTCTTCAACTACTTAAAAACAGAAAATCACGAAGCTGGTCTTTTAACAAACGCAATGAAAATATTACACATAACATCGAAAGGTTATCACATGAAGTTTCTGGAAGAGATTGAAATTAATTTGCCGGCCGCGGTGGCCGAGGAGACTGAGGCGCTCCAGTCACAGTCTGCACGGCCACTACGGTCGGGGGTTCGAATCCCCCCTCAGGCATGGATATTTGTGCCGTCCTAGTTCGTAAGTAGACTATACAAACATTTGAACATTTTGAAATTTATTCACAGTCGAAGAAAAGCCCTGACAAAATTTTAAATGAACAAACAGAACTAAAACAAAGAAATTATCTAGACAACTTTATTGCAATTTTAGAATCTATACTCTATGTCCCATGCCACAGATTTTACGATATAAACAAATAAACAAACTGTAAACACAGAGCGTCGCCGGAGTAGTTGTCAAACGCAAATGTCAGAACAAGTAATAATAAATTCATACTCTAACAAGCGTAAATTTGTAAAAATACTACCCTAAAAATATTTAGACGGCAATTATATGCAGCTATTGTAATAATTCTCCACGACGCAATATGGAATAATATATCACAAAAAAACTATCAAAATTGTAAGTAGCACTATTTCAATCTATTTAACGTAAAATCTTTATCCACAAATAGCGTGAGGGTGGCCACAGAGCCGAAATAACCCTATTGCTGCATATAAAGAACATCCATCACACAAAGCAGTTTTTTGGTATCATTTGTGTGATAAATAACACACCGCCGCTTGTGAAAAGTGCAACACCGAGAAGGAATTATCCGAATAGCGCCACACATGGTGGAAGTGGAGATGGATATGCAAGCAATAAGTGATACGTTTTGCGTCGAGATGGGGTACATGTAGGCCGAGCAGAGCCCTCTGGTGTCGGTCCGACAGGGTCGGTGTTGCGCCTAGTGTAGTCAGTTGCAGAGCTGTCACATAAGGTGGAAACAATACTGTGAGTGTCAGTATGCCTTGTTGATGTCAAAGGGAGCCATGTGGGGATGTGAGCGAGTTCGAAACGGGTTGTCATACGTTAAGGTTTCGGCTCGCACAGGGCATGCTGCGACGACAGTGACACATGTGTGGGAGTAGTGGTTAGAGGAAGGTCGTACGCAGCGACAGGCGGGGACTGGATCACGGAACGTGACCACAGCGCGGGATGACCGTCATCTTGTCCGCATGGCCATAAAGAGCCGTACAGCGTCATGCACGGTGTTGACTCATCGCTGGTGCACTGCAACAGGTGTGAACGTATCTGCATCGACGGTTTGACACCGTCTGCTGCATCTTGGACTGGGTGCACGGGTGCCATTGCGTCGGCTTCCATTGTCCAGAAACCACAAGCTCCTCCGACTGCAATGGGCACATGAACATTTTCAATGGGGTGCTGAATGTGCAAAATGTTATCTTTTCTGACTAATCCCACTTCAAAATCCCTACAGCGATAGCCGCATATATATCTGGCGGTAACGTGGTGAGCGCAACCAACACCACCCAGAAGACTAGGCCTCACAACTGGCCGTGCTACGTCATACTGACCAGGCCGCGGCCGCCAGCTGAATGGCTGTCCGCTGGGGCACGCCCCCTGCCTCGTAGCGGCACAGACAAATATATACAGTACAGACGGGATATCTCAGTAAGGGCCCGGTCCTACGCTCAGGGGTGTGGGGAGGGAGGGTTTTCAGCATTTCCGTAAGATGTCCCATGATGGCGCTGCGGTCAGAAGCAGCTCTTTAAACTGGCCAGAGCAGGCGGCAGGTAGCGGCTGTCCCCACCACCACCTCCCCTCAAACGCCAGAAAGCTAGACACAGCCGTGGCCTCGTGGCAGGCGGCACGAGCTCTCCCCTCAGCCTCCCCTCCACGCTACCCTCTGATTGTGCGAGAGGTACCCTAAGCCAACGATCCGCCTGACACCTGCTAGCATCTTACGGGACTACAAGGGGAGCATAGGACAGTGGTTTAGGGGAGGCTGCTCCTCTGTATATGTTACTCTGTGGTAGCGGGCAGCCAGTAAGCTGTAGCACGGCTAGTTGTGAGGCCTGTCTTCTAGGTGGTGTTGGCGCAACCTGGAGGGGTGCACTGTGGGGGCGTCATAGTGGACAAACACCAAGTGTGATGGTTTGGGGCCTATTGCTTACAACACCCGATCTCACCTCCTACGTATTGAGGGCACTTTGAACAGCACCCAGTATCTAACGGTGGTTATATGGACTGAGGCAATCCCCGTGCTTTAGGCATCACCTAAGGCCACATTTCAACAGGACTGTGCCCGGCTAAATATTGCAAGTTCTTCTTCAAAGAGCGACGGCTACCATTGGTTCCCTGGTCTGTACGTTCGCCAGGCATGTCGCCTAGAGCCCGTCAAAACGGCCGCCACTCCCGCTCGGTTCCCGCAGAGCTCGCGCGTCGCTCTCGACGGCTGACGGCGGGTAAAGGGTTGGTGGAGGGGGAGCGATGACGTCACATTCGCGAGAGCGAGACGTTTCGGGCAGGACGAGTCACGATACTCCCGGGTTCACGTCGCTCCCGCCGGGCCGAGCTGAGCTTGGCTGAGCCGCCTCAGCCTAGTCGGCGCACGCCGCCGCCTGCGTGGTCACACTGTGCGCCGGGCACGGCCGAGACGAAAAGAGGGGGAAAATAGACTTTTCGATTTTCTCGTTGTAAAAATTGTTGATGGTATACACGATCACGCTACATCGTTTTATGAAATTAGTTTTTCCTTACTAGCTTTGCCTTGCCTGTGAAAAAATAGAAAGGCTAATTTTCATTCCGCATGACTTTTTAGTTCCGTAACGCTCCTCACTCGATTTTGATGAAATTATGCATTTAAAAAATCTGATTTTTGGACACATTATAGTAAAACATCTTAGCTTTCGTATAAGACAGTCACCTTTTCGTAATTCCTAACAGTCGTTTTCAAATGACGCTATTTCTCAAGTATATGCACTTGATTTACAAATCGTGTATTGAAAAAGTTAGATAGCGGACAGGTTACTGTTCTATGATTTTTAGACCATATATTACAGCGAGTGAAATGCAGCTAAAAGAACAAAAAAGTTTTTGAAATGGTAATCACACTGATATCTCCCTCCTTTCACAAGTAATTGCAAGTTATCTGAGCGCCCTCGGCAGCGAACACAAGTCTACGAACTCGGCCTGTGTTGAGTGTAGCGTGAAGCACTGCAGTGCCGAAAAATCTAAATTGCTGGCTACGTTTGTCGGTCCCTCGTGATGTGTTAAAGATCCATAATCAGAGAACAATAATGAACTAATTTTTCTTGGGTGGCAATCGATTACAATGGAGAACCATCTGCTACGGTTTTACAGCAGATCATACTTGACTCTGAGAGGCATGCATCTGGTTTTTTCCACATAATACAATTCATGGAATTTATATTTCGTGTTTGAAACTAGAAGAGAAGAACAAAGTAATGTAAACTGCGACTGCTCCTAAGACACAATATATACCTTTTCGCTTTTGTACCTTTCGGAAAATGTGTTCCCACAGGGTGAAAATAATTGTATACAGTGTGTCCGACATAAATGCGGTTCTTTCACGTCTGAGATGAAAGTAAGAATGAACTGAGTTTCTTTTAGTAACCTGTCTGAGACGAACAACGTTTCTACGAACATTTTGCTGTACCATTTGAAGACAATTTTCTTTGTCTGCAAGATGGTACTTTCGAATTTTCAGCATACGCTGGTTTACTTTAGCCTCATACACTGCAGGACAGGTCAGTACAGGATGAGAAGCATCTGTCACTTTTTTTTTTTTTTTTTTCCCGAGGGAAGGGTAGAGCTTGTCCCCAGCTATAAGGAATCTCAATCCACTGTCAGCAGAAGATCGATTGCTGGTCACTTCAAGAATCCAGCTAACAGTTCATTGATTTTATTATATTATATATTAAAAGAATCTACGAAAACCCAAAGTCGCTCGGACAGACTAAACTACCCAGCTGATTTCCTTCATTTTTGTGTAAAACTGAAGGTATTCATCCACTTTTTCTACACTCAAACGGGATTTCCTTCTGTGTATTTCTTATGGGGACGTCCTGGCTGTAAACTAAAGTCAGTGGGTCAGGCCGTTTTCCTTCATTTTCACTTTAAACGAAAGGTATTTATTCGCAGATTTGTCATCAAGTATTATAATTAACTTACATCTCTCCTTCCTTTACTTTCATTCAAACGCGGGATCCTTCGGTCCTTGCATTGAATATTTTAATCGGCTTGTTTTAGGATATCTTCCGTTCTAAATAAAGTACACAGTTCTCTTTGACCTAACAACGCTCAACGGATCAAGACCTTTCATTTGTGCTTTTAAACACTTGCACGGATTGATTCTGAAGAAGGCTATGCGTAAACATTCAACTTTACTTCATGTCTTCCCAACGTTTTACTCATTCCACTAACGGTGCGAATTCGCACGGGTCCTCTGTCTTTCTTATATATTAAAAGAATCTATTTTATAATTATAATTGATTTTAAATAAGTGTTTTGATATGGGTTTAAGAAAACACAAGCTTATATAATATTCTGTATACTGTTACTATCTATAATAAATATTTTAAATGATAAATATGTAATTTTATTTATTTCCATTTCACATGACTGGCCACTGATCTGCAAAGTATTTGCACAGGTCGCCTTGTTTTATTACTATTGTTCTCACACTGTAGTGAACCGTCGAATTTTATGAACATAAGAAATAGGTGGTAATGCCTTCGTTCCATCCATATAGACTAACATTTAGGAGAGTATTTCCTTCCTTTAACATTCGATATCTTTAATATTCCCGGCGCGAGTCGGCGCCGGCACGAACGGATTGGGGTATGGTGTTGCTTCTGCAGCACAAGTATCACAAGTTTCCAGCCTGCTTTCAGCAGAAGCTCCTCTGCATGATTTTTTTTCAATTATACCTATGATAATATGTTTATTTTTCTTCTATTACTATTAATTCTGTAATATGAATTTAAAAAATTAAGAAATGTTTAGTTTTTCACATAAGGAAAAACTCTACTAAATGTTAGTCGAAATTAATGGGATGGGTCCATACCACATATTTCTAATGTTTGATTCCATTTCCTGGAGGTGCTCCACGACCACACAATGATGAACACACCAGATGTATTTCGCAGCATTGGCAGTTAATGTTTAAAAAAAAAAAAAAAAAAAAAAAAAAAAAAAAAAAAAAAAAAACCACACACAGTTCGATTTCAATCACCTAGTGATCATCTTCAGTATCCTTCAAAAGAGCATATGAGTTACATTCAGGGCATTCATATGCTCGTTTGAAGGACACTGAAGATGATCACTAGGTGACTGAAATCTATCTGTGGTTTTTTAAAATAAAACATTAACGGCCAATGCTGCGAAATACATCTGGTGTATTTCTAATGTGTTTATAATTCTATGAGTCACTACAGTGTGCAAACGATAGTAATAAAATTACAAAATCAATAAACAGTTAGCTGGCTCAAAGTAGATGGCAAAGAACAAGTACTGGTCACACCCGTGTTTCCTTCGATCTTCCACTGACAGTGGGTGACGATCCCTTTGTTGCTGGCCACAAGCCCACTAAGAACGAAAAAAAAAAAAAAAAAAAAAAAAAAAAAAAAAAAAAAAAAAAAAAAAAAACAAATCACAACATGAAACAAATGACACCTGCTTCTCATCCTTTACTGATCTGCAGTGTCTGAGGCTAAACTAAATCAGCGCGTTTTCCTTTCATTTAAAGCATAAAAATCGATATGAAAGTACCATGGAGACAAGGAAAATTGTGAGATTCAGGAAATGTTCATAGAAAAGCAGTTCGCATCAGACAGCTTCCTAACAAAATAAATAAAAATTCTGAGAACCGTGTAGAGTTCTTTGAAACTGGAGATGAGCTGAAACATAGTACAGCGTGTACCATATACATCTGGCCCGCCTGACGTACCCCCATGGCCATAAGTTGTAGCATCTCTTATCAGGAGCTAACTAAATGTCTTTAATTTTACTGTTATGTACTCCTACTTTAGTCTCGGTCTGAGGGATAGCGCTTTTATGTGAGACACAGTATATAAATTGTTTCACCTTGTGTTCACCTTGTGGTAGAACATTTTCTGGGAGTTATAAAAGCGAAAATTAAGAGAAGGTTCAAATGGTTGTTAAGCTTAAGGGACTTAACTACGGGGTCATCAGTCCCTAAACTTACAAACTACTTATGAACTACCTTATACTAAAGACGACATAAATATCCATGCCCGAGGGGGGGATTCGAACTCCCGACCGTAGCGGCCGTGCAGACTGTCGCTGGCGCGCCGCAGTCCCCTCGGCCACCGCGGCCGGCTTAAGAGAAGGCTAAATAGTGTAATCTTAGGTGTAGATGCATCAATAAATGTAAGTATATTTTTGGGTTTCTTCCATTTATTATCCTCAACTAGAAAGTCATTGAGTAGAATTTCAGAAATTTTATTTCAGTCCATCAACAGCAAATTCGCTGTTTACATTAATTGTTTCTTCTCTTGTAGTTTGAAACACGAAATATGTATTCCATTAATTGTACAATGTGGACAACACTACTTGTATATCTCTTAAGTGAAGTATTACCTTACATAAAACCTTAGCAGATCATTGTTCATTGTAATCGGTTGCCACCCAAGAAAAATTAGGGTATAGCTATTTTCTGGTTATGAATGATTAACACATCACGAGGGACCAACATACGTGGCCAGCAAATAATTTTTTCGGCACTGCAGTGCTTTACGCCACGCTCAAAACACGCCGAGTTCGTAGGCTTGCGGACGCGACATGATGCCGCTCAGATAACTCACAATTACTTGATAAAGGAGGTAGATATCAGTGCGACTACCGTTTCAAAAACTTTTCTGTTCTTTTAGCTCAATTTCACTCGCTGTAATGTATGGTCTAAAATGCATAGTACAGTAAGCTGCCCGCTATCGAACTTTTTCAATACACGATTTGTAGATCAAGTGCGCATACCTGACAAAAAGAATCATTTGAAAACGATTGTTACGAATTTCGAAAAGGTGAATGTTTTATTGGAAAGCTAAGATGTTTTACTACCCTGTGTCCAAAAATCAGATTTTTTAACCGAATACTTTCATCAAAATCGAGTGAGGAGCTTTACGAAACTGAAAACTCGTGCGGAATGAAAAGTAGACTTTTTATTTTTTCACAGGCAAGGCAAAGCTTGTAAGGAAAAAATAAGTTGATAAAACGATGCGATGTAGTCTTATATAGCGTCAAAATTTCTTACAACTAGAAAATCGAAAAAGTTGTTTTTCCCCCTCTTTTTCTTCTTGGCACATCCCCGCTCAGCTCGGCCCGGCCGGCAGTGTGAACGCGCAGTCGTAGAAGTGTGGCGGACGGGCGCAATAATTAACGGGGGCTGGCCGTGCGCATGCGCACTGCTGTCTGCTGTTCCACATGCCAGCCGGGAGTACCGAGTCTTCTCGCTCCCGAGACTGCATTATCGGCACGGCCGGCTCCCGGGTACGGCGGTCTCGCTAGCCGCTCCCTCTGGCGGGAACGAGCGGGAGCCAGGCCGCGTTTGACGACCTCTAATGTCGCCCATCGAACATGTCTGGGATACGCTTGGTCGGCACCGGGTCATGGTCCTCCAGTAACTAGTGTCATGGATTTTTGGGTTCGGATACAAAATCAGTAGCGTATTCAGAACCTTATCGATTCAATGCCATGGCGTATAGCGGCTGTAATTGCTATGCATGGTGGCCACAAGACATACTGAATAGTAGGGCTCGAAGGACATGTTCACATTTGAAAAGGTAAACATTTGTTACTTGTCACGTACGTAACTTCTGGTATTAAATTCATTGCATTTGTGCGTTTCCTTCTTACCGTTGCAATTTCCACAAATGGTAGTGTGTGGGTGTTTCGTCATGGATCGACACCTGGCATTTCAGTACCGCTTTAGCTACTCACCTGTAAATTTTATCATTTCGTGTGCACTATATGAACCGTTTCAACAAAAAGTCGTAAATGTTTTTTTTTATATTTTTTATTTTAATTTCCGCTAGTATATTTAATTTCAAACCTGTCTCTTCCAATGCAACTCAATTTTGTAAGGTTTCCTTCAAATGACGTCATGTACCTCTTTGTCATCAAAGATTAAGCGTAATCTTTGTACACGTCTCGTTTTAAAATATGTATATGTAACTATCCTTCTCGCTCCCTTTTGAAGACGGAATTAAAGTCCAGGGACAGGGAATAAAAACCTTGTGGTTTGCTGACGACATAGTAAAAGGACCTGGAAGAGCAGTTAAACGGAATGGACAATATCTTGAAAGTAAGGTATAAAATAAAGATTAACAAAAGTAAAGCACAGGTAATGGAATCCAGTGTCAGAAAATCAGGCAATACTGAAGGAATTAAATTAGGTAATGAGACAATAAAAGTAGTAGCAGAGTTTTGTTATTTAGGTAGCAATATAACTTCTGATGGCCGAAGTAAAGAAGATATAAAATGCAGAATGGGCATGGGAAGAAATTTGTTGCTCAAGAAGCGAAATTTGTTGACATCCAATATTAGTTTAAATGTTAGGAAGTTCTTTCTGAAAGCATTTGTCTGGAGTGTAGCATTGTATGGGAGTGAACCGTGGACGATAAGGAGTTCCAACAAAAAGATGATAGACGGTTTCAAAATGTGGCGATACAGGAGAATGATGAAGATTAAATGGGTAGATCACGAAACTAATTAAGAGGTGCTCAACAGAATTGGGGAGAAAAGAAGTTTCTGGCATATCCTGACTAAGAGAAGGGATATGTTGGTAGGACACATTCTGAGACATCAAGGAACTGTCTAGTTAGCATCAAAAGGAAGTGTGTTGAGTAAAAATCGTATAGGGAGACCGAGTGACGAATACAGTAAGCAGATTCAAAAGGATGTAGGATGCCGTTTGTATTCTCAGATGAAGAGGCTTGCACAGGACAGGGTAACGTGGAGAGCTGCATCTAACTAGTCTGCGGACTGTTGACCACAACACACAACATGTAACTGCAATTGATTGAAGCTTGCACAAGTTAGGAGTAGCGCGGAAAGCCGAGTTTTCAGCATTCATTACCAGAATCTGGCAAATGGAATATCTGGTTTCAGTTAACCCACAAATAGTTTTCTCCCTCAAATGAAATATCAATTGCTATTTTCATGTAACCCATTAGAAATATTTTGTGAAAGTGTGTAACTGTAAAAACAGTGGGCTTGCTTTTAAATATTTTTCCTGCTATTAGTCGCTATTTTCCTTTCATTTATATTCCGTACTGCTCGCTTCAAATAATGGGTCCCATGTTCAAGTGCGCATCATATGTGCTATTCCATTTTTTTTTTTTTTTTAATTTTTCCCCCTATGTTTGATGTTGAGCAAAAGCAAACACACGAAAGTTCATCCCTTAGTATCCTTTTCTCGGAGACATTACCACCACTTTCGAATTTAGATAATCATACCTAAATATTGTAAGATGTATCGTTGACCCAACGTGCCTTGAGCCATTTGTTAATTCAGTGGTTTTGAAGACAGGATTTTCACCATCGTTATATTTCTGGAATATAACTACCCCCAGACCCGTGTACCTGCTGTCAGTCACCATACACAACTCCTTGGAAAAATTAGGATGAGACAGAATCGGAACCTCCACCAACGCTTGTTTTAAGCTCTGAAATTCCTACTCTGCCTCATCATCCCAGTTCCACATGATTTCTTTTCCCGTGAGTGGAAGACATTCTTGATATAAAAAGGCGCTTATAAAAATTTACGATTCTCAAAAACCCACGAAGTTGTCTTTTATTTATGGGAGTCTGAAATTTAGCGATCGCCTCAACTTTCTCAGGTTTGGGTGTAATGCCATCCGCAGAAACAATGTGCCGAAGGTATTTTACCTTAGATGTTCCTACGCAAGATTTCCTTATGTTGACGGTAACTCCGCACCGCCGAAAGGCTCTCAGTACCTCCTTTAGTAGGAGGTTATGCTGTTTCGAGTCGGGTTCGGCAATTAAGACGTTGTCAACATAACTAATGATTCTATTTTTGATTGAGTTGGGAAGTACGGCGTCTAGCCCCCTGATGAAAGCTGAGCAGATGACATTAAGCCCGAAAGGTAACCGTTTAAATTGGTAACAGGTCCCAAATGCTACAAAGGCAGTATATTGCCTACATTCCGGATCCAACACGATCTGCCAAAAACTTGACCTAAGGTCAAGTGTTGTAAAGATCCTGGCTCCGTAACAGTTCTGCAAAAGCTCATCAAATATGTTGAGACCTGTCGGTTTCAGGCTCTATAATCGTATTTATTTGTCTCGAATCTAATATGAGGCGCACTGATTTATCTTGTTTCTCCACTACTATAAGTGGCGAATTAAAGCTCGATGTTGTTCTTTCTATCACACCTTCGCCTTCCATTCTTTGCAACTCTTTCCTAACTGCTTCCCTATGTGCAGCGGGAATGGAGTAAGGAGCGACGGCAAACCTGGAATGTGGTTTGACTTTGAAGGAGTATATAAATCTTTTATGGCTCCTGTTTTCGGGAAAATCACCTCCACATTCTCTTTTAATAGGAGATCTAATTTCTGTCGGTCTTCCACTGATATATTAGTCTGCCTATGGACAATCTCATCCATAACGACTAGTACCTCATCATAAACAATCTGGTACCGCTCGTATTCTCTCATGCCTGATCTCTGAGGTACCGCTTTGCCTTGATCCATACCGCCAGACCAATACAGACGTAGGCATGTTGCATATAACTCGGTCCTATGACATTGGTCGAAGAACCGGATAGTAATACACTTATTCCTGTTTAATATTAGCTCACCCCGTCCGATGTCGAGAGTTGCCTTTTGATCTGAAAAAAAAGTCCATCCCTATAATCAAATCGATTGCCAACATCGGCACAATAGTCAAGTTGATATCCCACTCGTGTCCTCTCTCTCTCTCACTCGTATTGTCATCCAGCTTTGCATTTGTATATCAGCTTGCTTACCAATAAATGTCCCCTTAACCTCTACTTTCTTCAACCTTAAGGTCGGCCACGAACGGACTTGGGCACATTTTTGGAACGCGGATTCCGAAATTGCGGAAATCTGGCTCGCACTATCTAACATTCCAGTTATAAAAAACGGAACCGATCTGAACTGTGACTATAGGGTGGATTTCTTGTCTCTCAGGAATCTGTTTATAATCTTTTAATATCTCCATATTCCAAGAGGAATAGTATCCGAGGGTTTCTGCGGAACCAGAGGGCACACTTTCAACACATTGGTTATGTCAATTCTGACCACTATTCCTCCTGTTATTCCCGCTATTATTTGCAACGGCTGGGTTGGCAGGTCTCACCTCAACAAATTGCACTCCTCTTGGCGGAAGTGGACTTGGAGCCCTCTGTTCACCCCACTAAATTGCCACTATTTCGGTTATAAGACCCATTCGGATTACTTTGATGCCTTATCTGTCCCTGATGGGGTTGGCCATATTGGTTTCCCTGATTACCATTATTGTTCTTACTGCCATTGCCGCGATCACGCCAAGTTTTTTGATTTTGATTACCGTTTATTATTTGAAAAATTATTCCGGTTCTGCTTGTGGGACTTGTTTCCCCCATGAGCTGTGTCATGATGGTTATTCCCATTGCCTTCCCATTACTGGCCGGAATTATTTTGTTCCCTGGGTTCTTTATTACGCCACCCATGGCGGTTCTCAACATACTCGGCCTGCTTTACCGCGTCAATAAATTGATCAATTGTGCCATCACATTTCCCAATCATGCTCCGCTGATATTCAGCCGGAAGCCTTGTAAAACAATGCTTCATCAATTCTTTTTCCGTATATGGCTTATCAAGGAACTTGTTCTTTCTGATTAGCGATTCCAAGAATTTCTCTGGGTCTTTGTACCCTGCACTTGCCTTATCTTTCCCGAACGCTATTTCCGCTTTAATTCTCTCTCTTGGGTACGAGTGGACCAATATGCCGCAAGAAAGGCGTTCCTGAATTCTTCATGCGATCTGCAAGTACCTGCCACAGATCGCATGTGTTCAGCGACGCTCCCTTGCATATGCCCGCAAATGAATTCGAGTTTATACTGCAAAGGCCGTGAAGTGGCAGAACTTTCTCGAATTGCGACATAAAAGACTTCGGGTGGAGAGAATTATTATTTTCCTTATACACTTGAAAGTTCTGCACAGAGAGGAAGTGCTTTAAGTCAAAGGACTCATACGTCCGCTCTTCCCTGTGGAACATTTCTCTGTCGCGATCTTGTGTGGGGCGCGGTCTAAAATTAAGTGGTACACACCTCCCTGAATCAGCTGTTTCCTGAAAGCGTGCGTCAGTGCGTCGGAGACGACAACAGTTGTCTTCCCGTGGAAATTCTGTGGACGAGTGTGATACAGGTTCACTCTGTGGAATATTTTCTTCCCTCACAGGTGACCTTCGAATCGGAGTCTGATTATTTTCCACCCGTTGTGCTTCGAGTATAGAGTCGGACATGTGTTGCACATTATGTACGATATTTTCGTTGTTTACTGCTCTGGCAGTCTCAGACGAGTTTGACGAGAGAAGTTGTACTTCTCCCCGCGTAATTTTGATATTCCGCTCTAGTTCATTATGTTTCTTATTAATTTTAACCTGTTCCTCTTTAGTAATCGAGATTTCAGATTGTTTATTCTTAAGTTCCTCGATCTCTTTTGCTGTACTCAAGAAGTTCTCCTGAGTCTCGTGTACGATACTTTTGCCCTATTCTTTCAAAGTATTTATAACTGTTTGTACACCTGAAATCTCGGTTCGGGATTTGGCTGCCAATCTTTTTGCTACGTCAGCAATTTTCTTTGCTCCACTGGCCTCATAAAGAGCCAACGTGATTTGTATTTCCTCGGTGGCTGCTTTGTTAACCGTTTCGAGGCTCTTCCGTATATCTGAAAGTTCCTCCTTAATATCACCTACAATTTGTTTATGTAGTTGTTTATTACTGTCCTGCTGTTGTTTCTGACTCTTCTGCAAGAATCATTTATAAATCATCATATCTACCACCTGTGTTGATGGCCTGGAAGGGACGGCGTTATGCGCCTTAGACGCAGAATATGACGCTCCATAGTCAATGTTCGCGTAAATTTTACTGGATTTACTTGTTGTGTGACGTAATATCTCATTTTCTATTTCACTCTCAATTGATTCGGTATGTAAATCCCTTTGAGAAGTGCTTTTCCCTTTCCCCTTATGCGATTCCCTTGAAACATCGCGACTATGACGTGATAAGCGACGTTTCGTACGGTCTGTCTCTACCAATTCGTGTTCCTTGCCACTCATTTTGAAATCTTTCGTGTCTTTACTTGCACTTATAAGCAACCGAGCTTTGCTTCTCGTTATCATATACATAAATCAATAGACAAAACACAAAATTAATCCTTCTCAGTACATAACGATACCCTGAGTTAAATGAACAAATTTATAAGCACAAAACATACGGACATACTAGTCCCCTATGATGTGAACAGTTACTCATGAAACGTTTATATTACATTCCCCTCCAAAATATTCACACTTTTGACAACACAGTTAAACAACGCCTGTAAACAACGCTGAGTGGTGCAGAAACCACAGACACTTTGAATGCTGAAAAAGAACAGTCATTACGCGTTGTGCACATAAACTACCTACAAATATTATTTATAAGGGCCTCATAACTATGGAAATGAATCTAGCTGGTTCTCAGAAGCATCCACTACCCGAAAAATCCTAGCAGGGTCGCCATGTGTAAGATGTATCGTTCACCCAACGTGACTTGAGCCACTTGTTAATTCATATATATATATATATATATATATATATATATATATATATATATATATATATATATGTGTGTGTGTGTGTGTGTGTGTGTGTGTGTGTGTGTGTGTGTGTGTGTGTGAATGTCTGTTCGGTGTACGTTTATCACGTCTGAACCACAAGACATAAAGAGCTAAAAATTTGTACAGTAACTAATGTCTACCCGGGAAAGACATTAACCACGGTTTTATGGCAATTGGATAGCTATTTATCTGTATATATTAATGTGAATGTCTGTTCGATGTACGCTTATAACGTCCAAAGAAGACGCAGATACTTACATATTTGCACAGTTACTAAATTATACCTGAGGAAGGTTTTAGGCACGGTTTTATAGCGATCTGATAGATATTTAGTAATTTGAAGAATATAACGCGAAATGCGGAACAATAATGATTCTTTGAAAATTATATTTACTCTTTGAACATGGTTTTATTGGTTGCATTGTTGCTTGAGGGTTGATAATGATAAACGGGTGGAGTATATTAGGATGGAAAGTTATCGGTGTATATAAAATTCTACGTGTGTGTGTGTTGATATTTCGCTCTGCAGCGAAAACTTCAGAACGCAAACGAATGGTCTGTGTGTAATTATTGTCTAAAGTTTCCAGTTGTACACCATAGTAGTTCCATGCCGATAGGTTTAAGGGGGTGGAAGATATGGTTGAAAGTCGTCAAATTATAAAAACATTCGGACTGAAGGCCAGCGATGACGTTTGCGACTCTATAGCAAGGAGGTTACATAAGGCGAAATATGATGCCACAGATTATATCTTTGGTCTATGCGTGCTACAATGTCTTCAGCTCTTTCTCTGTAAGGATAAGCATACCAATAAGGAAATATAAGTATGAATAAATAAAGCAGTAAAAAGGAAATTTCTTTTAATACATCTCTTTAAAGAAATAGATTTGACGTTTCGCGCATTACATCAAGTTATCCATCTGTGATATTATTACAATCATTATTGTTGAATTTCGAGATTGGATTCTTCGAAACGAGTGCATTTTTACCTGTGATTTCTTATACATTCTTTGATAAAGGTAACATGTTTCTAGAAAAAAAAGTAGATGGACAGAGAGAGAGTGGATAGGAAAAGTACTAACTCAAGGTTCGAATAAATAAATAAATACCCGGGCAACGCCGGGTTTTCAACTAGTAAATATATATATATATATATATATATATATATATATATATATATATATATATATATATATATATATATATATATATATATATGAATTTAATGGCCAAGTGCGCTTCATTGCAATATATCCAATTAATTAAATATACCGATGATATGAGATAGAATTAACTATATGTTTATAGATCTGATAAATTTGGGTCGCCACTATGTTTTACAAAACATAGAAAATATATTCCTGACCTAACTGAACAGTGGTGTACCAGAGCAAGAAATAATAATAATAATAATAAAATTCTATCATGAATCAAATTATGAATAGCCAATAGAAACAAACTATTTTCCCTCCAAAATGGTTACTGGGGTTACAGAAATAAGGTTATACAAAATTGGTAAAAATTACATATATTGGCAAATATGTACAAACTGACCAAATACAATTGTATGTGACTAGGTGTCACACTCTTATTGCAAAAAATGCAATAAAAAGAGTTCTCCAAATACCTCTAAAAATGAAATATACACTCGTACAAATAAAATTGAAAATTAATTCAAATGACTGGCTATATCGTTTAGGAGTCTATCATTGAAAATATAGAAATAGACCTCATTATCTCATCCCATTCTGAGTGCAGAGAAAGAAGGTAGCTACAGCAAATGATCCCATTAGAAACGAAGAGCTGAATCCGAACCAGGACTGGAGCACCGCAAGCAAATACTATACCAAACACTGGGTGACGGTCGTGCAGCAGCGGCGTCGATGTCAGAAGTCTGGTGCAGCAGCTGTGGATTCTATCCGCGAGAATACTGTAATAATAAAGCAACAACAAATTGCCAAAGTGTGGTCGCACCCAGCGAAACAACACTCTGAAAACAAAGATACATGCAAACTGCAAGTGCGGTGTCCAACTTGACAACGATACGATACGCGCAAGAGCGGAGGCTACTTACTGTTCTCGGCGGCGGAGCATCACCGAGTCCCCTCACCAAACTACTCCCACAAAACTCATCTCCACAGCCCACATCCACCCGAGCATGCGGCCACGCCTTACTCGTCAAAGAGCCAATCTCATCCACCCGCTAATAGACTTCCGCATCAGACTGCATGGCTGGGAGTTGCATTCAACAAAAATGAGAAAAAGTAGCAACGACAGCCAATCCCAGAGTTTGTCGCCAACGGCTCTTTAACCCCCTCCCAACACACACAGCCTTCTCACGTACGCCCGTGCAATACTAGGAAATTCTTTGCGATCTATCACTAGTCGGCATCTTGGCGCCTATTTTTACTACTGCTGGCAACACTGTCCTGCTGTGCCAGACAGATTTCACTTCGCAGAGACGCGAACTTGAAGCATCCTGCCATTTATTAAATCGTAAACTATGCTACCTGCTACCACAGACAAATATATACAGTCGGGAAATCTCTGTAAGGGCCCGGTCCTACGCTCAGGGGTGGGGGGCGGGGGGTTCTGAAGCAGTTCCGTAAGATGTCCCATGATGGCGCTGCGGTCAGAAGCAGCCCTTTAAACTGGCCAGAGCAGGCGGCAGGTAGCGGCTGCCCCCACCACCCCCTCCCCTCAAACGCCAGCAAGCCGGACACAGCCGTGGCCTCGTGGCAGGCGGCACGAGCTCTCCCCTCAGCTTCCCCTCCACGCTACCCTCAGAAGTGCCTTTAGTCACAGAGTAACATATTTGTCTGTGCTTTAGTGTCGTCTACCGGTACTAAGCCAGGGAACCGCCTGACACCTGCTACTGCTAGCATCTTATGGAACTACGAGGGGAGCTAGGACAGTGGTTTAGAGGGGGCTGCTTCTCTGTATATGTTACTCTGTGCTGCTACTGACAGTTTAGGGGCGGAAAGAAAGCAGGGCGTCCGGCAACCATCAAACGTTTTTTCCTCTCCTGCTCGCACAGCCAAAGAAACACCGTGGTGCCAGACAGGCGCTGGTCGCCCTAAACAGCTAACGCATTGTGCGAGCTCACACTGGAAACCGCAGGTAACCGGCGGTCAGTCGTGTCGCCGTGCGAAACCGGCCAGCCCACCCCAGTGAAGAAGTCAGGAAACATGTAAAAGTAAATTAATTTCATGCAACGAAAATCAAAATTAAGCAATTAAAATAATAAAGAAACACATGAAGTGAGAAAGAAGAAAATCGAAAGACAAAAATGACTACCACACTTCAATATATGTTTTCTATTTTGTACGCTTCTGTCAAATTAACAGTGGAATGATTGTTACTTTTTTACATTAACAGTAAAAACTACAGATAATTGTGAGATTACTATACATCGTTTCTTATTTTTATAGGTATGCTAGGCCTACCTTAATACCACATGTAGCTATGTTTGTGGTTCTTCCACTCACAAAACGTCACTGATAGTTTTTGACAGTTTGTCATCTGCAAACCAAAACGTGTGTATTTAATGTGGTGAACAGTTACCTTGTAAATATCGGGATTTTTATGAAAATACAGGACGTAGGTTTTGTGTTTTGGTTTGATTTTGTTGTAGCTACTGCTTCTATAACAAAATGTCTAAGTGTTTATAGCAAGTTTTGTCACTTACTTTGGTGGATATGCGCTGATTTTTCGTGTTGTGGACAGGCACTGTGTCACTTTCACTCAATGTTTATGTTATGAAAACAAGATGGTGGGCAGTTGAATTCTGGGAGTAGTGTTAGGAACAGCTGACTGTGTTGGGGGCGGGAGTTTTTGAATCATGTTGGTTTCGTTTTAGCGTGTGTGTGTGTGTGTGTGTGTGTGTGTGTGTGTGTGTGTGTGTGTGTTTATAGGTTTTCTGTAAGTCCATCTGGGAAGTCCATCTTCCTGAGAGTAAAATTGGTTGTCAAATGTGGTTTACTCATAGGAAGATGGACTCCCCATGGGGTCACCAGTCAGTGGACTCCTAGCAAACCTTTTCCTCAACCACATTGAAAACAAAATATTTGACACCATAGTAAAACCCAAACAGTACAAAATAATTTACTGGCACCGTTATGTAGATGACATCAGATGCCTCCTGGATGAAACACCCAGTCGCATACAAGAACATAATGACATCAACAATGTTCACCCAAAAATAAAATTCACTATAGAAACAGAAAATGACCAAAAGCTAAACTTCCTCGACCTCTCAATACACAGAGACAAAAATCAACACAAATTCTCCATATACAGAAAGCCCACCACCACAAGCACAGCCATACACAAACACTCAAACAATCCAATTACGCAGAAACAAGCCGGCTTCCAATACATGCTACACAGACTCCACAAAACCTCACTTAGTGATGAACAGTACAAAAATTAACTACAAATAATCAGACAAATAGCAACAGAGAAAGGGTATGACACTAACATCATAGACAAATTAAACCACAAAATTAAAGCTAAGTTAAAAGGAACAACTAACACACAAAAACAAACAGACCAGAAACACAACATAAGCACACAAAACATAAACCCACTCAACACTCATGCCCCAAACACCCACACACAGGAACAAAAATCAAACAAAACAACAAATAAATGGCACAATCTCACATATGACAATAAAGCAACACACAGAATAGGAAACATCCTCAAAAAAACAAGGTTTGAAAGTAGCATACAGAACAGACAACTCATTACAAAGAAAACTAAAGACAACCAACACCAACACAGACAAACATAACACTTCTGGCATCTACCAGCTGACATGCCAGGATTGTAACTCAGTTTACATTGGACAGACTTGCAAAAATTTCAATACCAGATACACAAAACACAGAAGAGCACTAAAAAGCAATAGTCATTCCACATTTGCAGAACACCTCATAAACATGAACCACAAACCAACTGACATAAATACTGATCTAAAGATTCTGAAACACAGCAAAAGCAAGAGCTTTTAAACCTCAAGATGAATAGATTATTGTTTTGTCATTATGTTGCTGTACAATTCCTGAGTCATCATACTGATTCTAATGTCATTATTTTGTGGTGATGTTAACAAATCATTATATTTATTATAGAAATAAAGATATCTAGTATTGATACGATCTCTATAAATGTTTACAGGTAACTAATTGGAAACAGTTTATGATAAAATTGTTGAATAAGTCCTTCGACAGATATTAACTAAAACAACCAAATTAGTACTGAAGTAAACGGCAATCAGCCTGTATTGATAATGCTGTTTATTTATAAAATAATGGCGTTACCGCTTTCGAACGTACAGGTTTGACCTCAATCGACTGTTCACGTCCAAATACATTTATAATTGTATACTTCTGTATTCTAGCCCCTTATGGCGAAATATTCTCGG
Source organism: Locusta migratoria (assembly GCA_026315105.1). Taxonomy (NCBI): domain Eukaryota; kingdom Metazoa; phylum Arthropoda; class Insecta; order Orthoptera; family Acrididae; genus Locusta; species Locusta migratoria. Next base: position 747,978,460 of record CM048745.1, on the reverse strand, counting down.
GATGCTGGTGAAGTAATGCAAGGAGAAATTTGGATAAGGAATTAAAGTTCAGGGGGAATCAATAAAAACTTTGCGATTTACCGATGACATAGTAATTCTGTCAGAGACAGCAAAGGACCTAGAGGAGTAATTTGACGGAGTGGACAGGAGGGTATAAGACGAACATTAACAAGAGAAAAACAAGGATAGCGAAATGTAGCGTAAGAAAATCAGGCGATGCTCAAGAGATTACATTAGTTAAAGAGGTAAGAGTAGTCAAAGAGGTTTGTTATTTGGGTACCAAAATCTAATGGCCGAAGTAACGAAGATATAAAATGCAGAATGGCTATGAGAAGGAAAGCATTTATGAAGAACCGAAATTTGTTGACATCCAAAAGTAGTGTAAATGTTAGGAAGTCCTTTCTGAAAGCATTTGTCTGGAGTGTAGCAGTGTATTGGAAGTGAAACATGGACGTTCATGATAGAAGCTTTTGAAATGTGATGCTCCAGACAAATGATGAAGATTAGATGGGTAGATCATGTAAATAATGAGGAGGTACTTAACAGAATTGGGGAGAAAAGGAGTTTCTGGCATGTCCTAAGAAAAGGAATAGATTGGTGGGAGATGTTCTGAGACATCACGGAATCGTCAATTTAGCACTGGAAGGATGTGTATGGCGTAAAAATCATAGAGAGACGAATACGCTAAACACTTTCAAAAGGAAATGAAGAGGCTTGCACAGGACAGGATAGTGTGGAGAGCTGCATCAAACCAATCTGAATACCACAACAACACCAACCCAAGAATGTTACACCACAAGGGGCTAGAATCCATAAGTAAACAATGACAAATGTATTCGGAGGTGAAAAGACCTCTAATGATGAACCTTTAGTTTCTAAACCGGTAACAGCACTATTTTAAAAATATATATTGTTTCAATGGTGACTGGCAGCTGTTTTCGACAAAACAGCATTGACCAACTTGGTTTTACATAAGATCTCACAACTTTTGCGGTGGGAGGAATCCATTGAGAGGCTTGCATTTTTGTAAATTTCACGTTTTTGGTGGAATATTGATCTTTACCATTCTTTTTCCCCCTTCACTTCTCCTTTAATTCCCTAGTATCTGGAATCCTTAGCTTACTTCGCATTAATCAATCCTTTTTTTATAGTAAGAACTTTCAGAGATGTCACTAAGCTGTTCTTCTTGCTACCTCTTCAGTTGATATTTCATCTATGGCTTTAATTCTTAATTTTTAAGGTCTTTATATCACAACATTTCATATGGTTCCAATTTCAGTTCCCCCAGCTTTTCACATAACCCACGAATCACTTCATACAATTATCTATTCTACTTTAATTTCATTTTTTACAAGAATACGATTCTCAAATTTAAGCTTACAATACAGTAAGCAACAGCTCGGCAAATACTTCAAGCTGTAGTCCAAATATACATCTCTCTTCAGCAATGCCACCAGATAAGCAGACACATACCAAGCCTTTCTTATCTTTCGCGTTGCGCTAAGTTGAATCCTGTTGACTTATGCACCACTGATAAAGCGTGGGAATATTTAAAAATGAATCTCAGTGAACAAACAAGTCAGAATAGCAGTAAAATACTTTAACGTAGTGTAAATTGATACAATTTCGGTAGAGGTACAATTCCGATGAGCATAAAGTTCAGCGCCATTTCTTAATGTTGGTAGCCCTTGCCTTTGTGTGGCTTTGCAGATCGGAAGTTTTCTGAAGCTCCTCTTATCTTTTCCGTGATTCGACCATTTTGTGCTACAGAGATATAACTTTTTTACTGTCAAGAGGTAAGTGAAGCTACTTTTATGGAGTCTTATAAAATTCCTTAGTTAACATGTGCTTGTAGATGCTATATTAGTGAGTTTAGATACTTGTTTACCATTCTTCGTGTTCTGATGCTGCAATAGAGTAGGACTGTGAAGGATATGTTCTGCCATCTCTTGGCACATTTCAGTAATATTTAGCCGCGATTTCACTCATGACATTAGTACATTTTCGATCAGATAAAAGGTGCAATTTCGATACCCTAACAGAATTTCGATCAATGCAGTTGTTTATTAATGAAAAACTGTTTCTGCTGTGGCTTCGACACTTCAATAAATATATAAAAGTTGGTAGTACTATAGTACATTGTTGACGATAATAGTAGCCGTACCAGCTTGGAAGCTGCTGAGTACTGTTGGGAAAATCTAACAGAAATTTTGAGATTGCCTCCACACAGAACACTGCACTGCACTGCACTGCAGCCATTGGACAGATTTTTCTCCAAGTCCTTAAAGGCTCAGTATCGCAGAAATACAACTGATTGGATTCATCGTAACCAAATGAAAACATGAAAAGCCAAAGATTCTGTTCTAGTTTGAATTCATAATCGTATTGCTGCTTTTTTTTGTCAAAAACTGACATTTTGAGCCTATGGTTGTGTATGAAATATAGTGTTATTCTTATAATAAAGAAGACAGCAACCAACCACTTTTGATTATGCTATTTATTAACCAAATAGCGCCGTTACCAATTTCGAACCTTTCGTTCATCTTCAGACGGCTGTTCACGTCCACACAAATGTCACTTACATTTTTCTTGTATGCAGATAATTTCTCTTGTGGTGAAAAGTCTTTGGTTGCGTGGTGCCGTCGAAAAGTCGGTTCCATTAGGTTGTGTCACTGATTACTGCTGCTGTTGCTGCAATTATCACTTTTGGAAACACTTTTATGGCAAACATAGCGCGATTAACTACGCATCAGCACACACACAAACAAAATGTGGCGAAAACATTTTGTTTGTGTGTGTGCTTATGTGTGGTTAATCGCTCTATGATCCTCAAAAAAATGTTCAAATGTTTGTAAATCTTATGGGACTTAACTACGGGGTCATCAGTCCCTAAACTTACAAACTACTTATGAACTACTTACGAACTAGGACGACACAAATATCCATGCCCGAGGGGGGATTCGAACCCCCGACGTAGTGGCCGTGCAGACCGTGTCTGAAGCGCCTCAGTCCCCTCGGCCACCGCGGCCGGCTCTATGATCCCCCATAAAAGTGTTTCAAAAAGTGATAATTGCAGCAACAGCTGCAGTAATCAGTGACACAACCTAATGGAACCGACTTTTCGACGGCACGACACAATCAAAGACTTTTCACCACAAGAGAAATTATCTGCATACAAGAAAAATGTAAGTTACGTTTACGTGGACGTGAACAGCCGTCTGAAGATAAACTGAAAGGTTCGAAACCGGTATGGCGCTATTTGGTTAATAAATAGCATAATCAAAAGTGATTGGTTGCTGTCTTCTTTATTGTAAGAATAACCCTGTAGTACATAATCGGATTGTTGTGCACAGCGGCCGTTGATGTAATTACTGGGAATAACACAGCGTTCGGTCGCAATAATTCTGTTTATTGATCACAGATCTATTTTGGCTAGGTAACTAGCCATCATCAGTGTCATATCTACAAAATAAGAACACAGGATCACATAATAAGTACATAACATAAAGGTGCATTACATAAGATTGTGAAACATACCAACAGTACGTTTATATTGTTTACAGTCTTATGTAAAAATGGATGTAACGTACCTTTATATTATGTACTGATTATGTGATCCTGTGTTCTTATTTTGTAGATATGACATTGATGATAGCTAGTTACCTAGCCGAAATCAATCTGTGATCAATAAACAGATTTATTGCGACCGAACGCTGTTTTATTTCTGTGATGCGTGGAGCAAAACTACATCTGTTGCAATTAAGGGGTTCCAGTGCACGGGAATATTGTCCTTCTGCAAACATATTGTTCCTGAGGAGAAATTGGCCCATTCTGCGTTATTCGAGATTCCTGTTTCTCAAAAATGTTCAAATTTTTGTTAAGCTAAAGAGACTTAACTGCGGGGTCATCAGTGCCTAAACTTACAAACTACTTATGAACTAGTTTATACCCGAGTGGGGATTCGAACGGCCTCGCGCATCGTAGCATAGCGTCTCAATGCGCTCGGCCGATCCGCGGCGGCTCCTGTTTATCGAACCTCCACCAATAAAGCTATTATCGGCATATTGGGCGAAGAACGCATATCTTCAAAAGATGTACCGGTAACTAAAGATCGTGGCAAATCCATAACACCAGCATCCAATACAATTTCTCAGCAACATGTTGTCAACGACATTTTTCCAAGTCCAGAGAAGAAAGTGTTGTCTTACAAAAGGAAACACAGACATCGATTCAGTTCACCTCAGATGAAAACCTCGGAAATCTCCGTACCAAGAGAATGTTTTCAACAGGGAGAGAAAGAATATATATATATATATATATATATATATATATATATATATATATATATATAGTTTAAGAGATATTTGCAAAAACGGCGATTTGATACCGTCCATTGATTATACGAAGACCAGCTGTTCGCAGATGTCACGTGACATTCCACGCCCAGAACTCTCTCTGGCATACGCCATCTTGCGTTGCGTATTTGATGATTTTCTTATTATATCTTACACTTTGTTAGTTCAAAGCAGCGGCGCACTGAAGAATGAACAAAAACACGTCGTTCTTCGTACGATAAATAATAATCTGGTGTCTAAAAATGCCATATTAGCATAAGGTAACAACTGACATCAATAATAAGAAAAAAAGGACGAGTTTTGGTAACTGTTCGCTGTAGTGTAGTCGGCAGCGTGTTGGATGGTGATGTATATGGTCCGTGGTTCGAAACCCGCTAGTCCTAAATATTTTTTTCTGCATTTTCCTAAAAGGGTTCCGTGTTGGGTGCATAGATATGTCGTAATCATATCACTATAATTTTTTATTATTTACATTTTTATTGTTGTTCGAAATGTTTGCAAAAAAATTATAAAACTACAAATCTATAGTGGGCCCTAAAACACGTCAGTGCGATTTTTTTCTAAGTCTCTTCTGTATTAAAGCAGGCATTCCCCAGTCCCCTCCTAAATTATTGAAATCGCCCAAGCTATTTCTGAGTTTTGGTGAGACTGTCGTACAGCTGTTAACTTTTTTCTTCATTTCTACACCGTCCCCGGCTATACTCCGCAGCCCTAGACCGTCGCCTGTTGCCGCTGGCTGAGTGACGCTGCGGCGGCTGTGCTCACGACACGAGACCGCACCTCGAGACCCCACCACGAGACAGCCCCACTTCACGTGCAGGAGAGGCGCGGGGGGGGGGGGCGCCGCGGTCACGTGGAGCTGACACAGCAGCGATGACCGCGTCCGGCGCCGGACAGCTGCCGGGTTACGCCATGCATGTCATCTTTTCAACTTGCCATCTTTTGCGTTACCCGCCTTGCACTGCCCACCGAGCGAGTTGGCGCAACAGTCCAGGCACTGAACACTCGCATTTGTGAGGTATGGCCACGAGTGCAGTTGTGGGGAGAGGGCTATGGGAAGGACGAGGAGAAGGGAGGTGTTCTCTCTGTTTCCAATCCGTCCGTCCCTCCTCTCTACAAATAAAACTTGCCGCCACCCTCATTCCTAATAAGCCAGTTTTTTTCCTCACACACACCATCTATCAAGGGGACAGTGAAAACGTACCACTTTCATGGCGAGTATGAGGAGAAGCGTAAAATTTAAATTTGTGCCGCGACCTGGATTGCAACCCGAGACCTCCCAGCCGCGGCATACATTTTAATTCAACACCTCTCCTTATATTTAACTTATTCATATTATACAGGGTGATTCAAAAAGAATACTACAATTTTAGGAATTTAAAACTCTGCAACGACAAAAGGCAGAGCTAAGCACTATCTGTCGGCGAATTAAGGGAGCTATAAAGTTTCATTTAGTTGTACATTTGTTCAAAAAAATGTTCAAATGTTTGTAAAGCTTATGGGACTTAACTACGGGGTCATCAGTCCCTAAACTTACAAACTACTTATGAACTACTTACGAACTAGGGCGGCACAAATATCCATGCCCGAGGGGGGATTCGAACCCCCGACCGTAGTGGCCGTGCTGACCGTGACTGGAGCGCCTCAGTCACCTCGGCCACCGCGGCCGGCTACATTTGTTCGCTTGCGGCGCGGTTGACTAGGCGTCAGCGTCAGTTGATGCTAAGACGGCGACCGCTCAACAGAAAGTTTTTGTGTTATTGAGTACGGCAGAAGTGAATCGACGACAGTTGTTCAGCGTGCATTTCGAACGAAGTATGGTGTTAAACCTCCTGATAGGTGGTGTATTAAACGTTGGTATAAACAGTTTACAGAGAATGGGTGTTTGTGCAAAGGGAAAAGTTCTGGACGGCCGAGAACGAGTGATGAAAATGTAGCACGCATCCAGCAAGCATATGTTCGCAGCCCAGGAAAATCGACTCGCAGAGCTAGCAGAGAGCTGCAAATTCCACAATCGACTGTATGGAGAGTCCTACGAAAAAGGTTAGTTATGAAACCTTATCGTCTGAAATTGGTTCAACCACTGTCTGCAGCTGATAAGATTAAAAGAATCGATTTCTGTGATTTTATCCTTGCTCAAATGGAAACAGATGAATCTTTCGTTTCAAAGATTGTGTTTAGTGACGAAGCAACGTTCCACACTAACGGGAAAGTCAACCGTCACAATGTCTGTATCCGCGGGAAACAACTCAGTATGAACGTGAACTCGCCTAAGGTGAACGTTTTCTGTGCCATTTCAGCCAATAAAGTTTTTGGTCCCTTTTTCTTCGAAGGTGCTACTGTAACTGGACTACAGTATCTGCAGATGTTAGAGAATTGGCTGTTCGCTCAGCTCGAACAAGAAGCACAACAATTCATATTTCAGCAGGATGGAGCGCCACCACACTGGCACTTATCTGTCCGTAACTACCTGAACGTCAACTACCCGAGGCGATGGATCGGCCGCCAGGCAGCCCGTGACAGAGCACTTCATCACTGGCCTCCAAGAAGCCCTGATCTTACCCCCTGCGATTTTTTCTTATGGGGGTATGTTAAGGATATGGTGTTTTGGCCACCTCTCCCAGCCACCATTGATGATTTGAAACGAGAAATAACAGCAGCTATCCAAACTGTTACGCCTGATATGCTACAGAGAGTGTGGAACGAGTTGGAGTATCGGGTTGATATTGCTCGAGTCTGGAGGGGGCCATATTGAACATCTCTGCACTTGTTTTTGAGTGAAAAAAAAACCTTTTTAAATACTCTTTGTAATGATGTATAACAGAAGGTTATTTTATATTTCTTTCATTAAATACACATTTTTAAAGTTGTGGTATTCCTTTTGAATCACCCTGTACAATAAGCTGTACTGTATTTCTGTATGTGTGGCCACATCTCCTCCTAAACTACTGGACCGATTTCAACCAAACTTGATGCACATGTTCCTTACTATCAGCCTACAATCGCTCTCGGGGTAAGAACAACCTACGACACATACGTAAGACAATATGACGTCGTAAACAACGACAGTTCTGAAAAATGCGCTAATATTACACATCTGCTCCTAAACTAATGGACCATTTGAACCAAATTTAATACAAATATTGTTTAAGGTCAGGGATAATTTGCTATGGCGGCAAATACCACCTACGATATATAGTTCATACGATATCACTTTATAAACAATGAAAACTACCTCATCTTGCAGCGCGTGATAGCGTGCTTTTATTTATCAACTACTTGAGAATGAGAACACTTAGCGACTTGCAATAAACTTTAAACATAATTTGAAATCTTTACGAGACTTCTTCTCGCTGACAACCCCGATAGAATGATGAAAGGAAAAACGTTTATCGCTTACTACTTTTCCGATGTTCATGATGTATATCGACGGCATTTGGCATAGCGTTACAAGTTCTACGCTGTAAATTGGATTCGCGAAACATTTCACAAACACTACACATACACTGAATGTTTCTTCGATATTATATCACAGTTCAACATATAGTTCATGAGGTATAAAGTCATAAACAATTTGATTCATGAATAACCGCATCATCATGCATGAGGTTTCGATTTATTACGCCATTACTAAAAAAAGAAAAAAAAAACTTACAAACTACTTACGAACTAGCTAATACTAAGGACGGCACAAAGGCTCAAATATCCATGCCCAAGGGGGGATTCGAACCCCCGACCGCAGTGGCCGTGCAGACCGTGACTGGAGCGACTCAGTCCCCTCGGCGACCGCGGCCGGCACGCCTTTACTACTAACACTATTCACGACATATTTTCCAGACATTAGGTACATATTCCACTGAATATCCAACCCCGTGAACCACAGACATTGCCGTGGTAGGGTGGCTTGCGTGCCTCAACCATACAGATAGCCGAACCGTAGGTACAACCACAGCGGAGGGGTATCTGTGGAGAGGCCAGACAAACGTGTGGTTCCTGAAGAGGGGCAGCAGCCTTTTCAGTAGTTACAGGGGCAACAGTCTGGATGATTGACTGAGCTGGCCTTGTAACATCAGCTAATGTGGCTTTGCCACTGCATTGCCATGCAGTTTCAGCGAACGGCTGAAAGCAAGGGGAAACTACAGTCGTTACTTTCCCGAGGACATGCAGCTCTACTGTATGAATATATGATGAAAGCGTCTTCTTGGGTAAAATATTCCGGATGTAAAATAGTCCCCATTCGGATCTCCGGACGAGGACTACCCAGAAGAATGTCGTCATCAAGAAAAACAAAACAGGCATTCTACGGGTTAGAGTGTGGAATGTTCTGACCCTTAATCGCTTAGGCAAGTTAGAAAATTTAAAAAGGGGAATGGATAGGTTGAAGTTAGATATAGTGGACATTAGTGAAGTTAGGCGGCAGGATGAACAGGATTTCTGGTCAAGTGAGTACAGGGTTATAAATACAAAATCAGTTGGTGGTATCGCAGAAGTAGGGGCCTGATAATGAATAAGAAAATAGGAATGCAGGTAAGTTACAATGAACAGCATAGTGAACGCATTATCGTAGCAAAGATAGACACGAAGCCAACACCGACCACAGTGGTGCAAGTTTATATGGCAACTAGTATGGCCGATGATGAGGATATCGAAGAAATGTATGAGGAGATAAAAGAAATGGTTCAGACAGTTAAGGGAGACGAAAACTTGATTGTGGTGGGGGTCTGGAACTCTGCGGTAGGAAAGGGAAGAGAAGGTAATGTAGTAGGTGAATATGGACTGGGAAAAAGGAATGAAAGAGGGGATCGCTTGGCAGAATTATGCGCAGAGGACAATTTGATGATCACCAACGCCTGGTTTAAACATCATAAAAGAAGGCTGTATATGTGGAAAAGGCCAGGATACACTGGAAAGTACCAGATTGACTTTATAGTGGTAAGGAATACACTTAGGAACCAGGTTTTAAACTGTAAGACATATCCAGGGGCAGATATAGACTCTGACCATAACTTGATGGTTATGAACTGCAGATTAAAACTTAAGAGACTGCAGAAAGGTAGAAAAGTTAGGAGATGGAACCTGGACAAACTGAAGGAACCAGAGGTGGTTGAGAGTTTCAGAGGGAGCATTAGGCAAGGATTAGCTGAAAAGGGGGAAAGTAATACAGTAAAAGAAGAATGGGTAGCTCTGAGAGATAGGATAGTGAAGGGTGCAGAGGATCATATAGGCAGAAGGACAAGGCCTAATAGAAATCCCTTGATAACACAGGATATACTGAACTTAATTGATGAGAGGAGAAAATATAAAAAGTCAGCAAATGAAGAAGGCAAAAGGGAGTACAAAGGATCTGCAAGAGCAATTGAATGGAATGGACAGTGTCTTGAAAGGAAGACATAAGATGAACATTAACAAGAGTAAAACGAAGGTAATAGAATGTAATGTCAGAAAATCAGGCGATGCTGAAGGAATTAGATTAGGTAATGAGACAATAAAAGTAGTAGATGAATTTTGTTATTTGGGTAGCAAAGATAACTTCTGATGGCCGAAGTAAAGAAGATATAAAATGAAGAATGTCTATGGGAACAAAAGCGTTTCTAAAGAAGCGAGACTTGTTAACATCCAATATTAATTTAAATGGTAGGAAGTCCTTTCTGAAAGCATTTGTCTGGAGTGTAGCTTTGTATGGGAGTGAAACGTGGATAATAAGAAGTTCAGATAAAAAGATGATAGGGACTTTTGAAATATGGTGCTACAGACGAATGATGAAGATTAGATGGGTAGATCACATGACTAATGAAGAGGTGCTTAACCGAATTGGGAAGAAAAGGATTTTCTGGCATATCCTGACTAACAGAAGGGATAGATTGGTAGGACGCATTCTGAGACATCAAGGAAATGTGAACTTAGCATTAGAAGGAAGTGTGTCTGGTAAAAATCGTAGAGGGAGACCGAGGGACGAACGCAGTAAGCAGATTCAAAAGGATGTAGGTTGCCGAACATATTCTCAGATGAAGAGACTTGCACAGGATAGGGTAGCGTGGAGAGCTGCATCAAACCAGTCTGCGGACTGAAGACCACAACAACAGCAACCACTAAATATACATTCAAATTTACAACATGAAATACGGTAAAATTTTAATGAATAAACATATCGAAGTGGTCATCCCCACAATTCACAGTTTTGGTACCCCAAAACAAATGATTTCTGTTGGTTTTCTCAGAAACCGACCATGAAAAAATTGTGTTGAAGTTTAAATATGCACCAAAGCTGCTTTTATTTAAATGCTGACTACTAGTTTCGGGCTTTGCCCATTTTCTAAGTCACCTATTACAGAGAACAAAGTGTGTTTTACATGAAAATACATTAATATAGTAATGTTATATTGATTATAGATGTTATAATTACTTACATTCATATACATTTATATTTGGTTACTGTTTATGTCACGCTGTTTGTCGTAATTACTTTGGTGTAATTTACAGAGCTGTTGATCCAAAGATGTTTTATTAAATATTCTTTGCTTAATTTTGTTTATAACAATATCGTTGGTTATATGCAGTGTGACATAAACAGTACCATGACAAATATTGTACAATAAATTTTAGATTTCATTCCGAACTATTTTAAGTGTAATAAATTGATTTGTGTCCTATATTGTAATACAGGGATAATATTGCGGTGCAACTATAATTTATCGCGTTTCGTTGCATATTTTGAAGTATATTACGGTAGGATGGACTGTATTTTATATGCTGGCCAAGGTGTTATGGAAATTTTCGATGAATTTTTTATTGCGCATTTCTGTTTGTTCATTTAACATTTGTTCTGGTTACTTAGTCATATGTGTATAGATTTGTAATTCTTCTAAAACGTCCATTAGTTGCCCTTTGCTTACAATATGTAAAATTTTGAGATTTTCTTCTATACTCTCAGTCGAATGTTTATTTTCTCTGAGGTGTGTGCCGAATGCTGAAACATTATTTTCGCTTGTATTTATATGTTCTCTAAATCTAATTTTGAAAGGTCTGCCTGTCTGTCCAATGTAGGAACCAATATCATACATAAAATAGAAAAAATTGATCGCTATAGTCAATCTGGAGTTTACAAAGTCGAATGCAATGAATGTGACAAATTTATTGTACAATATTTGTCATGGTACTGTTTATGTCACACTGCATATAACCAACGATATTGTTACAAACAAAATTAAGCAAAGAATATTTAATAAAACATCTTTGGATCAACAGCTCTGTAAATTACACCAAAGTAATTACGACAAACAGCGTGACATAAATAGTAACCAAATATAAATGTATATGAATGTAAGTAATTATAACATCTATAATCAATATAACATTACTATATTAATGTATTTTCATGTAAAACACACTTTGTTCTCTGTAATAGGTGACTTAGAAAATGAGCAAAGCCCGAAACTAGTCGTCAGCATTTAAATAAAAGCAGCTTTGGTGCATATTTAAACTTCAATATTTAAGAGCTGCAAAACGCGACATATCAAAAACATTTAAAAAATTGTGTTTTTACAAGCTCATCATAGTGCACACATAATGTGCTAAAACCAGCCGGTCGCAGTGGCCGAGCGGTCTGCGGCGCGCCAGTCACGTTCTGCACGGCCACTGCGTTCGGGGTTTCGAATGCCCCCCTCCTCGGGCATGGATATTTGTGACGTCTTTAGTGTTAGCTAGTTAGTAAGAAGTTTGTAAGTTTAGGGACTGATGGCCCCGTTGTTAAGTCCCATAAGCTCTACAAACATTTGAACCTTTTTTTTTAACATGAAAAAGTCAACATCTGATTTTATATGTGTTTCACAGATAGTCATATTGTATTGAGACTAATATTTTTTACTACTATTCAAAGTTTATTATATTTTATACATACGTACTTGCATCTGCCTTCCCTATCTGATCAGAATAAGTGCGATTTATTTGCACGGGTAAACTAGTTTTTTTCTTTAAAAGCAATTGATGAGGTGGTAAACCGGACGGATTTAAAGAGTTCAAGAATTCTACGGGGTACAACTGAACGTCGTTTGTTACTTCAAGTTGGACAGAATCAGAACTGAGGTAGAACTTTGCATCTCCAGATAACAAACTGGAAACGACAAATTCATTAATTGCAATAAAATCGTCAGTTTTTGCACATAGAATCGCCGTTGAATAGAAATGCGAAATATTCTGTTCATTGATTTTTCTAGTATTGAATTACGATGGTAATAAAATTATCGTAATTACAATAAAATTTTTAGGAATTTCGATCGCTTCATTGAAGTAATCTGTTCGAATTTCTAAATCATCGTTACCCAATTTAAGTAAAATGCCCCATTTACGATCGTTCGCCGTGTATCAACTTAGAGTCTACGAACAGTACAATTTTTTTTTAAATAAAGTTTTCTTGTGAAAACAATAACATTAAACTATCTGAATATTTTTCGTCTTTAGTGGAGAACGAAACGTTGAAAATAATACCTCAATCATTAATTTTGGATAAGGGAGATATGGTGTACCCACAAAAAACACCGATGAGAAATAATATATATGATTCGATCATAAAATGTGTTCCAGAATTCTTCAACGAGTCTCGCAGATATTTAATCTATGCGACGGTGTCAAGCCGCTCACTAATAATGATGTACTTGAACGGCATTGTTTTTCCTAGTCAACTGCATCACCTTACATATAGTGCCCATAGGCATCACAAACTCAAAAGAACAAAAAGCGCATAAAAACGTAACATACAACACTACTTACGAATAAATTCGGTTGTACCGATTTACATCTAATCGAGTGTAAACCAACACAACACATTTCAAGAACAGCAAGATGCTTGCTTTTCTGCGCGGCAACATAAACAATATCCAACTAAAATGTAAGCGTAGGCTTTCGCGGCCGTTGCACAATCAATAAAATTCTTCAGGGTTTGAGACCTCATCGTCAATGTTTAGGAAACTGTCCGACGTTTCGGCCACTGTTGCTAGTAGTCTTCTTCTAAGTATCAGTCAGACAAATACGGGGAAGAAGGCCACTTAAACAGTGACGGAAACGGCGGACCTTTCTTAAAGTTTGACAATGCGGGCTCCCACCCTTGAGAGTTTTATTGACTAATACCCAACTAACTGTAAATGTGAAATGAAGACAAATTGTAGTCAAAATATCCGAAACTTACAAAGCTAACCCAAGCAGACATGTAAGCAATAAGAAAACTGGTATGATAGATAAAACAACGAGCGACTGTGAGACATGTGCAAATGATAAAATAATGTCACATACTTTTCGATGAAATACGGATGTGAACTATACAAAATATCCTAAAACGAATTATGAAAATATCTCAGATTTTTCTCCCACATAAAATATAGAACAGGGACTACCATAAACGCAACAGCACTTTTATTACCCTAACAATACTATTTAAATAAATACTGTTGTCAGGTTATGTGATCATGTTAATAATTAAGGCGTTCCAGCATGCCATAGGGAATTTTTCCCACTGCAACACGTCAACATCCTACACATTTGTAAAAATCGTAACGTAACTATAATTAATCGTTATGCCAGCATCAGTAAACGTGATGAGTGAACGACGTAATGTTGTTGCATAGGCGTGGTGCAAGGTTATCTCTCTGTATGTTTATGTCACACACACACACACACACACACACACACACACACACAGAAAGAGAGAGAGAGAGAGAGAGAGAGAGAGAGAGAGACAGAGACAGACAGACAGACAGAAAGTGGGGGGGGGGGGGAGGTGAGAGATAATCGAGAGAGAGAGTACAGTTTATACAAGATAAGTTGGCTTCATTCCGAAGTTCTTGATCGGTACATACCGGTAGCCTAGGAATTGACTGACTTTTGATTATGAAAACCATCAACCACAGACATCTGCTGTATAACCACCAAAAGTTGAGCTTCGTTCCTGAGTTGTGAGATATACATATCGCCTCTTATTTAGGACTTCCAATAACCACAACGATCTACTAGTATGGAACGTTCGTGTTGAAATGTGTTTTTTTATTTGTGGTAATGAATATGAACTTAAACACTCCAGTTATAATAAAATGAGTAGAAGGCACATGTCATTTAAGGCGTTCGCTAAACATCTAATTCTGTGTCTCATGTCGCTTCATGATTTATTTTTCGTAGCTTCTCTAGAAGTCAGAACTACTCGAAAATTCGATATGCCAGGAATATCTTCATCTTGATTCATCGCTAAATGCACGGTATTATATGTTCGAAAACACCGTGTCCAAAAAAGCGATTTTTCTGGAATCCATTTTGCGGGTTCTGCTGATAAGGGGTAAAGTGGTTTTGATAGCCCTCAGCCTGTTTATCATCTGTGTATATATCAGAAGAATGGGAGTACTATAGCTCTTCTGCAGTTAAGGGTAAAACTCTAAACATTACACACTTTCTGCAGCACAGACAAATTTAGCAAAACAGTTCGTTTTAGCAAAATCAAATGTTTGTTGATCTTATGGGACTTAACTAAGGGGTCATCAGTCCCTAAACTTACAAACTACTTATGAACTATCTAATACTAAGGACGGCACAAATATCCATGCCCGAGGGGGATTCGAACCCCCGACCGTAGCAGCCGTGCCGGCTTTTTCATGTTTATTTTATTTTTTGAAAACTTGTTTATTTTAGAAAACTTCTTTGAAAACAGAGTTAGTAGTTGAAAGTAATCATCGTTAGCTCAGACATGAATATCACTGAATGCGAAACAACAGGTTCTGCTAAATATAATCCTGCCCTTTTCAAAGAAGTTTTGTAAAATAAACAAGTTTTCAAAACTTAAAATAAACATAAAAACATCAATATCTGATTTTTTATGTTTCGCAGTTAATCATATTGTATTTAATTATACAAATTTTCTTACAATGAGACTAATGTTTCATAGGGACTGATGACCCCGTAGTTAAGTCCCATAAGCTTAACAAACATTTGAACATTTGAACTACTGTTTCATTATCGTAAATAGAAATGCAAGTTTGCTGCTAACAATATTTATTCAGCTTGTGCAAATTGACATCATTACAAGCTTGTTTCAGCTTATTCCATGTTCAAGTGGATGTGGTGATGTTTAATAAAATAATTACCTACGTTTACAATATACAATTTTGTATAAAATACAATACATAGCACAAAAAAATAATTTCAATCCAAACCTGGTACTCAATTTATATGCACAACAGATGAAACCTAAAACAAGTCCCATACACAAAGAAATAACACTGGAAAAATAAGACAAAGTTACAAGAAGACCGACATATGTACCATATTGAAATTTTGGAAAAGGAAAACGGATAAAAATTTCACACAAGAAAAAGAAACGATGTTTTTCTCTGCTGTTGTATTATTTATGACACGCGAGTACAGCCTCCGACTGGTAGCTATATATATTTTACTGTAAACATAAAGCATCAACAAAGTAAACAGTGTCTATATCTGTCAAATAAAATATATTAACGAGATAAAACGTGACTATACCATCTTGTCACAAAAGCACTAACTCTAATACGCTTTATGGGCGTCAGGCCAACTTAAATGTAAGTGAATTTGTAATGAAAAAAAATTATACAAAATTGTGTATTGTAAACGTAGGTAATTATTTAAAAAAAAAAAAACCAGGTTCTCTTGAAAATGGCATAAGCCGAAACAAACTTATAGTAATGTCAATTTGCACAAGCTGAATAAATATTGTTAGCAGCAAACTTGTTTTTCTATATTACGATAATGTCATATTTTGACAACTTTTGACGTTGTATATGCTGCGGGCCCAGTAGAGAAGAGACTAATGTTTGTTATTACTACTCTAAGGGCCGGTTTGTCAATGTTTCGTTAAGTTCCAGTTAAGATTTTAACTTATCGTTAGTGGAGAATTGCGTTTGTCAATGTTTCGTTATGAGTTAACCTGAGGTTAAAGGACTTCAAACTGGCCGTTAAGTTAACGAGTAAAATTCTGCTCGTTACACGGCTAACGACCAGTTAAGTGAGAATCTGTATCAAAATGGCAGGATTCCAAAGCGCTAAAATACATCAATATATTCACGTGAAAAAGACCGATTTATCGAACAAAATAACAGAAGCACTACAGGTATGAAACACTAGTATGGAAAGCACCTTTATTGGTAAATTGTATCGTCATATTTCTCACCCTATCCATGTCAGTAGCGGTTACATGAGTTTGGTACATTGCAGATACGCAACATAACCTTAAAAGTATTGTTGCGATATCAAAATACAAACTTACGGGTAATGACTGGTTAAGTGAGAATCGGTATGATGAAAATGGCTGGAGTAAGATTTCGTTGACAATTACTACGATGTCAATAATTGGGATGATCTAGAGGACATTGCCCCTATAAGGCGTCCTAGACGTATTTATGTTCGTCCAAATCATTTTGACTGCTGGGATGATGCAGAATTTGTTACGCAATTTCGTCTTCGAAAAGCCACTTTGGAAATGCTGCATGAAAAAATACACGACCATCTGAAGAGACCAACATATAGTTAGGATTTTTGTAAGTTATCTGTTGTAATAAAAAACAGAATACATTATCTATGTGTGCAAAATTATTAATTCAGTATTTACTTATGCTTGTTGCACCTATTGTAAAGCCTAAAATGTGATTTCTTCCTCCGATCTACAGGAACAGTGCACTTTCGCCTACGTGCAATTTATTGCTTGCACTAAGGTAAAATTTTACGACGCTTCTCGCCGGGCTCCAGTGCTTATGTTGGCAACAGATGAACAATGAAGTGTAGAATTGTGTTAATATTTTTCACGAGCTACACAGTAAATGTTATTGCTGCTCGTTTCACTCGCAGCAAATTTAATACCGTACCGTCTCTATGGTCGACAGGTTCTTGTATGTATCCTTGTCCGTTCAGAAAAAAAAAAAAAAAAATAATTTTCGTTTTAATTGCAGTTGTCACAAAAACATTTATTGGTCATATGAGGGGAACAGCTGTTTATTCAGACTGCACTTTCATTTGTTTCTATTGCCAACATAGTCGAAATATATCGTACCTTCTCGTTTTCTCCAGGTTAGCAAACGAGAGGTGTATGTGGCAATGACAAATGCAGTGCACTTAACGAGCACATTTAACGAGACGTTAAAGGCATCTTCTCGTTTACTAACGACAATATTAACGAGAGATGGACGAACCGGCCCTAAGTCTATTAACTTTTATACACATGTACTTGCATCTGTGTTTTCTTCATTACTATCATACATATCTGTGACCGATCAACATATAGTGCGAATTATTCTCACGGGTCAGCTAGTTTTATGTTATTTCTGGAGACCAGAAATCTCCTTTGTAGGAATCAACATTTGTTTCCGAAAGCAACGATCTTTGGAAACACAACTAGCACTATGCATCCACGAGATCCAGACGGCAATAGGTACCGCCTCCCAGATAGATGCCGCGTTTCTTGACTTCAGCAAACAGTTCTCGTCCGTTTCCTAACGTCGCCTGGTGATCAAAGTGCGAGCATATGGAATATCAGGCCAATTGTTGTGACTGGGTAGAGGCGTTTCAAGCTGACGAAATGCAGCATGTTACTCTCAAAGGAAAGAAGTCTTCAGATGTTAAAATGATCTCAGGCGTGCTCCAGTGGCGTGGTATAGCGCAACTGCTTACCGTTGTTTTTCATAGGATTTATAAATGACCTTATAGATAACATCGGAAGCTCAATGAGGATTTTCGCGGTTAATGCTTTAGTTTATCGAGAATTCGAACACTGGAAAACGGTAGCAAACTGCAGGATTATCTGCAGCATACTGATGCATTTTGTAAGGAATGGCAACTGAGCCTCAAAATAGAGTGCTGCGTTTAAAATAGTGAGAAGATCCTTCATTCTATAACTACAGAAAAGCAGGACAAACACTGGAACCAGCTACTTGAGTAAAATATCTGGGAGCAGATGAATGCGGTGATTTGAAACGTAACAACCATATAAAAACATTCGTGGGTAAGGCAAATGCCAGACTGAGATTCATTGGAAGAATCCCCAGGAAGTGTAGTCCGACAACAAAGGAAGTAAGGTACAAAACACACGTTTGGCCGTCGCTTGAGTATCGCTCATCAGGTGTGGGATCTGCAGCAGGTAGGGCTCATAGAAAACCCGGAGGAAGATCCAACGGAGAGCAGCGCGCTTCGTTACGGACTCATTTAGTCACAGAGAGTATCAGGAAACTCCAGTGGCAGACGCTGCAAGAGAGGCGTTCTGTATCGCGGTACGAGCTTCTGTTAAAGTTCAAAGACGAGAGGTTTCGACCAATATATTGATTCCTCTTACGTATATCTCGCGAAGCGACCACAAGGTTAAGACCACCGAGATTAGGACCCACACAGAGGCATACAGACAATCATTTTTCCCGCGAACCATACGCCACTGGAACAGGAGGAAGCGACAATCATAGGCAAGGTACCCTCCGCCAAAGTTTGCTGATCATGAATGCATATGTAGAAAGATATGAGCATGTAAGGACACTTTTGGGGGAAGGCCGATGGTCGACTGAAGTTTATTGGGCGAATTTTGGAAATGGGACTATGGATAGACCATCAGTGTTACTTCTTTTACAGTACTGATCAAGTATCCTGGATACTCACAAAATCGGTTAAAAGACAGAAGCAATTCAGAGGCGGGCTGCTAGATTTATCACCGACAAGTTCGATCGACACGCGAGTGGTACACAGATGCTCCTGGAAATCAAATGAGATTCACTAGAGGGAAGGCGACTTTCTTTTCAAGAAATACTACTCAGGAAATTTAGATGTGTCTGTATAGTTTGCACATTTTGAGGGAACGATCTGCTTCGACATAGAAATGATTCGAAAGATCGTTTTTTGCAATTTTTTATCCCTGCACAACTAATTTCAGTAGTCCAGCTGCAAGCTGCCTCTACAAATATTTATTTACCGTTGTTGGAAACCAGCTGCCTTTGGGTAGATAGCTGGACGTGATTAAAAAAACTATGTGATACATTATTTTTTTTATACATTTGCAGTAATTAGTTAAAAAATACAAAGAAAAACGTAAAAACTTATCATAAGAAAAGTGGAAAAGCAACTTAAAAAATCAATTATTTTAGGAAGAATAGAAGATAGGAAAGATTGGTTTAAGTGATAGTCTGAAGAATAAGAGAGGAAGGTCCAGGGTGGGAGGCCTCGAAATTGACTTCGAGCCCTGTCATGCTGGAGTTTTCTCATTTGGAGACTCCTATGATGACCTATATCTGCAAGTTACATGTCGCATGTGTTTACATCGTCCTCTGTGTCGGGGCTGTCATCTGTGGTGTAATTTGCACTGTTTGCGCTTTCAGTGTCAGATTCATCATGTTTTATCTTCTGTTGTGGGCGTTTCGTATTGCATTACGTCTTACGTTCTGTGTGTACTCGTCTTTTTTCCGTAGTGAGACTTCGTCCGTCAGCCTATTCTACACGGGATACTCTGCAAATCTCATTTAAGTTCCTGGCAGAGGGTTCATCGAATCACCATTATACTATTTTTCTCACATTCCATTCTCGAACAGCGCGCGTGAAGAAAGAACACCTGAATCTCTTCGTTCGAGCTCTGATTTCTCGTATTTTATTCTGATGGTCATTTCTACCTATGTAAGTGGGAGCCAACAATATATTTTCGCATTCGGAGGAGAATGTTGGCGATTGGAGTTTCGTAAGTAGCCCACGCCGCAGTGATAAGCGCCGTTGTTGTAATGATTCCCATCCCAGATCCTGCATCATTTCCATAACGCTGTCTCCCCTGTATCGTGACAATACGAAACGACCTGCCCTTCTCTGGACTCTTTCGATGTCCTCCGTCAAACCCACCTGATAAGGATCCCACACTAGACAGCAATACTCCAAGCGTAATGTATGCAGTTTCTTAAGCAGTTCTGTTGCATGTTTTAAGGGTTCTGCCAATAAAACGCAATCTCTGGTTCGCCTTTCCCACGACATTATCTTCGTGTTCTTTCCAATTTAAGTGTGAAGTAATAGTAATTGGTAGGTATTTTGTGGAGTTTACGGCCTTCACTTTTGATTGATGTATCTTGTAAACAAAGTTTTACGGATTTCTTTTCGTGGTGATGTGGACGACTTCACACTTCTCATTATTTAGAGTCAATTGCCAATTTTTACACCATACTGATATCTTATTCGGATCGTTCTGCAGTTGGTTTTGATCTTCAGATGATTTTACTAGACGGTAAATGACGGCGTCATCTGCGAACAACGTGAGAGAGCTACTTAGATTTTCCCCTAAATCGTTTATGTAAATAAAGAACCGTAGAGGACCAATAACACTACCCTGTGGAACGCCCGAAATCACCTCTGTTTTAGTCGATGCCTTACCATCGATTACTACGAACTGCGTCCTCTCTGAGAGGAAATCCCCTATCCAATCGCAAATTTGGGGCGATATACCATAACCACGCAATTTGATTAAAAGCCGTTTGTGAGGTACGGTGTCAAAAGCCTTCTGGAAATCAAGAAATACGGAATCGATTTGCGAACCTTTGTGGATAGCGCCCATCACTTCGTGCGAATAAAGAGCTAATTGTGTTTCGCATGAACGAAATTTTCTAAATCCGTGTTGACCTTGAGTCAATAGATCATTCTGTTCGAGATAATTCATAATAATTGAATACAGGATATGTTCCCAAACCCTGCTGTAAATTGACGTCAATAAAATAAGCCTGTAGTTTAGTGAGTTACTCCTACTGCCTTTCTTGAATGTCCCATCCGTTCTTATCTCGTATTAGTTCGTTTAGGTCTTTAGTCGTGTCAAACATAGCGTGAGTGTGTGTTTTGTACATCAGACAGTAATATGACAGTGTGTTCTGAGGTCCCAATTTCTCCACACGTGCCGCGGTGGAGTAGCCGAGCGGTCTAAAGCGTCTCGCTGCAGAGCGCGCGGTTGCTCGCCGTGGAGGTTCGAGTCCTCCCTGGGGCATGGGTGTGTGTGTTGTCCTTAGGTTAGTTTACCTAGGTTTAAGTAGTTTGTAAGCTACGGACTGATGACCACGCAGTTTGGTCCGATAGAATTACAAACATTTTTCTCCACACGTACAGTATGGATTGTCACTGAGGCCCACACGTGTGAGGTGTGTGGGGTATGAGCCATGTCCCGTTTAGGACAAAATTTTACAATTTTCGCCTAATATTATATACATCAGAGTCGTGCAGCGGGCTTGCGCTACCCGCCCGGGCCCGTAGCCGCGCCTCCCGGGCGGGCCTGGCCACGCGCTGCCCGGCCTGCCGGCACGAGCCGCATCGGTCTGTGCCGGGCAGCGCGGGTACCCGACTACCCGCCTACCCGCCGAGCCCCGGTATAGTCCGGCCGGCCGCCCGTGGCGCTCTGCTGCTAGCCGTGGCACGCGCCCGACAGCCGCTACGCTCTTAGCGGGAAATACACTATTACGATTTTCATGCTGTAAAAACTGTTCACGGCAATTATGACCACCCCACATCGGTTTATTAACTTAGTTTTTCCTTACAAGCTTTACTTTGCACGTGAAAAAGTAAAATGTCTACTTTTCATTCCGCGTGAGTTTTTAGTTTCATAATGCTTCACACTCGATTCTGAAGAATCTATGGGGTTATAAAAATCTGATTTTTGGACATGTGATAGTACAGCATCTTAGCTTTTTAACAAAGCGTTCAACTTTTCATAATTCGTAATTGTCGTTTTAAAATGACGCTGTTTGCGAAGTATGTACACGTAATTTACAAATCGTGTGTTAGATAGCGGGCACGTTACTGACCTATGCATTTTAGACCATACATTACGACGAGTGAAATAGAGCTGTCTCAGTTCACGAGTAATTGCGAGTTAATGAGCAGCATCAGTGCCGCGATATCAAGTATATATATTCAGCACGTGTTCGAACAGCGTTTCTGTGGACATTTCGCTAAATTGTTTGATGTATCCTTGCTGAAAGAAAAAAAACTGTTGGAGGGTGAGGAAGAACGTCTTTGGCACTTGCAGCGGAATACTGAGCTCCTATCTCTATTAGTTACTGTGCGAGGTCTCGAAATCCTCCCGCGTCTGTGCTGAAGGGCCGCAGATCTATTGCACACATTCTCCAGCACAAAAGATTTTACTGAGCCTGGAATATTGCTACAAATGTTCAAATCAGTATTCAGATAAGCTTTGCAGCCATTCAGATGCCGTAAGACCGTACTGGTACTGCCAACACGGAACGATAATAATTTACGGCAGCCATTACACTCTGCAAATCCTACAGGTTTTATTTTGAATATCTACAATCGACATAAAACGCTCCCATACAAAGCTGTCTCCAGATTTCTGTAAATTTGTGTAGATTCCCTCCGTGAGTTCCTAGGGATTTTTTCCCCCCTTCATAGCGTCTGCTTCTTACACATTGGTGTGACCTGTCCTGTTCGGTATTTATTTCAAACATAACGATAACTTATAAATTGCTATGTAGGTAATGAAAAATGTGCGCGATGCCTACGCTCTGATTAGTACAACGTCTTGCGCAGAACCGTTTACATTACATCGCACGCCGGCCGCGGTGGCCGAGGGGACTGAGGCGCTCCAGCCACGGTCTGCACGGCCACTAAGTTCTACAAACATTTGAACATTTTTTTCCATCGCACGCAGCGTCGTTGCACGGGGCCCGACGGGTAGCCGGTCGCCCGGCGAGTATCGGGACTCGAAGGCGTACCGTAGCTCGCTCACTCTGCAGTGGCACTCGACTATCCGCAGTGCGAGCAGCAGAGCGGTGCGGCCGGACGCAGGCGAGCTCGGACGGGTAAATGTGGCGCTGATATGTTCAAAATGTTCAAATGTTTGTAAAGTCTATGGGACTTAACTACGGGGTCATCAGTCCCTAAACTTACAAACTACTTATGAACTACTTACAAACTAGGACGGCACAAATATCCATGCCCGAGGGGGGATTCGAACCCCCGACCGTGGGGCTGTGAAGACCGTGACTGGAGCGCCTTAGTCTCCTCGGCCACCGCGGCCGGCGGCGCTGATATACATACCACTTTATGTAATGCTGTAAGTGACACATATGTTACATATACATCCATTACAGATTTTGTGTAAATGTTGTTGTTGTTGTGGTCTTCAGTCCGGAGACTGGTTTGATGCAGCTCTCCACGACACCCTATCCTGAGCAAGCCTCTTCATCTCCACATAAGAACGGCAACCTACATCTGTCTGAATCTGCTTACTGTATCCATCTCTTGGTCATCCTCTGCGGTTTTTACCCCACTCACTTCCCTCCAATGCTAAATTCACGATTCCTTGATGTCTAAGAATGTGTCCTACCAATCGATCCCTTCTTTTAGTCAAGATATGCCAGAAATTCTTTTCCTCCCCAATTCTGTTCAGTACCTCCTCATTAGTTACGCGATCCACCCACCTAATCTTCAGCATTCTTCTGTAGCACCACATTTCAAAAGCCTCAATCCTCTTCCTGTCCGTACTGTTTGTCGTCCATGTTTCACTCCCATACAATGCAACACTCCATACAAATGCCTTCAGAAAGGACTTCCTTAGGCTTAAATCAATATTCGATGTTAAAAAATTTCTCTTTTTCAAGAACGCTTTTCTACCCATTGCCACTCTGCATTTTATATCCTCTGTATTGTGACCATCATTTGCTATTTTACTGCCCTCATCTACATCCTTTATTGTTTCGTTGCCTAATCTAATTCCTTCAGCATCGCCTGATTTTCTTAGACTGCACTCCATTACCCTCGTTTTGCTCTTGTTAATGTTCATTTTGTATGCACCTTTCAACACACTGTCATCCCGTTCAACTGCTCTTCCAGGTCCTTAGCTGTCTCTGACAGAATTACAAAGTCATCAGCAAAACGCAATGTTTTTATTTCTTCACCCTGAACTTTAATTCCTTCTCCAAATTTCTCCTTGCTTTCCTTTATAGCTTGCTCAATGTACAAATTGAATAACATTGGAGAAAGGCTACAACCCTGTCTTACTCCCTTCCCAACCACTGCATCCCTTTCATGCCCTTCAACTCTGAAAACCGCTGTCTGGTTTTTGTACAAGTTGTAAATAGCCTTACACTCCCTATATTTTACTCCTGCTTGATTCAGAACTTATAACCGTTCCCATTTCCAGCGTCATAAAACAAAGTCAGAAATGATATCTGACTTGTGTACCTCACGGGACGTTAGTATCCCTCTGATGTGTCAAATGAAACGCTCGCTGGCCGAGATTTCTCAATATCTCTGCTCACAAAAAGCAATAAAAACGGGTTGTTTTATGTCTTTGTGTACGATTTGTCAGGAACGTTTTGCTGTCATAAAAAGACGCTGTTGTGTGTTCTCACGTTGGTAATTTGGTTTTGTATTTTTTTAGTTAATGAAAACTGATATTATTGAAGGAATAGAGCTCTTTTTATTTATATAGCATGACTGGTAGTTTTTAGTACTGGCAGTGTGTCCAAGGCATTTTGTGTAATTTATTTATGTTGTCTTTTTGTTGCTAGATGTCACTAACAACTTGTTGTAGTTTTTTTTCTTTTGTTTATGAATTTCGAAATATGAATACGGTTAAGGGATAACTATAGTTGGCTTTTGTTGCCCCGTTTAGATAAACATCTAAAATGGCATTTCAATATAAAAATTTTGCTATCGGTTTGTTGCTGGTTAATCTTTATGTTAACAGAGATAAGCATTGCATAATGTCTCTCAATTGCATTAGATCCTCTTGGACTTTGAAGCCAATTTTTTAATTTTTTTATTTAATATTTTTTGCGTAAAATAAGGAAAACAAAAATGTGTGAATACACTAATGTGCTTTTATTTACTTTGGTAGCAAAATAACCATACATGAAGTCATGTGCTTGAATATTTGATAGTTTGGGCAGGAAAGGGTTAAGAGTTTATTCCAATCAACATTGTCAGAAGCCTTCTCCAAATCTACAAAAGCTAGAAATGTAGGTTTGCCTTTTCTTAATTTATCTTCTAGGATAAGCCGTAAAGTGAGTATTGCCTCCCGTCTTCCTACATTTCTCCTGAACCCAAACTTATCTTCCCCGAGGTCGGCTTCTACCAGCTTTTCCATCCTTCTGTAAATAATTCGTGTTAATATTTTGCAACCTTGGCTTATTAAACTGATGGTTCTGTAGTTTTCACATCTATCTGCGCCTGCTTTCTTTGGAATTGGGATTATTACATTTTTCTTAAAGTCTGAGGTACTTCGCCTGTCTCATACATCTTACACACCAGGTGAAACAGTTTTGTCATGGCTGGTTCTCCCAGAGACTTCAGTAGCTCTGAGGGAATGTCATCTACTCCAGGGGCCATGTTCTGACTTAGGTCTTTCAGTGCTCTGTCAAATTCATCTCTCAGTATAGTATCTCCTATTTCATCCTCATCTACTTCTTCTCCCCTTCCTTCAATATTGCGTGTTAGTTCATTTCCTTCGTAGAGCCGCTCTATATACACTTTCCCCCTTTCAGCTTTCCCTTCTTTGCTGAGAACTGGTTTTCCATCTGTGTACTTGATATTCATAGAGCTGTTTTTCTTATCTCCAAATATCTCTTATTTTCCTGTAGGCTGTATCTATTTTTCCCCTATTTATACATTCTTCTACTTCCTTGCATTTGCCTTCTAGCCACTCCTGCTTAGCCATTTTGCAATTCCTGTCAATCTCAATTCTTAGTCATCTGTACTCCACTTTGCCTGTTTCATTTACTGCATTTTTATATTTTCTCCTTTCATCGATTAGATTTAGTAAGTCCTGTGATATCCAAGGACTTTTTGTAAGTCTTGCCTTCCTACCTATTTTGTCTCCTGCTGCCTTCACTATTACATCTCTCAATGCCACCCATTCCTCCTCTACTGTTTTATTTCCCTCTGTATCTGTCAATTTGAACAGTATGGCACAATAAGTGATGTTTTCTAAATAGTTTAGGATAAATTTACTGTACAGCTGTCCTGTAGTGCTTTAACACGTGCCAACAATTAAATAAGAAATAAAAATTGAAATGGTGAGTTGTAGTTTGAAGAGAGATTGTTATTGTACCAATAACTACATAACACTAACGCCATCTAAGGACAATCCGCTGTATTGACACTGTACTGCCATCTAGTGACTAGGCTTATAACTATAACCAGGCCGTCTTAAACAACGTCTCTGTGCGTTATTTTGAAAATGTCTTGTGGAGTACTCCACATATCAGTGATGTTTATTTAAAATGTAAGATGAAACAAGTCATTTTTAAACTACAGCACTCACCATAAGCGAGCACATGCTAATAGTTATTTTATGTAAATGGTATGTATATTATTTTGGGCAAATAAGACCTTTTGCAAAATTTTGTATGCAGTTGTTACATTCTTCCTTGTATGGAGTAGGTGTCCGAAATGTCGCCCCTGCGCCTAATAATCCCCTGCTCGTGTTTCCGAGCTGCTAAGCAAACCGTCTAGGAATTTCTGTTATAAGGTTGAGTTTCTGCGGTTTTACCACACTCAGCACCAGTTGCGAGCTTTCTGAGAGTGGTGGCACAACAGTACAGCATCTGAAGTGTTTGAGGTAGTGTCAATCGTTTTTACTGCCTGTAGTGAATCGAGGGAAATACCAGGTAAGTGTTTATATATAACTAGCTGCAAGTACCCGGCTTTGCCCGGGTTTAAAATAAGGTTTTCTGTAGAAGCTTTTAAAACCGTTTATTTGCATATTATAGAAGGGTACATTTATGTTAAAGCAGTTGTAAGTAAAGTACTCTCCCCCATGCACCGAACGAAATTTTATGTACACAGTAACCTTCAAGGTCAAGTGTACAAAATTTCATCAAGATCGGAGCAAAACTGGATTTTGGCGAAATCCATAAGTACCCTACACCATGCGCTGAAGTACATTTTATGTAGACAATGCCCTTCCTCTTGGTTTGGAGGTCAGTTGTGCAAAATTTCATCAAGATCAGTGCGAAGATATAGATTTACACAGACACATTGGACCGCACTTTCATTTTTTCTCACATTTTTCCGGTTGGTTTTCCAAAAAATGGAACGAAACCTGCTTAAGAACCTTCCCCGTGTAATTTTGTGTACGTGTACCAAATTTCACGTTATTTGGTTTTCTGGATCTTGAGTTATATGAGAACAGACAGGCAGACAACAAATGCGTCTTATAAATATAGAGATAATTCGTTTATACCACTGCAAAGTAAGTTAAATAAGGATTCCAGTCGTATGAATAATAGTAATAAACGTGATTTGAAGTACTGTCATCTGAGTGTTTGTGGTAACTAAACTGTGTTCCCAATAAATATTGTCCATCAACTTGATCCCAATATCGTGTCGTAGGGCTCGTACACAAGATGTCAAGGGAAAAGAAGAAGATTCAGACTTGCTACACGTCAGATCTTAAGGCTGTATGTCGGGCTGTCCAAAAAAAAAAAAAAATAAAAAAAAAAAAAAAAAAAAAAAAAAATGGGAACTATGAGGGCGTCAGAGACGTTTGAATTACCCAGATCAACGATTCGAGAGTTTATTAAAAGATATGCAGATTACCAAAAGGGAATAATCAACAATAAACTGAAGTTAGACACTTGGAGGGAAACCTGTGCTGGAGCCTGAGGTAGAGAAATAGGTGGCTGAGTACCGTATGGAAATGAAAAAAATTCTTTCGTTTTATTCGAAACTAGCAAACCCGGCAACGTTTCGCAGTCGCTAATGTGTATGGGATATGTACCCTAATCTCTTCTCTTCTTCTCCCGATGTCTATCCCTCCCTCCCTCCTCTACTTCTCCATCGCCTCCTCCCACCTTCCTTTGTCCATCTCCTCCTCCCCGTATCTTCACACCACTCCCTCTTACCCCAAACCATATCCATCTCCTCCCCTTCCTATCATCCCGTCCTCTTTTTAAATCCATTTCATTTCCCCATTCTCTATCTCTTCCTCTCCCTCTCTCTGATCTTATTTATTATTATTGCAATCGGGACCCGGATTGGGAATATAAATGAAAAAGGATGGAAACGGGTTATTAGAGAGAACTTTCGAGCTGCTATATCTGTGAGGTTAGTAGCTTTAATGTCCGTACTCTTAATGGTTTTATTGCACGAACATACATATCAACGGCGAACTGATGAAACAATCTGCGGCATTTCAGTATGTGATTGTCCTCGTTTCGGTGAATCATCAAACGGTAGGCATAAAAACTCATATAGTTGACCTTCTTGTTACTTACTTTACCTGTAAGTGTTTACCTTTCATAGAAATCTTGTCCTGAGAATTACGAACAGAACACAGAAAAGATGAGCCAAATTTGTGAAGCCATTCTCAAGTGATGCGCTTTCATACATACTGCAATTCATTTTTATTAATATATATAGATGTGTCATACATAAAATATTAAATAAATGGCTATCTAAACCTTCCTATGTCCGTCTCCTGGTTCTAAGCTACCTCCCCACCAATTTTGAGCCAAATCGGTCCAGACATTCTTTAGCTATAAATAGTGTAACTAACACATAGATGGTGTACAGCAGACAGCATTTTAACTTGCCTTATAGAACAATCTGTCACATACCTTTACTAAAACAGCGCACACGGCAGATCGAAAGTGGCCGAATTTGTTTTTGAAAAGAAATTGTTTCCTGTTAACAATAAGAACACCATAAACTCCTGATTGACGTCGATTTGCAGTAGGATTTTGGATCATATACTTTGTTCGAACATTATGAACTACCTCGAAGAGAACGACCTATTAACCAATAGTCGACACGGATTCAGAAAGTATCGCTCTTGCGAAACACAGCTTGCCCTTTATTCACATGAAGTGATAAGCGCCATCGACAGGGGATCTCAAATCGATTCCATATTTCTGGATTTCCGGAAAGCTTTTGACACTGTACCCCACAAGCGGCCTCTAATGAAATTGCGTGCTTATGGAATATCTCGCCAATTGTGCGATTGGATTCACGATTTCCTGTCAGATAGGACACAGTTCGTTGTAATTGACAGTAAGTCATCGAGTAAAACAGAAGTGATATCTGGCGTTCCCCAGGGAAGCGTTATAGGTCCCCTACTCATCCTTTTGTTTATAAACGATTTAGGAGACAATCTGAATGGCTCCCTTAGACTGTTCGCGGATGATGCTGTCGTTTATCGGCTAGTGAAGTCGACAGAGGATCAAAAGCAACTGCAAAGCGATTTAGACAAAATTTCTACATGATGCGAAACTTGGCAATTGACACTAAATAAACAAAAGTGTGAAGTAATACACATGGCCACTGAAAAAATCCGCTGAACCCTACCAGGTGGGACTGACGGAAGACATTGAGAAGGTTCAGAGAAGGGCAGCTCGTTTTGTTTTATCACGTTACGGGGGGGATAGCGTCACGGAAATGTTGCACGAATTGGGGTGGAAATCATTAAAAGAAAGACGTTATTCATTGCGGTGTGATCTGTTTGCGAAGTTTCAATCACCGACTTTTATTTCTGAATGTGAAAATATTTTGCTAGCACCCACCTACTTAGGGAGACATGACCATCCCAATAAAATAAGAGAAATCAGATCGAAAACGGAACGATTTAGGTGTTCTTTCTTCCCGCGCGCTATTAGAGAATGGAAAGGTAGAGAAAAGTTATGAAAGTGGTTAATGAACCCTCTGCCAGGCACGTAATTGTGATTTGCAGAGTATCTATGTAGATATAGATTTCGCTGGGTTGGCGATATTAGGAACAGGGATAGGCGGTATTAGGAAACCACTCTCGGAAAATTTCCTTCCAACACTTTCTAAGTTTTCGCAAATAACTCAGCATAGCTGTAGAAGCAGTTCGGCCTATGGAAACCAAAGGAGCATAGTTTCTATTAATATTCATGTAATTTCAAGTTTGATTTCACAAACCATGAGGCCGATAAACGGTGAAATAATTATAGAATTATAGTAGACGGTATTTGGGGCCCTTGCCCTATTTGTAGAGGCATCTGAAGATGGTAGCTAGACTGTTGAAACTAGTTGTGCAGTAATAAAAAAAAAATGCAAGAAAACGATCTTTGGCATCATTTCTCTATTAGATTGTAATGAAACTTTTTCTTTTTAGCTGGTGTTGTCAAGATTAAAGTTAAGTAGCGTTATTGAAATTTAACAAACTGTGAAATATTGCAATGAATATTAATTTTGATAAAATAGAGACACTGAGAAAAACATGAAAGATTCCTCCATCAGTATTTAGCAGCAGTAGTGCAATAGTAGTTAGAATAAAGAGAACACCAGAAAGCATCATTACAAAAGAAAGTAGCGGAATCCGTTTTTTACCTGGCAGGAGATTAGAGTCATCACACTGGAGTCGAACCTGTACGGAGTAATAAATTTCTTCTTTACTATAAACTGATGCTTGGTTGCATAAGCTTCGAATATTAAAGTTTCAGGACCGTGTTCAGTTCCACTTACGATTGATGTTTAAAGTTACAAAATTATCGGACTTCGTTTAAAGAAAAGAAGAATTACAGCAGGCATTGAAATAAAATTCAACACAAAGTGTGCGTATGTGAAATTCGCGTCTGGAATGTTCTTCCGCAATCGCGAAGCAACTTACAACAATGGCCAGGCATCATTTTACGAGTTATGCTGGAAACAAAGATTTAAAAAAAAAAAATGAAAAATGGGGAAAAATTTCCGTTTAAATAAAGTATTGATTTCCAACGAATTACTGAATTTATTGCAATTAATTGTTTTTATAGCTCACACTTACATGATCAATATGGAGAGACCAAGAGAGAGGCGTCAGATCTATTCGACAGTAAGAAGACGAAAAGACCACAAGTGATTCCGTTTTCTCCCCAGCTCGTTCAAAAAATTTGAAAGTCTCGTATGAAACAAAATAATCAGAGATTTACTGGCAGAGAGAACGGATGCTAGCAACAAGCGTCCCAGATATAATTTTAATTTAAAAAAAAAAAAAAAAAAAAAAAAAAAAAAATGTAATGCTACAAGATGTATCTCTCTTAGCCGCCGTACTGTCGTATTACGGAACCGTAGAGGTTAAGGCTCTTATAATCCGAGCTGAACTATCCACCATTTTTGCCCCAATGTGCAGGACAGTTGTATGTGGATATACGAGTCGCGACCGGAAAGGGAATTAATAATCGAATTTACTGAAGAATTTGTGCAAAATATGGGTGGCTGCTCAGCTGTGAACTGCACAAATCACTGGAGCAAAGGAGTGCGCATGTTCAAATTTCCCAGCAATCCAGTACGAAGAAAAAGATGGGCTATAAATTGTCGCAGAAGCAACTGGGAACCAGGACCTGGCGCTCAATTATGTGTTATAAGTATATGTAATAAATGTAGCTACAAACATGTCAGTTATATTATGTACAATTGCATTACTTCTCCCTGTCAATGATGCTGGAGCAGTTTGTTGCATAATGTTTGAGACTTAATGAAGTTTTTCGCAGTTTTCAAAGTAGATAGGAATATTTATTGTGGTGC
Source organism: Locusta migratoria (assembly GCA_026315105.1). NCBI lineage: Eukaryota > Metazoa > Arthropoda > Insecta > Orthoptera > Acrididae > Locusta > Locusta migratoria. The sequence continues at coordinate 747,946,622 of CM048745.1, read as the reverse complement.
ATGTATACGTAGTTTTCACCATACTGAATAATATTTTACACAGTTACTTATATATGAAGTCGAAGCGTCTCTTACGAACGCATAACACACTCCAAAATATGGCACTGGGTAAAATTTTACGACGCTTCTCGCCGGGCTCCAGTGCTTATGTTGGCAACAGATGAACAATGAAGTGTAGAACTGTGTTAATATTTTTCACGAGCTACAGAGTAAATGTTATTGCTGCTCGTTTCACTCGCATCAAAATTAATACTGTACCTGCTCTGTGGTTGACAGGTTCTTGTATGTACCCTTGTCCGTTCAGAAAAAAATAATTTTCGTTTTAATTGAAGTTGTCACGAAGAAACATTTATTGGTCATCTGAGTTGCCGTGATTACCATTGGTGCCAACATAACCACTGTAGCGCGGCGAGAAGCTATATTTATATTACTGGTACGTTACGATTTTCTGCTATATTAAAAGCGCATTCTAAATCTTTATAAGCCCATACACATTAGTTACTGTTCGGTACACTTATGTGCGCAATATTAAATACATTTCATTAGAAATATTGTTGAAAACTGCGTGAATAGGTCAACCATCGCCAATATAAGCATTGTCAAATGCGCCCATGTTGGGGCAAAAATGGCGGACGATTCAGCCTGGGTTTTTAGGGTGATTCTATTCACACTTCGGTAAAATCAGACATGACGTCATTATGACGTATCCACACTATCGAAGACGACTGGAGCCATGATCGACTTTTGTGGTCGTTCTAGACGCAAAACTGCGGTTGCAATTGTAGCATACGAATTAAATGAGTAGCTGATAATATCTTCAGTTGGTAATGGTATATTCATTACAGTTTCGGAAGCTATAACTTTGCTTTCTTTTTTTGAAAGTAAGAAGCTATAAACTTTCCGAAAAAGGACCTACAGTGTGAGCTCTGAAACGTTATTCAGCCAAATCTGATGTTGTCATCGTGGCCCATTTGTGAAGGTTGTGTTTAAAGCTAATGGAAACTTTTTCTCTAAGTGAAAAATGGTACCGACTTGCATTGTAGTACTGAGTCTACGTTAAACTAAGAGGTCAAAATACTGTTACCTGGCTATGAAGCGACAATGTGTACTTGGACATGTCAAAATATGCGATATACAAAAACAGCATATAGTCGCCGTAGGTATATGTATGTTTTCGTCGAAACTATAAATCAAATGAGCTGGATATTAATACAGTCATTTGTTACAGAGGCTCTGCGAACATCAGGTAAAACATTTCGTAAAACTGGGTACTCATCTACGGCCAAGTTGCTGCAACATGCTAGTTCTTTTCTTTGAAAATGTGTGAAGTTTGTCGTTCTCTAAGGCTCAGTACTGCGTTATTTCTGACATAATTTTCAATTAAAAAAAAATCGTTCAAATGTTTGTAAAGCTTATGGGACTTAACTACGGGGTTATCAGTCCCTAAGCTTACAAACTACTTATGAACTACCTACAACTAAGGACGGCACAAATATCCATGCCCGAGGGGGGATTCGAACCCCCGAACGTAGTGGCCGTGCAGACCGTGACTGAAGCGCCTCAGTCCCCTCGGCCACCGCGGCCGGCTTCAATTTACATTTACTGAAATTTCCGTTAGTGCTATCCAAAACATGATACCAATATTAAGTAAGGCCTAGTTTTGTCACTAAACTAGGTATGCAGTTCAGAAAGAATGTCGAATTAAGCATGTTGCCCCACCCAAAACCAGCGTCTCGAACGTTCGCAAAAGTCGATGCGCCGCTCTTCTGGACGTCGATAGTGTGGATACGTCATAATGACGTCACGTCTGATTTTACCGAAGTGTAAATAGAATCACCCGGGTTTTTAGGAGCTCTAGTAGAGGTAGTTATGAGTGAGCGCAAGAAGAGCTGTGCTCAGCAGGAGTCGTCTAGCCGCGTTATCGTCCAGTTTCAACACACGGGCAGCTGACGCGGCACGGGGACGTTGTGTTCCTGGCGTGATCGAGTGAACCCGGACTACACTCGCTTTCTTTTAACGCCGTCGCGGCCGGGAGGTCATCTCGCGCCGAGCGGTTGTCCAGGTTTCATAAGAATACGGAAAGTAATCGGCCTTGCGCAACACGTATCGTGGAAGATTTAGAGCGCGCTGCGACCTCCAAGCGCAGACAGTGGGCTGCCCCACCAGCACTGGCTGGAAACGCGTCTTCCGCTGACCGTGGTGTAGCCTGTATTCGTGGAATCCAACAAAGGTAGACGACAGTTTCCTGCGAGAGAGGAAAACTCTTTTCCAGCAGTGTCCTTGCAAACAAAATATTCCGGGTATTATTACAGCGTGTTGCAGTGAAAACTGGAATTTGCTGCAGTCTTTGGAATTGTAGTCGTTGAAGTACCGCCCTCGGTCAATATGCAACCCGAACGAACTGAGCGAGCCAAGGCTCTCAGTCGTGTTTCATACTAACCGAAACCCCGGCGTTGTCAGGGTATTTATTAACTGAGTCCATCCCTTTCTTCTTCCATTCTGTCGCGTCTTTCTGTTAGTTGTTCGCCTCCGTAGCCCAATGGATAGCGTGGTGGGTTGCCACGCAGGGGACCCGGGTTCGATTCCCGGTCGCGTTGGAGATTTTCTCCGCTCGGGGACTAGGTGTTGAGTCGTCCTCATCATCATTCCATCATCATTGACACGCAAGTCGCTAAAGTGGAGTCAGATTAAAAAGACTTGCACCAGGCCGGCTGAACACGGTCCTGGTTGGGGTCCAATGGCCATAAGTGCCACACTATCAGCATCACCTGTTCGCTGGTCGTTGCGACAGTTGTGAGGAGCGACATTTGTGAGGAGACCCGGCCGAACAGATAGCGGGCAGTCTTCAGGGACACCAAAAAGTTCACAGACTAGAGCACCGCAGTTCAGTACTGCTGTTAGTATCTCACTGAGAAGTTGCGTTCCTGATTCGTAAGTGTTGTAAAGATGGAATTCACCACGACAACGAAAGGGAAGCCTCTAGTGATTTATAACGGTTAACAGTATATAGTGAAATACACCAATAATGAAGATATAAGTTATTGGCGGTGCGTAAACGTAAACAAGAAGTGTAAAGGAAGACTATCCACCAGAAACAACTTAGTTTTAGGTGAAGGCAGCTACTGAAGTGCAAAAACACGTGGCAAACACTAAAAGGCGTGCAAAAGAAACGGACACTTCAATTTCTTCTGTTTACGCTGTTCAGATAAGGATACGTCATCGTCACTTCACTACCGTCACACAGGAGTGCAAAACGATCGCTGTAGCGCATCAGGCAAAAAAGCGTGGGATCTACACAAGATCTGACCGGTGCTGCAGGAATAATTCTGCAAGAACATCATTTGCTAACGAATTACGGGAGCAAATTTTTAGTTGCAGGTGACGACAGAGGTCCAAATGATAGGATATTGATGTTCGCCAGCGAAAGGGGAAAATCCTGTTTATCAGACTGCAGACTGTAACGTACCTTCCGCCATGCACCGTATAAAATTTGATGTAGCAGTGAGTTTCCTTTTGTTTTGAAGGTTAATTGTCAAAAAATTCATCAACATCGAAAAGTTTTTGTCGAGGTCCGTAGGTAAAGTACCCTCCGCTATGCACCATATGAAATTTTATGTACACTGTGACCTTCCTCTTGAACGTCAAATGTCTAAAACTGCATAAAAATTGGAACAAAACTGCAGATTTGTATGCGATACAAATACACGAGCATTCTATATATTTACAACAGCGTTTCCCGGCTATGTATGTACTGCATTCTTATGTTGGCTCACCTCCATCCCCTTTGGCCATAACCTTATGCCTCACTCTGTCCATTTTACCTGTATCTGTAGCGAATTTCAGCCTGTAGCTTCGTTTCCACGCAGCTTAATACTTATGATGTCATGTCTCCTGAATAATGTATCACACAGCGATGTAATTGGCCCACTTTAGGTTACGGTAGTAACACTAAAAGTGGGCCTTTGCGATCGCCTTATGACAGCTCGAAATTTAAATAAAAATAACGGTTTAACCGTTCATCTGACACGAGAATTGTTGTTGTTGGATCTTCAGTCCGGAGTCTGGTTTGATGCAGCTCTCCACCCTCCTCTTTTCTGAGCAAGCCTTTGCATCTCCTCATAAGAACGGCAACCCACATCCATTTGAATCTGCTTACTATTTGCATCTCTTGGTCTCCCTCTGCGATTTTTTCCCCACGCAATTCCCTCCAATGCTAAATTTACGATCCCTTCATGTCTAAGAATGTCGAGGTATGCCAAAAATTCGTTTTCTCGCCAGTTCTGTTCAGTACCTCTTCATTAGTTACGCGATCTACTCACCTAATCTTCAGCATTCTTCTGTAGCACCACATTTCAAACGTCTCTATCCTCTTCATGTCTGAACTATTTATCGCCCAACTTTCACTGCCGTAAAAGGCAACACACCACACAAATGCCTTCAGAAAAGACTTTCTTACACTTAAAGTAATATTCGATGTTAGCAAATTTCTCTTTTTCAAAACCGCTTTTCTTCCCACTGCCATTCTGCATTTTATGTTTACATGCGACCGTCGCATGTTATTTTACCATCCAATTAACAAAACTCATCTACCACCTTTATTGTTTCGTTATTTAATCTAATTTTCTAAGACTGCAATCCATTACCTTAGTTTCGCTCCTTTTAATGTTCATTTTATACGGTATCGTCAACACACTGTCCATTCCATTCAACTGCTCTTCCAGATCCTTGGCTATCTCTGACACAATTACAATGTCGTCAGCAAAACTCAACGTTTTTATTTCTTCACCCTGAACTTTAATCCCTGTTCTAAATTTTTCCTTGCTTTCCTTCACCGCCTGCTCGATGTACAAATTGAACAACATCGGAGAAAGGCTACAACCCTGTCTTACTCCCTTCCAACTGATGCTTCCCCTTCATGTCCTTTGATTCTAATAACTGCGGTCTGGCTTTTGTACAAATTTAAATAACCCTCCTTTCCCTGTATTTTACCCCTGCTGACTACAGAATTTGAAAGAGTGTATTCCATTCAACACTGTCAAAAGCTTTCTCCAAATCTACATAAGCTAGGAACGTAGGTTTGCCTTTCCTTAATCTATCTTGTAAGATAAGTCGTAGGATGAGTATTGCCGCCCCTGTTTCTACATTTCTCCTGAATCCAAACTGATCTTCTCCGAGGTCTGCTTCTACCAGCTTTTCCAATCTCCTGTAAATTATTCTAGTTAAAATTTTGCAACAATGACTTATCAAACTGATGGTTCCGTAATTTTCACACCAGTCTGCGCCTGATTTCTTTGGAATGGGGATTATTACATTTTTCTTAAAATCTGGGGGTATTTCGCCTGTCTCACACATCTTACACACGAGGTGAAATACGAGTAGTTTTGTCACGGCTTGCTCTTCCAGAGACTTCAGTAGCTCTGAGGGAATGTCATCTACTCCCGGGGCTTTGTTCCGACCTATGTCTTTCAGAGCTCTGTTAAATTCATCTCTCAGTATAGTATCTCCTATTTCGTCTTCATCTACTTCCTCTACCCTTCCTACAATATTGTCTCTAAGTTCATTTCCTTTTTAGAGCTCCTCTATGTACTCTTTCCACCTTTCAGCTTTCCTTTCTTTGCTGAGAACTGGATATCCATCTGGGTTCTTGATGTTAGTTTTTCTTGTCCGCAAATATATTTTATTTTCCTCTTGTATATTCTCGTAGAATTGTATTTGGCTTCTATCCACTCCTACTTAACCATTGTTGTACACATTAACTGCCAATTTATTAAAGAAAGCAAATGAATTTAATAAAATATTTAAACAAAAGGGAGTTAGTGATAAATGAAAAAAAAAAATGCAATGGGTGAACTGAAATTAATTTTTTAATAATAATTGGTGGCGACACATAATACGATGATGTTCTCTTGAAACTGAAACTGAATCCCAATTAATTCAATTTTGTCTCCTCCGCTCTGGCCAGCGATATGCTTATGAGAGGTTTAAATAAATTATTCCACTGACCAGACGGGACGAGCTCTGGTTGCGAAAAGGCGTAATTTATTTATTTTGTATCGTTACAGTACAACCTTCTTTCATGATTCTTAAACCAAGTGTTTGTTATGATTAAATTATGTCCCGTGCAAAATTCTACCAGGCGGCTTTCTCTTTCATTTCTTTCCCCAAGTCCATATTCACCTACTATTTTTCCTTCCCTTGCTTTTCCTACTACCGAATTCCAGTCTCCCATCACAATTAAGTTTTGTCTTCCTTAACTGTCTAAATAATTTCCTTTAACTCCTCATACATTTCTTCAATCTCCTCATCATCGGAAGAGTATATAAACCCGTATTACTGTGGTCGGTGTTGGTTTCGTATCTATCTTGATTATGATAATGCGATCAATGTGCTGCTCATAGTAGATTACCCGCATTCCTGTTTTATTATTCATTATTATACCTACTCCTGTGACACTTCCGACTGATTTTGCATTAATAATCCTGTGCTCACCTGACCAGAAATCCCGTTCCTCTTTCCACCGAACTTCACTAATCCCCACTATATCTAACTTCAACCTATCCATTTCCTTTTTTAAATTTTCTAACCTTCCAACCTGATTAAGGGATCTAACATTTTACGCTCCGATCCGTCTTTCCTGATGACGACTTCCTCCTGAGTAGTCCCCGAAAATTGAATAAACGAATTTGTATAGTATAAAATTCTCTATCACTTTGTTTTTTCATATCTCGCATCGTTTCAGAGATGTTTGCAAAAATAATGGAGATTTGACAAAAGAAGCCTATACTAGAATTCATCACGTATTTCAAAGTTGCGAAATAAATGAACAAACTATGTACGAATGTCTAAAGTAGATAAATGTCTCTGTTAACATTAACAAAAAACTGAAATTGAAATCAAAACTTAACGCGTAGTTTAAATATATAAATACCAAGCAAACTAACGTCCTGAACATAAAACCATCACCTCACAAGGAACTTGGGCTCGAACAAACACATATACATCAAAATCGTATGAGAGATAATGTAAAGATCCCTTATTGCTCTTGCGATACTCCCGCATCTGCAAAACTCTGCAGTCGTCCGTTAGAGGCCTCTGCGCGTGCCTTGCCACATTGCACTTTGACCTATCGGTTCGCAAGTAGGGACCGTGCAGTGTGCCTCCAATGCTGCGTTTTGTGACGTTATTTGTGTGGTGATGCGTCAGATGGGGCGGCGATTGGTAATCAATCCTGCTGATGTATTGCGATTGGTTGAGATGGAGTTACGAAGAAGCCTCCTTCGTGAAGATGGTATTAGTGTAGAAGATGAATCATTTGCATGCTTTCTTGTATCTGTTATGGTACAGAAATATGAGCATAAGTTAGATACTGTTGTAACACTAACACATAATGATGATAATAGGGATGATAATGACGAACAACTCATTGCAAGCGGTAGTGTTACGGTAAGTGCGGGAAGAGGCGATGGAAGCAGTGGCAGTGAATACCAACAGTCTTCCGAGAAGAAGGTTAAAGTTGCAACTATCATCACGGCTTTTGATGACAATACATTTGAGAAAATGTACGATGATTATTACATAAGTTATAATTAAGATATTTGCATTACGTATGGCGTCTACGATACATCTACAGTGCTATCTAGAGCATGATCGCAGAGTTTTGGAGAAAAACGACACCACCAGCACATTGAGGTGTACGTAGAGATCCTGCAAGCAAACGTTCATACAGATATGTCTGTTCGAGCCCATGTACTTTCCTTGTCAGACATCGTTTGTTGAAATCACGTGACACATTCAAAAGTTGGTAGCTTCCAGTTTAATTTTGCTATATTCAGTTACTGTGAAAATTAACTTTTGTAATTTTCGGTATATTAAAAATGTGGTTGGTTCATGAGATACGCCTAATTTTTCTGCGGCAATTAGTATATTTGGATAAATCAGTAAAGTGAATTACTATTGAATCTTGTATTTGCAAGTATGGCCATATATAATCTCAGTTTCATTCTCCATATTGTTCGCCAGCTTTGTATACGTTGAAAACAGGCCTGTCCATTGTCCAGCATTGTCGCTAAAGCGATGGGTATCCTCCAGTTCGAGGAATCTGTGAGAACCAGCCCCAGCTGCACGAAGCCGTCTGCAAACTTGCCTGCTTGCTGGCAATCAGTGTTCCCCGTATTTTAACTGATCTTCCGTCGCTTCTTGGTAGAACAAATTCATTATGAAAATTAAAATATACAATTTTGTGTTTGCTCTACAGGTTTGTTTATTTTGTTAATCGACTTTCGGCTTCTCGGGCCATCGTCAGACATTTACTGAAGTTTATTCAAAGAACTTGCGTTGTCAACAAACCATAAGAGATGTTACATGCAGAAAAATAAATTATCTTCTTTGATGGAGCAGTTACAGTGTAAATTAATATTTAAATCTGTAAATACCAGTTACACAACTGCCTAGTTTATTTTCAATAGTAAAGACAAGCCCCAGCTATTAGCCAATACTGGCGTATGAAACTTATATGACCAGATTGTGAAAAGTTTTACACTGGCCAATCAAGTAGGGACATAGTAAATAGGCTAAGAGAGCACGAATGCAGTTGGAGGTTGCAACATCGTGACTCCACGTTTGCTGAACATGTTCTGTGTGAGGACCACAGATACCAACCACAGTCCCACGTTCTCCACTTACCTAACAAAGGCTAGAAACTCAATATGCTTTAGAAATAGGCTTTAGAAATAAAGAGACACCTGGCTCACAGTCCAGGCTTAATATTAATTGATCAAACAGTTCTTAATACATCAGCACTTCTGAACCCACCCTAATCTTCAGAATATCCAATACAACTCACCAGACCTGTTCCATTTTATTCCACCAATTTTCATATTTTACCTTACTCTGTTTTTGAGTCAGCATATATTTGTAATAGGTTTCAGCACTTTTGTCTTACAATTAATTTACTGACATGAAGTTGTAAATCTAATTTAAATTTGGTACAGCCACTGTTTATCTACTTTCTGTGTTAATAACAGTCTAGCTTTCCAATGTATCACTCTAGCTTTGAATCTTTCTTTGTTAGTACTAAGCCTAATATTTCAAATTATTCTGTACTCTGTCCTTACAGTAATTTTTTATTTAATTATGATAACTACAACTGAATATTTTTATTTTCACCGTTTTTCGGTTCGAGTGCATGCCTCCGTTTTGTTAAGTTTCACAATTCTCCAATGCACCCCACCTATACCCTGCTATCCCATCCCTATATTTTAGACCATTTGTTTATTTACTTATAATAGTGTCCCAGGTTTCTAATACTTATTTTATATGTCTTAGGTTTTGTGTCACCTTGAGTTTTCAACAACCCTTCAAACTTCAGATTCTTGTTTAATTTTATTTTATTCACTGTAGTCATTGTTGTAAGGATTTTTTATGTTTGCACTGTTTCTCGATGGTTGGTATCTATGTTTCCTTTTTCAGTACTAATAATTTACAGATTTCATTTAAATATTTATTTACACTGTAACTGCTCAATCAAAGAAGATAATTTATTTATCTGCATGTAACATATCTTATGGTTTGTTGATAATGCAAATTCTTTGACTAAACTTCAGTAAATGATAATGGAATAAGAAGCTGAAAATCGATTAACAAAATAAACAAACCTGTAGAAGAAACACAAAATTGTGTATTTTAATTTTCTCCATACATGTTCACAATAGAATAAATACTCGCCGATATTTCTGTAATCTTACAGACAGTGTTGTTGTTTTTTTTTTTTTCTCTTTTTTTCCCAGTAGAACCACATTTTGCCAAGTTTACCAGTGATTTGCCCACTCCTGGCCTCAACCTGTTCAAGGACTTCCAGGTTGGCCAGTTTTCATCATAACTGGTGGCTAAAAAGTCTTTAAATCTTTTACAACCATGAGGGTGGGTTGAGCCTTCCATAGTTGCAGCCTAGCTTCTTAATCAGTGGTTATTAGTTTCTCCGATGTTCTAAGGAAACTTTCCCTTGACATTAGTGGTTGTGGGTAGGATTGTTGCCCATGCATGAGGTACGTCTTTCCTGCTCCAACTTTGTTCTTTTCCTGTTAATCAATTCATTATTAATACTATATGTGAACATTATGGGATTGTTTTTCCTACTCATCTGCATCGCTCCACAGCTTTCTACGTCATGACTAGCTGCCCTTCATCACACCTGCTGTTTCCTAGTCGCAGGTCGCCGTCGAAACACACGCGCGCGCACGTTCTTTTGTTTAAGGTTAAACTGCAGTCTACCATAGGCAGTCGCGAAACTCTCTAGGAAAGAAATTGCTGCTAAAGCGATACTAGCGCTCCAAGCGTCCAGTAGGGAATAACAGTGGGATGGCATGATGCACATTGAGAAATTGCCGCTTTTAATTCCGTTACTTTCATATTTCCTGGTTACTGAACTTTGCTGTGACCTATCTAATACAAATACGAAAACAACATTAAAGTAATATCACTGCTTCTGTTAATGGCAGTCTATAATTGAATCGTCACATCGAATAACGCTGTATGAGAAATCGAAAAAAACTGTTCATTCCAGAGAATTGATGGAAAATAATAATGTACCAGTAGATACGTATTATTTGTGCATACAGACTCTTAAAAATACTTGGCTGTGCTTTCCAAAATTTCACTAAGTATAGTTTTTTTTGAAAATTATTTAGTTTTAAAATGGATAAACGCTGTATATCACTGGATATACAGCTTTATTCCATATCGCTCTGTACTCTGCTGTAAAGGTAAGGTTGTCTACAATCCAAAAAATGTAAGTAAGAAAATTATTAGAAGATACAAAAAATATTTATTGTAAACTGATTACATTGGTCTTAAAAAAGTAGTAGTACATGAGTCTGTTAAAGTTGAGACACAAATCTGGTAGCCAAACTCAGCTGTCACACTGTATGTTTTCGTAAAAATCCCGGTATTTTGTATCCATATATTTTATCATGTCTAACAGATCCTTTTCCTTCGGAAGTGTCAGTGCCCCGTTGTAAAGCAACAGAAAACCAGAAGACAACGGTAAATTTTTTATTTGATGTTCACGGAACCCATACAGCATTATTCCACTCACCTGTGTTGGAGGTTGTTTCCCAAAAACTACCTTTCCTTTCCGTGATTTATATTCCATTCCAGCATCACGAAGCCTTTTCCTCTTAATATCCTACCAATTAGCGATGTTAATTTTCCTTTTCCGTGTTTTATTAGCGCGTTTCAAACCGCTTTCGGTAAGCGTCACCTTGCTACACTCCGCCATTATTGTAACATACAGCATTGTTCCAGCAGAGGCGCGAAAACTTCGTGGGTCTCCTCGCTGTTTAGTGCTGCCCTCGGACGGTAAACCGGTCAACTTTTACAGCAGGCGATGCAGACTGCCCCTTACATCATTATTCCACGCGATTCTACGAAATGTCAAAATGTGCCATACAGCGTTATTCGATGGCACGATTCAATTTAACAAACTGTCAGTGCAGTGTAATTCATACAGTTCACAATACCCGACTCATATTAATACCGTCTGAAACCTTTTGAAAGCAGAAATGAATTGCAATCTGATGTGCTGAAGTATATAAAAGGAAATGATTATGATTATGTTCGCGTGCTCGGTGCGTACTGACATGTCGCACGAGTTCTGTTTTAGCGAATTTCGGACATTGTAATATTTTCAAAAGTACACACGATTTTTACTTTGTAGGGGACTAGATTCTACATCGTCGTTTAAACCATTTTTTCAACTCGTGCTTGCTTCTGTGCCTTTCGTGTATCTATCATAATTTTGTAGCTACTTGGCAGGTATCAAACAGAATATCTTCAAGAATGTGACGTGCTAACATTAACAGCTTATATATGGACATATTATTTATTTGTAGCTAAGTATTCACTTTATCAAACTAGTAGGTAACCGAAAAAATATGTTAGAATATGTTAGTATACAGGGTTATCAGTTTTGTGAAGCTGAGGTACGAACCTCAGCAGTCATTCATACATTACTTTCATTCAGCAGTAATATTATGAAATAGTGATCAACTATTTGCGATTATCATTAACAGCAGAAGTTTGTACGCGAATGAATTGTTAAAGATTTACTTCTATGCCTAAAAGTATAACTAACCACAGTAAACGAACACCTGTTATTCATAACATTATTCTATTGTTTCTGAGCATCCTTTGCAAATGAGAGATTTCCGAATTATATTTTTGACAGTTGCTGCAATTTATAGTGCCACAAAAGCTCGTAAATACCAAGTTATTTTGAAAATGCTGTTTCAGTCCAAATACACATTCATTACTCAATCGCTTCGCGGTGTGTTTTTACGACCCGGCCGCTTGGCAGCGCTGCAGTCGCAGAAAATCACTGGGAGTTTCGCGACTCATGTCCGACTCTGGTTAAACCGCCGTGGCACTCGCGCTCTCCTTTGCGAGGCGCGTCTTCTTCGAGTGTCTGTGAAGGGAGTTGTCTGCCAATGGCGGCGCTAGACAAAAACTGGGCGTCGGCGAACTCTGCTTTACGAGGCCCCTTTCATTTCTCCAGTAAGGAGGAAATGTTAAATAAAATGAGCCGAATTATACACCAATAGTCATACTAAAATTTTCTTAGTATAATATGCAAGTATTATTGGAATAAAAAAAAAATACAATAAATAAACAAATTACATTTCGGCTTTTCGCCTTAGTGAATTTTTTTAAGATCATATCTTAATTGATACTATCCGCTATTTCGGCTTCAATTGATAGTATTGACAACGCAGAGAGTCTTTCTTGGCTCATTGTGCTTCTCAAACAAGTCTTAATAAATTTTAACTTTGTGAAGCTTCTCTCGGCCGAAGCTGTACTGACTGGAAGTGTAAGCATGATTCTGATTGTTATATACACATTTGGATATACTTCTTCCAACTTGTTTTCTAAAATGTACTTAAGAAGTTGTTTTTCAAGTATTTAACTAAGCCGGCCGCAGTGGCCGAGGGGACTAAGGCACTCCAGTCACGGTCCGCACGGCCACTACGGTCGGGGGTTCGAATCCCCCCTCGGGCATGGATATTTGTGCCGTCCTAGTTCGTAAGTAGTTCATAAGTAGTTTGTAAGTTTAGGGACTGATAGCCGCGTAGTTAAGTCCCATAGACTTTACAAACATTTGAATTTGAACATATTTAACTAAAAATTGCATCACTGCTGCACCCATATGGAAATAAATACGGACAACTAAATAGCTGCCGGCCGGGAATGGCCGAGCACACTAAGGCGTCATATCACGGTGAGCGAGGTCGCTGTCGTCGGAGGTCGAATCCCACCCTCGAGTACGGATGTTCGTTCTTGTGTTAAGCTAGTGTTAGATGTAGGTCGTCGCTACATAGCCTAGCAGTTGAAAAGCGCCGATAAAAAATATAAAGAAGCTGAAATTTTAAGAATGTTTTGCGAGGCCCGCACAGGTGCGAGGCCGTCGGCGGTTGCCGACGTCGCCGACGCCCAGCGCCGCCACTGTTGTCTGCCGAGTGAAACAACTCTATCTTTTTCAAGCTGTGCACACCGAATAGAGAAGACCTGTTTTCCCAACGTACCTTGATAGCCGTGCAGAACCACGCGTAACGCAGGCACTAATGTAGCAGTTATTTCCAATAGACTTTTACACTTCTAGATAGGAATGACTTGCGAACAGAACAGCGATTAGCCTTTTAGTAGTACTGAAAATTACTAGTGAACAGTGTACACATTTAGTTGTATTAACAGTTGAGTGTGGTCGAGATCTTTAGTTTGCATGGTGATTCTTCTGATCTCGGACAGTGAAAAGAAGTTACCGTGAACTTGTAACATAGATACGATGCATTCAGAACTGTATACATGACTAGTTGGTTCGAGGACTGAGAACTATACATGGATATTTATCGCCCAAGTTATTCTCTTGGTTTAAACACAAGTGCGCAACCGCATCTCCGCACTGCAACAACCATCGTCACCTACAGATCCTCAGAGACTCTGTACCAAAAATTAAGAAAAATTTCACAGTAGTCTAACCATTTGCTATCCTAGATATTTCTGTTGCAACACGTACCCACTTTAGGGCCTGCCTACGAGTCGGTGAGTATGGCTACTGTATTCAACAGTTTCGTGAGTGCGGGACCGGCTTATGACACAAAAACACCAACTAGAAATTTTGTCTCAGTTATCATGACCTTCCCGTGCGCCTTAAACGCTAGTTCACACTAGACCAGTAATTTAGTTAAGTGGCGAGTGTTTTAGTAGCTAAACGTGACTGATCTGCATCGTTTAGTACAAGCTGCTAAGTAAAACGGTAAAACGGATAGTAGCTAGGCAAGTAGGTTCCCTAACGAGTACATTTTCGCCTTTTGTTGTTTTGCGATCGTACATTTTTGTAGACTTTTTGTTATTATTAGTCGTATCTGTATCATTTTATCACTTTTCACTGTGTAATAAATAATCGTTGATATAGCTGGATTTTTCGGACAGCGAAGAGAGCGAATTAGAAAGGTAAATTCTATGCAACATTTAATAAAAGTACGGGGCTATCAGATGCTAAAACTAGTTATCTGATGAACATGTATAAAAAGACGACAGTTTGACACTTATGAAACATCACTATCTTATCTGTTCATTGCCCGCAGACTTGATGACCATAAAGGTAAAACGTCAGTGTTTGAAATCGATACAGCAATAAACGAGGTTTATGAAACATTCAGGTACATTACAGATTAGTTTGTGAATACGCGACAAGCCTCGCTGACGGAAGTCAATACTTGACACGGATAGCGGGCTTATTTCGTAAACACAACATGAACCGGAGGTAAAGTACTGCGCGCTAAAAGTATATACTGTTAGAAAAATGCACACTCTCGAGGATATTTTCTCAAAGAAATGACTTTCTTGATAATTCGCAGCTTCGGATATTGATTCGTAATTTGCTACATCTTTCAACTTCAGCTGCAGTTCATAATCTGTTCTATCATTTTCTGACATAGAAATTGTGCTGGACTGAAACACGAACCAGGGTCTCCCGCTGTTTGCGAGCGATTACCTACTCTTCTTTGTGACTTTTCCTTTGCCTGCAGGTAGATCGATTTGCAACACTCTCCTTGCGTAGTCCAGTTTCTGGGTGTGTCAGAAAACTTTACACTGTACCCTTATTTGGTAATGCTGCCGGAAGGTTGGTGTGTACCCGCGTTGGTCTATACTTTGCCGTTTCTGAGTCATTCCCTTATATCGGCGCTTTCCAAACTTTTCCTCATGGCGACACCCTTCTAATAAGTGCAGTTTCAGCCGACACCCTTTCACTAATGTTGATAAAAGAGTTTCTATCGTACCAAATGATATTTTAAAGAAATACTAGTTTTATATTATTTTTCCAACTTGAGTGTAATGTGTCATTAAACTTTTCTACGCAGATTCATTACTCACAATTTTTTTCGCGATATTCATGAGTTGTATTTCAGTAACACTGATCAAGGACAAATTTATACAAATTTCCTTGTCTAAATTTCATTTGTCAGACTTCCACTCTTAATTGTGTTTGTTTTAGTTACAATACACTGTCATACGCTGCAGCTAAGCGATGAGTGCTTTTTTACTTAGATGAAGGTAATCTTGCTGATCAGAAATCGAGAAATGGTATAAATCAAATACTTGGTAATGAGGTTTTAAAAAATGGTGGCTAATCTTCTGATCTTATTCCTCTACAACAACTTGAAATACTTCAGTTTTTGTAAGTGCGAGGGGACTTTTTTTATGCAGTCATACTGGTTTACATCAACAAATATCTATCGAACCTCAGTTTCTATTGCATTAAATTGTCACGAAACAATGGTTGTATTTTGCTACTAAATAAGAAGTTGTGAGGAAAGAAATAAACAAACTTAAGAGAATTTTCTATAATCGCCGCTCGAAGAATTTGTTAATACATGGCTCTATACAGAGCGTCAATGGATGAGGAGCATCTAGTGCTTAGACAAGTTAGTATAAATCAACATACGGATCACTCACGCAATACGTGACCTATGGATACACTAAACGAAGCCGCGGTGGATTGGCCGAGCGGTCTAAAACGCTATGCTGCGGATCGCGCGGTCACTCGCAGTCGGGGGTTCGAGTCTTCCCTCTGGCATGGGTATCTATGTTGTCTTTCGGTTTAAATTAGTTTGAGTAGTTTGTAAGCTTAGGAACTGATAACCACAGACATTAAGTCCCATAAGATTTACAAACATTTGAACACTAAACGAAGAAAAGGATAGTTTGCATTGATTTTAGATTTTGTATTTGTTTTTAATTCTGAATCTGCAAGTCTTGTGACACCGCTGATGCTGTTATCCGACACCTCAGGTGGTTCCCGACACTCACTTTTGAAACCTCTGCCCCTAGGTGGTTTCCAAGTCACGCCACTAGTCTGTTGAAATGATCAAATGTTTGTAAATCTAAGGGATTTAACTTCTGTGGTTATTAGCCCGTAGGCTTACAAACTACTTGAACTAACCTAAGGACCTCCCGGGAATCTCCAACGTGAATCAACCGTGCGCTCCGCAGCAAGGCGCCTTAGAGCGCTCGGCCACTCCACCGCGACCCACTGGTGTTACCCCTTATTGCATCACATTGCAAACTTACGGGTTCCTTGCGACCGGGGGCTCCTGTTTGTTCGTTGTTTATCTATGAAATCTTGACGCAATTATTTATTGGGGGTTAGCCCTCTAACCGAACGCTCTAATCCACCGCACCGGCAACCCAAACTTTCGTATGTCACACTTGCCTACATCCCCTACTGCTAGCACGTATTTGGTGTTATTACCGCAAGGGTCAGGGGCACATTTATACCATCGTTATCCTGTCTTGGCAGGTGATATTGTTATTGCAAAGAAACACGTTCGTGATAATTCTCAGCTTTAAACTTAATAAAATTGTATGCCGAACCGGGATTCGAACCTGGAATCTTTGCCTTTCGCGGGCAAGCGCTCTATCTCAGCGGGATTCGAGCCTGGGACCTTTGCCTTTCCTGACACACATCACAACCCGTCCTCACGGCTTTACTTCATCCATTATCTCGCCTCCTGCTTTCCAAATCCAATGACGTCCTCCTGCGAACGTTGCAGGACTAGCAATCCTGCAAAAAAGGATATGGTCAGGTCCTGCGCAAGCAGAAATGCCGCCCCATGCGAGATGCAAAATTCCTGCCCCCTCATAGAAAAACACTTTTAATCTTAAAATCAGTTATTTTTAAGGCAGTTCTGCTTCATACGTTTCGATAACTATAAATGCGTTTGACTGTTATATGAAAGACAAAAAGGTATATATGTAGGCCTAATATACGAGGGTTGGAACTTAAACAGTGGCAAAACTGCTGTGGAGACTGCGAGGTTATTTTTATAAGAAAGGGCTGTCTGTGGAGAATTTTTTATAAAGTTAACACAATCAAGTTCACTAGCTCAATAAGTTCTGCTCTGTCTAGTGGATGATGAAACTTCGTCCAGTGTCCCCACCTGCATACGGTTAATAAAACAGAAATAATAATGATAAACCGCGGCGGATTAGCCGTGCGCACTGGGGCGCCGTGGTGCGGTGCGCTCGGCCGTTCGCCGTCGAGTCTTCCCTGGGGCATGGGTGTTTGTGCTGTCCTTATGTTAGTTTGCCTTAGATTAAGTAGTTTGTAAGCTACGGATTAATAATCCCGCAGTTGAGTCCGATAGATTTACAAACATTTGAACATAAAAAATGAGAAGAAAGGGTGTATTACATAGAAATAACTAGAACAACACTTTCGTTTAAACTTTTACGTAGTATGTTTATTTATCAGATCGAAGCACTGTCACTGGTAATAGAAATGTACGTTGGCGTATCTAACATAGCTCGCGAGGACCCAGACAAAAACTTACTTTGCCGAAAATATTTCGAATAAGACTACTAGCAGGCTGCTGAAACCGTGAAACCGTTCCACTAGCCTGTGCCTGACCGCGAATACTTTGTCTTTAGTTTCACTCAAATCGCAGTTCCGTTGACAAGATGCACTTTTACAACCAGTTTCCCAACAACTTGGTATAACCGTTCTGTTCCACGAAGTCACAGTGCCTAAATTTACACGCTGCAATCTTCAAGCCAACGGCGTCTCAAAAAGAAACCTTGCTAGATCAAACAGTAACTTGCCACACTCGTAAATTCTTATAAGTTCGACTGCACTTTCCACATTCTGAAAACTTTCATAGTTTCACTCTTCCGAATGTTGCGATATAGACCGCCGTCGCGATGCTAGCCTCACACACACTGCCCCACCTACCCTCGCTTAACTGAAGGAGGGAGTCTTTGACCCTCGAGGTACGTCGGAGTTCGCAGCACGGTTGTGCTTTGCCCCCAAAATCATCATGAGTCTTCTAGTGAGATTGTCTTTTGTGTGTTATTGCCCCACCTGGGCCAATCACGCAGCCTTTATACCTGTTCTCCGGTTAAACCCTAACGTCATCAAAATCCCAAAAATGTTCAAACGTTTGTAAAGCCTATGGGACTCAACTACTGGGCTATCAGTCCCTAAACTTACAAACTACTTATGAACTACTTACGAACTAGGACGGCACAAATATCCACGCCCGATGGGGGGATTCGAACCCCCGACCGCAGTGGCCGTGCAGACCGTGACTGTCACGCTGCAGACCGCTCGGCCACCGCGGCCGGCCATGATTATGTAATTTGCATGCCAAATGTGCTTATACTTGTTAAAAATGGATGTACCCCATCGAGTTTAGAGTCAAACGAATCGTCTCAACGAGTATAATAGAATGATGAAGACAGAGTAAGAATGAAAGTCAGGAGAACACGACTGTTACATATCCCTCCCCTTGTGACAAAATTTTTGTCTGGCGGTTTTTTAATGCCGAGGAAAACATTAACAAAGTCAGGCAAAAATTATTTTTCAGCCATTCTTAACACTTCAAGATTATTTTTTTTATTTTCTATTTTTCCTAATTTACTGTTGATACAATTGTGTCTTATTTCTCAGCAAAAATTTACTTTTACAAAAAAATTAAATTCTTATTGTTGCCACTATATGTTTCTGTTTTCCTTCAGAAATACGAATATTGCACTCATTAATGAAATCTATGCCTATGGTCATGTCTGTTGTCAGTTTGTAATAGCAATAAAATTAATAACCTTGTCAGTTGAATGAAAGTCGTGTTTCGTACTTAACCACTGCTGCAGTTTTCATTCTTGAAATAGTTAACTCTTTTTCCTTCTTACACCTTTCATACAAGTTTTCAGAAATAGCAGTCACTTACTCCCGTTGTCTATGATAGCTTGACACTCAATTTTACCAATTCTTACTTTTAGAATGGGTTGAATAACTGTGGTTACATCAACTTCCTTCTCTTGCATAAAATTATCTCCTATCGATTCATATCTTAATCTTTCAATACTTGCTCCTTCCTTCTGTGTCTGTGTTTTATTTTGTGTCTATTAATAGTAGAGCGTGAGAGGTTCACTTCACTCTGCCTCTTTCAAGCTCCTCTTTTTCTTTCTCCCTCGCCTCTAAACATTCACATATATATTTCCATTCAAGGTCATCATACTCATTCATGTTGTGCACATGACGAGGTTTTGGTTTGTGTTGCGACTGTGCTTCATTCCCTATATGTTTTACTTGGTTTCATGTCTTGTGTTTGCCTTTTTTGTTCTCATCAAACACATCGACTAGACCTGTCAATAGCTCTGTCAATAGCTCCTCATCCTTCATTTCTGTTCCCATTCCTGTACCACTGTCTTAAATTATAAGAATTGTTCCTTCTCTGAAAACTATTATTATTGTTGTTGTTGAACTGTCTGAAATTACTATTATTGTTTCTGCTTAATTACAACTAATATTCTCTAAACTATGTGACTGTACATCGAAATTTCAACTAATACCTTCTTATTTAAGCTAACACTGCATGAATATATTTAAAAAAACTCAATAAACAACGATGAAAATTATTTGTACTCTCTTCTCGTACTCATCTTACTCCTATACTTTGACACAAAAATTTTCCAACACCAAAAATAATTTTCGTAAAGTTGCAACGCCCGCTGTAACTTACTAACACCTATCCTAACAACTATCTCCCCTAAGGGCTTTCATATCCTGGCAGGGCCACCATTTTCTAGTGTGAACTGTACTGTCACAGTAATTTCAATTTTCTTAACCTTCCAACTAATTTCATTGTGCAATAGAATAATCTGAAAATGTACCTGTGGCTCCTGCAAGGAAGAAATCAACAGCATGTTCAGTAATTCCAAATGATGTTCCTCGTCTACCTACGATATGTGAAACTTTTTCACCTATGCATAAATAAACTCAGATGACGTCTGTAAGAAAAAACATGTAAATAATGTAACTAGTGAGGATCAGCAGGGATACTACAGTGATGTCGCTAGCTACTGGAAGAAAACCTTAACAAAAACAAAACTCGATTATTTATTTTACAAATGTTTTTACATACGAAAATGAATTTTGTCATGATAAATGTAAGCAACTGATATTATTTCCGCTTAACAGTTGTACAATAACCATTAGTTGAAATGACTAATTTTGTTGGAATGTTAACAACAATTCAAAAAATCATTTCAAAATTGTTTAAATGATTAACTTCACTTAAAAAATGTTGAGAAATCGTCTTAAAGGCTGATTGCCACATCTGCTGACTTTAAACTGATTTAAACCGAATTTAAACATATTATCACATTATAGTCGAGGTTGTCGTGTCGTGATAAATGTTGTAGGTGTCATAAATGAGGTCTACAACTGCTGATCGGAGGGAAAAGTGGAATTCATCTAAGTGTTTCCACACTGTACTGTGAGGTGCGATGGCTGCTTTCTGCGTCGTCTCCATTGGAACAAATAATTCTATCTTTTTCAGCCTTGATTGACTTCTGTCAGTCAATGTATCCCTATGTCTTGATTATGTAAAGAACACCTATCAGCCCTAGTCTCACTGTTGGCCTGGTACGTCAGTCAGATAACCAACCCACTGTGATGTCAGTCAATATGCGCTCTCGAGAGTTAACTAGTACTCTCTGTATCTGTACATATTAACACTGTACATTAAGTATTGTGGTCAACAAAGTAAACGCTGCGCAATCCATAGTGCCCTCCATTGGAGTATCACTTAGATTTGCTCAGGATAGAGTGCTCCCCACAGTGAAGTACTGCAATGGAGTCTTTCTGCACACTCACTCTCAATACAGAAATGCACACACCAGCTCGCTATGTGTTCTCGCTCTCAAGAGGTCGTAGAAGTCCCCGAAATATTCGCCTGTCCTCTAAAGTGTATCTAGCAGTGTTCCCTCTCCTCTGGTCATATCACCATGTCATAAGAATCGCCTACCTATTGACTGCTCGCTTTCAAACATGGGATGGCGTACAGTTTAAACAGGCCAAAAGCAATCAGTTAACAAACATGTTAGGTTTCCAGTATTTGCTTAGTAACGGCCTGTTGTGGAGTGTTGCTAGACACTTGGTTATGGCAGGCTGCATTATTTTCTTTAAAAGTAAACTCATCGATCGCCTAATTATACCTTTTAGCCTCACCACACGCCATTGTTCACTTCTGTGAAAGGATTGCCTGGGAATTCCCTGGGGTTGCCTGAGTCATAGTGAAAAGGGGCGGGGGGGATTTGAGTGCCTCTTTGTCGGTCAGTCACTTCTCGAGGCCCAAGATGGCTTGCTCACAAAATCTGTATCTTTTGGTGTATGTCTTCTAGTAATTGCTTTACCTTCGAATTTAAACACATTATCACACATGCAACATGTTTCCGCAATTTGCATATCAAATATACCTACTCTTGTCAAAAATGGTAATACCCCATCAAGTTTATACTCAAACATATTGTCTCAACGAGTAGAATAAGTCGTTGAGATCAGAATATATAAAAACTGGATGTAGAACAACACGACTCCTTACAGTTGAAAACCCCATTCAAAGGACTAAGGTTTGTAACGATAGGCGAAATAACAGGAAATTCACATATGGTGCTTCTCATGATACAGCAAGAGATTACCAAGACTATTTCTGGAAGTCTAAATGGTGTTGGGATTGTGTTATCAATTGTGGAGGAGAGTTTGTCAATGGAGACTGTGAGTAGAAAAAATTGGTCGACAAAGTTCCAGATTTTCTCGAACAGACTTTGATTATTTTGTAGATATTTAGTAAAGTATTCCATTTCCCTGATTATGCAAATCTTCATCCATTATCAAGATGCACCTGAAGAAGCATGATATTTGGTACCACAGTTTCACATCTTTGTTATTTTTGATTGATGAACAAATGAGTTTATTTTCGTTATTCAGCATAATTACTGTACAGCACCAAATTATAATATTGCAACATGTCAAAGGGTGTGTAGAAGTAAAAACTCAATGTGCAAATTTTTCATATGGTTAATATACATATCGAAACTTATTTAAAACTAATTGTAAAATTGGCATTGCAAGACTGTTTACTTATTCCAGTTCTAGTATCATTCTGTCAAATTCATCCTGCCTCCTCTCTCTATCCATCTCCTGCTCAACCCCTCTCCTTCTTATGGCCCAATCCCTTTCCTCCTCCTTCCCCCCCCCTTAACCCTACATCAGGCACTATGTCTTTCTTCCTTCCTTCTGATATAATGGTGCATGCAATTCTCAATAGTATTCCTTAATTATTGAGTACTAGCGACCAGACCTGGCTTTCAGTTCTGGTGGATGTACAGAGAAGCTTGTGTGAAAAAGTTTTAGAAAACAAAACAAAAAACCTTGTATTTGAGACAAATAGGAAATTATATTAATTTTATTAATTCATCTTAAGGCCAGCAGATAGACAATGTTTTTTTGTTTTTCTATTTAAAGTTAAACGTATATTTTTTGTGACAACTTGGGACAAAACCAAATATAATTGGCCATGTGAAAAGCATTAACTTTCAAATTTAAGGCAGGAATAGTCAACGATTGGTCTTGTGATTTGTTAATGGTGATAGCAAAGGAAAGAAACTAAGGAAACAGAAGCCACTTGAATTCTACTTGTAAATCGTTGGAAGTCATCGGTATGTGTGTAATCAGTACATCTTTCAATTTGCCACCGATGATTATTGCCTCGATTAAATTGGATCTCAATGTTTTATGGTTCTGTTGCACAACTTTGGTGCAGTTAAGTTGTAAATGGGCATCACTGATAATCCAACCTATAATGTTAGTTCGTGCAGTGGCATTCCAGGTGGTTCCAATCAGTTCAAAGATACAGTCTGATGCTTGTCAACATGTTCTTCACCCATCACAGTGTCGATCATTTGATCTGTATCTGACTGTTTTGCCAGACAGTTTCAGTTGAATTTGCTCACTGAAATAGTAGCATTAAAAATGTATAATGACATTCTTCTGTTACTTTAGTGCTGTCACTTGGAGCACTAGCATTGCTTCCATGACTGTTCATCTTCAACACATTCACTGTGATAAATATTAGTTCAAATAAGGCAGCAACCAGTTGCAGGGGCATAGTTTTTATTTCCGAGTAGCTTCAGGCAATTATTGCCCTTCTTCAGATGTGTGTACAAAAAAAAAAAAAAAACAGTTAGTCAGACCTCAATATATCGAAACTCGATACATCGAAGACTTGTCTATTTCGAAAGTTTTCTTCATTCCCTTTTGTTGGAAGTCCAAAACCTTGATATTTGAATAAAACCCTCCATTATATAGAAATTTTTTTGGAGGGATTGAGTAGGGCCGTTATACCTCTGTATATCGAAGTTCAGTGGGGAAAACCCTTTATATCGAAGTCACCTCTATTTTTGTGCTACCTCTGTATATCAAAGCTGGCGCAAATACAGGAGTCCCAGTACCTTCCCTCCCTGCCTCTATGCATCACTGATATCTGGGTCGCTCTGTGTTTCCCACGACTTCTGTCCAGGTGCGATTTTAGGCAGTATTTGTGTCGATTCAGTGTGAGCTAGTACTGCCAGTCATGGGTTTTAAGCTGTCGATTTTGTTAATGTGAACATTGATGTCGCCATAGCATGACCATGAACAGAAACTGAGATCGTTGACTCCATAACGACAGCTAACAAAAATAACAATGTTGAAGAGGAAGGGGCACAGAAGGAGAGGGATGTAGAAGAAGCACCTCCATTGACAGCAAGGCAGGCCAAAGAGTCTCTCAATGCGATCAGAGCTTGTAGGGAGAAATGTGAGGTTGTGGGAGATAATGAGTTCTCAGCCATAGTAATCATTGACAATGAAACTGATCAAAAGTGTAAAGCAAGCCAAAATTACGGATTACTTTTAAATTTAATGATTTATGGATAATTTTATGTACCATATGTAGAGTGCCTTCTGTTACTATATTAATTTTTTATGATGAAAGTATTTTTATTTTACTATTAGAAATTGTTGTCTATCTCAAAGAGAATAAAGATATTTATAACAATCTATATTGACCTGTGTGTTATGTTAATAAAACTAAACATAGGCGTAAATCATAATGTTAAAAAAATTCACATTCAATACAGTAGTAAAAAAATCGAGACTTTTTCTGGATCACCTCATTATATTGAGCTCTCGGTATATCAATTCATTTTGTCTTCCCTAGACATGCGATATATCGAGGTTTTACTGTTCATAGTAGTATAAAAATTCTAAATTTTACAGAAAATGTCGAAGAACAAGTATTGAAATACTAGGGCAAGAGATTCAGTGCATACAAAATCGTTCTTTAAAAAGTCAAAACTTAAAAATACTGTAGTAATGCACTGTATTGCTGTAGTCTTACAAAAACATAAAAGTAAATAAATATAAAAAATGATGGTTACTTACAAATGTGTCCTACATTTTCGATTTGAGCGTCATGGAATGACACCCCTTGATCTCTATACGAACTGGATGTATAACTCTGGTGTCTGAGGATGTAATTATTTTTGCTGAAAAAGCCAACGTCTTGAATATTCTTACTGTTTGTGATTCAAATGTAGCAACAACTGTTGCAATAGTTTTTCTTTGCTGGGAAACAGTTTGATTGCTTTGCTGTTTTAATGGCACTTATGTCACGTTTTCCCATCAGCTACCGCTGTGGTGACTCATGTGGTAAATCAAGTAATGTAGGTATTGCATTCCATTTATGTTTCCTATGTTCCAGCCATACCAATTTTACTGGGATTGTTGTGAATAAACCTTAATGTTCCCGAGTACAAAAGTGAAATTTTTCTGCCAAACTGCATGTTTTCTGCTGTTTCCCAGCCATTTTTTTAAATTTTTAATGAAAAGGGAAATTTTTCATTAAAAACCTTATGTTACAAGATAATTGTATATAAACTGTCGTGTAATGTACCGTTTCTTATCTTTCCAGGGTTCTTAGGAAATCTAAGAAAGACAAATATTGAGTTATTATTTGTTTAGTTATTACGGATTTTTATGGCAACAATATACATTCCCTACTGTAAAAGGACGGTTAAAATCAATAAAAACGATACTATGTGCACTCATCCAATACTGTATTCAGAGATGTAGCTTACCGGCTGCTTCGAATGCTGTTTTCAAAGTGTGTAATAAAAATCTGTGGGACTGTTGTGACTGTATATGTTAGACTGTGATACAACCTGCAGTGTGCTTGCAAATGGGTATGTTTTGCATACATTTTTGCATTCCCTTCCATCTTTTATTTTGGCAAATGAATTTCCATCAGTTATTGCTTACTTCTTGATTTGAAACCTATGCAATAAGATTATATGGAAGCAGATTCGAAATGTATTTTCTTTTCGCCTTCTTGTAGCACTTCATAATAGCTATACTACAATTTGGCAAGAAACGAACTATGAATATCTATGGCTGGCACACTCAGGCAGCTGAAGATCAATATCCAGGTAGTATTGTGATCAAAGAGCCTGAACTTCATAGATTTGCGATAGGTCCGCCAATTTTAGGCAAACTGGACTGGCGTTTGCCATGTTATTTGGGGTATCGGTTGACAGATGGTATGCCACACACACTAGAGAATATTTGTGTTGGTTATAATGCAAGTGCATAGTCTAAATGAGCTGTGAAACATACAGTGGACAGTAGCTTTTGTGACAAAGAATCATAACCATGGATTTACATCCGTTGTTAATGTGCTATAATAAAATCTAGTATATAATTATCTTGTCTTTACTAAATGTATTTAGTCCACAAACTTGTAAAATTGCTGTCAATGGGTTAGATTGTGGACTTTACTGTACGAAATTAGAGTACAAAGACGAAAGTGACAACGGAATACTTCAGTTAAAAGTGCGCCTAGGTCATCTGCACATGCTTGATCAAGTATTGTGAACAACAAATGAAAATATTTTTAAAGAATGCGTAGACACTCAAAAGTGTGATCAACCACAGGTGCACCAGAAGAAGAAATATCTCAAAAGCACACCAACACTAGGTAGAAAACTGAGCATATTTTATGGTGTGTACTTCAAGGGAATTGCAGGTTGGTCATCTGAAGCTTCACTCTTAGGGCAGCTAAGTTCCATTAGTCAGGAATTTTATTTGAGTATAAACAGACTGAGATCAAACAAGACAAAACATTTGGTGTTCTTTCACGAAGTACTTGTCATTTTATCCCTTCGATTTGTGCGTTTAAATGTTGAACACACTTTAGGCATTTTTCAGCAGTAAAAATTGTGTAGAGAAAACACACTAAAAACAATATACACAAAATGCAACACTTCAAGCTCAACAACAATGTACGATAGACAGAGTCCTCTGAAGTGCACTGACCACCCAAAATATGCTGGCTGAGTTCACACAAGTTGCCATAAACAGTGCTGTAACTCGTGTGTTAGCCATGAATGATGGAAATCAATGAATGACACTGAACATCAAGTGCAGAACTCGCAAAATGAGCTGCTAAAATTTGCATCTTTGGATAAGCCTCATAGTGGAGGTAAAAAGAGAAAGGGGAATAAAGTAATAAGTTACGTTAGTTATAAAAAAGTTGCCTTAAAATAAAAACGGAAATTTAAGTAAGGAAAACTGGTGTACTAACTGCCCAACTGACTCTTGTACTAGTAAGTTTTCTCAGTCAGTCAGGTGATATCACAATCTGTACAAGTGTGACAGCCAGCGCTGGCCCTAAACACCCTTCATGCACCACAACAGAGGGCACCCATGTATAAGTTACGAGACCAGTGAGCTCAAAAATAAACTGGAGAGATTAATGCACAAAACAGAACTGTAACGCATGACATCACTGCAGCCTCCTTGAATAGGGGCAAGATGTAAAGCTGTTCTGCTACACCAAGTAAACATAAATACACTTCATGCCTGCTATACGATACTTACTTAATTTATTGAACACTTCACTGTTAACATTGCTTTGTATTTGCTAACGTTTCCTTTCAATATAAGTTTCATAGTTATTCTACTCTATTTTCGTAATTATCACATTGCCTTCAAATGTCACAACTTACACTTCCGAAAAATATTACTTTATGCAAGAGATTTTAAGCTACAACCTATTCTGAATTTTATTTACTGAGTAACGAGCCTATAGGGTGATACAAAAAGAACAAAACATTCACATTATTTATATACAGCTTGCCGGAAGGAGAGCGAACTTCCCAATCTCATTTGATGCCAAATGATTCTGTCTTTACAACTAATAAGAAAATAAAGTTCTGTACACATTGCTAAATCATTCCATTGTTTTTCATTTCATATATTAAACTAATTTCACTCCCTGAAACCAAATAAAAGAATCCATCAGTAATAATTACGAAATGCAGTACTTTCATCACATAAACAAGAAAGTATAATGTCATTGCTAGTAAAATAGATAACTTACCTCTGAAATCGAGGTTTATTGCGAACAAGATGCCTTTTTGGCTTTATTTTAGTTTGCAAATGAGGAAACTGAATACTGTTGGTACAGAATCATCTCTCAGCAGCTGTGTACAGACTCCAGGCCGAGATATGTAACTGTCCTCTGTAAAGAATTCACTACAAATAAACTATATTTCTTAGGAGTCCAGTTTTCTTTTTATGCTCTATGAACTCATTTCTTCACGAGTGCTACTTCCAGTCGTCCATCAGTTACTACAACCATAGGCAATGCAACTTTTAATCACTTCGATTAAACTAACGAGAATCTCTACATAACAGCAAGTAAAAACTAAAATGAATGCCCACATTCAATATGGCGGCTGCAGAAAGCAGCGTTACAGTTTTGTAGGCAAAGATGCCTTTGAGTAGTCATTCCAGTTTATTACTGAGCTCACTTTACGACAGTCTCCTAGTGTGGACTCTGGAGTATCTTGAGCACCTCATAACATCAACCATAGTATAAGTGCCACATGGTACTGATGGTGTATGTCAGCTATTGTGTATTTTCTACAAAGAGTGCAAAACATATGACAATTCTTTTGGTTATTAGAAAGCAGGGTTACCTTGACTCAACTTTTGCCTGTCTTATAATATGCAGCAATAAAATAAAGATTGGTCGCAGAGATAGCATTTCAAATACATTTTCCCAGAAGTGTCAAAGCCTTTTTCCCTCAATTTATAAAAGATAATAAAAAAAATTGCATCACTTCTGTTGTTGCGATACCATAAAAGGAGATAGTGTCACCAGTGTTTCTGCATTTAATAACAGCATATGAAATTTATTTCGAATGTCACATAACAAAGGAATTTTGTTAGAATTGATTTGTATGTTTTTGGGGTACTGTACCTATTGACAAACAATGACCATTTGAAGCGATTTACTTTTAAAATTCTTTTCATCGTGAAGAACTGACACACTAGGCAAAAATGAATAAAAACATTAAATGCAAATTATCAGAACACCTTTTCAAATCAGTCTCATTTGGTGTTGGGCTAGTGAATGGTCACATATTCATTACATGGTACAATAATATGCCATGTCGTAGTGTCCGTAAAGTGAGTAAAATAAACCTTGAAAGTCTAAATCGCATACACATGTATATTGATTGGTGACCAGTATCAATTGTAACATGATGATTTTCAGACCCTTGACTGGAGCAAGAATCGCTCATTGGTGATGGTCAGTTTCTGAGGCCGATGAAAACAATGTAGTTCCAATTCTGATTCTGCCTGCACAACCAAGACTGTTGGATTAGAGTCTGGAGAAACCGTGGTCAGAGACTGTTCAACTCAGTAGCGGATCCAGAGAGGGTTGGTATTTGAGCGGCTGCTAAGGGCTCAAGCCTGCCGTAAAAGTAGCTAATTTTTAGTGTTTACCTTGGTAAAGTCTGACATCATCTTGGTCAAGGCCATTTCAAACGATAATCCTGAATCTGCCACTGGTTGTACTGTCGTCTTACACACTGCCATTCTCGTCCTGCATCCTGTCTCTTAGTTCGGGGTGGCATTGGTTTCTTTCTCCCCCCCCCCCTTCCACTCAGTAGACACTCACACTACACTAACAAGTCATTGTTACCATCCCTGTTTAGGATCTATTTGTCACCCGTCAGATTGCATCGCTGCCTTGTTCTCCTGGTCTCTCGCCTATCTAAAACGTCTAGTCGTGATTGCAGAATGACTGGCCCGACCTACTTATGATTAACTTTGGCAGTGTAGACTATGTCGAAGCAGCATGGACTGCTATAACCCAACTCAACCAATGCCAAGGAGTATAGAAGAGATTATTGCAAGCAAAGTCAGCAACACTCAGTACTGATTTCTTCTTTTTCACTTCACACAGAGCTGTATTGTCAATCATATGATCTTCATACAACGTGTTATCTCACAAATAAATTTGTGATATTTCCGGTCATTCTTGGTGATGCATTTTGAATGGTCAGTAGTGGAATGAAACACGAAAGTTTAAGTATCAGTCTTTAATATTAATTATACAAGGATGCCAATTAAAGTTACATTGTCGAAAGTTGCTATGTGCTGCACTGACTGAGGTGCCATCTCACGGAAAACGCGGCCACTCCCGTTGGAGATTCGAGTCCTCCCTTGAACATATGTGCGTATTTTGTCCTTAGCATAAGTTAGTTTTAAGTAGTTTGTAAGTTTAGGGACCACTGATCTCAGCTGTTTGGCCCCTTAATTACAAACACGAACATTTTACTCACTTTTCCATATATGCACACAAAACAAAAATCAAGTGTATACATACCGTTAAAGACGGTAAAATCACGTAAATATTTTAATATCTCCAACTCTGATGTGACCTTAACCATCATACATTAAAATTTCGAAATATTTTCATAAGTCGACATCAAAAATTAAAGTGTGACCCAGTGGCAGACTAAGGCTGGCAGAGGCCTGGGACGGCGGTAAAAGAAGATGAGGCCTCCTGTCCACCATCCACTTGGAAATACATATATTGCTATAAAAAAGTAACTTTTGAGATTTGTAGGCTCTCCAGGATGAGAGGCACGGTACGGCCTACACAGAATATTGAACAGAATGATCTATTGACCCAAGGTTAACACGGATTTAGAAAATATCGTTCATGCGAAACACAATTAGCTCTTTACTCACACAAAGTGATGAGTGTTATCGGCAAGGGTTCTCAAATTGATTCCGTGTTTCTTGATTCCCAGAAGGCTTTTAACACCTTACCTCACGAATGGCTTTTAATCAAATAGCATGGTTATGGTATATCGCCCCAAATTTGCGACTGGATGGGGGATTTCCTGTCAGAAAGGACGCAGTTTGTAGTAATCTACAGTAAGGCATCGACTAAAACAGAGGTGCTATCGGGAATTCCACAGGGTAGTGTTATTGATCCTCTGCTGTTTCTTATTTACAAGAAAGATTTGGTTGTTTACAGATGACGCCGTCATTTACTGTCTAGTAAAATCTCTGAAGATTAAAATCAACTGCAGGACGATCTAAATAAGATATCATTATGATGTAAAAATTGTCAATTGACTCTAAATCATGAAAAATGTGAAGTCGTCCACATGAGAACGAAAACTTTGTTTACAAAATAAATCAAAAGTGAAGGCCGTAAACTTCATTAATGACTGTTACTTCAGACTTAAACTGGAAATAACACGTAGATAATGTCGTGGAAAAGGCGAACCAGAGACTGTGTTTTGTTGACAGAACACTTAGGTGGGTTTGACAGAGGACATCGAAAGAGTCCAAAGAAGGGCGGCTCGTTTTGTATTGTCATGATACAGAGGAGACAGCGTTACGGAAATGATACAGGATCTGGGATGGGAATCATTAAAACATCGGCGCTTATCGCTGCGGCATGGGCTACTTACGAAACTGGGGAGGTCCGTCCCCTCCGCCCCCCCCCCCTCCTCCTTAGTCAACCACTTGTGTGACTTCTGCCCTGCATACCGAGCAGATGCTACGGTAAAAATATAAAGCAAAAGTAACATGGAGTAAATTATTATACGGAAAGAGACAATATTTCGTGAAAACACTTTCTAGGGATGATCATGTTTATATGATTCATTTTCAGTAGCATGTGGATACTGTGAAGCTGCAATACCAGGTAGATTAAGTCCACATGGGAAATCAAAACATTGTAGTAATATAACGTGGTTTACTGGTGCCGTTGTTTCATTTACTTTTCCATTAAGTGACTTTTTGATCATTCCTATCGTTACTTCTACATTTGTGAGAGAGTGAGAGGAGGAAGTGGAAGTCAAAAGAATGGGAAGGGGAAGATGATGTATCTATTTATATAAATGATCTGATGGACAGTGAGTTGCAATCTGTGGCTGTTTCCGATGATGCTATGGTGTACAAGGGGGTGTCGTCACTGCCTGACTGTAGTAGGATGCAGGATGACATGGACGAAATTTCTAGGTGGTGTGAGGAGGCAACTAGCGCTAAATGTAGAAAAATGTAAGGTGATGCAGATGAGTAGGAAAACAATCATGTAATGTTCGAATACAGCATTAGTAGTGTGCTGCTTGACAATCCCATGGATTAGATAGCTAGGCATAACGCTGCATAGCGATATGAAATGGAACGAGTATATGACAGTCGTGGGGAAGGCAAATGGTCGGCTTCACATTAATGGGAGAATTTTGAGAAGGTGTGATTCATCTGTAAATGAGACAGCATTTAAAACGCTTGTACGACCCCATCTTGAGTATTGCTTAAGTGTTTGGGATCCCCACCAGGTCGGTATAAAGGAGAATATAGACGCAGTTCAGAGGCAGGCGGCGAGGTTAGTAACTGGTAGATTCGATCAATGCGCGAGTGTTACCGAAATGCTTCAGGAACTCAAGTGGGAGTCGCTAGAGGGGAGGTAACATTCTTTTCGAGGAGCACTGTTTAAGAAATTTAGAGGGCCGGAATATGAGGCGTACTGCTGAACGATTTTACTGCCGCCAACTTACATTTCGCGTAAAGACCACAAGGGTAAAATTAGAGAGAGATTAGGGCTCATACAGATGCACTCGAGTATTTGTTTTTTCCTCGTTCTGTATGGGAGTGGGACAAGAAAGCAAGTAACTAGTAGTGGTACTGAGTACTGAGTGTTATGATCGCAGATTTCCTGTTCTGTGCTGAGTAAAACAAAATTAATGTCTTTTTCATTTCTCTATTTAACTGCTCAAAGTAAGCTGTTGAGCCATTGTGTCTATAAAAACATCAGAATGCTCCGTTACACTCATTTTTAATGTTGATATACAGTAAACCGAAGCAGGGTATTGATGTGACTGAGTGCAAGAATTTTCTTATTTAATTTCCCATTCATTTCGTACCAGACTGGGCCTCAGCAGAGCATGAACGTGTTTAGGTAGTTTTAATTATTTCGTAAATATAGCTGATACTATCCAACAAAGTTCACAGAATTAGTCAGATATTTGGTAACTAGAGATATAAAAATGTGTGAATCACAATTTTTCAGTGCCGTAGTCTTATAATTGTGTCTATCTGTCAATATCTTCTTCGCAAACTTCCATCTCGAGACTGTAAATGCCAAAGTCGCAAACTTGCTTTACTATGTTCAACACTTCAGTTTTTTATACAGTGTGAGTAGGCTACAATTTCTGTTTCCACAACAAACTGGCAACGAAAAAACTACTGTAGCAGACAAACTATTAAACTCATTAAAATTTCAGGTTTACTGTGCTGCAGCTAACATTAACAACAGTATAACCTATTTAACATTAAATAATGTTGAAACTTTACTAAAACGTATAGATATATATGGAAAACAGAGGATAGTTGTATTTGTTTACGAGAAAACGCAAATAAATATATTTTTGGATGTTGTATCTTTGGTTTACGAATCCTTTCGCGCTGTCAATGGTATCCCTGGTTGCCAAGAATACAGTAACATGTAAACATGGGTGATCCGCAATTTATTGCCGCTAATGACATTGATGGTGTTTTAGCTTTTCTTTTAAGTGTTAGTAGATTTTCAAATTTTCCATCCTTATTGTTATTTGACAAACTGCCCTAAGAACGTCAACACTCGGAATGTGAATATGTTCCATTTGTATTTGCTTAGGTTGCTGTCATTAACGCATTTGAGATAGGCTTATGTCCGACTTAATGTAGTGAATAAATTGCATTAATTAAAATCGTTCGAACGAATTGTTATTATAGATTTACTTCTCTGGAAGCCACTTTTGACATATATGTCTTGTAAACATTGTACCATTCCTTAACCACGCTGTTACCATTTCTCGGTGTAAACTTATTTGCGGTATGTAGAATAGTTGCTCTTGGGATTCGTTGTTTTTACCGTTAATGGTAGTATAAACTGATTATAAATATACTACGGAACTCTGTTACTAAAGGTACTCGTAAAACTCTTCTCCAAGATCAACCAGTACATTGAAACTAAATTAGAGATAGCAGGCCCCTCAGATATTACTTTCGAGCTGATTTATTTACGCAAATTAGTGAAGCGTATATCACATTTATCATTAGTGTGATAGTTTTGTGTTCTTCTGTGTGTGTTATAAACTTGTATGTTGTTACTTATATATTTCTGGCAAATACGAGATTGGTTCGATTGTGTTTGCTTTCAGAAGCTGCAACGAAGCCTCGGAAGCAATGAGAATATTATGAATAAGGGAACGGAATGATCATTTACTGATTCCAATGTAGGCTAGGCCTACTACGAAACATGATCAGAAATTCTACTTTTACTGAACACACACACATTAGTCAGATTTTTCAGAACATGGAGTATAAACTGTAACAGAAAAGTATTAGAACAAGTGCAAAGACTAGTCAGGATTTCACTGTCAAATTGTTTCCCCTTAAAAAGTGTGTTTTGTACCATGTTATTGGACTAGCCTCAATTTTCTGATAATAAATCTGTCATTATTAGACACACAGTATGCAATACCATTCAAGACCATTAGATTGTAACTGAACATTTTGTTAATGTTTTCAGTGAAGACAATTGGTGCAGCTTTTGTTTTGGTTGAAAATCTTTTTTGCAGTAATTTTGCAATATCATCAGATAAACAGAATATGTACTGTTAACTAAGTATGCCCTTTGCAGATACTGGAAGCTTTACACTGCTTGTGTTTTGGGATCACAATGAGTAGGCCTACCGGTAAATAAATTTGTTTTTACCAATTTCAGATTGATTGGTGGGATCCATGGCTTGTTGGACTCATTGTCTTCCATGTAGCAGTAACTGTGGCAGCTTTGACAACACGAAATCACAGCAATTTCCAAGTACTGCTGTTTCTAATCCTTTGTAAGTGTAATTACGATGACTTTTTATCTTAATTTTCTGAAGCTACATTTGTCTGTTATTCTTTTCTTTTTTAATTTCTGCTATTACCACAGGTCCATACTACATTTTTTTCCTTTCTCAGTGTTGATACAAACAAGGAGAAGGTACATTTTTCTAGGTTGCATTCTTTGTTTGTGGTGAGGTTGAGAAAGATACTAATGATAGTATAGACCAAATTCAGAACTAGGCCTATCATAAACATATACTGAAGCTTCATGGACAGTTTTCCAAAAGAGTTTACTAGTGATCATATACTGCTTGCTCTTCCAAAATTTGCTGATCTTAAAAATTTGATTAATTTCGAATGTTTTGTGTGCATTGTCATTCAGATAAATAAATTAATATAAACACTAATTATAGTACTCTATAGGGAAACAGTAACAATATTAGTAGTAATAGGATGCACATAGCAATCGACAGGGCATGAATTTAATGCATATTCAAATTCTGTATTCATCTTGAAAAGCACCAAAATTTGTGGAATGTCATTTGTGCATGAGAATCCACACTGGCATGTGCATGCACATCGCCCTACTCATTACCCCTTCCACACAAACAATAATACGGTGATAATATATAATGTTTCACATTCAGAAAATATGGTATGAAGTAGAAGCCATTGTGAAGAAGGTACTTTAGTTTATCTTTGAAGTAATTTTATGTTCTTTCATCACTTGCTATATGGTGAACAGTTTTTGTTGTTTAATGTTCCACCGTTTTTGTTTCATACTATGGCTAGTATTGTTTCTCTGGCATAATTGAAGCCGGGGCTACCAACTGTTGGCTTTGACCAATGACGTCATAGGAATGGAAGTAATTACTGAATAAATGCGATCAATTTACATTACCTAAAGCAATTTGTTACTTGGATATAGTGACTAGTTTTCAATGTACTTTTCCGAATCTTGATCTGGTAGCAAATAAATAAATTCTATGAGCTTGACTGTGAATAAGATAAAATATGATTCGTCAAAGCTGACGGGTGTTATCCCGGTCTTCAGTTGACCCATTTCTTGATGATATATCAGTGCTACTGTTGTTTACAAATTATTGGTTTTTGAGCACACTGTGTTATCCCGGTCTTCAGTTGACCCATTTCTTGATGATATATCAGTGCTACTGTTGTTTACAAATTATTGGTTTTTGAACACAAACACAAAGTCATTGCTCATAATTGTTAGAAATTGGACTATAAATTTTAATTAAGGAGTGTCTCACCGACTAGAGACTTGACACAATTTGTCTGGCCACCTGGGTTCTTTTTATTTAAATTTAAATATGCAGAGAAGTTCTCTTTGCTTTTGTAGCAGTTTTTTTCTTCTCGGTTGTTAAACCATGGTGGAAGTCTCCATCTCTTACAATTGTACATAGCACTTTCATGGCTAAATGGTATTGTATGGTGCTCTTCAACTTTGTCTAATGATGCTTGACACTGTCAGTGCTGGAGACAAAAGTTTTGTGTTGAAATGTCAAGTACTCTGAAATATGCCTCTTGCTGAACAGTAAGGTCTTCCTACCTGTTTCGATATTCCTATATACAGCTGTATTCAGTGATACTGTAACAGTGTTATGATCGCAGATTTCCTGTTCTGTGCTGAGTAAAACAAAATTCATGTCTCTTTCAGTTCTCTATTTAACTGCTCAAAGTAAGCTGTTGAGCCATTGTGTCTATAAAAACATCAGAATGCTGTGTTAGACTCATTTTTAATGTTGATATTGACCCAAATTATTTCACATTCTAGATCTGTATTATTGTCTTTAGATGTTATCATATTTTTTACTGATTTAAATACGCCTCCACATATTCAGTCTGTCCATGCTTGAGAATGGAG
Organism: Locusta migratoria; assembly: GCA_026315105.1. Classification (NCBI taxonomy): domain Eukaryota; kingdom Metazoa; phylum Arthropoda; class Insecta; order Orthoptera; family Acrididae; genus Locusta; species Locusta migratoria. The sequence goes on along the minus strand of CM048745.1, from coordinate 747,910,119 downwards.
GGTTGGAAGCATAGGTATCTGATGGCTGTGAAGGAGAAGTAGCAAGTGCATATCATATGACTGGGACACTAATAAGCTCTCTCTCGCATAGGCTGTTATAGTTTTGTTTGCCTTACAGCAGTTGCAGACTAAGGCTGTCAGAGGACCGTGGCGGCAGCAAAACAAAATCAGGATCTTCCCATCCACTAGGAAATATATGTATTACTATAAACCACAGGAAAAACCTACCCAATTCAAGGCAGGGCCACATGTGAGACAACACATGTCATATACCAGCTGACATGTGTCCACTGTTCAGCCTTTTATGTTGGTATGACTACCAACAAATTGGCTGAGCGGATGAATGGGCATAGACGGACTGTTCGCCTGGGGGACACCCAATATCCTGTGGCAGAACATGCCCTCCAGCATAACTGCAGGGACCTGGGCATGTGTTACACCACACGTGCCATTTGGATAGTACCAACCAACACCAGTCCCTCAGAGCTACGGAGGTGGGAACTTGCCCTCCAACATATCCTCTCCTCCCGCCACCCCCCTGGCCAATCTACGCTAACCCCTCCCCTTCCTCCATCCTCAGCTCACCTATTCATTATCCGTTCCTTACCTCTCAATCTCTGTCTCTCTCTCTCCATGTGTGTGTGTGTGTGTGTGTGTGTGTCCATCCATATTTCCCTGTTTATGAAAAACGTTTTAGACCCCCCCCCCCCGCCCCTCCTACACCCCTCAGCATCATTAATTTCACTCTCTTCTCTTCTCTTTACTACTTGATCTTTCCTCTTTAGTTATATTTATCCTCTCTGGCTTGGCTCAGTACATACATGCAGTATCTCTGACGTCCACACTCCCGAAACACCACCTTCATGACCTAGGTCGTGAACCACCTTTCCCTTCTGTTCCCATCCTTTATTCTTCCCTTCTCTCCCACCTGACGAAGGAACTCTGTTCGGAAAGCTGTCCCTTTGTCCCATTTTTTTCTGTTTTTTTCGTTTTGTGTTACTATCGGTGGTACAGCACAATGGTAAGTACTGGCCGGCCATTCTATCTCATTTCAACAATATTTACTATAAAAAAAAAATTGATTTGGTGGTGCCCCCCCCCCCCCTCCTCAGTACGAGAGGCTGGGACAGTGTAAAAAAGATGTCTTTCAAGGTATTTGGAGGCTCCCCAAGATAAGAGGCCCAGGCCAGTCTGCCGCGGTCTCTGAAGACGAAATGGCCGGCCCCCCAGGGGGCCCACAGTTCTTTTGTGGGTACGTGTGTGGCGCGCACGGGGCCCCGAGCCGGAGCAGCCTTTCTTCTGCCCCAGGCTGCTTCACTTTCCCTCCCTGTTTATGCCTTCGCCCGGATACGGGCGTCCTTCGCTAATTCCGGTCGTTTTTTGTAGTAGCTTCTCTCATTCCTTGGTTTCTTCCTTTCCAAACCTTTGCTTCTGTCTTTCTCTCCATATACTCTCCTAGCCTTCCTCTCCTCCTCATTAGTCTCCGCTTCGGCGTTTGAGACACTTCTTTCCTTCTTTCTCTTCATTTCCTATCTTCTTCTTCTTTCCTCCCTGTGCGTGTCTGAAGGCCGACCCACGCATTATCATGCGTAGCAGGTGACGGGGTAACGCGTAATTCCCCGCCCCAGGTAGACAAGTAGGGCACATACGTACCCCCTGGTAAAGGCCAGGCCCAGGGAGGGGTGATTACCCAAGCTGGTACCTTCCGAACATGCCAATTGGTCCCTCTGTCAGTTCTCGGGAGGTGTGAACAATCACCTAAGGTGGGTAAGCCCTCGGAGAGGGCCCCCACTAGGAAGGAGCGCGCCATCGGAAACGCCGGCAATCACGGGGGACACCTCCGCGATGACTTCTTCTCTTCTTCAGTGACGTTGACCCAGAAACGTAAGATGGATTCGCCTCAGCAAAAGAAGACTCTGCCTAATTTACCGAAATTTCTTGTTGTGTCTCGCACCGACGGAAAAGATTTCAATTCTGTCAATCCTTTCGTTATACAGAAAGGTGTTGATGCAATTGCTGGACTACGTTATTACACACGTTTCCAGTCAAGGTAGAAGCGCACCACACACTCAACTCGTCACGGGGGGGTAGTTTTTACGAGATACCTTGACGGGTTGTCTGATGAAGACATCCAATACTGTATGTCCGATCAGGGTGTGACAGCCGTCCACAGGGTGATGAAAAAGGTAGATAACCAGCTGACACCGACTCGTACTGTGTTTTTGACATTCGACAGAGTTGAACTCCCATTCGGGTTACGGAGAAGGTATCAACATCTGCCACTCGAAAGTTGTTGGCGAGTCGAAAGCCCACTGTCCTCCCAGCGGGCACATACAGTAAGGTCCTCACCTCAACTCAACCTACTAAGGATTCCAGTACCCAGACTTGTGATTTCACTTTCGCTGACACAGTTGTGCGTTCCACCAGCCCGAAGATTGCCCGTTCCACGTCCCCGCTTCCTCCTGCTGCTCCTAAAGTACAGTCTTCGTCAACCTCTTGTAAACCGCGGGCACCTAAACAAGATGCCCGGACTTTGAAAAAGGAACCCGTCTGTGAGGATTTTCTGCGTTCTCAGGCTTCCCAACCGTCGACTGCCTCTTCTCACCGTCACTCTTCGAGAAGAGCCAACAAGAAAAAGAGTTCCTCTCCTTCCCCGCCGAGGCGTGACCCATCCGTCACGCCGTCCAACAGTTGCCGGCCTCGGCCGTCTTCTGTTTCACCGGGACGCTCCGTCTGCCGGGCACCCGGCCCTTTACCGGCGGTGGAAACTGCCCCTCCTGATCAACTCAGTGAGGTGGCAGGCGCGTCGGTCGAACCTATGGACCACGACCCTTTACCGCTAGACAGCGATAGCAGTGCTCCCTCGAAATCCAGTCCTCAGCGGCCGTCGAGGTGACCCCGCTTGCTAGTTGGTTTTTATCCTTATCTCTTATCTCATTTTTTATCATGGCGCTCCTTCAATGGAATATTCGCGGCATTCATTCCAATCGGGAGGAGTTAAAACTACTCCTTCGGTTGCACTGCCCGCTTCTAGTCTGTCTCCAAGAAACTAAGTTGCGTCCAAGTGATCGTGCTGGCTTTCCACACTACACCTCTGTGCGGTTCGACCTGCCACCCGTGGAAGGTATCCCAGCCCATGGAGGGGTTCTGATCCTCCTTCGAGACGTCTATTTCCATCCCATTTCATTGCATACTCCCCTACAGGCAGTTGCCGTCCGCATCACTTTATCCACATTTACCTTCTCCCTCTGTAATATCTATTCGCCATCATCTGCCCTTACTAGGGCAGATGTGCTACACCTTGTTGACCAGCTCCCTTCACCTTTCTTGTTGGTAGGCGACTTTAATGCCCACCACCCCCTATGGGGCTCTCCGGCACTTTGTCCGAGAGGCTCCCTTTTGGTGGACCTTCTCCAACACCTCGATCTTGTCTGCCTCAACACCGGTGCACCGACCTTCCTTTCAGACACAACACACACTTATTCCCATATAGACCTCGCAATATGCACTCCTCAGCTTGCCGGTCGGTTTGAGTGGTATGCACTTTCTGACACATACTCAAGTGACCATTTCCCTTGTATTATCCACTTCCTGCATCATTCCCCATCTCCTCATCCCACCAGTTGGAACATTTCTAAAGCTGATGGGGGCTTTATTCTTCCATGGCTGTTTTTCACGATCAGAATTTTCCCAACTGTGACAGTCAGGTCGACTACCTCACAGAGGTTATTCTCACCGCTGCTGAACGTTCCATACCTCGTACATCCTTTTCTCCACGTCGTGTCCAGGTCCCTTGGTGGACTGCAGCCTGCCGCGACGCGCTTAGAGCCCAGCGCCGTGCTTTACGCACCTTCCGCCGCCACCCAACTTTGGAGAATTGCATAAATTATAAACGTATGAGAGCGCAATGTCGTAGTATCATAAACGACAGCAAGAAAGCTTACTGGACTGCTTTTACTAGTTCTTTTAACCATTTTACTCCCTTCACGGTTGTTTGGGGTGGCCTACACCGTTTATCCGGCATCAAGGTCCACTCCCCGATTCCTGGCCTGACCGTGGAGAACGCAGTCCTCGTGGACCCCGCTGATGTTTCCAACGCATTGGGCCATTTCTTTGTGGAGGTTTCGAGCTCTGCCCATTATCACCCTGCCTTTCTCCCTCGCAAACAGGTAGAAGAGGCACGGCCACCTTTTTTCCACTCCTTTAATCGTGAAAATTATAATGTCGCCTTCACCATGCAGAAGCTAGACCGTGCTCTCGCCCTGTCCCGATCTTCTGCTCCCAGGCCCGATTCCATTCATATTGAGATGCTGAAGAACCTCTCTTCTGCGGGCAAGTGCTTTCTTCTTAGTACCTACAATCGCATATGGACTGAAGGTCATGTTCCCACAAGTTGGCGTGAAGCCATTGTTGTCCCCATCCCCAAACCAGGGAAGGACAAACACCTTCCTTCCAGTTATCGCCCCATTTCTCTGACGAGCTGCGTCTGGAAGGTGATGGAACGCATGGTTAACGCTCGGTTGGTCTGGCTCCTCGAATCTCGCCGCCTCCTGACTAATATCCAATGCGGTTTTCGTCGACACCGCTCTGCTGCTGATCACCTCGTTACGTTGTCGACCTTCATTATGAATAACTTTCTAAAGAAGCGTCGACAGTAGCAGTGTTCTTCGACTTGGAGAAGGCATACTATACCTGTTGGACAGCGGGCATTGTCCGCACATTGCACACATGGGGCCTTCGGGGCTGCCTTCTTCTCTTCATTCAAGCATTTTTGGCGGATCACAAGTTCCGGGTACGGGTGGGCTCTGTTTTGTCAGATACCTTTTGCCAGGAGAATGGGGTACCACAGGGCTCCGTCTTGAGTGTGGCGCTCTTTGCCATTGCAATCAATCCCATCGTAGATTGCCCTTCAGCCGACGTCTCCAGATCTCTTTTTGTTGATGATTTCGCAATTTATTGCAGCGCCCAGCGGACGTGTCTCTTGGAGCGTTCTCTTCAACGCTGTCTTGACCGTCTATATTCCTGGAGCATCGCAAACGGCTTCCGATTCTCCACTGAGAAAACTGTGTGTATAAACTTCTGGAGATACAAGGAATTTCTTCCACCTTATCTACGTCTCGGCCCTGTTGCTCTCCCTTTCGTTGAGACTACGAAATTCTTGGGACTCATGTTGGATCGTAAACTTTGCTGGTCCACACATATGTCCTACCTGGCTGCCCGTTGTGCCTGATCCCTTAACGTTCTTCGTGTCCTCAGTGGCACGTCATGGGGAGCGGATCGTACCGTCCTGCTTCAACTTTACCAGGCCATGTTCAGTCGAAGCTCGACTACGGAAGCCTTGTATAGTCTTCTGCACGGCTGTCGATTCTCCGCCGTCTCAACTCTATCCACCATCGGGGATTACATCTGGCGACCGGTGCATTTTATACCAGCCCTGTTGAAAGTCTGTATGCTGAGGCTACTGTATTACCCTTGACCACTCGATGTGACATACTTTTGTGTCGGTACGCATGCCGCCTGCGGTCGATGCCCAACCATTTTGCCGTTTTGTATACCTGCCGCCACCGCGAACCTTTCTATGCCATATGTTCGGACTCCCTTAGTGTCCTGCAGAGTCTTAAGGACCCTTTCTCGAACCATCCTCTCGTGTATCGGATCCAACGCTCCCTCTAGTTGCTAGCAGATGACAGCTGTCACGTTTCTTTCCTGTGGGTCCCTGGCCACGTGGGTGTGCCCGGGAATGAGGCCGCTGACATAGCAGCCAAGGCCGCAGCTCTTTTGCCTCGCATGGCTACCTTTTGCATCCCACCGGACGATGTTCAACGGGCTCTTTGCCGGAGTATCGTGTCGTCATGGCACAGTGCGTGGCTTTCACTGTACAACAATAAATTGCGAACTGTCAAACCAATCCCGACCGCTTGGAGGACCTCCTCACGCCCCTATCGGCGGGAGGAGGTCATCCTGGCCCGGTTGCGGATTGGTCACTGCCATTTCAGCCACCGTCATTTGCTAACCGCCGACCCTGCACCACTGTGCTCCTGCGGTGAATTGCTGATGGTGCGACACGTTTTATTGTCTTGCGTAATTTTTAATCATCTCCGTGTAGCCCTTCACGTTCCGTCTACACTGGAGGAAATTTTAGCCAATGACACACGAGCAGCTGCTCGAGTTTTGCGTTTTATCAACTTGGCCAACTTATCGAAGGATATTTAACCCTTTTCATTGTCCTTTATCTTTCGTTTTTAGCCTCTTCTTGATTTTCTGACAGTCACCAAATTTTTTTGAGATCTAGTGAATCCAAGAAAATCAGGTGATGCTGAAGGAATTATATTGGGAAACGAAGCAATAAAGGAGGTAGATGAGTTTTGTTACTTGGGCAGTAAAATAACAAATGATGGTCGCAGTACAGAGGATATAAAGTGCAGAATGGCAATGGGCAGAAAAGCGTTTTTGAAAAAGAGAGATTTGTTAACATCGAACATTGATTTAAGCCTAAGGAAGTCCTTTCTGAGGGCATTTGTATGGAGTGTTGCCTTGTGTGGGAGTGAGACATGGATGATAAACAGTGCGGACAGGAAGAGGATTGAGGCTTTCGAAATATGGTGCTACAGAAGAATGCTGAAGATTAGGTGGGTGGATCGCGTAACTAATGAGGAGGTACTGAACAGAATTGGGGAGAAAAGAAATTTCTGGCATACCTTGACTAAAAGAAGGGATAGATTGGTAGGACACATTCTTAGACATCAAGGAATTGTGAATTTAGCGTTGGAGGGAAGTGTGTGGGGTAAAAATCGCAGAGGAAGACCAAGAGATGGATACAGTAAGCAGATTCAGACAGATGTAGGTTGCCGTTCTTATGTGGAGATGAAGAGGCTTGCTCAGGATAGGGTATTGTGGAGAGCTGCATCAAACCAGTCTCCGGACTAAAGACCACAACAACAACAAACTAGTGAATCTAAGTTCTTGTCTGGGCGCTAATGACCGTAGAAGTTGTGCGCCCTAAAACCACAAGAAAGAAAGAAAGAAAATGGACTGGACGGTCCGCCTCGGCCCTCCGAAGAAGAGATGGCCGGGGCGGTCCGCCTCGGCCCTCCAAAGAAGAGATGGCTGGGGCGGTCCACTGCCCCCGCCCCTGCTCCCATAGTCTACCACTGCCAGAGACAGGCGTTTTTATTCAGTCAAAGGTTGTTTTTTTCCCCCCTCTCTCTTACTCCAAAGCTTCTCCTTTTCTTCGTCCTCTTCCTTTCCTGTTCTTTCGCCTTCCCCTCTTGCTCCTTTCTCCTTGTCCTCGACCCACTCTTTTAATCTTCGCTTCGGCGTTTGAGATTCTCCCTCCTTCATCCCTTTGTCTCCTTCCTCTCTTCTTTCCTCCCTGTGCGTGTCTGAAGGTCAACCCACGCTCTGTGTATCCGGTGGGGTAAGGCGCAACTCCCCACCCTGGGTAGACATGTAGGGCACATACATACAACCCCCCCCCCCCTCCTCAGTACAGGCTGGGCCCAGGGAGGGGTGATTACACAAGCTGGTACCTTCCGAACATGCGGAGGTCTCTCCGTCCATTCTCTGGAGGTGTGACCTGAGGTGCGAACAGTCACCTAAGGTGGGTGCGCCCTCAGTGAGAGTCCCTACAAGGAAAGAGCACGCCATCGGAGACACCGGAAATCACGGGGGACACTTCTGATATGAAACCTTCCAAATCTACTATAACCTGACCCAAAAACGGAAACATGACGAATCTCAGTCTAAGAAATTTTTGCCTAACATTCCCAAGTTCCTTGTAGTATCTCATACTGATGATCAGGATTTTTCTTCTTTCTTATTCTTTTTCTTATTCAGAAGGGTGTTGATGTGACCGCAGGTCCCTTGAAGACCTGCTCCAGACAGGGCAATGGGACCTTGTTGCTTGAAATTGAGAATGCCTTTCAGGCACAGAAATTACTCCGGGCTATATGTCCGATCAGAGAGTTACGACTGTTAATCGTGTTACGAAAAAAGTTGAGAATTATCTCGTGCCGACTTGTACTGTCTTCTTGACTTTCGACAGGGTTGACCTACCATCTAGGGTGAAAGCGGGCTATGAAGTCATTTCAGTTTGCCCGTATATACCCAATCCTACATGGTGCTACCATTGCCAGAGATTTAATCACACTAGTAAATCTTACCCTAATGCAGCCAAATGTGGCACCTCTGGCAGGGACACCCATGAGGGTGAATGTCCACCTCCATCACCTCACTGCATTAATTGCATGAGTGACTATGCTGCTTCTTCATGGGACTGCCCCATCTATAAAGACGAGCGGGTCATCCAGGAGATTCGCATCAAGGAAAAGGTTTCAACCTCTGCCGCTCGGAAGTTATTAGCGAGTAGGAAGCCCGCTGTACTCGCAGCAGGTACTTACAGCTAGGTCCTCACCTCCCCTCGACCAACTAAGGAGGTAGGCACTCAGTCCTGCGATTTATTTTCTGTGACACTGTTGTCAGATTGGCTAGCCCGAAAATTTCTCATTCCACCTCTCCGATCCCTTCTCCCTTTTCAACAGTACATTCGTCGACCAGTTGCCATACATCCCGGGCACCTAAACCTGTTGCCCGGAGTTCTAAAAAAGATCCCGTTCATGACAATTTCCTAAAAACTCAGTCTTCTCAACCGTCAATCACTTCTTCTACTCGTCGTGCCTCTAAGAAGGCTTACAAAAAGAACAGCATCCCCTCCTTTCCCACCGCGGCGTGACTCTTCGCAATCACCCACACTAACAACACAGTCATAAAACAGTCACCTCCAGCTTCCAAAGTGCAGCAGCCGAGGTGACTGTTTTATGACTCTGTTGTCTCCTGTGTGTGAATGTTCTATTTTCTGAAGAAGGCCATGGGCGATATATGAAAGTGTTGTATGTGTGTGTCTTTTGTATGTGCCCGTCACAGCTTGTCGCCACGTCTTTGTGGCAAGTTGTAAACTGTCCTCATTACTATATTATTAAGTCCAACCTGGACTTTCCATTCTTTACTAATCTAAGTGGTCTGAGAAATTTTCTTGCCTAACTTAATGATTCACTATTTAACTATGATGTCTGGGGCAAAAAATATAGGATTCATCTGGCTAAGAATCATATAGGTTTCCTGCTCCTCAATGTACTGACTGTCACTACAACAGTGGACTTTCACAGAAAGCGTTGTATGTGCCTGTCGCAGCTCCTCACCATGTCTTTGTGGTGAGTTGTAAACTGTCCTTATTACTATATTATAAATAAACATCACATTTTCATGAAGACTGCATTGTATTGTTCACAACACAACTACAAAGAACAGACTAAACTTTTAAGCAATGGCTGCAGCTTTGGGGAGGAAGTCTCCAAAGAAGCTGAATACAGAGATAAATATGCAGTTTTTGTATCGATAAGTGTGGCTCAGTGGCACAGTGTTAGTGTGTCACTCTTAAATCCAATGGACGTGGGTTCTATCCCTGCCAGGTCCTAGGATTTTTATCCCCCCAGGGGGCCCACAGTTCTTTTGTGGGTACGTGTGTGGCGCGCACGGGGCCCCGAGCCGGAGCAGCCTTTCTTCTGCCCCAGGCTGCTTCACTTTCCCTCCCGGTTTCTGCCTTCGCCCGGAGACGGGCGTATTTCACGAGTTCAGGTGTTTTCTTGTTGTCGTTTCTCTTATTCCTTGGTTCCTTCCTTTCTTACCCTTTGTTTCTGTCTCTCTCTCCTTGTCCTCTCCTCGCCTTCTTCTCCTCATTAGTCTCCGCCTCGGCGTTTGAGACACCTTTCCTTCTTTCTCTTCACTTCCTCTATTCTTCTTCTTTCCTCCCTGTGCGTGTCTGAAGGCCGACCCACGCATTATCATGCGTAGCAGGTGACGGGGTAACGCGTAATTCCCCGCCCCGGGTAGACAAGTAGGGCACGTACGTACCCCCTGGTAAAGGCCAGGCCCAGGGAGGGGTGATTACCCGAGCTGGTACCTTCCGAACATGCCGATTGGTCCCTCCGTCAGTTCTCGGGAGGTGTGACCTGAGGTGTGAACAATCACCTAAGGCGGGTAAGCCCTCGGAGAGGGCCCCCACTAGGAAGGAGCGCGCCATCGGAGACGCCGGTAATCACGGGGGACACTTCCGCAATGACTTCCTTCTCTTCTTCACTGACATTGACCCAGAAACGTAAGATAGACTCGCCTCAGCAAAAGAAGACTCTGCCTAATTTGCCGAAATTTCTTGTTGTGTCGCGCACCGACGGAAAAGACTTCAATTCTGTCAATCCTTTCGTTATACAGAAAGGTGTTGATGCAATTGCTGGCCCTGTTAAAACCTGTTCGCGTCAGCGCAATGGCTCATTGTTGCTGGAAGTGGACAGTGCTTTCCAAGCCCAGAAACTTATCCGGACTACGTTATTGCACACGTTTCCAGTCAAAGTAGAAGCGCACCGCACACTCAACTCGTCACGTGGGGTAGTTTTTACGAGATCCCTTGACGGGTTGTCTGATGACGACATCCGGTCCTATATGTCCGATCAGGGTGTGACAGCCGTCCACAGGGTGATGAAAAAGGTAGATAACCAGCTGACACCGACTCGTACTGTGTTTTTGACATTCGACAGAGTTGACCTCCCGTCGAAGGTCAAAGCAGGGTACGAAGTTATCTCAGTCCGCCCTTATATTCCAAACCCAACGCGCTGCTACCAATGCCACAGGTACAACCATACCCGTGAACATTGCCCACATGCAGCAAAATGTGTCACTTGTGGTAGGGACGCCCATGAGGGGGATTGCCCACCTCCGTCCCCTCACTGCCTTAACTGCAACGGCGACCATGCGGCTTCCTCTCGCGACTGCCCTGTATATAAGGATGAAAAAATCATTCAGCAAATTCGGGTCACGGAGAAGGTATCAACATCTGCCGCTCGAAAGTTGTTGGCGAGTCGAAAGCCCACTGTCCTCCCAGCGGGTACATACAGTAAGGTCCTCACCTCAACTCGACCTACTAAGGATTCCAGTACCCAGACTTGTGATTTCACTTTCGCTGACACAGTTGTGCGATCCGCCAGCCCGAAGATTGCCCGTTCCACGTCCCCGCTTCCTCCTGCTGCTTCTAAGGTACAGTCTTCGTCAACATCTAGTAAACCGCGGGCACCTAAACAAGATGCCCGGACCTTGAAAAAGGAACCCGTCCGTGAGGATTTTCTGCGTTCTCAGGCTTCCCAACCGTCAACTGCCTCTTCCTGCCGTCACTCTTCCAGAAGAGCTGACAAGAAAAAGAGTTCCTCTCCTTCCCCGCCGAGGCGTGACCCATCTGTCGCGCCGTCCAACAGTTGCCGGCCTCGGCCGTCTTCTGTTTCACCGGGACGCTCCGTTTGCCGGGCGCCCGGCCCTTTACCGGCGGTGGAAACTGCCCCTCCTGGTCAACTCAGGGAGGTGGCAGGCGCGTCGGTCGAACCTATGGACCACGACCCTTTGCCCCTGGACAGCGATAGCAGTGCTCCCTCGAAATCCGGTCCTCAGCGGCCGTCGAGGTGACCCCGCACGCTACTTGGTTTTTATCCTTATTTCTTCTCTCATTTTTATCATGGCGCTCCTTCAATGGAACATTCGCGGCATTCGTTCTAATCGGGAGGAGTTAAAATTACTCCTTCGATTGCACTGCCCGCTTCTAGTCTGCCTCCAGGAAACTAAGTTGCGTCCACGTGATCGTGCAGACTTTCCACACTACACCTCTGTGCGGTTCGACCTGCCACCCGTGGAAGGTGTCCCAGCCCATGGAGGGGTTCTGATGCTCCTTCGAGACGACGTCTATTTCCATCCCATTTCCTTGCACACTCACCTACAGGCAGTTGCCGTCCGCATCACCTTATCCACATTTACCTTCTCCCTCTGTAATATATATTCGCCATCGTCATCTGCCCTTACTAGGGCAGATGTGCTAAACCTTGTTGACCAGCTCCCTTCACCTTTCGTGTTGGTAGGCGACTTTAATGCCCACCACCCCCTATGGGGCTCTCCGGCACCTTGTCCGAGAGGCTCCCTTTTGGTGGACATTCTCCACCACCTCGATCTTGTCTGCCTCAACACCGGTGCACCGACCTTCCTTTCTGACACAACACACACTTATTCCCATATAGACCTCGCAATATGCACTCCTCAGCTTGCCGGTCGGTTTGAGTGGTATGCACTTTCTGACACGTACTCGAGTGACCATTTCCCTTGTATCATCCACTTCCTACATCATTCCCCATCTCCACGTCCCACCAGTTGGAACATTTCTAAAGCCGACTGGGGGCTTTATTCTTCCATGGCTGTTTTTCACAGTCAGAATTTTCCCAACTGTGACAGTCAGGTCGAATACCTCACAGAGGTTATTCTCACTGCTGCTGAACGTTCCATACCTCGTACATCCTCTTCTCCACGTCGTGTGCAGGTCCCTTGGTGGACTGCAGCCTGCCGCGACGCGCTTCGAGCCCGGCGCCGTGCTTTACGCACCTTCCGCCGCCACCCAACTTTGGAGAATTGCATCAATTACAAACGTATGAGAGCGCAGTGCCGTCGTATCATAAACGACAGCAAGAAAGCTTGCTGGACTGCTTTTACTAGTTCTTTTAACCGTTTTACTCCCTCCACGGTTGTCTGGGGTGGCCTACGCCGTTTGTCCGGCATCAAGGTCCACTCCCCGATTCCTGGACTGACCGTGGAGAACGCAGTCCTCGTGGACCCAGCTGATGTTTCAAACGCATTGGGTCGTTTCTTTGCGGAGGTTTCGAGCTCTGCCCATTACCACCCTGCCTTTCTCCCTCGCAAACAGGTAGAGGAGGCACGGCCGCCTTCTTTCCGCTCTTTTAATCGTGAAAATTATAACGTCGCCTTCACCATGCAGGAGCTAGATCGTGCTCTCGCCCTGTCCCGGTCTTCTGCTCCCGGGCCCGATTCCATTCATATTGAGATGCTGAAGAACCTCTCTCCTGCGGGCAAGTGCTTTCTTCTTAGTACCTACAATCGCATATGGACTGAAGGTCATGTTCCCACAAGTTGGCGTGAAGCCATTGTTGTCCCCATCCCCAAACCAGGGAAGGACAAACACCTTCCTTCCAGTTATCGCCCCATTTCTCTGACGAGCTGCGTCTGTAAGGTGATGGAACGCATGGTTAACGCTCGGTTGGTCTGGCTCCTCGAATCTCGCCGCCTCCTGACTAATATCCAATGCGGTTTTCGTCGACACCGCTCTGCTGCTGACCACCTCGTTACGTTGTCGACCTTCATTATGAACAACTTTCTAAAGAAGCGTCAAACAGTAGCAGTGTTCTTCGACTTGGAGAAGGCATACGATACCTGTTGGAGAGCGGGCATTCTCCGCACATTGCACACATGGGGCCTTCGGGGCCGCCTTCCTCTTTTCATTCAAGCATTTTTGGCGGATCGCAAGTTCCGGGTACGGGTGGGCTCTGTTTTGTCAGATACCTTTTGCCAGGAGAATGGGGTACCACAGGGCTCCGTCTTGAGTGTGGCGCTCTTTGCCATTGCAATCAATCCGATCGTAGATTGCCTTTCAGCCGACGTCTCCGGATCTCTTTTTGTTGACGATTTCGCAATTTATTGTAGCGCCCAGCGGACGTGCCTCTTGGAGCGTTCTCTCCAACGCTGTCTTGACCGTTTATATTCCTGGAGCATCGCAAACGGCTTCCGATTCTCCACTGAGAAAACTGTGTGTATCAATTTTTGGAGATACAAGGAATTTCTTCCACCTTCTCTACGTCTCGGCCCTGTTGCTCTCCCTTTCGTGGAGACTACGAAATTCTTGGGACTCATGATGGATCGGAAACTTTGCTGGTCCACACATGTGTCCTACCTGGCTGCCCGTTGTGCCCGATCCCTTAACGTTCTTCGTGTCCTCAGTGGCACGTCATGGGGAGCGGATCGTACCGTCCTGCTTCACCTTTACCAGGCCATTGTTCAGTCGAAGCTCGACTATGGAAGCCTTGTATACTCTTCAGCACGGCCGTCGATTCTCCGCCGTCTCAACTCTGTCCACCATCGTGGATTACGTCTGGCGACCGGTGCATTTTATACCAGCCCTGTTGAAAGTCTGTATGCCGAGGCTGCTGTATTACCCTTGACCAATCGACGTGACATACTCTTGTGTCGGTACGCATGCCACCTACGGTCGATGCCCAACCATCCATCTTACAGATTATTTTTTGACGACTCACTCGATCGCCAATATCAGTTGTCTGCGATTGCCTTGCTTCCACCGGGAGTTCGGTTTCGCCGCCTGCTACAGCGGCTCGATTTTACCCTTCCTTCCACCCTTCGGTTGAGCGAAAGCCCATTGCCACCGTGGCATCAGGCCCAGGTTCACACACACCTCGAACTTAGTTCGCTCCCCAAGGAGAGCACTCCGGATTTTGTATTCCGCTCGAGGCTTGTCGAACTCCGTTCGCGGTTCGATAATGCCGTATTTATTTACACTGATGGTTCCAAGAGCACTGCCGGTGTTGGATCTGCCTTCGTCGTCGGGGACAACCGTTTCCAATACAAGCTCCCTGACCGGTGCTCGAACTTCACGGCTGAGCTTTTCGCCCTCCACCAGGCCGTTTTGTATACCTGCCGCCACCGCCACCCTTTCTATGCCATATGTTCTGACTCCCTTAGTGCCCTGCAGAGTCTTAAGGACCCTTTCTCGAACCATCCTCTCGTGTATCGGATCCAACGCTCCCTCCAGTTGCTGGCGGATGACAGCTGTCACGTTTCTTTCCTGTGGGTCCCTGGCCATGTGGGTGTGCCCGGGAATGAGGCCGCCGACACAGCAGCCAAGGCAGCAGCTCTTTTGCCTCGCATGGCTACCTTTTGCGTCCCATCGGACGATGTTCAACGGGCTCTTCGCCGGAGTATCGTGTCGCAATGGCACAGTGTGTGGCTTTCACTGTACAACAATAAATTGCGAACTGTCAAACCGATCCCGACCGCTTGGAGGACATCCTCACGCCCCTCTCGGCGGGAGGAGGTCATCCTGGCTCGGTTGCGGATCGGTCATTGCCGTTTCAGCCACCGTCACTTGCTATCCGCCGAACCTGCACCGCTATGCTCCTGCGGTGAACTGCTGACAGTGCGACATGTTTTACTGACTTGTGTTAATTTTAATCATCTCCGTGTAGCCCTTCACTTTCCGTCTACTCTGGAGGAAATTTTAGCGGATGACACACGAGCAGCTGCTCGAGTTTTGCGTTTTATCAACTTGGCCAACTTATCCAAGGATATTTAACTCTTTTAATTGTCTTTTATCTTTCGTTTTTAGCCTCTTGTTGCTGTTCTGACAGTCTACATTTTTTTAGATCATAGCGAATCTATGTTCTTGGCTGGGCGCTAATGACCATAGAAGTTGTGCGCCCTAAAACCACAAAAAAAAAAAAAAAAAAAACTAGGATTTTTATCTGTCGCTTTATACTTCTTTCTCTTCTGGCAGTGTTGTTAATGTGAAAAATGTCGAGTAGTACTGTGGTTCGGAACCCATGTTGGACTGTAGGTCCCCCTATAACTGGCTGGACAAGTCAATTTGAAGGTTGGAGGAAGGCAATGGCATACCACCTCCAAACAGGACCATGCCTAGTAAAGCACTGTGCTGTTCAAACCAATCTTCGGATTGTTGGCTGCTTTATTTACTTAAGTGTCGATATAGTTGATTTAGTTGCGCCTCCACAATTCCAAATGTTAAGGCTCATTGTAGGGAAGTATTTCCTCCTGCAAAGAGGAGTTTTCTGTGCAAAATTTGTCTATGTCATTATTTCTCCTTAGTGATTTACTCATCTCAGTAATTTCTATTCTTAACCATTTAAAAATAGGCAGAAAAAACTACACAATTAATATGGAAATCAAGCACATGACTGATGCCTTGGTCATAGTCTGATTTAAACTAGTTGTCACTTGACAGGCAGCGGGCCACACGGCTCCCGCCAGCCATAAACCAATGGGTTTGAGCTGCTGTAGACGTGCGACTGACAGGTTTCTGTGAATTTAGCTTCGCGTCCTTTACAATGTGCAACGAAAGTAGTCGAAAGAGAGGAAGACAGAGGCTGCACCCACCTCGGAAACTTCCAAAAAGTGGCGGACATGGCGTAGTTATACGGAGTCAGGCGCGTGAATACGTGTGTTCTCTGAGGGAGTATTTAGAGAGAGAGAGAGGGGGATGCAGGAGGGCCTCTTGCTCCTTTGGATAAAGTGGTGGAGCGAACTGCAGCTGCTCTGCAAATCAGCGAGCGATCAGTGATCAGGATCTGCAAGGAGAAATTCGCAAAAGAAGATGCAGGTGAATCTTCGAAGTTGGAGACACCTGGGAAGAAGAGGCGGCTCGAGAAGAGAGTAACAAAACTCGACTTTTTTCAGGAAGATGCGATTCGATGGCAGATATACGCATTTTATTCGAGGAAGGAGTATCCGACATTAAAAAAACTACATGCTACTCTTGTAGCAGCGGACCTGTTTGAAGGCAGTAAATCGTCCTTGTTACAAATCGTGAAAATGTTAGGTTTTTGCTATAAATCAATTTCTGGAAGAAAGTTGTTAATGGAACGGCAAGATATTGCAGCTTGGCGATGCCGCTTTCTTAGAGAATTAGTAGGGACTAATTTTGACGATATCATTTGGCTTGATGAGACATGGGTGAATGCAGGACACACTTTAAAAAAAGGTTGGACGGACAATACCATCAACGGTAGTATGGCAGCCCCGATAGGCAGAGGAAATAATTGTAGCGCAAGCTGGAAACTCAAAAGGTTTCATCCCAAATTGTCTGCTTTTATTCAGTTCAGAGAAGACCTCTGACTACCACGAAGAGATGAACCACAATACTTTCGTGAAATGGTTTGAAGACTCTGTGCTTCAAAACTTAACGAAGAAATCTATAATTATTATGGATAACGCTCCATACCATTCAGTTATCCAGGACAAGGCACCCACAAAGGCAACGAAGAAAAACGAAATTTTTTTTTTTTTTTTTGCTACTGAAACGTAAGATACAGGTCAATGGCAATTTGACAAGGGCGGAATTATTAGAACTTGTATCACAACACAAACCAAAGAATCCCATTTACATTATGGATGAAGTAGCCAAAAAATACGTGCTCAGATTGCCTCCCTACCATTGCCACTTTAACGCAATAGAGCTGATTTGCGCACAGGTTAAACAGCATATTGCTGTAGAAAATAGAAAATTCACATTCACTGAAGTGGAACGCCTGTTGAAAGAGGCAGTTGAAACAGAGACACCAGAAGACTGACGAAAGGTAGTGCATCATGTGAAAGGAGTGATTCAGGAAGCCTGGAAGAATGAAGGTGTCTTACAACAATTCGTCGAAGACTTAATAATATCCGTCAATACCTGCAGCGACACAGATAGCCCTAGTGACTCTGAATTAAGCAGTATTTTCCCGTTGTCTGATTATTGTATAGTGTACGTACTGCCAGCAAATAATGTATTTGTGAATTTATTTAGTTTAACATCTCATTCTTGTTCTGAGACTAAAAATTACCGTTCAGCCAGCTCCCGTCACCTCCGTATGTTAAGTTACACTGCATTTTAATTAAAATTTATTTTTGTAGACACTAAGATGTTATTCAATGTGTGTAATAAATAGTTTTTGTGATCTGCAATGAAAAGAAGGAAAATTTTTCGGACGCCAAAATCTCGTACTTCAATAGCCCATGTAAAACTGGCGTTAAGTAAAATAAAGAAAATATTTTTTTGTGCTTAGAAATATCACTGAGACTGATACTGTATGTAAATTTCAAAATTTTTACGTAAATTTTGTAGGAAATAGAGATTTTAAACATCATACTTGTTAAGAGTTCAATATTGACATAGATGCGTAAAAACGTAGTTTTCAGACATTTATATACCGGAAATGCAATGCACTATGAAAAATTTTAAAGAT
This sequence comes from Locusta migratoria, assembly GCA_026315105.1. Classification (NCBI taxonomy): domain Eukaryota; kingdom Metazoa; phylum Arthropoda; class Insecta; order Orthoptera; family Acrididae; genus Locusta; species Locusta migratoria. Next base: position 747,892,216 of record CM048745.1, on the reverse strand, counting down.
TCGTTGCAAAGCGTGTTACTTTAGCAATGAATGGAAAAAAAAATGTTTTGAGACCAATAGTTTTTAAGATATGAAGTGATAAGTTTGAAGCTGTTAGCGAACTAGAAAAATTTTAATAGTTTCAAACAAATTAACGTAGCTCTTGCCCTAATTAAAATCAAGGATAGATTTTTGACATACTGTGAGACTTTATAGATACGTACATCGTTTGTGAATTTGAAATTTTTTACTCGATTCTTGTAGAAGTTAGAGGCTTTAAAGCGATTTTCTATCGCCGCGTGGAGCGATGCACTGTGGCGGCTGCTGCCAGCCAGTACTTGATGTGACAACGCTGCAGCTTTGGCCCGCAAACATCAAGTGACAACTAATTTAAATCAGACTATAGCAGCACTGAATCCCATTACGGTATATGATTGTGAAGAATTCTATATTATCAATTTTATCTATTGATCCTAACAGGTTTTAGTTGATTGGCAGTCATGAATTTTAATGGCGGTTTTCTCACAAATTAAGGATTGATAAGCCAAAATTTCTTAGGTTTTCATTTGAAAGTGTACGCAGGCGATGTGCCAAATATGAACTGAAGTGCTTGGCCTGTCTGAGGCTTTTCAATTGTCAATTCTCTATAGATGCTTCAGCAGTTAATAATAATTTTTTAGATGTATTTGGTGACAAGCTTCCAAGTGTAGTCTGTATATTCAGATAGTGATTCTGTAACAGACAATGGTTTTGTTCATGTGAATTCCTGGAGAAACTAGTGACAGATGGTAAGTTGTGGTTCACAAGCCTCAGAACAGATGCTGCGCATATATATGAAAATTAATAGAGGAAAAATTCCTAGCAGGAAAAATATATATAAAAAATAGATGTTTACTTACCAGGTGGAGGAGGTCAGGTATGTGTCAGCAAACATAAATAAAACACACACACAAAAGCAAGCTTTCACAATGTTGTTGCTTCTTCAGGCAGAGTAAGGAAAGAGAGGGAAAAGGAAAGGATTTGGGTTTAAAGTAGCGGGTGAGGAGTCATTCCAATCCCAGGAGAGGAAAGACTTACCTTTGGGGAAAAAAGGATAGGTAAAAACACACACACACACACACACACACACACACACACACACACACACACACACACATACATACACGTGCACACACACAAAGGCAGACATATGCCAAATGCAAAGACCAACTTCTTTGCAAAGAAGTTGGTCTGCCTTCATCATTATAGGATCAGCTTATGTCTGCTATCAGCAGTAGTAAGTTCAGTTTCATAAAATTGACAAATATCCTAACATTCATTTTGCCATTTGGCAAGTCTAGTATTTCAGTCTAATTGAAGACACAAATGACGGATTGTTTTTATGATTATTGACACAGAATAGCCAAATAAAGTGGTATAAGCATGCAAACCCAAAGAAATGTAAACATTCAAAGGTCTATGCTGCCTTCACAACAGGTGTCTGGTACAGCTGTTAAATTAGCTATTGCTACTATACTTGCAATTTAAGTTAGTTTGAACATGGTGCTATAGTCAGTTCATGAGAGATGGGACACATCATCTCAGAGATAGTGATGAGGTGGCAATTTTCCTGTGTGACGATTTCATGTGTGCACCGTGAATATCAGGAATCTGGTAGAACATCAAATCTCTTACATTGCTACAGCTAGAAAAATATTCTGCAAGAATGGGACAAACAACTAAGAGAATTGTACAATGCAAAAGAAGTGCAACCCTTCTGCAAATTTCTGTGCTGGAGCATCAAGTGTCAGTGTATGAACCATTCAACAGAATATCATCCATATAGCTTTTAGAGCCAGAGACTCACTCGTGTACCGTTGTTGACAACATGCAATAAAGCTTTATGCCTCACCTGGGCCTAACACCAACATTGGACTTAAATCCATGCATGTACATTGTGCATTTTGCAAACTTGGGCAATTCCAGCAGGACAATGCAAAACCCCACACATCCAGAATTGCTACAGAGTGGACCCAGGAACACTCTTCCGAGTTTAAACACCTCTTCTGACCAACAAAATCCCCAGACATGGACATTATAGCATGTAACTGGAATGCCTTGCAACATTCTGTTCAGAAGAGATCTTCACACTCTCATACTCTTACATGTTTATGGATGTCCTGCAGGTTGCATGGTGTCACTTTCCTCTAGCACTACATCAGACATTAGTTGAGTCCATGCCACATTGTGTTGCGGCACTTCTGTGTGCTCACAGGGGTCCTACATGATATTAGGCCGGTGTACGTTTCTTTGGCTCCGAGTGTGTGCAGGCACACTAATTTCAAAATTAAATTGCTGATTTCAGGTGTCATCAGCTATTGTTAAATCGTAATTTAGATGCAAGTCCAAGAGATTTATGCAGTAATGGGAATGAACCATGCATTTGTTACATGATCTAATGATGCCTCATGACAGCCATAACAGTTTATTTAATTTTTTGTTTAACATGATTGTTCTTCATAGTAAATTATTTTCAAATTTCTTGTTTGTGTCACTTATATAGTAATTTGGTTACGTTCTATTTCTTTTGCATTTCACTGTTGAACTATAATTTTTTATGTAAGTTAAACATATTTATGTGCAGAAACGCACATGATATATATGTGTTGTATATTTTCAGTGTTGTTGGTGTACTTCTCAGAGAATATAAATGAAATCGCTGCTAGCAAATGGAAGTAAGTAAAATGACACTGAATATTTTACATTTAATATAAGTAAGCGGCACCATTGATCTTGAGCTGCTAAAGTGGTAGGGCCTATCAAATTGCAAACCTTGCACCACAAGATGGGCGAAATACTGTGTCATTATCTTCATCCATATTATGACTAAACAAGAATTATTTTCATATTGGTAATATTATGTGAGACAGAGGATAATTTTGCCGATAAAGACAACTGCATGAAAGAAAATTGAAGAAGTGGGAAAGTTATAGAAAGGAAAAGACTATGAAATCACAGGTTACCCTAAAAGGAGAGAAAGGTAGGCATTATATGGCATAGCAGAGACAACATAGGTTCATTTATTCTTCTAGTATTACAGTCTGAGATTGTTTTTCTGACACAGATTTGGTAACTTGTTTGTCATTCATCTTTATATGAACACTATTATAGACTTGAATTGCATTATTATTTGGGCTTTAACCAGGGGAAAAACTGATTTATCTCTCCACATGGGTCCCATAACTCAGAATTTCTCAACTTTTAAAATATGCGACTCCCCTCCCTTTTCTAAGAAAAAATAGTGGTGACCCCCCCCCCCTCCACCAAACCATAATGCTATTATTTCTCAAAGACAACAAATGTAATTTTCTTTTGGTACAAATTTCTTGTAAAAAGCAATGTACAGTATTATACTTCATAGAATGAATTTCTAATGTATTTTTTAGAAAGGGACACATTTTATCTTTCCACAATTTCCGTCAGAGAAATACAGGGTGTCTCAGGAGGAATATTGAATATTTTAGGAGGTGGCAGTATAAATAAATTTCAACAAAATAAAACCACCCAACATATGTCCAATTTTTATTGATTACATAGATACAGCAGTTAGTATGTAACACATACTAACTTACAACAAAGGCAAATGAGGACTTTTTCACTGACTCTTTCATTGGTTCTCTGTAGAACATGATGCTGAATTAAAAGCATAATTTGTGTATGTTCTTATAAGTTTATTATTTTCTCACAATGAGCAAAAGAAATATGCTATCTCTGTCAGCTGTAATTGTTACCTTGCAGCATTATCGATTGACTCATGATCACCCATATGAATGATCATGAATAAACAGGATTCCTCATGGACTTTACTCAAATGGCAATGTCTCTGTCTCTGGTAATTATAAACACTAAATTTCAATAAACAAGGAAAAAAATCTAGAGATTGGTTTCGAAAATGGCATCCTCTGGCATGTTAGTTGACAACACTGATCATTATAAAACACTGCATGCTGTACAGATTGTGGCCATACTTACGCCTGCATCATAGAAATTCATCTGTCTGGGAATGAAACTTTCACTCTGCAATGGAGAATGCACTGATTGAAACTTCTCGACAGATTAAAATTGTGTGCCAGAACTGGGATTTGAATCCTGCTTCTGGCACACAATTTTAATCTGCCAGTCAGTTCCTTCTGTCTGGGATTTAAATTATAAGGGTGGACACTAACACTTTTCTAGGACCCGATTTTGAAGTATAATCAGCATCAAAACTTGATGGAATTGAGTCTCTAGTATGCAACATGGGGATATTTAGATTCCCCCCCCCCCCCTCCAAATTGAAACTAGTTTCACTGAAATCAGTAGATGAAAATTTGTTCTTAGACATGACCACCACATTTCACCATACCCATAGACTTAACCTTGGTTAAAAACTAAGGGATAAATTGTATTGTAACAGTTATTATTTCATACTAGCAAACCTGGTAATGCCTTGCATCTGCTAAATATGCCTGGGAATTTGATATGCATCCTATTCTTTCCCCTAATACCTAGGCCCATTCCTTGTACCATCTTGTTGCCTATTTCTTACCTTCCTTTGTGTTGCCTTAGGCCTCTCCCAGTTATAGGTAGCTGAAACTCTGGAGTTGTCGGGTATTTATTTATTCCAATATTATGACAGTTCATGTACTCTATCCATCTCCTTCTCACCCTCTACCTACAGCTTGCCACCTCCTCCTTGTCCTCCTCTGCCACCATCTAGAGGAAGCCTTCCTAGCCTCTTTAGAAAAAAATAAATATCTAATCTTATAACAGGCATGCATGGTACCCCAAAGTAAAAGGTGTACAATAAAACCCTTTAAAATGAAGAATGGGTTGCCCAATTAGCTCTATGACTGTACCTTCATGAAGCCCCCATGATATGCTAAATAAACTCTGCATGCAGTGATTTTCAATAGCAAATGAATAATAAGTTACTACCTGCAACTTTGTGTTGCACGACAAAGACAAGACATTTTATGTTATATTAATAATCAGCCAAGCTTCCTTTATTTGTCACCAGTAAGGTCACCTTGTCTGTGAAGAGCACAACTTCCTGTAACTCGGTGACATTGGATAGTTATTTTTTTAACTTGTATTTTGGGCAGATGACATTCCCTCAGAACTATTGATATATATGGGAGATGCGGCCTAACCAAATTAAACCACAAGTCTGCAAGAAACGTGAGACTTGGGAAACACCTTTGCACTTGAAGACTAATCTAATTATTCAAATTCCAAAGAAAGAAGGTGCTGACGATTGCATATATCACTGAACTATCAGTTTAGGAAGTCATGGTTCTGAAATACTTGCACAAATTATTGTCAGAAGAATGAAAAAATTGATAGAGGGTGACCTTGTGGGAAGTTTTAGTAGTTCTGTAGAAATGTTGGAACACACAATGTGATTCTGACTGTATGTCATATCTTAGAAAATAGGTTAAGGAAAAACAAACCTAAGCATATGGGATTTGTAAATTTGGTGAGAAATCTTTTACAGTGTTAACTACAATAAACTCTTTAAAATTCTGAAGGTAGTAGGTGTAAAATACAGGGAGGGGCAGGTTATTATTTTATAGCTTGTCCAGTAACCAGATGGCATTTAAAAGAGCCGAAGAGCAAGAAAATGGTGCATTGATTGGGATGTGATGAAGAAAGGGTTGTAACCTATCTCCAGGTTTATTCAATCTGTAGATTGAGCAAGCTGTGAAGGATAACGGGGAGAAATTTGGAAAAGGAATTAAAGTTCCAGGAGAGGAAATATAAATTTTGCAGTTTGCTGAGGTGTTCCTGTTAGAGGTAGCAAATGACTTCGAACAGCAGTTGAATGAAATGGACAGTGTCTTAAAAGGAGAATATAAGATCAACATTAACAAGAACTAAACAAGGATAATGGAATGAAGTAAAATTAAATCAGGTGATGCTGAGGTAATTGGATTAAGAAATGAGACACTAAAAGTAGTGGATGAGTTTCGCTATCTGCACAGTAAAATAACTGATGATGGCCAAGATATAGAAAATATAAAATGCAGAATGCTAATGTCAGAAAAGCATTCTGAAGAAGATAAATTAGGTGGTAGGAAGTCTTCCCTGAAGGCATTGGTTTGTTGTGTAGCCTTGTATGGGAGTGAAATGTGACCAATAAGCAGTTCAGACAAGAAGACAATAGAACCTTTTGAAGTGTGATGCTATGGAAGAATGTTGAAGATCATGGTTGGAAATTTCTATACAAAGATAAATACATTTGTAATAATTAGAGCCAACCGAAATATGATTTGTGACCGAAACCGTAACCGAATATTCGGCTCCTCTTCTAGTTTCGGCTGAAACCGAGACTGTAACCGAAACTTGCATAATTAAGTTAAAATTTCTGTATATTTGTTATATCACAAATCACTAGTTTTCCACATTTTTCAAGATCCCCTACCTGTACTAAGCCCTCTTGAATGTGTGTAGGCCTATTCAGGAGTCTGTGGGAGATGACATGGGAGGCAAACAGCTTTAGACAAATTGACGATACTTTCATTAAAGCACTTCCAAATTGGATTCTTTTCTCCTCATTGTGACATTTTCTACCTAAAAAAAAAAAAAAAAAATATTACAGGAAGTCACAGACCTGACTTCCACAATTCTCAAACACCATCCTCACGACCTAGGTCATGAATTACCTTCTCCTTCCTTTCCCAATCCTTTTTCTTCCCTTCTCTCTTACCTGAAGATGGAACCCTGTTCCGAAAGCTTGTTATATTTTCATGTGTGACTATCGGTGGTACAGCAAAAAAGGTAAGTACTGGCCAGGCAATCTATCTCTTTTGAAAAATAATTTATCATCTCTGTGGAGAATTTCCATCATTAATCAAACATATTTCCTTGTTGGCATTTCTGAATACATAGCAGCTTCAATCAGTGCTGCAGAAAGTATTTCGAAAAATAGTCACAGTTTCGACTAACAGTATGATTGTTGTCAGTATAAATTTATGCAAACTGAACAGGAAAAGGTGTGAACCACATGATCAGTGTTTCCTAAACCCATATTAGTGATTGAAAAAAGCTCTTGACTTTCAAGGAAACTCATTAATAAAACTTTACATCATAAGAATATAACCCATTCCATTACATTCAACACTGATTAAGTTAAATTGTTACAAACATAGTATCTCACTGTAAGGTACAATCTTACATCTTATAAAACACGCTGTATGTGTGTATGTATGTTTCACATCTCCTACTAAACTACTGGACCAATTTCAATCAAACTTGGAACACATGTTCCTTAATATCAGGCAATAATTGCTGTCGGGGGTTAGAATCGCCTACGACACATATGTAAGTAGATATGACGTCATAAACAATGAGATGCGCAAAAAATTGCTGTGTCTAACGACAATGCTGCACATTTTCTCCTAAACCACTGGATCGATTTCAAACAAATTTGGTACACATATTCCTTACGTAAGATAACAATTGTTGTAGGAGTATGAACCACATACGACACATAGTTCAAGAGGTATAACCTCATGAACAATAGGAATAGCAAAAAAACTGCTACATAATGTGACGAGACTTTATAAATACACTATATGAGAATGACAGTAGTTGGGACTTGCAACAAACTTCAATGGGGGACTATTTTACCTCCGGAATATTCTACCCGAGAGGATGCCATCATCATATGTTCATACAGTAGAGCTGCATGTCCTTGGGAAAGGTAACGGCTGTAGTTTTCCCTTGCTTTCAGCCGTTCGCAGTAGCTGTGTGGCAAAGCCACATTAGCTGATGTTACAAGGCCAGCTCAGGCAATCATGCAGACTGTTGCCGCTGTAACTACTGAAAAGGCTGCTGCCCCTCTTCAGGAACCACATGTTTGTCTGGCCTCTCCACAGATACCCCTCCGCTGTGGTTGCACCTACGGTACGGCTATCTGTGTCGTTGAGGCACGCAACCCACCCCACCTCGGCAATGTCTGTGGTTCATGGGAGTGGCTACTAATTGTACTCTCAGGAAATTTTGCAGACAGAATACACACTTAAAGCTGAATGTATGTTCGAAATTGTATCACAGTACGACATGTAGTTCGAGATTTGAGGACCTAAAGAGTAATGTTCATAGAAAACCGCCCCATCTAGCACCACATTTTAATCTGTTGCTTCTTTTCTACTAACCATATTCGCAACAGATTTTACTGACATACAGCACTTATACAAATCAATATATTCCTGCAAAATTTTACTGTTGTAAAACATATCTATAATAATAATAACTCTGTAAATGTAAGCCTGTTACTGTTCGCTTCAATCTTCAAAACTACTGGACGAATTTTCATGTGGTTTACACAGAAAACACGAGCGAAGATTGGTTCAGAATCTAGGCATGATTTCACTAAAATAGAATCAATAGAATCATGAAGTGTTTTCATAGACCATCGTGTCTGTCTGTTCATCTATTCGAAACCACTTCTCCAAAACTACTTCACGAAGTTGCATGGGGTTTGCACAGGTAACTTCAGCGTATCTTGGGACAACATGCAGACTTAGTTTTATAAAAATCGGATCACGGAAAGAACATCACCACAATTTAATGTTTTTCATTGACAACTGTCATGTATTTCTATTTCATCTCCAAAAATATTAGACAAATTTTCAGGGGGTTTTCACAGGAAACGTGAAGGTATCTTGTGGTTACAGAAACAATTCATTTCACAAAATCGAATCAGAAAAAGTAAGATATCACAATTTAAACATTTCTCTGAAAGCAATCGCATGTGTCTATTTGTAGAGAGTAATCTCCAAAAGTACTAAATGAACATTCATGGTGGGTATCACAGATAAATAGAGAATATCCTGGGGCAACATATAGGCTTCATTACATCAAAATCAGACCAGGAAGTTAAGATACCATAATTTGAAGTTTTAGGTGTATTTCATGCTTGGAAAGAACGGCGTAATGCAGCAAAGAACTAATAGATAGCGCTGCGGGTGTTCGTGTGAAGTTCTGGGCAGTGATCGGATTATTACCCTTTGAAAATAGTACTTACTCTTTGACTTTTCAAATTTACCATATTTCTAAAAATTGTTTTCTTGGTTGTTATGTTCTACAAAATATGATTAAACATAATGAATACAAAACTGATACAAACCTCGCCATGTTTAATCCATATATTTACATATTGATATCACAGTCTAAAGTATATGTACAACTGCTATGGAAGTTTGTCTCACACTTGGAGCGAGAATAGCGTATCTAACGGAAAGAGAGCCAACCGTAAGAATAATAATTGTTTTCATTGATATTTCTACTTCACTAAGGAAATACTTATTATTATATTTCAGTTTTCTATGCCTCAGCCCATTGTCCAGAGAATGAATGATCATGAAATAAATGTTTTAAATGATAAATATAACAGATGTATGATGTTAGCTACATCATATTCATAAAGATATGCCTATTTCTAACACGTTCCACAAACGTATTAAAAAAACTCCTGACACATTTTCATGCGGTTTTCACAGGATATTTGAGTTAAGATTGGGGGAACATATAGGCATGATTTCATCAAAATCAGATCACGGAAAAAAGATACAGTGCAATCTTAAGTGTTTTCAGTAACTGTCTGTTCATCTATTAGAAATACAATGACTTTTACTTACATTTGACATCTTGACTAGGACAACCAAGTTAAATTGACGGAGCGATCCAACAAGGATTTTATTTTACTGGCTGAGGTCCGGAATGCTAAAAATCCATGATACACACAGGCCCTCCTTCAACAATCATTGCGAAGCACGGGCATATAAGCTAGTTGCTCTATATTGTGTTTAACAACAAAATACCCACAATTTTTACTTGGGAGGAGAGACTCACAGCAGTTAAACAGCACACCGTCAACTGGGGTAAAGCATTATTGTTGACTGAATGCATCCTGAACGCGACCAGACTTCATCAGTAAGTTCAAGAAATCTAATTTCACCCATGCTGAATATTCGGCTGATTTCTGGCTGAAACTGGCTGTAACCGAAACCAAATATTTGGTCGGTCCTTAATAAAGGAGACTGCTCATCATAAAGCAGAAACTTTGAGTTGCCAACAGGTGCACACAAGAACTAAAAATGTTATTACTGAGTGGTAGAAAATGCAGAGGGAACCAAGAGATGAGTACAGCAATAAAAGTGCAATTACAATTGTAATTAATTCTAAATCCTGCCAATTTTGCTTAAAGAATTAATTAATTATAAAATTGAGAATTTTGCCATTTCCTTTAAGCTTTGTATCTTCATAAGCGTTCTATGTGGAAGTACATTTGACCAACTTGAAGAAAATCTTATGCTCCACAAGAAAGCAAGAAAGATTGTTTTCCATCCCCTCACCCCTCCCCTGCAAATTGCCACAGGGTTTTGAATGTAAATAACTCAAGATTCTACAATACTTACAAAATACTAAAAGATCATTCAGTTGTAACATTCAAACACTTCACTGTGCTCAGTCCCTATCAAATAGGCACTAGCTTCGCCATTGTTATTTAGAAATTTTATGTTGAGAAAAATAAATAGTTTTGGTTTGGATTTAGAATTTTAAAATTCACTCTCCTTATCTAAAATTGTGAGACATCTTTCTGCCTGTGCATAGAGAATAAATAGTTTCTCTCTTTATTTTCAGCCTATTTTCAAGACAGCAGTATTTTGACAGTCAGGGAATGTTCATCTCACTGGTATTTTCAGTACCAATTCTTCTAAACTGCATGATAATGGTGGTAAGTACAGTTGACATATATTACAATCTGTTTTATTGAAATACATTATTGTATGTTTCACTTGTTGCAACATACATGAGTCACTTCTGTCTCTTGAGTGATATAAAAGCCATCAATGCAATATTTTTGCAGTTTCATTTATATTCAATGGTGTAAATTGGTGAAAGATACTCGCGTAACAGTCATGGAAAGAATGTGTCTAGTAGAAATTGGTCCGAACTGCTATAGGACATTCAGATAAGTATCGTACATCTATTCAGTTCAAATATTTGGAGTGAGAGGCTGTGACCATTATGCAAAAGTATTCTGCATCTAACAGTAATTTGTCACAAGCAGAAATAAAGCTGCTAAGGTTACCAGAGCAAGTAATAACGTTGTTGTTTCTACCGCTGACAGAGGTAATTGTAGTGAAGAATAAAGGTATTCATAAAAAGATTAATGATAATTTAGATCCATTTAAATAGTTTTGGAAAGATTCTATAACAAAAGTTTTAAGAATTACAAATGAAATAGTAAAAGTGTCTTCTTTTTCTTGTTCTTTGTTGTTGGATACATGGCAAAGAGGAGTTGAATGCCTTCATGGTAAGTTCCTGTAGCATCAACTTAAAATACAATTCATGGTGGCAAAAAAGAACAGTTTACAACAGAGTTTTTTTGGATGTATCAGTAAACAAGTGGATGGAATTCTGGGCCATAAAGTGTGCTCAAAAGTTAAACAAACTGATCAGTACCTTCATAAGGAATCCATCCATCATGTAACACCAAAATATCACAAAGACCTTGGTAAACAGGGCTAAGAAAACTTGCAAGCCGGTTTATTTACATGATAATATGAATCACTTACAATCAGCTTTAAAATGGTTACTCTAGTAAGGAGACTGATTGAGCACTCTATCTGCAAAGATGGAGTTAGTTCTAAACAGGAGCAAAGACTATCAACTGGAGAAGTTTTCCTCCCCTTTATTAACAAGGTCATTCATCACATCAGAAAAGAATTGGTCAAATTCTAGTGTAACAAGACACACTACTTACCTCTGTACCAACACAAGTTGGGAAACTACGAGGTCAGGTACAGTGTTTGGAAATTCCCATTTGTGCAGGGTTTCTGAAGCCTTCACACAAGTTGATGGGAGAGTAGAGCAGCTACTTGTTGACGATGTTGCTTCAAAAATTTGTGAGCTCCTAGAGCTTTATTATCCATGATGATTTCAAAGTAATCTTGGTTTGGACACATGGCTATATACATGTAAATGTAGAAGCTAGGCTCATTGGTAATAAAGCATGTTTTTGTTAAACCACAAAATATGTGTGGAAGTAAATCTTTTCATGGATTGTGAGTAATTTGAAACAATTTGAAGAAAGGGCTTAACCAAATTCAGGCGTTTGCTGGGTTCTGGAAACCGACTAGTGGGGTCCAGACTTTTGAAGACAGAGCAGAGAGAAATTTTCAGAAGATCTTAGTATAGATTGGAGTGAACAAATTGTGACACCTATGCTGAGAACATTTATGTAGTGGCATTTTCCTGCTGCACAGTCACACCACAAAGTATGGGGAGGAAACATTTAGATACAATGAGAAAATAAAAGATGCTAAGATTGCAAAAGATATATAGCATCCAAGTATCTGGGGTACATGTAATTTCTTGTAGCTTTAGACAAGTGTGCATTCAAATCCCTGAAAAAAACATTATCATCCCCAAAGCTGAACACTAAAGAAATTTCTACCTGAAACAGACAAGAGATCTTAACAAAACAACATGTTTTAGATGGAAACCTTGAAATAAATTTCACTGAGGCAACGGTAGTGTTTTTGCTTAACAATTTTAATAGAAAATAAGAGGGATTAAAATAAAATGTGGATACTGAATTTTGTAATAGAATTAGTATATACAGTATTACTTAAGGGAATGATAATGACAGGCACAGATAGGTCATTATAGTCACTCATTTGGCACCATGTGATGAATGATGGTGCCCTCTTTGTTGCTCTATAAATTTGTGGGCCCTGTCTAGTTGGTGTTTTACCTCTGAAGATGTCTCCCGTAGTTTGAGACAAAACATTAGGACATAATTTCATGTATCAATCACTGCCTCTCACCAGAGGAAGTTGTGAGATACGGAATTGAATTTTTGAAACCTTTTGTATGCTGTTGTAAGTCAGGCTCCAAGGTATTGTTAATATGATGAAGATAGGTCGCAACTCACAATAAAGATGAGTGGCAGACAGTTTGGAGAGATGCATGAATTGGGTGATGGTTTAAGATTGGTGTGGGGTGAGAGTGGGTTACAGTATGGTTGCCTTAGGTAGAGGACAGTAAAGCATATTGTAAGGATAACTTCCATCTTCACCATTCTTCAGAATGCCATTGTAAGAGGAGAGGTTCCACATGTGTGGGTTGTCAATCAGCCATTGAAATCTTGCATGTTATGATCTTATACATGTTGTGTTATAGGATGGTCCACCCTGCTCTTAACCTCTGTTTGAGGGGCATTGGCTGTGGACAGCTGGTTGGTAATTATACAAATCTAAAAAGATGTGCAATGATTACAGTAAGTTGGTTCAAGATGTGGCTGCTTTCACAAGTGGATCAGCCTCTTTTGTGTGGACTAAGCCTGTGATAGGACTAACGGCATTTGGGATGATTCAGAAGGATCTTAGATAGCATGTTTCTCATTTCAGGGCATGATGATAGATAATCGAAGGATGTGGTCAGTAGTTCCAAAATGAGGTGACAAAGAGGCCACTCATTTTTGGCAGGTTATTGGTGACAGGCTGAGGATTTGAAGTGAGTGGAGATATGGCACAGGATACCTACTGAAGTACTAGGTCTGGAGGTAATGCCTGTCTGTGAAAGCCTTTGCGAAAATGTCAGCATATTGAGGAAGAGTGTTATTGTCAATACTAATATTGCATTTTCTTCACCATCCTCAGCATTTACCTCGTGGATCTTCTGTCCCTGTTAAACCTACCATCCACCAATACTACCTGCCCTCGATTTCACACCCAAAAATCGCTCCCATACAGTTGGCACAAGTGGAAATTGTATTTTAGCAAGGATTGGAGGTCATGTTGGACTTTTGGAATAGGATAATTCTGGCACAACTTTTAACGGGAAGAGTGAAGCAATTGGTAGAGGCCTCCTATCATGTAAGCACTGTAATTGTTCACAAGAGTAATGGAACATTTGTCTGCAGTGAGGACGATTAGTTTATGATCTGTTTTGAGGACTTGGGGAGTGATGGAGAGACCCAGTTGAAGGTCAGATATTCTTGGAAGGTGACTAGGGGATGGTTAGGTGGAAACAGGATGGAGGGGGGGGGGGGGTCAGAGATCACAGTTGGATGGTGGTATGACCTGGAAGATACAGGATTCAATGTGGGGATGAAAGTTGGTTTTGCCACAAATCCATCTAACCAAGCCACTTAATCAGCACATTGAATCCTATCTCTCCCAATTAATACCACCATTCAACCATTATCCTCCCACACATCCTCTGCTCGTCTTCCAGCAATACCTAACTTCCAACTTTTCATCATCTACATCTACATACATACTCCGCAATTCACCGTAAGGTGCGTGGCGGAGGGTACAGTGTACCACTACTAGGCATTTCCTTTCCTATTCCACTCCCAAATTGAATGAGGAAAAAAAGAATGCCTATATGCCTCCGTACGAGCCCTAATTTCTCTTATCTTGTCTTTGTGATCTTTTCGCGAAATGTAAGTAGGTGGCAGCAAGATCGTACTACACTCAGCTTCAAATTCCGGCCCTCTAAATTTACTTAACAGAAATTCACGAAAAGAACGTCGTCTTTCTTCCAGCGATCCCCAATTGAGTTGCCGGAGCATTTCCGTGACACTCGCGCATTGGTCGAACCTACCGGTAACAAATCTAGCTGCTCGCCTCTGAACCGCCTCTATGTCTTCCTTCAAACCAATCTTCTGCGGGTCCCAAATACTTGAGCAATACTCAAGACGTGGTCGTACAAGCGTTTTATATGCGGTCTCCTTTACAGGTGAAGTACATCTTCCCAAAATTCTCCCAATAAACCGAAGTCGGCTGTCTGCCTTACTCACAACTGTCCTTCCATGCTTGTTCCATTTCATATCGCTCTGCAATGTTACGCCTAGATATTTGAACGATGCGACAGCATCAAGAAGCTCACTACTGATGCTGTATTCGAACATTATAGGATTGTTTTTTCTACTCATGCGCATCACCTTACATTTTTCTACATTGAGAGCTAGCTGCCATTCTTCGCACCAACTAGAAATTTTGCCTAAGTCAACCTGTATGCTATTACAGTCAGTTACAGACGACACCCTCCCAAACACCACAGCATCATCAGCAAACAGCCGCAAATTACAACTTACTCT
Source organism: Locusta migratoria (assembly GCA_026315105.1). Lineage (NCBI taxonomy): Eukaryota > Metazoa > Arthropoda > Insecta > Orthoptera > Acrididae > Locusta > Locusta migratoria. The sequence continues at coordinate 747,877,098 of CM048745.1, read as the reverse complement.
ATCCATCAGATCATTTATATAGATAGAAAATATTAGCGGTCCTATCACACTCCCCTGGGGCACGCCTGACGATACACTCGTCTCTGATGAACACTCGCCGTCGAGAACAACGTACTGCGTTCTATTACTTAGGAAGTCTTCCAGCCAGTCACAAATCTGTGAACCTATTCCATAAGCTCGTATCTTCGTTAGCAGTGCAACAACCTTCCCCAAGTCACTTCTTAAGAAGGCCAACCTTGATTGATAGGATATTCTGTCCTTGTTTCTTCACAATCTCAACTCATCCTCTCAAATCCTCTTCACTTGGTCCTTCTCAACTCAGGATGCCACCTTCCTGGATATTAACCTCGATGTAATTGATGGGTCAGTCCACATCTATGCTCACATTAAGCCAATCAACCACAATCAGTACCTGCATTTTGAGAGCTGCCATCTGTTCCATATCAAAATTAACTCTCCCTAACAACTTGACAACCAGTACACTGCATATTTACAGTGACTAAATCTTCCTTACCAATATGCTGAATGGCTCAAGATAAAGAAAGGTCTTTACAGACAGGTATTACCCACCAAACCTAGATTACAAAATATTTTCCCATGCCGTATCCCCACACACCAGTAATCCTCCCTCCACACTCAATGACGAGCCACAAAGGAGTGTCCCTCTTGTCATCCAATACCACCCCAGACTGAAACAACACATCCTTTGTCAGTGTTCTGATTATCTGTCATCGTGCCCTGAATTAGAGATATCCTACACAAGATCCTTCCAAACCCTCCTATAGTGGCATTGTCACCCAACCAACTCCATCCCTATGCCACTCCCAATCCCAAACTTTTGCCACAGGGATCATATCCCTGTAAAGAGCCCTTTGCAATAGCTGGCCAACCCACCCACCCATCACTTCTTATTTCAGTCCTGTGACAACTTACCCCATCAGAGGCCTGGCCATCTTGGAATGTAGCAATGTCCTTTACAATTCTGCTGCAATAATTACATGGTTTTTGACATTAAGCCAAACCAACTGCCCATATGAACAAATGGCCAACACTCCTCAAACTGTAGGGAATAGCAGGCTGAACCACCCTATAGCACAAATGCAGCTGAGCCTAACATGATCTATTTCTGTGACTACTTCACAACTCGGGCCATTTGGATCCCTCCATATACCAACAGTATTTCTGAACTGTGCAGATGGCAGTTATCCTTACAACACATTTTACAGTCTCATATCCTTACTGGCCTCAACCTAAGGTAAAGTCTTTCCCCAACCCAACAGCCCCCCCCCCCCCAATCCTGCTCCTCCTCCTAATTCATGTCTCTCTCTCTCTCTCTCTCTCTCTCTCTCTCTCTCTCTCTCTCTCTCTCTCCCCCCTCCCTCCCTCCCTCCCTCCCTCCCCCCCCCAACTGTCTGCCCCTTAGTCCTCTTCTTTGCTTCTCCCATTTTTGTCTGTCCCCTCTTCCTTCAATGCATTCCAAAGTTGCAACTAAAATTTCCAAGTATTTTGAACCTGCACTCTCCATCAGGCAGCTTGATAATTCTCAACTTTTCCTTGTCCCACATACTTTCACTTTCCCCTTACCTCCTTTCCCCTCCCCCACTAACTGCAACAGCCAGTTTGTGTGGGTGGGTGGGTGTGGGGGGGAGGGGGTGGGTGCACACACAGTTTCATATGTACTTTCTTTCCTGTGGCAAACAGTTTTTTGTGGCTGTCTGTGTTTTGGTAATCAACTTTACTCATTATATTATAGACATATCAACCTGGACTTCCCAGAATTAATTTTGTCATAATCTTTAAAAGTCTAAAGATGTGAATCGTCAGTTAGAAAACAAAATATGAACTAACCCATGTATGTAGGTTCTGCTGTTAGGTAGAAGTGTATTTTCATCACAAGGGGCACATTAATTTGGATGGTAATTATCACACACATTTACCATAGGCTCATTGTTGGAGTATTGACTAATTAATGTACATGAAGATTTAAACAACAGGAGAACCAATAATAATATAAATTTAAACAAAATTAGGAATAGTAATAATGAATGCAGTAATGTGTATGAAAATATTAGATGATTAAATAGAAGAAATAAGTAAAAATAATTGAAATAATTTGCACAAGTTCTCCAAATGATTAAAAGAAACGATAATTTTAAATTGATTAATATGTAAGAACCTTTAAAAGACATATCTAAAAATTTTAAAAAAATGAATGAGTTAAAAGATAATGGCTGGCCAGTACTTAGCTTAGTACTGCCATTAGTAACAGAAAAAAAGGACAAAAATATATGTTCTAGTGTTTGGAATCAATCCTCCTTCAGATAGGAGAGAGGAAAAAGGAAAAGGAAATGGAAGGGAAGGTGGATTGGTTTACTCACAACCATGTGGTTTAATAGTTTACTCTATCGTATTTGATAAATACCGTTGCGTTTAGTCTTCGTATTTGACTGGTGTATTTCAAAACAAGTCAGAGGCCGTTACTAAAGCTCGTTATCAGTAAGTCCAGTGCCAGCTGCCACCAGTGCCACATCGTAAACAGCGCTAAGCTTATTTTCTCGCGCATTAGATAACAGTGTATTCCACAGATATTCTTGTTTATTTTGAAAACTGCCGGACTCAGTTTTGTTGATTTGACAGTGTAGTTACCACTGACCACAGTTCAGTCAGCAGCCAGTCAACTTTATTAGAGTACTAGGCTACTTAAAAGTTGATTATTTAGTTTTCTACCTTCTGCACTTAATTGTATCGATAGTATTGATAGGATGTGTGCCAGCTGTGTGTGGATGCATGAGGAGTTGTCTAAAGATGTGAATCGTCAGTTAGAAAACAAAATATGAACTAACCCATGTATGTAGGTTCTGCTGTTAGGTAGAAGTGTATTTTCATCACAAGGGGCACATTAATTTGGATGGTAATTATCACACACATTTACCATAGGCTCATTGTTGGAGTATTGACTAATTAATGTACATGAAGATTTAAACAACAGGAGAACCAATAATAATATAAATTTAAACAAAATTAGGAATAGTAATAATGAATGCAGTAATGTGTATGAAAATATTAGATGATTAAATAGAAGAAATAAGTAAAAATAATTGAAATAATTTGCACAAGTTCTCCAAATGATTAAAAGAAACGATAATTTTAAATTGATTAATATGTAAGAACCTTTAAAAGACATATCTAAAAATTTTAAAAAAATGAATGAGTTAAAAGATAATGGCTGGCCAGTACTTAGCTTAGTACTGCCATTAGTAACAGAAAAAAAGGACAAAAATATATGTTCTAGTGTTTGGAATCAATCCTCCTTCAGATAGGAGAGAGGAAAAAGGAAAAGGAAATGGAAGGGAAGGTGGATTGGTTTACTCACAACCATGTGGTTTAATAGTTTACTCTATCGTATTTGATAAATACCGTTGCGTTTAGTCTTCGTATTTGACTGGTGTATTTCAAAACAAGTCAGAGGCCGTTACTAAAGCTCGTTATCAGTAAGTCCAGTGCCAGCTGCCACCAGTGCCACATCGTAAACAGCGCTAAGCTTATTTTCTCGCGCATTAGATAACAGTGTATTCCACAGATATTCTTGTTTATTTTGAAAACTGCCGGACTCAGTTTTGTTGATTTGACAGTGTAGTTACCACTGACCACAGTTCAGTCAGCAGCCAGTCAACTTTATTAGAGTACTAGGCTACTTAAAAGTTGATTATTTAGTTTTCTACCTTCTGCACTTAATTGTATCGATAGTATTGATAGGATGTGTGCCAGCTGTGTGTGGATGCATGAGGAGTTGGCTGCAGTTTGCAAACAGCTGAGCATGCTGTTGGCTACGGTCAGCCGTCTTCAGGCTGCTGTCTCGGGGTGCAGCGATGGTGGGGAGTCTGGTGCATCGAGTGGGACACCTCAGGTGTCTCATGCTTCGCTCTCTGTCCCTGCTACTGAGGCACCTTCAGGTGTACCGGACGTTGTCGAGCCGCCTTCTCCGCAAGGGGAGTGGCGGGTTGTACGGCGTTCGCATCACTCGAGGCGGAAGGTTAATGTGGAGGCTGGAAGTCCGTCCGCACCCATTCGTCCTGTGAGTGGACGTGTGGCCACTCCTGTAGCAGGGTCCGAGAAGGTGCACGGGGGGGGGGGGGGAGGGGATTAGTAGTTACTGGGAGCTCCAATGTTAGACGTGTGATGGAGCCCCTTAGGCAGATAGCGTCGAGATCCGGAAGGATTTCCAACGTGCACTCGGTGTGTCTGCCGGGGGGGCATCAGCCGAGATGTGGAGGCGGCCTTGCCGGCAGCTATCGAGGGTGCAGGGTGCGGTTGACTGCAAGTCGTAGCTCATGTCGGCACCAATGACGCTTGTCGCTTGGGTTCTGAGGACATCCTCGGGTCCTACGAGCGGCTGGCGGAATTGGTGAAGGCTGCTGCCTTCGCACGCGGGGTGCAAGCAGAGCTGTCGATTTGTAGCATTGTTCCCAGGGTTGATCGGGGTCCTTTGGTTTGGAGCCGAGTGGAGGGTCTGAACCAGAGGCTTCGCCGACACTGTGACAGTCATGGCTGCAGATTTCTGGATCTGCGTTATCGGGTGGGGAATTGTAGGGTGCCCCTAGATAGATCAGGGGTGCACTACACTTAGGAAGCGGCTACTCGGGTAGCAGAGTATTTGTGGAGTGCACATGGGGGTTTTTTAGGCTAGGCGCTAACTCTGATGAGCACCTGCCTGTCAGCATTCAAACAGCGAATTTAGGCCACGTTTAGAACAAAAATTCGAACATCAAAATATTAACCGCAAACTTACAGAGTATTAGAAACAAAGTTCCTGAATTTGCTGCACTGCATGGAAATTATTGCGCTCAGATAGTTTTAGGCACCGAAAGCTGGCTAAATCATGATGTGGTAAGTTCAGAAATATTTAGCGAAGCGTGGAATGTATATCGGAAAGATAGATTGGATACAACTGGAGGAGTAGTGTTCATCGCTGTGGACAAAGATATTGTTTCTACTGAGATCGAAGTTGAAAGTAACTGTGTAGTTATCTGGGCACGTTTAACAGTTCTAAAAGAACTAAAGTTAATAGTTGGGTGTTTTTACCGGCCCCCCAGTGCTGCTGTAGCAGTTTTAGAATCATTCAAAGAAAGTCTACACCAGGTAGTGCATAAGTATCCGAGCCATGTAATATTAGTCTGAGGAGACTTCAACCTTAAGAGTATAGTTTGGGACCTTGCTAGTTACATTTCAGGCGGTACAGACAAGCAGTCTTGCGAGCTACTTTTGGACACATTCTCTGAAAACTGTCTTGAGCAGTTGAACCGGCAACCCATGTGCAATGGAAATATTTTAGACCTTATAGCCACAAACTGGCCTGACCTTACTAACGATGTCTGAGCAGAGGCAGGAATTAGTTATCATAATATCGTCGATGATGACCAAAGTTCATAAATCAAGAATGCTAGGAGTGTGTTTTTGTTGGGAAGAGCCGATAAGCAAATGTTACAATCACACTTAAAAAATGAATGGGCATCGTTTAATTCTGGGACTATGGATGTAGAGGAATTGTGGACTAAATTTAAGTGCATTGTTAATAAAGGGTTAGAGAAATATGTGCCAGTAAAAATGATTAAGGATGGAAAAGATCCACCATGGTACAATAATAATGTTAGAAAGCTGCTGAGAAAGCAAAGGCTGTTGCACTCTCGATTCAAAAAAGAACACGCAGATGATGACAGGCAAAAGTTAATAGAGATTCGTGCGTCTATAAAAATATCGATGTGTGAAGTATACAATAATCATCACAGATCTTTCCAAGAACCCGAAAAAATTCTGGTCCTACGTAAAATCGATAAGCGGGTCAAAGCCCACTGTCCAGTCACTCGTTGATCATTCTGGGGCAGTAGTAGAAGAAAGCAAACGGAAAGTTGAAGTTCTAAATTTAACCTTTAAGAAATCTTTCATGCAGGAGGACCGCACAAATATACCATCATTTGATCAACGTACTAATTCCGAAATGGGGGACATAGCAATAGGTATTTCCGGTGTAGAGAAGCAGCTGAGAGAGCTAAATACGAAAAAGTCTGCTGGTCCGGATGGAATACCAGTTTGGTTTTACAAAGACTATTCTGCGGCATTGGCCCCCTATTTAACTTGCATTTATCACGAATCTTTAATTTAGCACAGTGTTCCTAGTGATTGGAAAAAAGCGCAGGTGACTCCCGTTTATAAGAAAGGGAAGAGAAATGAACCACACAATTACTGTCCAGTATCGTTGACATCAGTTTCATGTAGAATTTTGGAGCATATTCTCAGTTCGAATATAGTAAATTTCCTTGAAACAGAAAAGTTTCTTTCCATGAATCAGCATGGGTTTAGAAAACATCGTTCTTGTGAAACTCAGCTCGCCCTTTTCTCACATGACATCTTGCGAACCATGGATGAAGGGCAACAGGCGGATTGTGTTTTTCTTGACTTCAAAAAGGCGTTCGACGCGGTGCCACACTGCAGGCTGCTAACGAAGATACGAGCTTGTGGAATAGGTTCACAGATTTGTGACTGGCTGGAAGACTTCCTAAGTAATGGAATGCAGTACGTTGTTCTCGATGGCGAGTGTTCATGAGAGACGAGTGTACCGTCAGGCGTGCCCCAGGGGAGTGTGATAGGACCGCTATTATTTTCTATCTATATAAATGATCTGATGGACAGAGTAAGTTGTAATTTGCAGCTGTTTGTTGATGATGCTGTGGTGTATGGGAGGGTGTCGTCTTTAACCGACTGTAATAGCATACAGGATGACTTAGACAAAATTTCTAGTTGATGGGAAGAATGGCAGCTAGCTCTCAATGTAGAAAAATGTAAGGTGATGCGCATGAGTAGAAAAAGCAATCCCATAATGTTCGAATACAGCATTAGTAGTGAGCTTCTTGATGCTGTCGCGTCGTACAAATATCTAGGCGTTAACATTGCAGAGCGATTTGAAATGGAACGAGCATGTAAGGACAGTTGTGAGTAAGGCGGACAGCCAACTTCAGTTTATTGGGAGAATTTTGGGAAGATGTACTTCACCTGTAAAGGAGACCACGTATAAAACACTTGTACAACCACGCCTTGAGTATGGCTCAAGTGTTTGGGACCCGCAGCAGATCAGTTTAAAGGAAGACATAGAGGCAGTTCAGAGGCATGCAGCTAGATTTGTTACTGGTAGGTTCGACCAATGCGCGAGTGTCACGGAAATGCTCCAGCAACTCAATTGGGGATCGCTGGAAGGAAGATGACATTCTTTTCGTGAATTTCTGTTAAGTAAATTTAGAGGGCCGGAATTTGAAGCTGAGTGTAGTGCGATCTTGCTGCCGCCTACTTACATTTTGCATAAAGATCACAAAGACAAGATAAGAGAAATTAGGGCTCGTACGGAGGCATATAGGCATTCTGTTTTTCCTTGTTCAATTTGGGAGTGGAATAGGAAAGAAAATGCCCGTAGTGGTACAGTGTACCCTCCGCCACACACCTTACGGAGAATTGCGGAGTATGTATGTAGATGTAGATGTGGTGGAATGGAGGACCTTCGTGCAATATCTTTGACCTCCACCCAACAATCTCCACTCAACCTCATGGCCTGTGTTGTGTGAGTAAACCAATCCTTCTTCTCCTTCTGTTTCCTTTCTTCTCCTTCTGTTTCCTTTCTTCTCCTTCTGTTTCCTTTCTTCTCCTTCTGTTTCCTTTCTTCTCCTTCTGTTTCCTTTCTTCTCCTTCTGTTTCCTTTCTTCTCCTTCTGTTTCCTTTCTTCTCCTTCTGTTTCCTTTCTTCTCCTTCTGTTTCCTTTCTTCTCATTCCTCACTCCTGTCTGAAGAAGAACTGTTTCTGAAAGCTAGCACATTTATTTTTGTCCCTTTTATGTTCCTATCCGTGATAATGGGCTGAGGTAAGTACTGGCCAGCTACTATCTCTTTTAATTTAATACACTCAAGTGAATAAAAGTAGTGATCAGAGTCATTTCAGTAAGGATTTGGAAGAAAAAATCAGTGCATGATTGATTGTAACTCACAACCTTCTGCACGTGAGGAATATCTTTTACGCACTATCATACACCATAAATTTGCATATTATTTCTGTATATAAGGCTCTAGAATATCATGCACATTTTTTTAAAAAACATTCTCCCCTCTTGGTGATTACTTACAAAAGAGGTCCCCTATGATAAATGCCTCAGAGGTATGATACCTGTGATCATAACTTCCAGAATCCTATAAATTGTTTCAAATTTCAGTTGTACCTTATACGACCTATATTGTTAGCCCTGGAACTTTAACTGAAGTAAGCACCAGTTCTTCAGGCCTATATAGTTTTCCACATTACACATGATATTTGTAATTGCACACTGTCTTGGAGTGTGAGACTGCAGCTTGTGAAATTTTTCAGTAAAAAAAATTTCATACCAACATTCATAAATTTTGATTGAGTTTTATTTTTCTACCAGTTTCTGCAATCCAGTAATGTCATCTTCAGGCCAAATCAATGATGTTCATCATGTTGTGTGTTATCAATGAGGCCATATTTCTCTGGAATGATATGTGTTTAGGGCACACACTTGGATAACCAGGAACTGCCAATTCTGGTGAAATACGGCCTCTTTGATAACATGCCTAACAGGATGGTAGTCATTGATTTGGCCTGAAGATGACACTACTGAATTGTCAAAACTGGTAGCGAAATAAAATTCAAATGGGATGTAGGTATAATTTTTTTAATCACATTACATTTCTGTTTATCGTGCCTCAATAACTATTTAAAATAGATTGTAGGTAATATATGTGAAGTACAACATGTAATGTTTGTTCTATTGCTTACTCAAAAGCTTCACAGGAAATTGCTTTTCAGTTATAATTACCTTTCTTGCAGGCACATTGGTTGTACCAGTCCAGCCAGTTGATGACAAAAATAAAAACTGCTCAGTTGCGGAGAGAGCTTCGAGCTTCAAAGGAACAGAATAATGGGGCACACAAAGCTCTGAAGGAAGACTGAACCCGTCCCTACTACTAAGTACATTTTAAAGCATGAACTAGTCACAGAGTCCTGTATAAATGTTACATATTGAATGTCTGATTGTTGTTACTAATGTGGTATGATTTGTGGTGAACTCTCTTTGAAGGTTGCAGTGTGAATGATACCATATCATTGTACTTAATATCTTGGGCTTATGACCCAGTTAATGTACAGAAATGCTGAGAAATATGATAATGTAACTCTGTAGATTTTAATTCAACTTAAAATTTCTGAAAATTCTGATGTCACCAGTTAACTAGATTCACCAGTATGTAGGCTGTGATACTGCATGTTGCCTGAAAAAAGTGAGAGGCATGGATCTGGTAAAGTGTTTTTCACATTACATCACATCTTACATTATGCTTCTCAGCACTTCATGTGTCAGATATCTGGTGTACATATTCTAAGGCTTCCATTAGAAGTACAAAGTCTGAGATGATATATAATAACAGCTGTACAGATTTTTTTGATAGTGTTTGAGCTTAACATAATTTCTTGTTTGGATCAATATGAGCACTTGATACTGCAATAACTGATCTGTGAATGGATGGATGTTGTAACAGAGCTGTGTTCCATAACATGCAGATGGATTAATTATAATTGTCTTAATAAATGTGTTCATTTTTAAAAAATTCTTTTATGTAACAAGTAAACCACCCATTTTCCCTCCCTTAGTTTTACCTGACCCAGGTACATACTAGTCATGAAATATGTACAGTAAATTGTGCAGTGGTGATGTTACGATCTGTGCTGTAGATCCTAGATAACTGATATATTGTAAATTCTTATAGAATGTTTGATCAGCACTTACCCCCAGGTGCTGGACTTCCAAGTACTGCCAATCAGAATTTTTATCTAGAAAAAATTTATTTCTGTGTCCTCACAACAGGTGTGTCTTTCTCATCTTGCAATCATCTTTTTCAATTTATTTCTTATTTCTTGTGTCTCCTTGAGCAACAAATGAACCATTATGCAAACTAGGAAAATTTTTCTCTGTTTTCTTGTGTGTGTGTATATTGGCATTGGCTGTACTTGAAATTTCCTGTTGAATGTAAGCACTGTCACCTTCTATTTTTTTCCCAGTTTGTCACATCAATTTTTCACAGCAGTAACTTGATGTGTTGCACCTCAAAATTTAAATTTAAACATACCCCTATAAGTATGAGGGGGTGGGGGGGTTATTGTAATGTACCTGGAGTTGTAGATGCCAAAAGCAGCCACATACTTAAGCTGAATCACCTCCTAAAAATAATGTAGGAACTACACCTAAAAACCATGAACAAGAAGTCTCCTTCTTCAGTTCAAATAATAGTCCACCAAATTTTATTTAAGTTTTTAAGGTCCTACTGATGATGACCATGTAACTTACAATATCTAATGATGTTTACACTCAAATACATACACAGAACTTCAGTATTCCAAGCCGCGGTGGAGTACCGAGCGGTCTAAGGCGCCTCGCTGCGGAGCGCGTGGTTGCTTGCCGTCGGAGGTTCGAATCCCCCATGGGACATGTGTGTGTGTGTGTGTGTGTGTGTGTGTGTGTGTGTGTGTGTGTTGTCCTTATGTTAGCTTACTTAGGTTTAAGCTATGGACTGATGACCACGCAGTTTGGTCCGATTGATTTACAAACATTTAACATTTAGTATTCCAAACTCTTCAATATTAATGTATATATGAAGTGAAGGGAGGTTGCTTTTCTCTTACAAATATGTCACAAGAAGGGTTCCCTATGTTCAACCATATCATCTGCCTAATCAGAATGACTCACATTTCAATAGTCACAGCTGATATCTTCAGAATAAGTTCACTTGGCTGAGATTAAATCAATTCACCAGTTATTATGAATGTGTTGATGTTAGGCCCAAGAAAGACAGCTAAAACTAAAACTGAAAACAGGAGGGCATGATACCAAGTTGTTGCAAGACTAAGACTCAATGAAAGCTAAATGTTGATTAACTGAAATGGCTACAGAATATTATGCAATTTTGATTAATTCAAAATAGTTTTATAATTTCTGTTGTGGCTGTTAAATATGCGGTACCAAATTATTTTTACACAGTGGGAATCCCTATTTTATAGTCACTGATTGTCAGTAGCTAAATAGATTCAGAAAAATCTGGTATTCAAAATTGTGTTAATAATTCCTAGCAACCTAGAGTGGTTTGGCTATATGGCAGTGTGTGTATTTTGTGTGTGTTAGACCATTTGAAAAAAGGTTATAAAGGCTATGCCTTAAATGAACAATTATTCACAGTCAAGTGACGGATATTTCTTAACAAAATAATGCCCTCCTCGTTCCCCTTATCCATCCATTTTCTAATATGAAATGTATTCAGTGAGATTTAAGACTTGCTGTTAAGTTGTTGTAAACATTTTCTTCACAGTGGTTCTATGATTTTACTTGTGTATGCTTCAGTTTTTCAAGTGCATGGGAATGATTAAGTTAAGTGAAAAGACTAGGAGAATAGTTTTTTTTTTTTGCAGAAATTTTGCTGCCATTTCAGAACAAGTAAAATTACTTTAAGATATTATCCTTTCTGTCCATATGACCGGCCGTGGTGGCCGAGGAGACTGAGGCACTCCGGTCACGGTCTGCACGGCCACTACGGTCGGGGGTTCAAATCCCCCCTTGGGCATGGATATTTGTGCCGTCTTAGTTCGTAAGTAGTTCATAAGTAGTTTGTAAGTTTAGGGACTGATGACCCAGTAGTTAAGTCCCATAAGCTGTACAAACATTTGAACATTTTTTCCATATGATTCCAATTGGGAATCATTAATGAATCTAGCCTTTGTGTAATCCATATTTCACAGCAAATGTTCCCAAATGGAATCTTACGATGTAGTTCTGTTTTCCGTCGACAGATTGCAGCACCTTGTTGGTTGATAGTGATCAACTGTTAGGTGTCAGTCTTCTCTTGTTTGTTGACATGCACATGACAGTCATGTTTTGGTCTGCCCTGGGAACTTTGTAAAATACAAGAGGTATGTAAAGAGTTGCAGTGGTTGTTTTTTACGGTGTTAGATTAAGATTTGGAAGTTATCAGTCACAATATGATTATTAATTTGATATTATTTATTTGTAGATATGTCACGGCCACTGACATGTACAGAAATTGTTGCAATTCTAAAAGGTGATATACCTGATTTTCAAGATGCTTACTTTGGAGATAATGAGGATTCTATTTTAGAAGCACCTGTTCAAGGAAGAGTTTCCGGTGAATGTCATACTTCTGATGAAACCTTGAATGTATTCTGTTTATTTATGCTTGCTGGAATTCACACAATGAATGAAGTCACGAAACCCACAAGCCAAGTTAACTACCTGCACATCAGGTAAGAAACAGACACAAAATATCAAAAGACTAGATGGAACACATAATTTAACATTCTTTGACCCTCCAGATGACTTAATCCCATTGAATAACTTTGAAATTTATATTGATAATAGTATCAATCCGCATATGGTAAATTGAACAAATCTCTCTACACAAAAAAAAAAAAAAGTCAATTCATGGACATATCTACAGTTGAAATATCTCTTTTTTTTATCCACATTTTAGATGGAGGTTTTCCAATGACAGTTTATATGATTATTGAGTTCCTTCTGTAAGTTCTGAACGAACAGTAAAAATTTGATAACTTAAATATATATAAACAATAATTACAACCTGGTTCCAAAAGTACACAAAGACTGACACATTGTTCAAAGTTAGATTTTTGTTAATCCTCTCAAACATAAATGTCTGAAAATTGAATCAGAGGGCAACAATACAGTAGGTGGCATAGTAATGATTACACTCAATTCTCACAGATCTACACTGCAATATATAAAGAGCAACCCGATGGGGACCAGAATTATTTGTGCAAGCCAGAGTTAGTGACTTTGTGTGTTATTTCAAAATTTATGTGGGTAAAATGACAAATGTGAAAAATAGCTCTTTAGATAGGAGTCATAATGTTGTCATGAGGCTTTTAGAAGTTTGCCTACACATCAGAATGACAATTTATTTATTGACAATTGTTTTCTATGTCCTGGCTGTAGTATGTAAGAAGTTGGAAATCTCTATGGAGGAGAAACCTCAGAATGTATCGACTGGCAGGGAGCTCTTTCCAGGCAGATTTTTCTTTGACACAAACCACTTGAGTGCATTAGAATTACAGAGTAGACACGAATGGAAACATGGTGCTTTCAATGAGCTTTATGTCTCATATGTTTACAACTCTAACAGATTGCAAGGAAAAATTGCAAATAGTGGTTCGAAAAGCATTACTTTGAAAATAAAAGATCCTTTTACAAAAGATGAATTGCATTAATAGTGATGATGTTTTATTAATTTCCTAAATCACAAACTAATAATGGAAACTCCAAGTTGGAGTTGGTAATTCCCAACTTGTTCACCCAGATTCCATGACGCTAATTTTAAGTTGATGATGGTTTGCACAGCAGAGGCCACAAACAAGTGTGCATCAGGCAGAAAATTTGTTGTGATGGAAGAAAGGAAGTAGGAGTAACCCACTAAACTACAGGCCTATTTCATTGACGTCAATTTGCAGCAGGGATTTGGAACATATCCTATATTCAAATATTATGAATTATCTCAAACAGAATGATCTATTGACTCAAGGTCAACACTGACTTAGAAAAAATCATTCATGCAAAACAAAACTAGCTCTTTACTCACACTAACTGATGAGTGATATCGAAAAGGGTTCTCAAATTGATTCCATATTTCTTTTTTTCCAGTAGGCTTTTTGTCACCGTACCTCACAAATGGCTTTTAATCAAATTGTGCGGTAATGGTATATCACCCCAAATTTGTGACTGGATAGGGGATTTCTCGTCAGAGAGGACACAGTTCGTAGTAATCAATGGTAAGGCATAGACTAAAACAGAGGTGATATCGGGCGTTCCACAGGGTAGTGTTATTGGTCCTCTGCTGTTACTTATTTACATAAACGATTTGTGAGAAAATCGAAGTAGCTCTCTTAGGTTGTTTGCAGATGATGCTGTCATTTACCGTCTAGTAAAATCATCTGAAGATCAATAATAACTACAGAACTATCTAAATAAGACATCACTATGGTGTACAAATTGGCAATCGACTCTAAATAATGAGAAGTATTTAGTCGTCCACATGAGTACGAAAAGAAATTCGTTAAATTTTGTTTACAAGATTAATCAATCAAAAGTGACAGCCATAAACTCCACTAAATATCTAGGAATTACTATTACATCAGACTTAAACTGGAAAGAACACGTAGATAATGTCGTGGGAAAGGCGAATCAGAGACTGTGTTTTATTGGCAGAACCCTTAAAAGATGCAACAGAACTACTAAAGATACTGCATACACTATGCTTGTCCGTCCTTTTTTGGCGTATTGCTGCTCAGTGTGGGATCCTTATCAGGTGGGTTTGACAGAGGACATCGAAAGAGTTCAAAGAATGGCAGCTTGTTTTGTATTGTCACGATACAGGGAAACAGTGTCATGGAAATGATACAGGATTTGGGATAGGAATCATTACAACAACGGCGCTTATCGCTGCAGCGTGGGCTATTTACGAAACTCCAATCGCCAACATTCTCATCTGAATGTGAAATTATATTGTTGACTCCCACTTACATAGGTAGAAAAGATCATAAGAATACGAAAAATCAGAGCTTGAAGGGTGAGATTCAGGTGTTCTTTCTTCCCTATTTGATAATGGAATGGGAGATAAATAGTATAAAGGTGGTTCGATGAACCTTTTGCCAGAGTATCCCATGTAGATGAATGTTCGTTGATGATGTCAAAAGGCCCAACTGTTTGTTAGGCCATATAGGTAAAGGTGATCAGACTCATGTCATTGAATGTTAGTTGCAATGTTAGTGCCTCTAAAAGTATTCCTATAAGGACTTTCAGGCAATGAAAATACTGTAGCAGTATTGCTGGGTGCTCTGAGAGATGAAGCAAGGCCCTAATATATATGTGGCGTCTGTTCTGAAAGAGGAGACATCACTTCTGATCCTGCAGTTGTTAATCTTTCATATTCACAGAATATATGACATCAATTGCGAATGGGAAAAACTGAAAATGTGTACCCAGCTGGGATTCAGACCCGGGTGATTGGCTGAAAGTCGTTTGGAATAGAATACCACCGTCCTTGCTTAATAAAAGGAAAATGTTGGTGCTAGATTCTTTAAGGGGATATTTCAACCACGAAGTAAAGTTTCACACAGGAAAGAGCAGTAATTCTTGGTGGTATGCCTCCACAACTTAAAGTGATTGATCACCTACAATATATTTACAGAGAGGCTTCTTCAAAGAGACCACACAATTACTGCGCAGGGGAAGTATAAGAAATCCTCAATTCCCACACTGGGACCATGGATCTTTACTATTTGTACCACACTTTCAAGCAAATTCTTCAGAAAAGGATTGAAAAAGTGCTGAATATGAAATATATTGATGGCTCCAAAGACAATATAATGCAGAAAGAAAGTCAGGAAGAAAGGAAGATAGTGATACCAGTGATGATGATGCCTGCGATGATCAAAAATACCTACTCTGAAGAAGTAACTAAAAGCTAAATGAAATAAATACATAAAGGTAGATGATTTTGTGTTGATTTCACTTCTCCTTTTGTTGTCAAGTTGCGGACAATCAACTGCTATAAGTTTAGAATATGCATAACATGGCTATTTTTGACCAATACTATGTATCACTAAAACAGTTCGTAATTTTGATTATTTAGTTTATGTTAAAAAAAGCCATTGTGTCTTTAAAAAGAGGAGGGGTTTGTCTTATATTCAGGGTTGTTCTGTGTAAACAAAAAATAAAATAAAATAAAACAGTAATGTAAGTTTAATGTTTCCACATATGAAGTACAAAAAATTCAAAAATACATAATTTAATGAGTATTTTGTAAAATATATGCACTTTAGATTACAATAAAACATGAATTGTCAAAAGCCAAAAGGTTTACTCTTTATTTTCACCTGCCACTTCTGTGTCCCATCGATTCCAACTTAAATCATATCTGAAATTGTACACTAAAATGTGTTTTTCAAATATATGTTAAACTTGTTGTTTACTGTAACCCAAAGATAATATAAATTTAAATATTTTTTTAGTAAAAAGTAATTAAAGTTAGAAAGGGATAATATATTTTCTCTGTTGCTACTTGTGGATCAGTATCTCTTTCAATGTATCTTGTAAGTAACATCAGAACCAGTGACAGGATCGGCGCATTGGCCCTCGGGCCATTGCTTCTCCTCCGGTGGCTCACTTGGCCCAGTATGTCACCAGACGGCAGAACCGTTGTGCACGGAACATGAGACCATCATGAATGCAGCTAAGTATCATACTATGCCGTATTAGGAAATTCAAAAAACTGAAGCTATAGATTGTAAAGAGCGGTATTAGACACTTTTTGACTGTTGATACAAAAGAAAAATTAGAACTAGGTTTATTTTGCAACTGCATTTCACTAGTAATATTGTGTGAGCTATGTTGTTGTATGTAATATTCTTACATTTTAACTCAGGTATATAAACAGAAGCAGAAAAAAATATATAGTGTATATAGAGTGTCATTAGGGACAGAATAAATTATCCCAACTACATGTAAAAAAAAAAAAAAAAAAAAAAAAAAAAAAAAATTATTACCTAGCCCTCTTCTACCAATAGTGTCATGACTACTGTTATTAACAAAATATATCACAAATAAGAAGAATATTTAATTACTTTCGATTCACTGAAGATGTAATAAAATTTATATCTGGTATAAACTGCTGTCACACTGACAGGCTGAGGAAGTGTATGAAATTACCATCACTTAAGCTGACATGTAATTGTGACTTATTTTATTTCATTATTGAAATACAGTATATCTTTCACTCTCAAGTTGAGCCTAACATGAATGTAACTTTTACAGCCTCATTATAAAGATGTGGAAACTCTTCTTGAGGAAATTTTTCATAGAAATTCTAGACAGATTTAACTTAATAGAATTTGTCTTTCAATCACGAGTTACGCTGCAGATCTATCAGTTCCATCTGCAAGTGGACAGGGACATTTTCAACTTGTAATGCAAATGCTCCTAAAAACATCTAAAAGAGATGTATATTGGCAGTATCCTGAAAACAGTTTGAAAACTTCTCCTACATTTCTTCCAAAACTGAAATAAATTTTTAAAAATTTGCATTTTCTTTAACACCCCAAAGCTCAGGGAAATGGATGCTGGCTAATGGCAAAATACTGTACCATAGGCCAAATTGCTCTGCATCTCATGTCCCGTGTAGTGAGTACTTTTGAGAATGCCAAGAAAAACCGAGACAGTCTGACAAGGAGACCACATGGGTATCGGATCTCAGAATTTCTTTATATTTATGGTACGTGAAGTTCAGAACTTAAATAATAACCAGCCAAAGCCATTTGACGCATCTCTCAAAAATGTTTGAGATAATCGACATTAAAGTTTTGCAAATTGTGTGGACTAAGTACCAATAAGTAAAATGGTAGCTGCATCTGTTCATGTAGCTCAGGTGGTAGCATTCTGGCCTTCCAAATTCTGGGTCAGTGTTTCGAATCTTGTCATGGCAATTTTATCCCCCTTCCTTTCTGTTTGAACACTTTCACAATTTAATATCTAATGGTAATTTTTACAAAAAGTGCATGTCTTATTTGTATTCGTAATTTTCTACATTTTGTGGAAGATTGTTAATAATGATAGTCAATCAAAAAATGTAAAAGACGTTTTTTACAGTATTGCCTTCACTATTAGTTGTCGACGATGGTCTTTGATTGTTCAGTTTGTGAAGAGCTACCGTAATCAACCATCGTTTTACGTGACGACAAGGATTTCAACTTTTCTACATACATATAAACAAAAACCGACACAACATGTGGCATTAGATATCCCAAAATGTTTTATATAACTGACTGGGAAAACAAAAGAAAAGATAAAAAAAAGTGTCCCAGTGCAATTCAAACCTCCGACTTTATGCTTATGACACCAGTATGCTTCCACCTGAGCTAAACCGACAGACACTGTAACCATTTTAATTACTGGTACTTATGTGCACTTTGCAAAATTTCAGTCTATTTTCTCAAGAATTTTTTTAGAGTTGCATTGAATGGCTTTGGCCCGATACCCATCTGGTCTCCTTGTGAGTGTCACTTTGGCCACCAAACTGACCCCCGGACCATTTGGCCATGAGTATGTACTCATTTCTTCACTGGGGCAAATTCAGTTTTGCAATTGTCCAGTGAACATATTCTTCAGTATGGAACTTTTCCAGGGATCTGCAGCTTCTTCTGACAGCCACCAACTGAGTTATATCATAATACTTGTCTGACCTATTCTTAGTTTTTATTAACAATGGCAATAATTTTGTTTTCTTTTCATGGACTACTAATTTCTTGCTTATTCACGATGCAGCAAAGAGAAGTTGTTTCACCCACTGTGTTCTCACTTATAATCTCTGAGTTTTCAAGCAATACTACTTATGCGGAGACAACAAACAAAAATGTATCCCTTTGTGAAAAGAACCAAGAAAATTCAAGTGTTTCTAATTCTGGAAATGATGCAACAGTAAACAAATCGGGTAGGCCTAGGCATGGAAAAGTGACAAACAATGCTACTTATGCGGATACAACAAACCAATACTAATGGACTGTCGTGCGGCACAAAAAGAGGGACAAGCAGGAAAAGAAAGAAAAAGTGAACACTAAAAACGACTTCTTAATAATCGGTGATTCCATGATAAAAAACGTCGTGGTTCCAGACTGTGAAATCGATGTGCGTCCAGGAATAAGAACGAATCAGCTAAATAATCACTTAAAGAACATTCAACAGGCGAAGCACAACTCAAAAAACGTAACCAACAGTGAAAACTACAAAGGCGTTTTCATACACGTCGGCACAAACTCACTCCGAAGTTGCAGTGAAGAGGACTTGGTCAACGAAACGCGGAATGTTATTCGATCGGCGAAAAATATCTACCCGTATTCAAGAATTATAATAACCAGCATACTGCATAGAAGATCGGTGAGTGACAAATATATAGACAAAATAAACTTCAACATCCGTGATCAGTGTAACAGACTAGGTGCAATATTTGTAGACTCAAACAAGTTTATTAGAGATGATTGTATAGGGCAGGATGGCTTGCATCTAAATAGGCTGGGCTCCGCAACTTTCAGCAAAATGTTTATTGACTTGTGCAAAATTATACGAAACAGGGGAAACTGGCAATCAGTGAGGGGGGTGAACTAAAACATGTATTAGACAAAGATACAACAAAGGAAGATGTGTTGAAAACAGTAAATAGGTATAATTCGTCGTTCTTAATGCACTGGAACATTCATGGCCTGCGTGCCACCTATCTACAGAATAAAATTGCAAAAATTGACGAGCTGCAAATTATTCTTTCCGAAGGTAGAAACATCAAAGTCGTTTGCTTAAACGAACATTGGATCACAGAAGACTCTATCACAGTTCTAAATAAATTAGAAAACTTTAATATAGCTAGTAGTTTTTGTAGAAAAAACAAAACTCACGGAGGCTCCTGTATTCTTATTAACAGCTCGCTACAATATAAGGAAAGAGATGATTTTAATTTTCTTAACGAAGAACTTATATTTGAAAGTTGCTGTGTAGAGCTTGAACAACAAAATATTGTTATTATATCTATATATAGGATTCCAGGTAATGAAGTGACCAAATTATTTTTCGACAAATTCCAGTGTCTCCTACAAAAACTCGCGAAAGAAATGAGGAAAAAAATTATAATTGCGGCTGATTTCAATATAGATACAGCAAGTGAAACAAGCATTTCAACGAAGTTTAATGACTTAATTCAACAATATGGGTTTAGATTAAATTTCACTGATTTCACCAGGGTAAGTGATAAATCAGCAACTTGCATAGACAACATAATAACAAATTATACATTAAATGAGAATGCCAAATTCACTTTAAACCTAGGCATCTCAGATCACTATGCTCTGCTTATGGAATTATTAAAAACAAACAAAGAAAATGGGAGGAAATGTTTCCTGAAGAGACAATTTAATCCAGACAACATTAACTTATTCTGCTGTAGATTAAATGATATAGATTGGTCATTGCAGCATGAAGGTTCATGTTCAGAAAATTTTGATAGGTTCTTGAATAGTTTTTTGCATGTTTTCAATGAAACATTTCCACCCACGGTCTGCCAAAGAAAGACCACAAGTAAGCTAAAATGGATAACTACTGGCATAAAAATATCGAGTAAAAGAAAGAGGGAACTACATGCCGAGCTGAAATCCAATAAGAGTCCTGAATTCATTGAATATGTCAAATCTTATAAAAAATTGTTTAGGAAGGTGGTAACAGCCGCAAAGGAAATGGAAAATACTAAATTCATCAGAAAGCACAAAAATAAATCTAAGGCAGTGTGGACAGTTGTCAAATCTGAACTTGGAATTAAACCGAGCAACCAAGAAATTTCTAAACTAAAAATACAAGACAAAATAATTGTAAATCCTGCTCAGATATCAGAAACATTTAATGAATTTTTCATAACAGTAGCAAAATCTGATGTTAATGTTCCCTCATATCAAGATAATGTACATCTATTTGGCTCTAGTCTGAACAAAAATGAGTGTCTAATTAAATTCGACACAGTAACAGTAAAAGATGTAGAAAAAACTATATTAAACCTAAAAAATAAAAATTCAGCGGGATGGGATGAAATACCTTCAAAGGTCATTAAAGCAGCTTCAAATATAATAGCATATCCTCTGTGTAAAATAATCAATCAATCATTTAAAGAAGGCTACTTTCCAGACTCCCTAAAATATGCGGAAGTAAAACCATTGTTTAAAAAAGGCTCTAAAGAAGATATGGGAAATTACCGTCCAATTTCACTCCTTCCCGTGTTTTCCAAAATATTTGAAATGATTGTTGCAGTTCAAATTCAAAATTTTTGTCACAAATTTAATATAATATCAAAACAGCAATTTGGCTTTCAAAAAGGGAAAAGTACAATCTATGCTATCAATGAATTTGTCAACAAAGTTACTTCCACCTTAGACAAATCACAAAAAGCAGCAGGAATATTCTGTGATCTGTCCAAAGCGTTTGACAGTGTGAACCACTCCCTATTATTATATAAAATGGAAAAATATGGAATTATGGGTACTGCCCTACAGTGGTGTACATCATATCTAACAGAGAGGAAACAAAGGGTTGTCATAACATCAAGCAAAGGAAAATACTCCTCTAAGTGGAGAACTATCCCACAGGGGGTACCACAAGGCTCAATTCTAAGCTCAATCCTTTTTCTTTTCTATGCTAATGACTTACCCATAAATATAAATTATCATTCAGTTCTATTTGCTGATGACACGTCAGTACTGATCGAAAACAAAAAAGCAGACGAAATTCCTGATAATGTCTTAAAGACCCTAGAAAACCTAGATGTCTGGTTCCATCTAAATGGTCTAAAATTAAATATAAAAAAAACTCAGGTAATGCAGTTTAAGACAAAACAGTCTAAATTAAATGACATACAGATCAAGCACAATAGTCAGGAACTACATGAAGCAGATCATGTTAAATTCTTGGGAATGAAACTGGACAGCAATCTATCCTGGTCCTCACACATAGACTACCTAAAAAACAAATTAAACAGCCTTGCATTTGCTATGTCCATCCTAGCCAATGTAACTAGTTTAGACACAAGAAAAATAGTGTACTGTAGCTATTTTGAGTCAATTGTGAGATATGGCATCATATTTTGGGGAAATGCTAGCACTATGATAAGAATATTAATCCTGCAGAAAAAAATTATAAGAAACATGTGTGGTTCAAGGCCAAGAGAATCCTGTCGGCCATTATTAAGAAATCTAAATATACTGAGTGTTCCCTCATTGTACTTATTCGAAATAATTCTATTCATAAATAATAATCCAGAACTATTTCTTCATAATAACTTCCAGCACAGTTATGAAACGAGGAACAAAGACAGTTTCATGCTACCTACGCACAGACTAAATCTATATGCCCAGGCCCCACACTATATGGGAATGAAAATATGTAATAAATTAAAAAACACACATTTTCGAAAGGTTGAAACCGAATCAATGAAAAGAAAATTACACAGCACTCTGGTACAAAAATGCTATTATTCAATTGATGAATTCTTAAATGATGATCTGAGAATGTGAGCAGGATAAAAACATATAATTATGTACTGTGATTTTATAACTACATTGTATGTATATATTATCATTTTATACTGACGAGTCTCCTGTACACTAAATCAATGATTTAACTTGTATGTTATGAGACAATAAAAATCTGATTCTGATTCTGATGTCGAGGAACCTGCACAGACACAAGGTTCTGGAGCCTGTAAAAGTTCTTAATTCAGAATATACATAAAGAACAATAAATAAGGGGAAAATAGATTGGCGGATCTTACTGATTTTTCTTGTGCCATCACAGAGAAACATATAGTGTAATATGTTACACCACAAGTTATGAAAATTCTGAAGTAAATCTGACTCGTAATATGCACTTCTAATAATTTAATAAAGAGCTATATACTGAAAAATGGAATTTCAATTGTAAGAAAGTGTAGTAGCTACTCTGAGCACACCTTCACTTTCTTGCAAAACAATAAAACAAAGAAAATAGTCTAAAATTTAAATAATGGAAAGTGAATGAAAGATTACAATATTTTGACCACAGATACGTCCCAATGATATTCAGAAAGACACACATAAAAGGCTACCTGTGGTTTTAGTTTACAGTCATCGTCAGACATAGAAATACACACATTCTCACTCACAAATGCATGACCACTGTCTCCAGCCACTGCAGTGGAACTGCGACAAATGGACAACCAGCGCTAGCAGTTGTTTGTGAGGATGAGGAGGCAGTATGGTGAGGGAGGGCATGGATGCAAGTCATAGGTGGTGGATTTTACCAGCTCTGGCATTTGTGCTGTGACTACATAGGCCAGGACAGCAACTAGGTGCCTTGTTTGTTGGGGGGAGTAAGGGAAGAGGAGGAATGGAGTGAGTTCACAGAATGAAGAGGGTAGCTGTTGGAGGACAGGAGCTAGTGAAGGTTGTGGCCTAGGTAGGGGTGTAGGGATGTAGGTTGTACTGTAGGGAGATGCAGTTCAGAAAAGATGGTGTTGGCAGAAAGGATCCAGATGGCACAGGCTGTGAAGCAGTCATTGAAGTGAACAATGAACAATATCATTTAGAAGTGCACATTCCACAACTGTTTCTTAGTGACAGTTCATAAATAGCCATTCATGTAAACAGACAGCTTGTTAGAAGTCAGGTCCACATAGAAAGGGGCGAAATGATTACAGATCTGTTTTTAGATTGAGTGACTGGTTTCACAGTTACTCCACATTTTATGGGATAGAAGATGCCTGCAACAGAACTGGAGCAGGTAGTTGAAGCATTGTGAATAGGGCATGTTTTACATTTACACAATTACTTTTTAAACCACGGTGAAGTGTATGGTAGAGGGTTCATCAAACCACACTCATATTATTTCTGTACCACTCCAATGCTCAATAATCATCCTCAAGTCCTAGGTCATAAATTATCTTCCCTTCTGTTCCCATTCTGATTTGGACTCAGGGCCAGGACATCCTATCCTTGTTCCTTCACAACCTCAATTCCTTCTCCCCCATTAGTTTCACTTGGTCCTTCTCCACCTGGCAAGTCACCTTCATGGATATTAATCTCCACTCACTGACGGCTCCATTCACACCTCTGTCCACAATAAACTTACTAATTACCAACAGTACCTGCACTTTTTTAGTTGCCATCCATTCCACATAAAAAAATCCCTCCCATACAGCCTTTCCACCTGTGGATGGCGAATTTGCAGTGATGAGAAGTCCCTTACCCATTATGCTGAAGTCCTCTCAAAGGCCTTCACAGAGAGACATTCCCCCCCCCCCCCCCTGACCTAGTCCACAAACAGATTTCCCATGCCATATCCCCACACACTAACAATCCTCCCCCCAATCCCAGTAATCAGTCACAACGGAGTGTCGTCCTCCTTGTCACCCAATAACACCCCGGAGTGGAAAAACTTAATCACATCCTTCGTCAGGGCTTTGATTATCTGTCATCATGCCCTGAAATGAGAGACATCCTACCCAAGATCTTTGCAACCCTCCCTAAAGTGGTGTTCTTTCGCCCACCCAACCTCCACAAACATCATAGTCCATCCATATGCCACTCCCAACCCCTTACCACAGGAATCATATCCCAGTGGAAGACCCCAATGCAAAACCTGCCCAATCCACCCACCCAGCACTTCCTATTCCAGTCCCATCACAGGCTTATCCTACTCCATCAGAGGTTGGGCCACCTGTGAAAGCAGCCATGTGATATACCGACTCAGCTGCAATCATTGCACAGCGTTTTATATCGGTATGACCACAAACCAGCTGTCCGTCACAATGAATGGCCACTACCAAACTGTGGCAAAAAACAAAATAGACCACCCTGTGGCATAGCATGCAGCTGAGCACAGCACTCTGGATTTCAATGGCTGCTTCATTACCCTAGCTATCTGGATCCTCCCCTCCACCACCAGCTGTTCTGAACTGCGCAGGTAGGAGTTGTCCCTTCAAAACATTCTACGGTCTCACAACCAACCTGGCCTCAACCTAAGATATCTTCCCATCCCTGCACCCTATGTTTAAACATTCCTCCCTCCCCCCTTCCTACCCCATCCATTATCCTGTATCCATGTCTTCCTTACAACTATGTATTACCACTTACAATATCCCCCTAATTTAGTATTTTTATTTTATTTTTACTTATTTTTTATTGTTCTTTCCTAACTTTATTTTTTTTCCTTTTTTCCCAAACTTTTGCTTTTTTTTCCTTCCTATTTTTATTTTTCCTTATATTTTTCCTCCTAGGGACTTTTCCTCTATAATCTTTCTCACAAGAACTATATACTTCAATTTCACTACAGGATAAATCACTTGTGACAGCAATAAACACACCACCACCCATTTTCATTTTATTTAATATATCACTGCTGTACATCCCTTGTAAATATATATCAGTAATGGAAGATAGGTAAAAACTCATCGTAAAGAGGCTCACTGAGCTGCTGATAGACACGAAAATAGATAATCACATTCACACAAATTAAATTTTCGATCATGGCTTGTCAGAAAAAGAAACATATAGATTCACACAATCACTCAGACACAACCTAGTGTCACTGGAGTGACCGGATGTGATAGTTGTGTATAGTTGTCTGAGTGATTGCGTGAATGTATGTGTTTCTTTTTCTGAAGAAGGCCATGACCGAAAATTTAATTTGTGTGAATGTAATTATCTATTTTCATGTCTGTCAGCTGCTCAGCGAATCCTTTATGGTGAGTTGTTACCTATCTTCCATTATTGATATTCCTATCGGATTTTCCACTGTTAACACCTTGTAAAGATTTCATCTTTACATCTAGGTTTATTACAGAGATTTGAGCCATGCGTGTACTGTGTGCTGTAAGTTTGCTGGTCAGTGGAATACACTGTTATAGGAGTGGGGAGGATAGTGGATTAGATGTTCCTCATTTCAGGGCAGGATCATAAGCACAGAATGTGATTTAAATGCTCTAAACCTGGATCACGAGAGAAGTGCTCCTTCTGTGGCCAGACGGTGGGATTAGGGATGGTGGTAGGTGACTGGAAAGACGATGCACGTGAGATCTGATCATGTACAAGATTGGAAGAGTGCAGTCAGTATGTGAAAGCTCCAGTGAGATCTTTGGCATATTTGGAAAGGGACTGCCTCACCACTGCTGATGAGGCAAGAATAGGTGACTTCATTGGAAGGGACTTCTTGGTCTGGAATGGTGGCAGCTGTTGAAATGGCAGTGGTGTTGGCAATTGGTTGATTTGACATGAAAGAATTACTTGTGTAGCCATTCTTGAAGTGGAGTTCAATGTTTAGGAATGTGATTCATTGGGTTGAGCAGGACCAGGTGAAGTGAATGGTATAGGTGTTGAGGTTGTGGAGGGGTGTTGATAGTGTTTCTTCTCCTTCGGTCCAGATTATGAAGATGTTATCACTGGATTTGAACCAAATGGGTAGGTTGGGATACTGGGCAGTTAAGGGGGATTTCTATAGATAATCCATGAATAGATTGGCATAGAATGGACCCCTCTAGGGGCTCAGCATTAAGTTGCTAAGGGCATGGCGAACTCGTGGTCCCTGAGCGGGAGACTGCATGGTGTCAACAATCCTCCATAACATAAGCTCTGTATGCGCCTCAGTGACCATTGCATAGTGTGACGGTGGAACATTGTTACTGAGAACAGGACGGTAAAAACCTCCATAAAAAAGACCTCTATCTCAATGTGTGTTACATGCCGAGAAGATGCAGTGAAGACTGGTTATAGGGCATAGAGGGCATCTTTAGTTCAAGAGGCTGAGTCAGCGAAGCCCTCCAGTCAAGAGAAGCCAAAGGAACAGTGAGAGCCAAACAAGAAGAAAAGTGGAAAAAGAGAGAGACCCTGGTGGTTCCCACACCAATACCGCATACATCCGCATCAGAAGACTAGGTGGAGATTCTAAGAGTCCTTTGAGGACTTAGATCTTGATAGACCCTTGGAAACAATGGGTAGTGATCCAACAGCCTTGCAAGCAGTGACAGCAAGTGATCTTGAAGTGCAAAAAGCTCTCCTTAGCACCTTTTGTCTCCCTAGACCATCAATAGTGTAATCCTCCATTGGAATTGTGGTGAGTTTTTCTGACACCTGACTGAATTACTACAACTTTTAAACACAACACTTAGTCTCTGCATTGCCCTCCAAGAGACCTGGTTCCCAACAATGTGGAAGCCTGCCCTCATGGATATCGGGTATACTACAAAAGTCATAGCATTTTTTGTAGGGTACCGGGTGGAGTCTGGGTTTATGTCCTTAACTCTGTTTATAGTGAACCTGTGCCCGTTCAAATGCCTTTAGAAGCTGTGGCTGCCAGGATAATGATACCACTGCAGCCTATATCTCCCACTGGATAGTGATGTACTGCCAAATGTATTAGCTGCAGTGATCTCCCAACTCCCGCCACCTTTTCTACTACTGGGTGATTTTAATGCCCATAATCCCTTGTGTGGTGGCCCCAAGTCAATGGCCACAGCACCGATGTCAAGAATTTAATATCCCAGCTCTACCTCTTGCCATTGATTGGAATAAACTCTTTCAAGTTCTGAAGCAAGCAGGAGTAAAATATAGGGAGCGTAACGTTATTTACAACTTGTACAAAAACCAGACAGCGGTTGTCAGAGTTGAAGGGCATGAAAGGGATGCAGTGGTTGGGAAGGGAGTGAGACAGGGTTGTAGCCTTTCTCCAATGTTATTCAATTTGTACATTGAACAAGCTATAAAGGAAAGCAAGGAAAAATTTGGTGAAGGAATTAAAGTTCAGGGGGAAGAATTAAAAACATTGCGTTTTGCCGACGACATAGTAATTCTGTCAGATACAGCAAAGGACCTGGAAGAGCAATTGAACGGAATGGACAGTGTGCTGAAAGGTGCATATAAGATGAACATTAACAAGAGCAAAACTAGGGTAATGGAGTGCAGTGTAAGAAAATCAGGTGATGCTGTAGGAATTAGATTGGGAAACGAAGCAATAAAGGAGGTAGATGAGTTTTGTTACTTGGGCAGTAAAATAACAAATGATGGTCGCAGTACAGAGGATATAAAATGCAGAATGGCAATGGGGAGAAAAGCGTTTCTGAAAAAGAGAAATTTGTTAACATCAAATATTGATTTAAGCCTAAGGAAGCCCTTTCTGAGGGCATTTGTATGGAGTGTTGCCTTGTATGGGAGTGAGACATGGACAATAAACAGTGCGGACAGGAAGAGGATTGAGGCTTTTGAAATATGGTGCTACAGAAGAATGCTGAAGATTAGGTGGGTGGATCGCGTAACTAACGAGGAGGTACTGAACAGAATTGGGGAGAAAAGAAATTTCTGGCATACCTTGACTAAAAGAAGGGATAGATTGGTGGGACACATTCTTAGACATCAAGAAATTGTGAATTTAGCTTTAGAGGGAAGTGTGTGCGGTAAAAATCGCAGAGGAAGACCAAGAGATGGATACAGTAAGCAGATTCAGACAGATGTAGGTTGCCGTTCTTATGTGGAGATGAAGAGGCTTGCTCAGGATATGGTATTGTGGAGAGCTGCATCAAACCAGTCTCCGGACTGAAGACCACAACAACAACAACAACAACCTCTTGCCACTGGTGCTTCCACATATTTCATTGTGGCACATAGCACCTACTCGGCTATTAACTTGTCAATTTGCAGCCCTGGCCTCTAACCATCTGTCTATTGGAGGACACACAATTTGTGTCATTGCAATGACGCATGTTGGGATGTAGTTCCATCTGCTTACTGAACCTTCCGATAACTGTTGCATAGTGATAGATATGAATGTAATTAGTCTGTTACCATTTTCTTTTCCAAAACTTTTGGTTATTCTTCATTGTAACATAACTAGCTGAAGTCATTTTCATGATTTTATGGCAGATAAGTTTGTTTAATTACCAAATATTAATTAGTTAATGGCATAGATGTATTGTTATATTTAAGATAGTGTGCTAATTAGTATTTCTGTTGAAACTAAGTAAATTATTTTCTCATAATATTAAAGTAGGTATTATTGTGTTTCACAATTAATGTTAGGAAAGTTTGCCCTTATTAGTTTCTGTACAATTACTGTTAATTACAAAAGTATTGTTGATAAACCTATTATTGTAAAATAAGTAAATGAAATACTATTAATTCAACTGAGATTTGTATATTAATTTAATCAGTATTATTTATGCTATCTTTTACTATAGCCAGTTGCATGTAATTTTTTGCTTTTCTATTATAATTAATTTAATGCACATAATTAACAATACAGACGATCGTAATTGTTAGATTCAAATTGATGAAACGAAAATTATAGAGGGAAACTTTCCCGGTGGGATAAACAAAAATAAAAAAATAGAAAAGAGATGACTTACCAAAAGGACCGGCTCGTCGATAGAAACAAATAAAATAAAATAAAATAAAATTACACACAAACACACATACAAGCTTTCGCAGCCTAGCTGCTTCGTCAGGCAGAAGGGAAGGAGAGGGAAAAGGAAATGATGAGGGTTTTAAGGGAGTGGATAAGGAGTCATTCCAATCCCGGGACCTCCCTTAAAACCCTCATCATTTCCTTTTCCCTCTCCTTCCCTTCTGCCTGACGAAGCAGCTAGGCTGCGAAAGCTTGTATGTGTGTTTGTGTGTAATTTTATTTTATTTTATTTGTTTCTATCGACGAGCCGGTCCTTTTGGTAAGTCATCTCTTTTCTTTTTTTTATTTTAATTAACAATACACAATTTCCAGTAACATTGTTTGACAGATATAAATAGGATGTGTTTGTGGCATGTAATAGAGTATTGTTTTATCCTCCATCTGATGCATCATCTATGTCAGTTCCGAGTATTGTTTATTATTTTGGCCGTGATCTGAGGCACAAGCCACGCCAGTTAGAAATTTAATTTTAAACAATTAGGTAAAAGTTCATCAATGTTATTCGTGTAATTTTAAACAATCATGTAAAAGTTCGTCAGTGTTGTTTGTGCAGAAAGTGCATTTACCGAGATTAATTAATATATGGGCCACATTACGATGTACACCTCGAACTTTTGTATTCCACACACAAATAGTGTTAATTCGTATTATCGATGTGTGAAATGTGTGTACCTGGTCATAATGGCTGTAATTAATGAGACTCGTAATGGGGACAACTGGGCATTTATGAGTCAATAAAAGTGTAAAAGAACTGCAATTCTGTATATTGCATATGTTATTTGTAGTGAATTAGTTTTCACCCTCATGAGTTTTCAGCCAACCGCTACCAAGGGCAACAATCTTTGACAACATCGAGAATCATCATCTACGATCAGGTAATGGCACATAGTGACAACTTTCCTATCTTTCTGTCACTACCCCATTGATGAGGCTTTTGCTGAGCACTATGCTCACGCTGTTGCATCCCAAACTTATCAACACACCTTCCGTAAATTAAACAGCGGATGGAACGCAAACACCTATCATTTACCACATGCCACCCTGAGGTGTATAACGCTCTGTTTAGTGAGTGGGAGTTTCTCAAAGGCCTTGCCTATTGTCCTTACACTGCCCCTGGGCCAGACAGAATCCACAATCAGATGCTAAAACATCTGTCTGAGGATTTCAAGCGACATGGTCTAGCCTTGTTTAATCACATCTGGAGCGGTGGTGTCTTCCCATCACAGTGGTGAGAGAGTATCATCATTCCAGTGCTTAAGCTGAGTAAAGCTCCACTAGGAGTGGATAATTATCAGCCTTACCATCATTCTCTGTAAACTAATGGAACACATGGTGAGCCATTGCTTGTGTTGGCTCTTTGAATCTCAGGGGCTGCGGGCACCTTGCCAGGGTGGTTTCCACAAGGGACTCAATCTTGGATACCTTGAGTCTGCCATCCAGGCAGCCATTTCTTGATGTCAACACCTGGTTGTTGCCTTTTTTGACTTGTCAAAGGTGTATGACACGACCTGGTGACACCACATCCTTTCTTCATTGCATGGGTGGGATCTCTGGGGCTCGCTCCGAATTTTTAGCATAAACTTTTTATCTCTCCGAACTTTCCATGTATAAGTCGGCACCTTCTAATAGCACTTTGCATTTTCAGGAGAATGGGATCCCCCAGGGCTCTGTCTTGAGCATCCCCCTCTGTGGAATTAGACCCGTGACAGGGGCTTTCTGAACAAGCCCTGTGGACAGTCTCCTTGGGGAGCCTGGGGTGCCTCCTCTGTGAATCGGGCAGCAACTGCTGGCAAATTATGCTGCTAACGTTCGTGTTTTGCCAAGTCATCCAAACAACCATCTCCTTTTCCTGTATACAGTACTTCATATTCCACAATGGCGGCCGAGATTGGGTTTGGCAGCTGGTGTCTGTCCCAAATCACTTCTAAGGGAATTGTAGATTTTCCCCCTGCCACCTTTCTTCCAATTTCACTTCTGTACCCCCATTGTGGTAGATACGTCGACCTCACCTTTGACTGGAATTGTTGCAGTATTCTAAAAACTCATTTCACCCTGAAACCCTTCGCTGCCAATTTCTATCAATTATTGGTGGATCCTGGGGCCTTACAGTGATCTACACTGATGGTTCAGTGGTAAATCATTGTGTTGGCTTCGCCTATATGCTTGCATGACATAATGAATTGTGCTCTCTGCTGAATGGCTGCAGTATATTCACTGCAGAGCTGGTAGCCATCTTTTGTCCACTCAAACATATCCGTTCCTGCCCTGGGGAGTTGTTCCTCATCTGTAGCAACTTCCTGAGTGGTCTACAAGCCCTCAATCCATACCTCCCTCGCAATCCTTTGGTAATGACCATCCAAAGGTCCACATAAGACATTGAACAACTTGGGCGGTCAGTAGTATTTTTGATCTTCATTTGATGTTGCATCCAACAAATTGAGGTTTATAAAGGAGATGGCAAATGTGTGGAGGTCCTCTATGCGGACCCCTCGCAGGGACTTTGTTGTCCTCTGCCACCTCCATTTCGGCCATACTTGGCCGACTCATGGTCACCTTCTCAGTGTCTATGTAGTGTGCATTTGTCAGTCAGCCACATCTTGCTGGAATGTGCCTATTTAGACGCTCAGAGGAGGAATTTCAATCTCGTCGTACCTTTTGTTTTAGCTAACAGTGATCCTGTGGCTGGTTCAGTTTTAAATTTTATTTTTGTGAGTGGGTTGTATCAATCCATTTGAGCTTTAGTTAAGTATCCATTATCTGTCTATTCTCCATTTGCCCAATATTTGTAGGCAAGAGATTTTAACATGTTACATAGTGGCTGGATGGTCTAATTTTATTTTTGCAATAACCCAGCCTAGACACACTGGTGCATTTTTACATCTTCCTTTCCTTTCTTTCATTTTATTTGTTTTTTATTCTTGACATGTTACATCCTCACCTTGACGTAGTGTAACATATGGGTTTCTGTAACATTTTAGCAAGTCTTAATATAATGGCTGTGATCGGAAAAAGGGACTGATGACCACTGTAGTTTAGTCCTTTTCAGTCAAATCAAACCAAACCAAACCATCATAGAATGGTGCCATATGGGTGCTCATTGCTGTAATGAATCCTTATAGATTATGCCTTAAAAGGAGAAGTTATTATGGATGTAGTTAGTCATGGTGACGAGAAAGAAGGTTGTGGGCTTGGAGTCAGTTGAGCATTGTGAAAGGTAGTGTTCAACAGCTGTTAGGCCATGGGCATTGGGGATTTTGGTATAGAAGGATGGTACCAAGTGGTAAAAATTGTAGAGTCTGTAGAGGAAATGTTTGGTGTCCTTTATATAGGAGCACAGATTTTGGGTAATAGGCCAAAGGTGTTAGTCCACAAGACCAGAGATTTTCTCTGATGGGGCATCATAACCAGCCACAGTAGGATTTCCAAGGTGGTTGGGTTTACATACCTTACGGAGCATTTAGAACAAGCTGTTCCAATTCAAGAGCTCAGCTGTGAGCAGCCATGGACCCACGCACACTGGTGGGCAAGAGTGAGCAAACAGTGCAGTCACAGGTAGGCAGGACTGGGCAAGCAGCACTGTGCACAAACCATTGGTTAGGGAGAAACCATGTACAAAGAAATATGGGGTAATTTTTTGAATTAATAATAAGGATGTTAATAAAAATCAGTATAAGGCCAAAGTTCGAACATTTTACTCAGTTTGATGAATAAATTTCTGTTTATAGTCTGTAAGTTCTCAAGCTGCTGCAAGATGCAGAATGATGATTGCCTCTCTCCTTTCACTTCCATAAACAATGCAATTTCTTCCCAAATTTCCAAGAAATATACAGAGAACTTTTCGTTTGTACTATGCGGTGATAAGGGATATCATTGTAGGCTGTATGCTAAAAGCCTTTGAACTGGTGGTGGTTGGCAATGTAGTGTCTTACAATATTTACACACCTTTGTGAAGGCAGGCCTTCTCGTGGATTCGACCCCCCCCCCCCTTTCAATCTCTCTCTCTCTCTCTCTCTCGTGCATCAACGTGGGCCTTTCATATGACAACCGCACATTTTATACAACTCCAAGACAACCTCAAATGTTGCACCTGTTACTGTCCGTCAAAGTAGTCACCAGCATTGTGTAGAACCCACTGCCAGTGATTTGGAAAGCGTAGTATACCGTTACCAGAGCCTCTTCTGTTAATTGTGCGAATGGAGGGGTCTATCGCCTTCAAAGCTCTTGGAACAATTCTGAAGCGAATGCCACAAAGTGGTTCCTTCATCTTTGGTATCAAATCAAAGTAACAAGGACTCAAGTCAGGGAAGTATGGTGGATGGTACAGTACTTACCAGTCCTGTCGACCGAACAAAGCAGCCACAGCTTGCACTGTATGCACCCGCACACTGTCATGCAAAATGATGTTCGGTTAATCAGAAAGTGTTGTCACTTCTTTCACAAAGCTGGTCACAGCTGATCTCCAAAAATGAACAGTAATACTCTGCGTGAAGTAATGTAATTTTATCACAGTCTTACACAAGAATCACCATAACTTTCACCATACTGGGGCTTTGACACACTTTTGACTTTTGTGGCGACCCCTAATGATGCCATTTGTTGGATTGATGTTTCAGTTTTGACTCGTACGATGTGGCCCTTGTCTCATCCAGTGTTACGATACGATGTAAGAAAGCCTCTCCTTTACACTCACAACACTCCAAGTGCGTCTGAGCAGCTTCATAATGTATCTTTTTTTTTATTTATTTTATTTATTTGTTTTTTCTGTTCCATAGGACCCACTTCAGGAGTAAGACTCCATGGTCATGGAACAAGTCAATACACTAATTGTTACACAATAATGGTAATAGAAAAATTTTAAGTAGTCCTTTGCACACGACAATCTTAAGACAAAGTGAAAAGAATCAATAAAGAAAAAATAAATTAGCTTAATTGTTTAACTTTTCTAGGAGTTCCTCGACAGAATAAAAGGAGTGAGCCATGAGGTAACTCTTCAATTTAGATTTGAAAGCATGTGGATTAGTGCTAAGATTCTTAAGCTCTTGTGGCAGCTTATTGAAAATGGATGCCGCAGAATACTGCACCCCTTTCTGTACAAGTGTTAAGGTGGTGTGGTGCAAATGTAGATTAGACATCTGTCTAGTATTCACCGAGTGAAAGCTACTAACTCGTGGGAATAAGCTGATATTATTAACAACAAACGACATTAAAGAAAAAACGTATTGTGACGCCAGAGTCAAAATTCCCAGACTACTGAAAAGGGGTCGACATGACGTTCGCGAACTTACACCAGATATTGCTCGAACCGCCCGTTTTTGAGCCAGAAATATCCTTTTTGCATCAGGCGAGTTACCCCAAAAAACAATGCCGTACGTCATAAGTGAGTGAAAGTAAGCGAAATAGACTACTTTTCGTGTTGAAAAATCACTTATCTCAGATATTGTTCTAATGGTAAATATAGCAGAATTTAGTTTTGCAACAAGATCCTGAACATGGGCTTTCCATGACAGCTTACTGTCTATATGAACACCTAGAAATTTGAACTGTTCAGTCTCACTTATCACATGCCCATTATGTGTAATCATAATGTCAGATTTCGTCAAATTATGTGTTAGAAATTGTAAAAACTGAGTTTTACTGTGATTTAACATCAACTTGTTTTCTATTAGCCATGAACTTATCTCTTGAACTGCATTATTTGATACTGTGTCAATATTACGAGCAACATCCTTCACTACCAAGCTGGTATCATCAGCAAACAAAAATATTTTACAATCACCTGTTATACTCGAAGGCATATCATTTATATAAATAAGAAACAGCAATGGTCCCAAAACAGACCCCTGGGGCACCCCATACTTAATTGAGCCCCATTGGGATTGCACGTCATAGCCATTTTCTACATTGCGGAGAATTACCTTCTGTTGTCTATTATTAAAGTAAGAGGTGAACCAGTTGAGGGCTACTCCCCGTATTCCATAATGTTCCAACTTCTGCAACAATATTTTGTGATCAACACAATCAAACGCTTTTGTTAAATCAAAGAAGACGCCTAATGTCCGTAGCCTCTTATTTAACCCATCAAGTGCCTCACAGAGAAACGAAAATATAGCGTTTTCGGTCGTTAAACCACTTCTAAAACCAAACTGTACGTTTGACAGGAAATTATGTGAACTGAAATGATCAATAATTAATCTTGAATATACAGCCTTTTCAATAACTTTGGAAAAAACCGATGGCATAGAAATAGGTCTATAGTTGTCTACATTATCCCTTTCACCTTTTTTATAAAGCGGTTTCACTACTGAGTACTTTAATCTGTTAGGAAACTGACCATTCTGAAAGGAAAAATTACAAATATGGCTTAGTACTGGGCTAACATATGGAGAACAGTACTTTAGAATTCTGCTAGATACCCCATCATATCCACAAGAGTCCTTAGTCTTTAGTGATTTAATTATTGACTCAATCTCACCTATGGAAGTATCATGAAGGATCATTTCAGGCAACAGCCTCGGAAACGCATTTTCTAAAAACGTTATATGATTACCTGTAGAAACTAGAGTTTTGTTTAGTTCCTCTACTATATTCAGAAAGTGATTATTGAATATTGCACATATATCTAACTTGTCAGTAACAGAAACATTCCTACTACGCACTGACGTGATATCTTCTACCTGCTGCTCCTGACCAGACACTTCCTTCACAACTGACCAGATAGTTTTAATCTGCATTTCCATCAATTCAAGCAAAACCTGTCATGATGCAATTTTTCGCATGTCCAGGCGTTGTGTGAGGATGCAAAGCACAGTCATATGCACTAATCCAGTTTCATGGATGAGCTCACAAAATTGTCTGGCGTCGATTACTGTTCACTAACACGGCAACAGTACACACTTCTTCAGAGGCGCTAGGACGACCTGCTCGATGCGTGAATGCCACAGTTTGCAAACCTTCGTTGAAGGCTTTTACCCAATGTGCCACTGTTCTGTACGGCAATGCCAATTCCCCACACGCCTCTTGAAGACCTTGATGACACCCTCAAGCTGTATGACCTCTGGCACATCTAATCTTGATCCAACTCAGCTGCTCCTGTTTCAAAGAAATATACAGAGAACTTTTCCTTTGTACTATGCGGTGATAAGGGATATCATTGTAGGCTGTATGCTAAAAGCCTTTGAGCTGGTGGTGGTTGGCAATGTAGTGTCTTACAAAATTTACACACCCTTGTGAAGGTGGCCCTTCTCTTGGATTCCACCCCCCCCCCCCCCCCCCCGCTCTCTCTCTCTCTCTCTCGTGCACCAGCTGTGGGCCTTTCGTATGACAACCGCACATTTTATACAACTTCAAGACAACCTCAAATGTTGCACCTGTTACTGTTACATAGTGATACCATTACGTTAGACCACTTGCTGACAAGAGACTGTTTCCCTCAATTGTGCGTACGCTGGTGACGTGGGACAGGCAAGTCCATTTGCTTGGAGGTAAGGTAGGCATGTTGACAACGTGCTATCAGTGACAATTGTAGATTACATTGTATAGTGTCTCTACAACATTGATGCCACTATGTAAGTTCCAAACCCTTGTATGTCTTGGTCTGTGGTTGTGTGCATTATTTAGTTGTTGCAATGATGTGTGAAATATTTCAGCTTGCTTAAGGCACCACATAAGTTGAATTTTTGAAAATGTCAGTGATCTACAATTGTCGCATAAAATTTATATAATATACAAAATCAGCACATATACAGAACGTATCTTCAGCATTATTTTGTAGCTTTATCCTCTTCCTGTCTAAACTATTTATCACCAGTTTCACTACCGTACAAGGCGAACTCCACACACATGCTAGCAGAAAGGACTTCCTTACACTTAAATTTGATGTCAGCAAATTTCTCTTTTTCAAAAACGCTTTTCTTGCCATTGCCAGTCTGCATTTTATATCCTCTGTGACCATCATATGTTATTTTACTGCCCAAGTAACAAAATGCATCTACCACCTTTATTGTTTCGTTACCTAATCTAATTCCTTCAGCATCGCCTGATTTTCTAAGACTGCATTCCATTACCCTTGTTTTGCTCTTGTTAACACTCATCTTACATGCTCCTTTCAACACACTGTCCATTCTGTTCAATTACTCTTCCAGGTCCTTTGCTGTCTCTGACAGAATTACAATGTCATAAGCAAAACCCCAAAGTTAGTTTGTTTGTTTCTTCACCCTGGCCTCTTAATTCCTTCTCCAAATTTCTCTTCTTTTTTGTTGACAGCTTGTTCAATGTACAAATTGAATAACATTGGAGAAAAGCTACAACCTTGTCTTACTTCCTTCCCAACCATTGCATCCCTTTCATGTCCTTCAACTCTAATACAAGCTGTCTGATTAATGTACAAGCTATAAATAACCTACCTTTCCTTATATTTTACCCCAGCTGACTTCAGAATTTGAAAGAGTGTATTCAAATTAACATTGTCAAAAGCCTTCTTCAAATCTACAAAAACTAGAAAGGTAGGTTTACCTTTCCTTAATTGATCTAAGTTAGCCAGAAAGTGAGGATTGCCTCCATGTTCCTATATTTCTCCTGAATCCAAACTGATCTTCTCCAAGGTCAGCAATTATTGGCCTTTCCATTCTTCTGTAAATAATTTGTGTTAAAAATTTTGTAATCGTGACATAACAAACTCATGGTTCTATAATTTTCATACCTGTCTGCCCGTAATTTCTTTGGAATGGGGATTATTACATTTTTCTTAAAGTCCAAGGGTATTTTTTCTGTTTCGTACATCGTATTCACCCAGTGAAACAGTTTTGTTATGGCTGGTTCTCCCAGAGACTTCAGAAACTCTGAGGGAATGTCGTTTACTCCATGGGCCTCGTTTCGGCTCAGATCTTTAAGTGCTCTGTCAAATTCATCTCTCAGTACAGTATGTCTTACTTCATCATCATCTACTTCTTCCCTTCCTACAAAATTGTCTCACAGTTCATTTCCTTTATAAAGCCCCTCTTATATACTCTTTCCACCTTTCAGCTTTCCCTTCTTTACTCAGAACTGGTTTTCCATCTGAGTTCTTGATATTCATACAGCTATTTTTCTTGTCTTCAGATGTCTATTTAATTTTCCTGTAGGTGGTATCTATCTTTCCCCTAGTTATACATTCTTCTATGTTCTTGCTTTTCTCCTCAAGCCACTCCTGCTTAGCCAGTCTGCACTTCCTGTCAACTTCATTTTTCAGATGTCTTTACTCCCTTTTTCCTGCTTCACTTGATGCATTTTTATATTTTATCCTTTCATCAATTAATTTCAATAGCTCCTGTGTTAACCAAGGATTTCTATTACGCATTGTCCTTCTGCCTATATGGTCCTCTGCAGCCTTCACAACCCTACCTCTCAGAGCTACCCATTCTTCTTCTACTGTATTACTTTCCCCCATTTCAGCCAATCCTTGCCTAATGCTCCCTCTGAAACTCTCAACCACCTCTAGTTCCTTCAATTTGTCCAGGTCCCAACTCTTTAATTTTCTACCTTTTTGCAGTCTCTTTAAGTTTTAATCTACAGTTCATAACCAATAAATTATGGTCAGAGTCTATATCTGCCCATGGATATGTCTTACAGTTTAAACCCTGGCTCCGAAACCTGTCTCTTACCATTATAAAATCTATCTGGTACCTTCTGGTGTCTCCTGATCTCTTTCATGTATACAAATGTCTTCCATGATTCTTGAACCAAGTGTTTGTTATAATTAAATTATGTTCCATACAAAATTCTACCAGGCGGCTTCCTCTCACATTCCTTTTTCACCAGTCCCTTCCTTTTCCTACTATCAAATTCCAGTCCCCCATCACAATTAAGTTTTCCTCTCCATCAGCTGTCTGAATAATTTCCTTTACATCCTCGTACATTTCTTCAATCTCATCATCGGCAGAGCTAGTGGGCATATAATCTTGTACTACTGTGGTTGGTGTTGGCTTCATAGACTATGGCAATGCAATCACAGCACTATAGTAGATTACCCACATTCCAATTTTCTTATTCATTATTAAACCTACTCCTGTAATACCTCAACTGATTTTGTATTTATAATCTTGTCTCGCCTGACCAGTAATTCTGTTCCTCTTTCAAGTGAACTTCACTAATCCCTACTATATCTAACTTTAACCTATCCATTTCTCTTTTTAAATTTTCTAACCTCCCTGCCCAATTAAGGGATCTAACTTTCCATGCTCTGATTCGTAGAATGCCAGTTTTGTCTTTCTTATGACTTTCTCCTGAGTAGTCCCCGCCTGGAGATCCAAATGGGGGACCATTTTACCTCTGGAACATTTTACCCGAGAGGATGCCATCATCATATATTCATACGGTAGAGCTGCATGTCCTCTGGAAAAGTAACCGCTGTAGTTTCCCCTTCCTTTCACTCATTTGCAATAACTGTATGGCAAAGCCACATTAGCTGATGTTACAGAGCGAGATCAGTCAGTCATCCAGAATGTTCCCCCTGCAACTACTGGAAAGGCTGCTGCCCCTCGTCAGAAACCACACATTTGCCGGGCCTCTCCACAGATACCCCTGCACTGTGATTGCACCTAGGGTACTGTTATCTGTATTGTTGAGGCACACAAGCCACCCCACCTGAGCAATGTCTGTGGTTCATAGGGGTGGCCATAAAGTCATATATGGTATGATATTATGGGGTAACATCTTCAAGTCCAAAGTTTTCAGAGTCCAAAAGCATGTAATACATCCTGTAGAAGCCTCTTCAAAGAATTGGGTACACTAACTACTGCCTCTCAGTATATTTATTTCTCAGTCAAATTTGACATAAATAATGTATCCCTTTTTCTGACAAACATCTCTGTTTATACATGCAATATTAGGACCAAATGATGCACAGAAGACTTAAAAGCACTTACTGTAGTTCAAAATGGGGTCCACTACTCAGGAACACACATTTTCAATAATTTGCCAGCAAGCCTAAAAATTTAGCTAAAAATAAAGATCAGTTTAAGAGAATCCTGAAACATATTGACATGTTTCACTCCACGAGGATAAACACGTATGAAGTGTGTGGGATGGACTAACAATCAGTATGTAACAGATAAAACCTAAGAGAGTGGGGCTGCTAGTGGAATAAAAGTCATCAATTCAAAAGTCAATTACAATGGTGGGAGGAATTCAGTAAGTGGATGCTGCAGCAATGATCCGAGTGATCTCATAGCTGTTTGCTTTGAGTGGACAGGACCTTTGGAGAGAGAGAGAGAGAGAGAGAGAGAGAGAGAGAGAGAGAGAGAGAGAGAGCACTGGGTTGTGGGATAGAAGAGTGATCATTAGGCAAAATCAATCAGTGGAAAGTCCATGATGGAGGATTACAATAATATTTTGAAATGGATAGACTGGTGCTTACCAATAAAACGTCCTGATGATTTGTGGAAAGACAACATAAATGGCTACTTGTATTTTAAAAAGCTTTCAGCCTACACAGGCTTCCTCAGACATAAAACACACACACTCTCTCTCACATATAAGTGACTGCTGTCTCCACCCATTGTGATGAGATTACAACATAGAAACAACCCATGGCAGCAGCAGTTGGTAGTGGGGATGAGGAAGTAGCATGGGGAAGCAGGCAGGAGGAGATAGATGCAAAGAATGGGTGAGGGACGATACCAGCATTATCTGACGTAGTGTGTTCTGACTCATAGGCCAGGGCAGGCCACTGGGTGTCATGTTGGTCAGCAGGCTGTTGGAGAAAGTGGGGCAGAAAGGAAAGGCGAATGAAAAGAAGACAGAGAAAAACATTAAATGGTGATTACTGTTTGTGGGAATACAAGGGCAAGTGAAGCAAAGAAAAAAAACTGAATTTTTGTAGATGTGTCAAGAAAAATTTATAGACAATGAAAGGGATGTAATTGTGCCCTCATAGAAAAGTATAAAATTGATACCAATAGTTTTACGTTTAAGTGGCTCATCTGCCAACAGTGTTATTCACAAACATAATGATTGCTGTGTACCTGCATCCTTGGTTCTACTTGCTTACTCAATAAAATCTATACTTGATTGATGCCTTTCATTTTGTTCATAGTAGCCGCAGTGGAGTGGCCGAGCATTCCAAGGCACCAAGCTGTGGAGCAAGCCACTGCTCGCCATTGGAGGTTAAAGTCCTCCCTTGGGCATGGGCGTATTTATTGTCCTTAGTATAAGTTAGTTTAAGTAGTTTGTAAGCCTAGGGACTGATGCCCAGAGTAATTAGGTTCCATAGATTTACAAACATTTGGACATTTTTTGTTGTTGTTTATAGTATATTTGTTGTTTGCAACCAGTTTCTACTTCTAATTCTCGTTGTGAGGTAATTAAATTGCAATAGTTGCCAGCCTCAAAGGATACTCAGTGCACGCATTTCACTGAGATGTGACAGGGCTTCAGGCATCTTCGATTTCTTTTTTCCATGGTCTGTCCTGTAAGAAATGTGCATAAATAAGACAGAAGTAAACTAACTTTATTTTTGATGAATTCCTTATTTTTTGCCACTCTGAACTCCACTGGCTTGATAGTGTGGCCATCAGTGAGCTCACTGCATCAGTTTATTCCAGATTCAGATAGTGAGCGGTTTTGATCAAGTGTCACTTAATCTTCTGATTGTTCTCATCAGGTTTACTAGATCAACTACTGTAACACTAAATTTGTAAATATTTATTATTAAGTAATTTATATCTAAAAATTAGATTTGACTTGGCAAACTACAAGAGGGAACTCACTTTGTAATTCAATGGCCACAGGCAGCATAAATCTTTAATACTTGTGTCTTAAATGTCATTATGTTCATATGAAGATAAAGACCAAAACCTTTACCAGACAATGGTCTTAATGCAACTGAAACTGGTAGCGAAATAAAGAATTTGAAGCGATACAGCTGTGTGTGAATATGATTTTCCAAAATTTCCTTAAATATTCACGTCTATACTCAAGGAGCCACAAGGTCACAATATGTGGTGAAGGGTACTTTGTCTACCACTATCACTTCATCTCTTCCCTGTTCCCATCATGTATTGTTCACAAGAAAGAAGACTGTAGGTATACTGTGTGGGTTCTAATCTCCGTAATTTTATCCTCATTGTCTTTTTACGAGAGATACATAACAGGAACATATGTTGGCTGACTCTTTGAAAAGTGTACACTCGTGAAACTTAGGACAAAACCCCATGTAATTTCTTTTGCAGTGTCTGATACTGCAGCCTGCTAATCATCCCTACGATACTTTCAGAAAAAGCATTTTGCTCTCCTTTGCATCTTCTTTTATGTCATTTATCAACCCTATCTGTAACGGTTCCCACACTGATGAGCAATATTCAGGTATTGGTTGAAATAGTTTTTAAGCTTCCTCCTTTGTTGATGGGTTAAACTTCCTAAGGATTCTGTTGAGGAATTCCTGGAAGAATTGCTGTGTTACATTGTTGCTTCTTTTATTTATGCTTATATCTATTTTGTGCTTACAATCACTTAATGTTTAACTTTATCAATTACTACTCTTTTGTAACAATCTGATGTACAGACTTATTCCATGACCATGGAGGTTTGCTCCTCAGTTCGATCCTGTGGAACATGATAAATAAAAATGAATAAATTTTTGTCTGACCTCTGACTTACCCACAATTAATTTCATGTATAGTCATTCCACTTCAGGTCTTTTATCAAAGTAACTGTTTCCAGCAATTGTTCTGCAGTTTCGTAATCACATAATGAAGAACCTATCTTTATGTGTATTCAAAGTATGTTTATGATGAGGATCAATTGCCACTCCCTGCACCAAGCATGGATGCAGCACAGATCCTCCTGCATTTCACTTCAGTTTTCCATTGTTGCAACTTCTCAATATACTATTGCATTATCCATGAAAAGTCTCATTGACTTTCCAGTATTATCCGAAAGATCATTTATATACATTTGTCCTGTAACACTCCTTTGGGGAATACCACAAATCACTTTCTCATGGGAAGACTTTTCT
This sequence comes from Locusta migratoria, assembly GCA_026315105.1. NCBI lineage: Eukaryota > Metazoa > Arthropoda > Insecta > Orthoptera > Acrididae > Locusta > Locusta migratoria. The sequence continues at coordinate 747,833,974 of CM048745.1, read as the reverse complement.
CCATAAAGAATGACATGCTATGTTCTTTTGCTAGAAACTTCTAGCCAATCACACAGTTGCTCCAACATCTAGTACACTCATATTTTGTTCAACAGGCAACAGTGCACAACCATCTTCAATGCCTTTCAAAGGTCAAGAAACATTGCATCTACTTGGAATTCTATATTTACTGTTGTAAAACATTGCCTATTAAAATCAGTAAAATATAATAGTTGAAGCAGTCTCTGTTAATCTTCTTTCCGCTCTCAAATTAACTGCAGCATGTGTTCCAACTACTCAGTAAGCATGGGTATGGTGGGGCTCACAGTAATACAAACATGTATTTAACTTGAGTGTTGGCCATTGCATTGAAAAAAGACGATCCAGGATCTTGCAACAGCACAGTTAACCTTATTCAAGGAAATAAAAGGTGATCAATGTTAAATGACGGAGTCAACACCTCAAGATTATTTTTCTTACAGTATTTTTATTCTTTTAAAACATTTCTGTATTTATTGCACAATCATTAACAGACAACAACTGTCACACCTCAACGAGGCAAAACAATCTGCATATGAGCAAAGCCCAGGCAATTCTGACACACTATGGCTTCTCTCCAAACATTTGAGAGAATACTGCATAAACATGGAAACAATTGCATTATGCAGCTTTTATAAACATTTGAAATAGGTTATAAATTTTATTTTTATTTTGGTGTTGTAATAATTAATTATTAAGACCACATGGAGGCATGTAGTTACCGTAATTTCATTTAAACTAGTCACACAAATAACAAGCATACATTTAAATTTATAAATTTACATACTACTCAAATTATTGATTCTATTTATGATTTTTACATGTGTAGGTCAATAGTTTGTAATTAGTGTTTTGATGTACTGTTATTTAGACTCGTAATTTTAATGTGTTTCAATTTGCGGTAATTTTATAAATAAGGATTTGTTTAATGTTGTTGTATTTTACAAATTTCAGCATTAATTTTGTATTATCTGACAGATTATTGCAATGAGTAACATAATTGTATCAACCATTTGATTTAGGATACAGTGATATGTAAAACATGAGTAGGTTAGCTATTTGGAAAACCATTAGTAGCTATGGAGATGACTTTCCAAAAACAGTGTCAATAGCTCTTTACAAACTGAACAATCAAAGACTACTGTCGTCAATTAATTGTGAAGCCAATACTGTAAAAAATGTAACTTACGTTTTTTTCATTGAAAGCATCATTATTAACAACCTTCTATAAAATATTATAGAAAATTATTTTCAAAAAAATTATGATTAGATATTAAAAATATGTATTCAAACCCAAGGAAAAAAAATAAATAAATAAATCTGTTATGACAGCATGGGATGGCCTCCATATTTTTTTTTTAAGTTACATATCTTTTTTATTCTGAAAGAAACTTTGTAAATAGTAATGAAACATGAAATAAATCCAAAATTATCTAACTGGACTTCAGTCACTTGTAGTCTGAATGCCCCATATCTGGTAATGTTTTGCAGCGTGGCTGGTAGTTTGTCATGTGCAATTCTGCTATTGTTAATGGTTTTCACATGCTCTCAACTGTAAATGGCAATTACAATTCATACTGTGTCAGTGATAAATATATGGATGTTCCCTCAGTGGACTACAACAGTTTCAGAACCTGTATCCAGTGGAGATGTTAACACAACCAATATGTGACCAACTGTACTTCCTCCAATGGTGGGGAAAACAGCTGTCATTCTGTCTGGTGCCGAGCATGTGGGGATTTGGGTAAATGAATAATCCAATCAGGCTGCCAAAGAGGACTGCAGAGAACGTGGTGTGACATACTGTAGTATTTCCCGACAGGACATTGTCTCTGTATTGAGGCAGAGATCAATGTAGTTGTTGGGAAGAGGAATGGTTGGCAGTGACTGACAATCATGGTGATCCTTCTCCTGGCCTCTCAGGCACAATGAAGTGATTCTTACATGCCTCTGAATCAGGTGTAGGCCAAATACGTCTGGCTTCTTAGCCCAGTGAGAGGATCCCCCATTCTGTGATACCTGTGTTGTGCAAATAACTACACCGGTATTTTAACTGAGTGCAGTGCAAAAGTGAATGTTGGTGGCAAGTAAGATTAAACTTTAAAGGTTTTGTGATAAGGCTGGGCTCTAGTCTAACCTTTTAGGCTGTACATTTTAGTGTGTCACAGAGTCATCTTTTTATTCCTATCATCAGCCAGCCACTGTCATCAGCTCAGTTGTTTTAACTACTCTTTCAGCTTTCTCCATTTAGGCAAATTTTTAATCTTGAATTGAAACATATGTTTCATGCTTAAGTGCAATTTCACATAATATTTACCTCATATTTCCACTGTTCATTTTTCCTTCTCTTTAGTGTAATATACTAACACTCATCTTTTACTATTCTTGTCTGGGCAATACGACCTAGTTGTCATGTGCCAAAATTACCAAAATCATCCATACATACCACATAGTTTGATGAAAGGCAGCAATATTCTCATGTAACCCTGCCTGATAATTTAGAGAACAGGTACTGAAAGAATGCATTCAGGGACGTAGATAAAACTTCCTCGGAGGGGGGGGGGGGGTTCAGAGCTATATTGATGTGTCCTTGCACAGCTGACAAGTGCAAAAGCTGTGAAGCTGCCGCCACATGCTCCCTCCCCCCCACCCCCATAAAACAAACTTACAATTTTTTTCTATGAATTTGGAAAATGTTTTGAGTAGTCGATAAAAGAATGAAGCTTGATTGAAAAAGATTGTAGATGTGAAGAACAGTCTTTTCTGTTATACCTTGAAAATGACGGGTGTTCACCTCCCGAAATACTGGCTGTTGTCGAAGACATTGACCAACTGTATTCCCGTAAATTATTTGAACATAACATACAGAATAATCCCAATTTTTAGAACAAAAGTAATCGCTGTAGTGATTAGTCAACTAGAAATACCTTCAGCACTACCACATCTGGCTCAAGTCATAAGTTGTCAGCAATAGTAAAAAATCGAAAGCACTCAGACAATTAACATATAGGGGAGACCAGGGAGTGGCGCCACCTTTAGGGAAACCAGTTTCTTTACCTCATTAAAAGTGTGTATTTCTCGCACAGAATAATACTAGAGCTTCATCAGCTAATACTACTTTATTATAATTTTTTTCAGTGATGTATTAAGTTTTATTGTTAAAAATATATTGTGAAAGTATACGCAGTGGCGCCAGTACCCTGGGTTTCGGGTTAATGACGCCACACATTTGAAAATCAAGGATAAACCTACACAATGAATGAGTAGTAATAAATAAGTATTACAACTGTTCCAATTTATACTTATCACTCTACTGTATTAGACATTTAGAAGGCTTCAAGTACTTGTTAATGTAAAATTGGAATGAAAGTGGATTTTATAATTTAGACTTGTTTAAGATACAGCAAAAGTCAGAAATAGTTATTGCACTTCAAAACTACTACATTCTGCAAGTGCCCATTTCACAAAATGTATGCATCTGTATTACACTTCATTTTGCCTAAATTCCACACCATAGCGTCTTTGCCCCAGTTGCAAAATATGGCTTAGAACGTCAACTTAAAACCTAAGATTTTGCAAAAGAATTAGGTTAGAGACATGAAATCGAAGCTCAATATCTGCAGATTACGTTAATACAAGTATTAAAAAGCACTGACATCCTATAGAGGCATTTATGTCAATAAATACAAACTCGAAAATTAGCTCCAAAACATCGAAACTAACAATTCCTTTCACATGATTAATATCTGTCAAACGAGAGGGAATTTAATCTGTCTGATATACAGTGCTGCCACATTAGGCATGCGTGCATGGAGATGATCAGCATCTGTGGTATAAATTATACACAGAAGTAATAAGGTTGTGATGTCATTCATTGGTTTTCCTTTAATCACACTTGTTAAAAAATATATTTGTCTGTCTCATGTACAAGTTTGCCTTCTCCTGCAGTAATAAAGTTAGCAAATCACTGAAGTTGGTATCAGTAGTAAACATAAGACACGGTGACCTTCCGTTACACACTAGGCCAGCCTCGTGCGGTTCTTTAAACAATCTGTGGAGGGTGTTTCTGGCTGGAATTCAACAATACTTGTTTATTGTTACCGAGGGTTAGGTGGTGGTTACCTGAGCATATTTTTAACTAGCAAAATTTACCATGCTGAAAGTTGTGTGCGACACTTGCCTAGACCTCATAAAGGCCACCAATAAGACACTCGAGACAAAGTGTGCCGACAACAAGTAAGAAGCCAAAGTTCAACTAAGCGTTGATTACAACTTACAGACAACCTGGTACCTCTCTTTGTTGGCATAGTTTTCAGTCTAACTCTCATATTCATTAAACAAATCACTGTCAATTTTTAATTTTAGCACAAGTGACAAAAACTTCTGCTGTCTTCGTCATATATGATATGAGTCATGCAATAAGATTAGAAAGAGCAAAGAATATATGTGGTAATTGTTTCCTCATGAGATTCAAGTAGACTGTAAAAAGTAACTGCCAGTGTTGCTATGAAATAACCCCTGTCATGCACTGTTCAGTAATTCTTTGAGAGCACTTGTAGACTGATGGTACACGAATGTTAGTATGATGACAGTTTTCAATGTGTCATTTTCAATCAAGTCATCCAGGCATACAAAGTAACTGTGAAACATCCATCACTAAGCATACAAAAGTTCATGTGCTAAGAAGAGGTTGCACATTATGAATTTGAATGGGAAGTAAATATTTGTAACACAAATATCCCACACAATAATATTTACTGCACTATAAAGCACTTATTTATATAACAGGCAGTATGACAAATGAGCAATAGAAATATAACAATGAATGATTGTTGCAAAATAATTATTAAAACCCATAAACTGCTTTATTCCAATAGCTAAGTCAAACATTAAAAATATTTTCTACATTAAATATACATAAAACTGACATCTTCAATCTCAAATTTAGCAGTCTTAGTTGAAATTCATCTGAATTCAGACTTTATAATCATACAACTGTGTCTAACAATCACATGGACATTTATCAAGGCCACTTTTGTCATACATTCTGATATTAAATACTGTCTAATTATCAACATGAAATACGCTTTACAATATTCCAGGTATTAAATCAGCTTATATATATATATATATTTTCCTGTTAGGAATTTTTCCACTATAATATTCGTATCATAAATTTGAATTCAGCAATTACTTTCATCATTGTTCTGTTACTTTTCGATAGACGAAGATTACTCACCAGGCGAAGGAGCACAGGTGTGACAGCATCACAAATAAATAAATGAATACACACACACACACACACAATCGCAAGCTTTCGCAACCCAGTTGCGTCTTCAGGCAGTAGGGAAGGAGAGGGAAAAGGAAATGATGAGGGTTTTAAGGAAGGGGGTAAGGAGCCATTCCAATCCCGGGAGAGGAAAGACTTACCTTGGGGGAAAAAAAGGAGGGTAAACAAATGCACACATGCCCACGTCTGTGTGAATGTGTGGGCATGTGTGCATTTGTTTACCCTCCTTTTTTTCCCCCAAGGTAAGTCTTTCCTCTCCCGGGATTGGAATGGCTCCTTACCCCCTTCCTTAAAACCCTCATCATTTCCTTTTCCCTCTCCTTCCCTACTGCCTGAAGACGCAACTGGGTTGCGAAAGCTTGCGATTGTGTGTGTGTGTGTGTGTATTCATTTATTTATTTGTGATGCTGTCACACCTGTGCTCCTTCGCCTGGTGAGTAATCTTCGTCTATTTTTTATATTTTATATATATATATATATATATATATATATATATATATATATATATATATATATATATATATATATATCGAAAAGTAACAGAACAATGATGAAAGTAATTGCTGAATATATATATATATATATAGGGCCTACTAGTTAAATGTTATTTCTAGCTTATTCTTCTTATTTCAGTATCTAATAGGAAACATTTTAATACATTCTCTTATTATAAAACACTTCTACAGAAAACACCAGTATTGCTGCCATGGAGAGAAGAAAATAATAATAAAATAAAAAAGAAAGTTTCTCATTGAATACTGCATGTAAAATGACTTTTGTGTACTGTTTAAAAATGTATTCTAAATGTGTGTGTGTGTGTGTGTGTGTGTGTGTGTGTGTGCGCACGCGTGCACGCGCGTGCGCACGCGTGCACGCGCGTGCACATGCGTGCACGTGCGCGCGCAACAAACCATTCGTTCTTTATACTGTTTGTACAATTTTCACATTCAGCCATTCCACTTTACTATCAAAAGCTAAACACCAACAATTTGTAATCACAGGTTAGATTTCACTTCAGTTGACTGCCACAGTGATTCGTGTTTAGTGACTTTTCCTTCTTTCAACAACTTCTGAAGGTGATGACCAACATTTACAGCTGCTGCGTGATGCAGATTTTCTGGTGTATCCTGAGGAAATATTAAAGTTCACATAATTTTACAGTATATTTACTTCAACAATTGTAATCTTCTTACTCAAAATTAAAGAAAAGGCATAAATGTAATTATCATATACATTTCCCCTCCTTGCTTAAAGTGAAGTTATATTAGTTTGGTGCACAGATATTCAACAAGCTTCCAATTAACACAAAACAAAAAACCTCCAATACAGTTCAAAGGAAAATTAAAAACACACATCACTTGTCATTTTTTGTATACATTTATTACAATTCAAAGATGATCCTTGACAGGCACTTAAAATAGACAACCACATTCACACAACTTAAATTTTTGGTCATGTTCTTAATCAGAAGATTCACACAATCATTCAGACATGCACACATGACCACCATATCTAGTCACTCCAGTGCAAGAATCTTGACAATGAATGAGGAGGGGAGTGGAGGGGGAAAGATGTCGGGTAAGAGTGGGGATGAAATCTTATGCAGTGCTTGATGAATTGTAAAGGATCTGATAGTCGGGAACGTGAGACACAGTAAAGGGAAGGGGCGGGAAAGGGGGGTGTAGAGGTGTGTATTGGAAGGGGGCAGCTTTAAAACAAAAATTAAGGGGATATTGAAATATTAAAGAAAGAACAATGAAATGAGGGATGACACACAGTTGGAAGAAAGACATTAATTGGAGGAATACAGTGTAGTGAGTGGGGAAAGGGGGGATGTTAGGTGTGACGAGTATGGAAGATAAGTTTCCTTAGGTTGAGGCCAGGATGGTTGCAAGACTGTAGAATGTGTTGAAGGAACAACTCCCATCTGTGCAGTTCAGAAGCTGTGTTGATGAAGGGAAGAGTCCAAATGGCCCAGGTTATAAAGCAGCAACTGAAGTGAGTTGTATTCATCTGCTTGCTGTGTCACAGGGTGGTCCATATTGCTTTTTGTCACAGTTTGATGGTGGTCTTTCATCCTATTGGACAGCTGATTTGTTATCATGTGAATGTAAAAGGCAGCGAAATGATTGTGTGAGAGTTGGTAAATCATATAGCTGCTTTCACAGGTGGCGTGTCCTCTAATGATGTAGGATACACCTGTGACAGTAATGGAATAAGAAGTGCTGGGTGGGTGGATTGAGTAGGTTTTGCATTAGTGTCTTCCAAAGGGATTTGATCTGTGTAGAAAGTGGTTGGAATGTTAGAGGCACACAAATGAAATAAGATGTTGTGGAGGTTGGGTGGGCAATGCAACACCACTTCAGGTGGTGTTGGAAGGATCTTGCATAGAATGTTTCTCAGTACAGGGCATGATGACAGATAATCAAAGCCATGACGACACATGTGAAGTAATCCTCTGGGGTGGTATGACACTCATTTGTTGCTGGTTAATAAAACATCAATAATAATATGGTTTTCTGTTCCACATGACCTAATTGAGGAGTAAGTCTCCATGTCATGGAACAAATGAGTAAGTGAAAAAATAATCCAAGAATGGAAATAGATAAAGTAGTCTTATGCACATAATAATCTTAAGTCTAAGTAAAAAGAATACATAATGAATAAAAGGAATTAGCATAATTTTTTAAAAATTTTCCAGGAGTTCCTTGGCAGAATAAAAGGAGTGAGCCATGAGATATTTCTTGAATTTAGATTAGGAAGCACGTGGGTTAGTTCTAAGATTCTTGAGTTCTTGTGACAGATTATTGAAAATGGATGCTGCAGAAAACTACATGCCTTTCTGCACATGAGTCAACGAGGTGTAATCCAAATGTAGATTCGATTTCTGTCTAGTATTCACCAAGTGAAAGCTGCAAACTTTTGGGAATAAGCTGATATTGTTAACAACAAATGACATTAAGGAAAATATGTATTGTGACGCCAATGTCAGAATTCCTCTTTGAATCAATAGTTAACCCAAAAAATAACACCGTAAATCATAAGTGAATGAAAGTCAGCACACTAGACTACTTGTACAAAAATCACTTATTTCAGATATTGTTCTAATCTATATACATAAAAATGAACATTTGTCTGTATCTCCTCTATAAGTTCATAAACCATTCATTTAATTGCAAGGAAACTTTGGTGAACTGTTCTCCGTATGCTCACGGAGGTTCCTGACCCGAAAACAAAAGAGCACGACACATAGCTCAGGAGATATGATGTCATAAACAATGAGAGGCCACCGCGTGATAATACCCAGATATATGCGTCAATTATTGGAAAAAGGGAGTAGTTAGGGACCTGAAACAAAGTTTGCATGTAATTTCGGGTTTGAGGAGCATTTTGTATCTGAATCCCCCCTTCCGACACACACATGCACACACAACATAATGAAACGAAGTCTACCACTCACAACAGTTTTGCTGCAGATGCCGTAAAACTTTTGCATCAGGCATGATCTTGTATCATTCCGATCTAAATGAAATTTCGCACGCTTGAGCTTCAAAACAAGAGGAAGGTCACCGGCATGGGGTGGGTACTTTGCAACATAAAAATGGACCACTAAATACCTTGGTCATGCCATAACTTGAGAACGGCTCGAAACAATTTCACAGATCCTTTTTTTTGGTGTTTTCGTTATTCTCAGAACAAGGGTTGTATTAAATAAAACTGGAATATTTGAGAACAACAAAGTGCATTTTTTATTGTTTCTAATGCATACAAATATATAGTTTTGTTCTGATATTAATGACATTTTGCACACTCTAGGTGCGGCTCGATAGCACATTGGTAGAGTGCCAGACTACAAATCCAAAGGTCACGGGTTCGATCCCTGCCAGGACTAGGATTTTTATCTGTCACTTTCCTCTTCCTTCACCTCTGGCAGTGTTGCTAATGTGGAAAATATCGAGTAGCACAGTGGTTCGGAACCCACACTAAACTGTAGGTCCCACTATAACTGGCTGGGTAAGTCATTTCGAAGGTTGGAGGAAGGCAACGGCATACCACCTCCAAACAGGACCATGTTTAGTAAAGCACTGTGGTGATCAAACCAATCTTCGGATTGGTGACTGCTTTACCTTTTTTTTCCTTAAAAACAAGAGGAATGTCAATGTCTGTATAAAACTTTGTTCGGTGCATGGTGGAGGGTTCTTAACTGATGGAATTTTAAACAAGAGGAAGATCACAGATCACATAAATGTTTGTATGCTACATGACAGATGGGTACCTTGCAGAAAACTGTATCGAGAGAGGGACAAGTGGAAACAAATAGAGAGATGGGAGAGAAAAAGGTGGGAGCAGAGAGAGGGGGGGAGAATGGGATGTGGACTATGAAAGTGTTTGATAAATAAACACCGGGGCAACGCTGGGTTTGTTGTTGTTGTTGTTTGGATGTTTTAGGGGGACAAAACTACGGAGGTCATCAGTCCCCCATTCCATCGTTAGGCGTCACATCAAAAGGCGTGGACGCTTAAAAGAGCCTCAGTGGAGAACAACAAGGGGGAGGAAGATCCCCTGAGTCAGTGAAAGGACAATAAAGTCAGCAAGAGACAACTAAAACAATAACAAGCACACAGTATAACCGACCAACAACAAAAAATAAAATGTAAAAGCCGACGTCTGTGGCTGACCGACTGTGAGACTAAAAATAGGAAAAGTCAGCCACACGGAAACAAAGGGAAACCTCCAATTGGAGGTCATGACAGGACGGACGCAGACACTGAACGAAAGTTTTAAATGGAGGGGTAAAAACCACTGTCCCGAATAAAACTTAAAACAGTATCAGCCATTTTGGCATCGTCACTTAAAACTTGGGATAAAAGCACAGGAAAATTAAAACTCCACCGCAGAGGTGCTAAAACAGGGCATTCAACTAAGATGTGTGCCACCGTCAGGCGGACGCCACAGCGACACACAGGCGGTTCCTCGCCACGAAAGAGATGGCCGTGTGTCAGCCATGTATGGCCAATGTGAAGCCGACACAGGACTACGGAGTCCCGGTGGCAGGCCCGCATGGAAGAATGCCACACAGCTGTCGTTTCCTTTATAGCCCTGAGTTTGTTGGCTGTTGCTAGGCTACACCACTAGGTAGCCCAAAGCTCATGCACTCAATGTCGCAGCACTGTCCGGAGATCAGTATCCGGGAGGCCGATCTCTAAAACAGGCGCATCAATGGCCTGCTTGGCCAGCATATCAGCACGTTCGTTGCCTGGAATACCGACATGACCCAGGGACCAGAGGAACACCACTGATCGACCAGACCTCTCAAGGGCAGATAGGGTCTCTTGGATTCCTAATATGAGAGGAGACCGTGGATAGCACTGGTCGAGGGCTTTAAGGCTGCTCAGGGAGTCACTGCAGATGAGAAAGGACTCACCTGAGCAGGACCAGATGTGCTCGAGTGCGCGGCAAATTGCCATTAGCTCTGCGGTATAGACACTGCAGCAAGCTGGCAGAGAGCGTTGTTCTACATGGTTGTCATGAAAGAACGCAAAACCAACGCGGCTCTCAACTTGCGAATCATCCATGTAAACCAGGTCACGTCCAGGGAATCTAGCTATGACTGCTAAAAACTGGCGACAGAGAGCTTCAGGTGGAACTGAGTCTTTCGGTCCACAGGCCAAGTCGAGGCAAATACACGGCCTTGGCAGGCGCCATGGAGGCGTGCGTGTGTAGACCTGATATGGAGGTGGTAGTGGGTAAGACTCAAGTTCCTGCAGCAGAGACTGGACCCTGAAGGTGATCGTATGACCCGACCTGGGTCGTCATTGTTGGTCATGGATGACCATACGGGAAAAAAGAACACGGTGGTTTGGATGGCTCAACGAGCTGTGCACATGCACTGCATAGGCTACAAGCAGTTGTCGGTGACGGATCGCCTCAGCAAGCAAGCTGGTCACAGGGCTGGTACGAAAGGCACCCGTCGCGATGCGAACCCCACAGTGGTGAATGGGGTCCAGCAAGCGCAATGCCGAAGGCGATGCTGAACCGTAGGCAATGCATCCAAAGTCAAGCTGTGACTGTACCAGCGCTGTGTAGAGTCGTAATAGTGTGGAGCGATCAGCGCCCCAACTGGTATGGCCCAGGTGGCGAAGAACATTCAGATGGCGCCAGCACTTCTGCTTCAGCTGACGAATGTGAGGAAGCTACGTCAGCCGAGCGTCGAAGACAAGCCCTAAAACCTGTGTGTGTCCACTACTTGAAGTAAGTGGTTGTTGAGGTAAAGTTCGGGGTGTGGGTGAACAGTCCGATGCCGACAGAAGTGCATAACACTAGTCTTGCCCGCAGAAAACTGGAAGCCGTGGGCAAGACCCCAGGACTGCGCTTTTCGAATCGCTCCCTGCAGTCTGCGTTCAGCCACTTGTGTGCTAGAAGAGCTAAAATAGATGCATAAGTCGTCGGCATATAGTGAAGGGGATACTGACAACCCAACTGCTGTTGCTAGGCCATTAATGGCTATTAAAAATAAGTGAACACTCAGAACAGAGCCCTGCGGAACCCCGTTTTCCAGCAAATGGGAGGTGCTTCGAGAGGCACCAACTTTAACTCTAAAAGAACGGACAGCTAAAAAGTTATTGATAAAAATCGGAAGGGAGCACCGGAGGCCCCACCCATGTAAAGTAGTATGTGGTGTCGCCACGTTGTGTCATACGCCTTGTGCATGTCAAAGAAGACGGCTATGAGATGTTGGTGCCTGGAAAAGGCTGTGCGGATTGCAGACTCGAGGTACACCAGGTTGTCAGTGGTGGAGCGACCCTGGCGGAATCCGCCCTGGCATGGAGCCAGTAAGCCCCGAGTCTCGAGGATCCAGCACAACCGCCTACTGACCATGCCCTCCAACAGTTTACAGAGAACATTGGTCAGGCTGATGGGTTGATAGCTATCCAAATGAGCAGGGTTTTTGCCCGGTTTCATCACAGGTATGATGATACCCTCCCGCCACTGCGAAGGGAATACCCCGTCACTCCAGATCTGGTTGAAAATGGCGAGGATATTACCCAGGCTTTCTGCAGACAAGTGTTGCAGCATTTGGGCATGGATGCTATCAGGCTCAGGGGCCATGTCAGGACAGTGTGCGAGGGCACCAAGTAGCTCCCACTCACGGAATGGAGCGTTATAAGCCTCAGTGCGGCGGGTTGTAAAAGAGATAGGCTTGCGTTCCACCTGCTCCTTTAACGTACAGAAGGCCGGTGGGTAGTTTGCAGAGGCAGAAGCCCGAGCATAATGCTCAGCAAACATTTCTGCAAGCATCATTGGATCCATACATATGGCTCCATTCACGGAGATCCCAGGGATTGTTGTTGTTGTTGTTGTGTATCCCTGTAAGCGCTTAATCTGGCTCCAGACCTGGGAAGTGGAGATACCTGACCCAATGGTGGAAATGTATGTCTCCCAACACTCCCATTTTTGTCTTCTAATTAAACGGCGAGCACGAGCATGGGGCCTTTTAAAGGTAATGAGGTGCTCAAGAGAAGGGTGCCACCTGTACTGCTGTAGGGTCCGCCTACGCTCTTTAATGGCGTCAGCGACCTCTGGTGACCACCACGGCACCGCCTTACGCCGTGGGCGCCCCGAGGAATGAGGAATAGTAGCTTCTGCAGCAGACAATATGGACTGCTTTGCGCTCTCAACCACCACATTGATGGTATCGAGTGGGGGAGGGCCAACGATGGCAGCAGAGGTGTAGCCTTCCCACTGAGCCCTATGAAGAGCCCACCGAGGAGGGCGTGCTGGGGACTGACGTTGTGGGAGTGACGAAAAGATCAGAAAATGATCACTGCCACTCAAGTCATCATGGACACTCCAATGGATGGATGGCGGAAGGCTGTGGCTGCATAGCGACAGATCAATGGCCGAGAATGTGCCGTGTGCCACACTGAAATGTGTGGGGGCACCTGTATTCAAGAGGCAGAGGTCGAGCTGAGAAAGAGGTCCTCGACAACTCTGCCACCGCCAGAGATCGTAGAACCACCCCACAGGGGATTGTGGGCATTAAAGTCCCCCAATAGCAAAAAAGGTGGCAGGAGTTGCGAGATAAGTGCAGCCAAGGCAGCCATAGAGACATCGCCATCAGGAGGGAGGTAGAGACTGCAGACAGTAATCTCTTGTGTTGTCCTTACCCTAACATCCACCGCTTCCAACGGTGTCTGAAGGGGCACAGGTTCACTATATACAGAGGTAAGGACATACACACACAGTCCACCTGACACCCTGTTATACACGCTACGATTGCAGAAGTATCCCCTAGAGCCCCAAAGGGCAGGGGTCGGCATTGCCGGAAACCAGTTTTCCTGGAGGGCAATGCAGAGAGCAGGTGTAACGCTCAAAAGTTGTCGTAGCTCAGCCAGGTGGGTGAAAAAACCGCCGCAGTTCCATTGGAGGATGACAGAGTCCAACAGCTGGGAAGGCATGGAATGTTATGAATCACACCTCAACATCGTTTGTAGCCACCAGTAGCGATGCATCAGCTTCGATGTCCATTGCGTCTGATGCATCCAAGAGAGCAAGATCCTCGGGGGATGCGAGTATCTCCACCTCGTCCTCAGAGGCAGAGGTGGAGGGGGTGGGTGGCACAGTGGCCACCGGGGAATCTTTGGTCTCATCTTTCTTCTTTTTCTTTCGAACCCTCGAGTCCCTCGGGGGCTTCGCTGGAAGGAGGGGCTTCGCAGACTCAGCCTCCGTCTCAGTGACAGAGGGAGAGTGCAACACCCTGCGGTGTCGGTGCCTGCTGCTGGCGGCCAGTGCCGCTACTGGCAAAGGTGGAAGCCGCAGAAGGGAGCGTCCCAAGGGTCCCCTTCTGAATGAGGGCAGCCGGAGAAGGTTGAATCTTCTCCGACAGAGGGTTGGGGGCTGCTCCCGAAGCAAGTGCCTTGGGAGCAGGAGGAGGGATGGAGCCCCCGGCCACTGTTGAGTTGAGTTGAGACGGCCCTGAGGGCCCGCAGATGGTGGAACACTAGTGTCTGCTGCAGTCTTAAAAGAAGATGGCAACGATATCACTGCTGCGAAAGAGGCAGTCATAGTAACGGGGTGAAGTCGCTCTTCTTTTGAGCCTCAGAATACGAAAGTCGGTCCGAGGTCTTAAGTGCCATAATTTTCCGTTCCTTACGAAGAACGGTGCAATCCAACGAACAAGGAGGATGATGCAAGCCACAGTTAACGCAGATGGGAGGCGGTGTGCATGGCGTGTCCGGGTGTTCTGGATGTCCACCGTCCCTGCATGTAGCGTTGAAAGTACATCTAGAGGACATGTGGCTGAATTTCCAGCATTTGAAGCATTTCATAGGGGGAGGAATGTAAGGTTTCACGTCGCACCGGTAAACCATTACCTTGACCTTCTCAGGAAGGTTATCACCTTCAAAGGCCAGGATGAAAGCACCGGTGGCAACCTTGTTATCCTTGGGCCCTCTATGGACACGCCGGATGAATTGGACTCCTCTACGCTCCAAGTTGGCGCGTAACCCGTCGTCAGACTGTAACAAAAGGTCTCGTTGGAAAATTATACCTTGGACCATATTTAGCGACTTATGTGGTGTGATGCTCACAGGGACATCACCTAGCTTGTCGCAGGCAAGTAACTCCCGCGATTGAGCTGGGGAAGCTGCTTATATGAGCACTGCGCCGCTTCGCATCTTGGACAATCCGGAAACTTTGCCGTACTTGTCCTCAAGATGTTCCTCAAAGAAAAGAGGCTTCGTAGATGTAAATGACTCACCATCCGTGCGGCTGCATACTAGGAATTTGGGAGAATATGGCTCATTCACAGATCTAGCCCGACGGTCCTCCCACGGTGTAGGCAGGGAAGGGAACGAACGGGGGTTATATCCAACAGCATTGTAATCTCCTCTTCCACGTTTTCGCGACCGGCCACGCTTTTATTTGCTCGTTTCATTGTCGTCCCATGAGTAGCTAGGGAAAATAGGTCCACCCAGGCAGAGCCCTGCTTGCCTGGGAAAGCCTTGTACAACTGAGGTGCGGCAGATTCCCCAGAGGTTGCTCGCTAGCGGCTGTTCAACCTCAACAGCCATGCATCTCCTCGGCACGTAGCACACCTTGAGATTGAGGTTTGTTTATAGAGGTCTGTACTGTCCTCATGACCAGGGCGATTAAGCCAAGATCCCCGGGCTCTGAAACGTACAACGTTCCACCGTCGCGCCGAACGATGGTTGTTGAAGCACGCACAGAGCTTACGGTGTAGCAGAGTGTTGACGCGACACAGCCCACAGCTCAGGACCCCGGGGTCGCCAAGCCCGTACTCAGCAAATTAATGCTGAGCCCCTGAGGGGAACACTGGGTTTACAGCTAGTGGAAAATAAAGCACAATTTAGTTTTCGAAGAAGGTCCTGAACATGGGCTTTCCACGACAGCTTACTGTCTATTGAACGCCTAGAAATTTGAACTGTTCACTTTCACTTATCATATGCCAATTATGTGTAATCAAAATGTCAGCTTTTTTTAAATTATGTTAGAAATTGTAAAAGCTGAGTTTTACTGAGATTTGGCATAAATTTATTTTCTAAAACCATGAACTTATCTCTTGAACTTCATTATTTGATACTGTGTCTTTATTACAAACAACATCCTCCACTACCAAACTGGTATCATCATCAAACAAAAATATTTTACAATCACCTGTTATACTCGAAGGCATATCATATAAATAAGAAACAGCAGCAGTTACAGAATAGACCCCTGGGGCACACCACACTTAAAAAAGAGTCCCACTGTGACTACATGTCATAGCCATTTTCAACATTGAGGATAATTACCTTCTGCTAACTGTTATTAAAGTAAGAGGTGAAAGAAAAGTAAGATTAGAGTTTAACACCCTAGTGACAGCGTGGTCATTAGACACAAAGCTTACACTCAGATTGTTTGGATAAGGATGCAGAAGGAAATTGACCGTGCTCTTTCAAAGGAACTATCCTGGCATTTGCCTGGAGTGATTTAAGGAAATCACAGGAAACCTAAATCTGGATGGCCAGAATGTGAGTCCAGTGTGTTACTACTGTGCCACCTCGCTCGGTTAGAGGTGAACCAGTTGTGAGCTGATACTCTTATTCCATAAGGTTCCAACTTCTGCAACAATTTTGGAGGTTTGAGGGAGATATGGCATAACAAATCTGTTTCCACACAAAGTCAGAAGGACAATGTCTGTCTGTGAAGGCCTTTCTGAGGCATTTGGCATATTTGATAAGGGAGAGGGAGTTCTTGTAATTGAAAATTTGCCATCCATGGGTGGCACTGCTGTATGGGAGGGATTTTTTTATGTGGAATGGATGACAGCTGTCAAAGTGCTGCACTGTTGATAATTAGTAGGTTTAATGTGGACAGAGGTGTGGATGGAGCCATCAATGAGGTCAAAGTTAAAATCCAGAAAGGTGGCATGGTGGGATGAAGAAGGACCAAGTGAAACTGATGGGAGACGAGGAATTGAGGTTGTGAAGAAACAAAGATAGGGTGTCCTGGACCTGAATCCAAATGACAATATCTTCAATTAATCTGATCTAGACCAGGGGTTTGAGGTTTTTGGAGGCTAGGAAGGTTTCCTCTAGATGGCCCATGAATAGGCTGGCATAGGATGCCACACAGTTATCCATGGATGTGCTGTGGATTTGTTTATATTTTACCTTGAAAGGAAAAGTAATTGTTTGTTAGAATGTACTTCATAAGGGATATGAGGAATGAGGTATTGGGCTTGGAGTCTGAAAGACACTGAGAAAGGTAGTTTCCTAGAGCAGCAAGACCATGGGCATTTGGGTTATTGGTATATAGGGAAGTGGCATCAACAGTGACAAGTAAGGATCCAGGAGGTGCAGATGCAGATGGAAAGTCGGTGAAGGAAGTGGTGGTATCCTGGCTGTGGGAGGCTAGGTTTCAAACAATAGATAGGGGGTGCTGGTCAACGAGAGCCAAAATTCTTTCAGTGGGATCACAGTAACCAGCCACAGCTGGAGGTCCAGGATTGTTAGATTTATGGATTTTTGGTAGCATGTAGAAATTGGTGTGCAGGGTATTGTTGTAGTGAGGGTAGAGGTAGATTTGGGGGAGAGGTTCTTGGAAGGACAAAAGAATTTTAGCAGGGGTTGTATACCAGAGAGGATGATTAGTTTGTGATCTGTTTTGAGGTTGTATAAGGCTTTCCTTTCTTCTGCTGAAAGGTTGATATTCTAAGGGAGGGACTTGGGGAAGGATCGTGATGCCAAGTTGATGGTGAGGAAATCCTGGAAGGTGACCAGAGGTAGTTAGGTCAATTTAGTGTTTCCACTGTAGGGATCAGCAGAAGGAGAGGAGTTTGTGGCCAGTCCAATGAGGTCAAATTTGTGAGTTGGGCTGAAGTTGAGACTCTTCAATAGGGCAGAAACTTCTGCAGGGTTGAGGCTTTTAGTGGAAAGGTTAACAACAGTGTTCTGGAGTTGCCTGGGTTTTGGGTATTATGAAG
Organism: Locusta migratoria; assembly: GCA_026315105.1. Taxonomy (NCBI): domain Eukaryota; kingdom Metazoa; phylum Arthropoda; class Insecta; order Orthoptera; family Acrididae; genus Locusta; species Locusta migratoria. The sequence continues at coordinate 747,816,179 of CM048745.1, read as the reverse complement.
AGTTGGTGAGGAGTTTTGAGGGATGTGGCAAGTGTAATAGGTTAGCAAAGCAAAGTCTAGGTGCTGCAAGAGGTTCATGATGAGGAAGCTTGGGATAGGATAGGGGCAGTAGAATGTCAGCAGCCTGGATAACTTGTGGAGGTAGTGCCTTGAATGCTCCTCCAGTTGCTGGAGTGTGAGGAATTTAATTTGAGATATAGAATGTATGTAGAGGGGATTGTCCCTTAGTAATATCTTGTTAGGGGAGCATTGGTGTTTCAGGGATGCTTGCGCCATGCAGACGTGATTTGGAATACTCGGATTGTGAGGGACAAGGACTGGTGGAGTATGAAAATGTGAAAGTCATTGTAAAAGGAAGGGTGGAATCCAGAGACAGGAATTTTAATGGTTAGGCCATTGGGGGGGGGGGGGGAATCCATGATTTAGGCAGTACTTGAGAAATAGAATGTTAGACTGGGTTTTAGCCAAGGACAGGGAAACATTCCTCAACTGGTGCAGAAAGCTGGAGTAGAGTTGGTGTTGGAAAATAGGAAAATGAGAAAGGGACAGATGAAGGTGTTACAAAGTTGGGAGGGGAGCTGGATAACTGTAAAAGATGCATGAAAAACTGCAAAAATGTGTATGTATCTAAAATCATACAAAAATATGCACCAATTCACAGAATAGTACCCTAA